>CM062844.1:7330024-8825497 GCA_031772345.1 Himalopsyche anomala | reverse complement strand
TGTAGAAATTCGAAAAAAAAATCAAAAACTATTCTTCGTGAAATATATAAACATAATAAAGAACATAAACCTTAAATTAAAAGTTATACTGTATACCCACATTTCGTATTATTTGCCAAACAAAAATAATAATGTAAATATTTAGGAGCCTAAATTGAAAGCTCTTTATGATAAAACATATTAAAGGAAAAAATGCAAAATTTTCGTTAAAAATGTTGAAAGTTTTATGTAGCTAATAGTATTTATTTTTCGACTTTACGAGTAAATAGACATAGTAAGCTCATTGAGAATTGGTCAACAATCCAATAGAGAAGTTTTTATTACTCAAGAAATGTGTTTTCTCAAGTGAATTATTAATGTTCACTCAATAGCTTTCACAGTTGATAGTTTTGCCTATTGGAAATTTCTACTAAACATTTTTTGTTGGAGAACACTGCAATGATTGACAGTTTAACGAAGCTAAGCGCGAGAAAGTCGATTAATGTAAAGATAAAAATATGCCAAAGAAATTGTTACAGGGCTGGCTATCAAAGATATCAGGTGTGAAAAAGTAAACCAAAGTAAAACCAGCGATCAATTTATTTTTCGATTGATTCGGCGGTAACTATGTGTATCACTTCGATCCATAATTAGGAATCTGTGTCGAAGCGGATGGTTTTATATTATGAAAAGTTTTATCACACCGATCTTCACATCAATTAAATTAACAATATGTAGGTAGAGAGAAAAATCAGTTACCTTAGTGCCGTTTAACAATTACGTCCGAAAAAGAGATTAATCTATAATTCAATTTCATAACTTTCTTATTTCATTTGTCGTGTTATAAAATGTGATTCTTTGAAAATGCATCATCAGAAAGAACATATCAAAGTTTACGAATAAATTACAAATTGATTATAATGTTAGGTTATAATTTTTTTCGACATATCCCTAAATCCATTGTAAAATCAATGTCAAGTTTTACGATCATAGCCCATGGTTTCACAACTAATTAGTTGGAAGGAGTATTTTAAATATTACTTTATTTGAGGTAAAAGTACTCCACCATAAAAAAAACGGTTAACCTATGTATATACATTGA
Organism: Himalopsyche anomala; assembly: GCA_031772345.1. Classification (NCBI taxonomy): domain Eukaryota; kingdom Metazoa; phylum Arthropoda; class Insecta; order Trichoptera; family Rhyacophilidae; genus Himalopsyche; species Himalopsyche anomala. The sequence continues at coordinate 8,824,416 of CM062844.1, read as the reverse complement.
GATTATTATTACTGGGGAAGATAGTCATTGTTTACTGTGACAATCATTTTAGTTGACTGCGGATTAAAACGAGTCTACGTCATAACATTAATTACTGTATTTTTCTTAAGAACATAATTAATTCTACCTGTTACTTGTGTTGTTGGCCATATTTCCTATGAAGTTTAATTTCAATAGAAATATTTATCACCTCATTTTATTATAAACAGCTGTGAACACCTAACAAAATATCCAATAGCATAAGCGCTAAGAGAAAAGTGGTTTGAACTGAAATAATAAACCAAATTCCTTGATATTGACATAAGTTTGTGCGAAGCTCCGTGATGGCGTTTGTTAACTGCACATATTAAATTCTCCGATTACTGAAACTTTGGGAGCCAATGAAACTTTGCTGATGTTTCATGTTTTGTTGAATGGAGACATCAAAATAAGGAAAAGTCAATGTGCCATGAATATTTAGGGCCTCTTTGTGTAATTAATGGTATCTGTCCAGCTTTGTTTTGCAAAGCATTGTCTGTTATCTCTAGAAAAGCTTTATTGGTTATTAGTATTCGTGCAATGTCAAATATTTGAATAGTATCGCAATAAATTGATTTAATTTTCTCATAGAAAGTAAAGTAAACATAAACTAAAGCACGTGATTGATTCACAGTCATTACGCATTAAAGATTAATCTACGCACAATAAATTTTATGTCGACTTGTTAAATAAATCGTTGCATTAGAGGTTTGATTTACAACCAAATTTATATTCAACTCTAAACCTTAAGCACTTCCGTGAGCACTTTTAAGGTGTTCACTGTCAATAACTTGATAGAAAGGCGTTATTTTAAACAAATAAAACATTCATTTGTATTAACTTCTGTTTTATTTTATATGGTTAGGACCGGTTTTTCTCATGACGACAATTATCAACTGATAAGAAAATACAATACTGCAGTTTAATTTATACAACCACTAAAAATGCGTAGAAACGATAATTTGTAATAAAAAGAATTAACATATTAAAAACCAAATATGAATTATTGACCATCCGAAAGAATGAATCACTTCCGTGGTATAAATTATCTTGCATATGATCGACAAAGGCACTTCGTTAGCTCTCAGTTTCATTTAATCTAAATATTTGATTGAAAAAATAAACCAAAAGACGAGACATATATATATTTATATATATCAAAAGTAAATAATTTATATCAAATCTAAAAAATCAGATATTGTATATATTTTTTAATTGTTCTAAAACATGACATTTTTGGTAAAATATAATATGAAAAGGCGACATTGAGAAATTTACTATTAAGACACTATTATTCAGATAACGGAATTGTGGGAGGCAGCTTCTCAAATGATATGTATTTTAAGAAATTCGGTTTGATATAAGTATATCTTTTGCATTTGGTAAATGTTCAAATAAATATAAAAACATTTGAATGTAGAAATTACGAAGAAAAATGAGAGATACACTCAATAGAAAAATAAGCACACGAGGTTTGTGTATTTTCGCTTCATTTAACCTAAATATTAATTTGCAAACGATATTTGTTAATTCATACAAATCTCATTTGCATCTAAACAAAAATCGCAGATGGAACGGAAGCAAAATAAGTTTTATGGCGAAATCCTTTAGATTATTTAAATAAACAAGCAACATACATACTTTGAATCACGTGTCTTATGACGTGATACGAAAATTTTCCAACTGATAAAAAACTGACAAATATGTTTTAATAATAAATTTATTCAAACAAATGTTTTAATCGAATTCATTGATTATGATTCCAATCGTTCAAAAACTTTTGAAAGTTCATTTTTTGAGGCCAATATCAACACGAAAATATTCATTGTTTTATTTGTTTTGTTAAAATAATAGAATTACTGTAAAACATCTACGATTTTTGAGGATGTTGTAAATGACTTAAGCATTTAATTTTAATGAAAATAATTGCCATCTACTGGTATTTTTAGTTGGATTTTTTTTTTAACAATGGTTCAAACAAACAGTTGGAAATTTGATTTGCTTAAACCATTCGTTATGATTTTTAAATAAATATAAAAATGTATTTTTTTAAATATTACTTTTTACACCTAGCTTAAAATCTCTATTATATAAAGATAAAAAAGTACTATTTAACATCTTAAATTATGTGAACTTTTTCTCATTTATTATTAAATATAGTCTTGCCGAAGAATACCAAATGAAAGAATATTTTTAACCTATAATTGAAAAAATAACTATTTGACGTCTTACGAACATAATTGAACGTGTTTATTTAAAAATCATTTATGTTTTCGTTTAGGTTTTTTCGCTGAAGCGGCAAGATGAATATGAATTATTATACGTCTTGCAAAAATATTTTTTTGAAAAATTTGGTTGGCATTGATATGATAAGACTCAAAAAGAGTGTTGTCTATACATAACATTGACAGATATATATACTACGATCTGATTGTACTTTGAAAACATGTCTAAAACTTAATCACACAATATTTGAATGCAATATGTGGGGCTTTGAGATTGTGGTTGATTACAAAATGTGCAAACGGTTTTATTTTACATGGTCACTTTCTCTCGTGAGACAGAAGCTTATGATGCTCTATATTTGAATGTAACAATATACGCTGTTGCGTGGTATGTATTATACAACGTGTAAAATAGAGAGCGCACTAATTACCGTGAACTTTTGTATACTTTGGCAAGTATCTTCTCGACAATGTCCAGAAAGAAACGATAGTCAATATTATTTTAAAAGTTAACAATGCTAAAATAGATGTTTCAAAATAGAAAACGTACCGGAATTTTACACGATTTAAAAGATATTATTTTTAAAACGAAGAAAATCGACCGATAAAAAGTAATAAAACAGATAACCATTACTAAAATTGAATATTTTTACAGGAATAATAAAAATAAACGATGATGTTTTTTTGTTAGGCGATAGAAAAATTCCGTAAACATCGTTAATTTGAAATAAAGTATTATATTTTTAATTATTTTGTTATATAACAAAAAATAAGCTTGTCTGTTCTTTCAAGCGATGGCAGAGTATTTAAGCACCATATGGATTTATAGACGGTAATTAGCGAACCTACAGGGGTGCCGATATATACAGCGATCATGAGCTGCTGGTCGGTAAAGTCCGTCTCAGACTCAGACGCCCAGTGAGGCATCCAACACAAAAGAGAATCGACATCGAGAGGCTACAATCTCCTCGAATTCGGCTAGACTTTGACGTCGCTGTGAGAAAGAACATCGTCGACTGTGCTAATGACCGGCAAAGTCCATGCCGCGACCCCATTGAATTAGAATGGTCCAGCATAAAGAATGCAGTCGCGTCAGCCGCACATGGGGTGCTTGGAGTCAGAAAAAGTACCCAGCCAAAGTGGATGTCTGACAACACGTGGAAAAATATTGAAGAGAGAGCCCGGCGTAAAGCACTGAGGGACAGTGAAACAAACCCAAATCGAGTCGAGGAACGTCGGACTAACTATCAACTCCAGGATAAGGTAGTCAAAAAGTCTGTGCGACTCGATAAACGCCGATTCCTGGACAAGAAAATTGAAGCAGCAGAGGCGGCATCACGTAGAAATGACACAAGGAGACTTTACAAAATTACACGTGAAATTTGCGGCAGACGGATGCCAACCGCGGGGCCTATCCGTAATCCCAGCGGAACAATAGAATCGAATGTAGAGCGTGTCAAAAAGATCTGGAGAGATCATATCTGCGGGGTGCTTAACCGCCCCCCTCCCTCGGACCCATTTGATATACCCAATGAAGCCACAATTACGGAAATTCCTCGAGCGTTAAACATTCCTGACTATGCGCCGACACATGCTGAGATTTCCTCGGCTGTGCGGCGCTTAAAAAACGGGAAGGCGCCAGGCATGGATGGTATACATCCAGAGCTCCTAAAGTACGGCCTGGAGGCGCTTCTGCACCCCCTGCACCAGCTTCTTAGTATGGTGTGGGCGCAAGAGCGCTGTCCGAGGGACTGGGTTAATGGCGAGGTAGTCACAATCCACAAAAAAGGTGACCCACTGTGCTGTGACAATTACCGTGGCATAACGCTGCTCAGCGTGCCTGGCAAGGTTCTGGCACATATAGTATTGGCGAGAATAAGGATTCCAATTATGAATATCCTCAGGGAAAATCAGGCCGGGTTCTTACCTGGCCGATCCTGCGCGGACCAAATACACAATCTTAGGTGCCTTCTTCAGCAAAGCAACGAATACAACAGCTCGCTGGCATGTTGCTTTGTAGACTACGAGAAGGCCTTTGATAGTCCGCACCGGTCCTCTATATGGAACATATTAAAATTGTACGGAATCCCAACCAAGATTGTTGCCATCATCAAATGCTTGCACGAGGGGAGCGAATGCTGCATAAGAATCGGTGATATAACCACTGAATGGTTTGGGGTCTCACCGGGGTCAGACAGGGCTGCGTCTTAGCTCCGTTCCTGTTCATTATAATCTTCGACTTCATTCTGAGGAAGTCAATTCCACCTGACCGAGGTGTGACCGTTGCCCCCAATCTAAAGCTATGCGACCTCGAGTATGCAGACGACGCTGTTATATTTGACAAATCTGTCGAGGGTATTCAAGATACAATGGATAAACTGCAGAGCAACTCGTATCGCATCGGTCTTAAAATCAATGCGAGTAAAACCAATGTACTCTGCAACAGTGCCTGTCCGGACCCACACTACCCTTTGACGAGCGCCGGTCAAAACATCGAAAGAGTCGACGGTTTCAGGTACTTGGGGGTACACATCACGGGGGATGGCAATCCGTGTAAAGAGCTCGCGATCCGATTAGGGATAGCTGGAGCAACCTTTAACTCAATGCGGAAAGTCTGGGATTCAAGGCTGTACTCGGTCAGAACCAAGTGCCTCCTGTTCAACGCATGTATCTTGACAGTGCTGCTTTACGGTTGCGAATCATGGCACCTTACGAAAGCGCAGAGTAACCGTATACTGTGTTTCGAAAACAGATGCCTGCGGCGAATGCTTGGAGTGAAATGGTCTGACTTTGTCAGGAATACGGAGATTAGAGAGCGGACTAACCAGCCTCTAATTACGTCCAAAATAAAGAAGCGGCGGTGGTCCTGGCTTGGACACGTGTTAAGGATGCCTCAAGAGAGCCTGAACCCTGCCTGTCTGTTCTTCCAACCGGATGGATACCGGCGTCGTGGAAGGCCACTGATGACCATTCTCAGGATGTACTCAGCGGAGTTGCGGGACGCTGGGATGACCTGGGAGGAAGCAAGGAGACTGGCTGGAGATAGAGAGTCATGGAGGAACTTCGTGGTGACCATATGCTCCGCATAGGGAGCGGATATGGAATAATAATAAAAAAAAAATAGCGGTCGCACTGTCGAAGCAATTGGCCAAGTAAGTCTACGATGAGTGTAGATATTAATGTATTTAATCGCAACATTTGATGGTTTCAAATGAAACTGATCATTCGAGGTTTCTCGACCCCTTTTGTGTAACTGAGTTGGAATCCTGAGCGACTTTACTTACTTAAAAAATCTTACGCGATGGCAGTTGAGATGAGTTACAGATTTATTAAAAAATAAAACTCCTTTTTGTACTAATTCTACAATTATTTATTAAGATCATTTCGCTCACCACAAACATTTTCATCGGTTGAAAATGGTCGTGATGAGCAAAACCGGTATTGAACTTAATAAAATAAATGTGTCTTTTTTAAGATAGTGCATTCAACCAAGTATTGGCAGTGAACAACATTAAAGTGAGTTATAGATTTATATATATATATTTAAAGCTCTATTCTGTTTAAACCAGGGCTGTGGAGTTGGGTAAAAAAGAAGACTCTGACTACGAATTGTTTTTCAATAATTTAATTTTAATTATATGTATGTATATATATACGTCAGATCATCTTATGTAGTAGTAACACTATGGACTACATCATACATCATTCATTTTTTTAATGGGTCGTTAGATTTTTCCAACTCCGACACCGACTCCACAGCACTGGTTTAAACGCATATTATAACCGTTATCAAACATATTTTGTAAGTTAATGTCTAACAGCTGACGTCAATATATTTGACATGTAACTATGTAGCTAACATGTTAATATACTACAACGACTCGATATAACCGTAATAGCTAAAACAATTATTTAGTGCTATCAATTGGTCAAGGCTGTGTACGAATTCAACGAAGCACAGCACATTTATCTGAAGTATGATAGTTATGGCTAGAATTCTAGAGATATTATTATTAATATTAAGAATAACTTGACGGCAAACGGCGATCGAGAAACCCTTAAAGTTAGGAGAAAGCAATATCCGCTTCTCCCGTCACCCGTTTTCCGCAACCGAAAATGCTAAAGTATTTCTATCCCCACCGTACTCATCCCGTTTGCCGAAGTGCTAATCGTATTTTCTTATGTCACGCCCTCCAATGAGAACATTAACCCGCAAACAGAACCGAACTGCAATGGTTCATCTGACAAACCAGTGGTCTTCGAAAATGAGCAAACAATAATTTTGATCATTTGTTTACAGTTGAAAAAAGCTTATGATGAACGGAACTGGTTCTAATTATTTGAAAAAACTTTTAATTTACAACACAGAGGTGATTTCACAATAATTATGTGATAAATTTTATTATAATACTGTTATATTTACGAAATTAATTGAGTTTTACCAACTAAATATAAATTCATTTAAGCAGTTAGATTACTGCTAATCAATTTTAGAAGATTGCGTGATTTTTGTACTTTTGTTTTGTTTTTGATTAATGACGGCAAGGCGTAAACGAAACACTGTATATTTGTTTTTCTTTATATTATACTTATATATTATACATATTTTCAAATAATATATATGAGGTTTTATTTTTAGAAGAAAATCGCGGTCTACTGGGTACTGTCATAATAATATCATCCAGCATTTAAGGGATTACATGTGATATAAACAGCATATCATGAATAAATACTGTGCTGTAGATTTTTCGTGATCCACATTCCATTAACAAGTCATTTTAACAATTTATTTTAAAGTAACATGCTGTTTTTTTCATTAAAGCATTGGCGTTAAACGTATAATATAAATTCAATCGAATTCGTCTCATAGACTTCCACGTAAAATGTATAAAGCTTCATTTTTTTTTGTCCGGCTCTGTTCAACACCCTTTCAAATGGAACCGTATAATATTTTAGTTGTTTGCGTAATCACCTCTGACCTCTCAACTCTTCGACTCTGGATAATGCGAAGGAAATACGCTCCGATGATCAGCTGATCGCTTGTAATAATAACGTATACGATTTATATTGTTATTCTGACAAGGACAATAGCTGCAAAGAAAACGAAAACGTTACGAAAAGATGAATTCTGGACAATTGTGTTGGCTCAGGGGCAAAAACAATACTGCAAAAAAGTAAGTGAGTGAAACGATAATGCTTGTATTCTTTTCGCCGTATTTTTTGTTTATACAAACGATAAAGTCGTAATAAAACAGCACAAACAAAAGTTTTGAAAATTTGAATTTAAATTAATGCTGAATGAAGCCTTTCATTATAATTTGTTTTTGAAAATTAAATAACACCAATTGACGTCATCAAAATGATGAAATTAAGTAATGTAAACACATTACATAATTTGATTGCCGTTTGATAATAAGCGACGTAAAACAATACGAAAATGATTAAAAAATAAACAATTAATTTAATATAATTACTAGCTGTAAGCCCGTTGCCAGCAACGTGAGATTTTTCTTGCATTACAGAAAAGTCAGAAATTTACTGGCATAAACAATTGAATGCATATTTATTATTATATATGTATATAATCTAATAACACATAATTAATAAACTCCGTTTTTATTTTTTCCCTAGGGTACTCAACGTTGTACCCACCACCACCCGCTACGGCTTCACACTCTTTTATATGGTGTATTCCGTAGAACAACGTTAGTCGTGTTCAAAATTTTGCCAGAAATGTCCCGAGAAAAAATTCCTCAAGACTTGGTTGCATGTACTACAGTGTGCAGAAATTAAAAGTTAATAAATAATTAAGTGCAATTGAAAATATTAGATTTTATCTATTCAACTCAACTATTTATCCAAAAGACGCGGAGAATTCTTTAAATGCCCTATAATTTGCCTTAGATGCAACCAAGTCGGCATGACCGACGGAGCCGACAGATCTGACAGACAGTCGTATCGTCTTGAGCAATTTTTCCCGTTCATTATTTAAGTCTGGACATTCCCAGAGGATGTGATCAGCATCCTGAATCATAAATCCGCATTTACATTTAGGACTATTTACTAACCGGCCAAGCCTGGAAGAGCTCGGCAGGGAAGTAACCGTGGGCAGTTATGAATTGGCTGGTTCAGAAATTAGGAGTCAGGACTTAGGTTATCTCCATTCGCCATTTAACATTCGGAAAGAATTTAAAAGTTTGCCTCCCCTTAGAAGATAGATAGAAGATGTGATTTCATTTCCCTTAAAACACGTTCTTTCTCACCTGCTGTGATCATTGAATCGACTGTATTTTTAAAGAACTTTCAGACCTCACTCCCGAGCAAGCTACGTACAATTGAGCATGAGCGAACACCGATCAACAAAAAAATAGACCCACTCTATCAAATGTTTGGACCTGCAATTTATTTATTGTCATATCATAAACTAAAGTAACCATTAACAAGAATTATTTTTGTTTGCACTGTCAAAAATCAAAAATATACAGGCGTTAACAATAGCGTTAACATATTTATTGAATGAACCAGAAGTAATAAACTGAAATAATTCTCCAAACGAAATATATTTTAAGAATATTTATAGTGGTAATTTTAAAATAAAGAGATAAATATATAGATTCAGTTAAATATGCTTCAACCTTGACAAATAAATGTGGAAATAAGTAGTAAGGAATATTGCGTTTTGCTTAAATAGAATGCCTTCCCACCAAGTATTGACAGTGAACACTCTAAAAGTGATTTTTATTAATTTATATAAATTTAAGCAAATCAGAAATTGAAACCCAATTTAACGTATCTACATCATACTACTGATCGTGTCGATTTGAGCGTCGTTATGCCGCTTCAATAAATTACATTTTGTACACACTTTAATGGTTTTATTTCCTGCAATTGTATAATACATTATGTATACATTTAAGGTAAACTAGCTGTAAGCCCGTTGACCTCAACGAGGGGGGATTTTTGTTGCATTTTTAGGTAGTCTTAAAATTACAAACCTATTTATTGAATAAGCCAGAAATTCTAAAAATATATCTCGGGGCATATATCGACAGCCTTGCCCTGTAGTATTTAAATTGTAAATTATTTAATTTTTGGAATATTGTTGAGTTTGCTAACAATTATTTTTCCTATTAGCAGAAACAGACCTCGTAAATTACCTAATTTTTGGAATAATGTTTAAGTTGGCTAACAACTATTTTTTGTAGTAGCAGAAATTTTGTAAATTATTTAATTTTTGGAATAATTTTTATGTTCGCTAACAACCATTTTTCGTAGTAGCAGAAATTTCGTAAACTATTTAATTTTTGGAATATTTTTTAAGTTTGCTGACAATTATTTTTCCTATTGGCAGAAATAGACCTCGTAAATTACCTAATTTTTGGAATAATGTATAAGTTTGCTAACAATCATTTTTCGTAGTAGCAGAAATTTCGTAAATTATTTATTTTTTGGAATATTTTTTAAGTTTGCTAACAACCATTTTTCGTAGTAGCAAAAATTTCGTAAATTATTTAATTTTTGGAATAATGTTAAAGTTTGCTAACAACTATTTTATTTATATTAGTATTTGAGCATACATTTACTCGTTATTTAAAAAAAAAGATACAAAACTTTTAAAGTATCGGGATAAATTCTAAATACCCTCTGTTAAAACGTAAAATATTTAATTTTATATATGACACACATGGAATATTTACATTTGACTGTCGAGACTATATTATGTAAAATATACCACATTCATTATTTGACAGATGTCTCAATATTCCATTTTTGAATCTTGAATACAAACAATCGAGGTCAGTTTGAATCGAAAATATCGTTCCATTTTCAAATGTTTGATTTATATAATGTATTTTTATCGTTTCTGATAATTATGACGTTAGCTCAGTTGATAGAGAGCTCGACTGATAATCCAGAGTTCTGTGTTCGAGCCTGAGACGCGGATTTTTTTTTCAGCGATTTTCGACAACACGACATGTGCTTCTTCAAATCTCTACACAAATATATATATGTAAGTGTATTGAAAAAATGTGTCTTTAGTATGAATAAAAAAATGGCGACAGCGGGGCTGGGGAGGGGGAGGGGACCGTCTTTCTTGACGTCATCGAGAACGGGACCTACAGACGGAAAGACAGAAAGAAGGGAAAGACGGACAGATAGCGGACATTATCAACTATTAATATATAGATAGATTGTTAGATATGTGTGCAAAACAGCTACAGTTGCAGTATTACACACTTTCATTCATTATTAAAATGGGTTACCTGAAATGAAGTATTTTATATCGACTGCGAACCGCTAATATTTCATATCCATCCATGACTTAGTTCCATGGTGTTACTACAATATAAGAAATTTGAAGTTTTGAGATATGCTAGACCAAAGTTTTGACACATTTAAACTGAGTTATAAAGAAGTGATAATTTTCATTTTAGTCAATCACTTGTTCATTTATCTCAATTAAATTTAAATTCATTGCAACATCGATAGAACTATATAACAATATTTTAAATTGTATTTATATAGAATTGAGAGATTGTTTATATTTCTTTATTTTTGTTTTGCAAACATATGCCTACCAAAAGTAATGTAGTAATTGTTTATAGTTGTACTTTTGTGGAGTAATAGAGGAGAGGTTGCTATTCGAATATAACTCAATACATATTTTTATCGACTTATCCTTATATGGAACTAGGACATAAATATCTTCGTGAATGTCAATTTTACGGGAGGAATAAAAAACCTTTCCATTTGTTTCTACCTGTATTAATTCTTATGATAAGTTATATTCTCAAATTACATAAATTTATAAAATTGAAATATTTTCACCTAGGTGATCTAGATATACAGTGATAATGACTTTAGTTGTATTTTTTACACATGTGAGCATTTTTTTTATCTACAGTGAAACCCATATTTTACATATTTGAAGCACCGACCAAAATGTAAATAAAGTTAAGACGTCGGTTGTGGGAGATTTTTTGATTCATATTAAACTGAATAAATACATTGAAAGTCAATTATTTTATTGGAACCTAATGAGACTGATAACGTGCCTTGCATCGGGTACAATGCTAGCTTTGAATAAAATATATAGGATGAAAATATTCTTTTCTTATTGCGTGAATCTGATAAACGTGTCGAGCATAAATTGGGGATTTCAAATCCGATCTATATTCCAGAGATCAGTTTTTTGCACCGTCTATTTTTATAATATGAACAAAAAAAGCATAAGAATTCCACATCTCAAGGGCTCTAAAACACATTAGCGTGACGGAATCAGTGTCAAACATGCGGAGAACACGCGTTGATGAGATACTATCGCTTCTGTGCCCCACTTTTTATCTTTCTTCAAGCGCAACATCATTTTGAAGCTAGACGTAGACGGATGCCACGTTAAAAGAATCTGTCATGCACTTAGCCAACACATATTTTCTTCGCAAATTAATTACACAATTTATATATGTATAATATATATATATATATATACAAGTGTAGACAGTCAATTAACGAGCTTGGTATCAAAACTCATAATATGCATATTTTGTATTCTTAGTGTGCCAAAAAAATGAATACATTTTATAATAAAAAGTGTTGATATTATTAAAGTATGTCACTTCATACACACATCGAAAAATAGTTTGATTTTAAAATTTAATTTAAACACTGTTAAGCTTACTGACAAAGATCGCTGTCGGTGTCTTAGTTCACACTTTCAAATGAATAAATATGATATGGTTAGAATGTGCCAACCGGCAATAAAATTTTTTCATGGTGTAATAGTATATTTCGCATTTAACGAAAGTTCTACTTTTTACTTGCGATAACTATTCACGGTAATTTATATATTTTTTTATATTTACGAAAAATTGTGATTCTGTGTTTTTTTGTTGCGATTTTTTCAAAACTCGATATTTGGAGAATGTGGGTAATAATACTCCTCAATTATTTGTGGAAAGGTATTATGTTAATAATAAAATACATGAAAATACTTTCGATCAGCAAAAACGATTTTTTATAATTATATGAAACTGCAAATAAGCAGTGCCGGCGCGATGTTATTTGGCGCCCTAGGCAACGATTATTGGCGCGCCCCCATAAACAAATAGTCTTTTTTTTCTAAATAATGAAACAAAACAATTCGAGATCTTTAGAAATTTTTATTTTTATTTACCTATGTCCGCTCCCAATGTGGAGCATATGGCCTCCTAATGGAGGTACCTCAACAGAAGTGTTTCTACTTGAATTGTTACTCAGTCGCTCAACATTTCATTTTCGAATCACATAGAATACGATACATAAATAATCATAACGAACAAAATAAAATAAAACGTACTATTATTTATTATTATTAGAGTATATAAAAATAGTTTGAATACTCCATTTATGCGCCCCTTAATAGTTTGCGCCCTAGGCGGTTGCCTATTTCGCCTGTATGGTGGCGCCGGCCCTGCAAATAAGTGCAATGAGATTTGACGCATTTTATAAAAGAAAAAGCTTCCCGAATTGGTGAAATATATTTTTTTATGACGTTAAAATAGTGTTATATTAAAATTCGTTTGATAAAACTTATATTTTAATTGATTTTAAGAACAATGAGCATATTTTATTATTTCCGTTAAACATATTTTTGGAGATTTCAATAATTGAATTTATTTATATTATTCTACACATTAATAAGTAATGCTATTTATATTTATATTTTTATTCTGGTATAATAAATATATTTTGTATTTTGCAATGGTGAGATAGTGTGTAAACATAAATATTTGAAACGTATTCTAAATAATTATTAAGTTACTTGTAAAGGATATGTTTTTGTCAAAACCATATTGCTGGAAACAGATTTTTGCCTTCACGGGTAACCTTTCGTATTGGAGACCGGCCATCTGTGATTTGGGTCATTTTTCGGATCGAACAGATGAGTGAATAAACTTGGAGCAATTAAGCGCTCCAAACTTCAGAGCTTTTTCTGGGTTCAAGTAAAGAGGAGCTTTCTATACATGTATGCGGGCGAGCTTAATGTACATATGGATGTATTTTCAATCGATTATGGAGGAACTGAAAATCAAACAAAATTACAGAGACGTATAATCGATTATTCTACTGTTTTATCTACACATTCAGATAAAAGTTGAATTTATATTCAAGTGTTTTGAGTGACTTTATAAGGATTATACGCAATGAGTGTGATTTATGATACTAAGAGTTTAAAAAGAAAAAAATAATACAAAGCATTTCAGGGAACATGTGTTTTATATTATATAACTATAAATTTAGTAGACGTACTGTAACAAGATTTTTTTTATTAATCCCGGTTATTCATAAACATAAAATGGCCGAAGAAAATAATGAAACTGCAGTAAACACCGAATGATTAAAAAAAAAATCCGTTCAGTATATTTGTCACTTAGAATAAATAATACTAGTGTAACTCCCAGGGCCGGCGCCACCATACAGGCGAAATAGGCAACCGCCTAGGGCGCAAACCATTAAGGGGCGCATAAATGGAGTATTCAAACTATTTTTTTATACTCTAATAATAATATCTGAGTAACAAACAGTTCTCGTAGAAAAAAAAAATCTGTTAAGATACCTCCATTAGGAGGCCATATGCTCCACATTGGGAGCGGACATGGATTAAAAAAAAAAAAAAAAAAATAATAAATAAGAGTACGTTTTATTTTATTTTGTTCGTTATAATTATGTATCGTATTCTATATGATTCGAAAATGAGATGTTGAGCGACTGAGTAACAGTTCACGTAGAAACACTTCTGTTGAGGTACCTCCATTAGACCATATGCTCCACATTGGGAGCGGGCATGGGTAAATAATAATAAAAAAAAATTCTAAAGATCTCGAATTGTTTTTTACATTATTTCGAAAAAAGACGATTTGTTGAAATGGGGCGCGCCAATAACCGTTGCCTAGGGCGCTAAATAGCCTCGCGCCGGCACTGGTAACTCCAGTATTTGATGTTTTGAGATGATCAAAGTTTTGTAAAATGGGAACAGCATCAAATTTTAGGTATTAGTATAATTTGAAAGTTTTTTTTTTAATTTAAGAATATACCTTTAGTGTGATAAGAAACATTATAATATAAAAGATATAAATGCTCCAAAAAACTCAACTTGATGAATCTTCATTTTTTAATTCTGATACTTAAGTTACATTAATTACTGTTTCTATCGAAATTTTGGTAAGCATGGAAGTGTCAAAACAAAGTTATGTTTTTGTCAATAAGGGTAGTGATTTTGATATGAACCAATATTATAGTTAAAAATTGGAAATATTTTAGACGTGACTTAATTATCAACTGATTTTTCCGTAAATTCGGAGTTACACCACTTTTACAAGAGACACAAATCAAAATAAAGCACGGTGGGTTTTTAAGTGTCTTACAATGAATTCTCAGTGGAATGACATTACATGACTAAAATAAATGCTATGTTCGTTGAATTATTGCTGATAGAAAAGTTCAATTTGCTTACATTGCGTCCTACAATATCTAATAGCAACAAAATATTATAATTGCACTTTTAATAAGCTTTTGAAAAATGATTGATTGAATCAATTGATAAACTTTGTCTTTTAAATATGAATGGATAGAGCGAAAGCTAATGGCTAGATGTAATCCTATTGCTTTCATCTCATTTTTATGGAAGCGTAGACGAGGAAGACCTTAATTCATTTTATGGATCCAAGCATGATTTTTCGTATCGCTGATTACAGCAAGTAATAGATAGTTTCTGGGTCGTCCAACATAAATGTGTATATTAAAGTAAATATCAATGTTTTTATTTATCAAATAGTTTGAGAGTTTTTTGACGACGCTTGTAAAGTAAATATTGGAATGTAAAATTCGGTTTTTTCAAAGAAATGAATATATTTTGAAGTAATATAAAAAGTGTTTCGATACAAAGCTTGATGTAATAAAGACTTGAATTTCTTAATGGTGTGCTTATTTTATTTTCTTTCTTAAACATTTTCTTATAGCCTTTCTATTCAGTTCATGAGAAAATGTAAGCAGATTTTGAATACAGAAAAAAGATTCACGTGCATAATGTAGTCGACGACCTAAGAAACATCTCAGAGCAAAGAAGTCCTACAATAGGAGAAAGCAAGGTAGTTTCGGATTCCGCGAGCTCAATCATGTGGAATAATTCGAGTAGCTATTCAAGCGTTAATATACTTTTTTCATATAGTATTTATGCTCCAGCTATTTGAATAAATAGCCCGAGAGGAATTTTTGTTGTGAATTAATAAGTGCAATTTTTTTGCGCCATCGATTTTAACGGGAGTGGATAGAAAATAAGCACGGTGTAATGTAGCCTTTTAAATTACGGGTACTTTCGTTATGCTTTGGTTGCTTGACAATGATTGTAGTAATTGAATTTCATATACAGAAATATATAGACCAATGGGTGGCTGCTTAACAATAAGGTATAACGTATTTCTGAAAAAAAATACTATACTTTACTTTTTAATTTAAACTTACTGTATTTTAATAATAAAACTACTATATTTTTTACCTTTTTGTTTAATATCATATTATTAATGTGATATTAAAAAACATAACTCTAGTTTTTTAGGGCTGTGAAGTCGTGTAAGAAAAGACGACTCCAAAGAAAATTTTCAATCATTTCATTTTAACTTTTATATATGTATTCCATTAGATCTTCTTTAGTCAGCCAAGCATGTAATTTCAACACCATGGATTATTGTGGTTTGAATACACGTCAATAAATATATTTCTTAAAAATGCTTTGAGTCGCTCGTTGTTCACGACTCTGACTCCGACCACAACTACGACTCCACAACCCTGGTTTTTAATAATCCCATTTTACTTAGTATGTCCAGGACACAAGCATTTGCAACTGATAAGAATGGACAGGGATACTAATACGTATTCAAGTAAAATTAATTGATAAAATAAGAAAAAAATAATGTCTCAAGTTTTGTACTTAAGTTAAATTGAATACAATACAGTCAAGAATATTTTGAATGAATTTATTTGTTTTTAACTCACGTGGGCTATGTTGGATTAGTTCAAATAGTGCATTTTCATCATTTTTTCAGAAAGTGAGAATTCAATTCTAGAGCTAGAAAAGTACTTGTAGCTCACTTTTCAAAATCGGATATAGCGGAAGGTTTTAAAAAATATCACATAAGTATATTCAATTGGAATAAATGTATGGAAGAGTTCCAAAACCGTGACCGTCTGCCAAAGTATTTAAAATATATATTTATGACAAAAGATAATAAAATATGTAAAGCAATTTAACTAGACAGTGATAATATTTTTTTGAAAATTAGACTTATTACAAGCACGCTTCATTGTTTTACATATTTCTCTAACTGACTGATTTTTATAAGCGAATTAAGCACACATTGTACAAGTAAACAACCCTATAACGAGACACGCCATGCAAACAATTCAGCCATCTGCAAGTGAGTACTCATTTCTCATTTAGAATTCACAGAAATCGACTCTGTTTGATTATATTAAATCATATTTTATATCACTGCTTATAGACGGCACTTTAAAAATTGATCTTGGATATTTAAGTATTGAACTGTGATATAATAAAATATTTCATTATATCAAATTAATATGAATACTGTTCGTATCCAATATTATATATAAGTAAAATAACAAATTTATTTATCATACGACTGAATCTATCAAAAAGACAGAATTCATAATTATTGAACGCTATTTTTTAATTTTATATACCTACATACATGTTTACATAAATGGTATACATTAAATATTTGATGAATCCGATAGTGGAAAATAGCAAGCTAACTTTCAACCGATGAATGAGCATGTCACTAGAATTCAAATTATAATTGTTTTAAAAGCACTAACGAAAGACTTAAGCAATTGCTATTATAAATTTCAATAGAAAATAATTAATACTTCCAGTATCAAGGTGCCCTCGCCATTAGTATACAAATTGGCGATAATTATTATGAACCTAATATGTTTGATATAGTGAACAATTTCAGAATATTTGATTTAAGCCATGATTTGGTCGGGTGAAAGGGCGAGGGAAAGCCTTCGTTATCACTATGGAGAGCTTTAAGCTGAAACGGGTGAGTTATTTTATTAATCATTTTAAACTGTGGGCACACTTGTCAGCTCGAAAACTTTAGGAATATTAATCATTCCAAATTAAACATGAATAAATTTCAACACACAAGTAATTTTAGTTTCGAGAGTTCGGTAGGTATTCGGTCTCATTAAAATTCATGGTAAAATATTGTTTTAATCATACTAATGTTCAATGAAAGATTGCTGAAATCAATCTGAAAGCCTACCGACTAACGAAGAATATTGATCAGAAATTAATGAAACACGTAAGATGGGTGTGTTTTTAAAGGTTTTTGTATTTTTTCCTTTACTTTTTTCAACGTATATTTGTTTTTTATTATTATATGGCGTCGAAGATTGGACTGCGGCGGATTGTATGTATGTACATACATACATATTATATCAATTTCATTTTAAACAGTCGAAATGGTAATAAAATTAAGATAAGGTTTCGTAAAATCATCGTGTAATCGATTTTAAATTTTATGTTTATTAATTTTTAATTTTTTTAATAATCTAGGGTAGTGCTTTCTAACCTGAAGTCCACAGGTTTTGTGATAAAATATAAACATGGGAAATAAAAAAAAATCGGGGATCCGCAGATTATTTTTTCAGATTTAGGGGCTGTGACATGAAAAAGGTTGGTAAGCACTGATTTAGGGTAATCAAAATGGGGTAGAATTTTATGATAATATTTAATTTGAATATAATGAATGTCCAGATCATTGTGTAAATTTTAGTGGTATTTTATAAAAATCATTTTGTTGTGTCTTAGAATTTCGAATGCAAATAAGAGCAAACAATTTTATTCATTCTCAGAGAAGACAAAACAAAAATACGATAAAGTGCGTAGCATTTCTTTATGACTGTATATATATAGCTTGGGGTTACAAATGAAAAATAACATAGTGTCCGTTTGAGAGTAGGGAGAACAGAGAAGTCCTAAGCGTTTTGTTTGTTAGAAATCTTTTTTGATCATGTCCACTGTCGATTGTTACTCATAACACAGTATCTGAAAAGAAACTGTTTTTTTAAAAGCGGGCTGTAATTCAGTTTCATTTAAACTCTATCATTGGAAAGAGTATGGGTTGAAAGACAAATACAGAAAATGACTTCTAGTTTTTTTAAATTTGAATCATTCAAATTATGTACACTCCCACAGACTTCTAGTTTGTATATTGATTTCTAAACGCTCTGTCTTTGGAATCATCTAGGGCACAAAAGAATAATATACATAATATATATATTTTTTAAAAAAAAATGTTTGGCTGAGATATTCGAAAGTGTGATAACGCAACCGGAAAACTTTAACTAAAATTAGCGTTGACCACTCGGTTATAAATCTAGTAAACCAATTGATACTGTATGATTTATAGTCACACGCTTCACTACCACTTTTATGATGAAAACTGGCAGAAATTTAAAATTTGTAGCTAAATTAACTGTGTTTAAATTTTTGTTATCGTGTAACCCGTAATATCAATTGTTTTATTGTTTATGGCCTTAAATGGCAACATTGTTTTTCGATACCAGATGCGATTTTTGTTTCTTTCCTCCTTGCTTTTTGGGACACGAACCGAACACAACGTGTGTGGGGGACTTTTCCCGGTCCTGGATCTTGCTTCCAGAGACCTTTAATTTAGATTCACTTGTGTTTTTTTTTCATTTGTGGCTTTGTACGATACGTTATTCCCCGGATAGCGTATCGAAAGGCGAGATGTCCGAGATCGAAAAACTGATATTTTTCCATCTCGACGAAGATTAAATTCATTTTGTTCTCTAACGCGCGGACTTAAGTATATTTTTTTCTTAATTTCTATAAAATCGTTTAAGCAAGCTAGGTATCATAATAGTTATTGTGTATAATTGTAATTCAAAATTTTGTTTGTTAAATATTGTATGTGATTAAACTTTGGTGATTGTAAATTCCTAAATAAACGTTTTCTAAACACTTGAGCGATGGTTTTTATTTAATTCTACCTACCTGTTTTACGTCGAGTTCATTCAAACTGTTATTAGTCTTAATTACTTTTATTAGCGGGGATTTATTCTTAGGGTATAAATAACATCGTGAACAAAACTAAACTTGTGGACGTGAGTTTATTTTTTAACTTTACTATACGAATTTCTTTTTGACATTTTGGCTAAGCAATGAAAAACCTCAAAGCACAAGCTAAATGTGTATCATTTAAGGTATTCGTATAGTGCTTAGAGTTCATTTTTATTGGATTATATAACTAGATTAAAAGTTTTATATGTTAGAACGTCCAAGTAGATAAATAATTGTTGTATGTTCATTGGCAAAAATTCATTGGCTGTATTTTATCAACCATTGTAAAGAGAGATTATGCAATTTAACACACTTCCATTAAGCTGGTTGTTTATCTCTAAAAAAATAATTCACACACGATACATAATTTATAATTCTGGAGACTATTTTCGACACTTAATTTTATTATTGAAATGAAACTTCTTATATTATTGGTGTCATAGTATATATCAGTTTATATAGAACCTTAGTAGATTATCTTTACTGAGAGGAATATCATAATACGTCACTGAGAAGGGCCTAGTTCAGGGACGGGATAAATTAACCCTATCTTTCCAAAAGAAGTACACTTGGGGCCTCGGTGACACAGTCCTACTTGCAACTTTAACAAGAGAAACATTTGAAGATCTTCTTTGTTACTTTTTACATTCAAGCCACATTCTTCATAAAGAATATTTCAATTATATTACTATTGTAATGATGATCGCGTATCACTGTTATTATATAACCACTAATATTTTTTTGAAGGGTTGTATTCAATAATGCCACTTCTGAGGTTGAACGGTTAACGGTCATGGGTCCTTGTTATATTCGGGTACCAAATATACCCTTTTAGATACCCCATATTCACTTTTAATGTGTTCACTGTCAATAATTGGCAGAAAGGCATTGTTGTACTATTATATTTCCAAACATATTTAATATTATCAGAATCTATTTTTCTCATAACAAGCATTTTCAACTGAAATCTCAAATCATTTACCTGAAATCCCTCGTCATGAACGAAACCGGTCCCGGTCAATGAATGAGAAATAAGTACAAAAAAGTGTTTTATTTTTTTAATACTCAATATACATATTATAAATCAAATACGAGAGAATAATTATTAATTATCATTTTGACTGATTGTTTGTTAAAAAGAGGAAAAACATATCATCAATATTTAAGTTTTGTGATGTTTTATTTCGGTTTGTATAAATATTTAAACCATTTTTTTGGGACTTCATGTCGCTTAGTGTTATAATAACGCTTGGAATAATGAATCTGGAATAGTTTCGAATCACTGAGTAAAACACGAGGTGTTTTTGCAAAACAATATCTTAAATACTGTTGAACATGAAGCAGAATGTGTTAATTATCTTGCAAAAGTAATATGATCCTGAAAATCTTTGGTATTATGTAATTCTCGCAATAAGCTGGGTTACTGTACGAACACTAATAATAATCCGTTAATCCTAAGATTCTGTTATGTGCAGGAACACAATAATCGGGATACTGCCAATTAGTTCTACCCACTGTATATCGAAAATATAACGGCATGAAATTTGCACATAAGAGACTAAATCAAGGGACGTCAAACTCTTATTCAAAACTAATTAAATATAAATAAGAGATTTTAATTTTTAATTAATATACTTTTTAAAAATCTATATCCTTTCACAGTGTTGGAGTATGTGGCATCTTAATGGAAGTATCACAACAAGGAATTTTTAGGAGAAATTTTTGTTACTCAGTTTTTCAACCTCACTTTTTCGAAGAGAGTAGTAAGGATAGTGATAGGACAGTACTAGTGTTTTACTAATCGATTTCGCTACGCCTCGTTTTTAGGATTGGAGCGGGGAATGGTATTTTTGAACATAACAAACACCCATACCTACGAATAAAATTGCATTGAGAAATGCTGCTTTTTTGGAGCACGAACCCGTGGGACCCGTCACGGAAGCCAGCAACGTTGACCGCTGCGCCACAGAATCGACAACCACTTATTAATGTGAACAATTAATTCGTTATATTTTTATATTGTTGAATTAAAATAGCTAATATATTAAACGGAAATCTTTCATTTTTTAAATTCAAAATTGTCTAAATACATGTAAATTACATTCATAATTTATAATATTTTATAGAGAATTGCAAAAAAGGACATTCTTTGACTAATTTAATATACTTTAAACTATGCATATGGCAAAACCTGCTGTTAACTGAGCTGTGAGGGATATTAAAAATGAACAATTAAGATACTATTTTACGATATTAAGTAATGTTTTTTAATAGTGGATTTATGTTTCTGTTTTAATAGTGGATCATGTTGGCTTCCAGTACATGTTTTTACATTTAGATCGCAATTAAAAATATATTTTAAAAAAAGCTAAGTTTGACTTTTTAGCCATGAAGGCATGCTAATACCTATTATCCCAATAATTAGTAATCTTGTGTGTAATAATCATATAATCAGATAAGGGAACATTTCCGCTCAGTTGTCGTCAGAACTAGGGAGCAACACTCATCGAATACATAAATACCGGTATTATTATATCACATATGTTCTTCTGGTATTGCAAATATAACCGATCCTAAAAACATATTCATAAAAGTAATTATACATTTATAGCAATAGAAACCATTACAATATTATTGCAAACATATAATAACTGTACAAAAATTGCGCTTTAAATATAAGTTAATATATAATTAAACTATTGTATTTACCACTTTTAAAGTATTCACTGTCAATGGCATTATAATAAAAATAATAACATATTTTAAGTACTTTTTCCACATAAAATTTATTGGATCAGGACCGGTTTCGTTCATTGCTAGCATTATCAGCTGATAAGAAAAATATATAAAGAGTGCTATTTATACAAATTTAAATTGAAATAAAAGGTGTAAGCTACTATTAACAATGAAAAAGATTTACAAATTACTTTATAATTACACAAAATTAAAATGCTTCTTTAATTTTAAAATTCTGTCAACGTAATTGGCTTCGATAACGGTATTCACTGGCTTAAGTCCCAGTACGTATAGCATTATAAACTAATCATTCAATCGATGTATGAAATTGTGTTAAAAAGAATGGATGTCTGTGAATTCTAAATTATCTCTCGATAAGGTAACAACTAGCTTTGTATTTAGTCCTAGCCTTATATTTATATCCCTATTACACAGAGATTGAGCAACTGAGTAACAAGAAATTGTAGAAAATACTTTTTCTTTGAAAACCTCTATTAATTAAGATTTCATATGCTGTGCCTTGGGAGCGGATATGACCTAAGCCTGAGCGTCAAACCATGCGCTTTAAGGGCATCAACGATTCGTGTCGTCAAGAACGTCTATGACAAGTTTTTATTCCCCAATGTCAATGTTTTATGGTTGCCTTCCACAACGCTATTGACAGAAAAAAGTCCTCCCCTCATCTAGATGAGAAGTTTTGATTTTGAATTATTTTCAATGCCGGCGGATGCATTTGAAATACCGAGTTTCAGATTTAGGTAGTTCCGGTATTGCAAGCCCTTGTCAGAGCTTGGAGTTTTGCATGTATGTAGATTCTTACGGATTCCACTAAGTTAAAGAGAAGTGCTATGTGAGTGAAAAGACTGGTGTGGTTTACCTTAGGTAAGAACTTTCTTAAACGTTATTGTATTAATTACTAAGCTGTGCGCACTTACTCATCCCTTAAGGGGAGTCCCATGAAATTCGTGAGAGTGTTGGGTTCCCGAAATGCCCTTTGAAACTTTGAATGTATGTGCATTAAAAGCTCGTGAGTGAATGTTGATGGTTAATTTGATGACGTTTGTTGAAATTTTCGGGACACTGACATTAGAAATTTCTATCGCTGTGAAATACACAAACACGACAAAGGAATTTCTTGCAAATTACAAATCGCATTTCACGTCTCGAAAAACAAAAGTTACAACAATAATTTATGTTTTCATAATGAAAATTCAATGATGCGTCTCATATAGTATAGTTAAAATTATTATAATTATTATATATTCAATGTTTAATGGTGAATATAAAAGTTCAGATATATGATCATCAGATGTAAGGGATTCAAATAATTTAAACATATGTCATAACAATTTCACAAACTTTATAGATTTTCAGATGTTTAGCGATCAATAAGTTAATTCTACGGCTTCTTTTTGTATGCTATATGCCAAGAGTTAAGACCTTGGGCGTAGCGAGAATTTA
Organism: Himalopsyche anomala; assembly: GCA_031772345.1. Classification (NCBI taxonomy): domain Eukaryota; kingdom Metazoa; phylum Arthropoda; class Insecta; order Trichoptera; family Rhyacophilidae; genus Himalopsyche; species Himalopsyche anomala. Next base: position 8,800,827 of record CM062844.1, on the reverse strand, counting down.
GAATGGAAAATTTATAACCGAAAAATTAACTATTTATGATCTATTAATGTCAATCCATTGTAACATTAAAAAGTATGTTACATTATTTTATATAAACAAGTTTAAAATTAAAGTTTTTTTTGACCAATGAAAATGGTCACTACTTGATCGAAACGGTCCTTTTTAATGATAATATGTACATATATATATATAATATTTTTACAATAATATAAACAATAAATTCGGTAACGATTACTATATTTTGTTTTACCTATTTAAATATATCACATAAATGTTATTTAAAAAGTTATTTGTTATTTTTAATAACGCTTTGAATGTGAGCTACGACCGTGTCTTGGCCGTTTTCATTACAGACGTTACAAAGTTAAAACGATTTCGCCACCCCACTCTAAATAATTATCCGAGCAACAAAGGGATGTAACAATGCGTGCTTTCTCGCGGATATCACCCATGTGAGAGCTTTCTGAGTGACAATCTGGGAATACTTACCTACTATATAGTTCAGAGCTCATAACACGGCGAGTCAAGCGTTTAATTTTAGACTTTAAGGGTTAATCATGCGGCATGAATTTTACTTCGTGAAAAGTTGGAAACGATGTTATCATCGGATGTTGCCATGATACCGCAGGACAAAAGTAATCTTCAATAGTCGTGTGGGATTATGTTGCAAACAATTTTATATAAATATCTTGTATTGAATAATAAGGAAGATTCTGATTGGAAATCTTCCATTGTATAAATATTGATTGAAACCAATATAATGTCTGTGTTGATTTTTATCACACATACTCGATCGATTCTGTAAAAATGAAAAAAAGAGTACTGCTTGATAAAACCAATATTTTTAGAATCACATTTTTCTATTATTTATAACTTTTTCTGAGAATAGAGGTGGTGTGAGTAAATCACGGCTGTGGAGTCGCGTGAAAAAAAGACGATTCTGACTCCAGCTTTAATATAATTAACGACTCTGAGGATTTTTTTTAAATAATATCATTTTAACTTATAAATATATATATATATATATATCATCAGATCATCTTTAGTCAGCCAAGCATGAAATGTTAACACTTTTGACTGTTTTGTTTAAATACACATCATTAAATATATTTTTCAAAAAAAAATCGAGCCGCTCATTTTTCACGACTCCGACTCCACAGCCCTGGAGTAAATAAATCGTGGCAGATTTGTATTATTGAAACTGTTATATCTATTAGGATTCACCATTATCCACATTCAGTAACGGATTATCCTATAAGCAAATAAGGCGCGCGCTTGGGGTCTCCGAATCTTAGAAGCCCCAAAAATGGCTTATATTATATAGCCTATATACTTTTTGTTCAAATTTTTATTATTTTACATACAATTTGTTGACGTTCTTATGTCATCCTAAAAACAAGGCTTACAATTTTTATTGCGCCTGAGGCCTCTAATGTGCTTAAGCCGCCACTGCTCACATTAGAAGTTAACGTAGCTGGAAACATGTATTGGTATTTTTTCCGCTCATTGTATTTCGTATCATGCTTATAATAGTGCTTGTCTAAACAAAAAATTAGATGAAATGCTTTATACAACCAATATTTTGCGAAGCAAAAAAAAATTGAAAGATGAGCCAACTAGTAAAATGATAAAAAAATCTTGGACTTTTAACTACTATCACGTCTTTGCTTGGTGCTTTGGTGGATTGCATATTTTTATTTATGCATATACCACTATTGCAATGTATTAACTGAGTATTTAATTTTTACGATACTTTTGACGTATGGAATATTATAACGCATCTAACTTTTTTTTCTAAAATAAAACTTGGCTCACTTCACCTCAAATGAGCCCATATGTAACAACTCTCATGGTCATCCTTACAAATGTGGAACTCATGGTCATCCATACTTAAAGTAACGTATACATTTCCGCCTGTGTGGTCGAGTGGTCAACGTCGTTGGCTACCGCTATGGATTTATGAATTTCTGTTCAAAGGCATGGATGTATGTTATCTCTTGAATTACCCCCTCCCACCCATCCTATCCTATGAACAGGGTGTATTGAGAGCGATTAGCTTACCACTAGTCCTGTCCTAGCTCTATCCTTCTATCCCTACTCTCTTTGGAAAAAGAGAGGGTGAGCAACTGAGTAACAAGCAGTTCTCGAAGAAAAAATTCTGTTGAGATAAACTTCATAAGGAGTCCATATGCTCCACATTGGGAGCGGACATGGTAAAAAAAAAATATAATTTCTCTTCACCAATAAATATCAACTATTTTATCACAGGTAAACTGAAGGTCTACTGTTGAAACCAGGGCTGTGGAGTCAGGTAAAAAAAGACTCCCACCACGAATCGATTTATGCCATCAGATCACTCTAGTTATTAGAATATATTCAAGTAGATTTCATCAATCAATACGACGAATATACTAATATTTTTTCAATATCTTCAAAAATATTTTTCTCCGGTTTTTCCGGCGCCGACTCCATTGCCTAAAACCTCGTAAAAACCGAAAATCAGTCAATCGACCACGATGGTTAATATTAATAAAAATAATGTCAGGTTATATTATTAAATATAATGTGAAAAGACTTGCGATATCAACCATGAACAAAATATTTCCGTAATAGCAGCACATTGTATCATATCGCAAAGTTTATGTCGTGGTTGTTTGGCAGGTCCATAGATCAAGGTAACTAATGCTTTCTTGCGACTCCGACTCATGTTTTCTACACTACATAATTTTAAAAGATGACGTGCACATTATAATATTTCAGTTAACCAAGAATACTCGCACACCATGAAGCTAAAATGGTGAAATAGCGTTTATACGTAACCGCTATTCTTGAAATATTATAAATTGAATTATACTTTATTAAATGAATTCATAATATAAAATCGATTATACATATTCATGTACATACTATGAGTCCATTGCTAAATAAAGTCCTTTCATGGTATGACATAGCCTAATCTTAACGTTATAAAATATAATATTTAAAAAAGAAAATACTCAATTGCACTGTGTAATGTTATTTAACTGCTTGAATACCGCGCAAATAAATCATTAATATGTCCCAGAGATGCTGCGTGTTTTTGAGAAAAATAATTTTGCCTAATATACACTCGAATTCGATATTTTAAAAACCTATATTGACTCAGTATAGATAGCACTACACATATTCATCAAAATATTTCTGATATTCTATTAGAATACCAAGTATTTGATTTTTAAAATGTGTTTGACTTCCGTGTTCGCTTGCATATGTTCCGGACACCGGTGTCCGCTTGGTATCCAAGTGGTTAAAATGATCAGTACCGGTTTCGATCATGCCGAGCATTATCAACTGACAAGAGAATATAATATTAGAGTACTATTTATGCATTTTTTTGTTTTGTATAAATAGTAGGTACTGTATACTCTTATCTCTGATAATTTAAAATAAAAGAGGAATTAGTACATATTAGTTCATATTAGTGCAATAAGACAATATAATAATTGACGCAATAAACCTACATTATATAATAAATGCAAAATATAAATAATATCATATATATGTATGTATATATATTGTTTTAGTTGATATATTATATAAAAATCAAACATAATTTTAGAACTAGTGCGATGAAACATGAGCAAAAGTTTGTCCCCATTTCCAAAGTATTAAAAAAGGAAATAAAATTTTGAAGCAGCTATTCAATTTATTTTCATAATTAATTTCCGAAAAAGTTATTATATTGTGTAATTTAATATAATAAGTGAATCTAACACCCCTCATGTTGAGTAAAAACTTATAGTATATATTTGGTTTTTGCTATTTTCTTTAACAATTTTTTCGTATAGAATTGATTACTTTTGATTACTAATATAAAGTAAAGTGTAAATGCGCTTACAAATTAAAGATTCAAATTAAAGTAAATCATACGTTACTTGATTTATCAGTGTGTGTGTAACGCAGCATACACACAAAAACACACACAGACCCACACTCGTAACAATAAATAAAAGTTTAAAAAACGGATATTCATATTTGAAAATAATTACTAAAGTTTTGTTTTGGTGGTACGTATTGACTAAAGCGCAAGGTTAAGTTATTTATATTTCATTCTATAACTAGAGAAATACAAACACACACACCCTCTTTTTTGTTGACAAATCGTGCGCATTGAGCGAGTGTTAAAAAATTGGTACTGTCACACGGCTTTTATAATAGAAGTGTAAAGATAGTTTGTATGTTTAAAAATTGAATAATTAATATAAAATTTGTTTTTGAAAAAAAATCTGACGAAGTAAAATCGATTTCGATTGTACTAAATTGTGGTAAATACAAATTATCTTTAAAATTAAATACTTACTATACACACAATTAATTATATATTTATGGAATTTAACATCGATATCCGACTGAGTTATCTAAAGTGAAAAAAGTGATAATAGCAAATCACAATCATTAGAATAACGAATAACCAATAATAATCTAACATTATAAAGGAATTTTCGCATAAAGTATACTCAAAGCCCATTGAAAATAACAAGTAAAATATATTTATGAAAAATATTTTTATCCTCCAACATGTTTTATTGAAAATAGGTCAATGTATAAAAATACCAAATAACCGGTTAAAATTTATCGTGTGAGAAGAAGAAATATATTTTAAAAAAACCTGACGTGGAAATATCCATGCGTTGAGATTTTGACAACTACCGAATTATGTAAGTAAGACAAAATGAAATATCGCTTCTGATGGTAATATTTTTCATCCTTATAATTATATTTTAATCATTAATAGACAATTATGTTATTTCAAGCATGTCAGTATTACTCGATTACATACACTTCCACCATTAATATAGCTATATTTTAATTTACAAATAAATATTTGAGATTTATGGCATTGGTTTTCACTAATGTATTATACTAAAATTATTCTTGAGTTTTTCAAGTGATTAAAAATATTCTGTGCATTCGTATGGAGACATAATGTATTGTTATTCTTAAAAAAAACGAATTATTTTTTAGAAAGAAGTTCAACTTTATTGATTGAATTGGAATTTACTTGGTAGAACACCATTGCAATAAGGTTAAAAATATCAGCGTATTTAGTTGTACAATTTTAAAAATATATATATTTTAGTTACTTTTTGTCAACAATAAACAGATCGGTGTATACAAAATGAAATATATTGGCAGTTATTTTATTTTGAATAAGTAATATATTCTCTTTTAATTACGTTAATATTTATTGCTAACCAAGTAACATTTTGTCAAAATCCATCTTTGTTATGTTTTCTTCCAATAATTAATTACTATTTGCAAATTATTGTGTGCTGACTTCACTGTCAGTCTAATGGTACACTTAATTAAGAAACTTCTTTTCATTTACTTATAATAAACTAATCCGGGGATGTCAAGCAGTTTAGAAATCTACTTATTTAACTTGAATTTTAACACTTCAAAAAAGTTACGCAATTCTTTTTACTATCAGTTAATTTTTCCCCAGTTTCATATAACTAAGGCAATAACGTTACTAACCAAACATTAAGATTCTTTTATTCATTACTGGATGGATGATAATTGATAATTGCATTTATTTTCAAGCTACAAAATAATAAGATATCGACATAGATCATTGTTTTTTTTTTATATATGTATACAATAAAACCACCACTTCGACTACTCATTTTAACATGCAGTCATCATAATATATTAAAAGTATGGAATTCTTCATATAAATTGTAATTTTACCTACTTAGTCACGTAACAAAAAAGCAGTTCATCAATTTAGAAAAAGTTATTTTTCGTTTTACAGTAATTTGTTATTAAGAAAGTGTATTTTGGCATTTGTAAGTCATTAAGACATTATTGTTTTAATTGGTCAAGACTTTACGGGCGTATAAGCGTTCAAAGAGTAGTTAAATAATTAGATTCGGATAAAACGCGATATTCACTAAGTCGTTTTCGGGTTTGCCAGCTTAAACATTTTTGGCATAGTGTCAAAAGAGCGTCAACTTATTTTGCAATCAAAAGAAATGATTTTTTTCTGGCGTAACGTGACAAAAAGATTCATTCGGCGTGAATCTTTGTTGAGATAATAATCTACGTATTTAATGTTATTTTATTTTACTATGGCCTTGATTTTAATTATAGAAAAAGAAACATTGTGATAAATATACAAAATTTTCACTATCCCCATTATACTAACTAAGTCAGGGATTGAAAACTTAAAAAAAATATACATTAAAAAAATAAAAAATAAAGATTAACTAAAGCGTTCACTATTGAAGATTTGATCCGTGTTTTATCTTATTTCGGTACCGTCTTCTACTGAAGGTATGACAAAATTTTAGTAGGTCTTCCTGTGTTGAGTCGTATAAGATCTTCTATACCTTCCATATTGAGCCACTTGCACTGGTATTGTATCAAATAAGAGCACGATAAGATCAAAATTTTGTACATTGGTCAAGAATTTTATAACACAAAAAATATTGTATATTATTGTGGAATCAAATAGATCAGTCCTGGCGATCCTGTAATCCCATGAACGTTTAAATACCAGCTTTGGAACATCGGGATTCACTATAACTTTGAAATCTAAATTCTCCACAATATATTTGGATAAAAACATAAATAAAATCTTGATAGTGTTCATCAGTTTGCATATACATTTTTTTTGTATAATACCTACATTGTGTTCTTTCAACATATCGAATTCTGTTTAAATAACACAATTTTATATTAACTGTAATATCGCAAGGATGATGGGAACATTTTTATGAAATGCATCTGATATGATCTGTTTGTGTTCATTAAAAGCTTTTCAATGGTAGAACAAATTGAATTGTTTTCATTAATAAATACCGTGTTATTTTCAATTTTGGAAATGCGATATTAATTTAGCACTCATAAATCATGCTTCAAGCAAACCCCTCTACCATGTTCAGGTTATATTACTTTGTTATTTCCATGTATTTTACCGCTGCTATTAAATAAAAGAGTATCCGAGGAATAATACCTGATTATTAACGAGGGAAAGTGGATTGGCGTAAACAGGAATCTTTGTTTGTTTAAATACAATTATTATCGATTTACGTGGTTGGTTTTGGTGAATCTGATGGTAAAATCAATTCAATACGTCATCACAAACGATGGTTGAAGATTTTTTGTAGTTACATATCGAATGGCAATCGAAAATTATGTTGTGATCGAAAAAATGTTTTAAAAACGGCGATAATGAAGTTTTCTAGCAAGAATTGTACATAAAGCATAAAAAATAATTGTGCTTCGATTTACTATGTTATCGATTGTTTAAATCTATAGACAACAATTTTATAAGAAGCGTTTCACAGTGGATATTTATAAAAAAAGTGTATTGACCAAGATACAATCAATTGTCAACAACCAATGTAAAAGTTGTACTATTATTTTGTCTATATTATTTTTTGTATTGTAGTTTTGTTAAACACTTTTTTGATAGAAAAGGTATAAAAATGAATACATTAAAAAAAATAGTTGAATTATTACGAGTCTACTGTATAAAGTCTTTATATGTATATGTCTTAAAGTATAATAATTCCTTTCTTGGAATAAATATATTTACAAGCAATTATATTTTTATGGTTTTCCACAATTCCTGTTCTTAGACGGAATTTTTCAAATAAAACGTTGCTACGTAATGTTATAGCATAGCAGCCAAGTTGATATGTAAAACTTGTTTTGCTGTTGAGAGCTGCTAGGTTTCAAAATACAAGAACTTTTGTAATACCAGAACAAAAGGAGTTAGATTACTGTAGTATTTTTCAGTAGACAAGGCTCTTTTTGTGCTTCAGAAAAAACAACGAAAGTCAAAAATTTCAAAATACGGAAGCGCTTTCTTTCTACACTTTTGTTGGAATAACATAAGTTTATCAAGATTTTTTTTATATTAGCAAACGGAAAATGTTAATAAAAAATAAAACAGATAATTGACTGAGTAATGAAAATTATTGCTTCTATAAAAAATAACTTGATTTTTTGTTCGTCTTGAAAGATAATATTCAATTCGAAAATTCTCACTGAGACTATAAATTCCTAACAAAGTTTATCTCGACATAACTTTTTCATACTAACGTCGCTTGTTACTCAGTTCCTCAAACTTTTTTTCCACGATAGCAAACAATGAAGGATGAGGCTAGGGCAGGATTGCTGGTTTACTTTTTGTTTTTACAACTACTAATAATAAACATCACAAACATTTATGTATTTGAAAACAAATCTATATATCGATTTTATCAATTTAGAAAACACTGTATTGTGATTCAAGCTTTATTTTACAATTAATAAAATAAATATAAATCAATCCATGTACACTCCCACAGATTTTGTCACTAACGACCCGGGTTTCGCCTTTCGGCATCTTCAGGCGTTCAAGCGCACGGATGAACTTGAACTGACGCTTAGTAAATGGATGTTTCGTGTTTATATATTAAATAAATGTATCACTGAGTCTAAGGCCATCGCTGGCGAAAAGGGTAAGCTCATGGGAATTCCCAAAGATTTGAGTAGTGAGTGGTTTTTAGAATTACATATATTTATTTGTTTGTCGGCAAAGGTTTTATGATATTATTTATGATATTATTTATATAGGGTATAGAAGTGGAGAGCCAGGAAAGTTTAATATCTCGTTCAAAATCGGAAGACTATGTAACTGTGCCCTATTAATTTCTAAAATTTCCTGGAAAAAGAGCTTATGACTGTCCGTATTTGGGTCTAACATTTTTATCCCCTGTTCCTGATTGAACACGTGTCCTTCCGAAATTAAGTGATTAGAAAAAGTAGACGTGTCCTGTTTCAGTCTAAAGGCTGCCATATGTTCTAATACCCTGATGTTTAAAGTCCTCTCTGTTTTGCCGATATAAAATTTATTACAACAAGAGCATTGTAATCTATAAATTCCAGATTTATTTAGGTAATGTATTTTATCTTTATTGTTAACTAATAATTTGCCTAAAGAGCTTTTACAGTAAAAGGCTGGTCTAACACTATCTATACCCTATATAAATAATATCATAAAACCTTTGCCGACAAACAAATAAATATAATTCTAAAAACCACTCACTACTCAAATCTTTGGGAATTCCCATGAGCTTACCCTTTTCGCCAGCGATGGCTTTAGACTCAGTGATACATTTATTTAATATATAAACACGAAACATCCATTTACTAAGCGTCAGTTCAAGTTCATCCGTGCGCTTGAACGCCTGAAGATGCCGAAAGGCGAAACCCGGGTCGTTAGTGACAAAATCTGTGGGAGTGTACATAATTTGAATGATTCAAATTTAATATTGAAATTCCACCAAGCACCTTCAGTCGAAATCTTAAATTATATTAAATAAATCAATCCATATCAGTGTCCGCTTCTAATATGCAGCATATGCTTTCTAATAGAGGTATCTCAACATATGTTTTTTTTTTATAGAGAAATGGTTGGCACTTAGTAAATCAACTTCCATTTTTCGAAGATAGTTAGAACAGAAGTCTGGGGCTAGCGCATGCCTCGCTTTCATCCATGCATTCAAACAAAAATCGATTGAAAAAATGCTCGAACCCGTGAGATCCGTCACGGAAGCCAACAACGTTGACCACTGTTCTACTCATCCGACAAAATCTAATAGCACACATTAATAACTTGATATATATTTAATATATATTTAAGTATATCTATAAAGTTATAGTATGATCATATTCTACATGTTTTGTAAATTAATTGAAACGTTTGATGATCTATTTTATTAGTAAAATATTTTACGACTTTCAGATTTCAGACCCTCAATTTATTTGTTGTTAAATGAAATCTTTAAAATTACCCACTTTTTCAAGCGGTTTGTCACTAACCACATGGGTTTCGCTTTTCAGCGTCTTTACACATTCAAGTGCACGGACGAACTTAAACTGAAAGGTGAAACCCGAGTCGATAGTGACAAAACGCAAAGAAATATACAGAATTTGAATGATACCACTTTGATATTTAAATTCCATCAATCATCTCCAGTCGAAAATTATACATTGAAATTGTTTGGATTATTCACAAAGCAAAACATATTTCTACCAAGTAAATGTCAATTGAATTCAAAAAGTCAATAGTTGCCGTAAGCCTAGATAACAAATTTTAGTTTTACATGCGGATGGTAAATGACAGTTTTTTTAGGTGGCACGTAACTACGATGAAATATGATGCGAGTTACAGCCATTCAGCATAGTTGTAATCCGGATCAAAAATAACCTTAAATTCTAGCGCGATAATCAACAATTTGTATAGATTTATTTTCACTCTGGGCGGCGTAAAAAATAAAAAAAACGCGTCCAGTAAATTTTTGTTTTCCCATTTTCGTTTTGCGCGACATGCACAGAGGTACCGCGCATATATCACCGTATAAATCTGTTCGCAATACAGACAAAAACTGTTAAATATTCACAAATGGGCAGTGCTGTAATAAAAAAAATACAAAATAAATACGACGCCATTGCCAGGGCCGAAGCGGGAGACTTCAAATCCCTGCTACCATTTACTGTTCTAACCAAAAAGGACGCAGTATTGCATAAAGATATATTATTAATTACATAGATTGCGCAATGATTGCATGCAATATGAAAATCAGGCAAATACAATTCTTGCCACTTTCTGTTAATAGTTAACATTCTCATATCCAAAATTTAAATCGTTCATATTTTCTTAAGTTTTGGATGGTACGGATGAATTTGATTGTCAGTTCAAGTTCATCTGTGCACTTGAACAGTTGTAAATTTGCCAAAATAAGAAACTCCGATCGTTGAAAAACGCATGAAAATCTACTAAATTTAACGATTAAAATTTGACATTCAAATTAAACCAAGCGCCTTCGATAAGAAATTCTTAATTCTCAAATATGTAAATAAGAAATCAAATATTCTTTTGTAAACAGATATTCTGTAAAAAGTCTTGAAGGATATTAAAACAATAAATGTAAAAGCTTTGTCATTTTTTTAAAAAAATAAAAAATATATTATTTAACATGAACTATGTTGTTTATTTTGGTATAAATTTATTTACATTGATATATATGTCTGCCTATCTGTAACGCACATAACAATTATTTGCCTGCGTACAGCGAACAGGCAGCGAGAGAGAGTGTGTATGTGAGCAAGAGTATTAAGTAAATGTTGACGGACGGTTCTGTAATCTGATCAATTATATTATTAGAACAAAATCGTTGCAAAAAAATATCCATTTAAAAATAATAAATAAATTATTAATTAAATAGGTTTTCCGTGCTCCAGTTGTGTGAAGTAGTCCCTTTTTATTTATCGAAGCCAGTGGAATATAATTAAATATTTAATAAGACGTTCTCATTCCCTACTTAGGTTCAAGTGTTTGTACAATAAATAGGTAGCACTCGTCTTGCTTATTTCTTTGAAATATACCTTTGGTATAAATGTATTTTTTGTTTTATTTTCTTTGTTAAATTTTTTGTATTTTGTCGAAAACATTAACGCGTAAATGCATACATGATTACGAGAAGTACAAACTTTTGTTTTGGATTTTTCGCAAAACAGAAATCGATTTTATTTTTATACCCAATAGTGAAATACATATTTACGCTTCATATTCTTTCAATGGATTTCTTGTCTACACGTGCTAAACCATTATAAACTTCATTTGAACAGAGCAAGCTGGAGTTTTGGCGGCCATTGATTTTCGACCGTTTATTAATACGATTTTCACAATAAAAAAAACATGGTTCATCATAATAGCGTTATGTGGTTTAATTTTGCATTCTAATTGTTAGTTTATTATATACTGTATACAAATCATGTTTTATGCCTCTAATGCCACGATGATTTTCAAGAGTACTCAATGTTTTTGGATTTTTTATTTCTTTTTATTTAAAAGTAGAAAATCACGCAGGGTTAATGCAATATTGCGCCTGTTGGGCACGTTAAGCGATCGGACCAGAAAAGGATAACATGCTGTGGAAATATATGCCGGATGCTAAGCAGTCGAAACTTATAAATGAAAAAAAAAACAAAGTAATGCCACATACGGCATAAAAACAAACAGTGATTTAATAGCGGGCCACGCTAAACTCTCCGGAGTGTTTGAATGATGGCTTACGCCGGAGCAATTCCGTGCAACCATTCCAAGTGCCTGGCGCATCATAAATCCCGACTCAAGTTACATGACAATGTTTTTTTGCGTGAACGAAACGTATTATTTATCGCCAAGTGTTTTTGCCTACAATAAAACGTAACTGCCAACAGTTACGGCTAGTTAGATACAGCAACTATATGAAGCTACAGACGATTATTGTAACATATATCATACTATATTATATACAACAATTCATCTAGAATTAGTTATTGATTCCATTAAAATAATAAAACAGTGGAACTTCTTAAAAGCCCATCAAAAAATGCACCAAAACAATGAATGTTTGGTGTTGTGATGAAAAGTATTTGTCCGGGACTCGATAAACGAAAATATAATATATTTGGTTTCCATGCGAGTATTTTTTTCAACTTGTATTGTAAAAATATGTCATTCATTTATAAACTTGTGCAACCATTAACCTTTTCAGTACCACGATGTTTTAAGCTAAAAACATTCATTTACATACCTACCGCATGTTTTTATTAATTTTTGAATATTTTTAAAAAAATAGAGCTGAATTTATGAATAATAAAAGTTTACTTATAAAATGATATATATAGTTAAATATTTTCAAGTTACATTCGTGGTATTCAGTGGCCTTACGGTATTCACGCCGTTCGTATGTAGCGGCCACCAGTGGCTTTACGGTACTGAAGCGTTTAAAGCTAATATTTTAACAACTAAAAATACGTTTAAAATGTATTTTGTCTTACAAAATGAAATTTAAGTTTAATTTACTAACCATTTAAGAACTTGCCGTATTTAAAAATAATACCCTCATTTCTGTATGTAGAGTCGATCTCGTTTAATTAAAAATTAAGTAAACTTAAAATATATCAGTATGATTAATAATATTATATTATCGCAAATGTTAATCGACTTGAACATTGAATCAGAATAGAAAGACGCTATCGATGAAGCGTATTACATTAAGATGTAGGCAATTTTTTTTTTTTCATAGTTCACTTCTATTATTTAGTTTTGAAACAAGTAATTACTTCCATAATAATAGAAGAAAGAAAACACCAAATCACGCTTCAAACAGGTGTACACAAGCGGGTTATAATGGATTGATTCGATTTTTTGGTCGTTTTGCACCAAATTTGGGATGTTTATTGTCAAATATGAATACAATTTACTGCAAAACAATCAAACTTTTTTATGTCTACACCACTTTCTTGTGATGTTCCGATTTTGAAGATACAATACTTTAAGTAGGATAACAGCGACGTAGCCACCTCAAATAAAAGTCATGCAATGCATGAGGGTTCAGCAAAAAGGGGGCCCAAATTTCTATATACTTAAACCTCTTTTATAATAACCGAGTACGCGGCCTAGAGAATGATATCGGTAGCGTGGGCACCAAATGTCTACCGACGAACCTGCGTATTGTTTTTAGTTTTAAAAGAAGAAAATGGTTTTTACGCTCTTTAACGAACTGATTCCTAATCAATGCTGATTACTTTAAAACTAGTTACGGTCACTATCTGCCAAAGAGATGACGCTAAAGTAAGTACAATAATAATCATGTAATTATAATATGTGGCCAATTTAGTCGTTAGTCTCAATGGTTGTCACTGAAAGTTTCGCTGGTAATGAACGCTTCTGGCCCAGACCAGCCCGGGCTCAATACCTCACGTAATTAATATTGATAGTTTAAAACGGATGTCAAGTAGAGAATGAATATCGTTCATTCAAAAATACACAATTTTCACTAATATTTTTTTTATCATTATTCCGTTCAATAGCGAAGTGTTAATGTCTCCCACAGCAGTTGCAGAACACTTTTTTAAAATACCAGTTCATCCATCATGGGAATCAAAAAAACTATCTTACATTCAACGCTTTTTGGACCCACGATTATTAAATAATTGTGACGTTATACTAAAATATCGGTATTCTATATTTTCAATACAGGTTTTTAAGTATTGAAAAAACAATACTTTATCACAGGTATACTTTCTACATGATGAACAAATTATTGTTATATACGAATTGTTGCATTTGTTTTCTTACATTCGCGATTCGAGCATTCAGGAGGAAGCACATAAACACATCGCGTTGCATTGCCTCTCTTGAGTTGACTTTCCGTTTCTCTTACTAATATAATACGTGAGAATATGAAGTATAGAATATACATACATACTTATTTGAAGTTAATCTTGGGCGAAGTAAATTGTATTATAGTTGTTTTTAATGAGCGAGACAAGCTTGCTGTCAAACTCGAAAAACACATGTCCTTAAACGCAATATTTATAGGAGAGGCATCACGGCTCCTGGCATCCAATCAATAAAAACGACCGCCCGATTTTACCGACGCAATAAGATTTCGCACTCGGAATGTCTCCATATATTTGCAAATGTTTATTTCGTCGTCGGACTACGGGACTTCATTGGCGCACGGATACGCTCGCATGAGTCCGATAATCATTTAAGTATACATTAGAGGTTTCTCTTAATAATAATGTATGTAATTGACTTCTACAAAGGATCAAAAGTTTGAGACATAGGACGTGGGCATTTGTGATGTCTATTCCCCCCCAGTTGATCTCGAGTAAATTAAAAAATATATCATATAATAAATATGATTATGGCATTAGCAGTAATGCCAGATATTAAAAAAATGACGAATAATAATATATTTATGGCAATAGATAATATTATTGTAAATTATTAAACAATATTATTGATAGTTATTTTTTTTTTTTTTCATACACGTTTCTGATTTTTTTTATAATAAGGCAATAGCATTATGCCCCCCTCAGCCCAAATATAAAAAAAATAGTCCTATGTGTTTCACTCAGTGAAGTATCATTAATTGAAACTAAATGAATAAAAATATCGTTATTTTCAAATAGAGTATCGTTGCACCAATAATAAATTGACAGTTTAACATATAAAATTAATTTTAACAAGTAACTTATATAAGAATTTTAATTAATGTATGATATTAAGATTTAAAAATAAACCCAATCATCTATAAAAAAAATAGTTTTTTCATCAAATTGTAAAATTTTAGTTGTATAGTCTTTGATGGACGTTTAGAGGAGGTTTATCATCTTTGGTTTTAAGCAAAAACGAAAAGCGGGTTGAGTCTGTTGTCGATGTTTGAATGGAAACAAAAGGAGTCTTTGAAGTCACCAAATGTTAGTAGTAAACTGAAGTTTCGTTGGAGAAATCAGCATCTACCAAGAGCATTAAAATAATTATCAAGAGTATGATATATACAACAAAAAGTTAATTGATCATAATCTTCATCATAATTGAAATGCCCTTTGCAGGTAGGTGCTGATTTATTCTGTGAAACTTGTTTGAATATTAAACAATATAATGTAATACAGGAATAAAATTTAATTTAAATAAAAATATTACAAAATAAATAATGCTTATAAAAGTAAAATATCTTTTTAAAAAAGCTCTTGCAGCACATTCTCCTTAAAATCTGTTAACCGAGTATTGGACTGCACTGGAGGCCAGTCAGCCGGGTCAGCGAACCCACCGCTCTTACGGACCTTATGGTCAGTGGTGAATGCGACTATCCCCTGTACCACTTTCCTCTACTAACTTACCACCCACATTTGCACCACTTACACGGGTTTCGATTAAGCTATCGTCCAACAATTTTTACCCAGAATTGTTTTATTGTGCATATTAAAATCAAACATAAATAAAAAATTAGCTTCAGTTATTTTAAGTGTATTGGTATATTGTCTTTATATTTCTAGTTACTAACTATGTATTATATCATATATTCAAATTTTAAAAATAAAAATTGACATTGCATGTAATGAATTTACTCGTTTACGCAGCAGTTGGATGAATTTGTACTACTTGTAAAACTATTTTTTCATTCAATCATCCGTTAGTACTTAATGTATAGTAAGTTTGTGTGTTATTTTTTAATTGAAAAACTTTGCTAGTAAAATGGATGAGACAATTAATTATGAATGAAATGGAAGAGTTAACCCATTTTAGTAATTTGTCTAAATCCATTAATCAAAATTCAAGTTATAAAGCGCCTAAATTAATGTATTAACATAACATTTATTCCATTAATTATACAGTTGTATTTATAATTGATTTTTTTTTTATGAATTTAAAATAAATATTTTTGGCAGAATACACAAAAAAACGATTTTTGATATGATTATAAATGATTATTATTGTTATATAAATCTATCGTGAAAATTAAGAAAGGTATATGGGCCATTAGAGGTGAAGTGAGCCAAATGATATTTTATATAAACAAATTTTAGATGCGTTGTAATGTTCTACACGTCTTAGTATCGTAAAAATGAAGTAACCTCAGTTAATACACATTGCAATAGTGTTATCTCCGTAAAATAAAAATGTGCAATCTACCAAAACACCAAGTAAAGACGTGATTGTTCTTAAAAAAGTCCAAGAAAAAAGTTTTACCTTTTTACTAGTTGGCTCACTACACCTCTTGAAAACTCACATATACCTTAATATTTTGACAACACTGATAATCGGATTAGTTTTTGAGAATTATCTCGATGAGCTTTTAGTCAACATTTATCAAAATATTTTTTTATTTTAATTAAATATACACAAGGCTGTAAATTATACAATGCATTAAATATGAATATATGTATAACTAGTATTTATAACTATCGAAATTTTCGCAATGGTTGTTTCGATCTTTAAAATTGTTAAAAATATTCTTTTAATATGTATCAACGACTGGGCGGTGGTTTTGCTTCGTTTTGTATTATACATTTTAGAATGAATATTCCATCTATCTAAAAATCACAAAAAGATAACTCATTCAATTTTACAATATAATCAGAATCATTTTTTTAATAAAAGCCATTCATTTGTTATACATTTAGTAACCATAAAAGATTAAGTACTACTGTAAAGAAATCATTCCACCGACAAAATATTATTTTCTGTGAACAAATAATGTTGCCAATTTTTAGTGGGATTTTTTTCCGGAAGCCAACTAGTCGCAAACGAATTATGATTTCCTACACCCCCTCTCACATGCCCACAGAGCCTCCAAATATCTGGGGTGGTAACGTTATTGCGTTATTAGTTCCAACCCTTCTTAGGCCGGAAGAGGAAAGGTGATTTTAAGGAAGCATGCTCTCATTTCCTTTGTTGGAGTATTTTTGGTGTTTTGGGTCGAAAAATTTGTATACATCGTAGTAATTGAAATGTTGTAGCAATAATTTGATATACAACATTTGTGTATTTTATTTGGGTTCAGATTTTAATAAATATAGGTCTAAGAAAAAGATATTCCATTTAATATAGTATCATTGAAAATCATCATATTATATTATAACGTTATCAAAATAAGGAAGCGAATTGAATTAAATCACTTAAAGTGCCTGAATTACGGATAATATTAATAACGAGCAAAAGAAACATTTTCTTCAGATTTTTTTGTTTTTGCTTTTGACAGAATATTCAAAATATCTCGGTGATTTAAATTGTGTTTTTTTACTATACGAACATTACACTCAATAAGATGAAGCAGAAATAGGATTTTTAATGGGTCAGCCATTAAATCATTCAACATAAAAGGAGATACAGCCCTAGAGCAACTGTTAGTTCGTCATAGAAAATAAGTTCTTATGCTCTTGTAAAATTTTTGTTCTAAATAAATCACGGTTTCTCAACCGGAGGCCACAGCATGTTTTAAAGGAGCCACAGGTTAAACATGATTTTACGAGAGCCACAGTACAATTTTAGAGACCCACAGGCAAATCTGGGACTAGCTAAAAAAAGGTCTTACGTGTTTTTATTTTGAAAATTCCGTAAATTCTTTAAATCTGCGAGCAAAATGTTCAAAGAATTTAAAAAAAAAAAAGATTTTTTTAATCGCAGAGTCTGGAAAAACTTATTTGTACAGGTTTGGGGGGCACGAGCCCACAAAGGTTGAGAAACTATGATCTAAATGATAAATCTTGATTTGTCAAACTTGATATTGTGTTGGTAAGTTTACCGATTACGTAATTATATAGAGATTTTATGCAATGTTGTAAGGGGAATCTCCCGAGCATGCAGTTTTCGTCATTTGGTTTTTTTTTATCTCCAGAGATGCAAAGGCAAAAAAAATAAATTAATTGTATATAACGAAACATATGTATTAAGTAATGTCAACTCAAAACAGATACCTTATATTTTTGATTACGTTAATCCCTTGTTTATTAGTGATTGTTAACTGTTATCACAAGATAAATTTAATAGTGGTATGTATGAATTTTAAATCGTATCTTGGATATGTATCTTGGTAAAATGGACAACAGATGGCGAACCTTGTATACGTTTATTCTGAGAGAAAACGGCTAAATGAACAGTATTTTCCCATACTTAGCTGTGAATTCGTTTAGATTAAGAAAAAAAAATCTTATTTTTTTGACATTTGACCCTATTTATTAAACTATTTTTTTTTGTTTTCAACGAATTGCACATTGATGATTTCTTATAAAATATTATATACTTAATAAAAAGCGCTTATAATTAAATTGCAATTGTACATTAATACATAAAATCTGTTTTTTTTTTCAATCTTGTGTGCTCTCAATGTGGTCTTTATATTGATTGAGCTTATCTTAATGAAAACTATTTGTTTCTCAGTAGGATAGTTGGTAGAAGGATTCTAGCACAAATTTATAAATTTAAGCCATGAAACACCGCATCCGAAGCCGATATCGTTGACCAATTTGCAGATTTATTAACTTTAAAACATACTATAATGAACTTTTACTACATTTTTATGATAAAGACTGATTTCACTTACCTCGAGCAGTATTAAGCCCGTTCTGATCTTTGATAAAAATGTAGAATTGGTGCATGAAAATATATTTTTTTTTTAATGTAATGCTTTTCCATAAAGAACCATTTTTTTTAAAAAGTCCTAGGGCACGTTAGCGTCAAACTTTTTCGAGTCTCTTTCATCGCTGATTCTATTTGTTTTTTGCATTCATTTTCTATCGTTGCCGTGAAGCCAGTACAAGTGGGCACCATATGCGTTTAAATGCATATAATATTATATGAGCCACCGAGAGGTGAATTGAGCCAACTAGTAAATGGTAAATGTTTTTTCTTAGACTTTTTAGTACAATCACATCTTTACTTGGTATTTTGGTGGATTGCATAATTTTATTTTGCGGAGTCAACACTATTGCAATGTGATTAACTGTGGTAACTTCACTTTTATTATACTTTAAGATAAGTAGAATATTACAACGCATTTAACATATTTTTTTATAAAATATCACATGGTTCCCTTTACCTTTAATGGGCGCATATATATTTTCCCTATATGTTATACCCATACATATAAACAGAATTATATACTAACATATACACATACGTTCATACAATAAGTAAAGAAGTTAACAGATGAGAAACATTTTTATGGTCGGTATGAAGTATAAATTATATTTCATTACCAATTTTAAGGTTTAATTGTATTAATTATAAACGTAAGAAATCGTTGGGTTTATAATGTGTGCTTGCCATAAAATTAATAGATTTAATTGCCGGAATCAGTTATAAAAAAATCAATTCGTTATATATTTGAAAATACTTCAATGTACCTGGGTTTCTTAGTCGTACAATCATGTTTGTATGTATCACAGTTAAAGTGTTAAATCTCGTCAATGTTTATATTAACTAGCAGTTTTAGTTGATGCTTAATCATAAAAAAATACATTCACTGTGACTAGTCAATGCATGAGTTATCTTGTAAGTGTACAAACACACTGGCGAGCGCTAGACTAAGTCAAAATGACATTACGTTTAAGGTTAGGTTAGATATGTTAAGTAAAAAGAGAGTGAGAATGACAACAAAAGATTGACAATTTTGAGGTTATGTTACAGTAAAATAAAATTACGCGCGCACAGGAGTGGATAGTGACGTTTAATTATATCTGTGTAGTTATTGTACAACTTCTTAGGTTTTAGACTATTCATTTGTTTTTCTGTATGTACTGAAACTGGCAAAAATGTTTACACTATCTAACTGCATAATTTAGCTGTAATGTATACATTTATTTCCCCTTGTTCCTGTCTTGATTAAAATCTTTAATTCTTTAGTTTATTTTCACGGCGAGAGCTGTACCATGTCACGTATAGACTAATTAAGTATTAGAATTAGCTAATTATTTTCATAAAGTTCGGCCACTTATTTGCAATATTGCTTTCGGATGAATGTCAGTGAAATTGCCACAATAATTTAATCCCCATAAACATAGAGTTGAGGCATTGATTGAGATATTATCTCGAAATTCAAAATATACAACACAAGCTTATATTGTGTTGTAAAGGCTATAGTTTTCTTTATGAGAGTAGAGTAATCTCACATATGCGATTAATAGAATTACGACTTCGTTAGTACCCAAATATACCTCATTGTCAACACCAAATTAATATTCTTAGTCAAAAGAGTGTCATATTATTTAAACAACGATTAATTAAGCGCCAAACGTCTTATTATATGAGAACGGTTTATTAAGGTGCGCTATTTTGGATATCAAATTTACAGAGCTTTAACTACCAGGGGGCGTTAGCGTCAAATTTCTTTTGAGTCTCCTTCATCGCTAATGTTTTGGAAGTTTATATTCCCTTACCATCGTTGCTAACAAAAGTGCGTGATCGCTATAGAGATGAGAAATCTTTAGTGAAGCCAGTTCACGAGGACTCCATATGCATTTATTTGCAACGATAGAAAATGATTGTTTGCATAAATATATTGTGCACACAAAACAAAAAAAAAATAGAATTCCTAACATGAAGAAATATCATTAATTCAGCAAGAAGTCGTCGGTGATATATTGGCTTCGCGATCATCCATCCATTCGGACAAAATTAATATATACTTATAATAGAGGAGTATAAATTTTACCTGAACGTAAATATGTATATGAATAACAATATTCACTACCAACTGTAGAACATTTTTTTCATTTAATATTCAATATTATACGCAGATTCTTATCTACAACTTATCACTCAAATAATGTTATTTAAAAAATATATTAGTTTATTATGAAAGATTGGATAGAAAAAGTCTTATATTATAATTTTTGTCCAACAAAATAATTTTACTCATGATAATGCAGTACCGTTTATAAAACTTAAACAGAATATCATGATATCTTACTGTAGTTCTTATTTTAAAAAATCAAATTTTAATCAGACGCACTCGTATAGGTGTCGTATAAAATAATTATTATAAAGTAAAATCATCCACATCTTGTCGATTCCTTTATAAATTACCTTTCAACTGATTGTATAACGCCGGGCCTATTCTCGGCTCTAATTAAAAGCGTCGATACTGGAATATGCTCTCACACGTGTGCAAAATGAACGGCTGCCATTTCAAATCACCCCTATTTAGTTCCGACAATATGAGATTAAACTTGTTGGTATGTTGGTATGCTTTGAAATGTCTTGCCAATGTCATATAATTGGACATTGCAATCCGGATACACTTAATATCGTATTGAACCAGTATTGTCCACATATCATTCCATTCATGAAACTGTTAGCGGAAGCTATATTTGGCTGATTGATTTAAATATTCCTCTATTTCGGATTGACGCGTTTTCGCCTACAATATGCGTCGTCTTTCTGTCATTCAACATTCATTCTGAAATACTTGTTTTAGAGAATTAACTTAAAGTGTATGATTTATTATATAGTCTTTAACACTTCCTGCCTATCACATATGCAATCATAACGACGGGCCAATAAGAAAAAAACATCTTTAAATCATTTCTAATCCACGTATTTGAATTACCATGTTGTTAAAGTTAATTTAATTTAATTTATTAAAAATAGATAATTCCCGGCGATGAAATTGAAGCCGCTAAAGATATACTGTCTCGTAAATATTTCGACAATAGAACTCAAAATAACATTTAAAGCCCACATAATTTATGAAAATTGTGTTATTTATTTTGAAAGTTTCATATTACCACGGCGAGTGTTTGTTTTTCTTTAGAAAATATATGAGAGGTGGAAAATGAATATCCATTGAATTTAATGATGTTTTATGTTACTATTAATATATTTAAAAATGAAACACTTTTTTATTCGTTCCACATTTTAATTTAGACCAGGACGGTCCGAATTTGAAATAAATTATGTGGAATTAGCATAAACTTTGTTTGTTTAAGTTTTTAATATTTAAAGTAGTAATACGGATAGACCTGTTACAAAGTAACTTGAAAGAGATGACGAAAAGTATTGATACATACTTTTATAATTATACTAGTATCTGATTCTTAAGAATATTGAATATTGAAGATTTTTTTTACAAAAAAATAAATAACCGATCTTATTAATAAAAAAACAACATTCCTTTGCACTTCATTTCACTTTATTTAATAGGTCAGAACGGTTTCGCTTATTTCGAGCATTCTCAACTGATAAGAAATATAATTTAACAATGCTATTTATACAAAAATGAAAAGTTGTAAACAACAATTGGCATTGAAAAGAAATTACCAATTATATTATAGGTGATTCCAAAATAACACAAAATTAACATTTTTAACACATCTAACGTATAATTAAAAAGTCATCGCATATTATAAATTTAGAGTGGTGATTAAAAGTAATTACACACATATAAAAAACGAGTTTCGGAGATTATCTGGGGAAAAAGTATAGCAAATCGAGGATTTCAAATTCCTCGGTGAGTTAAAATAAAAAAACGATATTCGAGATAATCTGGGGGAAAGTATAACGAATTGAGGGTTTAAAATTCCTCGGTGGGCTAAAAAAAAAAGACACCAAAACTTTCAAATTATACACGTTGAGTGCCCAATCACGGGATTGAAAATTAAATAATCCCGAAATCCCGGGATTAGAAAAAGGCTCCCGGATTGGATACCTTATCGACAACGATATATCAGGATTCTAATGTACCTACTCTTATTTGGAAAGTTACAGTGTATACTTGTTTCATCATGTCGTAAACACTAAAATTTGAGAAAATATCTCCATACACTTATCTAAAGTGAAACGGTGTAATGGCAATATTTTGAATCTCATTTAAATTTCAAATAACTTTTTAAGTTGATAGGATTGGCACGGAAAATTTAAATCAAGTTTAACGTTACAGTAGAAGATTGATAATTGCAATAATATAAATTAAATCTATATATTAATACTCGATAATGTCCGTCCGTCTGAATGATTGTCCGCGATATCCCCTCCCCCTGCCCCTTCCCCCTCCCTTCTCAAAGCTCCGCTGACGCAATATTTTTATTCATACTAAAGACATATTTTCCCAATACACTGTTTATTATTTGACGATACAAATCGCTGAAAAAATTTCATACAAAAAAACGCCGCGACCGTGGATCGAACACAGAACTCTGGATTACCAGTCGAGCTCTCTATCAACTGAGCTAACGTCATAAATATCAAGGCGATAAAAATACATTATATAAATCAAGCATTTGAAAATGGAACGATATTTGTGATTCACAAACTGACTTCGATTGTTTTTATTCAAGATTGTGACGTGTGTCAAATATGAATGTGGTATATTTTACATAATATAGTTTCGACAGTTAAATGCAAATATTCCATGTGTGTCATATGCTGACGGCTATTAAATATTTTACTTTTTAACAGAGGGTATTTAGAATTTATCCCGATAATTTAAAAGTTTTGTATCTTTTGTTTTAAATAACGAGTAAACGAGTCTATGCTTTGGTAAATTTATGCTCAAATAGTAATATAAATAAAGTAAGCGAAATAGTTTGATAGATTGGGGTCAACGAGATTAAAATACGGCAAAGTGAGCCAAGTTAGGATGATGGGAAAAAGTGAACTGAACCCACCCTTTTTATTGCATAATTTCAATCATTTTTTCTCTAAAATACATTGTTTATGCTTTCGATGGATTCGTCGGTATCTTTGTGGAAGTTCATTTGAATATAAAATAAAAAATAACTTAGATTATTCCACGTATTGTGCTACAAACTGTGACACGTGTTTCGCCTCTTTCAGAGGCATCCTCAGACAGACTTACTTTTACTTACTGAAAGTAAGTCTGTCTGAGGATGCCTCTGAAATAGGCGAAACACGTGTCACAGTTTGTAGCACAATACGTGGAATAATCTAAGTTATTTTGTATTACTTTTTTATGCTTATTTATTGAAAAAACTTTCACATAAAATTAAAAGTTGATGACAGTTCCCACAAAAATTAATTGAAAACGTAATTGCACTTAAAAGTCAAATGGAAAAGTTTCACCATTTTTATGTTTGGTTCCCTTAAAGACTCATATATTCCTAAAAATAAGCTCCGTTTGGTGAATTAGTGAAGTTAATTTATTCTGATTAATTTGATAAATATGCATTTGATTGTAACATGGAAAATTGATAATTTTGTTTTGATAAAATGTGCAATTAATTTATACCATTTTGCATGTGAAAAATGATTATTAGCAAACTTAAACATTATTTCAAAAATTAAGTAATTTACAATTTAAAACTGCAGGGCTGTCGATATATGCGCCGAGGTTGATTTATGCTACTATGAAAAATGATTGTTAGCAAACTTGAACATTATTCCAAAGATTTAATATTTTACGAAATTTTTGTCACTACGAAAAAAATTGTCAGCAAACTTAAACATTATTCCAAAAATTAGGTAATTTACGAGGTATATTTCTGCTAATAGGAAAACTAATTGTTAGCAAACTCAACATTATTCCAAAAATTAAATAACTTACAATTTAAATACTACAGGGCATGCTGTCGATATATGGCCCGAGATATATTTATTTTATTTTTAGAATTTCTGGCTTATTCAATAAATAGGTTTGTAATTTTCTGACTTCTTAAAAATGCAACAAAAATCCCCCCGTTGAGTTCAACGGGCTTACAGCTAGTTATCTTTTAATACTGACAACATTTAACTTAAAAGTGAACATTGATAAATTTAATTGTGGCTATTGCATGTACACACTAGGGATTGTAAAGTCTCGGGGTTTTCAAAGTCCCGGGACTCAAGGCATGATAAAGTCAAAGTCCCGGGACATCCCGGGACTCGAGACTTTTATTTCCCCTTCAATAAAATTATAATTTTGTTAAAATTAAATATTTGCGTGCATGTATGTATGTATGTATTTATGTATTACATACACTCGGAGCCTTTTGAAAGTACGCACTAGTAAAATCGCGTTTTTTTAATACTTATGTAATGGATGTGTGTAATGCTAACGGTTATTTTTCACTAAGAAGAGATGATAATGGTACATGTAATGAAAAACTATCAATGAAACCGCCGTCAGCAGTAAATTTATGACCGTAACTTTACAATACAGCTTTTAGATCTTTTTTTGTCCTATTGAGAAATTGGAACTTTTGAGAAATAGTGAAAAATCATTTGTACATAAAACAACATCAGGTATGAACATTTAATTTTAATATTTTGTAATTTGATTTTGCTACAGTTATATTACAATATATAAACACATGGTATCTGAAACTTCTACGAAATTATAAATCCCAAACATCTGTTTTTCTACCAGATCCCTTTTATATATGCATACTTAATTTTGTTAAGACCCCTGGTAAGTGTCACGTCCCGACTATGTCGTATCCGTTTTTCTTGGGGCTCCCGTCTTATATCTGCGTTGATTCAATACACATCAGTCCTTTTGAGGGTTTCTTAACCACAAGAATTGTTTTTTTTTTAAAATTAAAATGTACATGTTATTAGCACATCATAAATCAAAAGTCACAATTCCCGGGACATTTTCTTAATACAGCAAAAAACCCGACAAGTCCCGGGACGTCTCGACACAGAATCCCTATTACACACCAAACGTCATTGAATCAATGCTAGTGGTGCATGTACCTGACGAGATTTCGTCGAAATAATTTATTATTATCTAATATGAGACGTTAAAACGGCAAATCAAATTGAATAGTTTTGCAGCGCAAAGTCGTTACCAGGTTTAATTCAGCTTTCTGCAGTGGATGTGATTAATGTGTGAGGAGTAATAAAACAAACACACCTGTTACTTGGTGGCCATGTTTCATCTCGCCATTTGAACGAGTGCAATAGCTTCGCCGCAGTTCCTCTGACATTCAGCGTGGCGTGGAAATTTTGCGAAAAAAATCATTCAGGGTTGTCAGTTAGTAACTGAAATAAATTTATATTTTCGTTAAATTCGGCGTTCGCTTTGTGAATGTTAATTTTTAATACAAAATTAAATTTGATAACTTTGTTATTCCACTTGTTGAGTTACAAAGTGTGGCACGTGTTTCGCTTCTTTGATAATCATTATCAGACTTAACAACTCAAGGTTAGCGAATAAACTAAAAATTGATTCTAATTATTAAATTATAAATAACATAAACCCTACCTACCTTATTTAAGTAATAATAATATCAAATATAATTTTCTATTAGAAATAAATTTAAATGAACCATCCTAAACACCGTCAAAATCTTACATATATTATAGTAAAAATAATAAATATTATTTTCATAATATATATGTATATTTTTATTATATATTTTTATTTTAATGCCACTCCACCAAGTATTGACAGTGAACACATTTAAAGTGATATATTATAATATATTATTTTTAAAAAAATATTTTTGGGTTAGTATCCAAAACAACTTATATTCACGATGTTTTAATCTTACAATCAATCTAGAAACGGAGAGATTATACAAGGATTTGCTGGAGACTCATTTTTTTTAAGCTCATGCATGTTTCTTTACCGTCGTCAAAGAAAGAAGTTAAGCCACCTGTTTCTGTTAAGATGCTCATTGTTAGTGAAAAAGGTTAAAATAAATCGTTTTAAAATTCATGTAGTTATTCAAAGTGATTATTAATAATCAGTTATTCGTTTAAAGATTCATTCAAGAGTTCTTGCAAAAATCTATACTATCACGTGCGCGATATCTTGCTATGCGAAAAACATATTGAATTGGGTACATTTTGGTAATGATAATCAAATAAATACAGCGTTTTAATATTTGATAAAGATGTAACCATGTTATTTATTTAGATATTGTAAATATTATATAAAGAATGAACTTAAAATTGACTTTAAAGTAAATATTGAAAAAAATCTATTCCCAAGTCGAAGTTTGGTTGTGTTGTTGTGTAACGCACAACAAATAAACGGTGGGCGTGTTTTTCAAAGTAAAATAAATATATAGTCGTAAAATTGTTTCGTCTTATTTTGACAGGTCAAATATCCGCCCCTAGGTACATCGCAAATAAAAAAATTAAAGCTTGCCTCATTTGGAAATCACTATCAATAGGAGACGACGTAATTGGGAACTGCGATGTCGAAATAGACGCAATAACGGAAACATGAAGGGCGGTGATGCTATTCGTTTTGCCAGAAAATATTTACTTTTCGACATAAAAACGAAGCAGTATTTATTGTTTTTGGTAAAGTAAATTCAATACAAGTATTTCCACATATCGGTTATATGTCAAAATTAACGGTAGATAATTTTTTTATTTTGGTCGATTACAATGTTAATTTGATATGTAGATATCAAAGGTGTGGAGTCGTGTAAACAAAAGACGACTCCAACTCCGAGAATTTTTTTCAATAATTTCATTTTTATTTATATATACATGTTTTCCATCAGATCATCTTTAGTCAGCCAATCATGCAATGTCAACACTATGAACTATTTTGTTTGAATATACATCATGAAATATATTTTTCAAAAAAATTCGAGTCGCTCATTTTTTACGACTCCGACTCCGACTCTGACTCCGAATTTGACTCCACAGCCTTGGTAGATATTTTAAAATATAAACTTATGGCATAATTAAAACTTAAAACACATTAATTAAAATATTGTTTATTATTTTAAGGTTGATACGTATGTAAAGTATTGTGATTGAATTTTTTTAAATCCATGTCCGCTACCAATTTGGAGCATATGGCCTCGTAATGAAAGAATCTCAACACAATATTTTCTGCGAGAACTGTTTATTTCTCATTTATTTTCCAAAGAGAGTAGTAGAGATAGAAGTATATGGCTAGGACAGAATTCGTGATTAAATAATCTCTCTTGCTACGTCTAGTTATTAAAGGACCTGATGAGTAGGAGGGATTTCTTTTAGACATCACAAACACCCATGCCTTCGAACAGAAAAAGATAAATCATGTAATTGTATTATGAAGTATTTAATAAAACTTTATCTGAAAACCATTTTATTCTTAAGTCTACGCCATTGGTAAATGTGAAAATATGATTTAATGTTAGATGTGGCGAGCACTCAAACACCGATGCACGTCGATATTTATGAGATTTTGCAGACCGTAGACGTTTATATGACCACCAAAGATCATGTTCAGACGGTCTAAGAAAATCCATTGAGATGGAAAAAAAATAACGAAAAGTTTCTCTTTCCTGATTTCCTACCATCGTTGCAATTAAAATAAGAAAACATGATTCACGATTTATTTTTAGAATATCTATATCGCTACCATAAAACAACAGTAGAATAAATCGAAAATACTGGTTTCGAGATAATTTAACGTTAAAGTTTGTGTTGTACTTTTAAAAAAGTTAATTATGCTTATATTAACTTTCTTTTACGGTTTATGATAAAAGATAATGGTAGGTTATCTTGTATACTATTATTATTTATTTATTTATTTAATTAACATTGCAAAAGGTTGACAAATTATAAATTTAAAACTTTTACAATGGAGAAAAAAAATAGTACAATTTAATATTAAAATCAGTAGAAAAAAAATGACAAGGAAGTCAACTGAGTAAGCTCCAACGAACTCTACTTTAATACATAAAAAATAGTATTCGTCGGAACTCACCCACGTCTACGTGGAATATGTCGACATCCGAAGCTATATTGTTGAACAACGTTAAAGCTCTCCCCAGTGGCATCCCCATTGGCAGGCTGGTTCTACACCTATACATACTTATTATGAGTATCTAGCTATTTTACTAATCTCGCTGATGCTTTGAAGTATCAGGGCAATATCAATAATTATAAAAGTGAGATTTTTCATTTAAATAAAGTGTTTTTTTTTAATTCAAATATTTCAAAGATTTATTATAAATGTTAACCTTTCAGCTATCGATTAGCATCCTCATCTTAAAACCGACTTTTGTTAATTTTATCTCACTGTTGCTTTATTGTAGCAATATTTTCACTAATATTAAAATAAAAAAAGAGTTTTGGAGATTATATAAACCAGTGGAAGTGAACCTGCGGCCTCTTGGCTACTCTGATGCGGCCTTTTGACTTGATCAAAATATTACAAAAGAACGTAACCAACGCATTATATGTTCGACAGTCTAAAAAAAGAGGGAGGTGTCAACGTTTTCTTTACAGCGGCCTTATGTTTAATCAGATAAATGAATATGGCATTTAGAAATGAAAAGGTTCCCAACCCCTGGGATAGACGAATAGAACTCTTGAAAATATATAAAAAAACAATTTTAATAAAAAAATCCGACTATTGAAATAATAGTTTTATTAGACAATCTTCATACTGTTTATATGTGGAGTTTTTACCTTTGAAATATTTCTAAACTATATTATAATTTTGTTTTGACACGTAACCGTCTTTCTACATATAAAATGTATGTAATGCAACTTTTGTGTAGAATCGGAGATCACTGTATTTAAAAAAAAACAATTAAGGTTGTTCTGTTGAAAATAATGGAAAAAAATCTTATATATTCATTCTTTATCCGTTTTATATGAAACGTCTGTGCTTCAAAGCTTAAAACTACAAATTGACTAGAATAGTCGTTTATCTTTTGACTATCAATTTGTAGTCGGTGAAAGTTTTACTTTATAATAGACCTTTTTTACTATTTTCTCACAGTCTGCTGGGTGATAAGTCCATTTCATCGATGGTAAACCCATCTGCTGTGTAATATTAGTCGTATTTACAAATAAAAATAATGTTTTTCACAGTTTATACCACCATAGAAAATTGAAAACTAAAGCAAGCATTCCATTAAAATTACACGTGGTAAATAACTGCATTTTATTTGTTTTTTTAATTTATCAGAAAAATGCAATTGAAACACGATAAGATAAAGAATAAATAATCTACCACTACACTATTTTCACGTTGACAGTATTTTCAAATGATTTATTTTTTATTAAAAGCAAAATTTATGAAATGCAGTTTTCATATATTAGAACTAGGGAATCCAATCCCGAGCCAAAATGTTGATCCCGGGATTTCGGGATTAGAATTTTTCGATCCCGGGATCAGTACATTTTTTTAAGAAATAAAAATTGATAATATTGGTGAAAAATAAATTAAAAACATATTCTATATTACATAACCAGCTGTAAACTGTCAATACGTTACCAAAAAGCTCTCTTAATCTCATTTATTTGCGATGTACAGGTGAATGAACGAACTTAATATGCATAAATTATGTAAAAATATAAAATATAACTTAAAATGATTAATGTCGATAGCTAAAAAAAGCAATTACCTACTTCAGACTGCAAGAATGAAGATTTATAAAATTGTCGTCTACAAACATTCTTAATAATTTTATTGGAGTAAATAGAAGTAATTTAAATATTTAAATAATACCAGAGTACCAGAGCATCGATTGTTTCTCCATTTAGTCAAAGGTTTCGGTTTACGGTACAAAATTAATATTTATGAACAATAAATTACGCAAAACAAACTGCCATTGATATCTGGTAACATTCATTGATGTAGAGAACAAAGCGAAAAATAAATTTAAAACATATTGAAATGTGAAGCTTAATAA
Source organism: Himalopsyche anomala (assembly GCA_031772345.1). Taxonomy (NCBI): domain Eukaryota; kingdom Metazoa; phylum Arthropoda; class Insecta; order Trichoptera; family Rhyacophilidae; genus Himalopsyche; species Himalopsyche anomala. Next base: position 8,769,915 of record CM062844.1, on the reverse strand, counting down.
CAAACAATAAATATTATCGACAAATGCATTCAAATACAGTACACGTATGTATAATGCATTGAAGAAATTTAATATCCTTGGCATCAAGTTACCTTTTTGGCTGTGACTCGTCTCTTATCGCAAACTCTTATCACAAAGATAAAGTCTTAATAATACAATTGGGCATTGTTTATTGCATATATTGCGTGAACTGCTGACTTGAATACCAACACGTTTCAGTTTTAAAATCAATCTCGATGGTTTCGGGATCATGTCTTCTAATCCCGAGATTGATATGTATCGAAAACTGTACGGGATCCCGGATCCCGAGATTGGATTCCCTAATTAGAACTATAGAACTAACTAAGTCTAATAAATATTTTATTTTCATTATCTTGTATGCTAAACACATTCATTTTTAATTAAGTGTAATTTTTCCTAGGTATAATAATATAGTATACTATAGTATGATGAGATATAATATCATATTCCTTTATAAAAAACCGGGTTTAAAATGTCGCAAATTTGGTTAAAAAACCGATTTATTAGTCAAAAGTAAAATTTTACGTAACATTTAAAAGTTTATATTTCGATTCATTCAATTGATATTGCGCAACATTAATTGAAATGTCTCTTTATTATTTAAATTTTATGCTCTGCTTAAAATATAAATAATTAAGAGACATTTCAGGTAAGCGTGAAAAATCGTTACAGTTTTTTTAAAGCAGTATGAAAATATTTTATATAAATCAGATATAATAAATCTTTTCTTTTTGAAAATGGTTTCCAATACAGGTAACTGATAGACCATCAGATCCGGTAGATTCCACCCTTTCCACAAAGCGACATGTGTTCGGTGGCTTGATATTTTCCGACACGTTACTCTGGCAGCATGCGACGAAAGCCTTAAAAACCTACCCGACGAGTTTTCAAAGCACATTCGTTAGTAAACAGATACACTAATTGAAAATAATTGGACACAAATAACCAATATTGAAAAAGCAGAGAATACATAGTTAATGTTTGTTTTGTGCTACGAGAAATTTATATTATTAAAGAGATGGCAAGTTTGTAAAAGTACATGCTATTTTTTATAATAAACAATAATATGAGCCATCTATCTATATCACGTATGCCAATTTTTAAGTATTACAAACTAAGCAGACGTTTTCATTGAATTGTATATTTTGATTGAAGCAGTAGTAAAAAAATGTATGTAAGTTAAAATTTATTAACTTATGTACATTTTAAATCTCATTTATTTTAGGATAACACGTTGTCTAAAAACAACTAGAGCGAAACTTGTGTAAAGTAAGTTCAAAAAAGTGTGTTTTTAGAAAAAATCTCAATGCACAAGATACACATACAAAAAGTTTGTGTGTATGTCTGGGTTTTTTTTTGTATTTGAAAGATTGAAAGACAGATAAATCAAAATTAATAAATATATTTGTTATTATTCAATTCTACTTGAAACAATGTTTTAAGACTTACCGCCCTTTGAAGAATGGTGAAAAACCAGAACTTATATTTTAGAAAAACATGTTTTTCACTTGGTTCCTAAAAGGCCAGCAACATATTGGAAGTATTTTATAGCACCGTAAAGGTGTAACAAGCTTCCAATACTTTTCTATTGTCACACAAACCGTAAAGCTTAGCCTTGTTTTATTTATTATTTTTTGCGTGGTCTTAGATTGGTATATAAATACAATTGTATTTTTTAATTGATAATTTTACATTAAAATAATTTCATGACAAATTTTCAATCATAAATTGACTGTTTTTATGCAGTCATAACAACATGAATGATCAAAAAATAAAAAATAGTTTGAATCATTGAAAACATATTTTTGTGGTTCATACCGTATGAAAAGAAATAAATATAAAACAAAAACAAATAATGGTTTTCCCATAGAATAGATTGCAAAGAAAAAAAACAAAAACGTCACAACGTATTTGTTTGTATTGCTGTTTCCCAATAAACAGAGCATAGTAAACTCTCCCTTTGTATCCGTCCATTAATCTCTTTAACTAAGACATCTAAATTAATATTGAGTGCCGGTACGATAGTTTTTGTCACGCACGAACAAATCCGACCAAGTGAGCGTTAAAAATGTTTTGGATGTTTCACTGACTTCATTGTGGCAGAGTTAATAATTTTTATGTGTCGCGGGAGCTAATCTGCGCGGTTTGCCGACCGTGTCCAGCTCGCGTTGATGGGAACAATGCCTTTAGATTCCCTATGTGTGCGATGATATATGGCCTGAAATCTTCATGGCCACTTTGTGCTCTATATCTCTATTATGGAATGAAACATTACATATTTTTGCCAGCCCTCCCTTTTGTTACAATCCACGGCGTGACCTTTCAGTGACCCCTGCTCACTTTGTGGAATGCATGGTATTATGTTTGCAAGTCGGATCGTGGTGCCACTATTTTTATTTTTGAGATTTTGACGTTATCAGTTTGGCATAGTTATGTCTTTACTGAATGCGATTTTGTACTCTAAAACTATAACAGATACACATTTCCAAAATTGACAATATTTTACGATTTCTTGCAGATTATATATTTAACTTTGATTATTTACAATTTACAAAAGATTGACAGTAAAAACTAATTTCAGGCGAGGTTAAAGTGACTTTTGCAACTTAACAACTGCAAAGAGTCGGTACTTCTACGCAATGTCAGTTTATATATAAAAAAAGAAAGAATTTTTGAGAAGCCAATTATCAATTCATAATTTTTTGTAGTATTTATTCACAAAACGTTAATATGTATCATATACTTTTAATAATATAACTATATTACACGATTATTTTCTTGGTCATTTTTGTAAACTTTCATAGGCGTTTTATTAAATCACAGGTAATGATGATTAAAACATATTGCTACACTAGCAATGTTCCCTCTAAGGCAAGAGGTTAGCTGCGCGGAAATTTCAAAGGCTGCGCGGAGGATGCGCGGACCGATCAAATATTAATTGACCAACTGTCTTGTAGTGCGCGCCAACCCGGAATGAGTGCGCGGGGGATTCCCAACTGCTGCGCGGCCGCCCACGCTCACAGCTTAGAAGGAACGTTTTACACTGGGCATGGAAAACGACGGGCTATATTGGAATCTCTAATCGGGACCCAGAGCCCACACTAACTAGTAATACACACACCACATAGTTTTGAATAAAAAATGACAGAAAAATACAAGTCTACACGAAGGATAACCAAGTTCATGCCTCGATGAATAGAATTTTCTAAAAATTTTCTCGACACAATAATGTAGATTTTTTGTTGTCAAAAATGTCAAAGAAGCTTTTACTTAAAATACAATTAACATCGTTGTTTAATAACATAAAACCTAGAACCTTAGAAGGTTGAGCATAAGCTGTATTGTATTATAAGTTTTTTTTTTATGTTAAAGAAAACAGGATGTTTTTTTTTATGTCTAGAAATAAGATACTGTTAAACTTTTTCGGACATAGGAATGATTGTCCTGGGCAGCCAAGTACTCCTCAAGTTGTCATAATACTATGCAAACTCATTGAAATTCAAAAGAAGTATCTAAAAGAACGTCTTCTGTTGACGTCATAAGTGTGTACATGAGATTTCGAGTGAATGGCTTGAAAAAAGTAGCTCACTTAACAACCCTCTGCTCGCGAGTCTTTTATCTAGAATCTTTTATCTAGAACAACCCTCGAAAGAACTGCAGCCCAATTGGCCAACTTCAACTTTTATAAAACATTCGAAGAAATGTGAGTCGATCTAAGCATTTGTTTTCTTTTACATTCATCTATACGAAAATGTGTTGCTTGACCTTTTGAATGATTCTAGTGAACACCTTTTTACGCAATCTGATTAAGTTTGATACATCAGAAAAAAGCGTTACATAATACACAAATCAATTTTTAATTTAAGAAAATGACGATTTTTTTATTATCTCTTAATTAAACATTTTGTATACATATTCTTATACAATTTTATATGATTGTCTCTTATAATAAAAACTATGCTACTAGCCACCAGAGTGATAGATATGTATTCTCAACTAAAACGCTACATTTTGACATTGATAATAACATTCATAGAATGAGGAAAAACAAGCATATACTATTTTTGTAATTAATTTAGATACTTTCATAGAATATTTTTAGCAAAACAGACTGGCGAATTTCAAACATGTTAAATGAACCTTACTGTGTAAATTATTGAGAATACATATATTTAAGTCAATAGTAATTTTAATAAAAACACAATATTCCTTTGTACTTCATTCTACTTTATTTAATAGATCGGGACCAGTTTCGCTCATTGCGAGCATTGTCAACTCTTAATGCTCGCAATGAGCGAAACCGGTCCTGATCTATTAAATAAAGTGGAATGAAGTACAAAGGGATATTGTGTTTTTATAAATAAAATGTCTTTCCACCAAGTATTGACAGTGAACACCCTAAAAGTGAATAGTAATTTTGATTCAGTTTTAATTAAACAACAAACCAGGAAAAGTGGTTAAGTCGGAAAAGTAATTGCTTTCCTCAAAATATGTATTTGCACTTTAATGATGGCAGTAAGTTGATAATTCTCAGAACCCCATTTTAAAGTTTCAATGTAATCCTTCAGTTCATGTTTTATCTTTTTCGTACATCTGATAGTGCACAACTTTGTTGCACGAGCAATTGTTTTGGATAGCATACTTCACAATTCATTTTACCAAATCCTTTTCGAGACCGCTTAGTTTTAGTTTTTAAAATTATTCATGCATTATTTTCACATTTTTTGTGACAATGCGTCGTATTAAAAGCAACTCTGTTCATTTTTACAGAGATTTAAACCTCGTCTGTTTGATAATGTGATGGTTGAGTGTAAATGCATAAAAGCAACACATGACGTTGATATTTCGTCCATCATAGTTTCTAACGGGAAATTTATACACGATACAACATCGTTTTAAACAATATGTATTTTTGTTGACATAATTCAATTTGATAACAAAAATTAATAAATTTTAGACAATGCATTGTTATTACAATTGGACGTGTTATAAAATTTTTGTTCACAAAACAAAAAATATTTTTCGATGCAAAAACACTTTTCACTGACATAAGAATTTCTTGTCTTCATGAACAGATGTCGTAAACATCTATAACAACTAGCTTAATTTGATTGAAAATAGCTACTCAGATATTATTTAAGTCAACCTGTGACAGCTAATTTTATCATAAAAAATTCTACTAATATTTAATAGTTTCGTCATGCGGTTTTAATTGAGTTTTTTAATACAATGCTTTTATATTAAAACAATCATACGTGCGCGAAATATTTGATGTAAATCATAAAATGAAAACGCGACAGATTAATTTATATTTTGATTAAATCATTAACAATGACATCGAATATATGTCATGTATGTATTTAGATGGTTGTCATATACAAATACTATCATATTTATATTGTATAAGGATATGAAATATTCACATATTTGAGAAGTTATTTAAACGAAATCAAAGTGGAAATATAATTATTTATTTATAATTTGTTAAATTTAATTAAAAACAACTCTGTTGTTTATTTCGGAATCAAGTGTAAATTGCTTGTTAATTTTAAGTTTGTATATTTATTTTTATATAGTTGATTTAGAAAGAAAATAAAAATAAATGCAATGAAAGCAGAAGCCAATGTTAGATAGTGTCAAAGTATTTAAATAAGAAGATGTAGGGTTCGTGGTCCACATCTTTGGGTATTTTTAAATCTATTTATGGATTACTGTTGGAAAACCATGGATGTCTTTGATGTCCGAAACTTCCTCCCACTCTTCCGATCATAAACAAAAGGTAGCGAGACCGATTAGCCTAAAATAAGTATTTAAAAAAGGTGGATGAGCAACTGAGTAACATTGGAAGCCGATTTAATAAATAATTAATGTTATAAAAATAACCAATGTTTAATTAAATTACTCAATAGTTAGTTGATCGATTTTTTAGTTGACTTATACTAATGAATGTTTTCTAAAAAGATGATTCCAATAAATCACTCTTTCAAGCAAAGCATTATGGTTAATTTCATAAACTTTAAAAAAAATAAAAATAATGGTGCAAACAATGAAGAGTGTAAATCATGGGAGAACAAAAAAAATGTGGCGTCATCTACAAAATTCTATTTATCATAATGGATACCTATTTACTAACAGATCTTTCTTACACCTTATGAAATAAACATGCTCCTCGTTGAATCTTCTTCTATTTATACAATATTGATTGCTCTATTGCCGCGATGTGAAATGTATGGGTAAACTTTTCACGATGCTTGTGGGAATTACCTAAGTGATATTTTTTTCTATTTCTTCTAAGAAAATGTGTAAATAAAACAAATGGCACATTTATGGCCTACCTGCAAGTATTAGATTGTTTGCAAACTTGCGTACAAAAACTAAATTAATTAAATTTAGAAAATATCTCATTATTAATAAAATACAATATTAACGACATCCTGTGACATTTTGTAATTATTTAATTTCTGTAAAAAATACTTTTTTGGTTTGCTAAATGTTCAAATTATTTAAAATATTTTTTCTTTCGTGAATAGATTTTCTCAACAAAAGTTGTTTAATCATCGAGTACTTTTCATATTCATTTTCAACTATATGAGCATATTGACTCGTCGTTGATTATCCCCAAAAAAGGTTTTGTAACGAGAGCTGATGGCTTAAAGCAGGATTTCCCAAACTTTTTCTGCAATGGAACACTTAAAAAATCTTAAATTTTCAACGGAATACTTAACTTTTTTTGGGTTGGGTAACTCTTAAAAGTTAAAATACAAATAAATATATTATTAAAAAACTTCAGAGCAATCTCTGACAAACTCCAATAAATCATTTTATGACTAATCTTTGTTTTTTTTTGTTTCAAATCAGAATAACTGATTTAATCAATTACATTTTTAAATTTCTTCTGCTTAAGCCTTACTGGTTTAGCAGTCACAGAAAATGGATTCCGAACCCTGGAATCATCCTTACTAGTTATCGAAAATATTGCAAAATATATGTTTTCAAGTTATGTAGATGTTCGCGAAACCTATTCAGGTTCCGTAGAACACCAGTGTTCCGCGTAACATAGTTTGGAAAACCCTGGTGTAAAGAAATTTTCCGTAACCACTGTACCGTGAAGTGATATGAAGAATTTTATCAAATACTGTACATACTATATAATTATTTTAACATTTGTCGTAATTAGATGAAAACAATCTGAGAGAATAACGAACTTTCATTTGAGAGAAAAACATATTTATATGTATAGTCTGTGGTGTGTCGTGGAAATCTGTGAAAATGTTGGTGTTCCCTAAGAGAATAAAGGTTACAGACCACTAGTTTAAAGATAAACATTGTTTACTTACATTGAATTTGAAAATGAATACAGTCGTTGTAAAGTTGAATTCTGAAATTATACTAAAACGTGTGTCAGTTGTGGTTTCATAAGATTTCGTCGTAGATTCTTGTTTCATTTCAACAACGTTTGACGGTACTATTGACAATGAAAGAACATAGCAACAAATTGTTGTTTATTAACCCTATCGCAACGAGTTAATTAATTTTGAGTAAAAAAAGTAATGGCTGAAAATAAGTATTTACTAATGCTATGATATTTACACTGAGCTCAATATAACATTACATAAGATCCTGCAAGGAAACCCCTGAATTTATGAAATTATAATGAAGTTTTCTGTAAGTTTAGTCCAGTTTTTAAAAGATTTATGCATTAAATAACGATTGATTTTGATTATTAAAAAATGTATTATTCTCGATGGATCTTGTCAAAAATGCTTGTTTTAAAGTTTGAAAAACATGTTCTTTTTGCAAATATCGTAAAAAAATGTTTCTATTTGAGAAAATAGAATGAAAAAATAAATGATATAATATACATTTTTATCAAGCGAGTTTTGTCGATAAAAGATTAAATTAAATTATATTAAATTCATAATGTTTTTAATGAAAAACATCTAGTGGAAATTTTACATATTATATTATTATATATTCGTTATTATTATTATGGTTCGTTAAAAAAATTATACTATGTATCATAAAGATAAATGTATGTGATTATTTAATACCCCATGTTTGAAATTTTGTGAAATCAATCTTTTTTTAACGGAAATCATAAAATAACGACGGTGTATGAAAATATTTTTCATCCCTGAACATGCTTTGGTTAGTCATTGACGTATGTCCACCGCTGATTGCTAGACGTGTGTCAAGTTTTGTGAAGTAAATTGTCTTTTAAACGACCCTTAAATGTATGCGTCAGTGGTTGGTTGTATACAGTATATACATACATATATTTAAATATACAAGTTTTAAACTCATCACAGAACAGTTATTTTTTACTTTTTCTCTCTTCGGCCTCTGTGGTAAAATGGTATATGTAATCGCTTTACCATAGAGATCAGATAAGCTATTTAACTAAACGTTGAAGGACTATGAGTAGCCAAGTTGTCTCCAACTTCAGTGCTGTCAGGTTAGAATCCCAATACGGACAGTTTCATAGTTATAATTGTAAATTTAAATACTTAGTTTTCTGCAGCAGATCATTGAGAAAAGCTCCATTATGTCCATATCTCTAATCTAGGAGTGGACATGGTAACATAATTAATTATAAGCTTGAAAAGGGGTTTTACTATTGCAAACATGGATTTTTAGTAAAGTACGCTTTGAATTTTTTAAGCATAATTTAAAATTATTGCATTTGCAGTATAATTATTATAAAACTATTTCGAAGCGGTCTATGTATATTGTTTGATTTTATTTTTTATGAGACTAATAATGTTGTACTTTTCGTTATTTTTGTGTCAAGTTGTTGTAAAAACAAAAAAAATGTAATACACAAGAAACCGCAGCTTAGCACTTAAGCCTACTTTATGTATAAGTAATCGCTATGTATAACTTTTTTTTTTAAATTAAAAAAATATTTGGCATTACAGCTAATGCCAATGCGCAAAATATTTTAAATTTTTAAGATCATACGAAAAAAAACTTTTAGAAGAAAGAATTTTAGTATTGTAAGTCACCCGTGAACTTCTTATTTCTGTAGTGATCACGTCATTCCGTCTGCAAAAGATGAATGGAAGGGGATACAATTTACATTTTTTCAAAAACTTTATCGATGAAGGAGACTAGAAGAACCTTTACACTAGCGCGTCTTGGTACTTAAAGCTCCATAAATTTGACATCCAAAAAAAAAAGTCACTCGAGATAAACTCGAGGTAAATTGATATCACCAACACCCATGTCTTAGGTCATAAATTTAAATTTAAAAATCTAAATGTGTCCTTACCAGGAAACTAATCCAGACCCACCTGGTCGGTAGAGCAAGCTCTAAGCTAGACAATAGCGGGCAACAAACATATGTTAGGTTACTATTAAAAGAGAAATATAACTGTATATTAATGTGTAAACATTTTTAAAGATGGAAATGGTTAGTTTTTCCAGTGATCTAACTTGTTCGCCAGTTGGCTCTTTATAAGTTTCTCGTGGCAAAATCCTCTTTCGACCGTTTCATACAAAAATAAGTTGAGCATTCCTCAAGAGCTTACCGATGGTATTAACTTCGAGATCAGTTTTCTAATATACACCCGACAAAGAACGAAAGAGTGGACGCTGAAAAAGTTACTCCGCTTCCTTATCGGAGCTTTTTTGTGTTTTTTGCTCTTTTACCAATTTTGGCACGATGAAACAGGTCAGAAGCTTGGAACATACAATTGAAGCAGCCAATTTCCAATATATGATTATATTGATAACTCTGTTTTACAACTTGGGTAACAAATAGTGCCACCATTTAAGATTTTAATATTCTTATAGTTAATATGTAAGTATCCAAAAAATGAGCTCGACCATAAATAAGTATTGGTTCTTATCCAGTATCAACAAAACATATTATAAAAATTAAAATTTGTGGATGACACGAAAGTGTAAAAATTTACAACTTTTACTCTTTAAATCAGTGGTTCCCAAACTTATTATGCTCATGGACCCCTTTCAAAGCAAAAACCGTACCATGGACCCATGGAAGTAAAATAATAAAATTAGTTTTAATGCCTTGAATGGTGGTTTTTTTTATTCAAGTCCGTTTCCAATGTGGAGCATATGGTCCGTAGTTGGGGTATGTCAACAGAAGTTTTTCTTCGAGAACTGTTTCTTACTCAGTTTCTCAACCCATTTTTGTCAAACAGAGTTAGAATAGAAGAATAAGGCTAACAGTCAATGTTTTGTGAATGGTGGTTTTGGTTTGCGCTGATGGAATCAGTCTTTAAAAATTATGTCAGCCTAAACGTTACAGTCAATACAGAGCGCTATAGATGATTACTAGGCTTTCCAAGCCCGGGATCCCGGATCCCTTAATCCCAGGATCCCGACCAATTTTGTGATTCCAAAATCCCGGAATCGCGACCGCCCCGGGATCGAGAATTTTTTAGCAAATCCGTAAATTTATAGGATTTGTAAATTCCTGGGTTTTGAGACTTTAAAATTCTTGGAAACTGAAAAATTCGTAGCTATTGCAAAAGATTACTAATTGAATAAAAGGGTATTGCTTTAATAAAAATTAAATGATTATCACTTTTTACATAGTATTGAGATGTATCGATATAAAAAGAAAAATAAAACGTGTACAGATATTTACATGCTAGTGATTTGAACAAGTGTATTGGATGACCTTTATTAATAATATTTAAATATTTATCATTAAAAAATGACAGTTACACAGATTAATTAATGTATTTGTCACGAAAGAAAGAATATTGTATTTTTTAAAAAAAATATATCAATGTCTGCTCTCAATGTGGAGCATATGGCCTCCGAATGGTGGTATCTTAATAGATTTTTTCTACGAGAACTGCTTGTTACTCAGTCACTAAACATTTATTTTTCAAAGAGAGTAGTAGTCGGGATAGAAGTATATGTAAGCCTAGAACAGGATTAGTGGTTAACTAATCGCTCTCGCTACGTCCAGTTATTAAAGGATCGGAAAGGCAAGGAGAGAAACTATTAGACATCACAAAAACCATGTCAAGTGCTGTTCGTACTGGAACTCGAATTCGTGAGATTCGGCACAGTAACCCACACCCCTAACCATTGCTCCATGGGACGCGGCATATATTGTTATTATTTAACAACACGTTTTTAATTAATGTAGTTTACTATGTCGTATTCAAGAATATTGACAAATGGAAATGCAACCAAGTAATTTATAATTATAAAAAGTAGTAAGCAATCACAAATATTTCAACTTACAGTAATTCTTTAACTATAGCAGTTATTTAAAAAAAATATGGCTCTAATAACTTTACTTGTGTAAACGTATTTGTAGGTTAAAGGTCCTGAAGAATTCTCTCACATTGAACTCAAAATGTTCAGTGTGTAGCTTTTTTGTAGTAGTGATTTAAACTACATGGCATCTGACATTCTCCTAGATGCGAATTTTTCTTTCTGTCCGAAAAAGTATTTTGTTTTAACTGTCCTTGGCATAGGATATACGGTAAAACTTTTGCGGTAAATTTATTATTTATAAAATAATAGTAGTGTCCAGAATTAAATTATTATACGCACAATAAATACAGTAATCTTCGTTTTCTTACTGCAGATGACACACATGGAAACATTTCAAAATACTGATAATGTAAGAAAAAGTTTGTTACGTTCCGAAAATTCAAAATATGGATATTGATAATACTTGCATTGTTAAAAAAAACATTTATAATAATGCAAATGTAGATATTTAATAAATTTTCTAATTCAATTTTATAATTAAATATAATATAAATATACTTCATTTGAAATTGGTGTCATGAGATTTCAAAAAAAAAATATTCTTGAAAAGTTAAAGCAACAATTTTAAATTTCTTTTCTTTCTCCTTAATACAAATATGTGATTAAACATTGATAAAGAATATTAACTTAATTAAAAATTATTGAAACTATAATCATATCCAGATTCTATTTGCGCCAACGGACTCTAATGATGTAAAATCAAAAGTGATATTCATTGATTGTTAGTTTCAAGTTTCATTCCTTAAACACAGTTGCACATCTACGACTGGAAAGAAGAGATAATATGGCTGAATCTTAAATCTTCTACTTTAGCTACAAGTCAAGTGCTGTCAGAGTATACAATCAGAGTATTTTTTAGATTTTACTTTGAAAATAAATAAATCAGAATTCGTTTTCTTACTCCGTATGTATTTAATTAAATCTTAAAAAAATTATATTGACAATTTTTAAATTGACAAATAATTGTCAGTTCGCAAGTTTAAAATATATTTAAAAAAATAATTAAATCTTGAAAAGATTTAAGAATCAAAAACAATTTACTTATTTTCCAATCCAATATAAAAGTTAGTTGTTGTGTTGTTTTTTTCTTCTTATAAAGACAAGTTTCTCTTTGTAGAGCGATTACATTATTTCACTTATAAAATAAATCTTAATGTACTATTTTTTGCGTACTTTTGCTTCGTTAGATTTTTATTTACAATTTAAAGCTTTATTTTGTGTAGCTGGTGAAGTCTATTTTATTGCTGTGTGTATGACCTTAAAAATAAAATTAGACTTTAGGCAGTACTTGAGTTAAAATCAAATATCCATAAAAATCGTTTGAGTCGAATCTTTATATTCGGATTATGATAGTTAATATTTTTACGACAAAATGGTACCCACTCTATGTCGAATCACTAGTTGCGCGAGATTTAAGTTTACACATGTCTAAATATATACAATTATGGAATATTTATCCACGAAGTGGGAGTTTGATTGCAATATGTGATCACCATTTTTCCCTCTTTCACTTACATACGATTATTATCGTTTGGTTTGAAGTACATCACCAAGTCTCCCAAAAAATGGTACTGATAATATAAAATAAACTTGGGATAAGTACAAATGAGTGCTTTATTTTCTGAATTAATTGTCATTGTAAATGCTGAAAAATTATTCGGTAAATATAATTTAGTTGTATCAGATGGTTACACTAATATTAATTAATTATCTGTAGAAACAGGAAAAGTTTAAAAAAATTTAAAATATCGTTTGAATGTATGTATTTATATTCATAAAAATACCTGTTTTCTTATTATTATTTGTATGTTAGAAATATATATATATATTTTAAATACATGGTAAAATAATATTTAAGACAAATAATAAAATAATATAAGTTAAAATGTACACCAAATAAAAATAGGTGGTAAAAATATGCTAAAATCAATCATTTTAATGGTATAAAATACTAAAATTGAAAATCTAAATTCCAAAATTGAAGTGATTTAAAATACGGTAGTGTTTATTTTTGATATCTGTTAAATATATTCAAGATAATGTTGTTATTAAAATATGTATACGTAAAAGCATAAATCATTTTGCCGCCTGTGTGGTCGAGTGGTCAACATCCTTGGCTACCGCTACGGAGGGCACGGGTTCAAATCCCAGTACAAGCAGTTTTATAAATTAATTTTTCAATTGATTTATGAATTCCTGTTCAAAGGCATGGACGTATGTGATGTCTTGAATTCCCCCCTCCGGGATAGGATGGGTATCCTATGAACGGGGCGTATCGAGAGCGATTAGCTAACCACAAGTCCTGTCCTAGCCCTATCCTTCTATTCCTACTGTCTTTGGAAAAAGAGAGGTTGAGCAACTGAGTAACAAGCAGTTCTCGAAGAAACATTTTTGTTGAGATAAACTCCATTAGTTGTCCATATGCTCCAAATTGGGAGCGGACATGGTAAAAAAAAATAAAGCATACATATAATAAAATATGATAATCGTCGTCGAATGTGTCTGCTAATAAAAGCTCGAATTTATTTATTTAACACAACTTTTTATTTGTTTGAATTTTATCAAATCCTTAAAAACGAAGAATATAGTTGATGATATTTTATTGAAAAAATACACTTTTTTATAAGAAAACTCACTAAATATTCTCAGGTAACTGCAGGTGGATTTAAAGAATGCAAACGTTTCCAACACATTTAAAAGGTTGTAGCGAAAAAGGGTTCCAGCTTGATACTTCAATAGTATTATTATGCCTTTGTCAAGTATGTAATATTCTTTTGATATCTTGTTTTTGCATAACCAAGTCTCGTTACCGTTTCTGTGTCGCCGCGCGTTTTAGAGGTTACTTGGTAAGAGAGTGGAACTTACTGTGACTCGCAAAGATGATCATTTGTTATTCATTGGATGGCAGCGGCTGCTACAACCGTTTTGTCAATATGCTTCACCATAATATCAGACACTCGGAACGAAAGTGTTTTACCAAATTACCACGAATATCTCAATCCAACCTGTTTACCACACAAAATATACGAATGTAGAAAAATTGTTTATGGATAACACCGTGCTATGTAACACGAAGACAAGGTGTTATGTAACATGACAGCTGATAATCACCCGACGTTCCAAAACCGTTGTGGAGTTTTTTTGATATAGAAAAATCGTTTTAAAAATGTACACATTTTTTGTGTCTGGTGATTAAATGAATAACCGTTTAAATTACAGCAAAACTTCGAAATAACAGCCGTCGTATTTATCGAACGAAATTTACATTAAATTGTGCAATATTCTTTTTATTCAAAAAGATAACAAAGTATATTATAATATTCTGATTATTATGAGTCCTTGGCTACAGATTCATAAGCAGTTTTAACGCGTGTCAGCTAACGATTTGACGTTTAAAAATTCATATCCCATCCAATTATCGTACATCCCTTATAATTTGTATGCAAAAAAAGACATGATATTTTTAATTGATTTATAGAAATACATTGGATTTCTATGCAATCTCTATATTTTACTTTCGGATTCACAAAACCTGCTTCATTTTAATTTAAAGAATTTTCAGCTCTTATTAACACCCACTCGATCGCTTTACCAGTAATATAAAAATTTTACGCTGTTATGTATTTCGTTCATCAAATATAATATTTATGAAAAATAATGATTGATACAGCATTTTTATTGAACCGTTATGTAATCTTTCAGTAAGTATACATTTTTTTAAATTGCAAAATAACATTTTTTTTTTATCATGGATTTGAAAAGTTATTAATAATTGATTAAGCTTAATATTTGAAGATATCATAAGTGATTGTTTAGTTAAATTAAACAAATACAGTTTACAGACAATGTAAATGTTTCTTTATTATAACGTAATTATTAACATTCGAAAAGCTAAGTACCGAGGAAATTATTTCTCGAGTCAGTTTCTTTCAAAGAACGCCAAGTATAAAGTGGAAACAAGTTGAATCATCAACGTCGAGTTTACCAGACGCCGGCTAAGTAAAGAAAAATCTGAAGTTTTTAATACGAAAGCGTTATCAATAATGGCAGATTTTCATTGAAGTTTTATTGTTTCGGGCATAATACGAAGCAAGAGGGGATGAATCGCTGTAAGCGTTGGCCACCTACCCGCTCGTCCCGCCGCCCTTAAGCGCCCATTGCCTCAAAAAGCTGTGAAAACTCCTCATGCGAAACTTTTTCGCAAACAGCTGCGTAATATCTCGTTTTCCACTTATGTGTTCGCTCATTTTCCCACCCACCACTCAGCCCGTATCCACATTTCAAATCAAGCGACAGAAAGGGGATAGATCCATTTTTTGCAGCTTTTTAGTAAATTTGTCAAAATATACGTCCCATTTCCTGACAAGTGAGCTCTATCAACACCCAAGTACTACTACTGCTTACTCGACTAACACACATTTGGATATCCACCATTGTGGTATTTATTTATTTGATCAACTTTAAATAAGTTACAAAAAGTAAGCTTTATTTATTTATACTTCTTAAAAAAATGTTGATGTTAATCTTGTTTTGTATTTTTTGATTGCTATGGAAACAGCGAATAATTAAATTTTCTTGTAATAAAAATAAATATCATTTTTTGATGCCTTCAAAATAGTCTTCTTCTTTGCATGTTACCTACAGTGAAGTCAAGGTCATTTGAAATAATCGTAGAAAAAACATTTTTTATCAATATTTGTTATAAATATCATTTTTAATGTGTTCACTGTTAATTCTTGAAGAGATGACATTACTTAAGAAATAAAACACTTTAATATTAATTCAGATAATATTAATATTGTACTTATCTAAAATAAACAATAAAGATTTAGTACAAAAGTGCTTTATTTTTGAATATGTTAATATACATATTACTGTTTTATATTTAATTGAGTTGGAAATTTTGTTTACCCCAAAAAAAATAAAAAGATAAAATAATCAATTACAGAATCATATTTTTCATTAATTTATTAAGTTTTAAGCCTTAAAATATGAATATCCTTTTATTTAAATATTGTATTTAACGCCTAAGGTGTAATATTTTCGCCTGTAAATTTTTATGTCAGTAAAAACACGTTTTATAAATAGGATATTTTGAAATAGAAATATTATGAATGTTACATTTAAGTCGTGAAGTATGGAGATTTTTTAAATTGAAATATTATCACAGTTTTTTTGTTGGTTTACGTGTCAGCGAACCTAAGACTGTGGATTAATTGTTTTTGTTATTTACAATACACCCATTCTGCAATAGCGTTTCATTTCTTGTGCGGATTTTTCATGTTAATCCATCACGTTTCTGTTGTTTACAGCGTTGACGGTGCGGTTTCTTACCAGGCGCTATATAGGAGAATATGACCACCAACAAGGTAAGCTATCTCACTAATAATTAATTCTGTGACCAATAAATACTTAAATATTTTAAGGCTTGCACTTATAATTACATGATACGATATGAATATATTTCTTTATTTAAGTAGTATAGTGTAACTAAAGAATATCTTGTTGAATTAAGCCGTGTAAATCGAGTCTAAATTTTGACTGGTAGAAAAAAAAATACTACCGAAAAAATAACAAACTATGTACATATAAAACAAAATATATAGTAAACACAAATATACAGTAAGGAGGGTATTGACGTAAAATCTAATACGGTTGAAATCTGAAGTGTTGAATAAAAGTATATGGAAATGATGTAATTAGTACCAATTAGTTATGAAGATACTTATTTATTTATTTATTGTTTAAAATTAAAATTATATTACATGACATAACAGCTGACGCCAATTCGCCATGTACTTGACAAATATAAAGACACAACATATAAAATAAAACTACATAATACATAAAAATCAGTAAAAAAAATCAAGAAATAAAATAGTAAAATTTAACAAACAGTTCACAAATACTATTACTAAAAATGTCCACTTCTCTAGGCAATGAGTTGATCAATCGAAGGGCCCTAGGAACTGGTGACTCATACCTCCTAAGCGAGGTATAAGTTTTTAGAAATACAAGTTTTTGCTCATAGTTTCGCCCACGTAAGAATCAATTGGGAGCATGTAAATTAATAGTCATAAGAATTTAAGGATTATTAACTCGGCCTCGAAGGAGAAAAGAAAAATGCTTTAAGCTTGAAAACGATCTTTGAGCTTCAAGAGAGTGAAATGATAACATTCCTAAAAGAAATTTGGTGGGGTAGTATTCCTTTAAAAAATTATCAAAGGGGAAGAATTTAAATTTTTTGAAATAATAATATCTTAGAAATTTCTTATGGACTCTCCAATTGTAGCTTGTATGAACTTTCATATGGACTCCAAATGATGGATCCATATTTAAGCTTACTTAAGACCAAAGAAACATAAAGCGTGCGAAACACAGTTGGGTTTTCAAATAGTTTGCTTTATCTAACAATAAACCCAAGAAGTTTGCTTGCACGCAGTGCAATAGAAGTTATATGTGAATAAAAGGTGAAAGAAGAGTCAAATACATTTCTATGCCCAATATTATTTTCGTTTTTGTGGAAATTCTATTTCAGTGTTATATATATAAGGTTAAAATAAGTCGTAGGATTATGCCTTAATGTGAAAGATGTCATAATAACAGCATATCATAGTATCGAATAAAATTAATAATGTAGAAATACTCCACTTGAATGTGAAGAAATCATATTTAAAAAATCATATGAAGAAATTATCCATAGTGAATGCAGTAAACATATTGAACAAAACGAACACATAAGTATAGTGAACATGGTGAACACATTGAACAAAATTAGCATATTTATCATATTAAAAATCGTGAACCAAGTAATCAGATTGAAGTAGTCTACAGAGGTAAACATATTGAACATAGTAAAAATATCGAACCAGTGAATATATTGAACAAATGAACATCGTTACCAAGTGAAAATAGTCAAGGCGATTAAATAATATTTTATTTCCTTTTTATCGGGTGAGAATCATGACTGTCAGAAATCACTTCTTCAACCGTTTGTATTTTTTTGAAAATTGTTTTCATCGGCGTACTTATTTTAATAAAGTCAAGGACTGATTTTCATTGAAAAATCCTTTTACAAAATAGAGTTACCTTACCAAAATGAGAATGCATTTAATGTTTTTGTATTAAAAAATGCGTTTTATCATCGGGACTGTTTTCAAGACACGTGTCAATGCAGTTGGATAAAAAACATTTAAAATATTTTATTTTTCTTTATTATTGATAAAATTTAAATAATGGTAAGCCAAAACTTAGTCGTGAAAACAAAAATACGATTGAAACCGTATACATCATATGAATGGTTTTGTATCTTATTTCTATTAACTTAATTTTGTTTTTTTACTCTCCGAAAGTTAAAAGAGCAAGTGATATATAAGATGAATGATGTTTTTGTATCGACGCGTTGTTTTAAACAAATCCCGTTATTTTCCAAGCATTAGTTATCATTTCTCTATACCCGGTAAGTTTTATGGCAAGTACTGGGATTTTAATATTTGAATACAAATGCATTTATAATTCTTTTCAGTTGCCACATGTAAAACAAGTATTGTTATAATTTGTACGCTTACGTCTTCGGAAAAAATCCTGACTAAAAAGATAGACATTCAGACTAGCTTAAAATTAATAAGGTAAAATATCAAGGTATTTCAGTTCTACAGTTTTTTAAAAAAAAGTTAACGGTTGATAGCTATTTTGGCTTACGCCATCGTGAATTCCTAAATTATTATTAACCTTAAATGCTACGTTAACCGAATGTTTAATTAACGTAGCATTTAAGGTTAATAATAATTTAGGAATGCAGCTTAAAAACAGTAAAGATACAATCAACAACCTCGACAGAAGCGGAATATATAAAATGTCCTGTGGATCGTGTAATGCGAATTACATAGGACAGACAGGTAGAAGCATATCAACACGTGTTAAAGAACACATAAGATCACTTTTAGGGTGTTCACTGTCAATACTTGGTGGAAAGGCATTATATTAATAAAAACACAATAATCCTTTGTACTTCATTCCACTTTATTTAATATGTCAGGACCGGTTTCGCTCATTACGAGCATCGTCAACTGATGAGATCGTCAACATAACACATAAGATCTTTTAAAAATACAAAATCAGACTCACAATTTGCAAATCATTTTTTGACCGAGTCTCATGACATTAGTTTAAGTTTAGTGCCAACCGTTCTGCATATTTGTCGTAAGGGTCAAAAACTAAATTTACTAGAACAACATGAAATTACCAGACATAAACAAAACATCTTAAATGAGCAAACCATTATTAATCCATCGCCGTTGTTAAAACCCTTAATGTAATTAATAATAAATATCAATATATTTTTTCCTAATTTACCTGTGGAAAATCCCACATTGCTTATTGTTTTTCAAAACACTAAAGCCATAGTTAATAAATTTAATGTAGCATAATTAATAATAAATATCAGTTTTAATTATTCTAATTATTGTTTTTAAAAACCCAGACTGCTTATCTTTCTTTGTAACACTAAAATCACATTTAATAAGTGCAATATTGTAATTAGAATTTGAATTAGTATGTTAGAGTGAAAAATATGATGCATTGTGTATCTCTTCTTAGACAGTATATATAGCTGAGTAAATGTACGTTTAAAGCATAGTTCTGACGATGGCGTAAGCTGAAATAGCTATCAACCTTTATTTTTTTTAAAAAAACTGTAGAACTGAAATACCTTGATTTTTACCCTATTAAAATGGAGTTCTACCAAGTAAATGCCAAATTAATAAATAAATAGCTTAAAATTACTCAATACAGTGCAGGTTTTCACGGTTGGATGAAGACGTAAAGTTTTTTTTACAATGTCGTAAAGTAATGATTATTTAAATTATTATTTCGATCGCTTGATATTATTATGATAATTTATTATTTTATATATGTAAGAACAGTACTTAATACAATATTTAATATATTAATAATATCGAGTATTCAGAAACTTTATAAGTAATGAAGATCGAGATTCCCATCGATACGGAATAATAGAAACTGAAGGTGCGTCATTTTATGAACATATTAAGTTATTTGTTACACGTGTAATTTGAATTTGTATGCAGCAGGTCAAGTTATTTAGTCGATGTAATTTGCACCAACTTGAAATTTAAGTAACTTTGGCTTACTTCAATTCTAACTTAACAACATACCGGGAATTTCAACTTAAAACTTCCAGGAACTGGATGTCCTCTCCATAAATTTATACATCGTTATACAGTATCCCAGGAAGATGGAAGGATAGGGCGAAGTGTATTTAATATACAGGGAATTAGTGAAGGTGGTGTTTATGATGTAATCGACATTGTTTCTGCATGGAATCAAGACACGAAAATTGTATCTATTTTGAAAAATATACATAAAGTATATCTTACTATAAAGTATATCTTAACTAAATGTTATTTAATCTATTTTGAAAAGTTATATATAAAATCATAAAATCACACATCAAAATAAGTTTTATTTGTAATCAATTTTATATATGTTCAATATCTTTTATGATCGTACACTTTATTTTATATTTTGATTATAATATCATGATACAACATATTAAAATAAAAAAAAATACAGAGAGCCATACAATAATATGTCCTTTTGTAATATAACATCTTTTAAAACAGTCGTAATAATTTTAATTCGTTAAAAATGTGTGATAGAAAATTTTGCTTATAATAAAAGTTTACTTATTTCAGTAAAATATTAAAATATAGCTTGTAGAAGTAAATCTGTTTTAATGTTTTTTCTCTGTTTGAGATCTGGGTAATTCGTAAATAGGAAAACACGCCACGGGTGTTTATGAAGTAAAACTAAATTTACGATGTTTCTCGACAACAAAGCAAAAAATAGATGTAAATAAACGCTTCTAATCAATATTAATAAAAGCGTGCAAAAGCAAAATGCCGTATTACTGTCAAATGTTAAGTGTTGAAAATTTTCTTGTTCATTTGGAGCGACATTTTACGTGTTTAAGAGGGTTTTATTGAAATGCAAGAAAAGCTTTTCCCTCTTGGGGAATTTGGGTCGGGAAAATTGTACGTACAACTGGCAAAGAGTTTTGTATCGCGAGACGTTGTGATGAGGGAAGCAGGTGTGCTATCGTCATATTATGTATGTATGAATGTGTATTATGAAAAAAAGCTTACTCTGTATACACCAAGAAAAGTAAAATTTATCGGAGGAAATGTAAAAGATATAGTGAAGTATTTTTTTATCCGAACATATTTTTAGTTGGAAATGTGTGTACATTATTATATTTTAGCATATCATATGTCTATCATTGAATTATTTATATAAAGTAAAGAATGTTTGACAGTTGTTTTGTGTGAAAAGAAAAAAATCGGCGAAGAAACCAATAAAAATAAACCATTATTAATCGTTTTCATTTTGAAAGAATAATAAAAATAATATTAAATTCGATAAAAAATCTAAGCTTAGAGTCTATAGTGATTAGGAAATAAATCTGTATCGTTCTTTAATAAGTTCATGATATGAATTAATTATTGCCAATTATCGATATATTTGCCAAATATCACTTTTGACATGTGATAATAATTGTTAAGAATACATATACAAACGAAATATTATATTATGTTACGACTTAAGGCTTTTATACTAAAAAATATTTCGATCACATGCAATCTGCCGTCACATATATTATAAATAAAGCTATCTCAAAGGACATACAAATATTATTACTTAAAATACAAATAAAAAAGCAGTTGCTTTAAGTCAAGTTATTTGGGTAATCAAGTCACATTTGTTCAGGTGTTAAAAAATAAATAATAAACAAAGAATTGCTTTCTATTAAAACTAAAATTTTGGATGACTGCGCCCACCGGGAATTGTGAACATTATGTTTATATTGTTTTGTTTAATTACGATTTATTTTTATATGGTCGCTAGTATGTTATTATTATTAGTAATAATTGTTGTGTTGCCGTAGATAATAATTAGAGTTTATTAATTTCATTTTTGTAATAAATACTTCAAGTAGTATCAAGTAAATGCTAATGTATGCGTCTAATATCGAGTCTTAGATTTTTGATATTTGATTTGATTGATATTTGCAAATAGTTTGCAACCTAAAAAATCTCGAATAAACTACGTTAAAACCTCTTTTTACATAATAATACGTTTTAAACGTGCAACAAAAAATATGTAAAAAAGATTTGTATACGTGTGAAAATAAATAGATTAAAAGAACAATTGATTGCATTGTATCGTGCAAATTCGAAACAGTGTAAATTAAATCGTAGAAAATGAGATTGAGATGTACAGAAATGACTTTAAAGCAAAAATATACTAGACGAGAAAATTTACATTTTGCAATAAAAGAAGGACTGCAGAGGACACAATATATGAGCACACGAGGGATAAACACTTTTTATCTCGAGTCCGGAATAATATGTATGTAAAGTTGATTCCGTTTCGCTTTACCCGTGAATGAAATTACTCCAAAAAATTCAATATGCAAATTTTTCTCAGTCTGCATTTAAAAAAAGCGTTAATTTTTTTGCGCAAAAAAGTAGCCTAGTTGTTTAAATTGAAACCGTACTCATAAAAGTGCACTAAACAAACAATTCATGATATATAATTCAAAAGCGCTGAGTGAATTAATGGACTTTTTGCTGCAACGACAAAACTATGCATTTCAGTAGTAATAACATTATGGCGTTTCCGTTTTTTATAATTCCTCAGCCATAGACTTATTAACTAGTTTTGGGAGAAAATAACCATTTAACTAAATTGCTAATTATTTTTTTTTTCTTAAAAAACGTCGTATGTATTTGTATATTTATTATTTCTTCAAAATCATAAAATAGATTTGTCAACCACGAAGGTGACAGATATGGACCTCTTATGAAATATAACATAAAAAAACTGGTTGTTACTGTTGATACTTTTAGTTTTGGATGAAGATAATTTTTATTCGGATTATTTATAATTTTAGAAATCCAAAATTGTTACAACCAGCTGTCATCAACATTATCTGTCAACAATCTGCGTCTTGATTTATGTGTATTTTAGTCAACATCAATACTTTTATACTATCTCCTTAAAAATATAAATACATTTACTTACGTCTATTGATGAACTAAGAAAGTTTTGTTTTATTAACACATTTTTTTCACTGTAGTGACCGGTGATATTGACCATGATTATGGATTTAAGCATGTAACAAAACCAGTCTGACTTTTTAAATTAATTGAAATCTTTTTCAAATATTAAGGGACAGTCGGAGTAGTAATGTTGGCTAATTCCACAGTCCTGAAGAAAAAAGTGTTGTGAAATACTTAATAAAAATAATTAAATTATTATAGCGGTGAAGTTTTCAATAAAGTGATAATATTATAGATGCAATAAAATTAGTAAAAAAAATTCTACGTAGAAGAATAAAAAATCTTAAAGCAGCATGATATATGTATGTGAACGTTATTTAAAGACGTGTTATATTGCGTTTATATCGTCACGTTTATTAGAGAGAATTTGGCAGCACTAGAACAACAAAACCTTGAATATGCTTTGTGATGCAGAAAAAAACATGGTCGCTTAATTTTTATTTGGATCTCTGCCAAATTTCGACAACATTAGAGCCGAACATCCATGTGCTATTCCAATGAACATATAAATGCTATGAATTAAATGCAAAGTCACAAGTAGGAATATAACTCAGGTTTAATTAGAGTTCCGGGCATATTGAATGGAATTGAATTATGAGAATGTGTATACGTTTATTATCGAAATTTCTGTATGGATGGCAATATAGGAATACGGTTCGCTCGGTGTTGGGTATTTTTATAGCCAAAATCTATTTTGCTTAATGCAAATGATTGCGCCTGGCTAAAATTATAGATCTAATAAAATATCATCGATATATCCTGTACAAAATTTTAAAATATTAACCTGAGGTGTACTAAATGTTGAATTATTGCTACAATTTTTAAATAATTTTGTTATTTTTAATCTTTAACGTAATTTGAGATGGTTAAAAGATTTTTATTAAATAAATGATTGAGAGTAAATTGTCGAATTTACTTTTCTATATTTGATAATAATGATAAAGAAAAAAATGACCATAGCAATGACAATATTTTGAATTTTTTAAATCATATGAGATAAACTCGAGATACATTTGAAAAAAAAACGTCACACACGCCCAAGATGTTAAAAGTTTTAGGATGCAGGATTTGGACTCCATTTTATGCGTCAACTAGGATCAATTTTCTTAATTATCATTTCCATTCCACTTTCTCCTCAGACCAAGATACGTATTTTGGAAGCTAATTTGAGTATTTGTAATATTATGTGTGCTGTAAAAAATAATATAACGTTCTTAAATATGGAGAATTTATAATATTTTCGTATGGTAGATACAGTTGAAAATTCTTTGTCATGTTTTGTTTGTTAAACATATTATCATTGCATCAAAATCATAAACAAGTAACTATAAAATATATTTATGGCAGATAATGAATTATTTTTATACTTCAAATCGTAGAGAAAAAATATAGATACAAAGACATGCAATAGACTGACATCCAAGGCGCCGACATTGAACTGAGAAACTTGATTCAAGTAACAGGCGAGTGTGATTTAATATGCACGAGTTATTGGCATCCAGTGTGGTTCGGGAATTTAGATGCTACGCCGTCCGATTAAGGAGGTCGTTCTGTAAGAACTATCGGCATTTCAAATCAATTTGCATTATTTCTATTGATAGATGATCATATGAAATATACTGGTTAACCGCAATGGCACAGTGGAATAAAGTAGATAAACCGTTCTGATGAATAAAATAGAATCATTTCAAGGACATATATTTTATTTACTAAGCGTAATGTTATGTCCAAGATTTAATATCATTACTTTCAAATATTAATGATTAATGAAATTAACATGGGGTGTATATTCAGCGTGTGCAAAGTGTGCGCCGCACATCCTGAATCACAAAATCTAAAACAAAATTGTTTTACGGTAGTATACCGTATTTGAAAAGGCGGGCGTTGTGCCATGCCACACTACCTACCTTCACACACAACACTGCATACAGTCGTGCAGTCTAGGTACGCGTACCGTGAAGAGAATATTTTTGTACGCAACTTTAAGGTCGAAAGGCGACCTGTTATCTTTCCGCTCACATGTGTACGTCGTTTCTCGGGTGTTCTTGCGAAAATTTCACTCTCTACTTTTGTATTAGATTATTTTTTATTAAAAGGTCACTGTCATTTATATTTTGGCGTGATAATGCTTTTTATATTATGTATAACTAATATTTGTATTTTTATTTCTTTATTTCATTTCACCTTAATTACTAATAGTTTTCAAGACATTTTGATATATATATTTAAAATCCATGTCCCCTCCCAGTGGGGAGTAAACGTCACTGACATTAATATTAGTAGACAAAACTATAACTAACCACAAACAAATTATCTAAAAATTCAGTATTCGAAAATAGTTTCCATCTTTGTGTTCACCATTAAAAACTAGAGTTTTTTTAATATATTAAAAAAAGAGTGACCGCTTTGCAGGCTTTACAGAGTTTCATTATAAAAATAAAACCATGCGTTAATCACAACTCAGAGAGACGTCACGATCAAGTAAAGACTTAATATAAAATTCTTTACTGAGCGATTCAGATTAATTGATATCAGTGGAAAAAGGTATTGATGAATTTGATTTAATGTATTAAAGGGTCGAAAACATTTCTACACTGAATCTGTACACGGTTGTTCGGTTGTTAGATGTTCGCTGCTAGGTTAGGTCAAGGGCATCTTGCCAAGCCGTGGTGGACTTTGCGATTTTCCGGTCTTTGGTATTTGATTACATTCACGAAATAGTTTTCCTGCCTCGTGATTGCCTCTCAGGCACGCCGCCATTATTCATTGGGTATAAATAAAACGGCCCATTTAGAAGCGGGTCGCTTTTTTAGGACTATGACAAACGCCCGTCAAAATTTAACGACGCTTCAGACGTGCGTAATTTTAGTATTCAATGAGTTTACCTTTGAACGTTAAAATGTATTTATCGACGTCTTTGCGAGTGTAACTATAACAACAGAGAAAATAAACAAAATAGCGCAGTCGTGAAAAACAAAATTAAATTAAATCGGTAATTATTTATATACAAAGAGTTAAAGCAATTTTGGCACTCGAAGAATTTATGGGTGGCAATCTGTTGTAATTAAAAAATATATTTAAAAACAACTAATTGAAAATCTGATAATAACATAAATATATTAACTTTATCTACTATATATAGTTGAGTAATATTCACATCTATTTCAAAATTAAAAGTTGTTTTATTAGTGCCATTAACTATCATTCTTGCCTATCATTATTTAATTATTTTTTTTACGTGTAGTTACACCAATTATTTTATGTATTTAATTAACCTTTATTAATATTTTAATATTTTTAAGTATTAATTATTGTTGCCTATCAAATTGTATCTAAAAAAATATATCTTAACTGTATCATTGAAGAGATATCATCTTCGGTGTGATGCAGAAAGGAAAAACAAGTTTATCGAATAAAAAAAATAACAAGTTGAGTTATATTTATTTATTTTTCGTATTATAGCAACGCGATTAAGTTTTAAAAACGATGTCAAACTTTTAAATAAAATATAGCTAGCAAACGAGCAAGAAATTATTGATTGAATAAGCATTTAATTTGTAGAACTCAACCGTAATAAGGTAAAAACATCAACGTAATTTAACAAACGAACTACATTTATGAAGATGGCGTAAGTCGAACTAGCTATAAACTCATTTTATAAAAAATGTAGAAATAAATACGTTGACATCTTTACCTTATTATAGAGCAAGAAATTGTTTTAAAATACATTTAATATTCAACGTTTGAAAATGAGCGTTTGGTTGAATAATTGTGCACAACACTGAGTCAAATATGAAGTGTTATAATCCGAAATATTACAATGTATCGATCAGAAATGTTTTATAATTTATTTAATAAATATGCAATATTTTTAAATATGTATACGATACTGCAACTCCTGGAAGTTTTATCAGTTCTTTCCCTTCCATTACATTCAAAGTCTAATTATAGAATTTATACTGAAAAAATAACGGCACCGGCGCCGCGCCTCTAAAGGGTGTCAACTTAAAATGAGTGTGGAAAGAAAATTTGGCCAGCTTATAAAATAATTCAGTGTAAAAAATATGTATCAATGAAATAAACTGTTTATTTAAAAACAAATCTAAAAATTGGTGTACGTAAAAATGTTATGTTTTTTTACCGTTTTAAAAAAACTGCTTTCTAAAAATATATTTTTGTTAGAAATTTATTGATTTTTTTACGAAAAAACATAAGTATTTAATAATGTATTAATAAACATTCAATATATATGCGGAAGCATCTTTCGGTCCATGGAATGTAATAAAGCGCCGTCAAACTTAGAATAAAGGCCACTCTTCAAAGGCGACTGTCAAAGTTACAACATATAATTGGAAAGTTTACAACTTGAAACGTTTAATGTACGACGACGATTTAGACGAACAGAATGTAAATAGTATATATTATTGTTATATTAAAAATAAAATATGTAAATATATGAACAATTATACAAATTAATGCTTTGATATGTATGTGAAATATTTGACAAACGCAGTGGTCATTAATGGTCTGTGAATACCTCAAATTAACGTTTGAAAATGTTGTTTTTTTCAATCGATCGTTTTGAAAATATGGTATGCTTACCTATGTTATTTAAAAATCGACTGTATCTAAATACTGCATAAGCGCCTAAAGTGGTCTCGTGAACTGGTTTCACCATGGATTACTTAATTTATAACGATCGTGTCATATTGCTTACATACAATGCGAAAGAATTTTTTCGACTTCGTAAAGCATGTTTTCAATGAACTGACGCTAGGGGTCTAGGCATCTATACGCTACACGGAACGTAAAAATGACACCACATTAGTTTATTTTCATAATAAGCATTCATCGGTTGCTTTCGGCGCTGTATGGGACCGACGACGATAATAGTAGACCAGCAGTTAAGAGTTTTTTTTATACTATAACGCTTTAAGGCTCAATTTTTCATCAAATTTTGATAATTTAAATATTTAAGAAATTACAGGGCAACATACCCTTAAAATCAAAAAGTGACCACATGAAAAAGAATAGTTAAACATGAACATGAAAATGATGTTTTAAAAATATGTAACTCAACCATATTGTAGTATATATAAACAAATAGTACACTGAACGGTAGATACGTTCCCATGCCGTGTAAAAAAATACACTAAAATGAAAAAAATATGCTGGATAGGTTTCCTTCAAAAAAATCAATTCATGATATTAAAAAATAAAATTCATTATTAATAGCTTATTAATTTTATTTTAAAAAAACTTTTAAAAATCAAAGGTAACAACAATTATTCACTATCACTATGAGACAATAGAACCTGTTTACGCACATTTGGTACGGCATCGCTTTCATCACTTGAGATGTGATACGAGGGATGAAGGAAGTTCCAAATTACTGTTACGCATTGTTAAATGAATGTTAGATTTTTTTTTCTATTTTTTTGCAGCGTGTTATTTCAAAATCGTGTAAGAAAACGTATACAAATAGAGTTTAGTGTATTTATTTAAATTACTTAGTATCGTTCAATATTTTTCAATGATATTATTTTTGAATACACTATTATTTTAATAAATGTAAAAAGTCTATGGACGCCTCGTAATTAACGTAAGAGAAAGGTTTGTTTATTATTAATTATAACATTCGATTCAGAGAAACTTTATTACGAAATGATCCTTCCCTTTTCGAAGTAGATATAACTAGTGAATGATCAATTGATCAAACAAGTCATGCTACGAATTTTCATTAATTAAAACATTCGGGGATATATATAAATATATATATATATATATATATATATATATATATATATATATATATATATATATATATATATTATACTATATCAAGCGATTTACAATCCCAGAATCTAGTTTGTTTCTAAAAAATAGTATGAAATACAAATACGAATTTATATACATATTATTAAATAAAATAATATTTTATATTCTGTACAGGAAAATATTATTTTTTCGGAATACAATAATGGGAAATTATCGCAAACTTATCAACTCGACATCTATTATTGTTTAAAATAAAAGTAATCATTAAGAAATAATTATAAAATTTATTATTAATTATTTTGACACTTTATTGCTAAATCTTTTATAATAAATAATTAATATAAAAGAATTATTAAAAGTATTTTTAAAATACAGTTTATAGCAGCGGTGTAGCCACCTCATTGCAGTCATGAATGCACGAGAGCTTAGCGAAAAGGGGGACCCAAATTTCTACATACTCTATTAAAAAACAATTTATCGATTTCTGTTTGAAGACATCGTAAATTACTATTCTAAAATAACGGAGTGTTGTGAGAGCGACTCGTTTACCACTAATCCTAGCCATACCATTCTATTCCTACAACTGTCTCCAAAAAATAGAGTTTGAGTAACTGAATAACATAAAGTTCTCGAAGAAAAAACCTTTGGTTGAGATACCTCTATTCGGAGGCCATAAACTCCTCATTGGGAGTGGACATGGATTAAAAATAAAATGCCCAATCATTTGTCGCAGACTCAAGTAATATATACGTCAAAAAAATATTATTTAAATTTATGCGAAACAGTCTTAACGTTTTCCCTCGTGTAATATTAGAGATTACTGTAATCAGTTAATTGTTCTATCTATAGTGTTGAAGAAGCCATCAATGATATATATTAAGGGTTTGGACTATTTGCTTATATAACAATTGGTATATGTATACCTTTGATTATCTATTGCCCCTATCGCATCAAACCACTAAGTCCACACTATCTGGTTCAGAAGCTCTTGTCCAATGGGTTGTGACTTGTGACACCTACCAGGGTCGCCAGAGGCTAAGTGGAGTCTTGCAACGGATTACGTTTTGTTATTAATATCTGATTTTTTTAACGACACAATATAAAAATGTATTTATCAGGAATTTTTATTATCAAAAAAAATTATAACTCAAAATCGATTAATGTTAGTCGTTTAAGATATTGATACTCTGTACTCCGTTAAACAAATAACTATAGAATATCTAGCCCTTACGTCAAATAATTATTTATAGCCCGAAACTCAGCATATTTAATATACATACTTGAACAGCTTTGTTTTTTTTTATTATTCAAGTCCGCTCCCATATAGTACCTCCCACGTATCTCAACATAAGTTATTTTTCATTGCTTTTATTGGGATAGAAGTAGAAGGCTACAACAAGAAGCGTTGGTTTTCACCACCACCCGTTGTGTATATGAAGCCAACGTTTTTAAGCCGCCTTCTACGACGCTATCGATAGAAAAAAAACAGTCTTCCCCTTACATTCATGGCCCGAACAGAGTTGCAAAATCCTGATTTTTAACTATGCCTTAGTGCAGTGGTCGGCAACCTACTACCCGTGGGTAATTGAATTACCCACATCGACATTTTAAGTTACCCGCCAAGAAATTATGATAATATTTTATTATCAAATTACTTATTTAATAAGACCAAGGAAGCCACCAACAACAATATTATAAGTGTGTTTTTGTATTTAAACATATGTATCATGCAAAAATATTATTTATTGAATATAAATATACATATTATTTTCTAAAAATGATTT
Organism: Himalopsyche anomala; assembly: GCA_031772345.1. Lineage (NCBI taxonomy): Eukaryota > Metazoa > Arthropoda > Insecta > Trichoptera > Rhyacophilidae > Himalopsyche > Himalopsyche anomala. Next base: position 8,738,927 of record CM062844.1, on the reverse strand, counting down.
TTTAAAAGAATAAATGGTAAAAAAATATGTTTAAATTTTACCCACCATCCAATTTTTTTTTTCATTTTTTTTTACTCAGTCTCTCAAAAGGTTACCGACCACTGTCTTAGTGTGTTTGAAAAAAAAATATTATCAATAATAAAAGTATGACTAGCTCAGTCACTAAAATCAAAATGATAAGTATCTTGTGTATAATCTGTATACTGGAAGCTCGTCGTTATTGCTGAGTTTATTGACTATAACGATCCTCTGAATATGCAGTTTTTGTTGTGTAATTGATTGAAATTCATTAATATTGAAACTCTCTATATACATGACATATTAAGAGAGTTAGTAACGTAAGTATGACTTGACAGATAAATAACCTGACATTTTAAACATTCGACGAATATCACTATCAAAGTAGGTACTTTATTCTGGAAACCTCTGATCATATTTATAATATTTTATTACTTTTCCATTAGTAACTGAGACTTGGGAAAATAATTCGAAAATTTGTTTTCCTTTGAAAATTTTGCATATTGTGCAATCTATACACTTGAATGTTCCGACAAGAGACAAACCGCGCATTCTTCAAGCGAATATGCCTAGGAAAGGAATTTTAAGTGAGTTATTTGATCATACAGGAAAATGCAAAAGCGCGATATCATTCAATAGTGCCGCTATAGAGATGAGTTTACTCGACTGAACGGAACGACAGCTAGTTTCTCGTTTCAAAGAGTTGTACGTTTTATTAAATTCATATAGTTGTTTTATTTCTAAAACGTCAAATATAAAAGATGATAGTGATAGCAGGAGAAATTATTACACCGAAAGAACGAAAAAAATACATGAAAATGTTGGCCAATCAAATTCAAACGAGACGCAAGATAAAAACATAATTTTCATATTGCACTTCGTCTAATACAACTGGCAGACTGTCATCTGTTTACAGATTTTCGATATTTGAGTTCACCGCGAGAATAAAGAAGATGCAGCACGTGCTTCGCTTTATTGCGCCTTTAGACTGAACGATCGCGAGATAAACAAACATAATATGATAGTGGAAAGTATTTTAATTAAATAATCACGACATTCGTAGTGTCATTTTATTTATTTTATTATGAAATTTACTGCCATGAAATATAAGTGACTTCAACCAATGAAATAAATATTGCATAATTTGATTAATTTAAGTTTGAATTTATCTACGTGAATCATGGTGGCTTGACGTAATTATGAAAAAAAAATCCCATTGCAAATAATTGTATATTATTTTGAGCCAAAGAAGTCGTATTTTATATTTCTTTACGCATTTTTTCATCTATAAAATATAATATAAATTGTATGTTTGAATTCAAGCTTACACTGAACGGCATTCGTGGCATTTTTTGAATAGCTATTTCGTACAGTATTTATTGGTTTCAGAAATAAAATAATATTGTCATAACCCAAAAATTCAACATTTGCTCAGATTTCCTTCGGCATCCTTTAAGATTCTCTTTGAATCGCTCCTCCGAAAAACATAATTATTTATGGTCGTCACCCTTGGCAACACGTTGATTGGGAGGACTTTTATGATTTTTTAGTGATACCTTCTAGATTTTTCGACGCAAAGTCCGATTACTAAATTTTCACCGTATCTTTATTATTTGACTAAATTGAAAGTCTCTGACAAACAGTAAATTCTATTCAACTAGACTTTTTTTATTAGTTTTACAATATATTAAATACAATTTGTGATACAAATATCACGTCGTAACATTATCATGTATTTTCTGTTAGTACTATCTCACAACGATTTTTATGAATATGTAATACTTAAGTCAACTATAAGTTAACTATAAATATATAAGTAAATCACGAAACGGTTATTGTATATGTATGTACAATCTAAAGCACCATGTTTAATGCGAATATCCACTTAACGAAACTAATTTGTTTGAAAATAATCGATATTATGTCTTTGGGTTAGTACTAATTTAAAATTGTGTATTCCATTCGACCCCCGTCAGATATGAGCACCAAAACAAACCCGCTCGATGTAATAATGCAAATTAAAATACCACAACACAAAAACAGATTTTCACGATAAAAGCCCGTTAAACGAGTATGTGTCTAGTACAAAAAGCGTACCTTGTTTTTCCAACCGCTTTCTTTAGTCGAGGGAAAAATTTCACCTGCAAAATCATATCTTTTTACCTGAAAAAAGACCTTTTTATGCAGTGAGATAACGTTTTCCAGGATAACAAACCATTTATGATTTGAGCCCTGAATGAGAGGATTGAGGTAGAAGCAATTAAAATCAATTACCTTTTTTACGAGGGCGGTCATACATGATTAATTTTTCATTCGAAATGGACATTTTCAACCTAAATTTAATATCTGCCATTTTATAACTGTATATCAAGGCTGAATCATTGTTGAACCACCTCTCTCATAAATAAATACCTAATTTACCCCTACCTGAACGTCAACCAGAGTGCTATTATTCGTTTATGAAATTTTTAAACCATTATTTTACATAATATATATTGTCATAAAGTACAAAAGCAGTGTTTTAAGTAAGAAACAAATTGATTCATATCTATCCTTCTATCCTATCTTTCCATTCAAAATCTCTTCAAATAAGAGTTGAACAACTAAATAACAAACAGTTATATTAAAATTGTTAGGCACCACATTGGGAGCGGAGATGGATTAAATACATAATTTAAAAAGTGTGTATCACATGTTATTTATTATTGAAGAATATTTATATTTAAGCACTAAGCAATTTATATATAGATAATATAAAGTCAATTTACATGCAGGGTTTAATATGTATAATAATACTGAATTCCTTTTTTTTGGTTTTGTTTCAGATAATAGATATAAACACGAAGTCCTCGTAGATGGCGAACCTGTGTTATTCGAGATACTAGATACTTGCCCCAAGGTAAATAGATATTTACATATATATTTGCATTGTATGCTTAAGAACATAAACAATTAACACCATTACATATGATTACACTTCACTTCCACGCTTTCTAACAGAACATGATTACTCAAAAATAATAATGTTGAGTAAATCCTCAAATTGGAAAAAGAGAAGTTGAGCAACTGAGTAACACACAGTTCTCGTAGAAACACTTCTGTTGAAATAAACTCCATATGGAGTCCATATGCTCAAGGTTGGGAGCGGACATGGTAAAAAAATCTTCATTGGAAGGTTTTTTCACAAAAAAAATACAATTCTACTAAAAAATAAAAGACAGATTTTCTAATGTCTAAGTAGCGCTCGTGTAAGCGATACCAGTTTTGATCATTATTAAATTATAAATACGTGAAAAATACAGCTAAAAGCTGTGCCATTCAAATTTCCATAACATATTAGGCAAAGGCGAAGAATGCATGCTTATTTACTGATATGATTAAAGTTATAAATATTATATTTACTACTCTTGTTTAACTAATCGGTTTTATAATTTTACATAATAATCATCATCAACAAACAGTTCATTGTCAAATAACATGTTTTATTTATTCCTTTTTATACTATTAAAGTTCTGTTTTTTTCTATATGAATAAAAAAGACATTTACAATACGCAAGTGTTTTAACTATGCTAGAGATGAATCATGGTTTTAGTTGTAAAAAGTAGCGTGAATTAAATACGTATTTTCACCATAAAAACTTATTGTAGGTTTTTCATAAAGATTCTCGTTAAAAATTTGATATCTTGTCATTGATAAAATTCTAAATATAATGCCATCAGTGTGGGTAAAATACGAGAAGCTAAAGACTTTTTAATATAAAGATACAGCGGTAAAATTTACTTGAGTATCTTCAACACATAACTTGTATGAAAATACGTAGGCATGCCTACTCAGGCGCGCCAAAATGTTCAAATAATCTTTCTACGTCACAACATTCAAAATAATTTAGGGCGCTTTCGAGTGAGTACGGTAACCATTTTCTTTGAAATATCAACGTTTCGCTTACATAGGATAGTATAAACAAATTATTTTCGGGGACACTGAGATATACTCAATGATATCTTTATTTATCGTGCTTTATTGCCTGTAAAATAATTTGTATTGAGGTTATGCTAATTACTTGTTAAAATTTATTAAACGACGTATATTTTTATTACTTTCCGTTTATATTTGCCTAATATTCGTTAATGCTATTCGATTGTTTTGTACGGTTCGAATACCCAACGTACATTTAAATACACTGGACTCTCTTTTTACATGGTGGATAAATTCCAAGCAAAATAAAAAGTATACTAAAAATATAAATAATGATGTATATTAAGAAAAAACACAATATTCCTTTATAATTTGTTTCCAGATTATTTATAAAAGTCAGGACCGGTTTCGTTCATGGCGAGCACTGTAGACTGATCAGTTGAAAATGCTCGACATAAGCGAAACCAGTCCTGACCTTTATAAATAATGTTTAAAAAACTTGACATATGAGGGTATTACTTGTAAATCCGGCTCATTTCAAAGTTGTTGAAACATGAACCATGAATGTAATTTTGTAAATAAAAATAAATTTTGAAAGTACTTTTAGAACTCAGTCTCAAACATGGCTTGACAACATCCAAAATATCATTCCAAATTAATGTAAGGCTAAAAATAGGAGTCGTGTAAAAAAAAGACGACTCCGACTCCGAGAATTTTTTTCAATATTTTCATTTTAACTTATACCATCAGATCATCTTTAGTCAGCCAAGCATGAAATGTCAACACTTTGGACTATTTTGTTTGAATACACATCATTAAATATACTTTTCAAAAAAAAATGAGCCGCTTATTTTTCAGGACTCCGACTCCACAGCTCTGAAAAATACATTTAAAATGTAGGTTGTTTTCAAAATGAAGTTCAAGTTTCATTTTTTAACCATTTTGGAATAAGCCTTGTTTGCGAGTAATACCCTCATGAAAAGATATTTTTAAAAAGTGACCGTACTTACTCATAGCCATTCTGATATTTAATATTTGTGAAAAAAATGATATATATTAACTAAATAGTCTTAAAAATCAAAACGGGATATAAAAAAATACTCGCGAAAAAGTTCTTGTAGAGTATTCCCATAGAAGAGAAACCCAATTTCAATGGTAAATAAATGGCACCGAGCTCGTTTTTCGCATAAATAAGGTTTGCAATGCAACCACGCCCCACGTCGCCGCAATAGATTGCCTCGTGACATCACTCGGCTCCTTAAAGCGTCTTTGCACAATAGAAAAATTGGCGTGACAGCTCCTGTCTGAAGGCAATATCTCCAGCGTGCTCCTCTTCGTGACATTTTCTCAAAAAAATATGCGAAAGGTCTAGTCTAGCAGAAAAATGTATAATGATAGGCTCGGTATATTGACTGTCTGGTGGACTATTTTATAAAAAAATAATTATGAACGTTACATTTTAATCTTAGAGATAATTAAAAAAAAACTTTTATTTGTAAGAATTATTATAACTATTGTAGAAAATGTGAAATTCTTATGTTGTATGATTAATATTGCAATATCTTTAAGAGTTTGCATATTTTTTATTTCAGTTAAGGACAAATTATTACATTGTTACAAAATTAGAATAGTGTGTTTAGAAAAACTAGAAAATATTGTTTTTTATTAAAAGAAAAATATATTAAAAACAATAATTTATTATTTAATGATAAAAATAAGATCCGTAGACAGAACATGTCAACTAGCGCTAAGATAAAAATATATTTTAGCGTAAATTAAAAGAAAGCATCTTTTTAATATATGTATGAAATTCAATGTCCATGATCAAATTTATGTTATCCCCAATGCGGAACTCGTACCGGTTTGAAAAACGAAGTTTTTGTATACAGAGTATGTATAACCCATAAGACGGTTTTTTCAGCGTATGAATATATTTTATACAAAACAGTGTTTTACATTAATCTTTTAACTACATATATGACGTTTAAATATATCTTTTTTATACTGAATAAAAAGAGAATACAATTTTAATTTAATATATATACTAAACATTTATAAATTAACTATATCTTATGTTTTTTACGAGTAAATCGATTATTCGTCTGTTGCTTTATTTTTTTGTAACCACTACGATTAATAAGCATTTTAAATAAGGTCTTAGAAAACACAAAAAAACTATAGTTTCATGATAAATAATCATTATTTCCTTATATTGACAAAAAGCGATTAGTCAAAAAGTCTTGTTTTGCGAGAATCGTTGTTGTCAATAATCATAAAATTTTCACGTTTCCTTTTATACAATTTAACTATTACTAAAAATACAATATTCATTTATGCTACTACCACTTTTTTTAAAAGGACAGGCCCAGGTTCGCTCATGACGAGCATTATCAACTGATAAGTTAGCATTATAACTATGTAAGTGCAAAAGTGAATAATATATATTTTTTTAAAATATAATGCTTTTCCATCAAGAATTGACAGTGATATTACCCTAATATATTACATATCGTTTTAAAAAAAATCATGAAATATGATAATGATAACAAATTCGATTCACATTTTCAAAAATTTAAAGTTATTTATGGTTTTTTTATTGAATAAAATACCTCTAAATTGATTTTAAAATTATGTAAAATTACACCAAATATGATTGAATTTAGTTTGTCAGAAGATACCTACAGCGTGTTAAAACTAATATATCTGATGTAACTTAAAACGGTCGAACGCCTTCTGCCAGTATAATTACGATTATATAATGAACGAGAAGTGTATTGCGATATTTGTATTATATTTCCGGTGGATTGAATAAATTTTGTTTTCTACAGAACGTCGATGAACTACCGTCATCTGACGTGGTGCAATGGGCGGATGCCCTGTTTATGGTATACGCTATAACGGATCGCGCTTCCTTCAACTATGTGCGACGCGTCAAACAGCAGTTGCAACCAGATATTCCCCTGAGCCTCGTCGGAAACAAGGGCGACATGGTGCATTTGCGACAGGTAAATAGTAACAATTTGTCGCTATTGGCTGTGTATTTTGCAGCAAGCTGTTTGAATCATGTCCTATTTTTTTGTTTATCATTTTGCTATTCGCACACTGTATTTTTTCAGAAATATACCACCGTATTTGCTATACTTTGTTATGATATTTATGAAATTATCGCAATGCATTCATCATTCGATTTTTAATTTTATTCTGTAATACAGCTTAAATTTTCGATTATTATTTGTGTATATTAATTTATTATCTTGTATGCTACTATTAATAAAAACAAAATAAGCGTTGACAAAAACTATTTTATCTGCTATCCATATATTTTATATTTAAAAAAAATATTTTATGTTAAGCGCTCTTAAAAAATCAGTGATTCATTTTCTCCATTATAAATCTTTTAAAAATATTGCGTCATATAAACATATTATAAACAACACATGTTTTAATATTGCATTGTGTTTTTTAACAGTTTATTGCATAATATTATGTTGATAAATTTCAAAATCCTTTACGACATTCATTCTCTTACAATGATCTTTGTCTCTTAAATCGAAATTATATAATATATTATAGTTTTACATTATGTGGTATCAACGATTGATTGCTTATATAGCGATGGTTTTTTATACAAAAATAGTTAATCTTATTGAATAATTATTTGCTAATATTGCTTTAGTTTTTTTATTAAATAATTCTAATATACAAAAGTACAGTAATTTTTCATTATTAAACAAATTTATAGGATCTTAGTTTGTAAAATACAATGGATGGTGACTATTTATTATTAATTAACCAATAATTGAATAGTTTCAAGCGAAAGATTAATCTACAAAAAATATTTTCCCATCGCTATATGTGTGGCGTTGTAATTATTGGTGAAGCGACCTTAGCGCGCGGGGCTTGAGCGCGCAGACAGTGCGCTCGCGTATATTTTAAATGTACACCATAGAACTATAAAAAAACTGTTATAAAATATAGAAGCATGCAAATTACATAGTGAAAAAACATTTTTTTTTTTACAGAATCATAAAATAATAAGGTAAAGCTTCAGGTATAAACAGTTAAAAATAAACACAAACATTCAAAGACACATTTAAATTTCAAATCTTCTTAAAAATAATAATTTACAGATAACGTCGTAAGTTGAAATTATTCCTCCAATCCAATCCAATGTGACGTATTTTGATTTTGAGCAATTCAAATCAATATAAATAAAAATATTTTGCGCGCTACTTTGCCCCACGCGGTCAGGTCGTGGTGTTATAATAATTGTATGTTTCTATATGTAAAGTGATTTGAATATTCAGGTAAGCTTAGAAGAAGGTGAGATTTTGGCCAAAGACTTTGAATGCTGCTTCGCCGAAGTAGCTGCAGCAGAGCAGGTTGCCCAAGTCGGGGAAGCTTTCCACGACCTCTGTCGCGAAGTTCTTACAGTAAGAAGAAAGTCAAAGCAGAGTCTATTGGACCGAATGCTAGGAGGAAAATCAGCGGCATCTAGGGCGTACAATCGTGGAAAAAGTGACAGCGCTCTGCCTAAAGATTGATGAATATTTGGTTAAAAATAAAATATTGTGAGATGATAGTTGTATGAAAAAAAAATAGCATTATTTTTCTACATTGCTTAGTATCAAAGCAAAAAGACAACGACATGGATTTGTTTATTGTTTTTTTCAAAAAATATCAGAAATTACATTCTGTTTTATTTTTATAGCATAGTTTTAGTGATTGAATAAATAAAATAATAAATGTTTTTGTAAGAAAATTTAAACAATTATCCAATATTGTAACAAAATTTATCTATTTTCGTTTGAATTTAAGAGCCGAAATGTAGAAATGAAAATGAATATTTAATTGGTTTATTTTTTCAGTATTATTTCACAAAATAATTGAAAAAGTTGTAACCGAAAGACAAATAAATCATTGGCAATAAATAACATAACTTAAATCAAGTAAGTTGATAAATGCTGAAGTCTTTACAAGAAAACACTTTAACCATTGTAATATGTTACCATCTAAATTATTCAAAAATATGTCGTAAAATACTATATCGCAGTTTTAAAATTGTTCACTTGCAACAAAAGTGCAACACTTGTGCTTAAAGGTAAATATAAAACATATTTCTTTTGTTTATATGTTGTAACATAATGGATAAAAAAGGGCCTTAGATAAAATCTTTGTAAAAAATTAAGAAGGCTTTGTTAAAAGCATATTTTTTTACATTATAAAGATAATGAAGTAGACAAGACATTATATTGAAACTCTAAAAAAATAATATCATGTTTGATTTTCAAAAATTATCAATTACACGATGTTCAATATTTGAATAATTTATATTCAAGAATATCTGAAATTCTCAGAAATATGACACGATACCATTTAATCGTATTATTAAATGTTGTATATTTTTTCCACAAATAAATATCATGTTTTTTATGTATAATACATAAATTTAATGATGTTGTGTTTTATTTAACTACCATATTTCCACTAACAGCAACTTACGGTGTTATTATAAATGTAATTACAATTAATTTTACATATTACCCGTGTTTAATGTATATACTTCAAAAAGTATTTGTTATGAGAAATATATTTAAATAGATGGCCTAAGAAATTCCAATATGAAAGATGAATTCCGAGTGAATGTAATTTCAACGATATACATTTTTATCAAATACAACTTAAAGCCACATCAGCAAACGATTGAATACTTTTACTTCAGAGAAAATCATGCTATATAAATAAAAAATAGCCTCAAAAATGGTTAGATGGATTTAGCGATCTATGTGTGATAATTTTCATGCAATATTTATTGTAATTGTTTCTTCTTATCTTAAAATCTATTTTAAATAAGTCACTCATCCAAGATGAGACAGTAGTCTCTCTAATCTTTCAGAGAAACGAGCATATTTATATATAACATCTTATTGTCGATACAGTGAAATCGATGTATACAATACTTACCAAGAATATATTGTAGAGAATCATTTTGTATATACGCATCACCTATAATAGTTTCAAGATTCCTGTAAACTCACTTTTTTTAAGGTTTTTTTTTGTAACTTATCAGTATTCAATAGAACAGTATATCCCTATTTAAATATTCATTACTTATATCTTGAATATCGAAATAAATATAAAATTAATTGTTCTCAATTCCTAAAGATTGAATGCGCACCGAAAGATAGAGTAAACGCGACGATCACAAATGGGTCACTTATTAACTCAAATGTTTACTTATTGTACCAATCAAATTATTTTACAGATTTTCGTAAGGAAAATGCAGAAAAAACTGCAGAAAAACTTCAAAATACGTTAATAGTATTTTAAAGCTGTACAATTTCTTGCAGAGAACTATGTTTACATGGAAGAATTGTTTTATATAAAAAGTAAATATATCACATTTATACTGAAAAGCATGATAAACTCCGTTAAGACATTGTAAATTTTCAATTGATTTTCAGTTGATACTCAAATATAATTCCCGAACAAAATTATTTATCTCATATGGTATTGACAATAAAACTAGACATTTCTCAAGCAGAAAAAAGCTTCTCGATCTATTTGCGACTGTAGTATGCCTTCAATAGTGTACAATATAATAACTGTAGTACTGGTGTACTCTATAAGTCCCCCGATGCGAGGTGAATGCTGTTGTTTGTAGTACTGGAAATCAGCGATAAATCTTCATGACAGGAAAAAGGTAAAATTTTCTTTACAAACTTATAAAAATTGTCTGTTCTATTTTTAAGCGAGAGCTAACGGATATTTAACATTAATAATATGTTATAACAAGTTTACTAGCTTCTGACAGGATCATAAATAAGTGTAAATAGAGGTTTGTGATTCTGTTAGATTTAACTATTCTTTCAATGGTTATTTTTTTAACAAACTAAATATAAATAAATAGTCGTCATAGTATGGTTAGAATTTAAAATATATCAAAAAATATGTTTAATTAAGAACAGAATGTAGAAAAATATCACATATTCGAAGATTAAAATTTTCATAATTTGCTCATACTTGTCTTAACTAAAGTTTGTTTTTGGTGTTTATCTTGATGGTTGCGATGCTTTAGTTCAGGAATGTCCAAAGTGCGGCCCAGTAAGCCGCAGCCAGGGAAACGGTTCTGAAAATAAAAATCGAAATTCTATATATATTAAAAAGATTACATCATTATCACCACGACGTTCCAGAAGAACTGCAGCTAGAATTGCTAGATTTACAGCTGTACACAAAACCACAAAATATTTATAAAGAAAGGTATATCCACAAACTTTATAAGTTGATTTCCAAAGACAACTATTCAAAAATTTAAAATAATGATCCACTTGCATCTGCGAGAAAACTTTCTTAATAATTGTAAATTTCAACAAGTCAAAGCAACGCAATCGACTACTATACGAAAACCTACACACGATCTTACATTTAACCACAACCAACCACTATCCACATATTATCCAACTATGAAAAACAGTGCCATATGAGTCATAAATATACACATATTATCAATTATCTAAAATTGTTTTTTTTTATCTTGTTTGACCCGGATGATAAAAAAAATCCGAAATTCGGCCCGTTCTCTGAAAACATTGTGCACTTATGCTTTAGTTACTGTCACCAGAACATCATTACTTTAACTTAAAAACAATTAGTGGGCGCGATTGCATTTTTATTATTGTACTAGGTGGCCCGACGAACTTCGTACCGCCTCAGAATCAATAAATGTTGTGTTAATTTATTGGATGAATTAAATTCAGTTTGAATGAATACTCAAAATGAATTAAGTTTAATAAATCTTCAAAATTCAAAATGAAAAGTATTGAAATTACATTGAAATGATGTAATTTAAGTGGCGCAGTCGATAGATTTAAAGAAATGCAGTAGATCAACGATTTGATTTTGAATTGTGAAGTTTAAATGATCCATAACTTTTTTCTTAGCCCCAAGAATTGCTCGTTCACTCGACCAATTGTGATTTTTGTGATTAGATGTTTGGGAACATTTTGTTGATGAAGCCGTCCTTCGTTGAGATGAAATTGCAAAAATTCTGCGGAATCGAAATCAATCCGTTCGATTCGTCAACAGGAACACGGCCGTTACCGACGATAGTCAGCAATTGCTTGGAGAAATCTTCGGCAGATGGATCGTTTAAAAATGCAACTCGCATGTTTATCGTTAGCTGAAGTTTCTTCACATAGCGCCACAGAGTCAATGTTTTGAGGCAAGCGTTTATTTCATCGGCAGCGGTCGATCTTGGAATGACTGGTAGTGTTTGGCGGAAATCGCCAGATATTTAAATCATTGCGCCTTCAAAACATCTTAAGTCATTGCACAGATATTTGATTGAGTGCTTCCAATGCGCGTCTGTGCGTCATTGTGCATAATCCCAGGTGATGATTTTACTTGCTACCAAAACTTTGGTCATTGCTGAGTGTTTCGCAAACTTGCATGTCAGTTTTTCAGTCGTTTAAAGGTTTAACGGATATTTCAGCACTGAATGAGCCGTTCGCCATCCTTCTATCAACGTGGCCGCTATTCCAGAAGACGAAACTGCTACAGCAATTTCGGATCTCGCACGAACAGTCACCATAATCAATGACATGAGGAATATCTTCCCAGTCCCACGATGTGGCGTTGGCATTCCTAACTTGACTAACAAAATGCTTCACATGAGGTAACACATGTCTTCGATCTAAATCAAAGCCTGGTTATTTATCTCTTCATTCACCTCAAGATCGGGATTCCCCGAACTGACACGAATTCGACGTAAAATGTCTTCCGACATGTCATCCTTGTACTTGTTCCATAGTTCACATGGATTCGATGTGAAGCATGTCAAAATAATGATAGAAAATAATGTGCGTATCTGACTTGGAGATTCAGAAACAATTTCTTCAGCGATTGTCATGTCCCAATAAGTATCATTTTCAATCAAATTGAGCTGTCGACATGCAAGTAGAAAGAAGCATTCGTCATTTTTCGGATGAACTGTGTAAATGTGACCAAGAGCATCAATAGTCATTCGGCTGATCAGGAACTGCATCGCTTTGCTTTTGACGTTAAAATTTCTTCGATATAGCGTTCTAAGTGTAATAACGTGTCATCTTAGAGTAAAGCAACGTTCGAGCAAAATATTGTTGTCAAAAATTTATCATACCTAATTATAAACATAACCTTATTTCAATATTATCCGATTTTCTTTCGTTTTCATTTCATATCATCGATTTCTTTTATTCTAATCCATATTCTAAACTTAAAGTTATTTATAAGTCAATCGTATGCAAAAGAAGCAAAAACAAACAAATATAGAAAACAGTGCGATCTGGTGGATTTTTTTGAAACCAGCATACGACATTTTATCGTTTGAAGCTGTTCGTCATTTGAAAATCTTGTTCTGTATGAAGATATTAATTTTCTTTATAATTTCTCTACCGTGATATTTTTCCGATGTTTTAATGCTTATTCTGCTATTCTAGGCAAACACAAATTTTATAAATCAAAGATCATTGAAATCCGTGCAATAATTCTCGAGATATACGTGGTGTAAATCACGGTTTCTCAACGGTGGGCCATGTGGCCCCCCAGGGGGCCACAGAGATTTATTTTTGTTTTGGGGAGCCACAACACAGTTCAGGGGGGCCACGGGCAAATTGAGGATTTAAAATTTCTCGGTGGGCTAAAAAAAAAAAAGATATGGGGGCCACAGAAAAATAAAAACACTCAAAGGGGGCCACGCTCCAAAAAAGGTTGAGAAACACTGGTGTAAATAACCCCACTTTGTTTTATATATATAGATTGCTTAACAACTGAAATGTTAGTGAAACTGCTGGAAACAAGCTTATAATTTAAAAAAAAAAGTCTTGAAAGAGATGAGTACCAATATAAAATATATATTTCTTAGACCCATCTGTCGACATTAGAAGATCCACAGTGCGCATCCTGATATCCTTGTTCAATTTATATAGATACCTAATTCAAATTGAGCTGCTCTTACGTTTATTTTTTAAATTGTCTTTGAATCGATCTTAAGTAATTGAAATTCAAAGTAGCTTGTATATTGGCAATTTGCTCTAATTCTTACTTATTTTCCTTATATATATTATTTACATCATCCACAATTCTCATCATAAAGCAATTACTCTATAATATACGCTTTTCTGTCAAGTTGTATTTATAAGATTGCGAGCTTAGCAGTCTAAGATGAAGATTTTATTGTATGTAATGTATAAATTGTAAAAAAAAATCAATAAATGATTGAAAGAGCTCATTAAACTGATCAGGTTTTTTTGCCAATAAAAATATACAAATAGAAACTGATGTGTTTTGATGACAAAGTGAAATTATTATGAAACAAATAATAAGCTCTGACTAATATTATACACAGCTCATCTTAACACCAGGAGTGGTTTGTTTAGCGATGGTAAGTGGAAACAAACGATAGTGCCTTAATATATATATTTTTAATATAAAACTAATATAGTTCTGTTTAATCGTTTTCAAATTGAGCTAACATCCGAATGATTTTTTTACAGCGGCTAAACTGAAGATTGCAAAAAGCGAGGTTCTGGATGCGATGAGAATGTTAGTCCTCGAAGAGTAAAAAAGGTTTTCTTTGTTATATAACGATACAGATTTTTCAGGAATCCTTATTATTTGAGTGAGCACTTACAGCATGTTATGTTTTTTTATTTCAAGGATTACATGACATATAGTAAATATTGTTTCAGATCCGTTTGCAACTGTCATGTACACCGTCAATTTTTGATTGAAACACATTCTATTTATAATAATAACAGAAAAATCGTGGTATTAAAGCATGACTTTACGTGTCTGTTTTTTAGGTTTCATCAGTAAAAAACACAACCACAAACTAACTATACCTACACAAATATTTATTTTAGTTTTACTTTTATATTGTATATAAAATACATTTTTTACGAATAATTTCACAATTTTCTTGTTCAACCGATCGCCAAAATGCTCTTGATGAGCAAAACTGGCTGTGAAATTATTAAACATGTGACTTGTTTTCATTAAACAAACTATTTTTACGTATATATATTTGACTGTGGAAAGGAAAAATAGCTTAACCCACCGTTTTTCCAAAACAGTTTATTCTATAATCACAATGTATTATATATAACTAAATAAACGTTTTATTAAAAGAATTTAAGCTGCAAATGCCGAATTAGTATCTAAATTGCGACCAAGATAAAGGACTACAAAAACATATTAAATGAAAACTAGATTAAGTCAATAAGTTTGTCAGTCAACGTACAATTTAAGGTTCGGAATATTTAATATTATGACTTTGACCCAAAATTATCGAAAAACGTTTTTTGTACTTCCTTTATTTTTTTCATATATGGATTATATCGTCTTTCCAACGTCAATATATCAATATGTTTTTTATTTTGAAAATACTTTGTTACCCTACAGTTTTAAGTGTAACGCGGATGCCGTTATTTGAGATCTTCGTAAAAATCGACCCATATATTAAAGAAAAGTATTAAGAAGAAGTTTGTGTGTGTTACTTCAATGAAGACAAATTGACTGGCAAGTACCGCTGTGGAAAGTTCCAAGCCATCGAGAGTACAGGGGATGTCGATATGCAAAGTTTATTTGTCAAAGTGAATTCAAATAAACTGGCTACGCTTCTATATAAAAGTTCCAGTCTAGCATGCTAGATCCAAGGTTTTTCTTTCTTCGTACCTTTGAGATGGTACACGTTTTAACAAATCAAATATACTGACTTTGGAAACTTCTGCTAGTTAATAATAAGACGTAGCACTGCAAATTCTAAAGTAATATGTCTTAAATAATAGAAATTATGTGGAAATATAATGAAAATACTTGAATGTGTTGTAAATATAACGAATATTATTATTAAATATGTTTTTGAAACGGCTTTGCAAAATACGTTGAGCTTCTTTGAAAATGAAATCAGTGCTGATCTCTTATTGTAAATTGAGACATGTAATAACAGCTAACAAAAATAGATTCAAAATAATTTGAAAGGTTAGACAAAAGTTGATAAACTGCTCTTTTTTTAACCGTAATAATAATAAATAAATTGACAGTCATATGAGTATACAAAGCAAGGCCGTGGAGTTGGAAATGGAGTTGAAGTCTGAAAAATCTTACAACTCTGACCCATTTGTATAAAAATCACATTGATTCGTGAAATGATGATAATGTAATAGAATAAATCAAATAATTAGAATAATCTGATCGTAAACACATATCTGTAAGTTAATCAGAAATGACCAATTCGGAGTCGGAATCGATTTTTTTTTATTCGAATCCATAGCCTTGATGAAAAGTAATCAAACTATAATTATATAAGTGTATTTATAGATTAAATATTTTCATAACAATTAAAATATAGTACAAGGATTCTTAGCCCTGTGCCTGCGGGCGCATAAATACCCATGGAAACATTGCATTCGCCCGCTTTAAAGTATCGAACAACGGAAAAACCCAAATTTGAACATGATATTATTGATAAATGTTGTTTGTTGAAATTATAAATATGTAAGCATGCATATTGATTTCCGAAACAGGTTTAATTCCTCAGTTATTTAGTAATAATAAAACAAATATAACACATTTCACTAACATCTTGTTATTTTAGAAACCCGGGTTGCGCCCACCAGTGTAATCTTTAATATCAAATGCGCCAGTTCCCACAATCAGGTTAAGAGCCCCCGGTCTAGTATTTTTGGTTAAAAAAATTCGACCCTACTATGTATACTTCGATATTCAATGCAGTGATTTAGATGAAAAAAAGTTTTTGAAAAGTTAGTTGCAGGGAGAGAGTTATCGATAATAATTTAAGTAACTGTTATACATTACAATTTCAAAGGAACTTTATTATCAATAAGTGTTTTCAATTACTCATAATAGATGTCGCTGCACCAGGAGTTTAAAAATACCTATAACCTTAATAACTCATCTGACGCTTGATAAAAATACTTTATATTTTGTGACTTAAATAGTTTTAAACGCCAAATAATAGTAGAAATAGATTTAGATATTTATTCTGTCAGACATATTTTCATGCTGTGCGAATTCCGTCTAGATTATACTAAAAAGTTATTAAAATCAGGGCTGTGGAGTCGGAGTCGGAGTCGCGGAGTCGCGGTGTTTTGGCCGGAGTCGGAGTCGGAGTCGGAGTCGTGAAAAACGGGCGACTCCGACTACTTTAAAAAAAAAAATGCAAATTAAAAAAAAAAAAAAATACTCACGAAATTTATGAAAATTGAGTTACGTAATAATTATTGTGATATAGCTTAATAATATTAAACGTGTAGGTGTCATGAGTCACGCCGAGCCAGTGAGTCACCAAGATCCACTGCATATGAGTCCGCGCAAAAGTTGTTGTTTCTTTCTTTCTCATGTCGAAAAAGTAGATTCGATATATTTTTTTTGTTACTTGAAGTGCATACATTTATATGCACGCATTTTTTAGTCAAGTCATAGTTGGACTCGGAGTCAAATTCGGAGTCGGAGTCGGAGTCGGAGGCGGAGTCGTGTTTTTTTTAACGACTCCACAGCCCTGATTAAAATACTATCTAAAATTATTTTTCTTAACTTCTTAAATCTTGAAATCAATAAAAATTTACGTTAAAAAATTGTTCGAATTGTTAAGGGAAAAGTCGAATACATATGTATAAAAATGTAGCTCATCCTCACGAAGTAGTGTAATTTAGATTGCCTCAGTAATAATAATATTGTAAATTTAATAAATATGTCTGTATTATCCTCATAAACTCATAATATGAGTGCTTGAAAAATGTTCTTAGTAATCATATTATAATAAAACCAACGTTATAAAGGAGTTTCTCAAAAGAAAAGAGATAAAAACGTTGAATACAAATACAAACAAGTAATAAAATTCATCTTCCCATTTGAACGCGAGAGAAACGGTATTCAACAAACGAATGGTACATTATGATATGAGCCTTTATTTCCAACGTGAAATTCTTCATTTTTTATGGTTAACGGTTCTATTTACCCGGAGACGATATTCGGAAAGATAAGGAACGCTGTTAAACTGGTATTTTTATCCCGAATATGAAAAACAAAATATATTACATCTTGCCAGTTATTTCTTCATATAAACCAACTTATCACAAACTACGAATGAATGAAAATGGCATTGTTATATTGGAAAAGTTCGACTAACGGATTTTCACAGACGTCCAAAAATATGAATCAAAAGCTATTATCACATCTCTCTCGTTTACCACGTTATATTGGTTCTTCGAACGCTTTGCAAATCGGGTCTGTAATTTCGTGCTTAAATTGATCTATATTTTTTTATTTATTATCAACATATTTACTTATACTGACATTGAGCTGCACACCATAGTACATCTATTAATGCTTATTTTTTATTATCATCACTTGGTAATGATATTATCTGTTTTATTATTTAAAAATTATAACCGCTAAAACTGATTTTGTTGGAAATACTTTATTGAAAGAAAATACACACGATATGTTTATACGTCTTATACTTTATTTAACAAGAAAATACTTATTTCACAATACAAGTTTCAACGTTAACATCCATTACGGCTCCTTTAATGTTTTCAAGCCATACAACTTCATGAGGTAATCATTTTATTTCATTAATAAAGTTATATGTGTGTTGTATAATATGATACATTACTCGACAAAATTCAATTACTTAACCTGGCTACATATATTGTCCCTGTACAGTTATGTATAATACAGGGTTGCAAAGTCATTACAAATAAAAAGATTCAGAATTTATATTAAAACACGACTCCGATTTCAACTCCGACTCATAATTCTGGTTAAAAACATAGTGAACATATTTTCTTTCCTCCCTTGAAATAGCCGTTTTTTCTATTACATATTTTACCAAATAGATACGATGAATATATTCGATTTACTAAAACTGTCTCCATACGGATTCCTTGTGAACTGGCTTCACTAAGGATTTCTAACCTCTGTAAGGATCATGCCCTTCCGTCTGCAACGATGGTAAAGGAACACAATTTTTCAAAACATTAGCGATGAAGGAGACTCGAAGAACTTTGACGCTAACGTGTCCTGGTTCTTAAATCTCCATAAATTTGATATCTAAAAAAATCTTCTTATGGATTACAACTTACTGTGTGAACAGGTGTGTGAATTCCTCATATTAATAAATAGTTTCAATATCTCGATAAAGAATAGAAAAGTTATTTGATTTTTAGTAATATAACAAATTTTATTAGTGTGTTTTTTTGTTATAAATAGAGTACTGGAACCTGTCATATTTTTTAGGCTTAGTAACATAAAGTGACACCACTTTTGATTGCTATTTGAGTACACAAACAATTATCAAAAAGAATCAGACGACGAATCTACAGCCCTGGTGTAATAATACAACGTCGGTATCTTTTTTCCAAATAACGTAAGCATTTTTCAAAAAGTTCTGCTAAACATTTTTCCATTCAAGAAGTTTGATAATATTTAAATATCTGAGAGAGTGAACAAGAGTGAAAGTCTCAAAACTGTATGAAACAAAATTGTCTACACTTGAACGACCAGCCTTTGATCTTTTACTACGTAATAGTTTCTAGAATCTTCTAGAGATTCCTTTATAACGTGAATTCAGTAGATTTTTTATATTTAACTTATATGTTGACGTTTATTAGAAGTATATAAAATATTATGATGTTAAAATGGTATACGAAGAAATACTTTAAAACTATTTTTATTGGAGTAAGTCCTACTTTTTGGGGAAAATAATATAATTAATACTTTAAATGCAATGACTTTATACCTGCATAAAGTCTAACAATATCTAACAATCTATGTTATTAGAGATAATAAAAGTTTTGTTCGTGTTTATTCATGTGAATAAAACAATCATATAAAATTTGATTAATATCCGTTCTCATTGAAATTGATACAGTAATTAATTCAATTTATTGTCGTAGGAAGTATACGCTAAATTGAACGCATAGAGTTAAAAATAGTCTTTCTAGTGACAAATATCAATCGATAATTGTGGAGCTCTTTTCCAAAATAGACTTTTTTTTTAAATTGGCGAAAGTGAGTTAAGTATGTAAGATTGAATTTTGTTTTGTGCCAGGCATTGATTGATTTATACGTTCATTGTTCGCTAAATCGATTGAATATTATGTGATTTTGCAGTCTGAAATTGCGATTGTTTTTTATAAAAAAACTAAACTGATTGTTGTTATTATTCTTAAATGAATACAAATATTTGTAGGTGGGAATTAGTCCAATTAGTTTAAAGACACATAAACACTTGCTATAGAAACTGCAATATATACACAAACCTTACATTATTCTTAAACTACTTTTTTACTATTCACACTCAAATGCACACATTTTTTCAAATTTATTTAGCATAAACAATTACTGTTTCAAATTTTCATAAGCTTAGAGTCTTCAATAAAAGCTGTTTTTTAAAACTAATATTGTAATTATTTATGTATTTCATTTTGTTATCGTTCAATAAAATTTTCAAAAATAAATCGTGGCTTTAGATTGAGATGCAATAATTTATTGAATAAAAATTAAAGGTTACTGCTAAAGCACGCCAACGGCTTCCAGGTCATTTTTTTCACAAATAATTGTTAGTGTAATAGAATAATAAAGAATGCTTCATTGACATTGGATATTTTAATCGTATTTAGCTAATTTTTTCAATTACACGATTGCTTGTGAGTAAGAAGCTCAAAAATTTGTCTAAATTATAAATGTCATTGCGCACGCATGCGGCCCACGAGCAATATTAAATTTTTGAAAAAGATTCATGTTTTTATCTTTTAACGTTGGATATCCAAAAAAACGCCTTTTCAAAAAAAGATTGAAAATAAATATAATAATCGTTATTTTTAGATTAACCTATATACGTGAACACAAATTTTCAATTATGAACCTCAATAAAATCTCACTGGTGAACATTTACAACAAGTTTTAAGAATCTCAACAACAAAATTAACACCTGAATTTAAAAAAAAATGTTAAAATTCGTAAATCAGTTCCATTCCACTCAAAATATTGTTTTTTTTCATGATAAATAGTGTACACAGAAAAATGGTATTTTAGTTGCGGCCTGCTGTTCATTTTAAATTCCTGAATTTGGCCTTCCATCCGAAAGTTTGTCCCCCCCTGCAGTAGACCGTTGCACTCACTATTAAAAAGTATATAAAGACAAAACTATGTTTTGTAAGTAGATTGATTATAGATTTCCACTAAATATGATGTAACAAAAACAATTATTAGTTGAATGCTAGTAAAAAATTCAGAGTAGATTGCTTATCTGACTTTGTATTAAAAAGCCTTTGGGAAGTAGAACAATCCCTTAGGTACTGGATCGCAAGGAGGCCGTTTCCCCGGGACATCTCGGCGGGCGACGCCTTAACGCTGTCCAAAATTTACGGAGGCTTATAAATAAAATCGTAAAATTAAAACGTAGCACGCAGCCTAGCGGGTAAATTGGTCATAAATGCAGTCGGTGGAGAGGGAGGGAATCCGTACCCTCTCCACTGTTTTCTGAGAGCATCGCCACTGGCGCACGCCCGAGACTCCAGCTCCAGACAACAATAAACTAAATTTATGTCGTATTGTGTATTATGATTATGTGTTGTGTAGTATTTTCGCAGTGGCGTTCGTAGGTAGGTGTATGGGTATTTATACATTATATCCCTTTCTGTACGGATAGCTCTATCTTACTTACACCTTGTTGGCATTTTATTCAGTGGTAATAAGTAAGGAGTTCGCAACCATAGAATACAAATAATATTACTATGTGTATAATTTTTAGCATAGGGAGGATGATACTAATGGTAAAACTCTGAGAAACTACACCACTAATATAAAATTTAAAATAACTTATTTTCACGTATTGGCTACTAACTGTGACACGTGTTTCGCCTCTTTCAGAGACATCCTCAGACAATCATACTTTACAAAGCTTGTTTAAGTACGAACTATACTTATATTATACGTGGCAATTGTTTGATCAGTTCGATGATCTGATAAAACAATATTTGAATTTAATCAAAATGAACCAAATGAAAAAAAAAACTATCATATAAATATTATAATTATAATGAATTGAAAATAGTAAATTAATTGTAAAAATAGATAGTATTGCAAAAATTAAAAAAATAGCTGAATGTTAAAAAACAAAGAAATATTATTTCAATAACCTTATCGTAACATTTTTGCAAAATAAAAATTTGGCTGGCATTTGGCACGATGGTCGTCGTAATATACATTTATTATGATATAATATTATTCATATGTATCAATCGGCTTTCTCAGACATGACTGTTGAAAACTTAGCGTCTGAAAATCTATCACACAGAAAAATAATATGAAATATTTATCTGTGAATATTATATAAGAAAAGCAATCTAGTAAAGTAATGTAAAATTGATGGAAGCATGGTTTTCAACCCCATTGTTCACTAGCGACAGTCAAAAAGTAGTCGTGTGTGCGCAGTAATGTGCTTGTATTTTTCACTCACCAGGTATGGCTTGGGTCTAGTAATATCCCATAATAAAAATGCTTATCAATCTTAATATCACTTAATATCATTTTAAAATAATAATTGCCCTACATTTTCGTCACCACTATTCAAACTTGTTTTCGATACAAATCATTTACAGAGTATTATTTATTTTACTTTTTTAAGAAAATGGGTAAACTTGCTTCTAACACTTATAAAAACTTAACGACCCAACAATTAATAACTTTCTTTAGAATTGCAAATATACGTTACAGGCAATTTTTTTTTCATATAGTTTGTTTATATAATTTTATACTTAAGTGTAAATTAAGTGTTTGGTGACTTGTACGAACACAATATAGGAAAAACATGCACACAGTGATAACAACACACATATACAAATGTATACAGACAGATGCTCAACTGTCACAACAAAGAACAGTTAACGCAACAAAATAATTATTAATAATGTTTTAAACTAGCCAAAATATTTCATTAGCTGAACTATCACTATGAAAATTTTAAGGGATGATAAATAAAATATCTTTTACAGACTTGTATTTTATAATATAACCTACTGTGGATATAAAGATTAAAAGAAAATAAATACAATATACCTTTATTTTAATGTGTTGTTTGCGATATCAATAAACTAGTTTTATTTATGTATTCTGCAGTTCTTTTTTCTAATTTTTCAATATTTTTATAATATTTTTCTGAGGACACGACGAGTCATTTATTTTATGCAAGATAATTGCGTCGCTATGTTTTACCATTTTAAGAGTGTTTACTGTCATAACTTGGTGGAAAGGCATTATATTCAAAAAATAAAATACTTATTTGTACTAATTCCATTCAATGCCATTTTTTTATTACACCATATTAATATCGCCTGTGTGGTCGAGTGGTCAACGCTGTTGGCTTCGGCTACGGAGGGCCCGGGTTCAAATCCCTGTACGGACAGTTTTATAAATTGATTTTTCAAAGGCATGGATGTATGTGATGTCTTTAATACCCCCCTCTCACCCATCCTATCCTATGAACGGAGCGTATCGAGAGCGGTTAGCTTACCACTAATCCTGTCCTAGCCCTATCCTTCTATCCCTACTCTCTTTAGAAAAAGAGGGGGTGTGCAACTGAGTAACAAGCAGTTCTCGTAGAAACACTTCTGTTGAGATAAACTCCATTATGAGTCCATATGCTCCACATTGGGAGCGGACATGAGCGGACATAAAAAAAATAATATTAATATAATTTTGGTTTGTGTAAATAGCACTGTTAAATTGTATTCTCGTATACGAAACCGGTCCTGATCTTATTAAATAAAAGTAGAACTTTATTATTTTTTTATTTTTCGAATAGTATGTATGTATATTATAAAAAAAGACGACTGTCATATTGGTTTTACAAACATTACTTGTACATATAATAGCTTTTTGACTTAGTGCGCAATAAATAGTTTTTAATCTCCAGTTCATCTGATTTTTGATTATAATACAATCACAAATGCTACATTATGATAATATGAATACATATTATGTCGTCAGTCCGGCACTGTAATCAAAGTTAAAAAGATTGTCGTAGAGTTTTAGTAGATTCAGTCTCGCTCGAGTTTCTTAGGCAGGAGAGTAAAATGAAAAACGCGTTTTCCCATCTCTAAAATACTTGTCATCACAGTGCCTCGCACTTTGCTGCCTCTTCCTCACCTCTACCCTCGCCCCAGTATTTGCCTCGCCACTCTCGGCGCGGCGTTTCTATAATACATCAGCGTATTTTTTAAGCGGTAATTATATCACAACAAACATGCTTTGACAAGGAAAGCATTACGAGGATATTAATGATTTTAGATGTGTACTCAGAATAAGCTTTGTTTTGAAGGAAGTAAGAAAACGGTGTATTGATAAGCTCGCGGTATTTATTCAAAAAATACTCGCGATTGTTAATTGAACCAAGATATCACTTTTACAAGAAAAGCGCTGCAGACAAATATTATGCATACCATATCGATGGGTTATTTCAAAGATATTGTACGCCCAATTTTCGTATAAGTTCAGTACACATTGTTAGTCTGCATTATATCAAAAATATAGTATCTAAAAAGTTTTTTTTTAGTTAGATGTTCTCAACACATGCTCGGTGGACATACAATTCCTTCATTATTTCGATTGCTTATAGATTTTATTTCAACAGTTGCTCTCTATCTTTTTTCCAAAAGAACGAGGAGAGAATGATACGACGAGGATTAAATGGAGCGACTATGGCATGACTACAAGTGAGCTTATCGTTCTTACTACGTTTTTTTTTATTTTTTTAAATAATTAGTTCGGTAAGAGAATGACAAATATCAATGTCTAATATAAAATTGAATTTGATAACTTTGTTATTCAACTCGCTGTGTTAAAAAATATGACACATGTTTCGCTTCTTTGAGAAGCATCATAAGACCATCACAAGGTTAGTGAATAAACTGAAAATTGATTATTATTCTTAATTTATAAATAAAAAAAATAAAAGTCGGGGTTTGTCGTTTTCTACCGAACACAGGGAAGGGGTAAGATACAAACTTTGATAGTATTAATCATAAGCCAATAACTTTCCTAAGGTGTCGATGTCATTCATGTTTATAGATTCATTAGTTGATTTAAAAAAATCCATACTGAAATTATAATCTGTGAGCACCGTAATTGAATCCCATTAGTCAAAGCCCCGGCATGTTTAGGTTTGACATTTTTTTAAAGATTTATAAGAAAACATGTAGAGTTGTCAGTGTTTTAAAAGTATCATATGTTTTACATACGAAATAATTTATTCTTCATTTCATTTACACGTAAGTCACCATAATAATTCATCGGTACTGAAAGTAGGAAAGTAAATAATGCACAACTCTCATTCTTAGTTGAAATAAAGAATATATTGAAACGGTATTGAAAAAACGCACAGAAAGTTGAAAATTACAATAACAAAAAAATAACTAAAAATTTTAACTTTTTACTAAACTTAAATAAATTTCCGTAGATATGTATTTTTTGTGTTAAGTTTTAATAACTTAATAGTTTGTATTGATATAATAATATTTGTGTTAATTTATATTAAGACAAGATAACAACTATCAATCCATTAACGAGTAATTTACTATTTAATTTTGTAAAAAATATTACGTGTATAATATAGGTGATTTTTTGAGGCATTTGAAATTTCATTTAAATTTTATTATTTATATTTATTTAAAAGAAAATATGTGTTGATTTTTGTTGGTAAATAAATCATATAAAATAATATTTATTTTACTTTTTAATTTTGTAAAAAATATAACGTGTAAAATATAGGTGGTTTTTTGAGGCATTTAATATTGCATTTAAATTTTATTATTTATATTTATTTAAAAGAAAATATATGTCAATTTTAGTTGGTAAATAAATCATATACAATAAAATAATATTTATTTTACTAATATTGAAAGCATTGTGATAATAAAAAAATATTGTATTTTATCTTCATAAAATAGTTATAGTAAAAACAAGGACGCTGTTTCTAAGCCGAAATAAAACTACATGGAATATTCATTGTACATAGCGCACAAAAAAAATCACTTTGGATTTTGTCACCTGAATTTTCATGTTTTATTAGACTTGCTAAAATATTTCTTACCCTCTGGCATATTATGATAAAAGAGAAGCGAGCTTCCATGAAGCGATTTTTTATATAGTCATGTGATAAATCATAATAAAAATTCACATTACGTTATTTACCCTTAGGGGCGAACCACGTGTCAAAGCTGTGTGTCTCCCTTCCTCGTGCTACGGGCCCAAGAGACACTTGTCTGTCTTCTTTTCTCGCGCATTGCTGATTCTTATTTGGTTACGACAATGTTTATTGTGGAAATTGTTCCAGCAACAGTGCGAAATACAGCCCTCAGGAATGATGCTATAGTTTTACGTTGGATGATATAGTTTTATGTAATTGTACCGATTGAATAAAAATCGTTGATTTATCGGAGTATCGAGACGAAGTGAGATAAAAGGAAAACAGAACCAAAGAACATATTTGATATTTTATTTGAAACGTCATAATTTTATATGAATACACTTTTTTCATTTATTTTTATCAGTTTTTAATCGAATGAATTGTGTAAGATATCTAATATTTCAATGGTATACGGTGATTAATGATAACTCAAGGCTAATTTCATAAACAATTCTTAATCTTTTTTTTATCATTGGTAGAATAGATGGAAACTGTAATGTAAGATTGCTGTAACCGAGGAGATGAAAATTGTGATATAAAGTTGCCGCAACTTCTGTACACGTTTATTTATTTTTTTTGTTTGCCCGACTCAAAATAATTTGAGACAGATGATGCCGTTAATTTATTATATGGCATACTTTTGAAAATTCGATTTGCCATTATTTTAAAAATCAAGTATTGAGCAATTTAAAAACCATCATTTTGGTGTCGAAAAAACAACCGAATAATACTATCTCACTTTTTGGTTAAAAATCATTGTTGATTTACTATAAGAATTCTAAAAGTTATCGAATTAAAATTTTATCGAAAGTTAAGAATCTCGTAAACAATCTTTGTAATGATATACTTTTAAACAGTTTTTTAAAGATATTTAAAACCAGTTTTTTTTAAAGATATATCAACCTTTGTATGACAATTCTAGATATGTTTTTTAAGCCTAAAGGATACCGTGAAAATAAAAAAACAAATCTGGTTTTGAAAAAGGTCTTCATCGGAGAAAAAATTACTTCAAATGATGTTTTATTGTTGTCCAGAAACAGTTGCATACGTAGTACGATTTAAGCAAAGCCGGTCATGGTTTCATCTTCTTTTAGGAATATATTTGTACACCTTGACGTGAAAAAAATAATTTATTTGCAATTCTATGAATGCAACAGTTAAACGATAATACATTTACAATATGCCAATCACTGGAATGCATGTTTCATTTGCTTAAATCAAAATTATTTCTACGAACACTAAGAAAATGTTTAATTGCAATATTTGTAACTATTCTGTTTCTTTGTATGGTGTTTATTCATTGGTGGTAAAAGTCAATTGTTTTTAAATAATACAAAAATTTTGACAACTTAGTAATTTTTGAATGGCGCCCAATATTAAAGTAATATTAAAATACATCTTATTAACAAACTTGTGTTGAGTAAAAACTGCGTAAATAAAAATCTCTAATGACAAAATCGTTTGTAATATAATCTCCTCCCATCAACTTTAAATGTAGCGTTTCTGAACAGTATTTTTGAGAAAGTTCTACGAGGAATGCTTGTTACTCAATCGCTAAGAATATAAGAATATGGCTAAAATATAAATAGTCACATTATGAGTCGCACTAATCTTTTTTCTAAATAAAAGAGCTAGAAGAAACAATTAGATTATTGCATGCTTCAAAAAAAAAGATACAATTAAAAATCAATTTACGAAACCGTCCATACTGTGGTTTGAAACAGTGAATACCGCAAACGAAGACAGCGACGTTAACCACTGGGCTACATGCCAATTATTGGATTATGTAATTAAGGCGTCCAGTATCCAACACGAAAAAATCATGTTTTTACTGATGTACACTTTAAAAGGTACACAAGGGCTCTTAAAATAGCCTATGGGGCGATTTTCACTGAGATTGCTGGCTACGCGTCTAGCGTATGGCATCATAGAACTAACATCAGTTTCATTAAGAAGACATTATTGAGTGGACAGCGGCTTGCACTAATATCACTAACAAAAACGTACAGGACAACGTCTACGGATGCGCTTCCAGTCCTGGCTGGGGTGCTACCACTGGATTTGCACATTCAGTTACGCGGAGCAATTAATCTTTTAATGAAGGGAATCGATACATCTATAGGGAGCGTTCAGATAGCGGTCCCTTCTCGCCAGGAGACGCCTGAGGGTCTCACCTATTGCTCGTTTGTTAGAAAGCTTGTGCAGACAACTGTCGTTGCAATATGGCAGACCAGATGGGCTGCATCTTCTAAGGGACGTCAAACGTATCAATTCTTCCTGGACGTGTCCTGGAGGCTTGCAATAAAATCACTAACACCATCACATTGGACTTGTCAGTTTCTAACCGGCCATGGCAAGTTCAATGCTAAACTATTCGCGCTGGGCAAGTTGGTTTTAAGGCCGGACTGCTCTTGTGGGTATGCCGAGCAAGACGTTAATCACGTTCTGTGGGACTGCCCTGAGATGGAGTCCGAACGAACAGAATTGTTTGCTGTGGTCCGTCCTCACACGGGCCCAATAGGCCACGCTGACTTGATTGCAACCAAAGCTAACTTCACGGCATTTGAAAAGTTTGCCAATTCATACGGAGATCGTCACAACCTTGATTCCTCTCTAGAGTCAAACTCGTCTACATCGACGAGTTCTCAGTATACGGACTATACACAAGATACTTAATATCAAATTGATTTAAGTGGCTGACCTAGTCACATTTTCTTTTTTTATTATTTTAAGCACATTAATGCATGGTTCAAAATCAGTCCCGTGCAGTTCTGCTCGGGCCATGAATGTGAGGGGTAGGCTCCTTTTTTTCTGTCGATAGCGTTGTGGAAGGCGGCCATTAAACGTTGGCTGCATATACACAACGGGTGGTGGTGGGAAACCAACTTGATGTACACTTTTTATAAATTTCGGAAAAGATTTATAATACCTAAAATTTTATTATATAAATATATATTCAGTTTCAAAATCGTATATACATACTACAAGTGTATACAATAAAATTTAAATAATGATTTTACTATTAAAAGTAGCTTTTGAATCTTGAAGTTCATCCGTGCACTTGAACGCCTGAAGATGCCGAAAGGCGAAACCCGGGTCGTTAGTGACAAAATCTGTGAAAATGTACATAATTTGAACGATTCAAATTTAATATTGAAATTTCACCAAGCACCTTCAGTCGAAATCTTAAATTATAAAAGTAGCCAAGTCATTGAGATTAACCTTTAATAATTTGACGTTTAGTGTCTGCGTTTTTGTTAATATTAATGTTGATTTACATTCAAATTTTATTAAAAAGTAGTCAGACGAATTTGCGACTTTTCTGAAAAATAAAGTGAAACTGACTTGGCCGTGTTGAATGTACTGACAGGACCTCTCAAATATACACATCGGTTAAAAATGTGTTTTATATACCAAATCAGGGTTCGTAAAAAATATATAGGCTATGGTGCAAATATTTTTATTAAATTTAAAGTTATTATTATTTCTTTCTAACTTGGATTATTTAAAATAAGGCTTATTTTTTTTACTAGATATTTAAATTAATTTCGTTCATAAGTAAAGAAATATATTATCATAAGGAAATAGTTTAAATTAAAAATAAAACTGTTTCACAGAACCCAGCTCATTCTGTGTTATCTAGAAATATTAATATTTTGAATATGATATGCCGTCTTTCTATCATTAGCGTTTTCTTAGAACAATGAGTATTATATTAAATTATTTGATTGTAACTAGGCAATATTTTTATAAATAAATTTAAGGTAGAGTAGAAGGAGTTGAATTTATCTACAACGACGTTTATCTATAATTTTTTTTTTTGAAATATGGAATTTTAAAAACTTCCTATTTTATTGAGACATTCCTTATTACTTGCTATTTCACTAAACGTTTCATGTGTAATAGTTCTATACGGCGGACTAAAGACGTTAAAAAAACTTTTATAAAAATATATCTTGAGCAAATAGTTACATAATATTTTATTTAAAAATAAAATTAATATAAGCAAAAAATATATCTTCACCACACTTCTGAAAGATGATTGAAAATACCTTAATTAATTGAGATTTTTTCGAAATTATGACAAGCTATCAAATTTGACAATTTTCTCATAAATATGTCCCTGTTTTGAAATCTGACATTTTTTTTTAAATCTTAAATTTAGTTGTTAAGTTGTTCGTATGACAACTTTATTGCAATACTTCGTGTATGGATTTATATTTTACGCAACATCAAAGACTACTCAAAGTTTTGAACGTACCATTATGCATTATACATCTAAGATTGCATCCAAAATTGGATAGTTGAAGCCGGTGCATATTTACTAACACCTTACGGTTGTAGGCAAATATGAATTGCCATTCCACCCCGAGTCAGAAGCTATTCAGAGGGTTAACACTTTGAGGCTGTCGAGATTTGATGTGTCAAATATTTGACTATATAGCAATTTAACTAATAATCTTTTACAATGCTTCGTTTGATTAACTGACAAGACATATTAATATATCTCAATTTTTAAGTTTCACCACATTTTTCTCAAGAATAGAAGTACTAGGGTTCCGTTCCGCCAATAACGGAATTATTGATCATACGGAATCGTTTATATTTAATACTTTTTATCCTTACGATTGAATATGATTAAACTTTAAGCGTAAGATATATGAAATTAATGTTTTTTTTTTAAATATATTGTGTCATTAATTAATTTGTTTCGCCTCTTTTTTGGGTTTCTTCCTTTTCATCCCGACTTTTATTTTGTAATTTATCACTCAAGGATGAAAATAGATTTTTATTTTCTTACTCCTTGCTTTGTTCTGTCTGATGATGATTCTTAAAGAAACTTATCACAATTAGTAACAAAGTTATCAAATATAATTATTAATTAAAAAATAACTTTTACACAGCCACATCAATCGAAAATATTAGCCATTCTGCTGTTCTATCAACAGTTATTTTGCGTCTCTCTGAAGTTTTAAATCTAGAACTTGCTTTACAGGATTACTTTGAAGAAAAGAAATGTACTGTATTGAATTTTTAAGAGAATTGTTATTATTATCCGTTGATGAAATATTTATTACTTTATTATTTTGGCAGTTGGGTAGTGCATTCCAGTTTCAATGCATGCCAATTCAATCTTGTCGATTACACAGGCACTAAAGGCTATTTTTAAACAAGCACTCAGCAATAGAAATGCAAGTCAGCCAAATAAATCATTTATACTAGAACAGTGCTCCATAACTTCTGCGATATCTCTATCGCTTGCAATGTGTTGGGACCAATTAACATTTTGATTGTTGAAACAGAGGGCGCACACGGCGTCCGTCTATTTAGACGACTGTAAAATACAGTCATCAAACTGTGATATGATGTATATTTTGTAAATGTATGTACTTATTAATTTAAATACATGAAGCATTAATTTTTAAAATATTCCAAAGTTTATTAAAATATACAGTTATTTGAAAATGCTTCAACAACCATCCATTGATTGAATACCATTATGTCTGTACAAACTGATGAATATGGCTACAAAAAAACCATGTATAATCATTTACAATTGTAGACATGTTGGACATCAAGATTAAATTAAAAGTTTTAATATTAAATTTATTCATTGTATCGTTATAAAAATAATAAACAGTTTGGTATTATTTTTATTACTCTCAGATCCCATCGCTGATTAAACTTTGATTATTGGGTGCACCATTTACAACATGACGTATGAAAAAAGCCAACGGTTCAATTGCTAGACGCTGTCGATGACAGCCAAAAATCTTGGAGTGATAAGCTGAACAATTGTTTTTGTTGTTAAGACTTATATTATGGAGGCCCGCACTGTTGTATTTTGATTATGATTTATAAAATCATGCACAATAATAAAATTAAAATTTTATGTATCCAATGGTCATATAAGACGCCAGTTAATGTGCTTTTTTTTATTCAATCCTCAACCAACATGCGTGTCGTCAGATTCGCATACGATACAATTTTTGTCTTGATGTAAAATATAGATCATCCGCGTGTACAGTTTGCGATCCGAGTACTACAAGGTTCTATGTGATGTTTTTGACGAAACATAAGTAACTATCCGGCAGTCATCAAAGTACCATTATCAGTATACATTACTATTTTTGTTTCATTAAATTTTTTCACATAGAACCTTGTAGTACTCGGGTCGCGAGTTGTTTGATAGTTAGCGTAGCGGTAGAAATAGTAATTATCGTTTAAATATTAACGTTTTAACCGGCAAATGAAATGCAGCATGATGAGAAACATACTCATTATATTTATTGATTTGGCATTTACTTGGTAGAACTCCATTTTAATAGGGTAAAATATCAAGGTATTTCAGTTCTACAGTTTTTTTAAAAGTTAAAGGTTGATAGCTATTTCGGCTTACGCCATCGTCAGAACTATGCTTTAAAGCATAGTTCTGACTTTTTAAAAAACTGTAGAACTGAAATACCTTGATATTTTACCCCATACTCATTATTATTGAATTTCTATTATATTTTGGAGAGATTTCACCCCCATCCAATTCATCATAATTTGTAATCGTTTCTGTAGAAATTTCCATCTACGCTGACGAGATTTTTGTAGAAATTGCATTTTTAGAAATAATTAAAACTGTTTTGCAAACTATGTGAAACGATTTTTTTTATTCGATTATGATCATAATTTCATAATAACTGACAGAACAGCTTTAGGTTTGACATCTGCATTTATAAAACTTTTTATTTTAGAGTAATACAAATATACTATAATAGTTTGAGAAACCCTGTTGAATGAGAAGACAAATACTGGAACAGAATTCTACCTAAGTAGACTGTGATCTGTATAGTTTAACACAAGCAACATATCGTATCTTAGTAAACACTAGACACAATGATGCAACCTCGCCCGAAGAGCTGCCCGAACTCAAATTCAGGCTTTTTAGCACCGCAATTTAGTTTAGGGCAAACTTTTTTTCTTTCTATTTCAAGAAGTATTCCACGAACAGCGTTTCCAAATTTTATATGAGATGGCGATTAGGCGACAGTTTGAGCCAATCAGAGAGCAGCAAAGTTTAGTTCGATCCTTGAATTGGTGAACGGTTTAACCCAACGAGACGCATCGTCTAAAATTTCCCCTAACTTCGATTTCATCTCACATTTTACGATCACTTCGTCAACCATATTTTGGTTTTAGTAACCATATCGATCGGAAAGTTATTTGAATATTTTATTTTTAAAGTTTTTTCATGAAGTAGTAAATTAAATGTTCACCTATTACGATTATAAACAGTTCTTCAATGCGATATTTAACGTGCTTAAATATAAACTTTCGCAATTTTATTTTCAACCGCTGTTGGACTAGAATTTGCTGATGTCATTAACAGTATTAGTTGATGGTATATAAATAAAACAGTACACACAATTTTTTGTTTTTATGAGTAGGTATTATTTTATGATAATATTTTTAATTAATCAAAATCGTTGATTGAATGCGCTAAATGTTTCAAGTTAAACGTTTGAAAAAGCTCTTTTCACATCATAAAACTATAAACAAACATAAATTTACAAAGTTCAATTTTATGTTTATTTCATTACTATCTTACATATTTTAAATTGTCGTGATAGCGGTACAAAAGTTTAAATGTGTTTTGTTTTATAAGTTTAAAATTTTGCGACGCACTTCCTGATTCCTTCGATTCCGGATTATTTAATTAAAACTGTTGAATAAGCACGAAAAACTGTGTTTTTTAAATAATAATATACTATCACTAATAATTGACATTCAAAATCTTAAAGGCTGCTTCTATTTCTGAATGTTGAATTAAGCAATACTCTCCTAGAACAAAGTAATAATAGTGCACGCAACAGATCCTTAGTATTAAAAAGTTTGTTTAACTCAGCTGAAATTTCACAATGCAAAAATAACTTAAGCGTCAATGCTATGACTGGAATTGTAATATAAACTTTATATACGGTAGTAATAAGTTAGAGATTTCAATCTAAAATATGCACACACAGCAGGAATATTAGAAGTCCAACGTGTTAAGTTCTAAGTTCAAGAGTAAATACATCTCCAGAATGTCGATAAGAGGACCTCAAAGAGAAACTTGGTTTATACTAAGTTTTCAAATTCTCAGAACCCTCGATGCATGTCAGAAGGGAGATATGCCACCTTAAGGATTATTGTCCGTGTTATGATGAACCAAGGTAATGTTTTACTCAGACGTGTACGCTTGGAAACGTCAATAAATTGTTTGGGATTTCGGAAAATTTTCGTCAACGTTGGAAAATTCATAAATATTATATCGCGCTGGTGCTTCTTAAAATCCCTCTTGGGTGCTGACAAAACGCTTAAATTAAACGGTCATTCACGCCGTAATTACAATCGGGAATAATATTTTGAATATCTCATCATAATTTTAAGCTGAGGTTACAAGCAAAATTGTGTTTCCCTGCGGTATCGTTAGTTCTTATGGCACAATTGAATATTAATTTATTCGTTGATCATAAACCTTATGACATCTTGAGATAATATGTCAAGACACTTAAAGAAATTATTCTCATAAATATCATAGTTTTTTTTATGCCTAAAATAATAATACTATTTGTGATTTATTTTATTGCGTCATATTAACTATTCCTTAATTGTTATCACAGTTGGATGTATATCAACCAACTGATCGTTCACTATAAAATATGCTAAGCAAAGCAAAAAAATATCCTCTTATACTCAATATGAAAAACTAAAAAAAATACATGTGTAATAAGCAGTACAAAATTATTCGATATTTTCGACTAAAAAAATATTTCGGTAGAAATGTTGGTAAATTTTTCGTCGAAGGATGATGTTTACTTAAAAGGGAATCTTAAATGTATACATAATGAATTATTTAAAAAAAAAATCATGTTATTGTTTCTTCAGTACTTGAGGCTGAGTAAAATGAGTGTTTAATAAGCCAGTTGATTTAATACATATGTATAAGAAAATGTATTATATGTTTTAACCCACTTAGATTTTCTCTATCATTTGTATTATACATGTAATAAAATAAAACAAAATGATTGATTAATTGATTAAATTTAAAAAAAATCAAGATTTATTCGCCATTAAACTAATAAAGAAATAAAATTTAATACCTACGACACCTAAGTCGACTAAGACACTTGAGCATTTTATCACTGACCTATCGTACAGTTTTAATTGTGACTAATTCTTTTAATTTTATTTTTTTGTGTAGATATATTAACAAACACTATTTTTACTTCACTTTTCACGTTGTATCAATGACGAATGTAACGGATTTAATTACAACAAAAATGTTATAAAAAGATAAAAATGGAAAAGTATTAAGTTCTCAAAAAAGGTCGATGAACAATTATAATATGAATATTGTTTTCACTATGATGTTTGCAATCAATTGTTCAAACCCAATATAATAAACAAAAATAAAAAAGTATTTTGTTTCGGTATGCACAACTTTTTTCTTATAGCGGTCCGCATACAAAATGGTTATGGGCCACGTGAAATGAATTTTAAATAACTATCAGGTCTCTTTTTACACGAGGAATAAGTTCCACGTAAAATTTGCAAAATATCGTATAACAAAGATGATATAAATATAAATAAATGAGAGATTGAATTTATTACATTTATTTGACCAAGCCATGAAAAACGATTAGGTGTAATTATTTAAAAAAAAACATGAATATATTTAGGTAAACATTTTGTACAATTCAAAAGTTAGTTCAAACTTTGTCTTTGTAATTTTTTAATTAAGTCTGTATAATTTGACTTAATATTTGTAGTATTAAACTGTAAAATCTAATCCTAATTGCAAATTCAATGCGGTGCTAATCAGAAAGTCTATTTTTATAAACCGATTTATTCTGATTCATCAACGAAAAAGCTTGCTTACATTTGTTAAATTAAATAATTTACTTTAAGATTTCGACTGACGGTGCTCGGTGGAATTTCAATATTAAATTTGAATCGTTCAAACTATGTACATTCTCACAGATTTTATCACTTTTGTCAGTTCAAGTTCATCCGTGCACTTGAGCGCCTGAAGATGCCGAAAGGTGAAACCCGGTTCGTTAGTGACAACATCTGTGAGAATGTACATAGTTTGAACGATTCAAATTTAAATAATTTAAATAATTTACATAACTAAATAAAATGAACTATATTTTAACTTTAAGAAGTAACATTCGATGGCCACAAAAAAAAGCAATCAGGCCACATGGTTACTAGCTGTACATGCCTTATCTAGTTCCAGACATTAAAAATATTACTAATAGATATTTTGGCATCACACGATCGTCAGAAGATCATCGGCAATTCTAGCATCAACCATGTCGTTAATTCTTGAAGTCCTTAAAGTATTTTTGTTGTTTGTCTATTATAGAGGATCATTGAATCAGGACTGGTTTCGTTAATGACAAAAATTTTCAACTGATTACTGATTAACTAAATATTCAATGCCTTTCCACCAAGTATTGACAGTGAATTCATCAAAACATTATAGTAAAATGTAGAAATTTTAGTATTATATGTTTTATTTAATTCTCTCCCAGCTTCGAAAATTAGACCAGTTACTACAATCGGCTATGCCCACTGTTCCACTTATTTAAACCTATATTAAAAATCCAGTATTTTTTGTTAAATTCATTTATATGTATTATTATTATGTGTTATTATCAAAATATTTGGAAAGGTGCAGAGCGGTACATGCCAGACATTTCGATTTGCGATGTGAAAATTCATGTAAGATTAAAAATACTCTGTGTGTTGCATACTTTCTTATCCAGTGATGCATCACCAAGTTTTGAGAAATAATCGTAACTTAAATAAACGTTTCCCCGAGTTGCCGATCACTGGATGGAATCAATAGCTGTAAAATAATGATTTTTGGTAAGATCAATTGTTTAATGTTAAAAAATAAACGTCTTGTTCTTGTTAAAAAAAACCAACCCCCATATATAATTATAAATTATGTATAAAAATTAACCTGGGTTTGTGTGTGTATTACATAGGTTTATTGTGTTGGCTGAATGAATAATACTATTTTTAATTTATTTCAGATACAAATAATAAATTTACAATAAAATACTTTTTACTACCCCAATTAATTCTCAAAGTAACCATTTCGAGTATTATTAAGTAGAAAGTAAAAGATAAGCTCGCACTTTCATATATCACAGTGAGTTTTTCTGCTGTTTCAAATATAGCCATTCGATTCGTAAAAAGGGTTTTCTGGAGTAGATTTGGTTTCTGGATTCAGACTTATCGACTCTCCGCTTTAATATCCCATCAAATTTTCCCGTAAAAGGACAATAAAACCTTAACTGGTCATCTTATCGTCACACATGGGGTATTTTTAACTATTTAGAAGCTCCACAGTAGAGTTAGAAATAAAACGCAGGGGATGGACTTCTAACTAAATTATTGTCCAACATAGCACGAGATTATTTTAGATTAGTTCGAGACTAAATTACTATCACTGAAGACCAGTATTTTTAACGTGTATTTTTATCAATTTAAGTACTCGTATATTCGATGTCAGCGTTTTGTAGCGATAAAAGTGTTTAATTTTAGTGTAAGTAGTTTATTGGATACTTATTTATCATCAAATTCACTACATTTAAACATCATTTATTTTATTATAGGTATAATAAAATTAAAAATTCAATGACAATTAGAAATTCATTGAAATTAGAAATTAGAAATTCATTGATAATATTTTGTAACTATTTTTTGACAATATCAATTTTCAATTAATGAAAAAGCATAAAGAAAGACATGATTTTATATGATAACATGAAAAGCACCTATCTTTAATTCTCATTGAGCCTGGGATGCTGAGTTTATTGATTTATTCAATCTTTGAAGTCTTTGAAAAATATAAAAAAAAAAAATAATTAACCACTGATTTTTCTTGCTAAAAACAGACGATGAATATATTCAATTACTTGTGCGGCATTTAAAAATAATTGCACCATGTAAGTTTTTGTGTATTTATTTTATTTTTATTTTTAGAAGAGTTACTCATCTTAATTTATTTCACAACAAAAATTCAATAATGTTGTATAGTTGTGTTTTTTTGTGAACAGAATGATATTTTCCAAGGAGATGTAAATAAAATTGGAATAATAAGACTCTACATATTTTTATTAAAAAGCTCGTCTTGTATGCTAATAAAACTCATAAATCTTTAACATAATGCCGTAAATAGCTAAAAAAAAATATGTAAGTGTAATAATACGCGCTTTTTCGACTTCATTTTTCTATAAGGGTTGATGTTTGAGACACATATAAATGTAATATCAAATTATTCGCTCTTTTTATAGGAAGGAAACGTTTTAAAACCAAATATTAATTTTCGTTTGACAAATGGTAATGCCAAAACTTAAAAAAAGTTTATAGTTTTCTTTTACATAAAACATTTTATATACTTAGACAAATGTTTGAAAACTGATATAAAAGAATTTGGATAAAAAATAATATTTTTGTTTGTAAAAGAAGTCTCAAAATTGGTTAAAGTAAAATATGTATTACGCATATTTTTTTTGTTGGTTATTTTTTTATTCCACAGGTAGTGTAAAAAAACTGTGACACGTGTTTTGCCTCTTTAAAAGGCATTTTCAGACAAACTTAAATCGGCTGACTGTACGGAAAAAAGGCGCTTTGATGTCCTTTTTAATAGAAAGCGGTCAAAATATGATAATAATGTTTATAAGATGATTTTTTTAAATACACGTCCGCTCCTAACGTGGAGTATATGGCCTCCTTATGGAAGTATCTTAAAAACATTCTTTCTACAAGAAATGCTAGTTACTCAGTTGCTCAACCTCAATTTTTCTAAGTAAGGAGAATGCTTTGAAATGACTAGTGCGAGCGTGGGGAACCTGCGGCCTTTTGGCTACTCTGGTGCGGCTTTCTAGCCAATTCTGTAATTCTGTAAATGTATGTAAATTCGTAAATTTCCGACATATTTTGACCGTAAATTCCTGTTTCCGGCCAAAGATTCCATAGTAAATGTTTACTGCGGCCTTATGTCGAAACAGAAAAATGAATGCGGCCTTTAGAGAAGAAAAGGTTCCCCACCCCTGGACTAGTGGTTAACTAATACCTCTTGATAAACCCCGTTATTTAAGGTTTAAAAGGATGGAAAGGAGTTGTAAAAGAACACCCTTGCCTTCGAACAGAAATCGATAAATCGGTTGAAAAAATATTATTAATACTGGGACCCGAACCCGTGAGATCCGTTACGAAAGGCAACGCTTAGCTTGGTCGAAGAATAACCCTAATAGTTTGTCTGAAGATGTCTTCTAAAAGGCAAAGTGGGTGTCATAAGTTGTTACACAACACGTAAACAGCAAATTAACATTTTATCCATCAGAATAAAGCCTTATGTCTGTCTCAATGTTATGGTAACCTAAAACAAATGAAGTTAAAAAGTAATACGACATGGATGACAATTGCTTGTCTATAAAGTAGTATTTATACGTATGTTGCGTACATTTTTTACAGGTTTTCTGGTTAGATTTATAAGTGTACTGCCTGATTTTTTAAAAGAAAAAAATTGATATCAAATATTTTCATTACGAACTAATCTTATTTTGTTACTTACTAGCTTCTGTCAGTATTATCATTCAATAATTTTTATTTATTTAAGTTAAATTATACGATAATATATTGTTTGGGTAAAATAATCTATACTATAACTAAACTGTTAACGTCATAATTACTTATATCTTCATAGTAATGGGTATTGTAGAAACAGTTGGCGAAATGTACTAGCTACTCTATCAAGTATTTCAATCAAGTAGAAGAGGCAAAGCCAATAAGCCAGATGGCGCGCCGATCTTAAAAGCGACTCCCACAATTCGACCTCTGACTTGTGCAAGTTTCTATTGCCTGAAACGTTTCATCTGTTATATGCATTTATATATATATATATATCAATGCGATGCATTCATATAAATAATATTTGAGTAAAGTAAATAAATGACATTATTAATGAAATAGTTTTCCGTCTTATCCAACTTAGCCCCTTTGATCGAGTCTATAATTTTGATTTTGATGTTCTAGCTCAGACACCAAATATACTGCCTGCAGGCTTTGACAACCCCAGTGCATTTTGTTGCGACGCATTACTCCTATGTGAAGTGAAATCAACACGGAAACAACCAATTTGCAATGCGATACTGTTATATAAGAAAAAAACAATTAATTTTGTATTTTTTTTTTAATAAAATGTTTGTATATTGTGAGTATTGAAAAACAAAGTAATCAACTCACGGTTAAAAATTTAAAAAAAAATAATGCGCCTTTTTAACCGTTATTACGTTGTATTATATATATGAAATTAAAATGACTTTTGTTATTATTATACATCTGTTTCCAACTGAATTCTAGTCTGTAGATATTCTTTGAAAGAGAGTTGTAATTTGAGCTATAAGACATGAGTTTTTTCGATTTTTCATCTCCTTAAATTAATCTCGAGTGACTTACAAGAACTACTAAATAAAAAATAACAAGGGATTTCCCAAGTTGTAATTTGAATCTTAAATAATTTTAAAACTTTATTCGAAAAACTTGCGATATTCTGTCTGACTATACTTCTTAAAGAGCCAAAACACGTGTACAATTTTGTAAGACAGCAAGTAGAGTAACAAAGTTATCAAATTTAGTATTATATTGCAAATCAATTTGTTTATGTGAATTTTGCCAATAAAGATTATTAAGCGATATATTTATTTCCCTGTGTCAATTAAATGTTAAAAACATCACAAAGTATGCTTTTTATTGATTTTTAAGTGAATGTGAAGCTTTGAAATCAATGCACATGATGAGTAAGTGCGCCCATTAAAGGCAGAAGCTAGCACGAACCGCCGGAGGTTTCTTTTCAAGCGAAAACGGATATCAGTTAAGTGGCGACTTCTACAGAATTTAAATAGCCTGTATAGCATCCGGTAAAAGCCTCATTTCAATCAAAACTCTGTCTACTTGAGTTTAGAAAAATATTATAAAAATGTCGTAGCCAACGGTTTGTGTTATATTGGCTTTCGTTCCTCGTTTTTTTGTAAGAAATTTATCCCTCCATTTAAGTGAGAGATGTAAGAGTCATATTATACAGATAAAGTGAAAATCTAGATACTGATTCCTATAGCTAATTTATGTTTATTGTATGTTTGGTGGATTCCTAAGTTATTAAGAGAAATTAGTTAACCATTATTTCTGTCTTGGCCCTATCCGTATATCCCTATTCTCTTTGAAAAAAGAGAGAGTTTCCTTAGATGCCCTAAAATGCGAATGGGTATAGATATGAAAAATACTAAAATTTTGGACTCGGTTTTATCATGTTTTTTTGTAAGTTTTCTTTCAAATTGAAATGTGCATTAAAAAGTAAAATTTGCGACTAAACGCATTCAATTAGAGGCTCAGTTCATGATACAGTGTATGTATGGTGGATGGAAGTGCTTATGTGTAAACATTTGGGATATTCCGATGATTATTATATCTCTGTCTTGCCGATCCACACATATGAAAATAATTACTTTTGATTTGAAATATTTTTCTTCACTGAAAGAAAGGAACAAAGTCGATGGAAATAAATCAAGTTCATTCGTGATCGATTAAGATATATAGAACAACATATAATTACAGTATGGTATCAGCCACTGTTATAATGTAAATATGCTGTCAACGATGTTTCCAAATTGTATATATTTTTTGTAGAACGATAGGAAATAAAACATAGAAAAATATAATATAAATTCATTATTGTAACACCGAATATTAATCACAGTATCGTGGCTATTTAAAAAAATCTTTTGTTGTCAAAATATTTATATGGGATATATGTATGTAAATATACTAAAAACGAATGAATTATCAATAGTGGTGAAATAACTCTTCCCTGAAGATTGGCTCCCCAAATTAATTGCATATTATTTGCCATTTAGTTTTACCCTAACCAGCATTCGCAATTGTGAGGGAAATTTCTTGTTTGCTATAATATACGAAACTTGTCTATTTGCTAACACTGAGAAGTAAGTTGCGGTTAAATTATTGTTTCCAAACCTCTACAAAGATCTGTTTGTATATTTGAAATCGGTTTCCTTTGTCACTAAAACGATGTTATATTGAAGTATGTGAATTTATTATGATCAAATGAATATCTATTTCATTTGTATCTATCTTCCAGAGTTAAATTTTCATGGTCATCAATAAACATAAAATTTCTATACAAACATGGTAGATCAATTAAATAATAATTCAAATATCGTTGAGGGGATCGATATTTTACTGAAGGACACATATTACGAAGCAAAACATTATTAAAAAAGTTAAATACATGTAAAAAAATTACATTTTTTTTTATAAATTAATTTTAAGATTAACTATAATTACTATTAATTACTAAGTATTTTTCGTGCATTTATTTTTTTGAATATTGTTTGATATCAAGTTATTAGTGATGTATTTTAATAATATATAAAAAAAATGGTC
Organism: Himalopsyche anomala; assembly: GCA_031772345.1. Classification (NCBI taxonomy): domain Eukaryota; kingdom Metazoa; phylum Arthropoda; class Insecta; order Trichoptera; family Rhyacophilidae; genus Himalopsyche; species Himalopsyche anomala. The sequence goes on along the minus strand of CM062844.1, from coordinate 8,696,229 downwards.
GTTGCTTGTCTTTGTAACTTTTGCATTGTTCTGTGAAAATGATAACAAGATCAAAAGAATCTTTGGTGTATAATGTAAATTTGAAAAACTTTCCACCTGATTATAACGCAGATTTTTGTGCAAGAAAGTAAAATCAAGAACTCCACAACATTTTCCCAGCGCAAAGAGTTCATCACAGTTTTTTTTATGGTTGGTCAGATAACGTTTTCTTCTTTCCACGAACAAGAACAAAAACAAAATGTTTCGATTATTTTTATTTTGGATAAGACTCGCGTTTTTGCGTTTTGGCTTAAAAAGTTGTCTAGCATGTTTGATTTAAGAAATAAATAAACATGCTTCAGAAATATTAAATTTAATGACGATTGCAAAGCATCGAATTTAATATTAACATGTTTTTTTATCATGCCTGCTAAGGATGTCAATGATATGGATTCATAGATCACCTCGATTGATTGGCAAGAGCTGGTATTGATTAGCCCAATATCTGATTTCTGATACAGTAAGAGATTTAGTTTTCTGAATTGTCAATTGATTAGATAAGATTGAGACGAAGCAAACGTCAATACCTTTGGATATATGAATGTTACCTCCAATGGTAAGACAATAATAGGTTTACTGCGCAGACAATTCCAAGGCTGGGCCGGCCAATCCAATAAATACGCGGCAAAATCCAATAAATAGTGTTTCTTTGTATTTTGATTTGCATAATAAATAATGTTATCATTTGGTAATGTATTAATAATCTTTTACTAATAAGTGTACAAAATAAAAAATGAGAAATAAAATTATTCATTATATTTTTTATATAAAATAAAATAAGCACAAATTGGGAATATTAGCATAATGAAACAAATAATCAGTGGCTAACATATTTATTAACTTATTTTATAATTTTACTTACAAACATTATAGCTGCTTACGTCGTTCCTTGCAACTAATCCTGATATTATATACTCTATTAAGATCAATTTCTTATTCTTATAGAAGGTAATAATTTAATCGTAGTCAAATTATCTAAATTTTCAATATCTTATTTTCTTTGGTTAATTAGAGTTATTCGAATTTGAAAAAATATTACTTGAATAGTGATATTGCAGTGCGCGCCAACCCAGAATGAGTGCGCGAGGGCTTTTCAAACTGCTTCGCGGCCGCGTGCGCGCGCAGCTTAGAGTGAACGGTTACCTTACTTACAGAAACAAGAATCCTTGACAATGAAACTGAAAATTATGACAACGTTAGAGTATCTACTATCCAACTACGATACTGGTTATATTAGATGTCTTTATATAACTTTAAACGTACTAAAGCGCAGAGTGCAGACTTTAGTGTCCAAGCTGAGACATAATAAAATAAGTGTATGTGTCGCTTAAGATGTTTTCAGAGTCCTTTGGTTAATGCTCTTGCCAGACAGTTGTGTCGATGTTTTCAACCATATCACATATACATTCATGATAAAGTATACCGTATACTGTATGGCATCTCATGCAGGCTAAGCACTAACGGTACGTCCATATGGCGAAGATATTGACGTCAGTGCGGTTATATCAGACGACCGGTACTTACTCTTAGAGTGGTAAATATTTCGCCTTACAAGAAAATTGTAGGCGAGGGCGTACCTTTTAGCAATACTAAATGCTAATGCTAAATGTTTACCAAAGATCACTCCAATACAACGTATTAAAAAAAAGCACTTTTTGTAATATATTTGTCTTTGCCAAAGTGTGCTAGTTTTATAAATAGCCTAACAATAAAGATTCAGCAGTTAATTCATTGAAAGTGTTAAGGAGTATTTAAAATAAATAAATAATTAATTTCATGTGTTTAATTGTAATACCATCGGAAATTGTGCAGCATTTTCTAAAACGATTAATGGATTTGTAATTTTTTTTTATTCGGATATAACCACGGAAAGCAAACAAGTCGAGGTCAGTTCCTAGATTTTTTACATGCTAGGCTGTGAGTTTAGGGCTTTATTTATTCTTTTATGTTAGTATTATTACTTATGAGTGATTTAAAAAAAGTTTTGTATATAGAAAAATAACAGCTAATACGAATATTAACTGTGACTGCAATAATATAAAAATCTTGTCATTTCAAAAGTCAATATTGACTTACTTACTTTCAAGGCGGACTTAAATGCTAGCATGTAGATATTGTAGCAGAAGGTTGCACACGCAATCTATTTTTAATTTTTAATGGTGTTTCCTATAAAACAAACACGCTTCGATATCAAGTTTACAGTCGGCCATTTCTACCGTCAAAGAAATTCCTAAAATACAAAAGATTAGGGTGCATTAGGAATCTTGAGATCACTTCAACGATATTGTTGCAAGGCTTGGCGAAGCCTTTTTATTTATTTTGTCAGAGCAGAAAATTGCTGCAATGTGGCGCTTTTGCCAAGTATCGTAACGAAGCAAGTTCCTTGATGAGGTGGAGTTTTCCTTAACGCGGCATCATATAGCACGCTCTCTGAAATCGTGATATAGAAGGGACCGTAGTTTTATTATACTGACATGCATACATGCTTTGAATATTCTTACAACCCGGGGAAAAGTTCTGCTTTTACTTGTCGTATCGTGTTTCCTATTGACATGATACCCGCACTCGAAAGTTTTTAAGCGTTCAAACACAATCAAGTATTCAGCCTGACAGTAACTTAGTCACCATGAAAACAGATGCTTCTACTTTAACATTAAATTTGTAGTAATTTTGTACTATCACTAGCAAACAAATTTCATTAATACTAGAAATTCCATTTTTGATTATTCAATTTATTTTAATTAAACCATACCTCATAAAATTATCAACGAAACTGAGTTATATTGATTGTGGTTTGTTAAAATGTATTTGTTTATTTTATGGCTGCTAATTAAAAACACGTTCTTTATGTTCAGATTTATCAAACGTTTACATTTTAATGTATGGTAAAAAATATTTTTGAACAGAAAAACAACCGAATTTATCAGCCCAATAAAGGTTGGGGAACATTTCAATGTCAGAAGGCTGCACGCATTCATTTTCAATTTAACAAAATGATACCCAAGAAGTTTTATTGGATATATTTGATTATTTACATTAACATTAAATTTATTAAATTTCGGAGTTTATTTACGTAAAAAATCGCACTTTACTTACTATTTATAGACATTAAAAAAATATATTCTTGATTCCAAATTTTGTACGCCTAAATCGTCATAATTCAAATTTGACGGTTAAAAAATCTTAAGAGTAGTAATGGAAAGGCTACAAATTCTAAAAAGGTACAAGAAGAAACAGTCGGTTGTTGTGGTTTATGTGTTTTGATTAGAAGGAGAGAGCAGTTAGTCTTGGAAGCGAAAGTACGTAAAAGAAGAAGCGCATCATCTCGACTTATGCCTCTCTCGAACGGGAGATATACCGTCGGGGGAGGAATGTGGAAAAGCGACAGGTTTATTACCGCATGCGTGCAAAGACGGTACGCTCTCGCCACATTCAGAATTTATAAAAGTTTAAAAAGCCACTATGTGCAAGTTTCATTGTGATTTGTGGGAAGACTTGGGAAACGAAAGAGACTTGCTTAGCAACTCATCTTTCCGTGAAATTCGTGACGTGTTTCTAATGCGTGAGGTTACAAGGAAGCACAAAATATTATGCAGTTTACATTTTGATTCAGTTTATTATGCTTTGAGTTTTTTTTTGTGTTACAAGAAGCAGTCAGAAGAAAAAATATTCTAATTGGGTTTAAAGAAGTATTTCTTAAAAGAATAATAAAAAATGTTATTTCTTTTAAGTGCGTTCACGTATGTGAATTTAATATACAACAAAAATTGATAACTAAGTTATTCCCAAAGTTATCAAATGAAACACTTTAATTCTCTTACTTATGAACTACCGAAAAGTTACCGCTGAAACCATCAAAGATAGTATGTGAATTAAGTTTTAAAACTATCAAAATAACTTTGAATTGAATTCGAAATTCAGGAAATAACCAGAACAACGTGTAAATCAGTGATTCCCAAACTTATTATGCTCATGGACCCCTTTCAATGCAAAAACCGGACCATGGACCCCCAAGTGAAATAATAAATTTCGTTTTATTGCCTTGAAGGGTGTTTTTTTTTTCATGTTCGTTTCTAATGTGGAGCATATGGTCCGTAATTGGGGTATGTCAACAGAATTTTTTCCTCGAGAACTGTTTCTCACTCAGTTGCTCAACCCCCTTTTGTCAAAGAGAGTTAGGATAGAAGAATAATGCTAGGACATGACTGGTGCTTAACAAATATTAACTCTTATGGCGACCTATTGACCTCACGCTTATTTGATCATTTTTTTGCAAATATATTTATTTTTATTTTTGCCGTGGTTTGATATTACCTAAAACGGATTGATTCGCTGTATATTGAATACCTGGTGAAGAGAATAAGTATAGACATGGCTTCCCAAGCTATGTTATGCGGAACATCAGTACTACCAGGCAAGACGGAAAAAGACTTGTGTGAACGGCCGGCTCGTAGCGTGTGCGAAGTGTGCGGCGCACACAAGTGCTCGGGCGACGCACTTAGATTTAAGCACTATCAACTCATTTAGTTCTAGTCTTAAAAGGCGTCTAATGCATTTATGAAAAATTAGACGGCCATATGCTCCATATTGTGAGCGAACATTCACAACATGTTTATAAAACTTATTTTTTAATATTTATAGGAAATAAACAGATTAAATTCAATAAATCTATGCTGTGTTAACCACTATTCATATTCTCGCTCTTTCCTTATATCCCTACTCTAAGCAACTGGACTTCAAACAGTTCTCGGATAAAACACATACGGTAATACCAATCCATAGTGGAGCATCCTGCGACTTTCAGTATCTTTCCCTCTTTAGTAAGACCCTTAGAGGGAAACACTTACTACGAGTCCTCGTTGCTCCGTCTAAATCTGTTAACAATGTCTAACAAGTGACAAATTATATATACCAAATAATTATTTCTTACATATTTTTAAAAAGCTGACAATGTTTTTATATTCAACTATGAATTTTACATTCAACTATTGTAAACAATTCTAGTTAACAACTCCTTGAAGAGTACAACCTTAGTAAAGCCTTCACAAGGGTAGGCTATCAACGAGTTCTCGTTGCTCCGTCAAAATCTATTTAGGAGGTTAAACAAGTGATAAGATATTACATTAACCAAATAAGTCTACCCTGCATACTCTTAAAAAGCCAACCATGTGATATACTAACAACAAGTCCTCGTTGTTTTGTGAAAACCTTTTTTGTGTAGAGCAAGTGTTACGATATTTCATATATTCATAAAAACGTGGATAAACAATAATCGAATTTTGTAGGCGAAGGGGGGCTTATACTTAAATTTATGCACACTGCGCATGCGCGAAAAAAGAAATTGTTGATCTCCTTAGTTACGTTCATTATTATAGATAGAGAGAACGATATGAATCGTCAATCAATAGCGAATTGAGGATTTCAAAATTCGGTGAGCTAAAAAAACGAGGTTTGGAGATAATCTGGGTAAAAAGTAGTCAATGTTTACTGCGGCCTTATGTCGAATCAGAAAATGAATCCAGCCTTTCGAGAAGAAAAGGTTCCCCGCCTCTGACCTAGGCTTTGTCGTTTCTTCTCAATCTGGGTATGCGAAAGCTCAAACATAGATGACAACAATTCCGATTACAACATACAAGACTTGGCTGTATAATAATAATAAGAGTAATTAAAAGTTGTCAGTGACGGATCGTGACAAAATAGTTACACTTTATATTATATAACCCTTATGCTATTCTTCAGGTTTAAGTTTTTTTTTATTATTTAACGTGAAACTTTCTGACGTTTTTATGTTGTCCAAGCACAAGGGCCTCATATGTGATTAATCCGCCACTGGCCGTAACACTCACAAACAGTCAATGTTTGGTTAACTTTTGGGAATGATTTGATGGAATTTGGGAATGGTCCAGATTAGCAGAACATATAGCAGCCTTTAGATTGAAAAAAGACACGTCTATCTAATCACTTAATTTCGGAAATACACGTGTTAAATAAGGAACAAGGAATAAAAATGTTACACCCAAATACGGACGATCATAAGCTTTTTTACCGGGAAATTTTGGAATTAAACAGAGCACAATTGCATCGCCTTCCAATTTTAAATGAAATATTGAACATGCCGGGGACTGCACTCTTGTACTCTATATAAATATAGTCATAAAACCTTTTCGGACAAACAAATAAATATAATTCTTAAAACCACTCACTACTCAAATCTTTGGGCATCCCATGAGCTTATCCTTTTCGCCAGCAACGGCTTTAAACTCGATGATACATTTATTTACTGAGCGTCAGTTCAAGTTCATCCGTGCACTTGAACTCCTGAAGATGCCGGAAGGCGAAACCCGGGTCGTTAGTGACAGGGTCTGTGAGAGTGTACATAATTTGAACGATTCATATTTAATATTGTAATTCCACCAAGCACCTTCAGTCGAAATCTTAAATTATATAATAATTTTAACAATTTGCTTTTAAAAGAAACGATGGGAAATAAAAATTCTTGTTTTGTTTTTTAACGGTTTATGAAATCTCTGAGTGTTAAGCAAATAAAGATACATATATCTTGTTAACAAAAAAACAGCAACAGAGATTTTCAAATGTATGGTGCGTAGATATTAATAACGGTCCATAGTCAAAATATGATAAAAATCAAATTAACTACAGCTAGAGAAGTATTTTTTAATGTATAATATTGATTAATATTTTGAAACTAAACAAGGAAAGTAAATAATTATTACGAAAACAATAATTCTAATTAAAAAATATTAAATCTAGCTATTATTCATATTACATCAATAATATGTTGAAATATATATTATTATTATTTTTGAAAGAGAATGCATTTATTTATCCATATCAATTATACAACAAAGATAGACGGCGTAAGCCAAAATAGCGATACACTGATTAAAATAATTGTAGAACTAAAGACTTTTCTATTTTTAACCGTATTACGAAATAAAATAAATAGCAAAATCTTGATTTTTAACAATTCTCTGTAAATATCTTTGAATCGCTTCCTTAAAAATGGTAAGAATAATACTATACATTTAATGATTTAAATTACTGAATTAAGTTATAAGTTAATATGATGTCATATTATGACTTGCTAGATATCCTGATGAAATCAGAAAACTAAGCTGGACTTTTATAATTAAAAATTAGTTGCGTACGTTACTAATGTTTTTTTTCGTTTCCATAATAAAACCCTTATATAAAATTTACGAGCTTTCAGGTTGAGGGTATATTCTCAAAGGGCTGATTAACCTATATAAGCTTGCCCGTGTTTTCCTCGTTACATAGTGTAAGCATACCAACGAATAGTTTCATAGTTGTTGGCTATATATCACGAAGGATGCTTTCCACTGAATAGAATAAAGGCTATCGTTTTACAATCGTAACACATCAGTCTACTTTAGAAGCATAAATTGTAAATTATAAATAATTTAAATTAAATATATATATATGTTACACTACAGTTTGTATACATATTAAATTGATAGCAGTATTTTTTGAACAGTTTATTAAATGATACTCTGACGTATATTTTCACGGAATAATTATCAAAGTGCGAATAAAATGGCTTTGCGTAGCCGTTCAAAGTAACCTACTATTATTTTCTTATGACGAGGGAAAATGGAAATTAATTTCATCACAGAATAAATACTAGCTTGACTTATCGTTCGATATCGAATACAGCTGGTAAGTGTGATAATCTGAAGCCACCACAAAAATACTGTAAAAAATGTATCTATAATAATAGCACTATGCAGTTATACAGACTGCGATAAACAACCTTTCCATGCTGAAAAACTGCATTTAATAAACGCATTACTTTTTAATAATTTGATTAATCTTAAAAAATCACAAAAAATACTTGGCACAACAAATATGTAAGCTTTGTGATAAAAATAGTCAAAGACGGAAAATAGTAACGCATTAATAAAATGTTCCGTTCTGAAATAAGGATTCATTCAGAAAGCCGCACATAATACCGTCCAAAGCCAAGGGTTCTTCTTCCCTACATTATTATAAAGTAGAAAAAAAAACAGTGGTCAAAAAAAATATTTACAAGTAATTTTCCTACTCCGATGAGAATAACGTATAAAATTGAAAGTAAATTGACAATGGAGCCGACACAAGCTTTGTAATATTTGGCACAAATAAGAGATTATTGTTTGTCTAAAGTAAATTGTGAGTATTTGTGTGTATTGTTAAACTTTTCGGTTGGATGAATATGTGCGGCGGTTGATTTTGTTTATTGTGTCGAAAGATCTTAACACTCAATGGAATTCTCGCTACGTTAACAAAATTAACAAATCTGTATGTGAATGATTCTGATATTTTTGACCTTGTTTGAGTTTGTTGTTTTGTTAACAGGAAGAGAATTTTATTTCAGTGTTATAATTTACATTTTGAATTGAAAATATTTCATTTAATTTGTCAAACTATTAACACGCATCACATTTTTGTGATTTTTATTGTACTGGTATACTTAATTATTTAATGAAAACAATTATAACAAATAAATATAAACTGATTGAAAATTCACAATCTTCTAGATAAACTAGAAATAATTAGAAATAATAATAATTAGTCGGGTCCTATGGCGAAGCGGTTAACGTCCTACTACAAACAGCATTTTTCGATGTTTGTGATGGCGTAGCGAGAGCGATTAGCTAACCAATAGTTCTGTCCTAGCCTTATCCTTCTATCCCTAGTACTCTCTTTGAAAAAAAGAAAGGTTGATCGACTGACTAAGAAACAGTTCTCGTAGAAAAAAACTTATGTATAAATACCTCCATTAGGAGGCCATATGCTCCATATTGGGAGCAGACATGGATTTAAAAAAAACGATTTATAACTGAAGACGCTTGATGGAATTTAAATCTTTAAAGTTTTGTACATTACCTTGTATTTTGTCGCTGACGCATTGGGTTTTGCTTTTTGGCATATTCAAGTATTCATGTGCACGAATGAAAATGAGCTGAAGCTTTAAATTAAAAATGATTTATTACAGGAACATATAAAATAATAATTTTATGTTCTGTAAGAGATTTTTAACATTTAATTAGCGCTAGTATTTCCAATTTCTATTAATCAAATTGAAATTTTTGCTTAGATGTTTTATGAGAAACGATACACGTTTTTTTTATTATTAAAATAGCAAAATGTCAGTTTAAAGAAGAGAATTTTTCATTAGCTGAAAATTCATACGGAATTCGATAATACAGCAATAAATTGTGATAGATATTGTATGATATTTGTTATTCGAAATAAGTTACTTGTATTGCAGATATTAATATGGTTTTGCTTTTAAACGATGGTTTTGTAGTGGGATGGCAATATTCTTGGACTTTCGTTCTACTCGGTTGCGTGATGTTCAAAGGTTCGAATACCATATTGTCTAATACATCTTTAATACATTGGTTTTAAGATTTAAATCTATAGGGACTAATTTATATATTTTTTTTATTTATGCCAAATGGATCGAAGAGGAAATAATAAGTAAACTACGTTTTTTTCTTTCACTCTCTAAATCAAGGCTGCACAACTCACGGCACGTTTGATTTTTTTATGGCCCTCGATTTTTTTTACCTTTAAATTCAAAGATGGTACATATTATTATAAGTAAATCATTGAGCTTAACATATACGTGCTAGCTTTTTCGATAATTAAGCAGAAGTCGGTTTGTAAAAATATGTTATGTTATTAAAAAATTGGATTAAATTTTGCATTGTATGATTATCCTGTGTACGCTTTCAAAATAACACGGTCAAATTTTGGATCCATTACACAGTGGTCGTCATTGACTTCCATGCTGGACCTCACGGGCTCGAATCCCGGTACAAACATATTTTTTCAATCGATTCATCGATTTCAGTTCGAAGAAATGGATATGTGTCATGTCTAAAAAAATTACATTAAAAATTGTATTTTTTACGTCGTTTTCTATAGACAGACTTTTCACAATGTAGTTCGATGACTTAAAATATTTTCCTGTCTTTTACAAAAATTACAGCTTTTGAAAGGAAAGTTAATATATCTAGAGTCTAAAGTGTAGACCATGGGTGGGGAAACTTTTCTTCTCTAAAGGCTGTATTCATTTTTCTGATTCGACATGAAGGCCGCAGTAAACATTGACTAGGGAATTTTTGGCCGGAAACAACTTCATACCAATTTCTAAAGTCCAGAAATTGGCGGATTTCTCAAAAATAGCCAGCGTGGGACCTTTTTTTTTAGGTATTCTAAGGATTTTGACTTCAAAAATTCTTAGAATTTACGAATTTACAAAAATTTACGGAATTAAAGAATTGGCCAGAAGGCCGCAGGTTCCCAACGCGTGGTGTAGACCGTTAAACAACTGCAAAAAAATGTACTTTAATTTCTCATAAGAATTCTTATTTTGAAATTATTACAAATGTCAAAATAATAAAAAAAATGTGCCTTATTCTTCTCTCTTAGATGTTTGATACTTATTCATTTTTGGTATCTAGAAGTTTCATGAGTTGAAATGTAGCATTCTAAGCAGGTTTATGGCAGAACACCCGCAGGTACATGGTTCTTGACTATAGTCAAAGGACTGTCAGTAATATTATTTCTGTTGCTGACTTCCGGTCACTCCGCAAACGGAAATTTATATATTTCATTACCAAAACTCACTGTAACTTGGTTGGTCAGGCAAGAGCGCTTTCCATTATTACGAACTTTGCAAAGTGTAAGTTGTGATTATACGAGATTATTAATTTCTTTTATTATCAAATTTTCTGAACGAAAGTTTGACCATATTGTAATAGATTATGGGTGTGAAACACGGAGCCTGTAACATATTAAATAACAAAAAGTATTTTAAGCAGAACATATAAAAAAAACCAATTTAGATTTAAAATTATAAAACTAACTGTTTTATTCTGATTACTTTTAAATATAATATATAAACGCTTTATGTTGTTTGTACATAATGTAAACTGCGAATAAAATTTAATTTTTCACTTTAATTCAAATTTTAAGCTGGTCAGTTATGTATTATATTATAATAAATAATTCTAACATATTTTATTAACCCAATTGATACACGACAAACACACAGCACGTATTCATAAAAACTTGTATTTTTATTAATTTTAACGTTTTAAACAATTCAAAATCTTAAATTTTAGCAAGAAAATTTTCAGTAAAACAATATCATATCTATAGAGTACTGAAAATATTTATAATTCATTCACATATAATTTTCTAATAACAAAAAAAAATGCACATGTGAAAACATTACTACGACTACATATATTACAACCAAATATTTCTAGATCTAAGGATCTACGAGCGGCACAACCAAACTCATGAAATAATTCGGATACTGGAGATTTGCGTTTTTAACGCAGTTGCCAATATAATAACGTAGTCAAAGTGCCTAATAAATTCACCATAGACAAACATTATATGTGTACTATTATTTTCTGATTTTTGCTAGCGTCACATGTTTTAAGGTAGATAAATTCACATTAGCATCTATAATATTATCAACTTTAATATATATTTTAAAATGGTAAAATAATTAAAGTCTCTACATTAAAATATTCTATATTATTAAATTTGTTGATAAAAGTATAAAAGAGAGTGAAAATAAACAATCATAATGCGGCTACATTGCGATTTTTTAATTTTTAATGAAAACGAAAGTAGTAATAATTATTATGTTATTCAACTTTTTTTATATGAACATATCAACGGACACTTTGAGAAACATCTTCAGATTATTATGCCCAAATATGCATGCCAAAAGGGTGAACACCGGTTCAGTTTTTTTACGCAACGAGTAGAATAATCAATATATGTAGATGTTCGGGTAATTTTGAATTTTAAATTAAGGATTAGAATAAATTATTTATTTTGTACTTTTTGAAAAAACATTCTAAAACCATTCTGATTAATATCACAAAATTAGCGTGTGCATCGTTAAGTGCGCTCATTATACCGTATAACTCCCTGTGGAAATCTAATATACGTGAGAATTATACTTATTTCTCTGGAAGTTTTGGTCTAGGGGGGCGTGCTACAGTTCAGTTAGTTTTACATTCATTTCGTCCCCAAGTCCACCGAGTACACGAAGGCATGGCGAGGGTGATTTAGATATTCAGTAGTGGCTTGTTTCTTGTTCTCAGCCACTGTAAATTACAATATTCAAAACATTAAATATAATAGGCTTGTTCACCGCCGCTAGTTTCCCTTATAAGGGTGAAATAGTTATTATGTAGAACTGTTTGCATAACTCTACTAATGATAAATTGAATGTTGTTTGTTATCATTCGTTTAATTGATTTTGTTTCGTATCTTTATGAAGTACTCTTACTCTATTCTACAATAAACAACGTTAGAAAACAAAACACTTTTTGGTTTTATTTTTATATTTTTTAAATAAAAATCAGATACGGGTTCACTCGACACGAGCATTGCAAATAGGATATGATCGGCAAACTCGCTCTTAGTCTTTACTAAAAATCAACAAAATTACAAAGAAAAACAGTTTTATTTTTGGGAACAAATTAAATGGTTAGAATTTAAATCAATTTTTGGTCAGAATAAAAATATGAACGTTTATAATAAAAATATTATACTTTTTTTAATTTTTTTATTTATTGATTTGGCATGTACTTGGTAGAACTCCATTTTAATAGAGTAAAATATTATACGGTCAGAATACTTAACAATTTTGGTTAGGTTAGGTGAGGTAAGGTTAGGTTTCTTTTTAATTTCATTTAAATTATGACTATTTATTCTGACCGATATATTATGACCATTTAATATAAATTCTGACCGATATAATGAATTCTGACCGTAAAAATACGAGTATTTATTGGTGCTCCGCTAAAAATTCTGTACAAAAAGCGCACAAATATTCTGTTATCAAGTGGAACAAGCCACACTTTACAATTGTAAGGTATCGGGTAAGAAGAATTTTAAATTTCAATTTGATATTTGAAATTGCGGACGTAGGTTTGTAAAGAGTGACTTCGTAAAAAATATCATTATGCTTAGAAAAATATATATTTTTATACATTTTTTTTATCTTACCTTAGTCTACCAGAAATTTACCACAAGGTTTGCTAATATTTGGCGGTACTGTATTTGATTATATGCGACGTTAATAAAGCCGCTATCATCATTATCAAGAAACTACCCCTTTATAAGTCGTGTCTGTTACGAGTATTGAAAGCTTACAATGCCGACCTTCATTTTACTATAAAGTGATGTCGTTCTATACAGTTGGAGTAGCCAGATGACACGTTCAACAGAATAACGGAAACACTCAACATGGGGATACTCTATTTAAAATACAGCCAATATATGCGCTTAGATACGGAAATGTATCTACGGATTCAACTATTAAGAAGAAGGCAAACATTTTGGTGATTAAAGATGGGTTGAAGACTTCCTGCCTAAGAGAAGAGAATAATGGCTTAGAGTTAAATAGTCTAGGATGCTTAGAAGTTAGTTGTATATTAAGTGAAATTGATAACTTAATAATTAACTTATCAGTGTCAATCTTTGTTGACGACATTTTTTTACATACAATACTTCGTATCATAAAAGCTTTCATTCTAATAAATTCTCGAAATTTGCTTAATTGCCTTAATATTAAAAACGATCATAGTGCAGCTTTTTGAACATCTTAATGAAAATGTAAGTGGGGAAACAAGATTTTACATGACCGCCATAATATACATTTAATTCACACGACTTATCATTATTAATCGCTTAATTAAATAATTTTACCTTTGATTAGAAATATTAAATAACAAATAATTTTATTAAGGGAAGGTAATGAATTTTGTCACATAAGAAAGCATATAAGAAAACCATAAAATAAATTGAGAATCAACAACCAATATATATGTATGTACAATAAAAATACTTATCACAATCATTTGTTCTTGGAATGCTTCTTAAAAAAGCAGAACATAGTTCGCAATCATCAATATAAGGTAAGTCATATAGGAAGAGTATCAAGCCACTAATTAAACTCATCAAGAGCTAATCCAAGAAACCGTTGAGAATTGGGAAGCCTAAAAAGTGGTAGTTGGGTTGTATAAAAACTTATATAACATTCTTGCCGATTAGAATCTGGAAACTGACCACAAGTATCAGATGGGAGTGAAGGCACTTATCGGAGGTAGCCAAAACCTGGGCTTTGTTGTTACACCGATGGACATAATCGATGGGAGAGAAAATATATACGTGTTTTTCGTATAATAAGTGGCATAAAATCAAAACTTAAACCTCTAAGTTGATTAATGTTTTATTCATTTTAATATAGCACTCATCGTCTTTTGTATGGTAATAACTGGAATGACCATTATCATATCTTATTGTGTAGTTTTATTTTTATTTTAAGCCATGTAAGTTAGTCTAAAATCAACGAAAAATTATTTATAAGAGATATAATATTCATTTCCATTAATGTAGTAAAACATGTTACTGCCACATAAGTTTGTTACTTCTATCAAGTGTGTAATTGGTTTTTATAATTGTGAGTTTCAATAAATCATTTAAAAAAAAGATTCATTTTTCTTCTCGTCAATTCATCATTTAACAATCAGTGGAACGTAATCCTGTCGAATCAATTCAATTGCATTCGCTTTGATGCAAGTGTATCAAATGTTGAGTGCAGGGAAAAATGGAAACAACCCGACCGAGTTTGAGTGAAATTGGTTAGGTTTTTGAAAGATCACTAATCAAAGTGGAATGATGCATCAGCCCAGATTAAATGTCAATGGAGTATAATCTGCCTCGATGAACACACAGTGCGAATTCCACTTTGAATGGCATACGTGTTTGTTGTTTAGTTTATTAGTTTAAAGTGTCATTTTATTACACATTTGCTTACAAATGTAATATAAAAATGACTCACAGTTTATGTTTATTGTAAGTAAACCTTGTTTTAAAATAAATTATGAGTTATTCAAGCTAAGAGTGATCCAAAAGATCTTTTATCTAAAATACAAACAGAGTGTGTTACTAAATAGATTTTAAAAATCTTAATACTACGATTTTTAAAAAATCAGAAAAAAATATTGTTTTCTTTTGATACTTATTACTGAGAAATGAGATAATTAATAATGAGATTTTTATATGTCCTCTGCCTTGGAATTTTTTCAAAAACAATACACTTCACAATAAAATAATTTACTTTGACTAAGGGCTGTCTGTGAAAACTCTTATCTACTGGGATCAAATTCAAAGTGAAACACATTAACACTGGCATCAAAATTTATTAATAAAATCTTGTTAATTTGACGGGAAACTTTCGTATTAATTCACAATTTTAATCAATATTTCTATTTGAGCTGTAAGTGACATACTGTAGGTTTCCTTGGATATTATGTCGTATTTTATTTATTGCAACACACTTAGCTGGTCTATAGCGCATATAATAAGCCTTCATAAAAAAGATTTCGATGTATTAACATGGCATGTTTTTGTATGACAACATATTAGAAATATGTATAAAAACATTTGACGTTTTTCGATAAGCTGATGAGTAAAAAATATTTTTATGTAAATGAACATTAAATTAAAAGACCTTTAAAAGTGAAAGGTAAATGACAACATTTATTGGTAAGCCCCTTAAAAAAGATCTATATCTAAAAAATATATAATTTTATTTTACATTACACATAAGATTATAAAGACGAAAAAACTGAAGCGTGGTATAATTGATCTGGTAATACGAACAAAACAAATATTTTTAATTAAAAGTTGGAGATAAAAGTGTATAGCTATTGGCTTATTCCTGGAAACCATCAACTTTAAACGGGAGAAAAGATAAAAAAAGTGAAAACTTGAATTATATTTAGTTGTCCAGAAATTATTTAAATACCGAATACAATATTATATAAGATCATGAATCCTATGATGATAAGAAGATAGAAAAGAATTGTAGAATAATTAAAAAAAAATAAAATGCAAAGTTATCACAATGAAAGAGTAAGTGTCAGTTATATTTTCGTAGTGATTTGCACATTGACGGAAAGTCACTAAAGTGTGAGAGTTTATAAAGAAACGACGTAACTGCTAACGATTTAGTATCACCAGCTTAAAATATATTACCGAAAACTTCATTTTTAATACACAAAAAATAACCTTTTTACGGTGACACTTCAGTTATTTTACTATCTATTTTGCTATCTTACTTTTACTTCTGCGGGAATTAATTACAACGTTCTTTTTGCAGACCAAAAAAAGGCTTATATAAGTGAAAAGCAAAAAGTCGCCGCGCCATCCCATGTGGGCATCTGCCCGCCCGCCCGCTCCGCCGTAAAAACATTTGACTACATTTAAATTAATATCCATAGCGGTACGGCCTGCATAAATCATATTTATTTTCAACGGTTCGCATCTCTTTTCTTTTGGGAATGTTCGGCATTTCAACTCTTTGTGTACTCACATTTATATAACAATGTTCTCTGTCTCATGAAACGCGAACGAACTCATCGGAAAATATGAAAAATGTGCCCGAGATGAAAACATGGAAAGTTTTTTATTAGAATTTGTATTCGCATAGTAGTAACAGCTATTTTTAATAATATTCGTTATCGAATGGTATTTATTTTTTACTTTTGTGAAAAAAATCATCTTTGAACTATTTTTTATCATATTTTAACCGCTCCCACTATCATATAATGACGTCAAAAATATTCTCAATGAAAAATATTTTGTTTTAATATTTACTAAGCAAATTATAAATATTAGAGAAATTTGCTTAGGAAATAATTATTTAAAATATAAAATGGACGAATGATTAGATCACGTTTTGCGTAATATTATTTACATAATGCGTCATATTTATTTACTTGGAGAAGTATATCTGAAAAAAAAAACAATAAATACATGAATGAAAATAAAAATCTTAAAGCAGTGGCTGACAACCTTTTACTTAGGAAATAATAATAGCACGTAGCACATTATCTTAATTTTGCAGTATAACATATGAGCCCTCGAGAGGTGGAGTGAGCCAACTTTTAAAATGGTAAAATCACGTCTTAACTCGGTGTTTTGGTGGATAACATATTTTTATTGTACGGATATAACAATATTGCAATGTGTATTCTCTGCGGTTACTTCATTTTTACGATACTTAAAGACGTGTAGAATATTACAACGCATCTAACTTAAAAAAAAACACTGCTAACTTCACCTCTAATAGGCCCATATTTACATATTCATAAATTATAAATTTTTAGCATTTAAACAAATGACCATTATTATTATATTATGACGTTATTAAATAATGAGTCGTTAGTATTGGTCGATTTATATTAATTCGCAAATGCCATCGGAAAGCAGATTAAAAGCCTCTTCCTTGTTTTTAGAAAGAATAGGTTTAAGCATTTGCATAGCACTAAAATATATATATTTCATAAACAACAATAATGTTGCTATGTTAAAATTGATATATATATATATTAAGAATAAAATATATTTATTATTATGTTAAATTCCATGACTCGTTTCAAAATGTTTAGAAATTGAACCATAAAGACAAAAGAGCTTTTTATTAAAGTTGTTGACAAAGAGCTTTCTTCTTCTTAATAATCCTGTCAAACCATGAATAGAAACATAAATATAATACATATATTTAAAAATATTTTCATGTCATTTTATTCAAAGGGAATAAGCATCTGCAATGTTTTTTATTCTTTTCCAACTACTTCCTACGCAATCTTGTAAACGGGATTTAGATATAAAGCTAACTTTTAGTTACCAGTACTTTTAAACTACATCCCGTTCCCTTAGCTTATTACCAGGACTCTACAAACTTTTTACTTGTAGGCTGTTCACTGTCAATACTTGGTGGAAAGGCATTATATTTAAAAAAATATGATACTTATTTTTACTAATTCTACTTTTATTTAATAAGATCAGAATCGGTTTCGCTCATGACGAAAATATCAACTGATGATGCTTAATATTAATCGTCAAATCATCATGTAAAAATCTACTTTCTTTTATCATCATTGCACTTCCATGTCAAAACCATTTTTTTACAAACAACTGCGATAACCATGTTATCTTTTTTTCAATATTTCTGTCGTTTTATATTTATAAAAGAAAATTTCAGGAAACTAATAAAAACAAAACAGTAAAAAAACATATAAAGGGTGGTGTATAATGATACAACACCCCTAATATGTTCACTCATTATCTCCGAAAATCTAGTTTTGGGAAAATCGCAAATAACAACATGATCACAATTTTTCGTAATTGTAAAAAATGTTTTGAATTACCATGAACATTTATTATCATTAAGTGAGAAATAGCGTTTTTCTAAGATGCAAAATATACTATTACACCATGACAAAATACTGATTCTTTCTAACCATAAAATTTTATTCATTTAAAAATGTATGCTAAGACACCGATAGTGATATTTGACTGTGGTTTTAACAGTTTAAAGTAAATTTTTGACATACATAAGTAGTGATTCATTAAGATTTTTTTGACATATTTATCTCAAAAACATTAAACATGGATATTATGAGTTTTGAGTCCCTTATATATCATACAATAAAACAGTCGAATTTTGATTTCAATAATATAAATCACAGTTTCGTATAAGAAACCATGACTTTTTTTAATTTTAGCTCTCAAAAATTATCACTAAACACAATAAAGAATAATTAAAGTATAGTTTCACAATGCAAAATAATATTTTTTTTTCAACTCTTAAAGAAAAGTTTACATTTATTTAAATTCCATTTAAAATCGTGATGCAAAAGTTCAAGTCGAAGTACGATTCGTGTGAAAAATGCATTGTTAGCATCTTTTTTTTATGTTGCCTTTCGCGTCAAAGCTGAAGTACATACAATAATCACTTCACCCGAACCGGACGTTATGAAACTGTTTCCATTTACATATAATTTGCTCTGTATACGAGAGGAGCGGTAACTTTTAGCATCAAAAGTTAAATGTTTTCACCTGCGGTTTCAGGGGCCAACACAGACGCTCTAGTCCTTTGTACTCTAAAGCCTTGATTCTGAAAAAAAAATCGCCGAGTATGTTGCTTATTGTATCGCACTTCCTGACAGTGCGAGTATATCCATTTAAGGGAATAGTATAAATTACGACTTTGTGGTAAAACTTTCTTATTTATAAAGATTTGTATGGATCATAAAATGCAGTTTGGCTTGAAAATGATTGCTAGCTAGCTAGCTAAGAAAAACTGGTTATATTTTTAAATAAAATGTGTCGGTTATATACGGCACAAAAAACGATTTCTTAAACGACACAAAAAAAGTAATGTACTTTTTTAACAAATAAAAATCAGACGGATAAAAAAGATCAAATAAAATAATACTTTGAAAATAAATTAATTCAATTTAATCAAATCAGGAGTGATTTAAAAAAATGCTTACTTCTATGTTGATTTTTTTTCTCAATAATGGCATAAATTTTGTTGGAAATATGTCGTTTTGTAAAAAACAAATATTTAAATTTTAATCTTTGAAGTCGAATGAAACCTATTTTGAAATAGTGTGCGCCACATGTATGTACATATATGCGTATCAACATAAAATGACGATTTCATGGTAATATAATTCAAGGTCAAAAGTAGAAATGAAACCATTTTGAAAATCATTAATAAATAGACATTATCTAAAATTGAAATCATTGAAGTAATGTTAATTTTAGACATCGGAAATGATACAAAAATGGTAATGGAAAATTCACAGTAAATACATTTGAATGTGATAACAAACGGCTTAGTAAGATAACGCATATTCTTCAAACTATTCGCACAGTTTTTCGAAATTATAAAAAATGTTAAAAAATAGCTCGAATACTTATTGCAAGATTTTAAGATGCAATTTACAATTACACCATAAAAAATACTGATTGCTGATTGGTTCTATCTAACCATATCATATTATTCATTTGAAAATTTGAGCTTAAGCACCGATAGTGATCTTTGGCAGTGGCTTAAAAGTAAATTTTAAAATCACAATTTTTGATATATGTAGCGACGTATTTAAAACTTTTTGGAATAGCTATCTTAAAAATATCAAAAATGAATATTGTGAGGTTTTATACCATGTCCCTAATTGACTGAGCTTTTATATTTCTTGGTTTTGTTATAAGTCTAGTTCATAGTAAAATAGCTTGTTACTTTTCCAAAATAAAATAAGGTTTTAATAATATTTTTTATATTCGTAAGACATTTTTAAATATCAATGTCACATTTTCAAACCAAGATTTAAGCTTAATTATTGTTATGACGCCACGCTTTGGTTAGTTTGAAGTGATGAATGATTTTATTACCGTGCAAAAACTAGCGAGCTATCTAACCACTGCTGGAGTCGTCCATCTTCGAAGGCCAGCGTTGGCCTTTGACGAGTCGACGGACGCTGCGCGAGGAGGGAAGGTAATATAATAAAAAAGTTTATAATTTATGGAAAACGTTAGCGAAAAAGTTCGTTTCGTCTCGCCCCGAGAGCGCCCTTTGCCGCGCGCTCTTTTTAATAATGGGGTTTCCATTACTCGCCGGAAGGAGGGGCACGGAGGGGGCTGGGGGCGGCTGAGAAAGAGGCGGCTACCCCACTGAAAGCCCATTTTATTTACTTATCTTCACATTTCCAACGAGGCTTCATCTTGCCAGTATATCCTCATTCATTATAAACCCCACACTTTTTATTCTGAGTTTACAACTAACCCGTTGGGTTTTTTGCCAGTCGTACGTACTTCGTTTACATATCCATTATTCTGAGCATACAAAAAAGATTTAACAATTTTATAAAAAAAATGCTTACTGTAATATTTCTTTGGTATATGTAGTTTTCTGGTTTCAAAAGTTCCTTCAGCAAAATTTAATATATTTTTTTTAATAACCGTTCTTCGCCGACGATTTTAAAAATACCTAGATAAGACAATGGGGCAAAAAATGATTCGATTTGCTCTCTCGCAACTGGGAAACGGCTATTTAAAAAAAAACTGTCACACTTTTTTCTAAAGAGAAGGTTCGTTAAATTTCCATTCAAGTTGCAACATCAATGGAAAGCGATGCAAAACTATACTTGTTATCTGGTACTGATCATGGTAGAATCCGGTACATGACTAGAGATTACAATACCGGACGAATACATTTATCAACACGGGCATTTCGGTAATTTGTATTGAATACCGATATTGCAAATATCAATACTGGCATTACAAAATAAAATTAAACGTTATTTAAAAATTCATATAAAATACTGCCATAAAAAATATATTATACTTTATAAAATAACTAATGGTTTCATAAAATAAAAACACATCATTGAAAGACTCGTTTATTCTGAAACCTGTCAATATTGGTACAACTGATAAAATTTTAAATTTTTATTAAAATATGTTATAGGTTCTATAGCTTTAAAATTAGCTTTAGAAATTTTCGATAACGAAATATTTATTATTTATGCATTTAAAAAAACATGAAAATCAGGATACCGGTTTCGATAATACCGGTAATGCAATCCCTAGACATGACTTCTTACATATGCCTATTTCTCAGTGCTACAGCCTACAGGCATATGCGAATAGTTAGGTTTGTTTATTGCTTTTAAGCTGTTGTGATGAAAGTTTAGTGTAATTTTTATTAAAAATAAATAATTTAATTGGACATTAGGTAACGGTACACTTTAAATGCACGAATTAAGACACTTTCTATTTGACTGATTTAAAAAAAAATAACCACTCTTGAATTTTCATCCTCTCCTTGGCGGTTTGATTAACCGAAAGGATGCAATTGTTCAATGATAATTAAACTGATTACCAGAAACGTATTCAAAAGTGGTGGATGTTTGTGATGATTGTGTTTATTACGGCCAATCCAACTGCCATTAAATCATGAACATGATATACTCCTCCGTCTAAAGGGCAAAGTTGAGCGTTTGTGATGTAAACAGATCTCATAAAAATATCATTTTTTAAATTAAGAGTCCATATATTTTTCAATGAGCGCGAACATGCTTAAAATATATATTTAAAAAAAGACCGAAAGTTGAAATGTCGAGCAAATTTTAAATAATTCAACTTTCACTGAGTTAACTTTTTCAAATACCAATACAATTGATTTTATAACAAATTAAAAATAAATGAAAATTAAAAATAAATATTTTCTAAGTACGAAACTTTATTTTAAATATTCAAAAGTTCATATTTTTCAGTGGTTAATTTTAATTGCAAATGATCTTATTATAATATTGTTTGTATACGAAGCCCTAAAAACTTCGCGAGCTCAATGCTTTATACTCACGATATATTTTTATATGGTGAGAAAGTTGAATATTTTAAATAAAAATTGTGGCCTCTGGCAAGACTTGAACAGGCAATATCTCGAATGATGCTTCATCGTTTTATTTAAAAGACTGGATATAAGAACCTATTTATTGGCTCGTGATAACAAATTTTATAACACACAATAATCTTTTCATATATAAAATTCAGTCGATGTGTGACTTGAATTGTAGTTATAAAAGTCGTTCACATTAAGAATGTTCGAATTTTCATTCTTCAGTGAATTATAAATATCTCATAAATAAACATATTGTAACTTCTATTATTCGAATCGAGAAAAAGACAAATGCTTACGGAAAACGAACAGTATACATAAACACTTCTTTCTCACGTTTGTAAGATGGTCATTGTGTTGTGATGGCGCGCCTTGATTTGGCAGTCAATTCATAGTGCCGAATGATGATATTTTTTTTATTAAAAAGTTACCGAAAACGATCACTCATTTTTTTACTTAACAAATAGGGAGCAAATTTCACTTAATAAATTATGCCACACTATTTAAAAATCGTGGAAAAGTTTTAAAGGGTTTTTTCCTACAAGTTTTTTTGTACAATATAAAAGTTAGCATAGAATATTTATAAAGTTTAATGAGTGAAAAAAATGAAACAGCAAAAATTCCAAAGCATGGAATCTTAACGCTAAACTTAAAATGTCACGTTACAATAGATATTAAATTATGAAAATATCCAAGACTTAACATGCTGGTAATCAAGACCATATTTTGATTTATGAATTGTGAATAAAAAAGTTTCAAAAACTGAGAAAAAGTAGAAGAAACTTGTTAAATGATCCGTTGACAGTGTTTAAGATAAAATAAATCTGTCATGCCATTTGCTGTCAGTAAAAAAATATTATTTTCTTTTAGTCGTAAATTATTGCTGAAATGTAAAATCACTGATGCTTATATTGTTTCAACATTGCTTAAATATTGAAAAAAAAGACTTACAAAAGGTGAACAAAGCTTTCGAATAACATGCTTCCAGGCATGCCATGAAAACCACTTACTTGTAGCAATTATTGCAAGAATTTTTTTGAAATACCGGCAGCAGTCTTTTTGTTCCGGGCGGTCGGATTTTTCTGCCATAATACGTATTGTGCACGCCGATTGTTTCTACTTTTTCCATTTTTCCTCCCATACGAAGTGGGAATTTCCTGGTTAGGTACAATACTCGCTTCGCCTTTAAGTTTGTAGTTAGCAAATGGGGAGTGTATGTTCTTTCCATTGTGTACTGTACCTTATTTTATGTGAGTAATGGAATGACAATGACGTTATCTTTTAAGCATAGTACAGTGATCATATTAAATAGCTTTTAAATAATCAATTATAAAATTAAAAAAGAAGCATTATTTATTTTTATTTTATTTCTATGTGCAGAAAATGACAATTTTTCTTAGGTATCCCTGTGGTCGATGGCTTTATTTTCCTGACTTGGACTGAAGAATGATCTATTTTATTTTTCTTTATAAAATTAAGCACACCTTCACCATCTTCATGGACTGTTTTATGTTTTGGTGTTTTTATTGGATTGAATACATTATACATAAAGCTAAGCCACTGGAAACAAAAAAAAGTAGTCTGTTTTGTCGAAAATTTGTTGGATATGTCATTGTGTAGAACTGTAAGTTTATTTTTTAACATTTTAATTTTTTTAACATGTACATTTAAGATAATAAATAAATCAGGCTTGCAACAAAAGCGATAGTTTACATAGTCCTGTATAGTTAGAAGTTATTGAACATATACAAAACAATTTAAATTTTATTAAAATAGCAAGATAATATTGAAATATTTAACAATACTTTTTTAGGCGTCTTGTCCATAAAAAATAATTCATCATTATTTTATGATAAGAAAAACTGTAAACTTTGTTTCCAGAGGCACACAAATAATGCATAACAATTTGATAAAGAAAATCCGGTCCAATTTAAGAAGTGTCAGAAAAAAAGTTAATTTAAATTGTTTAAGTGTGCATTATCAACGAATGGTTTCCTGTAAAGAATAGGTTAGAAATAAAATTGTAATAAGTGTTTCAGTATAAATGGTTTACCAATGCGACAAAATAGTAACTTTATTACTTATTTTACGATAAAAACAAAACCGGTATATTATGCCACTTCTGAGTTATGGCGATCTTCTGATGAACAGCGACTTTTGTTTTGTAGATATGTCAGCTGAATAGCGATTAGTCACGGATTTAACCTCTGGTAAGGGACCTGCTCTTGTAAAGCTAGGCTTATAATACCTGGCGGCTTATTAAATTAGCTCGAGAAAAATTTACTGTATCAATTAACTTGACATTAGTAATACAACGCAAAGCGGGTAGTATACTCAAAATACGTGAGAATGTGTGAGAGAACATGGGCGTGTATTATCGAACTAATAAATGCACGTGCATTGAGGCAGTGATGACAATTTAATTTTACCTTTTACAACTTTATTTGTCCTTGTTTCTCATCCATATAGTTTCATTTTGCTTTACATAAGTAAAATAATTTTAAAACTATTTTTTGAACAATTAACGATTTTCAAAATATAAAGATTTTTTAAATCAATACAGCTATATGCAGTGACGGCTCGTTCATATACAATGAAGAGTTGCAGCACCCCCAAGAAAATTTAATAGAAATGTAATTTTATTTACTTTTATTTTATCTATAATATTATACGATTAACTATTTAAAAGTGTGGCACGTATTTGCAGAGCGGGCGCCGATCGCTCCTCAGATGCATTACTGTATATTGTGCTGACAGAGTGTACAGTAATACATAATGTATTTATAATACATCAAAAGAGGAACGCGAGCGCTGCGGAGCGGCGTTGCTCCTAGAATTTGGTGGTTTAGTGTATAGACTGGAAGGGGGGGGGGGGGTCTCACCGTTTAGTCAGTGTCGCGCTGCAGCTTGGAGCAGCGACATTGGGTAAATTGGTTGATTTAGCGAACCTGCGCCCACGCAGTCGTGATCACTTTGCCTTTTTACATACTCTTAACACCTCTTTGTAAGTGTTTTACGCCGTTAGTTTGGATGCCAAGCATCTTCTTTTTTAAATATAACATTTGCCTCTATTACAGGATAATAATCATGGATCTAACCAAGCCACTAACTGTAACAAAAATAATAAATGCTATTAACTTATGCGATGTTCTTGGATAATTGACGAAGCACTTAAAAAAAATGATTACTACTCCAATGACAACTGCAGAACCTGAGCGTTGCTTTTTTACATTCAAAATAATTAAAACTTATCTAAGGAACATAACTAGTCAAGAAAGATTGACAGCTTAATCAATGCTTTCAATAGAGAAAGATATGATTGGAAAAATATCAAATTTAAACAAAAAAGTTATAGAAAAATGGACTTAATTTGCTTTAAATAGCTTTTTCTTTTAATTGTTATTATTTTTGATATTTTAAATAAAATATAAGTAATATAGTCTTGAACTGAATTTTAATCTACCCACAGCACCCCCAAATATCATACCCACGAGCCGCCACTGGCAATATGTATATTATTTTTTTTGGAAACTATGCTGAGCATATGGCCGCCACGCGGCCCCTTCATGTTTCCCTGTCTCCCGCCAATTGGTTTGCTTCCTCCCATAACATGCCCATGATAGTACCCGACGGTTGTTCAGGATGCCGGAATCCTACCGGTCAGCAGAAAAGGCAGGCAGTATTAAGGCTTTCCGGACGTATTAGCAGCACAGTTTAACGTCTCTTTATAACCACTGACGTGACGGGGCGCTGTATTGTAAGTTACCTAATGTCCGAGTTCCTTGCGAAAATAAAACCACCTCACCCCTATTATCCGACACAAGCATCTATTCTCGCAGCTAAGTATACAGAGTCTTTTCAGATGCCATGATTCGTAACCGAAAAGCAGCACTGGCTGGACAAATTAAGCTTGAATTGAATCGTTTACAGCTGTTTGTTTGGTAAAACATCACATTGGTCTCACTTGTATTTATTTTTAGACCAATGCAATCTTAGTTAATTAGTTTCTAACAAGTCGATAATCTTTTGGATCCTCTTAACAGATTTGTATCATCTGCATATTTTAAGGCATACAGCCTCAGACCAAGTCTAACAGTTACGGTATGTGGGGACGCGATTGGAACAAGGTTTAAAGCGAATCAACATATTGAACAAACTGATCGCGGCGTGCGTTTTGTCATGTGGACACTATAGCGGCGGAGACCATTTGATATTTTCGTGCCGCACCGGGTCGCTTTGCATTCAATTTGTTTTCATCCACGTAATACGTACAGTAACACTTCAATCAGAATTAATCTGCAGAGTATGACGTCAAATATAACAATAAACAGGTACGGTAAAAATGCAGCCTTGTCTATTTCAGTTGAGACTCCGAGTCATTTGGTATTTGACTCACCGATTCTCACGCATGCACTATTCTCATGCAGGAATTTCATAATGGCGGGATCCCGTATGCATCAATGGAAACTAGCGACCTATAAATATGATGTATTTTTTATTATCTTATTTAAAAAAATATATCGTTATTTTTAAAAAAAATAATATGAAAAAATAGCGTTACCTTTTTTCCATTATAAACTTATATAATTACAAACTGAAAGACCAAAAACAACAAACGGTATTTTTTATTATTGTTTTTAATACAAAAAATGTTTATATTTTCGTTACTTAATATTCATTGAAATATTTAACTTATTGGAAAAGGACACGTCCCCTTTGCTAATAACTTAATTTCAGAGAGACACGTATTCAATCAGGGACAAGGTATAACAATGTTGCATCCAAATACAGACCCTCATAAACTCTTTTTTCACGAAATTTTAGAAATAAACAGAGCGCAATTGAACAGTCTTCCGAATTTAAACGATCAACTGCACATGCCGGGCTCACCCTTCCTATACCAAATATAAATATAATCATAAAACCTTTCCGACAAAAAAAAAAAAATATAATTCTTAAAACTATTCACCATTCAAATCTATGGGCATTCCCATGGGCTAATCTTTTTCGCCAGCAATGGCTTTAAACTCAATGGTACATTTATTTGTTATATAAACACGAAACATTCATTTACTAAGCGTCAGTTCATCCGTGCACTTGAATGCCTGAAGATGTCGAAAGGCGAAAACCTGGTCGTTAGTGACAAAATCTATGTGAATGTACATAATCTGAACGATTCAAATTTAATATTGAAATTTCACCAAGTACCTTCAGTCGCAATTTTAAATTAAGAGTTTATAGTTTGCGTTGAATGTTTTTTGTTGTTGTAACAATTGCTGTGAAAACAAATACATAACACAACATGAGTAAAGTGAAGAAAATAATAAATGTAAATTTCAATTAAACTATCTCCCATATGAGACCAAGTTTGGATTACTTTTTTTAGAAACGTAAAAAAGGTTTTATTGTTAAAGTTTTTGATATTATTTAAATTCTTTCTTATTTTTTATTGTACTTAAGAGTAGAATTGTATATTGAATTGAAAAATAAAAGATCCAAAAAAAGAAAAAAACCATTGTAATTTTTTTAGTGCCTAAATAAACAAAAATTAAATATTAAATGAATAAAAGTATTTTTGTCATTAAAATATGATATCTTTCCAAACAATGCGAATTCAAAAAAAAACAATAGGAAAGAATACGATGCATATGCATCGAAAACCTGCACATTTACTATACGAAATAAGCGATGTATATTTTCAAAAATCCGTCGTATCCATGAATCTGAAACTGCTTCAGATGTAAGAGAAGGAATACTTCTGAGTTATACAGTTTGTACGAAGATTGAATACGGCAAATTGATAAAAAAGTTTTGCTGTCTGTGTTAACCATAATTAATTGGGCGTCAAAAAGTGATGTGCAGTTTCAAGATACGTCGTAGAAGAAGAGGTTTAACGGAACTGTTATAAACTGGATGACAGTCACATTAGACAAGCCGAGAACCGAGGGACACTTTCGGCCTGTTTGATTTTTTTGGAACTTAAATGTTTTTTTTTTTTTTTTTTCCATGTCCGCTCCCAATATGGAGCATATGGACTCCTAATGGAGTTTATCTCAACAGAAATGTTTCTACGAGAACTGCTTGTTACTCAGTTGCTCAACCTCTCTTTTTCCAAAGAGAGTAGGAATAGAAGGAAAGGGCAAGGACAGGACTAGTGGTTAGCTAATCGCTCTCCATACGCCCCGTTCATAGGATAGGATAGGTGGGAGGGGGGAATTCAAGACATCACATACATCCATGCCTTTGAACAAAAAATCATAAATCGATTGAAAAATCAATTTATAAAACTGCCCGTACCGGGATACGAACCCGTGTCCTCCGTAGCGGTAGCCAACGATGTTGACCACTCGACCACACAGGCTGGCATAGGATAGGATAGGTGGGAGGGGGGAATTCAAGTCATCACATACATCCATGCCTTTGAACAGAAATTCATAAATCGATTGAAAAATCAATTTATAAAACTGCCCGTACCGGGATTCGAACCCATGTCCTCCGTAGCGGTAGCCAACGATGTTGACCACTCGACCACACAGGCTGTTGCTTCCTAAAATTAAAAGTAAATCATTGAATTTAACAGATGTGTAGAAAAAAGCTTCTTCATTGATGAAGCAGATAAAATCGATTCATATACAAAGTCTTACTGATGAGATATTGAATTTTAAATACATAATAGTTTCAAATTAACAAAAACAAATATCGCATAAGATGTTGAGTTGTAAACTCAACTGTTTACCTAAAGATTCCACAATAAAACTTTTTTTGTAAATAAGTAGTACATTAATTCTGTTTTTGCACAGCTCTTAAGATTAAGCGTGTTATAAGTATAATTTTTGGTTATCCTTTACTTTAGAGTAGAAAACTCACTGACAGATAATCCATCATGGCCGCCGCGTTAATGATACCAATAGAAAAACATACGTCACATAAACAAAATATGTATTATTAGGAAAACATACGTCACATAAACTATATATTTATTATTATTGTTATTATAATTTCATTCTTTATTTTACATACATTAAAAGCGTAATTGTCTTTAAGAAGCGTCAGAAATACTCCAAAACCACTAAGCGGAGTGCGAAACGAATTCCTTATACTGTCACTAATCAACTCACTCACGTCTACGATAAATTTCCGGGATTGAGGTCTACATTCCATCACGGTAAATCGAAAACTAACAATATTTATGTTGACATAAAGAATGAAATTATAATAACAATAATAATGAATGTTTTGTTTATGTGACGTATGTTTTTCTATTGGTAGCATTGACGCGGCGGCCATGATAGATTATCTGTCAGTGAGTTTTCTACTCTAAAGTAAAGGATAACCTAATTTTTTCTTGCGGTCCAAAAACATCATATTTTTTTAATGTGGTTTGCTAGAAGAAAAAGATTTCGCATGCCTGAATAAAACATACATAGGTTGTTGTTGTTGTTCCTAAAATAATGACGTGACGGACTAAATAACGTTCATAGATTAAGTATAATAAATGACTTATTGAATACCATATTGCATATTTTGTAGAAAAGACTAAATCCTTTTTTCTAAATATGGGAATGCTGAGAATCTTGTCAGCAATAAATTTCCTAAGACGTAAGTGAAATCGGATTATTCGCTGACTATTAGAAATTTATAGGATGTTAACATTTTTCGGGCACAGTTATACTCGTTCATTTTATTATCTAAGTTTAATTTTAACGACTTTTGCAACTTTATACTTAAGATGAATAGTTTTCATGATTGATTTTTTGAAAATAGGTTATCATATGCATTTATAAATATAATATATGACTTTTATAGTACATTTAAAAATAATGTCATTATTATGAAATAAAATTTGATAACTATATAATTCCACTTGTTGTATTACAAAATACAATACGTGTTTTGCCTCTTTAAGAAACATCATCAGACAGAACATCGCAAAGTTTTTGTTACAGAGTAAGTTTAATAACTAAATTATACAATTTTATTTTATATTAAAAATGAACTTCCACAAAGTTACCGCCAAGTCAGCGAAAATAAAATATATGTTGTATAAGTTAGTCCGGAAATATCGTAAATAGAAATAGGGTAATACAATGGGTGAAAGATAACTAGGTATTTTAAAAAAAAAGATGTCATGGTCAAAAAACATTACAAAATTTTCTTGACGTTAAAATATATTTAATTTCAACACTGGCAAGTATAGTAAATTATTTTGGAGAAGAAACTATTCAGGCTGCTTGTTTTCGGTAAAGGACGACTATCTTCAACCTTTTGACGAGGAAAAACTTCAAAATTATTCAGCGCACGTTTGTTTCAATCTATAGCAGCAGAGAAAAGGTTAAAAAAGATCGGCCAGTCATAAAGCATGGAATAAATATAGCCTCGCTCCTCTACTTTAGTGATATAAATGACTGGGAATGCCAGGCATGGCAAGTGACGCCAGCTAGCCAAAGATGCTATATATTATATCTCATCCTGTAATTTTTACCTGTATCATACTAGCTAATCATGTGACAGACATTATACTAGAAGATAAATATGAATAATGTGAAAAGAAATCGCATTTTTGTTATGTGTAAATAGTCAGTTGGGATAACGCTGTGACATTCAAAATAAACTTATATTTTTCATTTCATTAAAACATTGAACCAAAAGTTAGATTGACATTTTTTTTTTTTAATGTATCATGTCAATGTCGTATTTTATGGTGCAGCGGTTGGCATTGTAGGCCGGATCGTGCCGGATCTCCCAGGTGTTCGAGTCCCAGTACGAACTTTTTTTTTTATCGATTTATCGATTTCTGTTTGAAAGCAAGAGTGTTTGCGATGAATAAAAAAAATCTTCCTACCCTTCTGATCCTTTAATAACTAGGCGTAGCGAGAGCGATTAGTTAACCACTGGTCCCGTCCTAGCCTTATTCTTTTATCTCTACTACTCTCTTTGAGAAAAGAGAGGTTGTGTGACTGAGTATAACAGTATAGTAAAAACAGTTGTCGTAGAAAAAATTCAGTTGAGACACGTGCATTAAGAGGCCATATGCTCTACATTGGTAAGGGAAATGGATAAAAAAATAATAATTATATAATAGAAATCGATCACTTTTTCTGTTTGAACAAATCCTAGTTATAAAAAAATAGTAAAATTTATAATATCACATTTAATGCGTTTATTGTGAATTCGCGGTATTAAGGTATTAAATAAAAAAAACTATTTTGCACTGGATACAGAATATTTACATCAGGACCAGCTTCTCTCACCACGAGCAGTATAAACTGTTGAAAATATATAATGATTTAAGTTTATTTATACAAGATAAAGAAAGACCAACGACGAAACATAACAAAATTTTAAAAAAATGACACAAATTATTGTAAACTAATTAATAATGATACAATGGAACTCCATTTGTTAAACTTAAACATTTTCTTTTTTTTATTTTCTAAAATCTAAACTATCAAATTCTCTACAACTGCTCAAATGTGTAAAATGTGCTCTAAACAGGCGTATCTATTTACATAACTGTTGAACAAAAAAATAAATTCAATGTTTACTAAAGATATTTGTGTTCAACTAGCCGACGTTCAATGCGTTAACTATTTTTGTTTATATTGGTGAAAGCTTACCAAAAATACGTCCATTTATTGAGATAACGAATTAAAATAGTGCTTGTTAAATTTAATTTATTTTCATATGACAAGCATTGAATAAATATTTATTATAAAGTACCGTAAATCCTCGATAAAATATACTAATTTAGGTGAAGGGGTCATCATTAAAACTGAAAGTACATTACATATAATAGTTTTTACGCATATACGACACAACCGATTGTAACATTTTTTTTTTTTACTTGACTTTAACTTAAACTAAGCAGTGCATATTGAATTAATGATCCTGGGACCCAGAGAAATTTTTGCTCGGCAATTTTGAAATCCTGGGATTTTTCAAAAACAAATTTTAGCTCTCCTCAGAATTTTTGAATCCAAAATCCCTAGAATTTACAGAATTTCAAAAATGCAACTACTCCAAACCTTTTTTTAGCTCTCCCAAGATTTCCAATTTCAAAAACCCAAGAATTTGCGGAATTGTCAAAAAAATGGGACCTTTTCTTTTTTTAGCCCTCTCGCAACTTTCACAAAACTTTTCAATTCTGAAATCCCGGGATTAATACTATCACAATACCGTGATTTCGGAATTTAAAAAATTGAACAAGATCCCAAGATTGGAGGCCCTAGACTGTGTACCGCACAGTAATTTTAGTGAAATTAACTGATAATATACTTATATTTATTTACGAGTGGTGACTCTTAGATTTTTGAATGTGAACATGTTTTAAATAGAGTACTTTAATTAGCAATGTCATACGACCATTAATTTTATCTGTTCAATCCGATGTCTGTAGTATCGTGTTTTGATTGTACCGCGATTGTCCCACAAGCACACAAAAAATCAATTGGATTTAAGCCGTCTGGTGTTTATGACAGTCAATTTTATTTATATATATATTACCTATAGTGAATTTGCGTGGATTATTATTTGAAGGAATATATTATTCTCTGATCCAGATAGGAAAACGCTCGGTTGTTGAACATTAATATTCATAACACGTCCGTTATTAGTTCTGTATTGCATGTAGTCAGCATTATTCAGATTATGCCATGAAACATCGTAAATGACCCACTGAAAATCACTGCTTGGAAAACTTTTACCACTTTGTTACAGATTTGATTTAGTCGATATGTGTCATAAAAAATCTTGCCTAAATACAACAGTGTTTTTAAATAAAAACATATAATTTTTAAATAAATTCATTTTCTGCTATCGAATATTTTTTATACTGTTAAAAAAATTAGGGACTATCCTAATTCTGTACAGCTCAACACTCAATTATTGAGTGGCATGGAAATAAGATCCAATTTCATAGCATGAACATTATATTATGTTCATGTATAGATTCGTATACGAGTGCTTGTTTTACAACATTTTTTTTATTGCCTATTATATTATCGATATCATGTTAAACTATTTGAATAAATTATCTACGATGTTCATTTGGTTCATAAATTATGCCACGATTGTCAAAACTGCGTGGGAATTATTTTTGATCAATTTTACTTCATATTAAATGACTAATTAGGTTATTTAAAAATATATGTCATTTAAAAGTTTGGTACGAATAGAAAATTAGTTATTTGTTAGTAAGTAAAAGATATGAAGAAAACGTGATTCAAATAAAGCCACGGTGAATAGTAATTATATATCATATACGTTTATAATAATCACCAGCAGACTATTACGTATCTCCGTGTTTCTTGTTAATCGATATAAAAGTACACCCACTTTCGGAGACGGTGCCTTAAAAGGCACTTTCTTACGAGTTTTCTCAAACGCTTAAACTTTATCAGACCTTTTAAAAATTATAACAATGTCAGGAGAAAAGACCCAAGCGTGCAAGAAGGAAGCGCCCAAAGGTAATGGTTATATCAGGCATAATATTTAAACAAGCGCTAAGAGCACGCTTTGCGATAAATTATGAAGTGTTAATTAATTAAGTAACAGATTGACAATGATGGGACTGTTCCGTTTAAACTATCCATTAAGGTTCACTTAGCTGTAAAGAAGCTACAGAAAATGACTGCCAAGGGACTTGAAACAATTATCTATTTCAAATATAAATAGATTTAATTAAATTATTTAGATACAACGGTAATTCACGTTGAAATGCCTAACCAATTAACGAGCAATATTCGTTTTTTCTCGTAAGATTTCACCAAATTCGAGTTCAACAAAACCGACTATATATTAATTAAATACATATTTGAAACTATTTATCCTGAATAAATATGAGTTTTATACATAATTAAATACATGATTGGTGACTCTTTTATACAATAAAATAAAAAAATCTTATTAATTTATAAAACGATTTTGCATTTTATGTGTAACAAGACCTTAAAAGAGTTTGTTTTTCGTTTAGTTATATATGGAGCCACATTTGACTCAATACGGAAGATCTGGGACACACAAACGTACATGACGCTTGTTTTCTAACAATGCTGTTTTACGGTAGCGAATCATGGCGTCTTAAGAAGCCTTGTAAAAAAAAAAGTCAAGAATAGATGCATCGGATATTGACGGTGAGGTGGTTTGATTTTGTGAGGAACTTGAAGATTAGAAAACTTACAAGATTGCGACCTGTTACGTCAGTAGTCATAAAAAACTAATCTGGGTAGGTCACGTGTTGCAGATGTTTGTGAAGAGCCTCAATCATGCTCGTCTCCTTTTCCGACCGGTGAAATCCCGTCCTGAAGTCCGTTGAGTACTATCCTTTGGATGTACTTCGCGGAACTGATGGTGGCCATATATTATACATTTGGAGCGAATATACATATAATTGAAAAAAAAAATATATGAAATTTGTACTTCTATCATTATTTTATACGTGTACAAATAAATGTTCATATATTTAAAAAATAATATTTGACTGTCATATTTTTATTGTAGAGAGAATCTTAAATACGGCAACTTCGTGACGGGTAAGTACAGCTAACAACAACATATTAAAGTTGTATAGAAAAATCAACCGATTTATTTTCCGTAGTGTAGTTGATTATTTGGATTTAACCTAGAGATATACGCTATTTATTTTGCGAAAAAACTCAGTATATATCGTATACCTTCCACCGGCGCTCCGATGCTCAGTAAGGACGTACCAAGTAGAAATGATTCTAAAGAATTCGTTTATTTATAAGGAACGATTCTCTTGAATAGTGCGTGAAAACGTTGTGTAAATAATTTGATCATAGTCCATTAGGTTTTACTATTGAAATGCGTATTGCCGTTGCCTTCCGCCCCAGCGACACTCCAATGGTATTTCACTTAGCGGGATTGAATTCCTCTTTAGGGTAGCTCCGTACTTTCATACAGGAGCATTCTCAATATCTCGCTCAGCGAATTTGTAAAATCTACCTTGACCGAATAATGCAATGTCATTGGCTTATATCAGTTTATATTAAAACCATGGTCTCTTTTTCGAAAGAAACTATTTAATGCCCGGGGCTATAAATCAAACTGGTAGACCAATTGTTTAGTCGGTAGTGTTCTGGAATACAGGCGTGAAACACCAGTATGGGAAACATACGAGTGGTGGCAGTGAAACACCAAAATGCTTTTGAGACGCCATCTTACAACCTTGATAATAGGCTATTTTTTTATTGAATTAAATTTCCTAAGACTTTTTCAGATTTCTGCTGTGAAAATACAACCATATTGGTTGTCAACATAAAACTCACCTATAGTTAAAATACTGATCAATGATATTACAACTTGCTATTATTTATAAATACTGTCAATTTAATATGCAATTTTCAATACTGCCCAGATAAGTACAAGAGAGTTTGGTAAAGATTTATCAGCCAAAACTTATTTTCGTTAGAAATAATAAATAAGAAACTCAATTATAGTATTCGTTTTATTTTAAATTTTAGATTTCGCTTGAGATAATTAATATATATATAACACCCTGAGATACGTATGTAACTTACTGCTTCACAAATACTTGAAAATACATACCATCCGTGAGTGTATTCGTGAAATATCTCAAAAGTTTCACAACGAGGTAGGAAAACATTATAGCCCAACGATCTCTAATCTCCACAACTATGACGAGACAATGCATGAGAATCGTTTTAGACCTAGAGCGGTTCTGCTCGATGACCCACTGTAGATTTATTTTTTTTCTAAAATTAATAAACTATTTAAGAACAAACTTAGCATCACGAAAATGACTTTAAAAAATCTTCGGTTAACTTCCTCGTGTACTATATGTGTATATGTATGTATGCGCATGTGTGCGTACATGTATAGATATAGTATGAGGGGAAGCATATAGAATGTGATTTGCAAATGAATGCATATGAAGACCCCGTGAAGCTTCGGTGAGGATTTTTTTACCTCTGTAGCTATCACGCCCTCTCATAAACAGCGACAGTAAGTCAATACAATTTTCAAAAACATTAGCAATGAAGGACACTCGAATAACTTAGGCGCTAATGCTCCCTGGTACTCAATGCTCCATAAATTTGAAATCCAAAGAAAACAATATGGTATGAAATTAAATGTGGATTTTTTCAGTAGCTATCAAGCAAATGAGCTTAACACTCCAAGAATGACGATTTTATCTTAAGTTTTTAGACATTCAGAATATATTCCGTATTTGCAATTAATTGTCTGTTATGTTATATATTTAAATTTAAATTTATATTTGTATATATTTTAGAGAATGTACCCACAAAAACGTGGTAATAGCCGATAAAATTAGGACAAATGTAATCTGGGATAAAGAAATTAATAATAAATCAAAATAGCTTTTGATCTGACATAAATAAAAAATATGTAAAAAAACGGTGAAAATAATTTTACCACCAATCGTCTGATGATCACTTCGGTTCTCATCAAAATGAATGGTTTTCTACATATTTATTATGCCATTCATATAATTTTGAGTTTTATTAAAATGGTGAAAACTATCAGATAAATAACATATAAAATATGAAAGTAATAAACTTGGGCTAATTTGTTTGTCTGGACCAAACTAGGAGAGGTAAATATGCCATCAGACGGAATGTTTCGGTATTAAAGAAGGGCGAACGATAAAATTTGTTATAGTTTCACTTACTGATGGAAGTAAATTTATCAAACGTATTATGTGTCAATAACACGAGTCGACCATAAACGTAGTAGACCATCTGAGACAGTTTATTTGATTATAACATCTCATAAGAACTTTTGCCATTGAAAGATTAATAATGAAACGTTATTTTTCGCTTGAATATTATATATTGTTGATATAAACATTTCTTATAAGAAATGTTTATTTTTGTTTTTCGATGAACTCAGAGTATTGTTCTCTAAATTAATATTGGTAAAAAGAGATTTTTTCGTTACAAGTTAATTACAGTACATGTACAAAATAATATGAATGCTTTTGAATAATGAATTTAGAAAAAAAATACTATTACACCCTTGTCAATCTTACCCCGCTATGACGTTCATTGGTTAAATTGGCTCATTGGTGTATTGGAGAAATGGAGTTTGATACGTAGTAAATTTTTACTTAGTAATGTTTTCACTTTTTTTTTTGCTTAATTATATTAAATAGAGATATTTTTACAGCAAATCTGAGGTTGCTTTAATTTATTCCTTTCCCTGTATGATTTATATCTACACCAGTAATTAGTGATTTTATGTTAAAAGTTTAACATTAAAAAAATATAAGAGAGCGTTAGCCGAACTAGCTATATTAAAAATAAAAATAAATATGTACATTAATATGTTTTCATTCAAATATTTCTAGTGAATGATTTATAATTATTGATAAAATACAGATAAAATTCATATAAAATAAATATTTCTAGTCGAGTGTCAACGTTGTCTTCTTCGTTACCCTTATCCACAGTCTGAAACCTCAGTACAGACACGTTTTTTACAATTAAAATTCTAAGGAATGGATGTGTGTAATTTCTGAATTCCGTCCAACCAACCTGTTCTTGAAGCAAAGTTTACAATAAGCTGATTACTCGTTTTATCCAAACTCTACCTTTATGCTTTTAATGTCACCCAAAAATTAAATTTGAGTGACTTAATAAAATTTAGATCTTCTGATAAGAACTTCTACTTGAGATTCTAGATTAGAAGTTTTTGTTCTAAGCTCTATAATGTGCAAGGCAAAAATAGCACAATTATAAAACTATGTCAAGCATAGTACACCCATACGAGAGTCGTTTAACGTTGTTCCACATCAACGAGGTCGATAAAGATACATTTTTCAATAACAATTTAATGAATCAAAAATATCAATAACTGATTATTTACCAAGAAGATATGACTAGATATGACTCTGATAAAAATTATGTTTAGCCAAATCTAAGGAGAAAGCTGGTAAAATTAAAAGTCAACAGCGACGAAGAGAATTATTAAAATTGTTGACCCGTTTTCAGTTATATATGAACATAAGTAATTGCTTTTGTTAAGTTATAATAAATATTATTTTTACCCCATAATACCAATTTTTGTTATAGATTGATATTAGATACTGTTCATAATATGTACATTTGTTTATATATATATATAGTGTATATGAAATTCTATGAGTTTACTTTACGTGATATATGTGTAACCTATATCCTATATCCCAATATTGTATGACTTAATAGTCTCAATCAACACGTTTATTTTTATTTTTGGAACCTATCTATCGCGCAATCAAAGTATGGTTGTATTCATAATCTATAGATCAAATAAGAACAACAATTTTAAACTTTAAAATAATACTTTTAATGCGAAATATAATAATAAAACAGTAATTCATCTCAGGTGGATTTATAACGGAACGATTGCAAACATGAATCCTTTTGTGAAAATCACAAAATCGCAATTTATTTCTCTTCCCGATGACAGTTTTCTCATCATCCTCCATCCGTTTTGATTTTGACACCTTTGTATAAGAAAGACTAAAACGTGGCCTTCCGTGAACTGCTCACGGACCTACATTGCAAACAGCTCGTTTTTGCCATAAAAATTGTCCATATATCTACCATCACATATCTGTTATGAAGATAAATGTGCGGCCGAAATGTTTCAACCTACACAATTTTATACTATGATTACATTTTGACTTCAAAACGTCCTTTCAAATTTTATATTTTCTTTTGACGTAAAAATAAGACGGAGGCAATTATTTTGGGAACAAATTTATCCTACAATTTACAATCATCACCATTCAAAAATGATTTAATCATTGTGTGCAGTCAAGATGAAATGCCAATGCTTCGCTTTCAGATACCAAAGTAAAGATTCCCAATATTTTTTTAAAATAATTATTCAAATACCTAGTAGTGCAACTAAACGGCATTAGAAACTTTTTGAAGAAAAATAATCGATGAAAATCTAACACATCGTTTCTAAAAACTGAAAATATTTTTTGAAATTATTACTCGCATATTATAAAAAAAAACAAAAGAGATAAGAATTCATTTATTATTATTATACAATTAAAAAAAAAACTATTGTAATATAAAGAATGCAGTGAATTTTTTTTTATGGAACATGTTTTTAGTGAGTATATTTTTGTTTAATTTAAGCAAAATGAAATTCAAAACTGAATTATTTTTTTGATAACGCCATCGGTTAATTAACTTTAATAATATGAATAAGCAATTGCGAGATTCTATTGAAATTGAATACATTGTATTTTTTTTTATATATTTACTTAAAAAGAGGAATATCTACCAAAAAATACAGCATCATTATTAAATTATGATGTCACTTTTAAGGTGTTCACTGTCAATACTTGGTGAAATGGCATTATAATAAAAGTTTCTTTTTAATTTTTTCTCATAAAATTTATTTGATCAGGACCGGTTTCGCTCATCGCGAGCATTATCAACCGATAAGAAAAATATATAAACAGTGCTATTTATACAAGTTAAATTGAAATACAAGGTGTAAGCAACTACTAACAATGAAAAGGATTTACAAATTACATTATAATTACACAAAATTAAAATGCTTAACACCTATAACATACAATTAAAAAATCATCAATAAATATAAGTGGCAAATGATGTCAATTATAAACTAAATTTCAGTCCTAAATTTAGTATGAAAAGTTGATTGAATTAGTAAATAAAATTAAAGATATTACAGTTCCTTTAAATTCTAAGCTTGTTTCTTTTGATGTAGTGAGTATATTTACGAGTTTCCGTATACCTGAGTTAAAGTTAGCTTTTTTAGACTTTATGGATAGTAAAAATCTTAATCCCTTGTTAGTTAATGATATTAAATTTATTGTCGATTGTTGTGTTGACCAAAACTTCTTTTAATTCAATGAAAAAAATTACCAACAATGGAATGGGTTGGCAATAGGGAGCCCTTTGTCTCCTATTTAAGCTGATTTTTTCATGGATTTTTTAGAATCGAAAATCAGTAATTTTGAAATTTAGGATTGAAAAAAAATATATATTTAAAAATTTGGTTCGCATTTTTAGCTAGTTTATAAGAAAGTGCTGAATCGAACGAAACTACTGGCCTTAAGGGAATATTTATTTTGTGAATTTTAGGCTAACCATAAAGTCTAGGACACTGGGGGTTCATAAGTTTGTACATTTTTTTCATTCGTTCTGTCGGGAAACACGCATTGGCCTCATCGATAACAATTTTAACCACCTCTAAACTTGATGCAGTGGGATCACGTTTTAGGATAACGAAAGAAAGGCCTGACAAAATTAAATCCAATTTATTAAACGAACAGGTTGTATTTGCATCATCACCTTTGTTATATCCGTTTCATTAACTTAATTCTAGCCTATGCTAACTGCTCTTTTATGTTATATATATGTATTTTTAAATTTTTATTTCTTTTGTAAGAATTGATATGGTTTTTAAAAATCTCTTTTTCAGAATCTTCATTGTTGCTGATTTTATTGAAGTACATCATTACTTGAAAGCTGGACAAACACAAAATCATCATTTAGTTATTTACTTTAGTAATGTAGAGTTTCATTTTGTTTAAAAAATTCCCAAACTTTAATTTTATTTACTAATTCAATCGAACTTTTTATACTAAATTTAAGACTGAAATTTAATTTATAATCGACATCATTTGCCACTTATATTTATTAATGATTTTTTAATTGTATGTTATGGGTTAATTTTGTGTAATTATAATGTAATTTGTAAATTCTTTTCATTGTTAGTAGTTGCTTACACCTTTTATTTCAATTTAACTTGTATAAATAGCACTGTTTATATATTTTTCTTATCAGTTGATAATGCTCGCGATGAGCGATACCGGTCCTGATCAAATAAATTTTATGTGGAAAAAGTACTAAAAATCTTTTATTATTTTTATTAACATTATTATGTATTCATTTGTACTGTTAAATTTATTGAAATCTGAAACTGATTAATTTTTTGAATGACTGCCAAGTCTTATTTTTTCTTAAAATAAAAGTTATTCAAATGACGAAAAATTCACGATTTAATCTAAATTAGGCTTGGATGTTTTTTTAAAGTTAAATAAATCTTATATCTTAAATGTTTGCAAGCCAGATGTTATTCAACTGTCCTGTTGACATGACACTTTATTGCAAGCAGAAGATAATAATTTAGAAAACTTTTGATCTTATCTTATGTATTTGATTTCTTAAAGGTCTTAAGAAAGGCAATTAAATAAAAGTTGGGAGAGAAAGAATACCGCTAACAGATTGAATACTCGTTGTTGACTAAAATAAAGCTGCTTGTTTTAAGAATAATAAAAAAAAATCATGAATAATATCATAATACAAAATAAAGTGACAATATTAAAGTAAAAAAAAAGATTGAAGAAGTAAAATATTTTTTAAAGAGAGTACTTCAAATTAAAATAAACGTAGTTCTGATTGAACTATTATTAAAGAGGTATGTACTTAATTCTTAAAAATTGGTTAAATAAGGAACTACCAAGAAAATTCAATAGTTTTTTAAAAAAAATTGTGCTGTTATTTATGAATAAAATAATTAAACACATAAAAAAATCAATGATATTATTTCTTGATTGAAAGACAGAGACCTTATATAGAGTAATACCCCTATTGCGCATTGATTGACTGATGATCTAATTATCTTCAATTTCTTCTTTAAAAACATTTAAATAAGTAATCAACTATAAGTTTTAAGCATGAACTAAAATAAATGTCATTATTTTTACTTATTACAAACATTTTGTATACATTTTTTGCATTATTTGATGATAATTGATATTTCATCTAAATTAATTTGACTTATAAACTGTGGTTAGTACATACGCCGATACATAGTAGCATAGTTTTATATATATTTTTAAATGTTTATAAAAAAACTTATTTCCAAATAACTATCCCCGGATTTTTTTATTATTATTTTCAATGTGATAAACATAAAGTCGAGCTATGTATAGCATTTATATAATAGAGGTATGGTCCATCAATAACGTAGAATAGAGCAATTTCCTATGACCTCTCATAGGAATGCTCCGCCTGACGACCTCGAGGGCAAGACGGGATATGGGAAAATCAGACACTGACAATTCGTCAATCAAAAAATGTCTACAGCTAAGATGTTTCTAAAAAATAGTCCCTACAATGATTGAGTATTTTTCAATCCGATTGAAAATAGTCTGTTAAAGTGAGTAGTTCTTTTTTACATTAAAAAAAATGAAAATATTTCAATGAAAAATGTGAAAGGCATGAGATATAAAAGAACATTGATGAGATTAAGTAAAAGTTTTTCAATAATATGATATATGATACCTTACTTGTTGCCCGATTTTAATATCTCTGAGAGCAGGGTATGACTTAGAATATGTCTCAATTTAGGATACATATATATATATATATATTTACATTTAGCTGTTAAAATGTAATTCATTTGTTAGACTCAGCGCTTGAATAGAACATACTATTTAAACGTCACGAAAAGTTTAAATGGTTTGATATTACATAATCAGGAAAGTTAGAAATTTAGATTCAAATGTGACATAAAACAACGATTTAAAATGTGACGTATAAAACAAAATATTCCTTCACTTTTTGATACAAGAGTAACACGGCAATTAAAGTTCTCAAATATGTGAATAGGGTAAAATATCAAGGTATTTCAGTTCTACAGTTTTTAAAAAAGTTAAAGGTTGATAGCTATTTCGGCTTACGCCATCGTCAGAACTATGCTTTACCAAGCCAAGTAAATGTACGTTTAAAGCATAGTTCTGACGATGGCGTAAGCCGAAATAGCTATCAACCTTTAACTTTTTTAAAAACTGTAGAACTGAAATACCTTGATATTTTACCCTATTAAAATGGAGTTCTACCAAGTAAATGCCAAATCAATAAATCAAATATGTGATACTAGCCCGTTCTTGGTTTTATTTGATATCGTTTAGAATCTGTTGATATGTAACAAATATAAAAAACCTTTGAAAATGATCTCAGTGTAAAACATTAGCAGGATATCAAATGTTATAATAAAATCAAAATAAGTACATACACTTTTAAAAAATGAGCAAACTAATTTGGATATACTTATAAAAAAAACCAAAATATTATGAAAAAAATTAAAACGTATTTCATATTTTATCGACTCTACGATATAAATTTCATTGTTATTT
Organism: Himalopsyche anomala; assembly: GCA_031772345.1. Lineage (NCBI taxonomy): Eukaryota > Metazoa > Arthropoda > Insecta > Trichoptera > Rhyacophilidae > Himalopsyche > Himalopsyche anomala. Next base: position 8,652,694 of record CM062844.1, on the reverse strand, counting down.
TCACATTCTTACGATTACTCTTATACTGTTATTTATAGATTTTTTAGCGAAATTAAAATTGTATGTATGTCGTTTAATAAGGAATTGATTTTTATTTAAAATATTTATTAACAGTTATTGAATTTTTTATTTCAGTACACAAAATAAAATTATCTGAGACAATTGATTGTATATTTAAATTTGATTTCAAAAAATATATTGTTTACTGTAACAAGGCATTTTTGTTATTCCTCATAAAAAGCAATGTTTGTATAATTAATACATTTTTTTATAGAAATCTGATAAGGAATAAAAGAGCTTATAAGACACTACAGCCGTGAATGGACACTCTTCATACGAAAGAGAGATTTCTCTATAAATATAAGTGACCTGCAAGATAAACAAGTTGTTTCTCCGACAACCACTTTGTGTGTATTAAGTTGCTGTAAAAAAAAAGTACAGGATGAAAACAAATTGTAGTAAAAATCACCGTGGAGCCGAATATATATTTTATAGAAATTATATTTTAATATTTACTACAATATTCAACTTTTCTATTTCAATTTAAATGTAATAAAATAACCGAATTCATTTGTTTTTTAAAGATTTCAATTCCAACTCCACACAATTTAATTGCTAGGATAATAACATGTATTTTTGAATTATGTAAACTATCAATGATAAAAATTTGTGTATGTGTAAAATAATTTATTTTTAATAATTATATTACAAAAAAGTGGTTGAGTATCAATCGTCTCTTTAATTTTTTTTTAGAATCGGCTTAAAAGTTCAATCATTTTAAAATAACTAATATTGATAGTTTTTTTGTTTAGTTTTGCCGAACAGTTGAATCTCGAGACGAATTCTTGAGATGTCCACCGTACAGCTGCGTGACTTCACGGAATAAAGATCCCGCTAATGGAACATACATTCAACGGATACCTGCTGCATAAATCTTTGCCTGAAATATACGTGATTTTAGCAAGAACACCTCACCAATGGCCCCTCTGAATCATCCTCTAATAAGAACATCTTATTTGATTGTCAGAAAAAAATATAAATGGCTTTGTTGGGAGGAGCGAAAAGAACTTTTTTCATTTACGATTTCCGCTTCGTGACTGGAGTATATCGACCGCTAATGGAGTACTTACATTAAATTAAATATACTGTACCAAACGATTTAAAAAAAGATAAGTAACAGTACACTTGCCTATCTATTGGCGTACTACAGCATTTCTTAAATCGAATTATCGACTCCTGTTCGAAGGCATGGATGTTTGTGATGACTGAATTTTTTCTTCCACACTTCCAATCCTAAAATGACGTGGCATAGCGACGGCTATTAGTTAACCACTAATCTAACTTCTATGCCTATTTTTAGAAAAAGCGAAATTGAGCAACTGAGTAACGAACAGTTCTCGTAAAAAAAACTTATGTTAAGATATAACTATTCGATCATATGCTTAAAAAAGAACACGCCAATCTTACAGTAGATTTTATAACCATGCCCGTTACTAATGAGTAGCATGGAATTCTGATTGAGATTATCAACAAAAGTTGTTGAAAATCCTATTTTTATTGCAGTTATTGTACTCACCATATTGCTGTTTGCCTGACAATAGCATATTGTAATGTGTAATATTTATTGATTTCAAACAATATGAATTGTAGACAGAACAAAACTATCGCCCCAAAAAGTTCGTTAAAATCGATAGAATATTTGCTACTGTATCGAAAAATGTATTTCGAAAAAATATTGAAGTGAAATGGCAATAGGAAGCAATGATATTTGGTTGCCAACGACAACAGAATACTCCGGAAACAGTTACACACTGAAACGAAATTGGAATGGAGGTAGGCGCGACACACTGGCGCACGCAAAATATTTTTTTTTCCATCTACCATAATGCTATCGGGTGAAATATTAACCACTTGTTTAAAGTATTTAAAAAAAATGATTCACATTTTGATTCATCTAGCAAACATGCTAAGTTTTAAATTATCAAAAGTTGTTTATACTATTGAAGAAAAGACAGCCCGATCATTTTCGCTTAAAATAATTGACAATATTCCTGTAAAAAGGAGCGTTATTGAAATATTTGTATGAAAAATGAAAATGAGTACATTATATTATCATTATTTATGAAATGTAGTAAAAATTTACGTGAATGTAATTAATGCCACAAAAAACTATTAAAATTTAAATTAATAACACATGTAAGTTTAACAGAAACTGCGTTTTGTTATTTAGATTGTTTTCTAAGAATTATTTTTTTTGTATTCAAGCTGAAAAAAATAAATTATTATTGAGTCATCTTTAAATAAGGCGATTCAAATTTCATGTTTATAAATTAAGCACGTATTAAAAAAATAATAAAAAAGTTTTGATACAAGCAAGATCTAAAATTTATTTGTAAATTATATTGTAAAAGACGAACGAAAATTTATAGTTTATCACACATTGAAATGACTTCAGCATTTATAGTTGTGTCCGAATAGTATATTAAGCTATTTTGGAACCTTGCTGTGAAAATACCTTAAATGCTAATTATTGCACAGGAATTTTTTTTTGTATAATAATTTAATAAGAGTTAAATAAATATCAAAGGGAATAAAAAATATTTTCCTTTATACTATTTAGACCTGCTAAATAGGTAGAATAAAAAACGATAAATCCACATTATGTAAAACTCGAGAAAAAAAATGTGTGTACTGCGTGTGGAAATGTATGTATTTACCAAAAATCGATTTAAGTCTACAAACCATTTTAATTCAAATCTTAACTAGGCATATACTTATTCATGGGTCTTATAGTTTAATTCTAGTTGATTCTGGTGGCTTGCATGTACAATTTTATTTCACTTATGTTTGCTTAATTGTATAGCTAATTGGCCGATAAACGTTGTTATTTTGTTTAACTTTAGATAAAAATACAATAGAAACAAGACAAGTGTTTCTTGCTTGAAACAAAAATCATATCATGGAGTATCATATCTAGTTATAGCACTCATTGCTTTATTTATTTTAGGAATTCAGCTTACTTGTCTAACCTCTTTTATAGTCAGTACACAGCACTGGCATAGGGGTGAATCTCTAACGCAATTTTACGTTTGAAAAGCCATATTGTGATGGGATAAAAATTTTAGTGTGAATTTCCAGTGACTGCCTCCTTTCAAAATGCTTGTAAATGATTTCAAAGTGTCTACGCGTGTGTGCGCATTGCGTTGCTTATTTTATTTTCGGCACAATAGTGTTATTTATTACAAATTTCAATGGACCACAATTTGAACATTTTTGTTTTGAGATTATAGGATAGAATTTATTCACTGAAATTTTCTAAGCCTTATCTCTACTTCAGTAAAATGTTACTATTTTAGAGATGATTTATAGCATGTAAGCTTAGAAAATCTAAATCAATGTTGGTGATTTAACTCTCAGCATTAATTTGTAAGCGAAACGTGAAAAGAATGATGATCTTTCTTGTACACTAAAACTTCTCTATCAATGCGAATTAAAAGTTTTATGGTTTGGAGGTTTAAAAAAGTTCGAAAACCATAAAAAAATTCCCCTTTAAATTGTATGACGAAAGAATTCTTTTCTCTATAAATAAACGTGTTTGAAATGAAATGAAAAACGAAAACTAAATATTTTTTTTAATTTAAGATTTCGACTGAAGGTATAATATGAAACTACTGCTTAATTTTTATTTATGTTTGTTATTATATTGAAATTTGAATGCGATGTCAAGAAAATTTTATGGAGTTATATTTCGAACACAAACATGTTTAATGATAAAACATTGCAAACCATTAGAATAAATTTGATACTTAGACTTTTAAGTTTCAAACCATGTTCGCTCCATTTGTGCATTGCCTTATAAACACTCAATGAAGCAACTCTTTTCCGGCAACTGTAAGAATTTAAAAACGATCGTAAACCACGTTTTTTAAGATCTAATTTTAAAGAATGGAAAACAAAAGTTATCAACTATATACCTTTATGCCCGTATATATTTTAATTTCAACATAACATACAATTATGTCTTAATTAAAGTATATTTAATTTTTTTTTTGAAAAGGTTCTTTAGAGAAAGCTATAGATCAGTGTTTCTCAACCTTTTTGGGAGCGTGGCCCCTTTTGAGTGTCTTTATTTTTCTGTGGCCCCCTACCTTCTTTTTTTTTTTTTAGCTCACCGAGAAATTTGAAATCTCTGATTTGGTATACTTTTTTCCAGAATATCTCCAACACCTTTTTTTTTTTTTAGCTCACCGACAAATTTTAAATCCTCAATTTACCCGTGGCCCCCCTGAAATGTGCTGTGGCTCCCCAAAACTAAAATAAATCTCTGTGGCCCCCTTGGAACATGCTGTGGCCCCCTGGGGGGCCACATGGCCCACCGTTGAGAAACCATGCTATAGATAACCTGCTTAGTAAGAATATTTTTATAATTTATATTATTGGTGAAAATTAAAAGAAATTTTCTGCTTGATTTAGAAATTTATATAAAACTGTGATAAATATTGGTAAAATTGAAATTTTGCTACAATATAAATAAAAATTGATCAATCTATCATCACATATAGTTTGACGTTTTTCAAAGACAGGTTAAAACTGAATGCATTTTACAAATAACGAAAATAATAATTCAAGTTTTATTCCTTGAATACCGAAATAAACAAGAAATCTGAAACAGTTTCTTAATGCCGTTGAAAAAGTGTGTAGAGAGGACACATTATTAAATTTATCGATTACTTTTCTGAGAGGTACCATCCCAATGGGAAGCGGCCCGTTCTATTTAAAAGACTATTTACTAAGAAGTGAGTTCCATTAGAGCTTTTGGATTTCCACGAATTTTAAGTTATTCTCTTTTAAGTCTTTACTATATATATATATTTCCAGAAAGATTAGTTACTTGGAAATTAGCTTAAAAAGTCTTAGATGTCATTTTTTGTTCTAATTCATTCTAATTTAATAAACTCCGGTGTCTGCATTATATTATTTATTGGACAGTTAAATCAGCAAAAAAGGTTATTCAAATATTTCATGTACGGTTTCTGTTAATTCCTACTGAGAGTATTTCTAGTAAAAAGGTTAGTGTAATATATTTGTTTTGAAAACATATTGAAAATTATAAGTTCAAAATTTGTATTGAGCACTGGAAATATTGAAAACGATTCTATAAAATTACTAGTTCGGATTTATCGCTAAGAGGTGGGAGTCTGCGAAGAAGGAAGGCTGCAAATATTATCAACCAATATGTTGACTGAAGGAAAACATTTTACGCTTGAAAAGTTATTGTAGTGAAGTCTACGTTATAGCGTCAAAGCACATTTGCATCACTCAACACGTCGCTCTATGAAAAATAGTAAATACGGATTCAAATAAATCTACAGAGATAATATAATATCTTTTGGGATAGTCTTCTTAGAAATATGAAAAAAATACAACAAACAACGCGCAAATGCGATTTTGATTCCCCTCGAGTATCCTATTGCCAATTGACATATAGTCGTTGGTTTATAAAAGCTTCCATTTTCCCCAAATGCTTTGCAAGTAAATACATAAAAAATATGTACTTTCATTGAATTCAGCGATACATTTTTGGACATTTTTTTTATAAAATCAAAATTTATAACCAAATATGTAAATAATAATTCGTTTCTTTGAAAATAATTTTCAAGTAAAATTTAGCGTAAGATTTTTATTTGTCGTCTAGAAATCAAATGAAATTCTAAAAATTAACACAAAAATAAAGATAATATTAATGAGTTAGTGAAGAGGGAACTAGAAATAAGAAATAACAGCATTAATTACTCGTGTTAAATGAGAATCTTTATCATAAAACAAATTTAAAAGTAGCAAGAGTAAATCTGAAGATGTTTCTGAAATAGGCGAAACGAGGGTCAGTATTAATTTTTAATTGTATAATAAAAAAACATTTTTTACAGATTCAAAACAAAAATAACAAAATAGAACATCACGAATACAAAATAAATATCTTTTGCAAGAAAAGTTTTCCTATGACGTATTATTAAATATATAAATATCCTCAAACAAACGACGATTAAACACAACAAAACTGATAGTTGTACTCGCTAAAGAGTTTGTAATTGAGTAGTGGTAATTTGTGAAGATAATAAACAGGTTGACGTTTGAAAACAAGTAAATAGTTTGGTTAAAGTGTATGTATAAGGTTAAACTTTACGATTTGTGCCTCACTTTGGTTATCGGTGTGACAGACAAAGCCATTGGTTTTTTTTTCTAAAAATATTCTGTGTAATCCGCGTATCTTCGTCATGAAATTTTCTCGTAGTTCCTTCGGTCGTAATATTGATAGCATTCTTCTGTATTTCAGGATGCCTTAACCTTTTCAGTCTAGATCTAGTTGAAGCACTTGAGTAAGTGCTTAATTTCCTAGTCATTTCGTGAAAATTTATGTCACATGTAACTATTCTATCATATAATATCGGATAGATCGACCCATTGTACTGGAAAGGTAAAGAATATTTGAAGATAAATCTATCATCTAAGATCGTTTCATGGAATGAATCAATTATGTATTATTAAGTCTTAAAAATTATTGTATTCCCCACTACCAATTTAATTTTTGAAATATTATAAGCAACATTTAACCAAAGATTAGTTTTTTATAAATTTCATAATTCTATTTTTACTGACTTTAAAAAAAGATGATCAAGCAAATTACAATCGATCTTAATGGTGTACAACGTGTGAAAGTCATATTGATAAAGCTTTAGTTTATTAATTTTGAAAAAATGTATTATATATTATTTCAATATGCACAACACATATAAAATTATTCGTTATCAGTAAGAGTCACTTTGTAAGCACGATATTCACATAACCAAAAGGGAAAACTTTTGTGAAATTCATTATAATAATATAGGTGATTGACTCTGCAAATTTGGCCCGGAGTTTAATTCCATCTACTAAAATGTATGTGATATAATTAGATCGTGCTCGAGCCGAGAGTATTATAACCAATGGCGGAGATGTTATCAAGTAAGTGGCACACCTAGAGTGTAAATCGTGAGTCAAACAACATAGCTGGTTCCTTATATCGGGTACTAGTTATACAATAAATCAGTTTCCACTAAATGATCCGCAAAATTATAGTAATAATTGTCTTTCCACATTTTGGGGTAAACTTTAGAAGGAATTTGAAACATACCATTACTGTTCATCGTTTATTATATGATTATATTATTAAAAAATATATTGTGTTTCGAAGTTCAATTATGTTCGTACTTTATTTAGTACCATTATGTAGCCTAATTATTGAGAAGTTGTTTATTTATTTTTTGGTACAAATAACAATAGATTTTAGATTAAAAGTATTGGGTATATATATGTATATATATATGTATATTTACAATATATTCTTATGTTTACATAAAATATGTACATATAACATTGCTGAGATTTTCAGTATTCTATTTTTAACACAAAGTTTTATCGCATGCGTAATATTAAATTTAAATTACATTTCCTACAATAAGTTTTATTTATAAAAAAATCGGGAAACTTTTCTTGACTTGTAGTATTTACTGTCGGAAGTCGGTTAATATTTTAAATTTATTATTGAAGTAAAAAAAGGCATAAATGGAAGCAAAAGATGTGATAAATATGTCATTCGAGTCGATGAAGTGTATGTCAGTGATGTATATTTAAACGCTCAAAAGTTGCTAATTTAAATTTAAAATAATGACGTCTTTATTTTTTTATCAAAATTTAGCCTACAAAGAATAAATTCAAAATAATACAGTAATAATATAAGGTTAAATATAAATAATGAATAATTTATAACAGTCATTTGAAGTATTTTTTGTATAATTGATTATTATGATAACGATAAAGCAAAAAGTCCACATTTCGGAAATAGAAGAGTTTTCGTGCTTAACACAATCTTACATGTTGTTTTTACCTTCCGCATAAATCAGCCAGGCTGTTTTCATAAGAAAATGTTCTACAAATACGTTACGAAAATTTCTCAGTAAAGTTGCCGAATACGCCATTCTTCATTAGCAAAAAGCGACCACGGTTATTTAAAATTAATTATTTAATATTGGATAAACATTTTAATGAAATATTCTTCAACAAAAGCACCAGAACACTTCATTTGCTTATGCAATTGATTATTTACAATAATATTAAACACCGAAACACATATTTCTTGAAGTAGTTTGTATGGACGGGAAAAGTCACTGTAATTTATTTATTTAATGTTGAATTAATATTGTTAGGACGCATTATATAAAAAAACACAATCAATTTGATTGTTTCAGAAATAATTCTTTAAAATATTATATAGGATACAAAACAAAAAACAAAAATCTGTTAATATTTCTTATTGTTTTTGTGTTTATTTTCAATTTCCATTTTCTGATCCTGTCCTGTTCTAATTTTATATTTGACATAACGTTTGAAAAAAGTATTTTATTTGTTGTTTTTTTTAAATAAAAGAACGATTGGGTGGTTTAATACATTATACAAAGCTGCAGTGTCAGTAGTAAACGCTTGAAAATCCATTTGTAAGTAGGACGGTGAGTTATTGAAAATATACGAAGGTTTTATCGTTTGAGGAGCGTAACTCCTCCTACTTATTTCACCTTTCCTGGCTTCGACTATCAAAATAAAAATTGTGAACTTTTTGTTACAACCTTAAATGTTATCCTTTATAAATAAATGTCGAGAGAAAATAAGCCAACACATGATTTTCTTTTATATCTCTGGTTTTGTACTATTATCGATGGATAACTGAATTTACTGATTTTAAACAAATTTGTCATGTTTAAATATTTTGGAAAATAGTTCTTAGTTCTGAGATTAGTTGAACGATGTTTGAAATTAGTAAATTAAAAATAACTACCGTATTTCTATGCAATTCGGAAGTATGTTGTGAATGAATGGAAGAAAAAATGTTTTTTAATGCAAAATATAACTAGACAAATATTAATAAAGACTGTTAATCTGACAAAAACTAAATCTGAAAAACCATTTTATACATCTACATCAACATATTTTACAAAGATCCAATAAACAAAAACATCAATGACTTAAACATTGAATATTTAGCTTTTTATGGCAATATCCTCATTTAAAGAAGCATGAATTTAATGTTTTGTAAGGAATGTTCTTTTTAAATTACCAGAATTTAGTATGCAATATCAACATTGAATAATTTGTATGCTATTGCGATCTGATTCAGCTGTATTTTTGTTTTTATCAATGAACTGTTTTAGAACGCGTAAATAAATATGTAATAAGTACCGGTATTTAATATTAAATACCTAAATACTGGTGTTAAGAAGTTTGCCTAATCCCTGATCATACATATCTAACACTTGCAAACTTGAAATAATACACAAATAAATTGTTTTCAAGTAAACTAGTGTTTCATAATAAATATTGAATCAGTTTTTATTTAGACTTTTATTCTCTTGGAATTATTTATTACTAAAAACTTTCCTTCTATTAAATTATTAATTTTATCTTTATTGTAATTTTTTCTTTAGCCTTTACATCAAGTGATTGAATAATTTTAATGGTTAATATTTTTTTAGTAATTAATAAAAGTATACGTAATATATAACATTAAAAAGTTTTTGATATATTCATATAAATATGGATTTATCTTTACACTTGTAAATTGGGTTTAACGTTACCCATTTCTCCTTTAAATGCTGATCGAAATACAACTTTGGAAATATACGATAAATTCCAATTTGTGTTTAAAATGTTTAACAATAATCTTGTTATGAGAATCAAAAAAAAATAGTTCAAAATAAATCATTTATTTTGCGACTTGAGTCGCAATCGAAAACAATAATCATAAATAGTTTTTATATTTTATCAAGAAAGATTTTTTTGTGTACTAATTTATGAATTTTTAAATGTTTTATATAATAAAAAAGCATCTAAGCTTATAGATGAGGTACAACAACGCTCAAATCCCCGCCTAATCTTATTGCGACTCTGGATTTCCCGTAAACCTTTATGCAATTTATTTTTGACAGACAGAAAATTGTAAGCAATCACCTCTGGGAGGGCCAAACTTGCCTAGTTTTCCATCCCTGTGTGAATTGTCTCGTTCCCGTAAAGCAATGTATGTACAAGGCAATTTATGAAAAGTTATATAACTACAGACAAGGTTTTTCTGGTATTTTATTTCACTAGGGAATTATTAAGATGGCAACATAAATTTACTTAGAACAGTTTCGCTTTTTCGATCAATTGTGAACTCGATAAAAACAATATTATTATTAATTTACCTAAGTAATGAAAAATATTCAGATTTACTTACGTAATTGTTGATGATGTTGTTAATTATTGTCGAATAAATACGCCTTGAGATTATTTCCACTTGCTTTTGAAATTAATTTTGATTTCCACAGAAATTTTGTAGCAGTTAAGCAGATACTAGAATGATTCAAATTCTTAATGTCAATGCATCCTTGAGAAGAGAGACTTCTAGTATAATATTTTAAAATGTTATGTAGATATTTATAAGTAGTCAAAATATTCAGTTCGTGATATTTCAACGAAAAACTTCTGTTAATCTTGTTCATAATAAATTTCTAAACACGTTTTATTTTTTTTTATTATTTATATATCCAAAGATATCGATTTCTTTGATTTTACTTTTTTTTCTTTGTAGAAAAATTGATTAATTTTAAATTGAATTAGTTGAAAACTTTTATTGTTCAAGTATTTATACACAATAAGATCTGAAAACAATAAAAATAAATTATACTAATATTGTTCGGAACAATCACAACTGAAAATAAAATTATAAATTAACATTTATGAAGTAAAGTTGCAGTGTATTAAAAACAAATTTTGTTGTATAGATGAATTCACTTAAAGTCTACTTTTCAATAGCTGAAAGAAATCTTTGCGATTGTTGGTTTTTATTCGGCTTAACTTGACTTAGCACTCCTTTTCCGAGACATTTTATGCCCGTACATCCCGTCTGAGAGAAATTTTCTTGACAAATCGGTAATTTTCGGAAAAAGAATGAACTTGCAAAAGCGTAACGGAGAAAAAAATATGCGGCATCATGGAGCGCGGTAGAATATTATTATGAAGGCTATGGGGGTGTAAAAATGGGGGTTGCCAGAAAAAACCGATTGTGATTATGTTATTATTTAAGTCGGGCTTTACAAAAGAAACGAACTCACGATTGCTTTCCAACTCTAAACTTTAATAACAGAATAGTTTTATCATTTCACTGTGCTACTTTATTTAAATTGTATCTAATTATATTATCACACATATTTTTTGATAGTCAACTAACAAAACATGTTTTTCGTTTAAAACAGTCCCGAAAATTGTAATTTATATTGTAAACTGAATGATATGATTTCAACACTGCAATATATAATTGCATATTTTTAAAACGAAGGTTAGCATTTTTGTGATTTTGAACAATACATATGCTGGGTGTTTTTTTCTTCATTTTATAACCTTTTTACTAAGCGTTATCAATCTGATATGTTGACACATTTATATTTTTTTTGTGGTTTTAAATTATATGATTTTTTTTTCATCAATTACGCCATTTAAATACTACTAATCGCTTAAGAACATTGGTTGTAAATCAGTCATTAAACCTGATAAGAATAACGAAGCAAGAGCAAAAGTTTTACCTAGTTACTTTATTGCTTTCTTGATGCTGCATATCCAGGACTAACTAGTCTTGTGATGATAAGAATGTCAAATCATCAAGTTTCCGTACAATAATTTGAGCTCATGGCCGCGTGACCTAGAGTGATATAAAATTGTGATCGCTTACTACAATATTCTTATATAAATTTCAGTATTAATAAGTTACATTGCACATAAAAGTATAGCCTGTTTAATTTGAAAGCATTTTCTTTTTGAAGAGTTTTGTAAAACAAATCTTGTCCTGTATTAAGGATTTGCATCGTTGTTTTAATTCGTTTTTTTTTCATTGAAAATTGTAATCCAATACATACCCCGCGGTTAATTCTACCATGAAACTTGTATTTGATTTCCAGCATATCGGATATCGGTGTAATTGTTTGGGACTTGATTCAACATGCACTACATGTGACCGAGCTAAGCAAGACGAACGACGGTGATATAATTAAATTCTCTTATTAGTTAGGTTGACCGGACTACCAAGACTATGCCTTAATGAATTGATTGGTCTCGCATGGCATTTCAGATTCGGAATGTCTTAAAAAATAATACGGCGAGCTAGAATAAGGTGGTGTAAAAAAATCTTGATATGTGAGTAACGATAAAAAAATCAATTATTAAAAGTACCTATTATTTAAAAAAAAATATTTGTCATCGTTATATTTTAACGATCTTATAGGTATTGAATATTTATATCAAAAAAAATTCCAGTGATTCATATAATATTATTTTTTACGTTATGCACAATTATATGTTTTTTAACAAACGTATGTTTACGTTTTCTATTAGTAATTTTCAACTAATATCTTTTGCAATATATATTTCACATAAAACAAAAAATAGCAAGAGAAACTTAATTTTGTTAGTTTTGTAAATGATATACGTAAAATAAATTTAAACTACAAAAATCTAATAGTAAAAATAATAACAATCCAATAATGATTACAATCTATAATAAATATACATATACTAAAAATGGTTCCCATTGTTTTTATATTCACAATGCGCACCTATTGACAACCTCTGATAAGAGAAGACAGTACCTAGCGAGAAAAAAACCGCTTGTGATTATGTTATTATTTAGGGCGGTATGCGTGCGTGCACGCCGGGGCCAACTTTTTCCGGATTCCGGATATTTATGTACAAAAGTTTTTCATTCTTTCTATCGTCGCAAAGCGTAGCGTATAAATACTAAAGTTTCCAATAAGTTGAGCGATATTTTCTCGGTTAGATCACAATGTATTTTTTTCAATCAGCCCATAGGGCATTTATCATCGACACGCCGCTGGACCAGCCGAGAACTAAGTTCGATAAAATTGTAGGATATATTATTTTGTTATAAAGATTTATTTTCATTTTATAATTGATGTTTGTATTACTAATTTTGGATAATCATTTACGGGTAACATCACCTTCTTTAGATATTTATATGTTGTGGCTTATTACAGTAAATTCAGGTGCCTTTGCATTTCATATATGAATACACGTTAGGTGACTGGACATTGATTACCACATAAATAAAACTACCAAGCATAATAATACATTGTATTATTTGTAATCAAATTTTTGTACAAATGGTACAAATGGTTAAAGTTAATTTATACGAAATCTTTAATTTCGTCATAAAAGCTTAAACTATCTTAAACTCCCATGGTTGTTGGCATAGCAACCCGAAATGAATAAAAATATTAATGTGAAAAGCGTAAATTTTTAATTTTAAAGTCATTATAAAGTTTTTTGATTCAATATATATTGCAGAAAATTATTCATTAATTATATTTAAAAAAAACATAACGACGATCATATTCTTAAACAAATATAAAATCAAAAAAAATGCGTATAACTTGTATATTTAATGATACCTAACGATTTAAAAATAAATGATAAACAGACAGTTTTGTTTAAATTAATTAGTTCATTTAAAATACACATTTTTTTTATATGGTATATTAACAAGCGATGGCATTATAATGATGCCGTAAATAATACTTATACCACATATGTACGATATCAACAAACTTAAATAAAAATATTATATTATGGTTATAAAATATATAATAGTAAAAATAAAAATAATTCCATGAATTCCATAAATCAACCATCTTGTGTAATTTTTTTAACATTTTTTTTTCGTAAATATATTTATAATATTAATATAATTTGTCGAAAGTAATGAAATATTTTAGGCATACGCTTACAGTTTGAAAATCACACACACAAACCAGTAATGTATACCTAGTAAAATAAAGTTTTTGAATTTATATGATTTTATCAAAATTTATTGGTAAACATATACAAATATGTCAATCTGAATATTTATATTATAAGTAAGAAAAACTCGCTCACTTAAAAAACTGATTGTACTTTTAATATAATTTGAAATAGATATGTCATTGAAACAAATAAAATCCAAATTTTGTGATTAATGAATACACACAAACCCCAAATTATGTTTTTGATAAGGTATAAAAGAATCCACATAAATTTAAATATGAGATTCAAGCAAAATAAACTATCTATCCAAAATAACATAAAATAAGTCGAATGGTCCGTAATTAACAAAGCAGATATGTTCTAGAAAAAAACGTATGTGTATATTATGTTATATATTCAAAATAAAAATAGTTCCTACACAGGCGACTTATGAAATAATTCTTTTTTAAGAAACCATTTTTTACTATTTTTTTTAATGTCACTTTCGTTGTCACTGGGTATAAACATCGCAATGGTTAATTATTTGTGAAACACCAACAGGTCAAACATATTATTTTTCTTGTGAAATTATTCAGATTTACTTTTGGATCCATGTTTCTTCATCTGGTTAAAGTAAAACCGCGTAAAAAATTATCGTATACATTTTGGTTTTGGTGTACTCCGAGTAGAGGAAAATTTCCTACAAAATACACTTTACAGTTTTTCTAGAGATTTTTTTGTATTCTTTTTTTTAATTGCAATACAGGGAGAAATTAATTTAAAGGTTAAATTATAATGGATAAATCTTCATTTTTATATGAAAAACGAACTGAGAATTTCGTTTTGTAATATTTACAATTGTTGATACATTACACATTATTTCTTTTTATTCTTGGAGAACATAACACTAATTGAGTAGTTAAGTATTGCAAATACAGAATTTCTTAATTATTTGAGTGTATTTCTTCTTTATACTGAATTCATTCAAATAAGATCAGCATTCATCTGTTGTAAAAATGTCAATAGGCAACAAAACGCTTGCGGTTCAATACAAACGGAGTTTCCTATTTTGTTCGAATAATGTTTGCAAAAAAATCGATACTTCCGGGGCTTGCTTTTTCACGGAGAAGCGATTTCGCCAATTTCCTCGAACAAGGCATCGTATTTTACTCATATTTGAAATTTTATTTAAAAATGGTAGTAAATCGGCTACTTTTTTCTGTATTTTTTTCGTGTCTCGAGCGTGACATTTTTGTGTTATACATTATGGAATGCTTCTTTAAAACTGATGATACATGATTAATTAAAAAAAATATCTGTAGTATAGTTAACGGTATACTGGCAGAAAGCGTTATATCAAAAAAACCTTAATTTGAAACAATCCACTTTTTCGAATATCATGAAACAGACTGAAATTTAGCATGGCCGTAAACAATAAGACACATTTGACCAAAATATGTCTTATTATATACACCTCAACAACTTTTAGTCGCATACTAGTCTTTTTTTGATAGCTGTAAAAATAATATATTTATACAGCTAAAACGCTTTAAGTTATTTATTTGTTTCTGTCGGTATTAACTGCTAACGAAATTGAACTACTTCTGTTACATCTTTAAATAATATTGAACTAAATAAATTTTATATTAGTGAGTTTGTTTTTCAAGACAAAATAGGGTGTTTAAAAAAAAATCGATCACCATTCATAGCTCAGAACTAGAACATCCAATCCCGGTCCTTTTTGCAATCCCGGGATTAACAACTTTTTCAATCCAGGGATTGCTTACTCGGCACTAAATTGTGGAGAAATTCGTGGATGAGATATTGTAGGTCGCTGGCAGATTTCAAAAATGTTTGCTCGCCGATTTTGAAACCCTGGGAATTAACGAATCTCCTAAAATGAAAAAAATGCATAGAAAACTTCTGTTAAAATACCTCCAATAATAATCCATATGCTCTACATTGGGAACGGAGATAGATTAGAAAGAAATCTTTAGTAAAATGTTTGACAAGAAGTGAATTCCAGGACCTTTTTTAAAAAAGAAAAGCACTGTATATATGCATATGTAAATATATAACATGTAAATCTTATAAAAGAATCAAATATAAATTTAATTAAATTCGAAATATCATGTTTGGTATTCCTTCAAACGTGATGACGCCAAAGGATCGTTTGAAATTCTGTCTACTCACAGAAAAGGAAATCGTTAGCTGAAATGCAAACAAAACATATCTGCACAATATTATTTATTTGCATACACTTTGTTTGCGGAAGTTGTAACGCAATAAATAAAATATATTAATACTTGATGATGTATGCAATGAACGAGAAATTCTTCGTATAAATATTATAAATAGAGTTTTAAAACTGAATTTGTCTGAATCTCCTGAATCTGAACTGAATCTCTAACAGCATATCCTCAGTATTATATTAAAAGCAATAAAAAATATTTTAAGGGTAAATGATATGCTGAATATTTTGTGACAGTGACATCTTTCAGATTTTTTTGCAAATATTTGTATGGTTAGTAAAAAAATCGATGAATTTCGACAAGTTATTTTCTATTTAATTGTTTTTTTTATTACAAAAAGCATTCCATTAACCGTCTACTATAGTAACAGTATCGCATATTTTTTTTGTACTAGTTCCACATTAATTTAAGATGAATAGGACCAGTTTAGCTTTGTCAAATAATACGCCCTATTTTTTAACAAGTCAAAATAAAATTTTGGGTAAGAAATAGGTTAATTGTTTTACTATGCTCCATTTCACAGCTTGTTTTAGATAATGATTTTGATGGGAATGTTGAAGAACATTTACCTTCTTTATTCTTGACACGGAATGATGACGTTTAATAAAGTAGAGCAGACTTGATAATATTATTTACATGAAAGTTTTTTAATTTATTACTAGCCAGTACTCGGCAAGCGTTGCAATTCCACTCGAAGAAAGAAAGTGTTTGCGTTTAAATTGTGTTTATTGAAGTGCATGCTTTCTTTTTCTGTCTGTATGACGTTTGCTGCCGATTGTCTATGATACAACACACGCGCCACCTACTGTTATTTAATTGCACTATAACCTTCGCGCAAGTGCAAGCATATATTGTCAAAATGAACTGTATGGCAGACATACAAACATTGATTTTTATATATATGACCTATAACCTTCCCGGTAGTGCAAGCAAAAAGTTTGTAAAAGTTTTATTGCAATCGGGTGAGCGGTGTAGCAACGCATAAAGTACGAACAAACAAACATTCATTTCCATAACTTTCCACGATTTGTTTCATTCTCTGATTATGATTGTTTGACTTTTATTTCATACATTCAGTCCTTTTTTGTATTCGAAATTATTGTTCTATGATTACCGTTTCTAAAAAGATGAACCATACTAAAAACTACCTAAAACAAATTATAAAATAAATATAAATAGTAAAAAACATAAATTAATCATAAATTAATGTTATTGTGTTCTTACTATTAATAATCTGTGGTATATGGGAACCTTAAGAATATGATTTCCAGAATATAAGAAATATATTTCTTCATCTACTCTTACGAAATAACTAAAAACTCATCAATAATGACTATTATTTACAAAAGTAGAATTAGTATAGAATAATACTGTAGCACGGCTCATACTGATTTTTATATGGTCTGTCGGTCGCATTGAATATTTTAACCAATATATATTTTTTAATTCATTCAATTTTCGACAGCAATTTCTGGGTTAATGCAATAAAAAAAGAAAATCATTATAACAGTCGATTGTTGAAAAATATTTTACACTGGACTCCCTTTTTACACGATTTCGAAATAACACGGTGCTACATACCTTGCATGGACTTTCTTATATGACTTGATAGATTATTACCACGTTCGAAAAGACTTTCAAACCTAAAACGTATAATCAATGCATGCATAAGCATAAGCATGAAAAAAAGAAATTGTACAATATTCGTTGAACCTCGCGAAAATAATCAATTAAAAATTTCTTTGTTAACAATTTCGAATTTTCAATTTTAATACATTTAAATGTAATGTCAAAATGTTGTACGTTTTGACAGATTTGAAATGTTTCAAAACAACCGAGCGACAAATTTGAATTTTCAAAACAACAAAAGAAAATGGCCACCTTTCAAAAAGAAAATCGAACGCGCGGCCATTTTTGGTTTGTTATACTGCAGTGTAAAAAAACGTTGAAATCTACGAAAATTTTATTTTTCCGACACTGTAAGTTAATTTTAATATGCCTATAACCTCCCCGGAAGTGCCAGCTTAAAGGTTGTCAAAGTTTTATCGCAATCGGACCTGTGGCATTCGAATCCATAGGTGCCGAAGTTTTTGCAAACAAACATACAAAAATTCATTTATATATATATATATAAGATATGTTACTGCAAATTAAGCAGAACCTGGCTTATTTAAATCTAAATTATTTCCTTTCTGCATTTTTTTGGACGGATCTTGACTACTTCGTTTTACGCTTGGCTGAGACCTTTCTCACATGCTTTCTCATTAATTATTGTGTAAGAAAATGTTTTCAGTTTAATGGGAGGTTTTAATGAGTGTATACAAAAAACACGTACGAATACTGATTGTGAGTGTTCGGTTAACAAAGTTGTTAATTTATTATTATGGATTTTGGTAATGTGAGATTATACTGGAAGATTTGACCTTAACATGCCTAGTCCCTAACCGAATTTTGATAGTTACACGAAAGTAACAGCATATGTCATTTGATAGAAGGCTGTGTGTATATTATATTGTTGGTACTGCGTGTGGTTGCTTGAAAAATATATACAAATAAAAAAGTCTATGGCTGAGTGACTAGGGTAACTAGTTTTGGATGCATTTTTATCGGTTTGAGTTCATGCAGTTTTATTGTTATTTTTTTTTGCTTTCCTAAAAATAAGGTGTAAGAAGAGCGATGGGCTCACCGATAGTTATAATCTAGCGCTGTTCTTTATGTTTTCTACTTATCCTGTTTGAAAAAAAAATGTTTAGAAACTAAGTAAAAATCAGTTCTGTTGGAATAAGGAATATTAATTTAAACTTTGAGTGGAAATAGCTACATTTAAAAAAAATCTATTTTGACCATCAATAATTTAATTAATAAACAGCCTACACCGTTAAAATGAAATTTCAAGTGTTTTTTTAACAGAAAATAATATGTACTGTAATACGTCAAATGTTTATCTTTGCTCAATTCATCCGCTTCCATCCATCTGTCAAATGAAACATGCATTGAAGCCGTTTCACTGGTGACATTCCATTTACGTATAAAAGATTTAACTAGCTACGTAAAGAAATCAGTATTCCAGAGAAAGACTTGAGCAAAGCATAATTCTACAAGCAACCGTGAAATTTATTTGACATCAACTGAACAAATTTCATCTTTAGATATTGCCGTTCATATAAAATGCATACGTTTAACTCTCCAGTTAACTAACCATTCCGAAAATTTTTCAGTTTATCGCTAAAATAACGAGTTAAGCAGTTTCTAGTAAAAAAAGCAATCTCAATCCCTAAAAATTTTAATCGAATTTTCAAATATGTTTAATTATATTTGTATATAATTCAAAAATATGTATATTTTAAAATTTTAAATGCATTCATTGATTGTCATATATTTGTGAAGTTTGTTCTATTTATCAAAACAACAGAATAGTCTGAAAATGCTTCTCAAATAAATGAAACACGTATCACAATTTGTATCACAATCAAACATAATTTGACATCAACAAAATACTCAACAATGAAACGTGCTGATTCCCTATTCTATTGAAAATTAAAATATGGATTTGGTTGAATCATCGTATATGTTTATATATTCAAATGTCATAAGTATAATGAATTGGGTAACTTAATTAATTAGCTTGCGAGTAAACCACATACGAGATGAGACACGGTTGCTTCGAGATAACCGTGCACTTACATACTATTATGTAAGTATTTCAATGCGCACTGTCTGGGACACACAGCTGTACTCGATTAAAACCAAATGCCACTTATTCAACGCTTGCATTCTGCCGGTACTGCTTTACGGTTGCGAATCATGGCACCTGACGAAGACTCAGAAAAACCGTATACTGAGCTTCGAGAACAGATGCTTGCGTCGGATGATGGGGGTTAGGTGGTTTGATTTTGTGAGGAATTCAGAGATAAGGGAGCGTACAAGACAGCGTCCTGTCACGTCAGTGGTTATGGAGAGACGTTGGAACTGGCTGGGTCACGTGCTGCGGATGCCTCCGGAAAGCCTCAATCCTGCCTGCCTTTTCTTTCGACCGGTGGGATTCCGGCGTCCCGGACGTCCGTCGGGTACTATCCATAGGATGTACTCGGCGGAACTGAGGGATGCTGGCATGTCATGGGAGGAAGCAAAGCAATTGGCAGGAGACAGAGAAACATGGAGGTGCCGCGTGGTGGCCATATGCTCCACATAGGGAGCGAACATGGCCAAAGAAGATGTAACTATTTAAAATAACTTTCGTGAAACATGTTATACGTTTAAATAAATTACTCAGTATATGGAAGTACTGGAAAAGTTAAACGATCTATATATGCTAATGAATCAGCGTTGACTCATAATTAAGGTCTGTATCAAAAGTATTTTTTTCTGACACGGTATCGAGCACATTCGAAGGTATACAAGACATTTTGATGAGGACTATAGTATATCCATATATATAGCACAAAATAAACGGTATCTCTAGATTACGACTAAAAGTTAATACACGCCAAATATATATATTTTAAAAATAAAAAGCGAGGTATTTGTAATTAATTTCAATTGAAATTTCTTAGCATTAATGCACTTAAACGGAATATATAAAAACATAATCACGATGCATGAAAAACTTTAATTATTGTTTTGTAATGAGTGAAATGATTTTGTACTAATATACCAAAAATGTCAGTTCAGATGAGTTTTTTTCATAAAAAAAATGTTAATTTATCTTGCAAAACAATCCACTCGCTATCCATCTTCGTTTCCAATTAACTCTGTAAAAGTACCTGCTTTTTTTATCCACAGGACGTTCTTTGAGATTAGATGCTAATTAAGAAATGGATTGCTAAAAGAATCTCATTGATGTTACTTATTTAACTCAAGTTTTCTCCGGTGTTTTGTCAAACTCGCCAAAAGGGAGTAAAGTTATTTTTAAACATAGATGCATTCATTGACTAGTTATTTAAGCTAAAGAAAAAATAATTTGAACCTTACTCCTTGAAAAAATAATATTCATACAAGCTAAGAAAAATATCATAAAATTAATTTGAAATTCCTAATTGATGAAAAAATTACATCAACGTTAATTTGTGCAAAACAAAACCCTGATTTACGACATAAAACGTTTCACAATTTGCCACGTAATAAGAGACTGTAAAAATATATATATTGTAGATAATTTAATAGCGACGGGTAGTTTTTAAAAACAACGTTTCAATATATGTATATTGAATTTATAAAGATATGTTTGTAATTAGACGATACTACAGCTAAAAACTGTAGAACTAAAAAAGTTGGTATTTTTACACATTATAAAAAATCTTCATTAAATCGATTAATTAATAATATTAGTAAATCATTTTTCGTAAACATAAAAAGGTCCCATAATCAACGAGCTGTTCTTTTTTTGTTTCATTACATTCGTTGTTCATGTAATGTATGTTATATTGAAATATTATACCGATTCTTTAAAATTTACTAATATTAAATAAAATAAAGAGTATTTTGCCACATTCCGGACAGTCATAAAGCTCCACATTTTTCTGAATCGTTGAAAGGCTTCATTTCCACGATTTTAACCAAAAAGCACAATAATCCATAGTGTACGAACTAAAAATGTCAATAACATGTTCGTTCAACCGTTTTAAAGTGAAACTACTTAAACTAAGTGCAGCGTAACATTAGTAGATGGGTGTATTCATGTATGCATTTGTTAATCAAAGTTTTCCCTGAAGCAATTACCTTCCTTATGCAATAATTAGTACAAGGGAGATATGTATTTCTTTGATAATTACTGCGGAACGTTCCAGGTAATGTATATTGTGCTGTTAGTCAAATAACAGTAGGTAACATAACAGTTGTTGTTGTAAGTAGATACATAAAAAAAAACACATACATTATCATATTCATTATGTCAAGCAAATTGATAAATGAATGATTTAAATATTAATACGAAACTGTTATTCAATTAGATATTATTAAGATCGCGCCAATGTCTTATTATATATGTTCAATAAATCATTCAAAAAATAAACGAATATTAAAAAAAGAAAGATTAATTTGTTATTCCACTGGTTATATAACTAGGTGTGACTCGTGATTTGCCTTTTTTGTATCTTTAGAATGATGAAATAATAAAGTAGCTTTGTTAAAAATACAATTTATATTAACATATTTAAATATTTTATAATGAAGTGTATTTTAAACTAAGTAACTACCAAATCCATCGAAATCATGAAACAGTTTTATTCAATTTTTGTTATGCAAATTTACTACCGACATTTTAAAGAAGAAACTATCTATGTATTTTCAGACTTCAAGAAATATAAAATAAAATATGTACAATCTCTTAAGAAGCTTAAGTGGCGATTCTGATTTTAAAAACATTTCAAGGTTTGTATGTGTGTAGAGAATAAACGATTATATCTGTTGAGTCGATTAAGCAAAGATAAAAATAAGTGAATATGTAGTTTGCTATTTGTTAGAGAATACTGCAAATCCCGAAAAAAGTGATGTTAAAATTATTCTGTAGCAAATTCAAAGGATTGCATGAGCGCAATACAGGACATTTTCTTTTAGTTATTTGACTACACTAGAATAAACAAAAACACTAAAAGAAATAATCACGAAATGCTCAGCAAAAGAACAAAACGAGATTTACAACAATGTTTGATGATAGAAAGAAAGATTCTTAGGACTCTTAGGACGTTGGTATAAGATAATCTAGCGGACAGTAACGAAAAGCGACGACAAAGTTTTTGAAATTGGCATTGATTTCCTTCACCGTTATTCGATAAAGCTCGGAAAAATCAGATAAACAGAATTTCCTCAATATTGCGTTTAAAGAACTGCTTTAATAAAACAGTCCATTAAAATACATTTTTTTAATGTATACAATAAAATTTCGCAACTTTGCGCTTTGATCATGTGTAACAAATCGTGACACGTGTTTCGCTTCTTTGAAAACATCTTTTTGAACTGTCGCGAAGACTCACAATTTGTGACACAATCAGCGGAATTAAATGATTATTTGTTACATTTTTTTGTTTAACGATTCGAACCAGTTTTGTTAATCGCAAACATAATCAAAACGATGAAAACATAAATTGATACAGTTTATACAAACAAATTTGACCAATAAAAAGATGTTACCAAAATCGATTAAGGAAGAAAAGTGCACACATATAATGAATTTTAAAAGTAATTCTTAAATAATCAATATTGGATTTTATATTTGGATGGGGTTGTTGCACATTTTTATTTTTATAATTAATGTGTGCGATTCCACAATTTGTTCATGTGGGTAGTTTTATTTTTTCAAACTTCAATTGATTATTGTTATAATTTTTAATATGAATGTTTTTACACATGGTTTTATCTGGGTAGTTTTTTTAAATTCTATTATTGTAAGAATTGTTATGTGTTTTGATGTGGGTTATTGTGATTTATTTTTTCATATTTTAATTTATTGTTTCACAATTTTTCCCTTGACAACTCTCTTTGCGCTTATTAAAAAACAAATCTAAATAAGCTTGAACGAATGAACTTATAAATATATTTTTTATGCATATAAAACGAATATTCGTTTTACAAATCGCTTTCCCGAAATAGTAACCTGCAATAAGTTCCCTGTTTTTGGAAACTATATCAAAACGAAAAGGCGTTTGGTTCAGAAACTGTTTACACAAATCAACCTATTTATATTCGCTCTTTAGTATCAAAGAGCTGAATAATGTGTTTTTTTGTGAAAAGAGAGATATTTTATGAGTCTGCTTAGAGTAAGGGTTCTCTAGTCCTTCGACAATTACTTTTGAACGAAATCTTTTTTTTTCATTCACCGCAATAAAAAAGAAAACTTTTAATTATTAATCGTCAAGGAAAAAAATATAAAACGTTTAAATAAAAAGAGTTTTGAATAAATTTAGACCAATAAAAATAAACTCTTTTTAAGATACTATAAAGCAAAAGAAAGTCCCTATAATTTCTCAAGTTTTGTTGTTCTTCATTTCAGTTCTCATTTCATAAAAAAAGCTATTCTTATATTTAAAAATAAATCATAGTGAAGAAAAAATAAATTGTAAAATATCGGCTGGAATTATAATGAAGTTATATTACTTTATTTACAAAATCTTAACCGATGCTTTTTAAATTTTTTAATATGAAATACATATGTAGATTTAATTAAAAAGAGTTTTGATCGTACTAAAATTATTTCTTTTCATGTTTATGTTGTGTCAAGTACAAATTATATTATTATAGAAATGTAGTCGACATTTATTTATTAACTAGCGAGTACCCGGTATGCGTTGCAATGCCACTCAAAGAATGAAAGTGTTTTAATTCTGTTTATTGAAGTGTTTTAGGATATTTTTTGTTTTCCTATCTTGTGCGTATACGAATAAATCTGAAGGTTTTCCAACGCGTGAGCAGGCCACATACAGCTGTCCACGTGAAAAGCATGGATTTTCAAAATTTAGTCCACACACTTGAAGCGATTGTTCCTGTGCTTTGTTGATGGTCATTGCAAATGCGAGTCGCACCGGAAACTGCAAACATTTAAATTCGAATGGCATATCTGTTGAAATCTTTGGGATGCTTGGCAACAGTACATCTTCCCCTTTAAATTTTCCATTTAAAATTTTAAGCTTCGACATATTATTCATTATCTTGTTCACTGAAAGCTTGGTACCGTTGCAAAGTGGCGAGCTTACATTTTGGAAAAGAATGATAGGTTTGCCAATTTTCAATGTTTAAACGTGTCTCAGCATGTCTGGCAGATCAAGTGAATTTAAGAATTCAGTTGGATAATTGACAATTTCGTCATGATTCATTACAGTATCGATGGACTTATACTTTGTCTCTCCGCCTGGTATTTCGTTTTAAGTCCTGAATTTGATGGCATTAACATCGTTGTTTTTGGCTACTTATATAACAAGTTCACTGAACCACTGATGATTTTTGTAATTCTGTGTGAAATTTTTCGGAAAACTTTGTGAATCAATTCGCCTCGCCTATGGTTCTTGTAATTTTACTAAGGTCGGCGAGCCCCTTGTTAATTTAAAAGAAAACAATATTCTTAGGTCAAATGAGTACATAACTGCATTTCTGACTTATTTATTATCTATGACAGCATCAGCGCACACGTTTTCGGAAATTTATATCGATAATTTTTCAGTAAATTGCATATTGTTACACATTGTAAATGTATTAAGTAACAATCGATTGCTTATTTAAGTACTCCATCAGAATGATAAAAATCATTGCTTCCTAGAACACCGAGAATTGCGTTTATATAAAGCGAGCCTCTTGTAAGCGCATTGGCAATCCACTGCTGTCTGTGCTAATTCAAAAAAACTTTTCGGGCTTCCACACAACAACTCACTGATGTTTTACCGCAATCAGATGAACGGTATAGGAACGCATACGAGACATACCAACAAATTAACGTATTGGCAGCCCACCGCTGATTTATATACATTTGCGGACGTCCGCATAACAACTCACCAAAGTTTTATCGCAATCGAATGAAAGGTATAGGAACAAGAAAGCTTAAGGGACAAAGTTACCAAATTAACGTATTAGCAGCCCACCGCTGATTCGCGTACATTCTCGGCCGTCCGAAAAACAACTTATCAAAGTTTTTTTGCAGTCGGATGAACGGCATAGGAACACATACGGAAAAAAACAAACAAATTAACGTATTGGCAGCCCACCGTTGATTTATATACATTTGCAGACGTCCGCACAACAACTCACCAAAATTTTATTGCAATTGGATGAACGGTATAGAAACGCATACCAGACAAACAATCAAATTAGCGCATTAGCCGCACACCGCTGATTCATAAACCTTTTCTGGCGTCCGCACAACAACTCACCAAAATTTCATTGCAATCGGATGAGCGGTATAGGAGCGCATAGGTAACAAACAAACACACATTCATTTTTATATATGTATATAGATTTAATTTTTAATTTTGTAATCCAGAAATCATCAAGCCGTACTTCTTGGGGTATATGCATGTGACTCTTTTGTTTCAAATTCATGCCTGAGATTTTGAAAAATGAAAGAAATGCTTCTAAATTGTGTGTAATAAGCATTTTTTAAGACATCCAACATTATGTAACATTTTTAATATGTCTGGCTAAATTTTGTATAAATGACCCTTTTAGGGTGTTCACTGTCAATACGTGGTGGAAAGGCATTGTATTCAATAAATAAAATATAAATATTCAGATTTATTAAATTAACAAATTAGCTTTGCGACTTCTCCTTTTTTATCCGTTGCATTAAGCAACGGTAACTATTCTTTATCTATTTTTTTTTCTGTAAGAGTTGATATCGTTTGAAAAATTCTTTTTCAGAATCCTTATGGCTGCTGAAAAGAAATCGTAAAAAAATCGTAAGAAATCATACAAGTAAAAAAAACATATCAATGGCTTAAATCATTCTTTGTTTTTTTGTTCAGTTAGCGACCCCTATTCTAATCAATGAGATGTTTTTTTTTAAATATTAGTTCTATAACAATGTTTTTCTATCGCTATTGTTAGGATTTAATCAAGTATCAGAGAGAATGAAGTATGTATTATAAAACATGAAATATGTGATTTAAGACAGGTAAATCTTTATACAAAAAAAAAAAACATTTTGTAAAGACTTGTAAAACGCAAAAAATAATGTGGTGTTGATCACAATTAAATGAGGTATTTTGTGTTGCATAGAAACCATTAAATAATGTCAGTTGTGACCAACAGTAAGAATCAAATGTGATGAAGCACTAGATCATACCTGAAAACCGGGAAAACTAATACAACATTGTATTTCATATTGTGGCAATCAAGATGACAGACGAAAAATATGAAACAATAAAATGTTCGGTTTTTAATTAAATAATTTACGATACACAGTTAATTAAATATATAAATTGAAGGATTTTTGAAGTTGGTTAGCAAAAATTAATCACGGTTTCTAGAAGACGGCCCAAATATTAAATGGAAGAGGAAAAAGAAGATTTCGAGCAAATGAAAACGTCAGGGTGGAAACCTTTCTCATTGAGAGTATACGGACTACCCTTGAAGTAGAATGTAAAACAAAGCTTCACTAAGAGGCTATTTTACTCTGCAATCAACTCAAAAATTAATTTTAAAGAATAAAAATATTCTCATTCATCCATTAAAAATCGAGTAAAATTTTTACTAATTAAATTTTTATATTCTGCCCGGCAATATGACATAATTTTAAAAGTTTATTATATTTTGAAAAGTTCTGATGACTACTGTTCTGTAATTCATATTTATTTATCTCATTCATAGTTTGCACATGGAAAAGGCGATGTGAGTAAATCAAAATTCATCGTTTTACTGTCAAGATATTTTAAAAATCAGTTTAAATAATAACATCATGATTAAATTAAATTTCCGAGAAAAAAATATATTACCTTTACATTCGAATTGACAATAATTCTTTTGAGGTATGGAGAATTTATTATATATGCAAGTTTACTAACGTATTAGTGTTGAGGCTAATAATCGTCACATTTGTAAAATAAAATCATAAAGCGTCAAAAATGTCTGCAGTGATACCAACTGAAAATATAAGTGAAAGAATTTTAATAAACCATAAAAAAAACTTTATTCTGTACTGGAAGTAACAAAATCTGTTATAATCATTTTTCGCTAAGTTATAAAGTCTTTGGATTGAATTTCGTAGATAATCCAAAGCCATATTTTTAACAAGTCAGTAATACGCGATGAAATTATCAAGGTTCACCCGCATGGTCGAATGTGTGATTTGGAAAACGCTCTGCTGGTTTTGCTGATCGCATCATTTGTTGTCCGCATTAAGCGAGAGTCGTCCACCGAATACCGTTTCAAGTATTTAAACAACGGTTAATTTAATTTGTGATTGTTTTTTTTAAACAAAGATTTTATTAACTAAAATGTTAATAAAAATGATGTTTACTCAATAAAGTAAGTGGTAATATAACACTGTGTCATACAAAAAATGGGATGAATACGCTGACATTCAACAACCACATTAGAAAAGAAAACATATTTCTGACGATAGGTAATTTCTACTGTAAAAAATACATTTTTACTTTTAAAGAAATCTTCTTTTAACTTTATGAATCATATAAAATCTTAATAGATTTATTTAAGAGAGTTGGTAAACACGCGACATATTACACAATAATAAGTCTGATTTGGTCGATAATATTTAAATTAGCCAACTTAATAACGTTATTCCACTTTGTGTGCTTCAACTTGTGAAACGTATTTTGCCTGTTTGAGAAGTAACACACTTGTGAATTAAAACATAATCAAGTTTAATTTTAAATTAAAAATAAACTTCCACAAAGTTACCGCCGAATCTATTAAATATATTTAAATTAGTCGTTATATGGATTGGTTAGATTAGGTTGGTATTTCAAGACTAGAAGTATAGTACAGATCTATGTACATATTGGTACACGTCAGTGGTATTTTTCATTATTTGATAATACTCACGATGTACGAAATTGGTCCTGATATTAATTCAAAATGTGGAATAAGTATTTTAAGTGTTTAACATTAAAATAATTATTTTAATGTTAAACAATTAAAATATCTGTAAATAAGTATTTAAAAAAAGAATCGTTTGCAAATACAACAACAGCTTAACGGCTGCACGTTTTATTTTATAGCATTTTACCTGGCGGCCAGGCAATTTTTCGAATAATTCGCAAAAATTGTAATTTTACTAAATTCACTATAATTTGTAAACTAATTGAGATATATTTACCAAATTTGATTTTCTTATCTTCAAGATACTT
This sequence comes from Himalopsyche anomala, assembly GCA_031772345.1. Taxonomy (NCBI): domain Eukaryota; kingdom Metazoa; phylum Arthropoda; class Insecta; order Trichoptera; family Rhyacophilidae; genus Himalopsyche; species Himalopsyche anomala. Next base: position 8,623,797 of record CM062844.1, on the reverse strand, counting down.
TGCCTATACGCATATATGATTCCGCCGGCCAGAAGCCTTTGTTTTTCAAAGACTCAAATACGCGTCTATCGGTCGTTAAGCTGTTAAAAATGTTAACATTGAAGAATGTATCATCACTGAGTAATCGAATAAGTGATGAGTACTCTTATAAGAGAGTGTTGTACAAAAATATAAGAAAATAGATTTGATCAATTAATATTACGTGTCTCCATGCACAGTTTTGTCAGTGTGGATAGAGCATGGTGCAGTTAAGCTATCGACAATGTTCCATACTGGGAAAACTGAGCACTGCGACAATAATAAAATAGGAAAGCGCGGCCGGGTGGACGGAATATACGGCCTCTCGGATTTGACCTGTGATCGCTTAAAACCTCCCTCTTCCCTGATAGGTACTTACAATGAGTAAATCACGGCGTCGCGGCCATATATGTAAGCGTCGCTTTTTTTATTTATTTCAGACGACGTCTACTTCACAATTCTTTATGAGGTTTTTTTTATTTTTTCGCTTGTAGAAAAAACGCCGAAGAAAAATAAAGAATTTGTCAAGAGATAACACTCTTTGTTGCCAGTGATATAAAAATAATAAACGATAAAGCTGCAAAGTCGTAATGTGCCTTGTATAAAAATATACAGTTTGAAGATATTATTGTAATTATTGTTAGTTTATTTTCCATTTTGCAACAAACATATTTTTTATCACATGTTGGTTGGGAAGTTAATAATAAACTGTTTTGTATCGAATAAAGCAGGTCAGATTTTATTAACACTGTAATTAGTTAAATGTATGCGAATCATTAAACAATAAATAATTTTTAACAGCATATTTATTTGATTACAATTAAATGTTATTCAAAGAATGCGAGATGTCACATAAAGCAAAACAATACTTTCATAGACCGGTTACGTTTAATGCGTGAGCATTATCAACAAATAGCAGTTTACTACTGGCTTGATAGTAAAGAAAAATGATAAAAATTATCACTTGAAAAACAATAATACTAACTCGAATCATCACTCTACCCGTAAGTATATCAAATTACATTTTTTAAAAATATGACTAAATAATATTATATGTATATATATATATATTTACCATATCTGTTTCAAATGTGGAGAAATTAAATTCATAAAAGAGTTTTTACTAACTAAAGTTTTCATACGAGAACTGATTGTTATTCAGTGGTTCAACCATTATGTTTCAATGAAAGTAATGTCGAAGGATATAAAAAGACAAGACTACTGGTATAGAATTTTTTTTCGCTACGCTCTTTTTTGAGATAAGATGACTTTCACAACTAAAGCTAACAACGTTAACCACTCGACCACAACCCCGTTATATTATATGTGTATATAAATGTACTCCATTGCAGATAATTGCAAACGTTTTTTTAAATATATATATATATATATATAACATATCTTTTAACATAGATTCTAGAAAGAAAAACATCAACATTTAATATTGAACGTATTACAACTTTCACAATAAACCACGGACGCTTCAGATAGTTGAACCAATCTCTTGCCGTTCAGCGACATGTAATAGTAAAATAAAGTATACGAGTCCTTTACTGAGAAGAATCGAACAATGTTATAAAATAATTGAGTGATAAAAAAAAAACAATTATCGTACATTTAACGCTCTATAGTGAAGGATAATTCCATCCTCTTAATTAAAATACGATCATTCAGAAAAACATTTTATCTCGAAGAAGTGAAAATGGAACTTATTGTCAGTTATAAAGCGATCAGAAATTAAGAGGTGGGAAGTCGTCCACAAAGCATTTTTTCGCTATTGTTGTTTCAGTTTCCAAGAAGGAGAAAAAATGTAGTATTACGTCATCGGTCAAGATAACATAGGAAATTGGCGCAAGTAGCTGTCGCAAAAATCGAGAGCGATGCATTGGTAAAAAAAAAACATTTACAACTCAAGTTTATACAACTAAATTATATATATTTTTTATTTTAAATACTTATAGACTCTTATAGAGTGTTCACTGTCAATACTTGATGGAAAGGCATTATATTAATAAAAACACAATAACAGTCGAAACCGGTCCTGACTTATTAAATAAAGTAGAATGAAGTACAAAGGAATATGGTATTTTTATTAACTTATAATCTACACATTGAAATGTAATATTGTATTTATTTACTATTATGACAGAACAAAAGTGAATTATTACTGTGATATTTTGATCGCAAATCCTTTAATACGTCAAATTGACAAAATAAACTCCTGTCGCAGAGCGTCGGTGTAGTGAAAATAAAATTGTAAAAATAGATTAATTCTTTAGCTGGTCTTTTTTTTTTTTATTGAAATTTTATTTCACTGTATAACTATGTAAGCTTTCACGTTTTGTATTAACAAATTATAAATTTGAGAAGATGTTTTTAACGATAGCGTCTAAAAATATCTCTGATTTTTTTGTTGAAGATTTTTAGAAAAAAATTGCTATGCATTTGACGTCGAATGTTAGCAATTTGAACCAAAATTACTTTAATAAATACATACAATTTAAATAAATATAATTATATAAGTAATCAAACATCTGTGGCAGTTTCAAATGTTAGCTGTCTATCAATACTATTGATGGAAATATGTGCATGCAGAAATATAAATAGTTTTTGTTTTTATTGAACACACAGCTTATAAATATTCACTGTACGATAAAAAAATAACTAAACATTTACGCTCACACAAAACCATTCTCTCTGAGCGTAAAGCAAAATAAAGAGTGTGTGTGTGTGCGTATAACGCTGTAGATTGACAAACCAAATAATCCACATATATTTTATATACCGTAATAAGACTACGCAAGACAATATATTGCTCAACTATTTCGAGTTAGTTTATACGTTCTAATGATGAAGTGATGTTGAAATACCTATCAAATATATTTGCGTTTCCTTAAAAACTATAGAATTTCCTAAATATAGCGTAGTAACAATTGAGTTATCCAAAGTATTAGGTTGATTCATAAGTAACTAGTACAAATAAGTTTTTCATATCCACCAAGTATTGACAGTGAACACTTTAAAAGTGATACAACTTTGTTGTATGGGCAAACTTTAAAAATCTTCGCTGAATTGTGTTATGCTAAAAAATTCAGATTAAAAGATAAAGTGATTCAGCTTTAAGTCAGTGATACGGCAAAGTGAAGCCCTTTTGAATTAAAAACAATAAATATATTTTCAAAATTCCTCGTTTTCCGAATTTGATAAAGGCCATAAAACGCAACAAAGAAACCGGTTTTTGTGATGTTTTTGTCATATATACTCTTACAACGACATTAAAAAGCTGACTAAAATATTAAAAATTAATTTAAGATTTCGACTGAAGGTGCTTGGTGGAATTTCAATATTAAATTTGAATCGTTCAAACTATGTACATTCTCACAGATTTTGATCTGATCACAGAACGCCTGAAGATGCCAAAAGGCGAAACCCGGGTCGTTAGTGACAAAATCTGTGAGAATGTACATAGTTTGAACGATTCAAATTAAAAATTAATATAAAATATAGTTATAAGTTATAAAGTGTGTTATGTAATTGTTTTATTTATTTAAGTTTTTGATCTTTTTTCAATGCGACTTTATTAACCCATTTTGCCCAGTTATTGGAACATTTATTATTTTTACTCCCACTATTATGCATGACGCAATAAAGTTGAAATTTCATCAGTCTCAGCTTACAAGCGTGGGTATCGTTTCGTTTAGTAATTTTTCAGATTTGAACCTGTGGGAGTGAGCAGTGTTTTTTTATTTGCACCAATTACGATCAACAGAAAATGTCATCTGACAAGTAAGTTTACACATCTTTATAACACATTTATTACATATTGACCATATTTATTAGAATCTCTTATTGTTCTGGATTCGTTATGTGAACTACATTTCTTAATTTTTCCATATGTAACTTTTGTATTCACAATATTATGCATGTTCCTAAATTGGAACACTGGGAATATAACAACATGTGAATCGAAGAAATTGATGACGAAAATTCTTGGAAGGATGTTAAATATTTTGATGTGGTTATAACACCTCCCGAAGACGACGTTGGGACTGAAGAGGACAGCGGTGATGAAAATGGAAATGTTAACATATGAATTTTGCACTGACACCAAAACTGGCATTTCTATTACAGCTTGGAATGACAACCGAGTTGTTATCACTCTTAGCTCCTGCGATCCAGTAAAACCGATAGAGCATGGTCAAAAAAGATGGATATCCTGAAAAAAAAGCTACTAATCAACCGACTAAATTTCATATCAAAATAAAACAAGTATATGGGCGGAGTAGATCGAATGGATGAAAATATAGATAACTATCAAGTATCCGTCAAATCTAAAAAAATGGTGGTGGGCCTCTTTTAGCTTTTGTTTGGATACTGCAATTTATAATGCTTGGCAATTTTATAGAAAAAATCCAGAAAATAAAAAGTTAGATTACTTGAAATTTAGAAGAAATATAGTACTTAAAAATTAATGGAAATCCCATGAAGAAGGGAAGAAGGCCAAAATCTTCAAAATATTTATCTGTCAGGGTGCCTGTCAATATTCAATATGATCGGGTAGATCATTGGACGATTCCCGCTGATAAAAAAAATCGATGTGCACTTTGTAAAAAAAAATCCACAAAATGTTGTGAAAAATGTCTTCTCAATTTTCATGAAGGATGTTTCAAAACCTTCCATTTTCGTTAATTCATGTTTATATATTATATTAACATAACTTTAATTAACTATGTACACTACTTTATAAGGTTGCTTGTGTTGAAATAAACTTTATTTCTTATTTTAGTTTTATAACGTCTACCTCATTTATTCCCAGTGTTCCATATTTGGAACATCTCGAAAAACTCGTATAAATACAATACGAATGCAAAAAAAAGGGAAAAAATGTTTTGTATTATATATCATTATGATTCATTGAAATTATTATAAATTTTGAGAAAAAAAAATCCGGGGAAAAATGGGTTAAATCAACTTATTGATGATAGTTCTATTAGTAGACTGGTAGATTTCTGCTTTTCTGGCACGTCCTGGAAACAGAATACAGCGCATGCTGCGGTGTATTATTTTATTAGATGGTTAATCGATTTACTTACCCCATCGAAAGTAAGGTAAGGGAGTTGTCGTGTAGGTTCTGCGACCCCACAACACTAACAGAGGCAATCATTGACGCGTGAACTCTCAGTTGAGCGGTGCTTTTGTCACAACAGTATCGAAACCAATTAATTTCTGCTACACTCTACTTGTCGCTTTGACCTATTAGAAACCGAATACAACGCCTGATTTTAGATAACACCGATAATTGAATCATTATCTAAATTGAATTGAAAATCCAGGAAATAATTCCAATATAAAATCGCTCACACAGAGTTTCCTATTGGCTGTTATGTTTTTAGTAGGCGAATGAGGTAGTTTTGATGACTGTGTAATAGTTAAATAGCTTTCGCATTTATCATATAATTATTGTACAATTTTTATTTGACTTTTTTTAAATTGAGCTACTAATAAGTAAATGTCAAATAAATAAAGCCGAGTGAAACAAAATGTATTCGATTTCATACATACAATGTTAGGTTCACAAATCACTACAAAAATACTGAACTTCGTTATTAAAATATGAATCTTAAAATAGTTGTGCGCTTTTGTACGCATCACCAGCGCTGGACGGGGTTTATTTCTCAAATAAGTAGTTGGATGAACTCTTATCCGCGTTCTCACAGGATTTAGGAGAAACCTTTATAATTATCGGATTTGAATATTTTCCGTTAGTAATCTTAAGGGATGTTATAAAACGTTTTTTCATCCTTGAATGATACCGTTGTAAACGTGAATACATTTGGGGAAGTTATATTAAAAAATGCCTGTAAGTCGAAACATAAAACCCAAATTGCAAATTTTTAATAGCTTTGATACAATTCGAAAACTTTCTTCTTATAAGACGTTTAAATAATTATAAATTTGAAAATTATGAAAGATTTGAAATAAATATGTAAATAATTAAAAATCAATTAATAATTCAAATAAAGATTTGTCTTTAATTTAATATTTCTTAATTATTTGCACAGATAAAAAATATGTATTTTTTACTGATTTTAATTTATTAAAATAATATAGTTTTAACTGTGCAACAAGTTCATTTATTCTTTTATTTACTTAAATATTGTTATACAACTATTTTTTTATATGCAACGTACAGAGGACAGCTTTTGGAAAAGGTTATCAAACAACATATTATAATGCTTCTGATACACATATTTTTTGTGCATGCTGTAATATTTTATACTTTAAAATATTTACGGCTTAATGTTTTCCAAGAAGAAACAAGATTCAAAACGGCTTCATATCTTTCTAGTCGACAGCGAGAAGGCTTCATGTACTTCCATGTAAATGTTCAAATAACTCTGAAGGGGTTAATCTACCAAAGATTTCTCTTCATCGTTCTACGCCGATTTTTTCTAGCCCATTTAACAATGTATTTATTTATCTACGTACAAAGATAAATGAAGGTACGATGGCGCAAAAATACATTCCAAAAAGTAATGCTAATAACTTAGCACCATAATAAATATCTCGAACATTAATTTTGTTCGCAGCATAAATATTCAGATAACAACAGATATTTTGGTAAAGTATTTTTCCCGATAAGTATCTCTACAAAATGAGATATTATTTATGAATTCAGACAAAGCTATCAGCTTGGATTGCATAATTTATAAACGAAGTCTCACAATAAATTACTATACACATGGTATTTTATAAAAAAATAAGCGGTATTTGTCACAAATATAAAAATATAAAATTCAAAAATATATTTTAAATTAAGTAATATTTTTCTTTCTACAGCCATCTTTGATACATTTCTCGAAGTAAGCTTGTTAAAAGTCCTTTTCGATTTCTTGATGTAATGTTTGTCAATCAGTTAGACTAATTTTTAATCACAATAAGTTTCAAAAACAAATATATTTTATTAGCTTAAAATAGTTAATGGCGTAAAAAAAACATACATAAATTTCACACTTAATCAAAAACATCGAACTACACTTTTGAATAATTGAGTGGAAATCTAAAAACATTTTGATAATGCTTGTGATAGACAAAACCATTCGGTCTCAATTTAAATGATAAGTAATTACTAAATATATTTTTTAAATAAAATAAACGATCTTTATCATTGACAGTGATCTTGTGAAAGTGCGTAACTATACATTTAGAATTATTGGACTCGAGTAACTAACTTGATATAAGCAATCGACCGCGTGAATCAAAACTTTATGAAGATATTTAAAAGAGATATTTGCTTCGAAGTCGATATTTTATGTTTAATGTAATCACGATCAATTAATTATCGACTGTAGAAAGGAAAAATAACTTACCCACAATTTTTGGATACAACTTAAAACATGTTTTATCAAAAGGATGTATACTGGAAATGCCGAATTAGTATCTAAATTTAAATTTTATGTTTGAAGAAAGAAAGGCCTGTGAAAATTATGAACAGAAAAAATGACTTACACAAATGTTTTCCTTTAACAATTTATTCAATTTATAATAGATTGCGTCAATGAAAAAACCTGTGTATTAGTCCGCGCTCTTCAAGGTTGTGTGTAATTCATATTTTTAGCTAAAAATCATCAAAAAACGTTTTTTTCCTCTTCTAATTGTTTTTTGTGCGGGTTACGTCATTTTACCTTTTCAAAGTCATTATGATTGCCACTTAGTAAACGTTACGTCTGAAGTTTTAAAAAAATATGCTCAGTTTCGTAAGGAAAGTAAAAAAGTATCAATAATACACATATTTATAGAATAAATTTGTTTTTAAAAAAATAAATTGTCTGAAATACTAGATGTATAATTGAAAAATGAATTTTTATCATAAAAACCTCTCACACTATTAAAGAAAAATGTTACGAAGCGTAAGTTTATCTTTATGGTGTAGAAATATTTATTCATAGTCGATCGATCCGATTTAACTTCGTTAAGATAGACTCATAAGTTTCTATGTCTTGTGTTTCCATTTAGTATTGAAATGATACAGTGTTTTTATTATGAGTTCGTAACATATTTTGAGAAAAGCAATATTGTTATCCAATAAATAGCTTTGAAAGGCCAAATTTTCACTACTCTGCTACGTGTGATCAATGTATCTGTCCTGACAAAGCTCTAGAGCTATAAAATGTTAATTGCAAGCTATTATTATAGGGATTTTAATGTTTAGCTTTAAAGAGCCACAGGGAGAAGTTTTAATCGTTGACATTTTATCATTTGCTTTGAATTACAATTCGCAAATAACAATCGTTACACTGCGATGTTATCGTTTTGAGATGGCTGTGAAAATTTGTACGACATTTTAATCTTATAAATAGAAGATCTACGAATAGCTTTCTTACATTTTGTGCAAAGAAAATCGAACGGACTTGCTAACTTAATATTTGAATCATTAGTTTAATTGTAAAAATAAAGTTGTTGGAAAATTTTTGTTGATTAAAGTTACTTCATTTGTCATAATTATTTTACCGGTCAAAAGAAATAATATAAAAAAATTAAACATCCACAATAAACTTGTTTTGAAATTTGCAACACCCGAATTAAAAAAAATAATGTAGTAATTGTGTGAGATAAAATCATTGAAACCAAATGTAGACAAAAAGGTACACACGATTTTGTATATTATTTCGTTCGTGAGTACACTTAAAAATAATATTAGTTAAGGTTCAAGTCAATATCTTTTTAATACGTGTCTTACAAATTATTTTTCATTATATTAAGGAATAATATTTTCTTCACCATAGATTCAAAATATTGTGCTTAAAAAATTGTCAACTCAATACTTCTCAAAAAGATAAAAGTTTTCTGATCTAGTTAATAACTTATACTTTTACTAGCTTGATCTGTATATTTTACTGCGTAACTCATTATTATATTACTAAAGTTTTTTGATGATATTCTAAATGAGACCAAAAGGAACTCTTATAACCCAATCAACATATGAAATATTAATCGTTTTTATCAATACAAGAATTTTTAATAGTTGTAACAGGAAACAGTTTGTGGTGTTTATAGTATATACATATAAGATGATTTAGAAAATTTGGTAACATTTTAATTTTCTTATGCTTGGAATTATGTCGTTGTAGTTCTGTATTTGTTAAAAACTCTTTTTATATGAATGGTAAATAATTTTATTTCGTAAAATATTAATGTAAAAACTTGTGGGCTTTTGTAATTACAGATGATAACGAGAATATACAATCAATAAAAAGTAACTAAAAAAAGTGATTCTTGTAAGAAAATGTTATGTTACAGCGTTTGTTTATTTAGATTGATGATATCGACTAGGTGGGCTTCATGAGATTCCAATTCATATTTTAATATGTGTGATGTAGTGAATATATTGACAACTCGATGTCTAATATGTTTTCTAATATAATTCTGCGTGTCTAAAATTTATTATTTAACCAACCAATATTTTTTTTCAGCATTTCCTGTTTCAATAATTAAACAACTAAATGTTGTACAAAATAATGAATTAATATATTTCGACTTGTGTATATTCACAACAGACAAAAATATAATATATTAGTCAACCTGTTTAAGTAAAAGTACATTAAGATATACAAAATATTTTTTTAATTAATTAATGAATGTACCCGTTTTATTTATAGATAAAAAAATCAAACGTCTAATACATTTAATTGTGGAATAAATTCTGAAATTACATTTCCAGAAATCATATTATTTACTATGTTCATAGAGTAATCCTTAGAGCTTTAAGAATGGGTTTACTTTATTAGTTCTGGATAGGTAAAATACGTAGAAATATTATACGAGAAAATTCATGAATTTCATCCCGACTTCTCAATACGGAATATATATTTTTGGCAGGAATTAGCGAAAATGACCTTCGGGGAACCTTTATGTAAGTGATATGATCTTCACTTAGTATACGCTACGTTAAAAGCCACATACTATTATGTCAGTCTCAAAAGAAATAATCTGAAAGGTATCCAAGACAAAATCTATTTTTCTACAGTATTTCTCTAGGCTTAGCTCTAATGTAGGGTTGCCTTAATAACTACATAGACGTTTTTAGATTCTTTGTCTAAACAACTTATCAAGATGGTGAAGAGAGAGCTGTTTTTGTAGAAACATTAGTAGTGTTAGGACAGTGGCTTATCATGCACGTACACGATTTAATTGTTAAAAATCTATTTAACTATCAAAAAATTGTTATTATATATTCCCTTGCTTCGGATAAAATCCTTAATTGTTTTTCAGGTTATTAAAATAAATCTTTGTATTTATAGTCATAAGATATATTTAAAATAAAATATCAAATATTTTTTATGATAATACAGTAGAACTCCGGTTATAAAATTTGAAGAGTACTAATAAAAACTAGCTATCTGCTTTTTTTACGGTTTTATTAATAAATTCATTGAATTTACTACGCTAAATCTAATAGACTAAAAAACAAAGCGATAGATAACAATAAATTAAGGAGGCATTACGTGGTGGTCACACAACTCCTCTTGAGGCGAGGATATAGTATAATAAAGAAAAAATAATGATTCAATTTTTTAATATATTTTTTATGTTTGCAAGAGTATCAAATTGTTTTTTTTTTGCTCTGGTTCACTTTCACATGTTTTGGTTCGTCTAAAAGCGCCTTCGAAAAAATTGTAACATAAATGTTCCTTAATTATTCATATGAGAAAGTGGTAAATACATGTGAACCTTAGCTTGATAATTAAAGTTGTAAAATGGTTAATAATAATTCTAACATTTTCATATAAAACAATCAGCAAATCAATAGAAAACATGAATTATTTAAATATTTTTTTTATAAATTTTACCAAAAATCATGATTCTTTGTTAAAACCAATTAATCAATTCTACAATGGTCAGAATTGCTGTGACATATTTTTTATTATTTAACGTGTTTTTGGCTATAAGAATGAAAAAAAATCAGTTAAATTCACAATAAAAAAAAACTTACATCCTCCATTTGTATGTATGCCCTTCGTTCATTTCTGTTTTACTATGTCGACGTGAGTTCCTTAGCACGTCACTGTGTAAGTAGTAGGGGTGTGCCTGCTTTATGTTAGGGTCCATTTTACGGTCTGCTGTGAAAGCCTTACCCTCTCAGGTACAGCCTACTAAGGGGATGGTTTTCCTATCTGCCAGATGCGCATAACAAATCTTAAACATTAATTAATATTGAAAGTTTTAGTTTCAATTTAATTATTGCCGTATTCTAGTTATGATTATTGATTAAATGTTTTGGTTTTGTCGTTTTGTTCGAAAATCTGAAAATTCAACACCGAATCAGCATAAACAAACAAAAATCTCTGCATATAAAAAAAATATTTTGTCTGTCAGGATTAAAGCAAACGAAAAAATGTAATATAGTTTTTATATATTTTTTTGTTGTTGTTATTAAAAAGAAAATACCTTTTTTTTCATATGTAGTTTAAAAAAATAATCGCATTAGTGACTTCTTAATAACTTAGTATTTTTTTAATAACAAACTACAAAGATCACTTTTAATCGAAGTGTTCATTGTCAATACTTGATAGAAAGGAATTGTATTAAAAAATAATACACTCTTTTGTACTTATTTTATATTTACGTAACATGATCAAGACAGATTTCGCTCATCCCTAGCATTTTCAACTGTCGTGAACGAAACCGGCTCTGGTTAGTAAAAGTTAGTTCAAAAGAGTGTTTTATTTTTTTTAATAAATATAATCTAATTCATAATAAGACCAATTGTGTAATAGTTATCTAACAAATTCTTAGATCTTAAATTGTACGAAGATAATCTATACCATTTTTGCAACTACTATAACTCTATAAAGTATGTTTTAATATCACTTTTAATGTAAGTATTAACATATAGAAACATTTTTTCTTGAAGATGTCATTTGGTAATGTTTACCTAATATTTTTGTATAAATGGTTTTAAAATTTATTTAAAATGATATTTTCCTTTGGAAACGTATCAAATCGATTGAGGATATTATTTTTAAATATAAAAAACTGACTATATATTAATATTAAACTAGGTTTTAAACATCTGCCACAAACTAAGAGCAAAGAGTTTTTCACCCTCGCAAACAAATTTCATATTCAAAGTAGGAAGAATTTTTTCCTTTGCTGTTCCACAGGTTGGTGCTTCATTGGAAATATATTTGTAATAAACTACTGAAAAGGAAATTTTTTCAATCATCTATTTTCTTAAGTGCTATGTTTTGAATGTGAAATAGCTAAAGATATTTAAAAAAATAAAAATGTTAAGTAAACCCCTTAATATAGCCTAAGAACGATAAGAAAAAATCAATGGCCGGAACGTCAAAAAAGGTAGCCCTAAATTTAAATAAACATAAACAAAGAAAAACACTAAAAAGATATTTTAATGCATGCAGCAATGAGTCTTTATTTAATAACATGTTTGTTAGCATTTAATAACATGTTTGTTATATTTTTACATTCATAGATAAATGATAAATCTTTCCTCGCGAATTATTATTAAATTATGACTAGCTGTAAGCCCTTTGACCTCAACGGGGGGATTTTTGTTGCATTTTAGTAGCAGTAGCAGAAATTTCGTAAATTATTGAACTTTTGGAGTAATATTTAAGTTTGCTAACAACTATTTTTCGTAGTAGCAGAAATTTCGTAAATTATTGAATTTTTTGAATATTGTTTAAGTTTGCTAACAACCATTTTTCGTAGTGGCAGAAATTTCGTAAATTATTTAATATTTGGAATATTGTTTAAGTTTGCTTACAATTATTTTTCCTATTAGCAGAAATAGACCTCGTAAATTAGAAAAAAAACAGTATTAGCGGCCAAGAGCTTATTGATATTTCAGCCTTAATAATATTGTTACATATAAGCTTATTACTTTAAGTTGTTCCAGTGAAGTAAGAGTATCTTTATAAAAAAAAAAAAATTAAATACTCGCTGATTAAACAAAAGTATAGTACTAGTATTTTGTTCTTCATAAAAATGGTTACGAACGGCCCTCTTTGATACTACCCTTCTCATTTCCTTTATTTAAACAATTACGGTTTCCAAACATTGAATATTTAAATCATAAGAGTATTCTTCATTATTGATTATAATTAAAACGGTATTTTGATTGTATCAAATTTCAACAATTTTAATGAAGATTTATTTTAGTGTTTCTAAAAGGATAATAAATGGCATATTTTACACTGAATAATCATTTTGAAAGTGATTATTTTAGATCGCAATGAAGCAAAATTTATTGCTACGCAAAAATAGAATTCTGTTTGTAGTTTCTGGTAGTGGTAGTGCGCAAGCCTTGTGGTATAATTTAGGGTGATTTAGGTCTTAGTTTCTGAATAAGTTGACCACTAAGTGTATAGTTGAAACTTCTTCACTGAATAATCTTCAGTAGAAGAGTTATTGCCGTTAAATAATATGCATGCATATATACAATATAACTTTAACCGGTTGCTATTTTGACTCTATTAATTTAATCTACTGTCTACCGAAAGCTAAACTGAAACAATAACAGCTCTAGTTTAAAAATAGTTTGAAATACAATATGATAATATCATTTTAACTTTTGTTTTCATTTGAATTCAACAAAATACGTAATGACACAACACCTTTCGAGTGAGACTGAAAAAATCAACTGAACAAAAACAAAGTAAATTCCTACGTATTCTAGATGATTATCATTATTTTTCTTTTACTGTTGATTTTGAAAGACTTGGATTATACTGTAGATGGTTTTAAAAGAATCGCAGTGGTTTCTGTCACTGCAGCCAATTTTATTTTTATTCGACCCCGTTAAAATCTTTCTAGTATTGTGCGTATACCAAATATGGGGAATATTTTTATATAGGAAAGCCGCACTTAAGAAACTATATCTCAAAATGTAATTTGTACAACGTATGTAAACTATTTTGTAAATTAACTAGATATACAATACAATAAATAAATCATGTAATGATATGATCATAGTTGAAGACTTACATAATATATTCTAGAACCTAGATGGTAATAGAATTCGTACCTTTGGCCTAGAGTCTTGGCTATAGAATGTATGATCGTCCTCAAGCCAATAGTCTCAATGCTGCTACTAAACACTAGTGGTAAACTATATTGATTCGTAATGTTTCAAGTAAACAGCGCCACCTCAACAAGGATGTGGCAATTATGTCACGCACTACTTACCTACTGTCTTTGCGAGCGTGACGCCACGAGACAATTCTGCAATAACGTCTATAATATGACTGTAGTTTCTTGAAGTCTTTTGATAAACCAGTTTGAAAAATATTGTACTGTTACTTCAAAACTCCTCTTGGTCAATTTTCAATGCAGGGGAGTGAAATTAAATAATTTGATCAATCAATTACACATACAAAAAAAACTTGAACACATTTTTCTCATTTTAAAGCACCATAAGATAAGCAAAATTTAAAAACATTAAGATATACAGTTTACTTTTATAAGTTGGCTTACTCTAGAGCTAAACCGTTATTTATAAAAAAAATACAGTGCTTTAAGAACAAATATTTTTAATCTGTATCAGTTGAAAAGTTGGATAAAGAAAATGTATTACAATGATGATTATTTTTGAACTGAAATAATAAAAAAATGACGATTTAATTTAAATATGAATGTAGCATTTGTCATATCGGTAAATTTGACTTCGTGCAAAATTCAATGTACTCATAGGAAATTTGTGATTTTATTTAATTTAAATTATTCAACCTATTTTCTTTAATATTGGCCTTCATACTAAAAACAAGTCCACGAATGCATTTTAAAATACATTTATTTATCTTTAAACTGTAGCAACTTTGTATTTTACTATGACACTTCCCTCAAGATTCTTATACTTTTGTGTTTACGGATTGCTTTTTTCTTGAACGGCTTAAAATATAATATTAAACGATGCTTTATTTATCCAGTACACTGATATTATGACTAATTAACCATGTGCTATATTAAGACTTAATACAACCAAACATGTGATTATTTTTATTGTTTAATATTTCGTTTGTCAACAAATCTGTTCACCTAATACAATAGTTTCAGCAGGATATTTTGATTTTTAAGCTTATTGTTCCAACTGCAAGATGCATTTCCTAATTTAATTTTGAAGAAATAAGTTCAATAATATTTGGTTGCAATTATGACATCCAACCCCGAACCCTTCTTGTGATCCCGAGATTTGGAGATTGACAACCTCTCCGATCCCGGGATCAAAAGTTCAACATAAATTCGGAATTCGTGATTTATTTATTGATTTCAAAAACCCAGAAATTTTCGGAATTCCCAAAATGAAATAACGCGAAACCTTTTTTGTTTTAAGAGTCTTCCCAGAATTTTGAATCCGAAATCTCAAGAATTTGCAGAATTCTCTAATTGATAAAAATTTAAACTTTTTTTCAATTTTTTTTATTAATACCAAAATTGGACGAGATCCCGGGATTGGAAACCCTAGTAAAGGTAATATTTTATGAAAGAACGCGAATAGCATCTAAAGATAAAACCATTACCATTAACCAGCAGATCAACGAAACTATTTTTGAAAAAAAAATTCCATAGTGCTTTTTTTAGGATTTACTGTTATGATCTGTCAAAAATAAGTAAATTGTATCTGATAATGAGAATTTGATCGTAAATAGAGTAAACTTTTGCAATGCGACAGCTTTTAAGAGCTTTATGTGTGAAACACGTCTCATTACCGTGTTGTGACATTTTTTTATAGGATCTGATATCAAAATCAGCTAATATATTTTGAAACATGCTTTTTTTGAGTTATTTATTTATTTATTGCTTAAAAATTAAAAGTTCAATACATGAAATTACAGCTGACGCCAATTTGCTATGCCCAAATATAATGAGAAAACATAAATTAACATAATACATCATACTACACAATACATTAAAATGAGTTATGACACTTAATTATTGAAAAGGTAGGCCTTTTCTTAAATTTTTCAATTATCTATGAAAATAAATGCTATTGTGTGACTGCTTATTTACTACCCACGAACAAAAAACAATTCAGTGAAAATTTGAAGGTGTCCTGAGTATATCTATTAAAAAAAACGTCAAAATTTAAACCTTATCAAATCAAAAAAAATAAAAAAGAAGATGAAGATGTAATTTTAAATAACTATGTTATAACGATAAACGTTAACAGAGTTGGTGAAACAGTGTTATATCAAATCTCTGTGACAGCATTTCCCCTGCAGCTTGGTGCAATTTCCACTGGACCAACTTGCTGTCTCGTCTCACTCCCCACATAATAAATATTCAGTGACTGTACTGGAAAAGATGGCCCCAGTTTATTGCATTTGGTGATTAATTAACGTCAACACTGTGATGAGGTCACGTATTTTAGTTATAGTCACCCAAAAAGCACGTTTGCTTTGATAATAAATGGATTTCACACACTATACCTTCGTAAAAAAAATACAATTCATGAATGTTGGATTACGACTGACCACTATCATAATATTAGTTTAGTTAACACTGTAATAATATAAATAAGAAAAAAGATCTGGC
This sequence comes from Himalopsyche anomala, assembly GCA_031772345.1. Taxonomy (NCBI): domain Eukaryota; kingdom Metazoa; phylum Arthropoda; class Insecta; order Trichoptera; family Rhyacophilidae; genus Himalopsyche; species Himalopsyche anomala. Next base: position 8,607,225 of record CM062844.1, on the reverse strand, counting down.
CAGAAAGACCTACGCACACTTATCAGGGCGACCTTAAAATAATTTCATTATACTTAAGCGTTGATTGGTAAAATCATTAAAAAATATATTTAAATTATTGAAATTAATCTTTTTTTTGAACGCAAGAATTTTGAATCGTAATTGAATTTTTAAAGCAATTACGTTTTTAAAATTCAAACATGAAAAAATGTGTTTAATGGTAAAGATAATTTCAGTAGAGTAAAATTTTTATTCAACTCAATGCGGACTGTCTGGGACACACAGCTGTACTCGATTAAAACGAAATGCCACTTATTCAACGCTTGCATTCTGACGGTACTACTTTACGGTTGCGAATCATGGCAACCGACGAAGACTCAGAAAAACCGTATACTGAGCTTTGAGAACAGATGCTTGCGTCGGAAAATGGGGGTGAGGTGGTTTGATTCTGTGAGGAATTCAGAGATAAGGGAGCGTACAAGACAGCGTCCCGTCACGTCAGTGGTTATGGAGAGACGTTGGAATTGGCTGAGTCACGTGCTGCGGATGCCTCCGGAAAGTCTCAATCCTGCCTGCCTTTTCTTTCGACCGGTGGGATTCCGGCGTCCCGGACGTCCGTCAGGTACTATCCATAGGATGTACTCGGCGGAACTGAGGGATGCTGGCATGTCATGGGAGGAAGCAAAACAATTAGCGAGAGACAGGGAAACATGGAAGTGCCGCGTGGCGGCCATATGCTCCACACAGGGAGCGAACATGACCAAAGAAGAAGAAGAAAAAAAATTTGTTATAAAAAATATACTTTAGCGAAAAAGCATCATGTAAAAATGTATAGCCTTAACTTTTTCGAAATAAAAAAACCTTGATAATTTTATTAAGAAGTAAATTTGAATAAAATAATATGAGTAGCTTTGCTCTTTAGAGTTTTATTCTCTTCCAGATTGGCCTCCTTAAATAAATGTTATTCATTCGAGCTGTGAGTCCTTTCTCTCTCTACACAACTTTTCCAATAAACCTACCCTTAATTTTCTAGTATGTAGAATAAATGAATGATAAGTAAAAGGATACAAAACACTTATGGTTAATTCGTATTTAACCTACCTGATGTAAGTTATCTCTGCTTCTCGATATATGTCGCAATTAAAATTTCATATTCGCAAACCAAACAATCAAAACGTTATCAATCAATATTTAGAATTTTTAAAGGTCATTTATCAAAGAGCCTTTGTTCTTAAATGAAATTTAAAATAAACACAGTCAATATTTAATTCCAAAACGTTGAAGTTTCATCAATTTTAAGGTGTTCACTAAACATCTTGGTGAGACAGCCTCCAGTAATCCAGACTGTGATCTCCTAGTAGAGTTATCAATTTAAAATTATACTGTGATTAGCAATATGACAAGAGCGGCATTTGTTTTTCTGAAGTGTTCTCTGATCCCTTACGAGTAAAAAAGAACTATAATGTAAAGCTACTGTGTGTTTTGCCTTTAAATCACACACACACACATATATATATATATATATTTGACAGAACGCGTGAAAACAATTATTCATTCATTTTGGTGATATAAAATTTGAATTTCTGGAATACAGAAAATATTCTAGTATTCTTTGCATGGAGCGATGCACTTAAACATAGTTACTTGACACTTCTACCATACTATCATATCGGACTCAAAAATATTATCATTTACCTTGTCAAAAACTTACACCATTTAGTAGTTTGTCATAACATTACTGGAAAAAAAAATGTTTAAATAAAAAAAAGTATTTTTGGTCAAGGAACTGTGCTAAGTAGAATAAGAACTCATATTTAGTTATTCTAAACGTACTTAATTAACATGTACTCAATTAACAATCAAAATAATGCATTTAAAAAATGACACGTTTAATTAAGACGGTATAAGTATTTAAATCAAATTATCTTAGAATACAATTTTTTGATTTGTCATAAATTAAAACTATGTATGTGATAATATCTTCCAGCCGAATAAAGTTTGTTATGAACTCAACGATATCTTAATTAAGGTAGCTACAATAAAATATATGAAATAAAAACGGAGATTTAATACATGGATTAAAAATCTAAAATTGATGTTAGTGTATTCAAATTAATCCAAGTAATCATTTTTGATGGATAGAAATTTACTGGTTTTAAGATTGTTTGACAAAAACTTACATGACCACGATGATATATTTTTAGTTAAGAAAATATTGAAAAATTATAATTATAATTCTCGGTAAAGCATTCATTCATAAAACAGACTAATATTTTTATATGCATTTTATCAGTTACTTTCATTTTGTTTTTATCGAAGTGAATTTTTTTTAAGTTTTGGTGGAGAATAAAATATTGCTATAATCGATACCTTTCAGAAATGTGTCAAAGTTTAAAACGAAGCTGTGTTTTATCAAAGCTACTAATATTATAATAATGGTTAATTAATACTTTATAAATTATATTTACAAACAGAACGGTGATGGTGTTTTATTATTCAAGGGGTTTGATTTTTATCGAAAGAGTTACACAACCTAGATTTAATCTCAGGTACTTGACCCTTACAGAAACTATCCCAAGTTAAATTAAATGACAATATTATGTGCTTATAGTTCACACATTCATTTGATAATTAATAAATCAAGCGAAGCGTGAGCAATGTTTTAATGATAAACATATTACACAAAATATAATAACACGATTTTGACCTAATTAGTTTTATAACCACATTTGATTATCAAAAGCAGACATTGGTTACAAAGCACTAGTAAATTTTAAAAAGCAGACGTCAGCTATTTTTAGTTTTGCTATGTATATATTGTTTTTAATAAAATGCATTTGTTGCGGTAAAGCGTAATTTATTTTTAACGGAATAAAAAAATGTTTTATTTATAAGGGCGTATTGTATACTATTTTTAATGGATTATACAATACATAGCACAGAGATTCTATTATACTTATTATTAGGATCGCAACATGTGCCAACTAATGAAACGAAATCAAATAGTTAAGAAGCATTTATTCTAACCCAATTTAATACTATATTATATAGTGTAATTTTTATAGTTAAGAGAGGGAAAATGACCAAACATATTCATTAAAAACCAATAAGGTTTTCAATGGATGCGGCGTTAAATTTAGTTAAGTTAAAGTAATAAAGTTAAGTTTATTTTGATTGTAAAATTAAAACTATGTTACTCCACTTGTTGTGTTAAAAACTGTGTTACGCAAACTCCGTAAAAAGTCCCCACCCTTCATTAAATAATTTATTACTAACGAGTTAATTGTTTGTTTGTACGTAAATCTTGAGATATTCTGTCAGATGATGCTTCTTAAAGAAGCAAAACACGTGTCGCAGTTTGTAACACAATTAGAGTAACAAAGTTATCAAATTTAACTGTTATGGAGTTAGTAGTAAATTTTTGAAAATATTGAAAAATAAATAAAAATGATGAATTGATAGTTATCAGTCATTAATACTGAATATGAGTGAAATCGGGTTTGATCATTTTATAAAAATGATATAAGTAAAAATAATATTTTTTACTACATTTTTTTTGTTGAAATGATTCATAAGAAATCCATATGCTACACTTCGTTCGGACTGTTCGGAGTAAACCAATATTAGTAAATATTAAAAAAATAAATGTGTAAATTTTAATTTTAAAAAATTGTCATATAAAATCGTATACAGTCGTTTCAAATCAAGCACGTTAACATACCATCAGTAAAAGTTGATAATGTCTTATGCGTGTGTTTGTTTCCAACACTCGTTTGTTCTTATTTTACTCGAATTAATGCGCAAATAAAAAATAAACTTGAGATATAACTTTCCCGACCGAGCAGCTGATAAAATGGAGAATAGTTTCAAAACGAAAAATAAACGCTGGAAAGAAGAAAATTCAAAACAAAGCACGGGTTTGAGTAAAGCTTACGCAGACTTGGTTTTATCGGCTTGTTCCAAGGGACAATGAAATCGTCAGGGGGATATGAAATCTGAAGACTTATCTTGACGGCCAGTTGGTACTAGAATTTTTATTACGACCGTAACGTAAGGAAGGGTACGTCGAGTCGTTTGGGATTGAATGCATTATTCCTCTGCAAAAGCTCAACAATACTTCTACCCTTAAGAAATGAATACATTCGAAATCTTTTTATTTGCATTCAAGTACGTTGGCATTTTTAACGTAAAACTTGTTTAGTTATTTCAATTTTCATTCCAAAGATTTAAAGTAATTATAAATCTTATCAACTCAAAAATACACAGTGTTATTGAAATATTTTTTTCTGCAACTTCTTTATATCAGTAATATTAAATGTATGTTTAAATATCTGATTAGAACATTTGGGCACTAACTTAAAAAAGTAATACAAAATTACAAGTAATGACTTTGTTATTCTACTGATTGTTAAGTTGGCTGTGACACATTGGATTCTTTGAAAAGTATCGTCAGCCTAATTATTATATATTATGGGATACAACGAAAAAAAAGCTCTTTGAATATTGTATGTTTTTATTCTCATATACGGCTATGGAGACGTGAAATAAGCCGCGACTTTGACTCTGGCGCAACGGTCCAATTATTTATACTCCGAATTAGAAAAGATGCAAATTTCGGATATAGTATATTTTAGTATCAATCAAAATGCATAACTTTGTAATTAAGTTAATTTAAACAAAGAGTTGGGGTCGCCTGTTTTTATGACTTTGCCTGAACCCAAAATAACACCACTCTACGACTCAAATTCAACAGACTCCGAATCTACAGTTAGGGCATCCAATCCCAGAACCTTTTTGTGATCCCAAGATTGATAATTTTTCCAATCACGGGATTGAACATTCAACATAAAATCGGGATTGAATTTTTTTTGATCGGCAATTGTAGAATCCTGGGATTTAAAAAAAAAATTGTTGTCGATTTGAAAATCTTATGAAATTAAGGAATTCCCGGAATTTACGGAAATAAAAAGACGCGAAAACTTTTTTTTAGCTCTCCCGCAACTAGTACTATCACAATCCCGAGATTCTGGAATTGGAGGCCTTATCCACAGCCCTGTTTTCTCTTGTATCTCAACATAGGTGTTTCTACTAGAGCTACTTGTTACTCAGTTGCTCAATCTCTCTTTTTCCAATAACAGAAGGATAAGGCTAGTACAGGGCTAGTAGTTATCTAATCGCTCTCGATACCCCCCGTTCATAAGATAGAATGGGTGGGAGAGGGAAATTCAAGATATCACATACATCCATGTCTTCGAACAGAAATTTATAAATCGATTGAAAAATCAATTTAATTAAACTGTCCGTACTGGGATTCGAACCCGTGTCCTCCGTAGCCGAAGCCAACGGCGTTGACCTCTCGACTACACAGGCGGCATATTATGATAATTTTATAATCTTAATTAATGTATATTAACGGATAAAATTATTATCTTGCTAATAGCTCAGCGTAAAGTTGCCAATCATTCTTTTAGGAAATAAATCTCAAGTATACACGTACTCGATACTAAAAATATATATTTCCTGAAACATTGTGACATAAAGACGATTAATAAAGCAAATGCGCCTACGCGGGATACACTTCTCGCAGGTTTCAAGGCATAATTGATGAGGTGTCGTCATATGTAATCAGTTTGTTTGTTCAGAATGCACCCGCACGACGATTTAATTTATTTCGCGAGCGAGTTTTAATCTGACGGTATAGCAGTGTGGGAACTCTGTCGCCATTTCACTCTTGCACGCTGAATTTTCCCACAGAGGATGTGTTTTGTTTTTCGATTACTATTTATAGCTGAAAACATAAACTAAGTAACGCTGGTAAAATACATTCACATCTGCTATTATTAATTATTAATTTATTTATATTTTATAATCCATCAAGCAAATCAAAACAGATTAATTCTACAATGCATTATTTAATTCATGAATAAATTTATTTATTTAATTTAATATATAAATTTAATATGTTTATTGATGTTTTCTCCCAATTGAAACATACGGACTACTGACATAGTTTACATGAGTGGTTCTACGAGAACTGGTTGTCAAAAAAAAATACATATGGAAGGATATGGATATTTTTTTGTGATTTAAGTAAAGTAGTCTTTATTAAATTGTTTTACGTTACACATAATAAAAACGAGTTATTAATTTGTGTAAACTGTTGATCATTATTTTTGATTGTTTGATGGTGACATTGTCATTTAGGTAGGTATAATTGTATATAAAATAAATCATCCACATTGCTGGATTTCGTCTGTTTATTTCAATCGTTTAATTGTTGAATTTATTTTCTAGCCGTTTCAAAATTGTCTAAAACTTTTCAAAAAGAAATGCTTTTGGAAGCAAAAAATTGTCCACAACCTTTTGAATAATTCCTGGAAAAGGGTATAAAACGTTGAAATGCATGGTAAGGGTTAAAGTATTTTCCTTAATCACTGTAGAAGGCCACTGATACTTGTATTATTGTAAACTATAGGAGAGATTACACTTTAACTGTGAGTTACTGACCCATTGGTAAGTTTCTTTTTCCTTATAGTTTTTTTTTAATCTGAGATGAATTATCTTTATAATATTATATTTATATATTTTTTTAGTAAGAAAGCTATGTTGCACGAGAAGATCCATACGGATTGTCTCAAAATTTTCTCCTTTATCAATAATAACCGTTAACTGGTTTCACCATAGATAGCTTACTTACGTAGAGAGATTATCTTGACCAATTTATTGAAAAAAAATATACTTTACTGTTTATATTGGAGATAAAAAAGAATGTAAGTCCTCTAATGTAACCAAGCAAATACTTTATGAAAGCACAAACTAAACACTACGAAGATGAAAAATTCAGTCTACAAAAATTCAAAAAAATTGAAGTTTATGTTTACAATCCAGATAGGACACCCGATATAATATATTTGGTTATTTTCTCATAGCTCAAATTCTTTCTATTTCCCCACGGCTATTGCGACGTTGAAGCTTTTCTCTCGTTCTCTGAAAAAGCTATTCACAGGCACGTCGAAAAGTCTGCCGTTAAATGCCGCGCCTTGTTTGTTTGTGCACGTTAATGTCAGTAATGAAGACTTTAAAAAAATGTTATGCATACACAAAAAAAACGATAGAACTTACAGAAAAAAACATTTTTTAAACCGTATACGAAGAGTTGGCGTGCGTTATTTTTTACAGAGACGGATTTTATTGCTTAATTTAGCACTATAAATAATTTATCGAAGAAACATATAAAACAAACATGGCTTTAAAGTGAATCTTTATTTTATTTTTACTACGGAAAGAAAAAGAAATAGTAATAGTTTTAATACGCTTTTCCTTCTGTTTTTCTGTGGGGAATGATGAAAACGAGTAATTCGTTATTAACGAAATTTGAAAAGGATTCCAATATCATTTGCAATATTTATCAGTAAATGTATAAATTAAGATCTACAGATATATCAGTTATTGTATAAGAAATATCTTATATGAACTCTATTTTTATTAAGTGAACATATCAAAGTATTTAGATCTATCGAAAACTTTGGATACTTTTTTCTGCTTCACATAATCGTAAAAACTATTTATAATAGCGTAAAGCCAAAAATAATATTTAAATAGTAATAATACAAGTTTATTTAAACTTAAGAGCAGCATCTTTATCCAAAGACTATACATAACATTGAACTCGATTATCCTAATAAATAAATCGAAGGTTATAAAAATATTTCTACTCTTGTCTTAAAACTTCGAATACATTTGACGTATATTCATAGAGATTTCCGGCATTTCAGTTGGTTAACTACAGTGTCCCGATAAATGTTAGATGTTTCCATCGTCATTAGTTATAATGACTTGTATATTTTAATGTGTGTAATGTTAATAAAATATAATGAAAACATCTGATAGTTTGTTATTGATATATAATATTATTATGGATGGACATCAGTTATAATTAAAATTTTGTCTTGCGGTCAGTTGGTATTGTTTTAAATAAGACATGACTTAAAAAATACCTAAAATGTTAAATGAATTAATAAAAACACAATATTCATTTGTAATTTATTCCACTTTATTGAAAAGATCAGGACCGGTTTCACTAAATGAATTCGATGAATGAAAAAAAAACGATTAAGATTGTGAAGTTTTATAAAAAAATGGTTTTTCCTCGCTGGTTGTCAAATATTGTGCACATTTTAACGGGGCACATGTCAGTTTTCTCTTTGCACGTGGACTAATGCAGACATAAGCTAGAAAATTCGTCCAGCATTAAAGGTTTTAACATAGCTGTTTTGCGTTGAAAAATATGCTTGAACATGTATTTCACTAGATCACAAAATATTGAAATACATAACTTACTTTTTCTATATTAAAAAAAAGTAAAACACTGAAATTTTTATTTGAATTTAATATGTTACAACTTTTATGATCATTTTTGGGTTATTAAAAGTTTAATGTATCGTTCTAGTGCAGGTTTTATTTCGTTATCTTATAGGATTGTTTCGTTTAAAAGAACGAACTTCTTTGCAGATACAAAAGGGTGTCCTTTTTTGATTACCAAATGATGAGTAAACTCAATACTCTTTTTACCCGAGGGGAAACGTTCTATGCAAAACAACTGTCAAAAAAGATTTAGTGAATATGGGTAAATTGAAGATAGGTTTTATTACATGGAAGATTGCAATTTAAAAACCATACAGATATACAGCAAAACGAGAATTAGATTATAATGAAAAAAAAAATACTATTTTATTTAGTACAAAAATACTGATTAATGATTTTGAAATATATATATTTACTATAAAATACAGTATCTTTTATTAAAAAAAAGTAAAGCTTTATTTATTAATAGGTAATAATTAGTTTTAGGTTAGAAGCTTTAATGTATTATTAATTTAATTAAAAGTAACTGTTGCTTAAAAAGCTCTCCTATAAAATGAAAATTTTGTGTTAATAACTTACTTTTATTCATTCGAAAGATAAAAAAGAAAAAAGATATCGCAGAGAAAGTTAGTGAGTAAAGTGAACAGAGAAAGGCGTTAACTTTCTCATAATAACATTTCTTTTAAAGTCCGCAATTTAAAGCCTCGGAGAAATCTTTAGCTTCACAGCTTTTCACTGCCCGTTTTTCACGAGCAACGAATTATTATTGTTATTTATGACCATCCTTAATATGAACGTATAACCCAAATAAGCAATAAAACTGATCTCTCTTTTATGATTGTTATGTTTTACTGTCAATATTCAAGATGAAACTCCATAATCACTCCGACCATAAAAATATCTAATAACATTTGGCGTATTCTTTCTATTAAAACAAAGTCGTTCATATTGTATATTCATATTTTTTTCAAACGCCTTACTTAAATGATTTTTTCGTTCACAGCTCTAATAGTCGAATAAAATATTGCCGGCTATTTGTAAATAGTCATCGAGAGGATTGAGCTCAATGAGTTTTTTCGAATTTATTTTAGATTGACCAAGAAACCAAATTAACTGAAATTGAAATTCACGTAATCTTATCAAGTACAAAATACAAAAAAAAAGTCTTGAACTCAAGTCACTGGACGAGCCAATCTATGACTGAACTCATTTTGTTTTCACAGTCTCTGAGGAAGTGTTTAGGCCAACATGCAATTAATCTGTTGCTATAAAAAAAATAATGAACATATCTCACAAACGAGGAATTTAATGATGACACCAACTTAGTGGCTAATAATAAAAAATACTAGGTTTTTGAAAAAATTGCAGTCTCCTACGGAGAGCGAGTAGACTTCAACTCATAGAAATTTAAGCTTAACTCTCGCGGCTAGGAGACTAGAAAAATAGTTGTTTAGGGACCTTATTTGCCTTATTCTTATGAATTTCAAAAAAAAAATAGTCTAAGGGCCTTAAAACATCTCTCTGCATCATTCCTCATACATTTTTTTAAATTAAAATTCGTGATTTTTTAATAAATAATCGTATTTTAAGTTGCGCGTAAAAAATACGTCATCCCAGCACACATATGAAATAGCAACTGACGAGCTTAGCCCAGCTATCTTGCGAACGATCGCTTATCACGGGCGCTTATCGTGTTATCGCGTTATCGCGTATTTATATAAACCACAAAAAGTCCAAAAAACTATGATATAAAAAAACCTTAATTATAAACATTGTATCACCCATATTTAAATAGATATTTAAGAAAATGTGGGTATTAGGGTCGCATTTCTTGAGCTTACAACCGGAATATTTAAACTAGTTTTGTAGAGTTGATCCTGATACAAAAAAACTGTAAATACGCTTATTGTTTGCTATGCAGCTAGATAATTTCGTATACAATTAACAGATGGAAAAACAGGTGTAGGTAGAAGGAGGAAAAAATGATATGGACATATGCTTTCGTCTAGGATATTTGCGGCTCTTTAGATATCAACTCTTGAACTTATCACGTTTTATACCCTAAAAAATCATATATTTATGGCTCTCTCATACCTTTGCTATCATCTTTCCTTGACAACTTGGTTCTTCTCACTTCTCTGCCGACTCTGAAAGTCTGCCGACCACTGGTCTATAATAAGAATTTTTTTTTAAATATATTGACAATAACCATAGCAGTCTTAAGTTCCATGCAGTGCTGTAGAAAATCAGCAAATTCTGAGCTGGCCGTTGAATCCCTGCCTTTACTAACAAATTGTATGGCGGTTATACGTAGATCAACTCTAAATTCCAATTTATGAGATTATTTTTCGTTAAATGTAACATGTGTGTTTGAAAGTTTTCTCGTATGGATATTCTGTGATTTGTTAGTGTTATTAATTTACAATTTACGATACATCGGAAGGGCCATATATGCAAATTAAGTAATGATTGTAAGAAATATAGCGAATGGCAAGATATGCGATGTGTGGTAAAAACCAATAAAATTTAACTTCCCACTATTAAGTATCACAATTATATAGAATATAAATTATAAATTACATAAACGACGGTAACAAGCGGAATTCATATAATATTAAGACTTTGACGCATATTGTGATATTATGAAATACATGCTGCGTCTTTTATCATATAATAATGGCAATATACCAAGTAAATGATGATTTAATCAATAACAATATAAAAAAAATAATGAAGTGAATTGTGCTATCCTAGTTTGACTTACTGATTTTTGATTACTGATATGACTTGAGAAATCTTATGGAAAGATTGAGTGACGAACCAGTGTGCACAAATAAATTTCGAGATTAATATTAATTGATTAAAATCCCAATAATGACGTTGGTTTTTTTAATGAACTATCCAACCTCATATTCTGTATTGAAATATTGTAAAAAAAATAATTTAAATAAAATGATTTGGCATCTTTGTTTGCTTTTGTTCTCAGAGATTTTTATTTAAAAACCTTAGAAAATGTGATTTTTTCTTATTTAAAAAATGATTTAATTGAAAAGATATATAATTACAATATATATATGTATTTGCTTCAAAATAAGAGTAATAAATGGTTTCATAATGATGTGATATTACTTTGAAAATTATGACGCCGGCCCGCTCATCTGAAAAAAGTACCTGTTTTCAACTCAATAGCATGGCTTTCACTATAGGGGGCTTTGCAATAACCCATGTGTCAAAAATATATTTTAAGTTCTTTCTTTATAAGTTAAGTGTTTTTTTTTTACGATCAAGTATACAATTTTTAATTATTTATTTGTTTGACAGAACGACAGTTATATCATTATTATTGTCTTAGTAAAAAGAGTTATAATATAATAAACATTTAATATTTGAAAAAAATTGCAAAGCACTGCAATTGAGAATAATTCACCCTAGCACGTGAGTGTAGATGGAGGTTGACCATTGAGTGTACAGGTGTTAAATTAATTAAGCATTGTAACAGGTCGCACAGTACCAATCAACACTTGTAATTTGTATTGCCGCGTACTGCCGACGTGTTTGGTTAAAGGGAAGTAATTTTTATCCGTTTGCAAAGCTCGCTTTTTATTTAATGTACTATACCCACTTTACCCCTTCACAGTATCGGGTAAACGGTACTCATGTTATATATCGCGTTTCGAAACCGGGATAAATGTATGCACTCAATTGAAATTAAATCCGTTTTATAAGAATTTATGATGAAATTCATGTTATTTATTAAAAGACGAAAGGAACATTTATTTTTTATTTGACATCTGATAATTTTGATCTTTAAGAAAGACGTATAATACAATACTACAAAATATTAAAAACTGTTTACTAAAAAGAAGAAGAAAAAGAAAAACTCCGCTGCTTATGAAGTCTCTACATGATTGAAAACTACATAATGAAAACTATATGAGAGCATATATATGTATATCATTTTAGAAATTAAGTAATAACGTTTTTATAGAAATTGTGATTTTTTTCTAGTAACCTTGGATAAAAAATAAACTGTACAGAGTATTGGTCTAGAAAAGCGTTTCTTAAATGATGGGTTGCGACCCGGTCACTTTTTTTCAATTAAGTAATGCACTGCTTGAAACTTAGCATCACCCCACGGCACACTAGTGTGTCGCGGCACAGCGGTTGCGGAGCACTGGTATAGGCCATAACAAATTTAGTCGGTCACGAAGGAGAAATATTAAAATAACCGGGTCGCAGAAAAAAAGTTTGGGAAACGCTGGCCTAGAAGGTTTACTACTTTTTTTTAGCACCATTTTCGTAAACACGAATTTTGACTATTCATATTTGTAGTTGTGAAATCTAGCTGTGACAAATAGATTATTGATAAATATTTGATAAACCAACGTGTATTAAACGTAAATACCAAGCTAATCGGCAATAATTGTGACAACATTTTGAAATAATGTGCCAGCAATACCTATTATGTATTTTTAAGTAAGTGATTTTGAAGAAAGGCTCTGTGGCAGATTCACACAAATCTAAGCCACAACGTACGGGAAGATTAGCTGGAAACATTACTGCTGCTCATAAAATTGTTCAAAACAATCCACCAACCTCAGTTCAAGAAATTGTATTCATGACAACAACTTTGTGGAAAATTATAGATACATATTACAAAGAGATTCTTTCACAAGATCATTAACAACGACAAACATATGCCAATAAGACGTTAAAGCGTGCTCAGGTTGTAATTTTCATGAAAAAATCATAATGAATGATGGCGCTCATTTCTATTTGAATGCATATATTAAAAAACAAAAAATGTCGGTTCTGGGCAATATAAAATTCTCAAACTATTCGTCAGCCACTTTTCAAATACTATGTATTAAATTATCGGTATTGTGCACCATGTAGTCTGGATAAATTATCGCCCGTTAATGAAGAACTTTATCGTTACATGATTGATACATTTTTGACTCCATAATTGAATGCTTTGTGCTTGATGAGCATGTGTACAGCAAATGTTGCAATAAAATTATAGAATGTAATAAACCTTCCTTATGAACACTTCGTATACTACTTTACAAATCACGGCATGTATGAAACAACGAGTAGGCTTACGTCTCAGTACTTAATGCTGCCTTAAGTGGATACGAAAAAAATACTCTCTGAAATTGCTTTCAAATATTCAATGCGTAAAAGAACAAAAAATATTTTTTTCTAAAATATGATGGATTTATATTGACAACATAACCAAAAGTGCTTACCTTCTGAGTGTAAGAACGTTTAAGAGAAAATAGTTATTTGAATCGGTATTTATTTGGTAGTGGATATGATGATCATAATGATAAAGTAAATATAATAAAGTTTTATGAAAAGCGCCACAAATATAATACGCAAGAATTGTTGATGAAATAAATTCTAAGATAAATTATATTTATCGGGACTAACACTTTTATCTACTGCATGATGTTTAAAATCATAGTCTTTTTACAATTTCGTCATTTCGAAACTGGGAGACTATTTTTTAATTTACCTCAAAAAAGAATTTCGTAACATTTCAAGTCAGACTAATAAAATAAATACCGAAGTTTTTTTATAATGATTCATACTTAATTTTCAAAAATATCATTACTTAAAAATATAAATTTTATTGCCTGTGAAAGTATATCGAATATACTAATATTTTATTTAGTTATTCTGCCAAATAGAGTTTGAATGGCCATTAATCGTATCCATATTTTTTCATACAAAATTGCATGAAATCGATTTCCAGAGAGCGTAAATAGCTACTCAGATGCTTTTTTCCCCTAGATAATGCAAACTCCAGCTGCTGGAAATTCTTCTCGGATGTTATCCCTCATTAGATATCCCAGTTCAGGATATTCCGTTAAAAATGTACTTACATAATATTAAATCTTTGACGAAAATGAAGGACGATATTATGTGAAAAAAGAATTATGTCTTACGTTAGCTATGATTGCAATTTGTAATTATTATTACTTAAACTTAATATAATATTTATTAAATTATCTTATGAATACATTCTTTAGTATACGAATATTTCAAATATGAACTCTCTGTACACCAACTCATTCGGACAATATTCTTTCATACGCTGACTGTTCCGTACATCGAAGTCTTTGGAAACCGAATAGTCAGTACAGTTTATTATTTTCTATTGTTAATTTAATATAAAATTTTGGTTTGTACAAGAACTATAAATTAAATAAATAATTAATTTTGTATAAATTGAAAAGGTCCGAAATCTTATGCATCATTCAGATTAAAGATAGCATCTATTGAAAAACATAGAAGTTAGATAAAATAAGTAAAAAGATCTCAACAGTCGATTTTAGCACGCGAAGTCCAGTACTAAACATTAGGTACTTAAATTTATTTAATATGTTAATTTTATTTTTATTTTCGAGATATTTATAGCGATCACTCAAGTGATTGCCAGGCGCTCATGCATTCATAAATCGGATTATAAATATGAATGATTTATGTCTGAATTTTTAAAGATTTATTCCTAGCAATCTGAAACATTACCCACTACGATGGCTTTTTTATTTTTGAAGCTTTTACTATATTTTGTAACGTAAGAGTCAGAATGGTGGCCAAATCTGAATGCCGCTATATATATTAAAACGCGTTCCGCACGGCGGCAATAAAGATTCTTTGGGCTAGTATCTGCCGGCCATAAGAGCTTATAAACAAGGCCGGAAAATTTAGTAGCAGAAGTGCGTGCGTTGTAGAAACGTAAGAGCCAGTGAGAATCTCGTACATGGGTGGAATATTTGCGGCAGACACGTTCACGATCCACCTACACCTGGCTACTGGATTCCACAGGTGCCGTCAGATACTGTCATTAACACTTCCACGACGTGAATTAGTGATATTAACTTAATAAAGTTTATTTAAATTCCTTCTATGGGCTATGTAAATTGGTAAATATATATACA
Organism: Himalopsyche anomala; assembly: GCA_031772345.1. Lineage (NCBI taxonomy): Eukaryota > Metazoa > Arthropoda > Insecta > Trichoptera > Rhyacophilidae > Himalopsyche > Himalopsyche anomala. The sequence goes on along the minus strand of CM062844.1, from coordinate 8,591,935 downwards.
GATAGTCCTCAACTACCGAGGCGGTTTCCAACCTTTATGCTACTGTGCCTCCCTAAAATAAAAATAAATTTGCCGCGCCTCCCCTACTTTTTATTTTTATATTAAATATAGTAATACAGACAACCTTTAAATAACAATGATTTTATTACAAAAAAAATACTTTCACCATAATTAACAGAACAATAACAATAAACATACAAACAATTTTGAAAAAAAATATGCCGGAACTCACTTGTCAATATTTAAACAAAGTTTTTTTCTTATCTATGTCCGTTATCTAATGTGGAGTATGTAGTTAAAAATGGAGGTTTCTCAACGGAAGTTGTTTTACGAGAATTGCTTGTTATCCAACCTCTCTATTATGAAGAATAAAAATATGGGAATATGACAGGACTAGTGGTTAATCAATGTCTTTCGCATTGTCTAATTTTTTTAGATTTGAAAGGGTAAAAGAAAATGTTTAGATAACACAAACACTCATGCCTTTAAACAAAAATCGATAAATGGACTGAAGAAAATATTTTGTGTTATGACATCAATTTACATTTGAGTGTTGCGATACCCGGTACATTATGTTACATTCAAAAAGGAAAAACAGCTAGTGGTTTCCAAGGTCTTTTTTTTACCAAATTTGATTTAAAACATTAAAAATGTCCAGAAAAAGGTGCTGTAACGCCGTTTCACCGCGTAGCATGGTAAAAAAAAGCACTGCAAACATGTTTAAATTACCAATTAAACTACTTTAACGTATCAAAATTCAATGCGAGGGTTGCTGTTGTTTATTGGCACAAAGTGCATCAAATCTTGAGGGCAATGTGGAGAGTGCCACTCGTAACTCTTTTTCGATTATTAACCCGGCTCAATATTTGGTTTTCATTGATACCAGTGCCGAAAACGACGTTTTAATAAGACGGTTTGAAGGGAAGAAATTCATTTTGAAACTTTTGTTTTAGCGAGCTATTATCGCAATGATAATTATATATTTTTTTCTTTTTCGACGTTTGTCAGCTCAAACTCTACTTCTTCACTATCGATAAATAGATTCTGTATCCACAAAAATGTTGAGAAATAACAGTCTTTGAAACAATTAAAAAAATGCAGCAATAAACCATCCAAGTGTTCAATAAAAATATGTTTGCTTTTTCAATATTGGATGTGGAGCAAAAATCTTTTGAAATTGAAAGCATATCTAGTTAATTCTTTTGTAAATTTGATTTCCATAACTTTCCTTTTGTATATTTGAACAAGTAGATGCATTTGTGATCCATGCATTGATTTATATTTTAAGCCGCTCAATTTTCTTAAAATTTCAACCAAATAGGTCGTTTTGTGCATTTCCGAAACAAAATTTTTGTTTCGGAAATGCTAAGGCACCATTTTTAAGTCTTCCGCTCCAGATTTTTTTGTTTAATAAGAATTAAAAGTACAGTAAATATATTTAAAAATGTAAGAAAAATAAAAATAAACATTCATAGAATGAATTGTTACCGTAGATACGATATGAAGTTTTATTTATGTGAAGAAATTATTGTATGAAAACTATTTTTATATTTAAAAGTTTTGGTGCCTCTCCTGGCGGTACTCCACGCCTCCCCTGTGAGGCGCGCCTTCCAGGTTGGAAGCCGCTGTTCTACTGCAAGGTATAGCACACATAAATTAAATTAATTAGCAATGTTTTTTCAGATTTTTTATGTTTTTATCAAAATGGCTTCCGTGGTAGATTGCAGTCTTTGCTTTTGACCGCTTTATATAAGCATTATATAATATGAAGTGTTTTCATTGAAACTGCTTACCTCACTACTACACATTTTGTTCATACATATGGTTTGCCTAAATTTATACGAGATAAAAAGTGTTTTTTTTATTATCTATATATTTTTAAATATAAGTACGCATTGCATTTAAAAATCAGTCTAGGTTATTTTGCAAAGCTTGCGCATTCTAACCCTACTCATTTACTACAAGAATTCAAAGATCTCGTAACTCCCTATCCATCCGCATAAATCGGAATTTCCTTGAAGTAGAAAATATTAAGTATTTTGAAAGTTTTCGATGCAATAGTATTTTCAAACTAAATAATTCATGCCAGGATACGAGAGAGTTAATTTAAAGCTAGTGTTGCAATGCCTGAATCAGAAGCAAATCCACGGGCGGTGAGCTGTGTGACAAAACTGTGCGAGGACAGGTGAAGCAAGGTTTCAGCAATCAACGAGCGACATCAAGTATGCAACTAACACACTTAAAATTAAAGCGAAAAACTTTCTCTAACAAATTTGCTTCCAAGATAACTTAAAAATGCAAGACGCTATAAAATAAATAGCAAGGCAATACGTTTCATCAATTTAATGTTTGTCAAAGAAGAAAGTAAAATGATGAAAAGAAAAACAGTTTTCAAACATTTATTAAAAACAAAAAAAAACCGTCAAACTGAAAATTATATTCCGGTTTATGTATATGATATAGAAAAAAAAGGATTATTCTATATAAAAAAGTTAATACGTTTTTATATTTATAACAGTTATAAACCATATCTGTTCAAAGAAAACGGATCTTCTATTTCTATAAGATATGGAGCGAAATTGTCAAAAGTCATTTTTTTTCGAGCAGGATGTGTTTTTTTTGTTCAACTTTATAGAATAGAGAAAAGGTTTTTGTTTTGTTTTTAATTCGAAACAATGCTAGAATTTTATGATATTTAAATTAGCAAAAATTTTTATCCTTGCGTTTCTTCTTACCCAAAAAAAAATCAGTACTAAAAATTAAAGCTTGACCATTGTAAGTGATTTACAAAACCATAAATTTAAAATTGATAGCTTTCTTAAAAATCCTGGTGGAGTGATTGATAAACTAATGTCACATTTTTTTAATAATGTATCTATGCCTTAATTTTACTAATGGTTTGATTTTTCTGACATTCAATTAGTTGGGTGAATAGTCACATAAACAAATTAAATTTATTATTATTTTACGAAATTTAATTATATTTACAAACATATATTGGATAAAGCTAGAGTGAATTAGACAGATTCGCATGTTTATTTGAATTTGGAAAACAACTTAGCTATGCTCTATTGATTTCTAAAATTTCTTAGTAAAAAAGTTTACACTTATTCGCGTTTTGATCTGAAATTTTAGCTGCTTGATTTGCGTTGGACGAGTGGGGATGGAGAATCACATAAGTTATATTTATAGCAATTCGTAAAAAAGTTATTTTTATCTATCGCTACAAACAACTTAGCTATGCTTTATTGATTTCTAAAATTTCTTATTAAAAAAGTTTACACTCATTCGCGTTTTGATGTGAAATTTTAGCTGCTTCGTCTGGGCTGGACGAGTGGGGATGGAAAATCACATAAGATATATTTATAGTAATTCGTAAAAAATATATTTTTATCTATCGCTACAAAAAGAGAATATACGAACATTTTTGAAAATTTAGTTATTACTCACCAACAACAAATCTAATACATAACCCAGAAAAACTTTTTATTTTAATTCTACATATTGTTCATCGTGAATATTTTTCGTATTTTCACTACAAAACATGATAAAAATTATTTTATCTCTGGTACTTTTTAGGAAGATGAAACGAGTTATATGCACTTCTTTAATATAAAACAAATTCTAATAAAATTTTAAATTCTAAGCATGTTTCGGTAGGTTTCTCATATCTGTTTGTATTATGTATACGCTAATAATTAATTGTATGTTACTAAAAATTGCGCGTTAGACGTATTATATTAACAAGATGTATTTTAATACACAAAAGAAAATTTTCTATAAATCATTTTTTATCAAATTAAAAGGTATTCAATCATAGGTCTTCTTCAACACATAAATAATACAGAACATAAAGCAACGAAATTACGATCATAAATACGCAAAAAAAATATTCACCATTCAATATTTGTATGAATTTGTATAAACAGACGATTTGGGGTGTAACTATTCAATTATTTCTACCCTACTATGTCTTGAGATCGGAATCAAATCAATAGGCTATATAAAAATCCTCTCTTGGCCGTATCCTTCTTTCAATACTGCATCCGTGAAAGAAAATTTACGGACTAACTACCGGTTTTCGTTGAAAATATGCAACGATAATTAATTAAAAAAAAACGAATATCATTGATACAAAAACAAGTATTTTTTAAAACCTTGTTTAAATATATTATGTAATTTTTTTTATCAACAACTTTTGCATCAGTTAGATTTAAGATTGGGTTTTCAAATAATAACTAATAAAAACTTATTGAAAGTTCCATAAATATTCACAAGTAATTAACAGTAGTTTTTACATAATAAATATATTATATCACCCTTATTTATAGATTGAGACCCTCGAGAATTTACACCTGATATTGTGTATATAAAAGTTTGGTGTAAATAATTATATCCTAGTAGTGTAAATACACCGAAGTTCTTTGGCATATTGAATTAATGATACCAAAAATTTACAAAAATGGTTTAGTTAAACAAAATTCTCGCGGAATGAATATTTTACCAGAAACTTTTTTGGTGAAATATCCATTATGTTGATCAAAAAACTGCGAATTAAAAAATATACAAAGGAAGCGAAACGAAGGAATAATAAAAAAATCTTCCTATAATGGGATGACTTGAACATCAAAAAAAGTTTGAGCGAAAACACATCAAAGCAAACTCAAGAGGAAAAGTTGAGTTCTAATCAAAAATGACTTAACTTATAAAAAATAATCATTCTTAGGTCTAACTTCTTTGAGGTTTTAAGATCACACTTATACCTTTTAAAATATTCAAAAAAATAATTTATTTTAAAACAGCGTTATATTTATAATTCGAAAATGTGTTTTAAAAATTAAAAAGTATGATTTTTCAAGATTCTTTTTTTTAATTTAAAAAATACTTTTTAAACCATATCTGGTTCCAATGCAGAAACTAATATCATTTTTATGGTGTATATATTTTAATAAGACCTGGTATATTAAACCGAAACTTTAAAAAACCCACCCATAAATCAACAAAAAATAATCATTCTTTGAATTAGACAAAAGAATTGGATGATTACCCGAGTGAATTTACCTCGGCTAGCAAACTGATATATATGTAAACTGGTATGTACTATAAACATTTTATTTTATTCTAAATAAAAAAAATGAAAATATCTAGATTTTTTATCAGTAATCGTTTAATGTTGTCAGTTTTTATAGATTAATATTTTGTATTGAGTACTACGACACTAATCGTAGTATATGATTACATAATAGTAATGTTTTGTGAACATATAAATTAATAAAAATATTATTTAATTTCTCGAAAAATATTTCAATTCAGATTTCACGTTGTTTTTTTCGACGAAAATATGTTTTTTTTATAAAACGTTGTTATGTGCAATTTTAATATTTAATCAATTTTAATATAATTTAGTTAATCATTTATTCGTTCAATAAAGTATTGTTAATGAGGTGACACGCAAGTAAAATTGAATTAAATGTAAGCAACATGATTGATGCTTTGAAAAGTATCACTCACATGAGCCAGTCACTTATTTTGTAAGAAAAATTCAGAAGAAACATTAAAATTCGCATCGTATCGCCGGATGGCGCGTGTTCGATTTTGAAATGTTTTTATGAGTGTAGGGTCGCAGTTGGCGTTTTGTCGAAAGCTTTGCTTTATTGATCACTTAATGTGTAAACAATGCAACATTTATTTTAATCCATATTTACGACGCGACAGCCGTCAGTACGCAATATTTTTTGCAATGCACCTACGTTTTTTGATGTTTTATTTTTTGACCATGCCGCTACGTGAATGAAAAATATTTTTTCGATTCTAGTTTTAAAATAATCAGTCCTCTATACTAGATTGTATTTTTTAGATTCATTGGTCCTCTTTATTAGGTCATACTAGAGTGAATTATTATCTCGCCCTATTGCTTTACAATGCGTGTTTCGTTTTATTAATTGTAAGACTAAATTAAACTGGAAAACTATACGATTTTAAGCATTTCCCTTTTAATATCACAGTTTTATTGTTAATTATTAATTAATTTGTATGAGAAACATAGCCATCATCACAAAACAAAGCTGTAATTTTAATTGGTATAGTTATTTATACATACTTCAAAAAAATCTTAGTTGCTGAGAATAATTTAGATTCAACTTCTTGCTGTTGTAAGTAAATTGGCTGGATATGAGTGTTGTTGTTGTTGAATCCAATATATTTAAATACTTAAGTATTGTCATAAAAAATGCATTGATATGCTAAAATTCAAATGAATATAGTTAATTACATACTCACTGTAAAAATCTGGATGTTAATTGTTGCAATGAAAGAATAATCTTATTAATGTACTCTTACGCAAGTTTACGCTGAATAGTTTGAATAATCACACCCAATTGTACTAGACCAAATACTTATTTCGACTCACAGAGGCCAACGTGAGACTTCCTGCTCGTGATGATTACGATATACAAGATCGTGGATAAAAAGTTATAGTTCTTTCAAAATGTAGAACCAGTTTGCCTTTCTTTGGCCCACTGGGAAAACAATAAAAATTGTTTAAAGATGTTTCCATATTTCACGTAGTATGTGAGTGATTTCAGACGAGTCTTTTTCTAGAGATAAAATTGTCTATAAAACAATGTCTTATCTATATCTTCTAGTTTGTAAGCTAATTAAAGATCACATTGAAAAGTGTTTATATTTATTGTCTTACTGTATTTTTTTAGACACGTGTATATTATAAAGATATCAAAATTGGTTTTGAACTATCTTCAATTCTCCTTACTGTATTTTTTTTTTTTATTATTATAATTTTATCCGCTTGTTTCGTTCCGCGGTGTTTACAGATGTGTTAGAAAGTCCAAAGTGTGGCACATTTATAACGTAAAAAATACGGCCCCTAAAATACGTAAGTCAACACACATTCGTAAATGTGCGTACATTAAGAAAAAGCTACAAAAATATCACGAGAGCGTATAAAGAAAAATAGCGCATGCAGGTCTGATTCATTTCCCCATCACGTCGCGCCGAGTGTAGATTTCAAACTAATAAAACAAACGGGCCGCAAGTCTTGGATGGGGGCGAGTTGGCTGAGTCGTGAGGTCGGCGGGGTGGGAGGAGTCGTAAGATCGACAGAATGGGAGCGGGGGCAGTCGTCGGATTGGGGAGTGTGGCGTAGCTAGTGGGAAATATTCATACGCAGCCCGCAGGCATTTATCCGAATGTAAGAAGCACGCTTTGTAAAGGCTTCCTCGCTTTTCGACATTGGCTGGGTTAAAAAATATTCACGCATTATTTATACAAGGTGTATGATATGAAACTAATTTATGAGAATTTTGCCTGTTTATTATGTACATATAAACGAAATATAATTATTTATATCTTATAACGTTATTTAACAGCTTAGTTCGGTTCGTGGTATCAGTAAACTTCAAAATACATCATGTAATTATTCTTAGAAGAATTGTCGAAAAACAGTGAATAAGAAAAAATATTTAAACTTGAACAACATTTTTATTTCTCCCGTATGGTTTAAAATCATGAAGTCAAATCTTATAACTAAAATTCGTTAGTGATTATATGTCTAAAAATCTGTACACACTATTTCAAAACGATTTTTAAGTGATGAGATAACAACCAGTTTTGTCGAATAACGATTACAATCAACAGAAAATTTAAATATAGTTAAACAATTTTTAAGATAATCTTTTTTGCGAACTGGAAATTTATGAAAATATCTATTGTCAAAGTATAGTCAGATGAAATATCATTTGGAATAGTTTGCCACATATTTATTTCCCTTTGTTCTATGATAATTTCTTTTATTATTGTATATCAGCCTACGTATTAAAAATTGGATGAAATAAAATATTATAGTGTTGTAAAACTTTTTTCCGTGAAAAAAACAGGTGCTTACGTTAAAAAGTAAAACAGAAACTCAGAATGACAAAATTTAGTATTTTTTTACCCATGTGCGCTCCCAATGTGGAGCATATGGCCTCCTAATGGAGGTATCTCAGCAGAAGTTTTTTCAACGAGAACTGTCTGTTACTCAGTCGCTTAACTTCATTTCTTACTTACGTTATTTGTTTATTTTTAAATTAAAGATATCATGAATTTAAAAAAAAAGTAATTTATAACCTTGTTATGTGAACCGTCTAAAACGGTTAAAAAATGTATTCACCTGAAACAAGATTTCAAAAGCCATTTATTCGTAATTTTACTGTTTCACTGTAGGTCAAAATTGAGCAAGATCATGGAAGTCGATGTTGTGCATAGATCGAAAAGAATTGTGTTTAAGAAGAATATTTATTAAATCGTCTGCTAGGATGGCATGGGGTGATGGCATGATTTTTATAATCTCAATAGTAGGGGAGCATTGACATATTTTTTAAAACTCAACACATATGTTATACTTTTAGGGTATTTTTTGTCAATACTCGGTCGAAAGATGATATATTTTAAAAATAAAATACTCATCTGTACAAATTCCATTTTTATTTAATATTATCAGAACCGGATGCGCTTATAACTATAATTATCTACTGATAAGATAATACAATATTACAGTGTTGTTTATATAAAACAAAATTAAATTAATATATGTGCTAAAATGTACAAAACGCTTCACCTTTTCTACTCCTTAGAGTTGGAAGACCGTGAACTCAGTGTATGGACTGAGTGTCAAGACAAGACAAGTGCTGGAGGTCAATAATTGTCGAGGAAAACGATGAAAGTGGAAGAAACTAATTAAGGCGACCAAGTTCACCCTATACTGTAGCAAAAGAAAAGAAGAAGAAGAATAAACAAATAAAACGTCACTTAAAATAAACTCCAGTTCATATTGTGGCTATATGTTGATGATGGTGATAAAAATATTTACGTGGGTAGTCATTTTTTGCAATATCCACATATAAAAGTAATAACATCGTACAAAATGTTTCTAAATCAGTCAGTTTCAGCTTTATAAGCCCAACACAAGACGATGAAAAACTTTACAACTAATCCTGGAAACAATTTCTGCGTGTAATAAAGCTCTAGAATTTTACTGTGCGCTTAAAATACACAGTGTCTACACACATATGTGTACATTTACATTCTCGCAATATGTGCAGAAAGGTTTTTAAAACGTTTATGCGTTGAATGGAGGCAGTGATAAACTGTGCTCTGTGAACTTTATTCAATTTAATTTGTCGGCGGGCGCCCATTGTACGAACAATATTTTTGTGAAGAAATTATTATTCAACATAACAGTCAAAATATTTTGAAAAAGTTTCCAAAAGAATTACTAAGATATCCAGTCTACTTGTAAAACATATTAATTTTTACTTATTACACAATATAATTTTTGTCATCATATAAATGGCATTATTTTAATTAAGTATTCATAAGATGAAAATGCTCGAATTGAGCAAAGGAAGTCAATATACAATTATAGTAGTACTGTAAAAAAATGTTTACCTTACATAGGAAAAACAATGCATTTACACCAAAAACAGATAACACATGAACTGAAACAATTTCCTTCCGAATTCTAAGCATATTCTGGTAATTACGAACCTCATTAATACGGACGATTTAAAGATAAAGAAAAATATAATATATTGATTGAGTTGGTATTGATGAATTGAGTTGGTACTACGTATGATTTTGTATATATGATAGCGGCCAGTAAAAAAATGTAAAATGTGAGAAAATATTGTATACTTTATATAATGTTAGTAGAATAAATTACTTTTTTTAATCCATGTCCGCTCACAGTGTGGGACATATGGCCTTATATTGAAGGTATCTGAAAATAAAATTTCATAAAAAAACTTTTCCTTTTGTCTCTTTATCTTTTTAAAGAGAAAAATCTGTAAAGAATAAGGGTAAAAGAAGATTATTGGTTAGCTAATCTTTCTCTCTACGCCCTTTATTTTAAGGTAGAATGATGGGAGGGAATTTTTGGACATGAATTACTTTGAACAAAACTGGATTGAAAAAATATTGTTCGGACTGAAATTTGAAATCGTTGACACATAAACCAACGACGTTGATCACTGCATTACGGATTCGACAAACTGTTGTTGGCCATTGTTGGTAATAAAATTGCAACTAAAAAGCTGAATTTATTTTTGTATTAAAATAAAGAAGTATTATTTAATTTTAAAGGATTTAAGTAAGCAAAGTAAAGCAAATTCAGGGGAAAACAATATTTTACTATATAATCAGTTTAATGAGAGTTATCAGAAAGCAATTTCTGGTATCTGTTTTAATTTAAATTGTTAGTAGTCTTATAAATCTTATTATGCTTTAGATTGAGCTGTATAAAAAAGCTGTTTATTTTTATTTTACGTCAAAATAAATATAACACAGCATGAAAAAAGTAACCCAGAAGTCGATTCAAAATATAGCCAGACAGATGACATCGGTTATATTTGTTTTATTTATGAGTATTTTATGAAATACAGCTATATTATACAGACTCAGGCGTTAAAAATTCAAGTCGATTTATTTCGACAAGGATTTGTTTTATACGTTGAAATATAAGAAAACCGACTCGACACACCTCCAGCTATTGCTTTCTCTATTACCGTGCGCCTTGGAAAATAATATATACCGTTAACTTAACAAGGATCCTGTTTCACGTGGGTAATATTAGTTTTTGGCCACATTGTTTTTTGAAGAAAATTTTCTGTGTTACATATTTTTCATTATTTTATACAATGACAATGTTGGGTAAAAAAGACGACACGAACATTCATATTATTACATAACGAAAATAATAAAAAATGCTTATGATTCAGGCATAAAGGATTGGTTTATCTTTAAAAATCTTTATGTTTCAAGAGGGATGTTTAAGGAAGATTTTGGAATAAGGAATATTTTGATTATTTAATCCATTTTTTAAAAATCCATGTCCGCTCCCAGTGTGGAGCATATAGCTTTCTTATGGAGGTGTCTCAACAGACTTTCTACGAGAACTGTTTGTGACTCAGTTGCTCAACCTCTCTTTTTTCAAAAATATATCTTAGAAGTATTTGAATAGAACAGGATTACTGGTTAGCTAATGCTTTCGCTACACCCGTTTTAGGATAGGATTGGTAGAAGGGGATTCAATACATCACATATATCCATGATTTCAGGCAGAAATTCATAAATCAAACTAGAAAAACTGTCCGTACTGGGATTTGAACCCTGACCGTCGTGTTTCAAGTCACTTGATTCATGATACTTGACCACGCAGCCGGTAAAAAACCATGTTAGTACATTTATATATAAACAAACGGATGGTAATCTGCCTATATAAAAGCTCTGGAAACAAAAATGGCAGTCTTCACGTTTTGTCGAAAATGAATTTTATATTATGTCATCGCGTATAAATTTCGCACATGATAGTAAGTTAAAACTAAAAGAAAATAAAAATCTATCATGGACATTTTTAAAGACTAAAAATCGAGTTTGTAAAAAAACTAGAAAGTATTGCATAGAAAACGCGGCAGCTATTTAGCGGATTTTATATAGGACAATAAAACCTTATGTTTGACAAAATTATTTTCTGAAAATTCATAAAAAAATACGTTTTCATTGATTTGAAAATTTTAATAAAAATGAAAACAGCGCCTTTGCATCCGAGCGCACACACAATTTAATTTGATTTTATTGGTCGGTATTTATTGCGATACCAACTTACGTGCCACTCACTCACTTGCTATACGATTCTCTATATGATTGTATACCACTTAAAATAGCTGCGTATGCATGTTACGTACATATTTGAATGAACATATAATGGACTCTCGTGCAAGCTGGCATTCTTAGTGCTCACTTTATATTCAGATCAAAATGTACAACGTTTGTCTGAAGATGCACATGGAACGAATACTCTACTCTTATTATGAGCGGAACCTTCGTAAATTAGATTACCTTACAAACCAGTGCATCTCGAAAAGACAATTTTGATCTACCAATCTTTTGTCATCCGGTTGAAAATTCTACACGAGAATATTACAATGTCTCTTTTCATACGAATTTGAAATTCGAACCATATTATATATTTCACAATGTTTATTAAAATTCTTTTACGTTTTCTTCGACTGAATTCAATATTTTGAATAATATGTTAGCATCCACTGTTAGTATCATACAATTATCCAGATTGTTAGAATAAAGGCTCATTAAAGTTGACCGCGGCCAGTGTCAAAGTCTTTCTACGAGAACTAACGCAGAAGAGATCTGCTTAGTTCGTTTTCTTATGTCTAAGTTCCTCATGAAATCAGTCCACCTTGCCTACGATATTTAATGTTAACATATACTTTCCAAACCCAATATATAGATTATACGTCAAGTAAATTAGTAAAATTTAAATCCGTTTCAAATCCTTTTTTCGGGTAAAAAATATGTACAAGTGGAAATGAAATGTATCTTCCCGAGATCCACCAATGACATAATTGTCTCAACAGCTTTTGGAGTCAAAATGGTGAAAAAATATTTTTTAAAAATTAAACACAAGTCTTATAATAAAAAAGGAATCACTTTTAAAGTGTTCACTTGGTGGAAAAGTGTTAGATTGAAAAAATAAAAAATCGTTTTTTACTAATTTCATATAGGTATATTCGATATGATCAGTTTCGCTCATAACGAGAATTTTCAATTGAAATCATTTAATCTGTTGAAAAATATTGTAATTTGCAAAATCGGTCTTGGACATATTAAATAAACGTGGAATTAGTACAAAAAAGAATTATTTTTGGAAACATTAAATCTAAATACATCTAAAAAACACAAATATTAACTGTTTCATCCTCATTAAAATCACTAGCTAAAAAATCTAAGAAATATTCACACAGCTCAAAGTGATGAAGATGTTTCTTATTATTTAGGCACGTAAAATCTAGATATAAAGCTTATTATAACGAATATTGTTATTATAATTCAGCCGTCCATTTTTTACAGTTTGACGAAGAGGTGGTTTTGAGTAAATTTTTCATCGCCCTTTTTATTGAATGGATACTGTATCAACACCTTAAAAGGCTATTAACAGGCATCACCTTGGGTCAGAATTTATAACCTTTTTGAAAAATTATCGGCTCTCAATATAATTTTCTTGGAATCAATCATGTTTATCAATGTAAAAATAGTTCAAAAAGCATAATTTATTATTATTGGCGTGATGCTGATATTTTTTAACAAGCTTATATATATGTATTGTGTGATGTTTTTGATTTTATATTCAACATTTGCCAATTTCTATTCAGGCATTTGAAACTCAAAAGTTACAACAGCATTAGAATTAATCACTTTACCATGAAATTTTCTCGCTTGAATCACAAAAAGCCGTAGTAAAAACATTAATTTGAAAATTTTGTTTTCAAAACAATTTCATGATAGGCATACCTTTTATTTAACTGGTTATTGGTTATGAATTAATATCGTTCATGATAAAACAATTCCTCGTATTCCACGTGACAACAAAATTGCAGAATATGAAACAAATTCTAGTCATATTTATTGTACCGTAAATTCATTATTTCTTCGTATTCATCATTAAACAAAAACAGTTTGAATACAATAATCACATTTTCTCTGTTAATCTGGTAAAACGAGATATTGTATTTATAAAAGTATACATCTACAGATATTACATATATGGAAGAAACATTAAAGGCAATAAATTATATTGGCTTAAAATAATTTTAAAAATGCTTAAAATAATGTATGTGTCAATGCTGGATGCATCAAAAATATTTTTTATCAAAGTTGTGGGATGCAAGGTATTGTTTTATCATTATTGAAATATTAAATTTTCAACTAAAAGTTTTTTTTTTAAATTAAAGTACAACTCCAGCCAATGTGTTATATAAGATATTGGAAATCTGGAGAAACAGTTTAATATTAAAATCGAAAAGTTTTGAATACATTTAACAGTTACTCGATTTTTAACTTTTGTTAGTTTAAAATTACTGTTGTATATATATGATGTATATTTTAGTTCCTCGTTTATCCACCAAGAAACTTTTCTTACAATTGCAGAAAGCATTTCAAACTTAATTATACGCTAACATTACGACCTGTAAGTCATTATTGACATCTTAAACATAAGAGATTTTGTACAAATTAACATTATGTTTGATTTCTAGTAACGAAAGTAAAAGTCGGTCGCAGATCATATAACTTTTGTACAAGTAAACATATTGATGAAACAAAGCATTTTTCAAAAAAACATAAAATAATAATAATAAAATAAAAACCTTTTTTACTAACTGCTCACTATTGAATTTAGATCATGACAGGTTTGGTCATGGCGAGCATTATCAATAAATGTTCGTACCATTATTATTACTATTTTAAAATTAAGATTTTTAAAATTAACGTTTCTACATAAAACTATGCTTTGATACAAATTATTGAGAAATTTCTGCTCATTTATTAAAATATTCAGTAGTTTAATATATGTCCTGTCATATTTTTAGTCAAATGATAAATTTACATTTCCAAAGTTGGTGCTCAATGAGAATAATATATACATATATGAATTTTTATTTATTAGTCTAAAACAAAAAAAATATAACGTAATAATATTAGGCATACAATTATTGTAGAAAGCAGATGTTCAAATTAAATAAGACATCGTACCTTGGAGAATAAAGCATCTGTGATGCCACAATTGCAATAAGTTAACAAGAGGATTATATCATACAAGTAACAACGAGGAAGTACAATAAATATAAAAACAAATGCATCCATATTTCCTACAAGCATTTGCCATCTGCTCGGCAACGTACGGTTTAAGTACAATTGCGAAAAATTGCAAAACTACTGTTTCTTGAACGTTCGTGCACGGGAATTACAGTAAAAAATGATTATGTACCGATACGTTTAATGAATCAAAAATAGCTATCTGAAGCACCTATTTTTAATAGAATTTTAAATGAATGCAGTCATCTTACTAGTTGAAACAATTGCACATTGTTTCTACTGCACTGTTTGTTTCCTGTAAATTTTGTCAATTATTTAAACTTCAAACCTGACCTCAATGTCACATTGCAAAAGCACCATAAATAATTTTATGATTATATTAAACTAGTTTCATATTCAGTAGAAGTTTTAATATATGTATGTACAGTATAAGTATGAAAATGTGCATACAATTTTTTTTTCTTATATTAATGATGATTTGATTTCATATTTTCATCAGAGAGTACTTTTAACGCTTTATCAGATAGGTGTCTGTTTTACCATATACAATATTAAAAGGTGTAAAAAAAACACCTTTTATTGAATATTATATACAATAAAATCAAGCCTTTTAATATATTTTTTTTTATCTGTTATTAGAATTTGCACTCTATAACAAACTATAAAAACTACTGTCGAAGAATTTTTTTTTAGCAGTATGATTAATAACATTTTAAGTGCCTAATTTTCAGAAACTCAAAAAGATGGTTGACGTATAGATATTGTGTATTTTCAAACAAAAGATTTTTTACAATATGTCATAAGATGTTAAATTAAATTCGTTTCTTTTGGGTCAAAATTTTAAGAAAATACTAAATTCGTCTTTTTTTTTTATCAAAACAGATATTTGGGAAAAATCCTTCAATGCTTAAGCTACGATATGTCATTTTTTGATAACGTTGTATCTAAGAATGCTTTGGTTTTTTTTTATTTACCAAAAAAACCCGGGGAACGTTGTTTGGGTACACGACGTCATAGTTGTGGTCAGATAGTCCATTCGTTGGAAAAACAGTCAGAGCCTAACACCTCAACCTATTCATTTATCAGTTTTTCGCAAGTCGTAAGCCGCATTCATATTCTATTCTTCTTAACAATAAAAAAATATCGCACGAAATAAATGCAGGCGCAGATAAGTCTCATAAGAAGATGCACATCAGGGCTTGTTGGTTTTTATAAACAGGGTTTTGATAAATCTGTTTTCTAGTTAATACTTGCGACATTAGAAAACCGTTTTGTTTTTAACTTGGAAACCAGGTTCTTACTATTAAAAAATGTGTTAATTGATTTATAAGAATATTAATATTGGGATTCAAAAGTGCCATAGTTACGAACAAAATTATATAAAATATGTTATTGATTAGTCAGTAAAACAATTTTTATTTATGACTAGCCGGTACCCGGCAAGCGTTGCAATGCCACTCAAAGAAAGAAAGTGTTTGTGTTTTAATCGTGTTTATCGAGGTGCATGTCTTCTTTTTCTGTCTGTTTGACGTTTGCTGCCGATTTTCTATGATACGGCATACTGTAATTTAATTGTAATACGCCTATAACCTTCGCGGAAGTTGCATAAACGGTATGGCGCACATACAAACATTGATTTTTATATAAAATATCTACTGTAAGCTAATTTTAACATGCCTATAATCTTTGCTCAAGTGTAAGCAAAAAGTTTGTCAAAGGTTTATTGCAATCAGATGAACAGTGTGGCAACGCATAAAATACAAACAAACAATCACACCTAATGCACGAAACACATTTTAATGTAATGTCAAAATTTGATTTGAAATACGATTTGATAGATTTGAAATATTCCATTTTTAATACAAACAATCGAACGTCAAATTTTAATTTTCTGAATGCTGTTGGGTTGTCAATATATCAATAAAAAAAATGGCCGCCGTTCAAAAATTCGAACGATGGCCGTTTGAACGGTAAAAAACATTGAAATCTACGAATATTTTATTTTTCGACACTGTACGTTAATTTTAATATGCCTATATATAACCTTCCCGGAAGTGCAAGCTAAAAGGTTGTTGAAGTTTTATTGCAATCGGATCAATAGTTCTTAAATGTATAAAGGCCGAAAATGAAGCAAACAAACAAACAAGCAAACATTGATTTTAATTTATATAGATATAGTATTTTCTGTTTCAGCAACTTTGGTTACTTAGTTCAGTGGAAACTTTGTGTTTTCAACGATTTTTAAAAATATTTTTTGCTGTTGTTTATATATTAATAAATAAACAACGTTTAAAAATTAACTTTTTTTTTCTTTTTTAATTGAATGAACCATTTTTCCGAAATTTTGAAAACCGAGTTTAACCTGGTTTTGATAAGTTTTTATAATTCGGTTTTTGTATAAGCCCTAGAGCACATTGAATGCATACAGATACGTGTTAAAAACGTAAAAACCACTCAAATTTATGTAATAAATAACTGTTTAAGTCATACTATGACAAAATATTAATACTTCCAGCCGAGTTAAGCTTTCAAGAGAAAAATACATTTTGAACGTTTTCCACATTTTTTTAATATAAATTGTGGAAAATATGATAAAATAAAACTTTCAATATCCACATAATAGCGTTAAACACCATAAAACAAAAACGACATCATACGCTATTATTACTACGTCGTATATTAAAAAAAAACAGTTATTTAATCTACTACACTACACTTTTAAAACGAATTTTGATATTTGAATAAATGATTAAGAAAAGTAAAATTTCACGTCAAAAGTTGAAAACTTTTTAGAAAAATAAGTTCAAATGACAGATTTAGTGTTACTAGCTAGTGTGCAATATTGTTATTATGACAACTAGAAACTGTCTTGAAAAATTGACACATGTATCGATGAATGAATAAGTGAATAAATGTAATACAGTGATATGAAAATTGATTTGAAAGGTATGTATGTTACCCTGTATAAGTCCGTATTGAAATTAAAAAAGATCATATGTATTTGAGAAATTTTGCTATTTAAAAATCAATTCATGGCATCCAAAACGAGAGAACTATTGCTATTGTTCATGGTCGTTTTTTTCTACGGTCAAGATAAAAAGTGTTTCACGAATAAATAGTTGCAAAAAGAGATATATTTTGTACCATATTAAAATATATTACTTATATAATATAATATTATCATACAAATCATTTATATTCTATTTCATGTAACTTTTTTTTTCGGGGATTTGCGAGGGTATAAAAGGTAATATTCATACTCTACTTGAGATCTAAGGATTCCGAGAAAGCAAAATCTAGACATGTCAAAATATTACAACTTACAGTTTCTTACTAACGAAATATTTTTTTTGTCATTGACCTTATTAACGTTTATTTTCAACATTCGCCAACTATTTTAATTATAAAAAGATGTTGCTTATAAAATCACCAATTATTACATAAACATAACAGAAAATATATAAAACTGGAATGTTCAAAAGAATTTCTTCAAAAAGGAAATCTTTTTCTAAGTAAGTTTTGTTTTTTTTAAGTAAGTAAATTAGGGCAGAATTGAAAGCCCGAAAGCATTTTCCTTTGATGCATAGAATTATTCTGATGAAATCTTGATAGAGATTTTGGTCGGCGACCCTAACCAAATCACCCCCTTTCTCTACAAACCTTTTAACACTTACGACCCTTCTGAAGTAGAATAGACATTTCTGTCAAAGTTTTTCTGGTATAGTCTGTTTGAAGTAACAGCACGGAAGAGAATAAAAAAACATTTATTCAACATACAGAACATTTTTTTAAGAAACTTATATCCTAATTATTAAAGGTAGAGAATTTTACTTGACTGTAAAAAGGGTCAAAGAAAAAAACAAATGTCTTTGATTTATTTTTGTGATATACTTTTTGATGTAACTTTATTATATTTTTATTTAAGCTATGTTAGTTTCCGTAAAGAGCTAATGGACACGTTAAGAAGCTTCTCAACTGTTTTTTTGTCTGGTCTAGTTGTAAGTTAGCTCGTAAACTTATATTGGTGAAAAACAAAGAGAGATAGCGCTAGGTATTTTTTATAGAACGGTAAAATGTTCTCTTTGTGTCTTGCGTCAAGATCAGATAGAGTGGATCGGGAGTAACGAAAGCATCACGAACATCCTTACACCTAAATAAAAAATCGATCAAAGAATCAACTAATAAATGTTTTCACACTGGAAAACAATCCTCTTCGCATACACCTAAAAGAAAACAACTCAACAGCTGCGACTATTCGAACCGAAAAAAGTAATTTTGTTACCTATTTTATATATTTTATTTTACGTGCCTTTTACATATTGTGATACGATAATCGAAAATTTATTTGAATAACTATAATTAACCCTACCTTACTAAAAAAGGTTTATTTAATCAGTATATTTAATGGTTGAAACGTTAAACATCTTAAAACTTTTCCACAAGTGTATGCTCCACCTAACGTATTAATTTCGTTCTTTAAAATCTCAAAAATGTTTTTTTTTATTTCTTTACTTTGTCTGATGGGATTTTAAGAACGGCTCGGAGTACGTTTACAAGTCTAATGAAATTTATCTTTGAATATTATAAACGTTAAGTTACGCAATATGGTTGATTAGTTATTCATTATAAGTCCAGTACACGGCCATTGGGATGCCTTAATAAAAGATCACGCATCAGTATATTATATTAGTTTGACGGATAGTACAACATTGGAAACTGGAGATGGCATCACAGAGATAAACATTATACAAAGAGAATATTTGATTTGTGTAGGCCTACTTTAGTCTATACAAACTGTTACGCCACAAATTGGTAATTAATGAAACGTGAACGATAACAAGCAAGAAATATCCGTCAAATATCATTAGCTTATCAAAAAAGCACCTGTTGAAATTATTCAAATTATCAAAGAGTTGTTGACAACGACCGCATCATATTTTGTTAGAATAATTATCACGTTAATTAAATTGCATCAACAGTAAAACCAACCTTAGATTGTGTTTTGTGAATATACAAATAAAATGATTTTTCGTCAAAAATTGAATGAAAATACTCAATAATTTTGAAATAACATTTATTTCCTTTTAAATGTTTCACTAGTTTCAAAGTTATCGCTAAGTGTTCATCAATCGGATGACGATTGTCTTATATCCGAGTCAGACCAGGCTTAGTCTAAGCCGAGAGAGCATCAGTTGTCAATTAAGTTTTACAGCCAGTTACCTCACTAACCTGATTAACGTGGCCTGTTGATTCTAACTATGAAATTACTGACTGCCCGACTAATTATTCGACGATGGAAGACAATGATAATGCCTTAGTTTTGGTTTTGTACAACTATCTTGCCGTCATAAAACAAACAACCTTAACTCACAGAAACAGAGTTGTGGTTCCAGGGATGTTGGGCAAACTCACTTTTTGTAGCAGCGAGAACGAATATTTTAATGAAAATGGAATATTCAAAGGCGATAACGACAAAGAGCTCGTATAAAATAAATGAGAAGAAATAGCAACACAAAAAATTTCCTTTTCGTAGACTGCAGATATATGATCTGTTTGTGTATCACAAAACAAGTTTTCTAAAAATGTAATGATATGAATTTTTTCCACTGCATGATCAAACAGTATGAAATTTTGTGAAAAAAAAATACACTCTATATGACTGTTGTTTGACAAAAAATATCCAAATGAATTACTTTGACGATCCGAATGGATGGACGTGAAACGAGCTCTTTTTTTTTCTTTCAGTTATGTTGGTAATGTAGAAACTCATACTGTGTTGTACAATATGTTACTATTTAATGATTACGTAATATACACAAAATGTCATTGTTATTTAAAATGAATACAATTTTTTTCATTTTTAATTAAATATAAATAGATGTTTGTAAAAAGAAATTTAAAAGTTTGCCACTATTGAAAAAAAGTTGATAGCCTTGTTATTTCACTGGTTGTGCAACCAGGAGTCATGTGTGTTTTACTTATGGGTAAGTGTCACGATCTGCAGAGACACCTATAATTAAAAGAAATTATAAAATTGCTTATACACAAAAAATCGTTTAATTGATAGAATCTAGCTAAATAAAATTTTAAAATCATCTCAGTTGAGTTAATCATTCCTTATTATTATATTGTTAAAGAGATTATTTGTAAAAAAATGAGCAGGGAGCCAGTGGCGTGCTTAAGCGACCTTAAGGGACCTCCTATTTTTTTCATTAAAAAATCGTACCTCAACCAAAACGCAGTATTTATTTTTGAAACAAATATCAAACGTTAGAAAAATCAAATACATCAATAACTGTTTTAATTTTTTTCCAGCTTTTATAAGACATTCACAACTTATTAAATTTTGAAATGGTATCTATCAAATGGAAAATTTTAAAAAAGATAAAAACTTAATATAATTATTGATGTAGTTGATTTTGCTAACGTTTGAGATTTTTTTCAAAAATAAATAGTGCATTTTGGTAAAGGTACAATTTTTTAATGAAAAAATAGGCTAGTACTCATTCCATTAGTGTTTTATTGTGATTTTGAGTATATGGACGCCGAGAGTTGCTCAAACAAAGCGTAATCTGGAAGACCAATTTTCGACCACTTTTTGGAGCAGTTAGGGTTGTATTTCTACAGTAACGCGGTGAATTTAGCCTTCCATGCAGTCTATTGTCTGGTTTGGTAGGAAAAATTATGGTGTCAAAAAAATAAGTTAAGATGAAGTTTCGCAAACTATGCCACGATTTAAAAAAATGCACAATTTGAAAAAATTGTTCTGACGTAAGTCTATTTATTGATGGTAAAGTGGCAAACAGAACTGAGCACAAATCGGCTGTTAAACTAGTTGTCACTGGAAAAAGTGTTCCTGGTTTGAAAAACAACACCCTCCATTATGTACGGTAAATCCCAACGGAAGTAAATTCAACAATGGTGAGCCGCCTATCTAAAAATATTATTAACTAATGATTTCTTTCTGTTAATACTTCATTATTTTTAAAAACTTCAAGCTTTTATTTTTTAATTATTTTCAAGATGAAGTATTTCAACATTAAAATTTTGATTTTTTTTCACAACCGTAATTCGAAAAACATACAAAAATATTGTCAGATTTTTACTGTACGATAAATGTATTCCTTTTAAGGATGCAAATTTACCAAAGGTATTACAGGCTTCCTCTAAGGGATCATGTTGTCAAATTTATGCAAATGTATATTCGGGAGCAAAAATCTAGGAAAGTGCACATAACGTATTTGTGATAATGATCTTATGGTGACATGGTAAAGATTACAGTTTCGGTACTGTTTCTCAGATGCAAGAGGGGAATTCCTTTTTAGTTGTGAGGTACCATCGATGTTGAAAATACTGGGTGCTCAGAATGGATATTATCAATGGTGTAGTGAGAGTAGATTTATTTAACCAATCGGTTTATCAACGCCACACTTTAGAGTGAATGTATTGGAAGAAATGAAAAAATAATCATTATTTTTAACTTGAACAAAGAACCAAATAAATGAACTGAAATGACTATCAATTCAAGAATTTAAGCACTTCTCAGTATAAATAAAATTACAAGCGTTTGCTGTCAGCTGTGTTGGTATTTGTTATTTAAATTAGCGGTTTACTGATTGATCTGTACTAAGGTTACGCATCCCGGGATCCGAAGTCCGAAATTCCTGAGATCCCGATTAATTTGACGTCTTAATACCGATCCCGAGATTTAGAGATTCACAATAACATGCAAAAAATCAAATTTAAAATCTGAGTCCTTTTTGATTTACTTTCATATTATATAATAAAATAATTTGCAACAGTATACCGTAGTTTGTTAATGTACATAATTTTGTTTAATACCTACATAATAAATATTACATACTTTCATATTTTGTTGCAGTCATCGACATGATCAGATAATTTGTTTGTTTTTTTTTTTCAATAATTTATTCAAAATTCCGTTGCAATCTTTTATTTTTAAGGGCGTTAAATAGTTTTTTTTTCAATTTAAATTTGATATTTTAGACACGGTTGTTTGTGATATCTTTTATCTCCGAATTGATCTTGGTTGACAGATATTGTTTGTATTAAAATTAAGGATATCTAAAAAAATATATTGTAAATGTTTAACTCAAGGACTGAAAGATTGTAAAACTAGCAATCCCAGGGTGTTAAAAAGGGTCCGGGGTTGGATGTTTTACTTGGTACTTATCTCAACAGGATCACAAGAGACAGATTTATACAGTTGACTATTTCTGACCTCAACAATCTGCAAGCGTATGTATACAGTTCTAAAAGTTATATCGTTGTGCCTTCTTCTCTGTTATTGATAGTTGATTTGGCTTTCAGATGGATGGATGGTGATTTAAACACGTAAAGAAAAAAATAATCACACCAATGACAACATCTTTATTATCTGCAACTGTGTTTCATTATATTAACATACTTCTATATATTCCTTAGTTATGTTTTTTTTGTTTTTATTTTAAAACGAAACATCACTGTATCTATCATCTGATAAGTGTCAAGCAATATTCAAGTTATCCTATCAACGGTTTATGGAATGTATAAACTCTTCAGAATTTTTTATTACATGCTATCGAGTTCTAGTGGAATTATAGAAGATTACATTAAATAACAATATCAAATCTGACCAGTTTATAGAATTTAAGTGAATTATTTATAGTCCGATAACATTTTGGTAAAAACATAAAAGAATTTATTTTTCAAAGTCAAATCTCATATCTTATTCGTTGAATCTAAATTGTATTAAAAAATCTAAAAAATCTGTGATTTATGAACTTGGAAAGGTTATGATTTTCTTTCGTCCTAGAAATATGAACCTAATGTAGCATCAGTTTAAATTATGGAATACATTTTTTCTTTCAGTCTGTATTTTTCTCTGTGGTAACTTTCATATGCATGTAAGTAGTAAGGGAGACTTTTGGCAATGGAGTATAATGTAAATCAGAGATTGCAAACAACTCTCAAGCATTTTGCCTGTCCTTTTTTGTAAAAAGAAAAGAAAAAAAATATTTTTCATCAACATAGAATATTCATAATACATGCTATTAAATAAAAGTATTCTATAAGTGAATAAGATAAAAAAAGAGTATTTTGCTTAAAAAAATATCGCACAATAAATTGATAAAAAACTTAAAACAAATAAAAGTAAAAACTCAGTTAAAATGTAAATTACTAAATATAACATTTATTTAGGTATTACTTAGATAACTATCACAAAAATCTTTATATATTTATTAGTTTTTTATGCGTCATTACAGCTCCCAATGCGGAGCATATCTTAACAGATTTTTCTATGAGAACTGTTTATTACTCAGTTGCTCAACCTATCTTTTTCATCGAGAGTAGAAATAGAAAGATAGAACTAGGATGGACTAGTGTCTTCACACACATCCTTGCCTTCAGACAGAAAGCCATAAATCAATTAAAAATCAGTATATAAAAACTGTCGTTTCTGGGATTCGACTCCGTGACCTCTGTGTTCTAAGTCAACGAAGTTGACACCGATCGTCCACGCGGCCAAAAGAATTGAAAAAAAATCTATTTGTTTTTTATTGTCCGCGATAACTTTCGAATTAATCAAATAAAAACAGTGAAAATAAAGTTTCATGTAATATAAAAATAAATTAAAAAGTGATAGCAACGATGTAAAACTTTAATATATATCAATTGGCTGAAATAAATTAAAATAAAAAAAATAATTATTAATTCCGTAGTTGCAACTTACTCGGTAGAAGTTTGTTATAGGGATAAAAATCTAGTTGATGACAGTTTTACGATTCGCTTGATAGCGCGTGCTCCCCCGATTTACGACCAGTGGTGTAGGGTGTCTGTTGGTCGTGGCGAAAGACCCTGAGTAGGCGAGAAAAGACTCTAAAGCGGGAGATAAAAAATCAAATAAGGAAATGGAAAAGGCACCTACGCTCCCACTGCTTTCTTCAACGGTAGAATACCTTTGATTTTCACTGCCAAAGCTGCGGTATATAAAAACGGAATGAAAAGACGTACCCTTTGTTTGGTTATTTAACCCTCACGTTGTTTGATGAAGTTTACCATTCTTATCCCGGTTTTATTTCGAGTATACAAATTTGATAACGTGTTTTTGTTTTACCTTGACCTAAAACGAAAGAAAGAACAATAATATTTCCGATTTTCGATAATGCGGTCAGGTCACCAAAAACCTTCGGTTTCACTTTTTTTGAATTACATGCTATCTTGAGAGCTATAACCGTTTTAAAATGTAAAAATCTGAATGCGGATTTGTTTACAGATTACAGATCAGTTTTTAAAGATGTACGATATTGCAGTATGCAAAACGTTCAATAATTGTTGTAGTTATAACAAATTTAATCAACCAAAAGCAAAATAAGATTAAAAAATGATCGTTTAATTTAGAAAACATTGATACAATGGCGACGTTTCTTGGTGGAAGAGCATTATATAATATTTTAAAATATAAACCAAAATTACTTTAAACTGTTGTTATTCCACAATTTAATCAAAGCGTATTTTTTTTCAATAATTGTTAACACTTTCAACTGATACACTAATTTTCTTTCACCTTTCTTTTATAATCGAATACTATTAGATATGACTGTAAGCATAGTTTTGGTTTTGTAGTAAATTGTTGATTTTTTCATAGAGCTTTAATTTTAAATTCATATTATTACAATTGCAATCATTGTACGAATTTCCATTTGAGAAAATTTTACCATGGCTAAGGTAGCTACGTGGTGACCATATACTCAACATAACAAGCGAACATGGTTTTAAATAATGTAGAAATTTATTAAATGCCGTAGCACTTTTACAGTGGAATACACTGCGTGCCTCGTACCTCTGTGAAAATGAGGTAGAAGGACCGAAAACACACAACAAACTAAAAGAATTCAATTTGTTAATACAGTGTTTTAGTTCAATAAACCAATTTCACAAAAATATATTGCTGTATATTTCAGAACGCATTGAAATCATGTTATTGATTGGGTTGTTAATTGCATACAAACATTTTCAGAATTTGAATTGTTATCATGAAGTAATATAGTAATATTTTTGTAATTATAACCCACGCATTGAATAACGTTTCAATTAAAGGTTTGAATGTAGTTCAAAAACTTACAGTATAAAACAAATTAATAGTTTTATTCACGGTAAATATGAGTATTATTTATTACAACGAACATTCTAAGACGTTTTGCATAAGTTTGACTTGTATTTGTCACCAAATTGGTCCCTTGCACGTAATAACACTTCGTGTTTCCAGTTCCCACTCGATCAAAGTTTGAAACACCCAAAGTCTTACACAATTATAATGCATCAACGTTGATTTAAGTTGTTGGGACAAAGCATAATATTGTTTAACATACACTAGATAATTGACTGTATTACTTCTGTAAAATTTAAAACATTAATTAGTAAACATATTATTTCTATTGAAGAATATTGCCTTCCAAAAGTATCACTGAATTTAGTAAAATATTATTGAAATGTTGATTCTGGTTTGGCTAAAAAGGGTAACATAGTCATATTAAATTGCTTGTAAATAATATTTAAATCTCTTTTCTAAGTGATTTCAACCTACTGTATATGACTTGTAAATATTATCCTAACCAAACATTTTTGTAGTCTAATTTAAAAAAAAGCTTGATTATATTGAGTTTAAGTGTAGATTATGAAAAATATCTCAAAAATAAAGTGTTTATACTTAAAACGATTTGATTACAATATAAATAGTATAGAACATCAGAGACATCTTTGAATCTTGATTAGAATTGTCTATCAAAATTAAAAGATAATATCAGACTCATTTTGGCTTCAGGCCTATAATTATTGTAGTCATTTTGGAATATTATCAATGGATGTGAAATGTTTAACAGTATACTGTCCATTTATTTCAAACAAAAATAACAATGTATTTAATACTAAAGTACCTTTAGAATTTATTGAATATAAGAAAAGTAGCGAAAAAAATAAATATTAATGAAACAGTATTTTGCTTTTAACGTTTATTTTGGGTAAAATTATTTAAAGAAATAAACTGAAATACTGAAAAAGTATTGTTTAAACCAAAACTCTTTTTAACATATTGACCGAATTTACATTATATTAATTTGTACGGTAAAAATATGTTCTGTATTCCAATAAGAGCACACAGTCTTGTCTTTGTATTGGAATAAAAAAATAAACGTTATTTTATCCTGTGAAGACAATTGCACGTTTCTCGATTAGTTAACACTTGTATTGTTAACAATTTGTTCTGTAAGATACAATTGCTGAGGCTGAATTTTCGCAAATATCGTGACCTGACTTAACGATTTCAACCCATTAGAACTTTTTCAAAGACTTTATTTGGAGAGGAAAATATTTAAAGTTGATAATTATCTTAATTGTATTAATACTTATTCATAGTATAATAAATAACGATTTTATTAATAACTACAAAAAATAAAATCTTACTTAAAATACGATAATTATTGAAATTTTTGAAAAAACTTGTTTAGTTAAACTTTTAAAGCAACGATTATAATCATATTTTTTTTCAATTTCAATGTTCAAAAAGAATATGTTACTGAACAATGCGGTCAAAAAAGAATCGCAGCATTCAATTTAACACATTTATCAAAAAAATGATCAAATGTTTTTTTCTTTCATTTATGTCGACTAAAATGTAAATTAAGCAACAAAATTGCAATATTTAAGTAATTTTGTTTAAAATGTTTTTTTGTCGTTTCTATTGTTTCTATTCACAGTGGTCAACGTTATTGGCTTCCATGCCAGAGTTCATGAGCTTGGATCCCAGTCCAAATAGTATTTTTTCAATCGATTAGTGGAATCCTGTTCGAAGGCATGAATGTTTGTGATGTCTAAACTCCTTCTTTCCCTAACAATCCTAAAAAAGTGGGACTTAGTGAGAACGATTAGCTAACCACTAGTCCTGTCGTCAACCCTTTTACTTATAACCCTACTCTCTTTGAAAATAAGAGAGGTTTAGTAACTGGCTAACAAGAAGTTCTCGTAGAAAATTTCTGTTGAGTTAGTACGCCACATGCTCCACATTGGGAGCGAACATGAAAAAAAACCGGTTTTTTGATACTACAGCAGAAGTACTATTTATTTTAAACCAATATCAGAAATATAAATTGGGGAAACGTGAACTCCAGGTACGTTGAAACGTGGTTTCATTTTAATGACAAATCTTAAAAATACCTAAGTAATGGTCGACAATAAATATGTAATATAGTTGATATCTCGTATTTCTGTCGATGGCATGAAATACAAATATACTAAAAAAACGTTTTGAAACAAAAAAAGTTTGCTTTATCAAATCTATAAATGGTAAATAAAGTTAAGTTAGCCTTCATAAAGAAACGTAAACACTTACTTGACACCAGAACGCAATATGTTCGTGTAATGAAAATGTTCCGTCTAAGATGAAAATGCCTGATAAAGACAATGAAACGTGAATATTTTGAGACGTATACGTTATTATAATAGCTAATCTCATGATCCTTTGAATCCCATCACTTAAAAATCACACCCCTTCATTGGAATAGTCGTAAGGAGTTTTACGAGATTTGCGTCACATTCGTTTTGGCGACGCGGACTAATAATTTATTCATAATACCGACAAGCCGCCGCCATATTAAATTGTATAAAGTCACCCTCCTTTACATTTACATAAAAACCTTTTGTGGGATTACCTCAGTGGCGTGCTGAGCTAAGATGTCAGTGAATTTACTTAGTAATAAATAAGCTTTCCAAAGCTTAGCGCAGACGAATTTTATATCAGTATTAAAATAATTTTATTGTATCGTTTGAATAGATTCAATTTAAAAAAAAAAATTATAGAGATCTAGTCAATAAAAGATATTGGAGGGATCAACTCAACAAAACGGTATTTAATATTTTCGATTATATTAAAGGTTTTTATTTTATGATTATAGTATAAATACTTGGAATTACAGTGCCCACCCAAGGTGTCAGAAATTGTTGAATTTTTCAATCACACGAGATAATATTGATTAGAATTTTTATTGCCACCTAATATTATCAGGCATTTACTTGATAGAACTTTATTGCAATAAGATTAAAAAAGTATTTTACTTCTACACATATTATTTTATATACGGTCGATAGCTCATTCAGCGTATGCCTTCATCGGAATCATTTTTCATTTGATTCTAATGCAGTAAACTAGCTGTAAGCCTGTTGCCGTTAAATCAGATATTTACTGGCGTGCAAAATCAAATGCAAACTTATTTATTGAATAAACTAGAAGGTCTTAGCTTAATTAATTCTCTAAATAGTATTTTTATGAATACACCCAGTCCTCTTTAAGAATTAAAATAAAACGGGATTGTAAAAAAACGCGCAAATATCTGAAAAACGTGAATTATGGGCATGTTTAAATAGGATTTCACTGTAAATAATCAAAATTGACGTCTGAACCAAATTTAAATGATGTAAAAAGAATTCGACCCAAAGTATAAAATTTTTATGATATTTTTATTTTAAACAAAAGAAAAGTGTGTCATTCTTAAAATGTCGAGAAACCGTATCACATATACTATATGTGATACGGTTATATGTCATATAAGATGACAAAAATCATCAAGACAGAGGGTGGGGGCTTAGACTCTAAAAATGTTGAGAAACCGTATCACATATAGGATAATCGAAAATATTACAAAATTTATTCAAATGTATGAAAAATAGTCAAAATATATTCCCATACATTATGAAAAAAAAAAAAATATTTATAATATATTTTATCTAGTATGGAAGATAGTCAAAACATAAAAATCCAAAAATCAAATGCAATTTTTCAATAAAAAATCAATCGCACATTTTATCCAAATGTATGAAAAAAAAGTAAAATATTTTTCTATAATATATTCATACCATAATTCGAATATTCTTAATGTATTAAAGAATTCAAAAAGATTTTCAAGGTCAGGCGTGATTAGGCCGGTATATTATATATAGGGTATCGATATATAATATACCGGATTATAAGAGATACACAATATATTCTTTCATCCACTCTAAAATCCTAATTTACATTCCAAAATGTTGTATTTTATTTATTAAATTAACTTTCATACTCGAAACGATAATAATTTAAATATATTAAACAATAAGAAGAAATTAAATGTTGACATTCAGGTAGAGTATGGTTGAAAATAACAACTGGTTTATTGTATGGCTTCATTATTCGTAAGCCACTGATTTATTTTCTACGAGTTTAGGCAACGTCTATAATATAAAAGAGGTTACCTGCTCTGAATCCTCGCTCACTATCGTCTTAAAAATCTTATGCTGGCTGCCGAACTATAGAATTGTTGTTGTATGTTGGTTCCTGTATAGAAACGTAATTATTAGTGATTGCAATACTGTTATTACGAAAACCGAATATCAGTATTTCTATTTTGAAAAATACCGCTAATTCGATATTACAATACTTATATATCGCTGGAAATTTATTATTTAATGACTACTTTTTAATTTTATTTTTTTGAAAGCACAGTTCAATCAATTCTCATTTTCCTTAATGTTACTAACAACATTAATATTAAAGTATCTGCCGTTTCAATAATTGAATAAACGCGATTGGGAAAATGTTGAGCGCCAAAAAAAATATATCCGATGTGTTTATTTCTATGTATCCAATATAACATTTTTTAATTGCTACCAAAATTTTGCAGGTAAACCGAATCAAATTACAAAGCTGCAATTAATTATTATGTACCATCATGTTTTTAACACGAAAATAGAACGAATATTTTCTGGCGATATGTAATCAAAATTGGCACTAGTAGGGTGGGTTGGAAAACTTCAAATACCATGAAAATGAGCTGTGTTTAATAAATCACTACGTGACAAGCTTAAACAACATTTTTCTACAGACGATCAATGCTTTTTTTTAAAAAAAAGGTAGCGGAACTCACTTTTTACTATTATTTTTATCACCCATTTTTGTTCACATTGTGGAGCATATGGCTTCCTTACTGAGGCATTTCAACATATTTTTTACGAGGACTGCTTGTTAATCAATTGCTCAACCTTTTTTTCAAGAAACTAATGATAGAAGGATATGAATAATACAGGTCTAGTGGTTTACTAGTCACTTTTGCTTTGAACCGTTAATTGAAGTATTAGAAGGGTGTAAGGATTTTTTAAGATATCATAAACACCCATGACTTTGAACATACATCGATTAATCGATTGAAGAAAATGTCGGTCGAACTGGGAGTCGAATCCTTTACGGGAGCCCGGTCTTCCTCTAATTGACTTCTGATCGACGTATTTTGAAGGATATAAAAGTGTCAAAAGTGCATTGACGAGTTTGATGAAAAAAAGTGGCAAAAATAATTAAGAATATAAATATGTATATTAGAATCCACGTACTACAAAAAGCGCGCTAAGTCAACCATTAAACCGGTTCTGGTAACATAGTAAGACTATGGATTGGGTTTTGTTTTTTTATTATGAAATTAATTTATAAGTGCTACGATGCCCAGCATACTACATTGATAAGAGACCTAAGATAGCGACAAACAGCCGGTGTTATTGATATAAAAATACAATTTTGTGAATATTGATTTGAAATATTAAAAATGCCAATAAAAAAGGTGCCGGAACGCCGTTCCACCGCGTTACATGGGAAAAAAAGCATTGTTTTAAATAAATTTAAATATTATTGCAATATATCAGTTTGCTTGTCATATATTGCACATTTCCTAATAATGTTATTAAATTTAGTGATAACAGATAAATTCATGTGTTTTATTTGTGTTTCGTCTAAAGTTATAATTACTTGATAAATGTTTACACAACGAACATAATATATCTATTGAAATAAGTCTAATTTTGTATTAATTAACATAACCTTAGTTTATGTTAATATTTGTACAAATATAATTATAAGGTTTCTGTCAAATCAATGTTTTGTTGATATCATTGCAAAATGTATTTCCAATAGTTGGCATATAAAAAAAGATACCTCAAAAAGTATACACAAATTTCAATTTCAAGAAGCATGAATGTTCAAAATAGTTCTTTTGTACTTTATTTATCAAGATCAGGACCGGTTTGGCTCATGGCGAGCATTGTCAACCGATAAGAAATAAAATTAAACAGTGCTATTTATACAAAACCAAATTGAAATGAAACTGTGTAAAATACAATTGACATATAAAAGATTTTACAAATTAACAATTTACAAATTAATAAGTTAAAATGTTTGACACCTCTAACATGTTATTAAAAAATCACCAAAGAGTAATAAAGTTAAAGTGGTGACTAATGGATTTTTTTTAAAAAAATTTCAAACATAATTATAAATTTGGAATTTTTAATAAAGTGATTTAAAATGATTTATTACTAAAGTTAATAACGATTTAACTGCTTCCAAGTAATATGTACACTTTTACAAAATTTTGCTTTGCTTTAGTTATAAAGTAGTGGATGATCGCTGTGTCCAGTTGCATACTCTGTAAAGCTTTTCTGAAATAAAAATATTGACTGTTTTACAATCAATTAATGAGTTATTATGCTAGAGAGTAAAAAAAACATCTTTTTATATTTAATTTACAATTAGTCGTTTGCCATTCATCATTTTATTTCTTTTATGATTTTTTGTTTGAGGGATGGATACCAAAATGTAAACATTTATTTTCACTCATCTAATCCTAAGCACGGGAGCAATTAGTTTTTCATTAGTATTGTCTTAGTTTTATCTTAAAGAAATTATTGTTCTGAAATCTTTGTTGAAATAAGCACAAAAAAATTAACTAAATTCATCGTTAACTTTCTACAAGCTCGTATGTCAACATTCGTCAGTTTTGTAATATTTAAATACAGTAAAAAAAGTATACTATCATGTGCTATATTAAACATGAGTAAAAGAATCGCA
Source organism: Himalopsyche anomala (assembly GCA_031772345.1). Lineage (NCBI taxonomy): Eukaryota > Metazoa > Arthropoda > Insecta > Trichoptera > Rhyacophilidae > Himalopsyche > Himalopsyche anomala. Next base: position 8,559,351 of record CM062844.1, on the reverse strand, counting down.
TGGATGTAAATTTTTTTGCTTCCTTCCTTATTAACTCCCTCAAAAATAAAAAGAATAAAACCTTTCTTGTGGTGTTTTATAGTGATAGAAAGCGATATCGATAGCAGTAGAATAAAGTTCATCTATGTGTATCTTGAAAACTTGTACTTTCTGAGATACGAGGTTGCAAAAAATTATTGACGTTTTACTCCAAATTGTAAGCAGTGAATTTCTACAAAAAAAAAATCATTCTACCATTAAAATAATATCATTTTATATCTAAACAAATTTTGATAATTCATTTCACGAATACGATTATTTGAATATCCGACTTCAAATGGGCAGCTAGAATTTCCGAGAGGTCATTAATTTTTTTAAATTAGAGCTCGCAGGATTTATTTCCGGCGGGAAAGTGTCAACAATACTTCACCGCGCTGAAATTAATTTGTCTGCTGTCAATGATAAACGTGGACAGCTATTATCGGGGATTTACCTGATTTCAATGGATTTAGCCGTGATCCCTGTCGAGTTGTGTGTGTTGCTTAGCGAATTTTCATCAAACAATTCATAACGTAACGATGTACTAGTCTATAAATTTATGCGCACATTTTCCCGCAGAGAAATTATTAAATATTGAATATGAAACGATTTTGTATGTAAATTCAATATAATCCTTATTAAAAGTGAATTTTGCGTTTTATCGACTGATTTAATGTAGATTTGAGCCCATAAGAAGTGAAGTAGTTCAAATGGTATTTAAGAAAAAATGCGTTGGTGCGTTATAATATTTTTCATGTCCTAAAGCAGTGGTTCTTAACCTGGAGTGCAAGAAAGCATTTCCGGGGTACGGGAGAACTTTCTATCATGACATTACAAATACGTACATAAATTTTAAAGAGGGTGAGAGAACATATTCTCAGATTTAAGAGGGTGTGGGTCAATACAAAGGTTATGATCCTCTGACTTAAAGCAAAAATGCTAAGCCGGTCTATGACAAATCAAAATGTGATCGATTACGATAACTATTATTTTCTTCTTCCATTGAAAAATAAGTTGTTTTCAATCAATAATATTATGTTTAAAAAAATCACAAAATGTATCCATTTTGTAAACATTTTTGTGAAGATATTTAGCATTAAAAATGGATTTTTTTATGTTTGAAGCAGTGAAAAAACTCTTATAAGAATCATCTTAAGAGTCAATCCCGAGAAAACTAAAAAATGAAAAGTAGCTCCTAGCGCAAAAAAAAAGTTAGACACCTTTGTCCAGAAGTATCATAAAAGTGATGCGAGTCTAGTACATACACACTGCAATTTTGTTTTCTTCCTAAAATAAAAATATTAAATCTAGAAAAACACTAATGAATAAGTATGAACATACAACTGCAATAGCTTACCATTTTTTTTTACCATTTTGCTACTTGACTCTCTTTAATTATCAAGGGCTCATATGTAATGTTGTATACAATACACATTTAGTCACAAATTTTGAAATAATTTTTCTCTCTTTACAGTATTCTTGAAATACTTTTGAAAATTATTAAATACGGGGTTACACAGCGATATTCTGAAATTGATGATTTCGATTCATTTGTGATGTCAAGTTTTGATTTTTTTTAAAATATAACTGTATATATTGTATTGTGTATTTTTGATTGAAATACTAAAACGTTTGATTACCATATTTACATCGCTAAAAAGCAGAAATTAGTAAGTAAACAAAATCAACAATAATAAGATCAGTAAACAATTATTAGATACTAGGGTATCATTTTTTTTTGTGAGGCGTGTCTCAGGAGGTGCATTTATTTTTTTGGTAAAAATGACCTTATTTTATCGGTAAGTACATTAGTGCAGATTTACAGTCAAGAAAATGTCCCCGTATATTAATCTTATACTTTATTTGTGTCAGGTCGTAATAAATCAATTTATATTTTGGTATTTTATTTATCTATGTAACATAAAATATTGAGGCTAGGGCCTTTATCATAAAAGCTCAAATTTTTATTTATTGCTTACTCATAGCTGTCAATTTGTTGTCTACCAACTTCTGATAGTATGGTGACGATATATTGGATTATAACAGTGGTATTAAAACGTCAGCAGTAATTTTTTTAACACAATTTGGTTTTATTTCGAAAAAATATAGTTAATTCTTCAAAACAATGCGATGAGATTGTTGTTTTTTTAATAAAAAGTTGCTTGTTATAACAGTTATTAATTAAAACGTGCTGTTTTTCTAATTCATTAGTTATGTTGGTATAACAATGATTACATTGTAAGGCAAGAAAAAGTACGCAATCGGTGTAACAAAACAAAAAATGCAACCCAATGCAAAATAGCTTGTTTGGAATTCTTTCTTCGTTTCCGCTTTGATACGAAAAAATATAATAAAGTGTGTAGTGAGAGCTTCGTGCAAAATACTCGTTGTAGAAGATTGCCTGCTCTGTCCGACGACACGTGACCCGCCACCGAAGGGCGAAGACGTCACATCAGGAGACCAGCTACCAGTTTTACCAGCATGAAATAGGGGTGGTTACACTGTATAATAAAGGAATGTACCAATATACTGTTAAAATGTATGTTTCTTCATTGTTTTGAATAATTAGGACTGCATATCGTATTTTCTAAGCAAGCTTACAAGACTATCATATTTTGTAATAGAATTATTAATAAAACAGTAAGTTTTCCGGCTTTTTTGGCTTGAGGTGTGGTGCTCAAAGGTGCAAGTTTTTAATACCAAATTTTTTCCCAAAAAACGATAACCATGAAAAGTGATGAACTAACCAATAGTCCTGTCCTAGATCGATCCTTAAATCTTTACTCTCTTAAACAGAGACGATGAGAGACCAAGGAACAAGCAATTCTCGTGGAGCAACTTTTCTCCGGCTAAAGTATATAAATCAAAACACAAGACTTAAAAAGCATACATTGAAACAGCAGAATGTTGAATCACTTAAAGAAATTATGATCAAAGTTTATGTTTTGACAAAGTATATAATATTAAGTCAGTCCCATAATATAACTAATAAACTGGTGTTAAGTGAATCACAATTAACATAATATATTGTCATTATCAATATTATTGACAAGAAAGAATCAGATGAATATTTTTAATGCCATCTATGATTCTAGCGGCCTGTGTGGTCGAGTGGTCAACATCGTTGGCTACCGCTACGGAAGGCACGGGTTCGAATCCTGGTACGGGCAGTTTTATAAATTGATTTTTCAATCGATTTATGAATTTCTGTTCAAAGGCATGGATGTATGTGATGTCTTGAATTCCCTCTCCTACCCATCCTATCCTATGAACGGGGCGTATAGAGAGCGATTAGCTAACCACTAGTCCTGTCCTTGCCCTTTCCTTCTATTCCTACTCTCTTTGAAAAAGAGAGGTTGAGCAACTGAGTAACAAGCAGTTCTCGTAGAAAAAAAATCTGTTGAGATAAACTCCATTAGGAGTCCATATGCTCCATATTGGGAGCGGACATGGAATAATAATAAATGATTCTATGCTCTGGACTATCGATAATATATATGGTAACCATATCCGAAGATCTAAACCTAATACAAATTGCAATTGAAAAATTATAACTATATATTTTTTCCCCTATTCTATATAAAAATTAGAAGGTATTTCAAAGATGAAACATTTACAATTAATACTAATTAACTCTCAGAAGTAATGAAATAATAATCAATAATATGTGTACATATTGTTAAAGGAATACAACACATGTTCTACACGATTTTTTTTTGTTTTTATAAAAATCGGGACCGGATTTGCTTATTGTGGTCATTTTTAATTGTTTCAGGCGTGTAATTAATAATAAGTATAGTTTTTCCACCAATAATTCACAATCCAGATATTACATGAGATTATATGTACATACATATTCACCTAATATTTAATCACTTTAAAATAGTTATATATGTGGAGCGTATGGTCTCCTCATGAAATTTTCTCAACAGATTTTCTGTACGAGAACTGTTTGTTAGTCAGTCGTTAAACTTTTTTTTCCAAAGAGAGTAGTAGGGATAGAAAGATAAGGCTAGAACAGGACTAGTGGTTAACTAATCGCTCTCGCCACGCCCAGTTGAAAAAGATGAAAGGGGAATTAAGACATCACAAGCACCCATACCTTCAAACAGAAATCGATAAATCATTTGAAAAAATGCTGTTCGCACTGGGACTCGAAACCGTGAGGTCCAGCACGGAAGCTCACAACGCCAACCGCTGTGCCATAAGACCCGACAATTATACGTAATGATTGAAAATTGTTTAATTGAAATGCCGCAAATGAAGTTCAAATGCACTCCAAGTATAAATTGATATGCCCTTATACATTTACATTTATAAAGAAAAAATAGACTTGATATTAAAATTCAGCACACAGTTTTATATCAACCACTTATCTTCTTTATATCAACGCAGCCCTAAAGATTAAAATCTCTCCCGAAACAAAAGACCGACTCGGCTAGCTGGCAACCCTACGCTGCGGGTGTATTGGTACAATCTACACGCGCTGGTTTTTATGTGTTTTTTACCGTTTTATGTATCTCACCTCTGGGCTTAGGGTCCCAAATCCGAACGGCGTCAAAGATGTGACCGCATTCTGATAAGAGGACCTTTGTAGATAGTGGCGAAAATAAAAATTAACGCTCTTTCTTTTGTGGTGACAGCGAAAACGTGAAGGATACTTTAAACGCGAGCTTTGTGGCGGTTTGGTGCACCGACAACTCATCAACAAATTGGAAGTCCGTGCATTTATTATTTTTCATTTATCGATTGTTTCACGATGACAATTAATAAAAAATATTTAAAGTATGTATCGCTGCAGATTTTTAGATTTAAGAAGTCTTTTTAACTATCACTAAGAACTTGCATAATTAAAACAGCAAAAAGTTCAGTGATAACTTTTAGAGTGTTTACGTTTACTGTCAATATTGGTGGAAAGGCATTATGTTTAAAAAAATAAAATACTCGTTTGCACTAATTCCCACTTTTATTTAATAATATTAAGACTGGTCTCGTGCATAATTTTTTTTGGCAGTAAGTTATAAATAAAACAATGGAAATAAGTTAAATACAAAAATATACCATTGTAGACGAAAACAGTAAATAAATCATCCTCTACAGTTTATTTTTGAAGTAATATTCAACTTAAAAAAATGTTCTTAATCTAGTAAAGAAATTTATTGTTGCTATGATTGGTTTCATTTATCCAGTGACTAGTTTCAAATAAAAACGAGCCTCCTCCTTATAACAAAATAGTTTTTTTTTTTTTTTATTTATGTTATACCGCCAAAAATTGTCAGTTAATTATGCTATATTACAGCATAGCTGTTTTAAATACTTCATATTGAAGATAACTAAAATACTCTTGTAAACTTGTAATTTGGTTATCTTCAATACTCAGAAGTAATTTTTATGAACCATACAAATTCAAAAAAAATATTTTGTTCAAATTAAATGATTTGTGCATTTATAATAAATAACGATATTTTTATGCTAAGTGCTTCTGACATATTTTATAAAAAGCCTCAAATAAAAATAATGAGATCAAATTAAGAAAATTAAAGGAGTGATTATTTATAATTGAACATTTATTTTGGTAAAATATAAACATTTCATCACTCGTTTGTTACGTAAAACTGGCATTTTTTACAGCAGCGAAACATCAAAGCACTTATTGATTTGAAAATGTGGAATGTTAGTGATTAAATAATGAACCAAAGCACGGGAAAATATGTGAAACGCGTATCGAAAAAATATGTAATTCTAATAAAAATGAAAAATATTATTCCCAGTTAAATATTATTCGATTTATATTGCCGTTATTTTTTTCATGTCAAATCGGTTATATTATATGTATGTGAAATTCAAATTTTGTTTATACATTAAATATTAATATCTGTTATACATTAAGTATTAATAAAACAGTCTATCCACCTTTCTTTCGTTGTTAAATTTATCAAAAAGCGTTATTACTGAATATAAAAATATAAAAGTTTTTTTTATTTGGATTAAAATTTATGGAGGTTTAAGAACTATCTCTCTAAGAGGAGTCTCCGTTATCGCTTATGTTTTGGAAAATTGTATTTTTTTACCATCGTTGCTGACAAAAAGACGTGATCGCTACATAGGTAAGAAATCCTTAGTAAAGCCAGTTCACGAGAACTCATGCATTCATTTGCAAATCACTTTCTATATACTTCCCTTCATACTATATCCATATATGTATACACACATACGCATACATACATATACACATACAGTGCACAAGGAAGTCAACCAAAAAGAGTCATTTTCATGATGCTAAGTTCGTTCTTAAGCAGATTATTAATTTTAGACGAAACATAAAATCTATGGTGGGTCGTCTAGCAGAACTGCTTTTGGTCTAAAACGATTCTCATGCATTGTCTCGCCATAATTGTACAGACTAGAGATCGTTAAGTTAAATGTTTTCCAACCTATTTTATTTTCTGAAATCCATTTAATTAGGTCATACCATAATGTTTAAGAACTCATTAATAAATATTTGAATGTAGTCTATCCTTATAATTACCATGTGTATTTTTTTAATTATGCAAAATGTACTGAAATTATTAATTCAATTACTTTTATTTGACTTTACTGTATATTTTTATTTCTTACGGTTGGTTCTTAGACAGAAACAGTAATTAATATTTTGATTTAATTTTACTATGTGCTATTTATAGTTATGTGCCATTGACCAAGTCGATAATTTGTGGTGAAGTTTTAGACGTGTGAATGTTTAGATTATCTATGAACTTCACTGCAACTCTAAAAGTATTGGATTCAAAAAATCTGAAAAGAAAAAAACACTAGTTTGTTACAGGGAAATCACCACGATGGCACTGTACAGCAAAAGCATTGCTGAAAAAATGAGTTCCTCACACTATTTCAAATTGGAATTCTAACGACACTAATTTATAGTAAGGAAATAAATAAACTTTGGAAAGCATTGGACAAACTTACACTGAGACATGGTATGATTCTGTAAGGAACGAAGTGATGTGCGATTGTACCTTGCAAGCTTTTGTTCCTACAATAGTGAAGGGTTGGTTGCTTAACCTCACTTAGACACGCTTAACCTTATTTAGCTATCCACTTGATAATAGCACCCTTAACAGCAGAGCAAAAACAATGGATGAGTTTTAAAAGGGAGTTTATTATCTCGACTCGATAATGGTAGGTTATTAATAAAGAATTTATTATACGTGTAGTGGTAAAATAATAATGCAGGCGCGATGGAAAACAGAAAAACAGATTATTTTTCATACGTTGAGCGCAAACAAAATTTGTTTTTAAACATGCGAAAAAAAAGTATCTTTAAAAGCGTTACTTAATGGTAATATTGTTATGAAGAAAAATGAGTCAATGCTTTCAATGTGAGCGTATTTAGATCACGATGAAAACCTTTACAACATGCAAATATCTTACCAATCGCCTATGAAAACTTTATGGAAACTTAAGCCTAAATAATTATATTGAATTAATGAAGGTATGTATTTTGTTACAATACGAAGTTAATTTAAGTTTTGAACGAAGAATTTTGGCACTAAATGATAGTGACTGATTGTTGTAATAATATAATAAATTTGCTACAGTTATCTTGAGTTGTAGTTGTTGACGAATCGTTGGAAAACTTGTGGAGCCGCCACGGGAACTTTTGGCTGTAATGACAACGGCTTGCTGAGCTCATTGTGTTTTGAGAAGAAAAAATGTCAAATGTACGTGCTGCCATGAGAATTGACTTTGTCGCTTTTTTGGCAGTAGGGGTGATGTGGAATAACGATAGCTCGTTACAAGCAAGATCTTTTGCGAATACTTAATCTTTATTTAAATTATGAGCAAGATTACACGGCCTCTTACCAACGACCCTTGACTATAAAGTCGTACCTGTAATGTTCTCCTGGTATCTGAACGGCGAAGAGAAAATTACATCTATCGATTTACGGATAAAATGCTTTTCCTTAATAGCATTTTGGATTATAACTAAGTCTTAAACATACATCAATCGGGAGCTCAAATAGCCAAGTAACGATGAAAGTTTATTCAATGTAAGTAAAGTTTAATTGCAAAACTTAAACATCTATTTTCAATATAAAAAAACGAATACATAGATTTCTTAATATCTCATGTTAATTGATACAAATGTCTTAAAAAGTAATTGGTTCCTCAATCAATGATTTTTTTTATTACACATTCTAAGAATCATTGCCGATTACGCTGTGAGAAAGTCTATAAAAGTTAATTTATAATTTTCATTAATCACAATAATTATCTCAACAATTTTATTTAAAGTCAATGGATACAAAAATAGCAAGTCTCATCATCGGTAGTGGTGATAATATAATATGATACGCGATTGATTTGGAGCTAAAATTTTGTTTTTTTAACGTGCATAAGTAACTGTGAAACGTCTCAGAATTATTTATGGCGCAATAGGTTTTTATTATGTAAAATAGATTATAGTTGGTTGAATCGTTATCCCGATAATGTCGTTTCATATATTTCTATACTCGTAACCATTTTGATCGTTGCTTAAGCCAAATAATAACTTTGCATTCTGAAAGTGTCTCAGTCACAAAATTGGCAAGATCGTGGAACCCTTTCAGCGAACATTTCAAGTATTCACAAGAATATCTTCTTCAATTATCCAGGGAGTTGTGATCTCGACTTCACCTTTGCTTTTCTGTTTTAGCTGGAAAAACAAAAAGACGGGTAAAAACCTTTCTCTAATATTGGAATAACGCACGATAGATACGTAAGAAAATATTGACACAAGTATATTTATAGCATTTCAAATTTAACTATTGAGCTGATCCTTGGATTGTAAAAATTGTTGCCAACAACGAAATACAACATGGTATTATGAAAACCAGTTTTTTTGGTTTCATTTGTTTTTTTTATATACGCTCTCAATGTAGAGAATATTACCTTCTAATGCAAGTATCTCAATAGAATTTTGAGGACTGTTTGTTACACAGTTGTCAGATCTTTTTTTATATCCTTAATTTTTTTTAACGAAGTATGTACATATAAACTGTGAAATACCAAAAAGTATTATGGATAAAAAAATATATAAGATTTAAACGGTTTTTAGTTTGTGGACATATTTTTTACCAATTAGTGGTGAAAAAATGTCTCAACTGTTTTATGGGAAAACATTACATTTTCGTTTATAAAAACAAACAACGATGTGCAGCGTTTATTTAATAGCGCTTGGCAAATATATTTAAATTAAAATATTAAACATAAACTAAACTATGGCTGATATTTTGACGTGAATACTTCTATTGTTGTATTCATATAACTTTTTTGTAAACAGTTAAACTTTCAATAAAATAATAAATGATGAATTTGAATTAAGGCTACATCTAATGTTTATCTCAACAGATTGTATTTAGTTAAAACTAACTCAGTTGAATTGCTTTTTCGTTTTGTTAGAACGATGAATGTCATTATTAAATTATTAAAATATTTTCCATGACTATCTGAAAAAAAATAATATTATTTAAAAACGATAACTTAAAAAAACTAATATTAATTAAAGTCTTAATAGAATAAACTTGTACAATTAAGATAGTTAAAATGAAGTCTCAGTAATTGAATAAATAATAAATTTACGGCATAAGCAAAATTTATAAACTATTTAAATTAATAAATTTAACTGTGTCAAGTAAAGCTAAAGATAGAGTACAATAATATCAAATCGTGTGGGTCGTTGGGCAGCTGCGAACGAAATTGCTATAATTCTGATATCGCCTCAGAGGATCGTATATCTTATATTGCTCCAATGGTACTGTGGCAAATATCTTGGGGGTGAAAGCATGTTATGTATGAAAGAACTTGCTAACTCTGTGTAAAAATAATATACCACGAAGCACCGATAAAAATGGAGAACGAGGAAGTTTTTAATACAAATATAATTCGTTAATAAAGTTAACTACTTAGTAAAATGAATATTTGTGTATACTTGAGAAGTTAATTATCGCATTCTATAACTATAGATACTTAAACTAGATAAAACTTAAGAAAAAACACAATATTCCTTTGTATAACATATCTAACATGTAATTAAGAGATCATCATTAAATTGGTGTTAGTTTAGAGTCACTTATTCATAATTGATATGTTTTTTGTAAACTATTTTCAATGCCAATTGTTTATTACACCTTTTTATTTAAATTCGTTATGCATAAATAACACTGTTAAGGTATATTTATAATCAGTTGATAATGCTGGCCATGAGCAAAACCGGTCCTGATCTTAGTAAATAAAAGTGGAAATAAGTACAAAAGAATATTGTGTTGTTCTTAATATAATGCCTTTCCACCAAATATTGACAGTGAACACCCTAAAAGTGAATAATATTATACATATTGTACTTTAAACTCTTAGCACCACGGTTGAAATATGCCTAGTATTTTAATATTCTGGGTGACACAAATTTATAATTATATTCCGTAAAAATTGCCGAAAGTTTTTCAAAGCAAGTACCTATTAAATTAACGTGACATGAAATCACAAAGAAATATTTTGTGAAAAGGTGAATACTTTTTATCAGTTGCTTTGATGGCAGAAAAACTTAAATACAATGAATAACGAAAATAATATAAAACTTATATTTTACCGTACCCTATTATCCAATTATAAATAAAATCAGTTTCTACGTAGCATTAAATCACTACTTGTATTATATATAAATAAGAGATATTGGTTCAGCTTCAAAACTTGATATCTAAATTTTGTTTATTTTTTTAAAGTACGTCCATAAAAATTATAAATATCTTAATAAAAAAAACTCCAATCTCCAAAATAATGTCCATTTTCTCATGACGTAGATCAATATTTTGAAATTATTGTGCTGACGTGACGAATAATGGTGTTTTATTTGAAAAAAAAAAAACTTTTTAGCACATTAAAATTTATTTGTCAGTCGAAATATTTGATTTTATGTTAAAGAGTATTATATAATATTTACATGACGAATTGAATCATTGCATTGATGCCAAATTGATATTCGTTAAATATTTAAACGCCAATGTTTTTAGAATGTGGAGGAACATAATTCGATATTATTTGATAACGAACAAAAAGCTTAAGATTTTCTTCAATTAATATCATATACAATAAAAAGAATGTCGAGAAATTTGATATAAAAGAAATGTTTTGTGGCTCTCCAAATTTAATGAAATTTTCTGTTTCACTATTCTGTTAAATTACGATTTTCCAGGGAGCTCTTGCAATCCTATCCAATTCATTAAATAATTTATCAGATCACATGATACCTATAAAAAGATAGTCAAACGTAAGCCAAGATGGAATTCTGAGAGATTTTGACACACGACACTATCACGTAAGTGGGTCACGTGAGTACTTTAGAAAATTCATTCTTCTTAATAATTTCATCTTTATTCGTTTTTTATGCTTATATTACGAATACAGATGTATATAAATAATTCTGTTTTATATTAATAAATACAAAGAATATTTTGTGGTGTAATATTGAAAAATCTTCAATTAAAATTCTTCAATATGATTTGTGAGTTCTTCAACATCACTTTCTAAAAGTTGAATTATATCTTCACTATCAACTTCTAGATTAAGTTTTTGAGCATATTGTACAATGGTATTTAGCTCTACTACTGTGTACAATCGATTGCGTCATATTTCCTCTACTACAGCACTGATCAATCGAAAATTGATATCCAATCCCGGAGCCATTTTATAATCCCGGGAATTCGGGATTGAATAATTTTAAATCCCGGGATTGGGCAATCAACGTGAAATCATGTATAATTTTAAAGTTTTGGTGAGTCTTTTTTTTTTTTTAGCCCACCGAAGAATTTGAAATCCTCAATTCGCTATACTTTTTCCTCAGATTGTCTCAGAAACTCGTTTTTTTTTTTAATCTTCCAATTCCAAAATCCTATCAATTTTCGGGATTTGCTCAAAATTTCTCGATCTCCCGAAATCCCTGGATCACGTCCATTTCACATCCGAGTTTTCGGGATCAGAAAACTGAACGGGATCCCGGGATTGGATGCACTATATGTCACGTCATTTAATTTAATATTTAATACACTATGCATTTATTCCTGGATTAAATATGCAGCCAAATACCTGATTCATATTATAATAGTCTATACACTTCGTACCACTACTAGTCTCAGGTCTAGGTTGAAAATTGAGCTTGAAGATTTAGAAACCTACCGACACGTGTGTTATAGCACGTTATGGGAAGCGGAAATAGCCAATACTCCCAGTGCGCATTATATTTTCCTATCTACATTCACCCAATATGGGATATACGCCGTATGAAAAATTATTTTATTGATACGTGAATGCTTGAGTCACCAATATTGCCAGAATTAATACTCGTACTCAATCCACAGTAGTACAGTTATAGATACCGTGAGAATGTTATCTCGCATAATCAATGTTAATAAAAAAATTGAAGAAAAAAAGGGAGAAAATTAAAATATATTTAAAAAAAACACATTTTTGTAATATTTCCACATTTATTTAACCTTTAAGGGAGTGAGTATATCTATAATAACCTTTATTTATTATAAAATAAAATACAATAACAATATATGTATATTCATTGGAAAAAGTCACACAATTGTGATATTAAAAAAGCCAGTAAAGTAAATAAAGGTATACCGATGGATTCGGCGGTAACTTTGTGGAAGTTCAATTTAATATGAAATAACTTAGATTACCCCACGTATTTTGTTACAAAATGTGACACGTGTTTCGTCTTGTGTGACTTTTTCCAGTGAATATACATATACTGTATGTAGTTCATACGTAAAGCATATATATGTGGTCACAGACAAATACTACTGTGTTGACTTAAAAGTACGTCTGTACTCCTTTACATAAAAATGGCGTCCAAGTAGATAAGTCGTGAAGGTTAATATGATCAAGACCAGTTTCGCATAATAAATGCTTGTCACGAGAAGAACTGGTCGTGATCACATTAAATAAATATGAAGTTAGTAAAACATGTTTTTTTTAATAACATACCTTTTTAACAAGTATGTATTGACAGCGAACACATTTAAAATTAATTAAAATATTTTAACTTTATAATTTTTTAAAAAATAAACTTAATTAATTTATAGTCTAGAATCTTATTTGATAGCAATGTTGATTGAAAAGTCATTAATTTGGTAGAACTTCATTATAAAAAGGTAACAATATGGCAATGGCGTGAAATTAAAATAGTTGTTAACTAAAAAATAGTATGTTGACTTAATTTAATGAATGTAATGGCTAAACTGTGTTGTTGAAATAATAATATTTTATGAATTTAGTTATGATTTTATATGGTTATTGGCAATTTTAAAAATATTTTTATGTGAAAATTTTATTCCAGGAAAATATCTCATTTGATATTTCCTTGTGTTCATCTTTTTTTTGCAAAACGAAAAAAAAAATTTTTTTTGCGAAGAAATTTAAATTACACTTTTGAAATCAAGGAAAAGCTTTCGAACATTGTTTAAAACTTTCTGGCAATGTTATTAACGAACAAATAATACAAGTTTATTATTGCTTAATTGTGCTTGATGCTTTGTTCGTATTACGAAACAAAGTATGATAAAACAAAAATATGCATCTCGATCATACTATTAGCGTTGCCTCGGAAAGAAAACATTACATAACAATCTTTATGATTAAGAATAATATTAAACGGTGACGGAACACGATAAATAAATGGTTATTTATTTAAAAATCACAGTTATTTGATACGAATCAAAAGAATTATTTATTGTAACGTTTTGTTTTCACTTTTTTTCAGTAAGCACGTCGAAAAAAGAAAATTTAATGGTGGTTTTTTTTTATTTTTATGTTCGAAAAAATAACATAATCTGTTAGATATAAAATAGCTTCGAAACAAATTAAATAATACAAGGTACATATATTCAAAAAGGTATGCCGCCTGTGTGGTTGAGTGGTCAACATCGTTGGCTATCGCTACGGAGGGCACAGGTTCGAATCCCAGTACGGGAGTTTTATAAATTGATTTTTCAATCGATTTGTTCAAAGGCGTGGATGTATGTGATGTCTTGAATTCCCCCCCATCCTATCCTATGAACGGGGCGTATCGAGAGCGATTAGCTAACCACTAGTCCTGTCCTTGCCCTTTCCTTCTATTTCCTACTCTCTTTGGAAAAAGAGAGGTTGAGCAACTGAGTAACATGCAGTTCTCGTAGAAACATTTCTGTTGAGATAAACTCCATTAGGAGTACATATGCTCCATATTGGGAGCGGACGTGGTAAAAAAAATATATTCAAAAAAAAAATACACATTTGTATGATGAGCATTATCAATTGATGTTCGTCATGAGCGAACCAGGTCCTGATCTTATTAAATAATAGTGGGAATTAGTAAAAAAATATATTTTATTTTTTAAAAATAATGCTTATAAAAATTAATGTATATTTATAGCGTGAAAAATATATGAATTGAAAATAAAAAATGACGTTGGTGTTGCGGATATAATTGAAATGCATTCGCTTTTGGTTGTATGACTTCATTATTTAGTGAACTCGTAAAATTTGCATTGTTTAATTTTTACGGTGAATTATTTCTCTTATGAAAAGATTTTTTGATGAGATAAAATGCAAGCTTCTGTCACAGAAGTTAATCTTTTTCAGTCTGAATGAAACTCCTTTTCAAAATTCTGGAGTCTTCTTTCCGATGCATGCAGTGTGAATACACTGGATATTACATGTAATACGACCAGGATCATTCCCTTTAGAAATCGAGCTTTATATATATACTTCATGCTAAGCACTTTTTGAGGTCTCTCTATTAGACGTTGTATGGCAAATTGAATCCAAGAAACTCATGTATTCATTGCACTGATGTACGTATTTCTTGTCATTTATTAAGAGATATTTTCCGGATTTTCTCAACCGTGTAAAACTGAACATCCATTGAACAATTTTTATAAACTTAAACTATAACCTTAACTACGTGTATTACTTATTTACCAAATTCATAGGTTTATCATAAAATTTTCAAATAAATAATTTGTTGATAAATTAAAAACTAACAAATATTTTTTTTTATTACTATTCAAATGCGATTCCAATTAACTCTGCTGTCAAGTTAAAATGATTATAATTAAATTTTATAACCTGGAGAGCGATATTTTGAAAAATCTTGTTGCGTTACAAATAAGTATGACACGAAGAAAGGAGCCGTAATGATTTTGCAAGTGAGTTGAAGATTGAAAATATTCAAATATAATACCAACACAAATATAATACCATTGTTTAGAAAACCCAACAATGAAATAAAAAAATTCTAATTCAATTTTAGTAAAAATAAAACACCTTATTATCTTCAATTATTAAATGAAACATAATGATCAAAAACGACATTTAAAATGTTATGAAAAACAAATGAAATTTTAGAATTATCAATACTAGCTGTAAGCCCGTTGACCTCAACGGGGGGATTTTTGTTGCATTTTTAAGAAGTCAGAAAATTACAAACCTATTTATTGAATAAGCCAGAAATTCTAAAAATAAAATAAATATATCTCGGGGCATATATCGACAGCATGCCCTGTAGTATTTAAATTGTAAATTATTTAATTTTTGGAATAATGTTTAAGTTTGCTAATAATCATTTTTTCACATGCAAAATGGTATAAATTAATTGCACATTTTATCAAAACAAAATTATGAAAATGTTGACTGATTCTCCAAACAGAAATTGTTTTTTTTAAATATATATAATGATTTTTACTGAAGTTATTTTATTACACATTATGCTTTCGCCAACAACTAACTATACCACATATGTAATGTACCTAGATTAAAAACAAATCTTGAAATAATTGCGTCTTATATTTATTTTTTGAAAAACATATTTCGCTAGTCAATCGGATTTTGTTATTTTGGTAGCATTTATTTTCATACGATCAAGATGTACTGTGATTTAAAAAGAAAGTTTTCAAAAAAAAAATTGTTATAAACCCAAAAAAAGCGCTCTAGGCTAGATTCGAACCGGCTTCCTACAGGTTACCAGCCGGGCGCTCTATCAAACTATTTCGCTTACTTTATTTATATTTGTATTTGAGCATAAATTTACCTTGTCCAAAGCATAGACTCGTTTACTCGTTATTTAAAACAAAAGATACAAAACTTTTAAATTATCGGGATAAATTCTAAATACCCTCTGTTAAAAAGTAAAATATTTAATAGCCGTCAGCATATGACACACATGGAATATTTGCATTTAACTGTCGAAACTATATTATGTAAAATATACCACATTCATATTTGACAGACGTCACAATGTTCCATTTTTGAATCTTGAATACAAACAATCGAAGTCAGTTTGTGAATCACAAATATCGTTCCATTTTCAAATGCTTGATTTATATAATGTATTTTTATCGCTTCCGATATTTACGACGTTAGCTCAGTTGATAGAGAGCTCGACTGGTAATCCAGAGTTCTGTGTTCGATCCACGATCGCGGCGTTTTTTTGTATGAGAATTTTCAGCGATATGATTTGTTTCGTCAAATAATAAACAGTGTATTGGGAAAATATGTCTTTAGTATGAATAAAAATATTGCGTCAGCGGAGCTGGGAGGAGGGAGGGGGAAGGGGCAGGGGGAGGGGAAATCGCGGACAATCATGCAATCATGCAATCATACGGACATTATCGAGTATTAATATATAGATGCTATACAACGAGGGAGTTCAACCTTGTTTTCCTTGTGATCGACTTTTCAATCTTAAGTTTTTTCGCGATCGACTTCTAACATGATTCTTATAAGAAATTTTCTTCAAAGCTTTTTCCCTTCTTCAAACTTAGAAGTGTTTATTTTAAATGTGAAATACATATCATAAGGTAGATATTTGCTTACAAAATAATTCAATTTTGGTAAATTTTATATTTAAATTATATATTTTTTCGAATTTCACGGAAGCTTTCGGGATCGACCAAATTTTGCTCTGGGATCGACCGGTCAATCGCAATCTACCGGTTGGACACCCATGCTGTACAATAAAAAATTCCAACAATGCTTTTTAATTTGAAAAGGTTTATATAAAAATGAGCCTGACAGATTGTTGATGTTATATTTAATCTTTTTAGAACAAAATAATTGTTTTCAGAAGAAGAAACGATATTTATTTTTGACATACATAATTATTTTATTTTCTTGGCTAGTAAAAGCTGGCTACAAAAACTATGTCAATGATTTACAGTAACGTTTTATTTTGATTATACATTTCGTTTCACAGAAATATTCTATCGATAAAATAATTATGCTCTGGTGTAAATAGTACAAGAATTGTATAATGTTGTGTAATAAAGGTGGCGGCAAAACCCTTTTAATTGACAATTTGTTTGTATAATGTGATATTTTGATTTGAGAATCGTTCCTATGGTACATTGAAGAAATTATACATTTAAATGTTACAATTCTTTGTTTTTCATCTCTGATTGTATAAATTTTATATTATTTAAAAAAAATATCTAAGAAAACGGACGTTTATAAATTAACAGAAAAAAAAGATCAGTTTTAAAGGACGATACTGGTTTCATATTTAATCTACACATTAGATTCTTGATATAGTAGTGTTTGAACGAATATTTTTATCGTCTGATATTTTTTACAATAAAAGTTAGAAAGATTTTATATATTATACAAATTAAAAAATAATATGCAATCTTTTATTAATAAAAAAAAACACAGTCACTGAAAATGTACACCGTTAAGATAAATCATTTAACAGCATGAATAAATAATATTCTTTTTCTTAGAATTATCTCGAAGAAATACAGATATAACTGTATTTAATTGAGTCTTTCGTGCTATGTTTTTTCTTCCCCATATAACAACCAGAGCGAACAAGTTCTACGAGGTCTCGAATGTTCTTTATTAAATTGACGGGGGTATCATTTCAGTTCAGTGAATTTGGTGCTGGCAGTGCGTTAAAAACACTTATCTGCCACAAAGTTATTCGGATGAAGTAAAACTTTTATCTTTAGGGCTTCTTACCAAATCACGATAAATTACCGTAGATTCGGTTGACTCCTAGTGGAAAAGGATCCTAATGCCCATTTATTATGTGATTCTCTTGTAGGTAGGTTTTTGAAATAAACAAACGGTATTCTGATTTTGCGGTTATATAAATTACTTTGTCAAGTAAGAGACTAATGTTTTTTTGACGAATTTTATTGTTCCATTTAAATTTTATTATTCCAAAAGTCACAACTTGTTTCGTATAACTTATTACGCAGAAGTCTTTGAGTATGATGATTTTTACAAAAATGTTCAAATAACACAGTTGATAAGTAATAAATCATACACTAAATTCTCTTTTAACACGGTTAAAGAAAATAAGGAAGTCATAGTATGTTTTACACTGATTGTTTTGCACATTGATAGTTATATCATTCATTTTGTACATTGCGATTGATTATACATTCTCATTGTGATTGATTCACCGAATGTATTAATTATTAGACAAGTATTTAAAATATTTTTCTAGATAGCTAACCATTTGATGACCGCGTATGTGTGCCCAAATGTTGTGTAGTCAAATATCTTGTTGATTGAGTTGGCATTATTTCTTCACAGATGGATAAAAAAACAAATAAGTACATTTAAGATTTTGGCACTAATTTTTTTTTTATTGTTTGTTGCATATAAACACAAAACTATAATTGGTACAATATAAGTAAACAATTATGTATGATTTTTAGAAGTTGTTGGTAAATGTCTTCACTTGTTTTTATTAATGATTTATTAACACGTTGTCATACTAGTCATATTATAAATCATAGTACACACACACACAAAATATATCAATATGTTCTTTTTTAATTGTTAAAAAAATGATTTTTGTTGAGCTCATTGTCAATAAAAACCGAAAGTATTGAATATTAACTTAAATTTTGGATGAATATTTTTCAAATGAAAAATCGCATAAAAACCGTAGCTTGAAATGCGTTCTAGTTACGCATTTTTGAAACGTTTTTTTTTGCTCAAACGGCCCTTTATAAATCATCCAAATCATCATAATAGCCATTCCCTTTAGTGCTGTAATAATGAGAGAAGAATAAATTCTCAATCGCACAAGCAGCCATTTACATTTTTAAGCGCGCGGAATTCGATAGCTTTAAAACGCTCAAAGGAAAAACCTTCCAAATATCGACCCCCTCGTCATGAAATTGTAAAAGTGTTTAGCAATTCATATCGCGATTCACGGATCATAAATTGTTGAACACGAGTATGAAGAGGATTCCGCCAGAGAAATATAGCTCTCCTGTTTCCCGGCCCACGAAGGGCACATCTGCGGGGAACTCGGGATGTAGAACCTTTTTACAACCTTGATAGTCTACACTGTGAAGTTAGTCACTGAATTTTCGCATTACACAAAGCGCGGGTGAAGCAACTCCTACCGATAAGATAAATGAGCGAGTACGTGCATTTTTAAAGATGAAATATTGTACACACGCTGTTATGATATGCGTACAACTTAATAATTCGACTTGTTTATAATAAAATTTCTCACATTTGTATAATTTTGTAGACTTTGAAGTTTCATGTTCTTTACTTTAATCTTTTTTTAAATGTATGTATATTTTTCTTAAAGTTATTGCGAAGTGACATCTATTATAGTATTATTAAAGTTTTGTTACAAAAACACAAATTTGATGATTTTATAATTTATTTATATTTATTTTCTTATAAATAATAAAAAGTTATATTATTACATATCACATATGTAAATGAATAAATGTACGGGTTTTTGCGTGACACAACAGCTCAATTTTTTAGTTTTTATTATCAACCATATCCGCTCACCCTAGTAGAGCAGTTTAGTATAAATGGTTTTACAATAACTAGTTGTTGTGTGGACTTTCGATATTTATTATTCTTAGTGAGTAAATATAAAAAGTTGGAACTAGGAACTAGGATATCCAATCCCGAAGCCTTTTTGTGATCTTGGGATTTCGGAATTGACTAATTTTCAATCTCGGTATTGAACACTCAACATGAAATCGTGTATAAATTTATAAAGATTATCTGGAATCGACGAAACTTTTGGTCTCAAATTCAAAACGCAGAATTTTGCCGATTTGCCCAAAATATCAGCGTAACTCGTTTTTTTTGGCTCATCCGAAATCTTTTAAATTGAAAGATTTGCTAAAAAAAAATTAATTCCGAAATCCCGGATTTTGGGATCACAAAATTGGACAGAAATACGGGATCCGGGATCCCGGATTGGAAAGGCTACTTGGAACTGACCCATAGTTGGCTGGACACTAGGTTTCAAAACCAAAATAAATAATTTGATAGAAAAAATGTATATTTTAAACCATTGGATTTCGAAGTTTATATATTCATAACGCGCGAATAGCGAAAGCTTTTACTCTACTACATAATATGAAACGTTTAAACCTTGCAGTTCAGTAAACTACAACTTTAAAGGAAAACCTGAAAATATTATTACTTTGCTATAGAGTATAGAGTGTAAAGCATAGATGGGTAACGCGTCTAAAACATATTCAATTTATTTTTAAAGCATTTTGAAAGTGCACAATAATATTTTTTGCTACAAAAAGTATTGATTGAAAGAGTAATATATGTATGTGTCATTATTAAACAGTATTTATAATTTGAAAGATTCCTTGAAAACAACTCTTGGACAACTTTGGCTTGAATATTATAAAATCAGCCTCTAAAATATATTTTTTTAGTATGAATTGAAAAAAGTCTATTTTAATAAAAAAAGTACATAGTTTTAAAGTTTTTCAAATCGTCGAAACTCTTTAGACCTATGATCATGTAATCGCAAAGGTTAAGCTTTTACCACAAAGCCACAGTAACCCACTGTGTCTTGAGTTTTTTTTTTTTAATTTATAATAAAATTTCAATTCGTATTGTGTGTATGTATGTACATACGTATGTGCAAATAAATATATTTAAAAAATAGCAATACATACATGTTTTTGTAAAATAAAATAGTTCGAATATGATAAAATATAAGTATAAGTATAAAAATTACAGAATTCTTCTTCTGTGAGTAATTGACTTTAAGAAAAAGAAAATTTACTTACAGTAAAATCAATAAGTAATTCATTATTTCGGTGAAAGATTTCTTGTCGTATTTTTTTCGTCACACAACATTAACGGTCACTGAAAAAACAATCCTGTTGACAGGTTGACAAATTTTCTAGATTCGCTCATAAATTAAAAAGAAATAATACAAGAAAATGTTTTTACACACCACATCCACAGT
Source organism: Himalopsyche anomala (assembly GCA_031772345.1). NCBI lineage: Eukaryota > Metazoa > Arthropoda > Insecta > Trichoptera > Rhyacophilidae > Himalopsyche > Himalopsyche anomala. The sequence continues at coordinate 8,538,050 of CM062844.1, read as the reverse complement.
GTTTTCGACAAAAAAAAATCAAATCTTGTTGCCTTTCAAATGTCAGCGGTGGATGCTTGTTATAGGATAAATTAATATATTGAAAGAATCTTAACTATTTGTTCGTCTGTGTGTTATTTTTTTTTATCTCCATTGATTCTCTTTTTATAATCATGCCCGCTTCTAATATTAGGAATGTGACCTCCTAATGGAGGAATCTTAACATATTTTCTTTTCTACGAGAACAGCTAGCTACTCATTTGCTCAATTTCTATTTTTTAAAAAGAGTAAGGATAGATGGATAGTTGGCCAAGATATGACTAGTGGTTAACTAATCGCTCTGGCTAAGACACGTAGATTTTAGTACACACTGTAATGGTAATAACGATTTTTTGACATCATAAGGATCCTTGCTCTAAAACAGAAATCAAAAAATTGATTGGAAAAATGCTTTTTCACTGAGACTCGAAACTCATATATTGATATACTGAAGGTGTCTTTATTAACTAACTAACACCTACTTTAACTATTGATTAAACTGGAAACTGGTAAAACATATCAAAGTATTTAGATCTGCAATTTTTTTTTCTAGGTAATTGTAGAACTAAATACTTGTTTTAATAATTAAATATTCAAAGTGATTTATTTAACGATTACGAAATCTTAAAGCTGTTTATATATATACTAGTTAAATGCGTCTCTATGTCTTTTAATGGAAGCGTCGCTCTCTTAAAATAATTGTTTATAATAAAATCTGTTTTGGAATTGGCCGAGAATAAAAAATGAACATTTAGTTTTATCTGGAAACAGTCGTTTATATTTACTGCGTGGAGAAATCATTTATTTTATAGGTCGCCCATAAGTATACTTGAAAAGCTATTCTGGATAGTGGCCTTACCAGATGGACGAAGAATATTAACACATTATATTATTATGTTAGACTTTTCACAAAACGTTATCAAAGATTTTTTATATTTTCAGATTATAAATTTTTCAAATACATGTATCATCAGAAATGCATGATAATTTATTACAAATAACGTCCTTTAAATAATTTTACCGATTATGTTTTTATTTTTCATGAGAAGGTTGTCTTTATTATAAAAAAGAGATTTTTATAAATGGATAAAAATGTTTTTTTTTGTTAATCCATGTCCACTCCCAGTGTGAAGCATATGGCCTTCGAATGACGGTATATCAACTTTTTTCTACGATACTTGTTTGTTACTCACTTACTTAACTTCTCTTTTTTAAGTGCGTAGTAGGGATAGAAAGAGAGCGCCAGGACAGGACTAGTAGTTCTCGCTACGCCCCGATATTTTAGAATTACAAGTGTGAGAGGAAATTTTAATATATCACAAACCTCCATGCCTTCAAACAGAAATCGATAAACTGATTGAAAAAATACTGTTCGTATTGGGATTTGGATCCGTCACGGAAGCTAACGATGTCGACCACTAAACGAAGAACCCGACAGTGTTCTTAGTTTCAAAAATAAATTTGTGAGTAGGTTTTGCTCATCGGATTGCATGCGTTATAATTGTCATTACTGTGCAATTAAGTGAATAAATTTTTTAGACAATTAGCTTCTTTAATAAAATTCATGAATATTAATAACAAAATAGTGTTTGTTTCAAAGTTTTACATAAAAGTCATTTATTATATCGAGATTTTTTAGTTGTTTTAATTTACTATGTTCAAAATCATGTTTTGTATACGAATTGTTATATAACAGTTAACATTTAACAACGATTATTTTTCTGTCTGACAAATGTAAAGAAGTGCGAGATATTTGATTGAAATAAATGAAATACGCACAACCTTAATACTGTAAATTTTCCCGCAGCCAAGTTTTGGTGAAGGGCTGAGAACATATTAGTAGTAGCCTAACAGTTTGACTTTATCCGCAGTTGGAATTGTAACTCGACTAGGGTGGTGACCACTTCTTTGAAATATACGTCCAACTTTGCCTAACAACGATTATTTTGGTACATTATAATATATTATGTCTCAGTTCCCTTACAACCCGTTCCTCCTTGGACGGTCGGTGCCGCGAAAATATGTACTTAATCGATATTTCCTAGCGAAATGTTTTGCTGACATGTTTTCTTTGACCATGTCGACGGCTTGTAATTTAGTGCTGGAATAACGCTTGCTGGCTATTAGTGTCAGCATATTTTGATACTTGTAGAAACATTTATTTACCAGATTTTACTGTATATATTCTATACAAGTTTATATAATAAATACAACAATTGAAATGCATTTATAAAAAAACGATATCGAACTACGGCATACTGCTAAAAACGCTTCTTTAAAACCTTTAATATTGAGATAATTTAAAAAGAAACTTACAGTTATTAATGACGGTATTTCAAGTAAATATAATAAACCATAATTAAAAACGTGTGATATTTATAAATTAGTTAAGCTAAGAGTTTCATTAAATAGTAATCAATAATTAAAAAGTTCATAATTTTGCACACCTGTTAACAATAGTCCTACAAACTAATTCACTTCCAATCCCGGGATCCCGTCCAATTCTGTGATCCCAAAATCCCAGGATTTTGGGATTGAGAAAATGAAACACGGTTTTTTTGGCAAATCAGTAAATTCTATGGATTTTGGATTCAAAAATTCTTGGAAAAGCTAAAAAAAAAATGAGTCACGCTGATAATTAATTAAAAAAAAATGAAAATTATTTGACATATCCTATGATTTCATAATCGCTGACTAAAAAAATTATCAATCCCGAAATCCCAGGATCCTTACAAGGGTCCGGGATTGGATATCCTACTACAAACGGTCACAAATTTTAAATGTAACTCATCAAGAAGAATTTTATTTGAATATGTGATTTAGTCACATTTATTTTTTGTTTTGGTTTTATATAAGTAACTTTTCTCACATTTTTCGTCAATCGATATTTCAGTAATAAAAAAACCATGAATACTGGAATCTCGGTTTCCGTTATAGTGGTATTAGAATCGTTAAACACAGTTTTTTCATCTGACAACAAATTAGTCGTCAATCTGCCACGCATTTTTACTTCCAATATACGTATAATGTAGATAAATAGATGCATTGATCGAAAAAAAATAATTCAAAACACTGGATTCTACGATCATTATATAATGTAAAATATAATTGGCAACTACTACGGAAAACATCATCGTTATTTAATTAAAATAATAGTAAAGCTTTGAAATGATTCCGAAATAATAATGTTATTTCTTCAAAAAAAAAACCATATTTTTATTTCTTCTTTAACTAAATATTATATAAACCAAAAAAGTATTGCCAAATTAATTTGATAATAATTGAAAAAAAAAGCGTCTCAATGTTTTTTCAACAACTTTGAAGAGATTTTTTTACGTGCATTTACATACATATCTGTTATACGTAAAATAAGTTATTTTTCAGTATTTTTAAACATTTTTTTAATTCATATTGGGTAAAATTTTGTGGAAACGTGATCCAGTAGCGTTTATTTATACGAGTTAAAAGGTAAATTGTTTTGAGATTCATTGTGTGATACAGTGGTCGCTTAAGCAAGTGAAAATGAGTATGAAACAAAACGAGATGAAAGGAGAGAGCTTCAACAAAACTAGACGCCTGGAAGAAAAGTTATTTAAATCAGTGATCCAGAAAGGTAATTATTCAAATAATTTGGTTTTTAATTACCATAATTAAGCGTAAAAAAGCATAACATCGACTAGAATATTTTATTGATTTTGGAGACTAAAATTTAGCGTTCAAGTTATTGTCACTAATCAATGAATCAACGCATTTTGCAAATTATTTCAGGACTATGAGTTAGACCCAAATGTTTTGGTGCATTTTGTGAATCGTTTCTCTTAGATGCCACGATTTTGTGCAACAATAGGCTTAACGAATAATAATTAATAAATCTTGTGTTTGAGTTGAAATTTTATTAAGTTGTTTTCTACTTATGTTATATTCAAATTTATAAAATAACTTTAAAATAAAAAATAGTACGTAACAGAAATTAGTGACAGATATTGATTATTCGATCTTTCTTAATTAATTTGACTCACCGTATGTTCTAATAATCTGTCAACTAGAAATGATAATCATTTACTTACTTATTTCGAAAAGCTACGAATATATGTAAGTATGTATGTATGTAAAGAGAAAAAGATAAGTACATATTACAAAAACCATTTTCATTTTCTACAAACAGCTTTTTATGATTATTTAGAGTTGATCAAAAAGGATGAAAACATTTCAGACATTCATGGCTGTAAAAAGAAATCAATACATACAAACGTAAAATCCAACACTTGACCGTGGAGCCGTGTAGAGAAAATATCCTATAGCGCTATTACTAAACTACGGAATTGGATATTTATTTATTCGTATACATACTTTGAGCCTCAGTGCCTATGGGTTTTGAATTTTCCTGTTTTATGTCCAGAAAATGCTTAATTTTATTATTTGTTTGAAAAAGACAGATACATAACATTTATTTATCAAAATTTCTATTCATAATTCAGTATTTTCAACTTCTTTATGAAAACATTGTAAGTATTTCAATACAGGCGACCGTCGATGTTTTTGATCCATACGAACTTTTATAAATAAAATTGGCCTGTTTTATTATTCTTTTGGTATAATATCGTTAAAAAGTAGTTTTTATTGCCAAACCAAAATAAGGCGGGTAGTTTTGGTAGAGAGAAACACAATACTTATTATCGATAGACATCAAAATTACCTTTAGAGTAATAAAAACTGTCAATTCTTGATGGGAAGGCATTATATCTATAAAAATGAATACGATTTATAAGTACGACTTTTTCAGTTTTATAAAATGATAAGAATTATCTCTTCGAGAGCTATTTTATCTGATGGAAAGTTATTGTAATAATCAGCTGAAAATAATAGTGATATTGGTCCTGATCATTTTACAAAACTGTTGTATTGGTACATTTTTTATATTTATAAATGTACAAAATAGCGATTTTGACGAAAGTCGAAAACTGTGTGTTTATTAAAATTGAGCAAAGTAGCAAACATAAAAAAGTGTGTAGTTGACTGTTCCGTGACAAGTTATTCATTTACGAGAGAGTGCGGTTAACGGGTCATCTATCATAGAGTCTAGGGGTCATTATGCTTCGGCTCCCCTAGCTGGGGCCGAAGCGACCTATTTCTGCTTAGCCTAATATGAACAAAGATAAAACGTCGTGTGTTTTGAATACAAACTAACTTCGGCTGGCATTAATGTGTGCAGTCGAGAGGCCCCGGTCCGAAAGTTTGTGTCGCGCTTGCCGGCGCCCCACTACGGGTACGCCACGCCACCCTGATAAATCTCTCACGGAAATTAATTCGTTGCTCCGCATTTATGAGATGATGTATTTACTTCTTGAGCCTATAATTTCACCAGGGGTACCGTTAAATGTGTAATAATATTCTGTGTTCAAATGCAGATTTTCCCAACTTAACATTTTGTATAATATGAATGAATTAAACTCGCGAAGAAAAGCTTTTCAACAATTAATATTGATATAATTTAAGATTTTAACTTACGGTATTTGATGAAATTTCAATATCAAATTTAAATCGTTTTTTTGGATTGCTTTTTACAAGTTTTCCAATGATATTGTTAATTTGTATGCAAATATTTTTTAAATAAAGATTGAACATCACTGTAAATAAAGTAAATTTGAATCATCTTTTCTCATAATTATTAATGAAGATAAAACAAAATACTAACTTATAATCCGTTCAAACTCATCCGTGTACTTGAACGTCTGAAGATGTCGAATGATGAATCCTAGGTCGCCAATAACAGAAAATATTAAATTGTACATAATTTAATACTCTTGTTATTTTACTTAATTTACATATTTTGATTCTTTCTAAGATTATTTAGATGGCGTAATGTAATGGCAGTTCAAGTTCTAGATACTAATATTTAAAATATTTTGAATTGATGTCAAAAAGATGTATGTCATTAATCATACGTAAAAGCAATCTAATGAGATTCCTAACGTTGTAAACGTAATAGTGATAGTGTAATATTGGTTAAATCACTTAAATCAATACATATTTTAAGCCATCCATTATATATAAGAATCAAAAGCAAATACATCAGAAGTTATTTTGCGAAAAACGTAAAAAAACTGAAAAAATCATTCATCATTAATGTAACTAATTCATGTATTTAGCAAAAAACATAAACTTCAATAAATTAATTGTATTAAATCTGCCGCCTGTGTGGTCGAGTGGTCAACGTCGTTGGCTTCGGTTACGGAGGTCCCGGGTTCGAATCCCGGTACGGACAGTTTTATAAATTGATTTTTCAATCGATTAATGAATTTCTGTTCGAAGGCATGGATGTATGTGATGTCTTGAATTCCCCCTCCCAACCATCCTATCCTATGAACGGGGCGTATCGAGAGCTATTAGCTAACCACTAGTCCTGCCCTAGCCCTATCCTTCTATTCCTACTCTCTTTGGAAAAAGAGAGGTTGAGCAACTGAGTAACAAGCAGTCCTCGTAGAAACACATATATTGAGATAAAATCCATTAGGAGTCTATATGCTCCAACTTGGGAGCGGATATGGTTAAAAAAAATATCTATGTATTGATCGAGGGGGACAAAAACATATTGACTTTATTAAAAATAACTTATATAATATAAAAAAATAACTTAAAATAATATTTGCTCAAATAATTTGTTTTTCATATATGTATATTTTTTTAATCAAAGCTTTCAAAATACAGTAATGTATTGTCTAATTTTTTACACATAAAGCATATATAAATAATGAAAATTTTTAATATTTTTTTGTAACTTATCTTTTCAATTGTAAATAAAAAAAAGTTTATTCAATACAAACACTTCATCGTAAAAAAACGACCTAAATTTTGCTCTAAATTATTTGAAATCTATCTTACTTCACAATGTAACAAAACCCCTTTAATGCTTTTATAACAAATAAATACTCACTAAAATTACTTATCTTAATTTGAAATCTAAGCAAACAATTTTCGCTTACACAAATTGTGAAGTAAATATTATGTTGTAGTAAACATACATATATGTTATGTATGTTAGAAGAGTAAATTAGTGCTTTTATAAGAAATTCAATTTTAGTTGATATTGTTTATTTAATATTATATTTATTAATGAGAACAATTGAATCCGTGCAAATTGTGAGAATGGTAATTAAATTTCATTATATTATTTAAATCTAAATATATTTGATTAGAAAATGTCATTGATGTCCATATTTAGTATAATATACATAATCTGACTTGAGTTTCACAGTTTACTGATAACGAAAGAGTCTTACGAACGGCTAAAAAAAAAACGAATTAACAAGTGGTGTATTTTTATAATAGAGAATAAAAGGACTAATATACCGTTTAAAATAAATAATTCTTATTCTTTGACTATATTCGCTTCATATTTAAGGCATATGGAAGCCATGTGGCACCTCCATGTTTCTCTGTCTCCCGTCAATTGATTTGCTCCCTCTCATGATGCGTCGGCATCCCTCAGCTCCGTCGACTACATTATATGGATAGTACCTGACAATCGTTTAGGTCGCAGGTCAGAAGAAGAGGCAGACAGGATTAAGGCTTTCTGAAGGCATCAGCAGCATGTGACCGAACCAGTTTCAACGTCTCTCTATAACCACTGACGTGGCAGGGCGCTGTCTTGTGCGTTCCCTAATCTTCGAGATCCGCATGAAATCAAACCACTTCACCCTTATTATCCAATGCAAAGTTAACAGTTTCATATAGCTTGGAGTACATATCCTGGAATACTCGCCATTTGCGTGGAATGGCTGGAACCACGTTTAACTCAATGCGTACTGTCTGAGACACAGCTGTACATGATTAAAACTAAATGTTTTTTTTTCAACGCTTGCATTCTACCAGTGTAGCTTTGCGGTAGCGAATCATAGCACTTGACAAAGATTCAAAAAAAAATATGCCTAGCTTGTAGAATAGACGCTTCAAAAATCTCTATGTTCCCTCTCCCCAAGCAATATCTTATGGTAAGGTACCTAAAAAATAATGTCTTTGTGTAGGTTTGTACGTGATGCATTAAAAATATAGACATTTATGCTATGGCAATACAGTTATGTAATAGCATTTGATCTACATTTGCTAGCGTAGAGTTAATTCATCTGATGTTTTGGCGACATCTTCATCGGGTAACAGCTCAACACAATGAATCGTGCACACTACAAACAGTACCCATTGGAGGCATTACCCAATATTGATTCACCATGCCGTAGATTCAGTTATACTGCGAATTATTTAATGTTGACGTATATCTGCTCTAATAATTGAGTCAGTTCAAATCAAACATGTATATCTCTCACAAATGCAAAATTGATGTAGTCATTGTGAATAAACATTTCATAGATATAAATGAAGTTACTTTTTACGATACGTGTACGGACCTAAGTTCGTGCCAATGGATAAAGTCAATTTTGTTTTTTGATGGTGGAGTAGACCTTCATTGTAATACGGTAAAAAAATCAAAGTCAAAACTAAATACTTTGATATTTTTTACCGTATTATGGAGTATGTATTTTTTAAAAATATATGTATAAGTTGAAAAAATCGATCAGAAGTTTTAAGCATTCTGTTAATATTATGAAATTGAGGAGAATTAATTTGAGGTTAACTTTTTAATAATTGATTTTTTGGTGGACATTTAAAATACTATTGAATGAACCGAATACTAGAAATAAGCAATTCTAATAATATTTTTTTGTATATTATCAGTTAAAACGTTTTATAATATCTTATTATTAATGTAGTGATGATAGTTTACAAATTTTAAGTTAATTCTCCACTTGCACGATGGAAACGTTCCAAGTACTCACTGACTTGAATATATGTGAATTAGTGTCAGGTAACCTACGAAAAAAAAACAGATTAGTTCCACTACCTGTTAACACAAGATACTTCAGAGTCCTGAAAAAAGCATTTACTCTACAACTTACTTTAAAATAAGATGGTGTAAATTAAAAACAAAAACTTATTTAATGAATCGATAGATAGGAAGGTTCATTTAGAAAAAATATACAAATATCCACGACTCTCTTTAAACAGCGGTATTACTGTTTTTTAATCTAATTTATATGATCGTTAAACATGAAAAAAGTATTATACCATCATCGTTTTCATTTTACTATCGTTAATATTCATTTTGCAAACACTTAATACAATACCAAAATCCTAAATTTTTATGTCACAAAAGTTGGTTGGTCACATTTTATTCAATTCTACATACGTTAGACTAAGACAGTAAGAATATCAGAATTCGTTATTGAAATTGCAAAAGCTTACCAAATGTATAAACGTTGGTAATAAATGATACAGCATCATTATTATAATAGTATTTACATGATTATTATAGAGTTTGACTCTTGAGTCTAGAATGAATGGTGTGTTGCAATATTGTGTTATAGAGACTATAACATTTCTAGTGTTGTCACGAGACCTCTTGGCACCTGAAACTTGCCACTTTGTACCTATCTAACATGGTTTTCCACGCTTCTGAGCCGGATATTCTATTGGATCGAACCGGAGAACAGGAACGGAGGGCAGATTATAATTATAGTAGACTGCCGTTCGTATTGGACACAAAGTTGTGCAACATAAATTATGGCATCTTTTTATCTGCTTTTGATTCAAATAATTTGCTGTGTTCAGTTCACTATTTTTTTTGTTATCAAAGTATTAGTACAAATTATTGATACGTTTTGGATTTACCCTTTTACATATTTAAAAACCATCAGTTTGGAAAATACCTATAAAACAAGGTGTCTTTTGAGATGAAATACATCTTTATGAGTTTTTTCACTCGTATGTGCCGTATTATTTGTCTATATGTATACCTATTTTTTCATTGTTGATAAATTTATACGTATTTTTTCCTACATAAATTTGTTTCTTTTTGATGGTCGACTGCTTCTTTAGTATTGTTACCATATACCTGATTCCTATTTCCAAAGAAGTGGTCTGAAACGAAAAAAATATAATTTAGTCAAGACTTTAATTGTTAATCCCTGAAATCAAAAATTATTCATATTTTCTTGTATGCCAATATATTCTTACCTATTTCCTGAATAAATACCCCAACAATAAATCGGTTATTGAAAAAGTGGTTAATCCACATGCGTACATTAATAATCAAATAGATTTGTGGGTGCGTAACACAAAAAAAGAAGTTGAAAAAGTACATGTCTACAATGAAATGATTACATTTAAATTAATTTATAATACAACACATTTTTTTCAAAATAACTTTAAATTAAAAAAGTTGAAAAGAATGCAGACAATTTTTAATAATTGTGAATTTTTAATACAATTGACTTGATTCTAGATAAACAATATAATGTAGCGTAAAATAACGTTTTCAGATCTTCGGATTGTGGAGAATAGATAGAAAATATATATCAAGTTTATTGGACAGTACAGGACTATTTTTCTTCATACCAAAAATCATAAAATATTTCCAATTACCGATTGGCCGAGTCTTAAGCTGTCAACGTTGCTGCTTTCGGTAACGGTGGATACCCATTCAATTATTAAAACAAAACGTAGCGGGAGCCAACTAAACTAAGTAGTAATTTACCCCCTATTCTTCTTTCTTCACTTTCTTTTTAAAAAAAAAGTCGTGTGAATGGGTAACAAGTAACAAGCAGTTGTCGTAGAATATCGAATGTTGTGAAAAGCTAATTTAAAAGTCCATTATGATATATTATTAATGACTATAGTAAAAAAAAATATTTGCCTAAAAAATAGCTTGTTACAACATTTTTTTGTACAACTCATCGGATTGTCTTTTTTTCCTTAAAAACAATAAAATTTGTTTTTTTTTTAAAATCAGTATTTAAGAGAATGTGTGACAATATAACAACTCCGAAATGGCAGTAGGTAAATACAATTTTGACTCTGGCCCAAGAAATATTATTGTTTCTTTTGTATGGGTGGAATTTCATTCGGCCTTTGAATCTGTAAACAATTCACGACAAGCTTGTCTGCAGTGGGCCTATTCAGCTATGCTAAGCGATACATATAAATTCTAAGTTAAGCGCTAAAAGCGGTCAATGAAAACGTTTTAGATGACCACCTATGCAGGTTGTATTAATCCTTGAACCAATTCCTGTTCATGGATCTATTTCTATGTCAATGCAGCACTGGATAAAGTCGTGTTTCAGAATACTCGATAATGGTAAACACCCTTACAGTGTATTTTGTATACAACTAATTGAAAAGTTAATATATAATGATATTTAATACGAACAACAGTTAATTTCGATGGTTTATGTACCTTGTAACTGTTACTTTGCGGAAGTTGTTTTGTAATATACAATAATTATTAATTGCTATTATTTTGTTGTTCAACACTATTTTGATTTTGTTTATAATATAGAGAAATAACGATGAAATTAAATTCACAAAACAAAAGAGACATGCTGAAGCTTTCCCAACAGTGACATCTGCTAATGTGAAAAGTAAATTACAAATCCTTGTTTCGAGTTTATTATACAAAACATATAACTTCTCAGTTTCTTTGAGTATGATTAAAACTATTAAATTTAGAAATATGTTAACAATGTTAAGTAAATTTAGTCGGTTAAAAATACAAGATGTCATTAAAATATATTTCGTAAGAATAACATTAGCATGTTAAAGATGTCTTTAATTTCAGTATGTGCATGAAATTCAACACAATAACTTTCAAAGTTATGTCATTGAACATTACGTATTGGTTGATATTTGACATTAAGTGACCTTTTGAGTTTATGCAAAATGAGAAGTGATGAATTTTGTTGAATGTTACATAGTTTAACCATATTGTCAATTCATGATTTCTTGTAGCAAATCGACGATTTAACAAAGTTTAAAAGTTTGTTTCAGTAGATATAGTATTTTTGTCTTGGTCTTTAGAAAGCTTTGTTCTTTAAAAAAATGTTGCAAAAAAGAACACTGACTAAATAACCAATTAAGACAGTTTTTTTTGTCTCTTACATTATTTATTGATTATAAAACTGATTGGTTTAAACGAAATGGATTTAATGTTTATATTCCATATTATGTTGTGTGTCAACAAAAGAAGCGATGTAGTTTCGGCGAAAATTACTAGGGTAGCAAAAATAGAGAAACCAGTTTGTCGCACCCTTTTTGGCGTATAAAGTATGGGCTGGACCTGTCGACTCTGTTGCCCCATAAAGCCGTTAAAAGTGTACGGCGTGGCCATAAAACAGTGCGATCAAATCGATTTCGCTTCTAAATTATTATTCGACCTATTGATATATTTTAGCTCAAGTTTTTAGCAGAGTATCGGTGACTCGACACTCAGCATATTTTATGATGTCCTTTATGCTTTCTCTCCTTGAAGTCGAATTTTAAAAAAAAACGGATTTTATTTTTTTGAACGGAAAACTTTGTTGAATTATTTTGTCGATTTATAACAGATTATGGCAATTCTTAACGCGGTAAAAACTTGTTAGTCAAGTCGAACCTTAGCTTGGTAGCAATGCTTTGAGTTTTCGTACTGTATTATGAATTTCTTGTCCTAGTTTAAAATCCTTAATCATTATTTTATCAATATTATTAATTGAGGTCGTAAGTTTATAAGGCAATTTCAATGCTGTGCAATTATTTCGAAAAAACGACTTAAAAAAAACCGCTAAAACGAATTTATAAATTTCATAACATGATACAATAGACAAATAAATACATGAAATATATTATAGAACCAGTAATTATATGCTTGAATTTATATTTATTTTTAACTACACGTCGTTCAACAAAATATCTGGATAGTTGAAGTGAAAAGATACTTTTTGTGTATTATTTTACCACATAGTACGTAACCAAAATTTTAACATTGACAATACAATGATCTTTAATATTTATTCTAAGCAGGTGTCAATTATTTGATTTATAGCCTTAAAGTGATTTTTTCATATACATACTAGTTTTGCTTTGTTGAAATTGTTTCTTACCAGTTATTGTAGACTGAAAAAATGAAATGTACTAAATGAATTGTATATTATTCAATTGTTAAATTTATTTTTTTAATGTGCTACAAAAAAAAAACAACTGTGAGCTTAATGATACCTACTATTGTGATTTTTATATGTTGATTATGTTATTTTATTTCTGTTATAGCTTGAGGATTGTGAATTTTTAAAGTTTGATATCATACATGCGTATGGTATATACTCTTGTTTAACGTTTATTTTTATAATAATGGAGAATGTTTCTTGGTTTTAACTAGCCAAGTATCACCTAACTCTTTTTTTGTCGAGAATGCATCCGGATAACTAAAACTGAATCCATTGTTGTTTTATGTATCGAAAACTTATCTAGTCCTAAAAGGCTTGGGTGACATAAAGTTTATATATGCGATGGCTTAAATCTTATTTCGGCCCTGCAATAATATGAGTTGAACATCAAACTCTTTTGGTGTTGGAGTATACGTTGAGACATCATCTAGAAGTCCAGTTGAAGTAGTATTCTTACTCCGTATAACACTTTCGTCTTACTGTCTGTAGATCAAAGCCAAATAGCTACACTAAATAGGGTAAAATATCAAGGTATTTCAGTTCTACAGTTTTTAAAAAGTTAAAGGTTGATAGCTATTTCGGCTTACGCCATCGTCAGAACTACCTTTAACTTTTTAAAAACTGTAGAACTGAAATACCTTGATATTTTACCCTATTAAAATGGAGTTCTACCAAGTAAATGCCAAATCAATAAATAGCTACACTAAAGGTATATTATTTAAGAAAAACAATGCTCCAACTCATTGGAAAAGTGATAGAGGTGATAAAGGAAGCATGTAAATTTATTGGAAACCATTTAACATAATGAAACACCAAAGAAATATGGATTCACCCAGACACGGTGTTTGAAAAAGATTTTCGGGAATAATTGTTGAAGATCACTTATTAAACGTAGTTAGTTCTTACAAGAGAAACGAGATTATTTTCTGAAACACGGAGTCAAATGCAAATCATTTTTTGCCAAGTCATACTACTTTTTTGCAGTTTTATCTTGTCATTAAGCAAGTTTAAATTTTAGTTTTAAATCTTTCGTTGATCGCAAAGGTTTGCTTATCGCGACCGTGTCCAAAATGCATACCCCGTGGTAAATGTGTTACATATAAGAGACAATGAAATCTTAAAATGCCAAAAATTAAGAGATTTTTCAAGAGATGTCAGCAACGCAATGAGAAGTGTACATGTACTCATATTGCAACATTATAACAAAATGTGATAAACATACGCTGGTTTCAAGCTAGTCATTCAAGTTATATTTTCAGAGAAGTTAAGAATATAAAAATATCTACACCTACGTGGAGAGGTTTTAAAACATCACAAAATTCGTAAAATTGGATACAAATTTAAAAGTATTCATTCTTTCGCTCTATAAAGAATTTCAACCGAGTCCATTTATTAGAGGTTTGAAAATTTATTTGAACATAACATAGCAAAGTCTCGAATAATTCGATTATATTGAATCTTGATAAATAAAGTTCCAGTGAATACTTTGGTACTCTTTGATTTATATTTTTTTCTTCAAATTGATCCCGACTTGAAAATGTAAAATCCCTGTTCAAAAGCACCAAGACATTGGACAGGGGTGTATTCTCCTTACCCGGCACAATACTGCAGACTATTTCCTTAACCCTAATCGCCAGAACTACCATAATTCACACGACACCCCTCAACAGCCGTAACCCGAAGGTGTGAGTGTGGGGACATAGAGCACCCCGATTCGATTCCCGGCGACTCTATGCGTTTACTTCTTATGACTTAATACAAGCAACCTTAACTTCCGCTTACGTGACATTTATGGACGAGTAGTATAATACAAACAAAGTAAGTCATCAGCGATATAATCGAGAATAAAATGCAGCAATATTCTTCTTTTTTTAAATATGAAGTATTAATTTTTTTTGAAGTACTAATCGTATTGGAACACTAAAAACACAAAAACAAAACTTGAGAAGCAGTCGTCACCATACTATAAAGATTATAAGAATAAAACAAAATACACTTCTGCATGTAATTAATATTTCTTGAATGTTGTTTACTATCAATATAATTTTAATAGAAAGGCCACACGAATCAAAATAAATAATGATTTATTCAACAACTTTAAAGATTGACCTGAAACAGTTTTTTAAATTTATATTTCATGTATTTATATCGACTAGCTGTAAGCCCGTTGACCTCAACGGGGGGATTTTTGTTGCATTTTTAAGAAGTCAGAAAATTACAAACCTATTTATTGAATAAGCCAGAAATTCTAAAAATAAAATAAATATATCTCGGGCCATATATCGACAGCATGCCCTGTAGTATTTAAATTGTAAGTTATTTAATTTTTGGAATAATGTTGAGTTTGCTAACAATTAGTTTTCCTATTAGCAGAAATATACCTCGTAAATTACCTAATTTTTGGAATAATGTTTAAGTTTGCTGACAATTTTTTTCGTAGTGACAAAAATTTCGTAAAATATTAAATCTTTGGAATAATGTTCAAGTTTGCTAACAATCATTTTTCATAGTAGCATAAATCAACCTCGGCGCATATATCGACAGCCCTGCAGTTTTAAATTGTAAATTACTTAATTTTTGAAATAATGTTTAAGTTTGCTAATAATCATTTTTCACATGCAAAATGGTATAAATTAATTGCACATTTTATCAAAACAAAATTATCAATTTTCCATGTTACAATCAAATGCATATTTATCAAATTAATCAGAATAAATTAACTTCACTAATTCACCAAACGGAGCTTATTTTTAGGAATATATGAGTCTTTAAGGGAACCAAACATAAAAATGGTGAAACTTTTCCATTTGACTTTTAAGTGCAATTACGTTTTCAATTAATTTTTGTGGGAACTGTCATCAACTTTTAATTTTATGTGAAAGTTTTTTCAATAAATAAGCATAAAAAAGTAATACAAAATAACTTAGATTATTCCACGTATTGTGCTACAAACTGTGACACGTGTTTCGCCTATTTCAGAGGCATCCTCAGACAGACTTACTTTCAGTAAGTAAAAGTAAGTCTGTCTGAGGATGCCTCTGAAAGAGGCGAAACACGTGTCACAGTTTGTAGCACAATACGTGGAATAATCTAAGTTATTTTTTATTTTATATTCAAATGAACTTCCACAAAGATACCGACGAATCCATCGAAAGCATAAGCAATGTATTTTAGAGAAAAAATGATTGAAATTATGCAATAAAAAGGGTGGGTTCAGTTCACTTTTTCCCATCATCCTAACTTGGCTCACTTTGCCGTATTTTAATCTCGTTGACCCCAATCTATCAAACTATTTCGCTTACTTTATTTATATTACTATTTGAGCATAAATTTACCTTGTCCAAAGCATAGACTCGTTTACTCGTTATTTAAAACAAAAGATACAAAACTTTTAAATTATCGGGATAAATTCTAAATACCCTCTGTTAAAAAGTAAAATATTTAATAGCCGTCAGCATATGACACACATGGAATATTTGCATTTAACTGTCGAAACTATATTATGTAAAATATACCACATTCATATTTGACAGACGTCACAATTTTGAATAAAAACAATCGAAGTCAGTTTGTGAATCACAAATATCGTTCCATTTTCAAATGCTTGATTTATATAATGTATTTTTATCGCCTTGATATTTATGACGTTAGCTCAGTTGATAGAGAGCTCGACTGGTAATCCAGAGTTCTGTGTTCGATCCACGGTCGCGGCGTTTTTTTGTATGAAATTTTTTCAGCGATTTGTATCGTCAAATAATAAACAGTGTATTGGGAAAATATGTCTTTAGTATGAATAAAAATATTGCGTCAGCGGAGCTTTGAGAAGGGAGGGGGAAGGGGCAGGGGGAGGGGATATCGCGGACAATCATTCAGACGGACGGACATTATCGAGTATTAATATATCGATGGATAAATACTTAATTAATATATAATAATTTTATTACCTATTTTTTTAGAAATATTTATCGCACATCGTACATGTTAGAGTTAGATGATAGAAGAACTTAAGATCAAACACGCTCAAATCCAATTTGAAA
This sequence comes from Himalopsyche anomala, assembly GCA_031772345.1. Taxonomy (NCBI): domain Eukaryota; kingdom Metazoa; phylum Arthropoda; class Insecta; order Trichoptera; family Rhyacophilidae; genus Himalopsyche; species Himalopsyche anomala. The sequence continues at coordinate 8,520,964 of CM062844.1, read as the reverse complement.
AAAAATAGATTTGGAGCTTTGATTTCAAAAAGTAGTTTCCATGCACTAAAAGGTTGCACCAATTTTTATAAGTTAGGTGTGTTTTTCTCTGTTTAAAAAAGGTGGATCTAATTATTTTTGATTCCAAATTCTTCATATGATGTACTTGAATCGTATAATTTAAAAAGTCCACAGCAGTGTCGCATGAGTCAAGCCAGGGAATGGACTAACATTTTAACGTGTTTTTGGAGAGAAATACACTTGGGTAATTTGCTTTTGTGTTTCCGTTTGTTATTGTTTCTACGCGATTGCGGATGTAGGGGGAGGGGTGTGTAGGAATTAGCGCGATGGGTTGGCGTGTGGTGTGTGTATTGCCTGCTGGCTTTAATTAATCGGCTATGTATCAATCATCGCGGGAAGCGTGGCGGTGATATTGAGACGTGAAGTATCCGGTAATATGTTCCTTTTTTTCAAATTGCGATTCTCCGGATTTTAACGGCGGGGAATTTCATCAATTGCCTTTTTTAAAAATTTCATTGTGATCAATTTGAATGCTTCAGCTAGGGATTGCAATACCGGACGTATATACATATATATCAATACCGGTATTACAAAAAAAGTTTTAAAAAAATTAAAAAAAATACGACCAGTTGGAATTTTAACACCGGGAGAGTTAATCAAAATCATTATTTCAATATTTTCTTTTTCTTAAAATAATAATAAATTATTATAAGTGTCATGAATTTAAGAGCCTGTCAATACTGATACAAATTTAAAAGAATTTCATTAGTCACGAATAATTTTTAATTTTTTGATTTTAAAAAACAATATTTTGCTTTTGAAAAAATATTGTAAATACCAGTATCCCGGTTTCGGTTTTAGAACGAACTTAGCATCACGAAAATGACTCTCTTTGTTTAAAAACAATTTGTATACTGTATGTGTGTATGTATGTATCCGCATGTGTGTGTACATGTACGGATATAGTATGGAGGAAGCATATGGAATGTGATTTGCAAAATAATGCTTATGGAGTTCCCGTGAACTTCTTATCTCTGTAGTGATCGCGCCCTTCCGTCTGCGAACGACGGTAAGGGGATGCAATTTACAATTTTTCAAAATCTTTATCGATGAAGGAGACTGGAAGAACCTTGACGCTGGCGCGTCCTGGTACTTTAAGCTCCATAAATTTGATATCCAAAAAAATCCCGGTTTCGGTAATACCGGTATTGGTATCCCCAGTGTCAGCCAATGGGGTGTACAATTAGGACGTCCAGTATCAAACACGGCCATGCCATGTATACTTTTTTATTAATTCTTATAGACAACTTTAAAACTTATAATTAAATATGTTCAAAATAGTACTACGAGTGTGTACGAATCAACTTCGATCTATCATCATTTTACTATTAAAAGTCAAACGCATATTGTTATCATATCGACGAAGTCATTGATAGCCAATCAGATCACGGAATTTGAATCAGGTGACAAAATTTCATTCACTATTTTGTATGTAATTCAAACGCTCAAAGCTTTATATGTTGACGCTTAGTGCATATGTTTCTTTAGTTATTAAAATTAAATCGTATCAATATTTCGTTAAAAATTAATGAAACAAACTTTCGGTTCTTTTAAAAAATAAAATGAAACTGACTTGGTCGTGTTTGATAGTGAACACCTCAATCACACAAACCCTTGTATCATAAAAAAATACGGGAAAATTGTTTTGAAGAGTGTAAACGAAAGATAAATAATATTACGCAAAGAGCGAAATTTATGGTGGCAGCAATGAACGAATATTAAAATAATTGATTACATATTTATAAAGATGGTCGATTATGTATTTAATTATATAAAAAATAACTTATATATTGTGTAAAAAAGTACGTCTATAATTAATTCACAATAGTGTATGATTTGCGTTATATATAGTATAAATCTTTTAGTCAAAAGATACATAGGCCTTCAGATTGAAATGCTCACCAAAAATTTGCCAGCTTAACAAAACAGTTGATGACTCTCGCGTGCTTTGTGTAATAAGGTACGGGTGGATAAGAGCTTAAAGAAGAATTCACTCAATCCGTGAGTTGTCTTCCTGAAGATATTATTGATGATCACTTTTTATCGTTTGTGTTGAAAGAAATTATAAAACTACGTTTAATAAAAACAAATTTTCCAAGTAAGAATTATTAATTTGCTTGGTTAAATTTTTGCATTCGTCCTCACGTTTCCATATATTTGTAAAGTCTGTTGGTGAGTTTTACTATTAAGCAGATTTATGTGAAACGGTAGGTCTATTTCATTCCGTAAAACGTTTTCTGGGAATCGTTCCGAACGCCGGCCAAAGAGTTACACCCCGAAATTTTTACTGCAAAATTAATGAATGCTCAATGATGTAATATTTATATATTTGTTCAGAAAAAATCAAAATACAAGTAAAAGTGATTTTAAAAATTCGCTTCAAAAAAGATTTTTAATTTAAAAAAAATATTTATCTATACCAATTAGGGCCTCTAATCCAGGAATCCCATCCGATTTTGTGATCCCAAAATTTCAAGATTATGATTTTCAGAATCTTCTTGGCTGTCGATTTTGTATATGTACACACACCAACTACTTGGAAGCGGGGAAAAACAGGAAACTATCATTAAGCGTATTCACTTTATATATGTAGCACTTTATCACTTTGTCAAAAAAAAAAAAAAACACAAATTTTAATTATGTTTGTAATTACTTTCATTCACCACTCTAAATTTATTAACCTTGGATGACTTTTTAATTATATGTTAGATGTGCTAAACATTTTAATTTTGTGTTATTTTAGAATCACTTATAATGTAATTGGTAATTTCTTTTCAATGCCAATTTTTGTTTACACCTTTTCATTTTTGTATAAATAGTTTTGTTAAATTATATTTATTATCAGTTGACAATGCTCGCAATGAGCGAAACCGGTCCTGACCTTATAAATAAAGTGTAAACAAAGGAATATTGTGTTTTTATTAATATAATGCCTTTCCAACAAGAATTGACAGTGAACACCCTAAAAGTGATACATAATGTGCTTAGAGAATGTGATTAAGCCTGATTCTAACATTAAGACTTCACAATGTAGTCAAATTCGTTTGGTTAAAAAAAAATGCTCAGGATCATTTCTGAATAAAAAATAAATATGAATGCGTCACTGAAAATAAGTTAACATTCTTTTTTTAATATTCAATGTTGCTTAACATTAATGTATTATAATTTAATATACTAACATAACAATAAATGATGAAAGCCAATGATGATATGACACGTATTTCAAAGAGACAAACGATTACAAACAACATGTCAAATGACACTGAGAGTACATGAAAAACTGATAAAATATATTGGTTTGTCAATTTATTGTTGAAAAAATAAAATAAAAGCAAGAAACATAAATTTCATTAACTTTGATCTGAAGAAGCTTTAAACAATATACATTTTGATATTTATAAACTCCGTTCAGATCTCTTCATCCCTTTTGCTAACTTTATTTGCAAATTAATAACTCATTCAAAATGGAAGTATCTACTCGCACAAACATCTTTCTTTGACAATTCAGTAAAGTGGCTTAAAATGAGAACAGACTAAAATTCTAACAGTGTATTAAATTATTGTTATCTTGAGAGAAACACAGTCTAGTATTTATTTTGCTCGACATATACCTAAATAATCTTTAAACATACGTGTTGTACATTATTTCAAATCTTTCTTGTTAAAGTAAAAATATCTGCCTATGAACACGATATCGCTACGCTTGCTTATGGTATTGAATAGAATTTTTATCTTTCCCTCGTAAAAGTCTAAGGAATAAACGCATGCATGACAATTTTATTTCTGTGATCAAAGGAAGAATTCTCTCTGTAAGATTTTTGAAAAGTATTATATAATATAACTATAATGGTCTCAACAAGTGCTACGAAAAATATACGCACAAAGAAAATAACAAGATACAAGAGACAAAACAAGAATAAATAAATGATACGAAATGAGAAAATAAAGATATGATTATTTTCAGCACATTAATTTAATTTGGCAATCTAATTACATTTTACTTTAATAACTTCTTTACGGTATTTTAACAATATGAAGCGTTTTCTGTTTTATTAATTTATATGTTTTATAATTATTTTTATAGTGTTGCGCTTTTGTAATCTAGTGTCATAAGCTTTGCCTTAGCGATCAGGCTCATTGATTTGGGGATTTGTTTTCTATTTTATAAGCTCAGTTTTCAGCAATCGATTGACATACTTCACCCATTGTAGTCTAATTAGTAAAAGATTGAATATATTAATTTGACTTATCGATCAAGCAGGTCTGGGCTTAATACCCAGTAAGGTCAGTATTCATTATCAAGTTTTTTTCGACTTTAGGATTTTGACCGTGTTTGTATGTGATTTCATGTCTCATTGAGTTGATATCGAGTTACTCTTTATCTTTAAAGATTTTTAAAGATAACAGATAATAGTAATAATTAGGAAAATATTTTCTGTTGGTGCTTAAAATTTAGTGTAATGTAAAAACAAGAAATGTACACTTGGTTATTTAAGCCGTCACGAACATGAATTTTAAAACGAATACACACATTTTTTAAATTTTAATTAAATTAACAGAAATTAATTAAAATTGGAAAAAAAAATAACGGAGTGTAAATTTCACTTGACTGAGATTATGGATCAAGAATAAATTCACTATCTTGCATATTATTTAACATTTTATTCTAATCTGTAACCATATATGAAATAATACTAAGATTACAGAAGTTAGCAAAACAAAAGTGTGTACTATAAAATAGCGTTAGCAATAAATAGCTTTCATGATTGCTTACATATGGAATTACATTTAACACACCACAAAGTAATAAAGTGCTACTTGGTTTCAATTATAAACAGATTTATTTCAAAGACAGGTAACATAAATATACTTACTATTTTAATTTTAAAGTTAAGTAATTCAACGTATTTAAATCAGTGGCGTACGGTGGGTGTTGATGTAGGGTGTGCTGTAAAGTGTAAATGACATATTTTTTTCAAAAAAGACTAAGAAAAGACTTTTCTATTACACTATCGTAAAATGTGTCTTTCTGTTTTAATTCAACGAGCATCTTTTTGTTCTATATAAATTAAATTTAAGCTACACAGTCTGGCCTTGTGTACTTTGATAGCTTCTTATTGGGAGTTAGTGCGCGCCTAAGAACGCTATGAGTTTGCAACCAATACAACACGTGTGAGCTAGAATAAAAGAGATCGTCCTGGGTCCTTGAAATTTCAAACAAAAACATGACTTTGACGCGACACCTGCGCAGACGAGTCAACTGTATGCTACTGTATGGGATCACTAGTCGAGCGGCAATCGTATTGAACGCCTTGAGCGATTTCATATACGATTCACTGCCGCTTGCAAATGCATTTTAAATATATCGCTTTATCATATAGTCTCTATGGGCGAGCGGCGTACGCCTTGCACATCCTGAATATACGCCTCTGATTTAAATAAGTTACTGGTTTTTAATAAGCTTAAGATGTTATTTTTCATAATGGGCCGATTGTAAAAAAATATCTCCAAAGCGCAATCGAATAATACCTTCTGTTAATGTCTGTAATAATTTTGTATACATAGTCTATATGCTCTACATTGGCAGCGGAAATGGATTAAACATGAGAGCAAAAAGAAAAACGCGATTGGTTCTTTTATAAGTATAGTGGCTCACGTCTTTGTGATCTGTAATTGGCCGATAACATAAGGATTACGTTTTGTGCAATGCGCTGCGCTGCGCTGACCAAAAACCTTTTAAATTTATCTTCTCCTCAGAAGACTGCCCACTAAATTGTCCAGACTTACATTAGGTTGGCTTTGGAAAGCCCCAAGGGGTAGAAAAAATCTAACTCGCCTAAGTAATGCCTCGTGAAAGTAGTGCCAGATAACAATCGTCTGTTGGACTAACATGCTTACATCCTATAATAGCGTGCATTCACAGGGGCAGCAAATGGTATTGGTTTCAAGAAAATGAATGCATAATATTTTTTCCAGCCATGTCTGCTTCAAATGAGAATCGTAGTATTATAATTCATCCTTAATAGAGTTTATCAATGAAAATTGTTTTAAGAATGAATATTTAGTAATCATTTGCTCAAACTACTTTTAGGAGGTGGTACATATGAAAATTAGCTTATTTTTCTTGATATAAACATTTGGACTATCGAATGAGTGGAATGAATGTTAATGACGAAAGTCACTTACTGTGGTCTTGTAAGTTAGAGCTTGCTCTACCAATCAGGTGAGCTTAGGTTCGATTCCCGGTAAGGTCTACGTCATTTTTTTTTCAATTTAATTTGAGACTTAAGGCATCCAGACCATATTCTCCCCGAGTAGATTTCGAGCGACTTCGGCATCGAGTTCAACTTTCAAATATTTGTTTAATTGGCATTAGCTACAATGCCAATTTTTTAAAAATAAAACCAAAAAAACCACTAACATTTATACTATTGGACACGAAATCATTATTCGATTGAAAAAAAGAGATGAAATAAGTAAATTAAATACATGTAATAAATACTAGTATCTATGTCACTTTTGTAAACAATAAATTCTGAAACTAACTTAACTTTCAAAATAATTGCTTCAACACGTAAAATATTAACTACAATCTTCTTCCTGCAATGTCAGCGAAATTCGTAAAAAAATATTACTTTTAAAAATATATAAATATTACTAACTGTTAAACTTTTGGTAAGAGAGTTTCATACGCTATGTCGTTGATCAAAAATTGAAATTATTAAAGTGTTATGACAGTGATCACATATGGAAGTCATATGATGTTGAAGCTTTCAAATAAATAATAAAGAGAATTTTAATAAAAGTTAAAAATTAATTATTGCTCATCGAAAATCTTTTTTACTGCCAGGAATACTTAAAAAATATGCACTTTATTTTTTCCCCATGTCCACTCTCAATGTGGAGCATATGTCATACTAATGGAGTTTATCTTGACAAAAGTGTTTCTACGAAAACTGATTGTTACTCAGTTAGTCAACCTTTCTTTTTTTTCAAATATAGTAGAAATGTAATGATAGGGCTAAGACAGAAGTGGTGAGCTAATACGCCACGTTTTTAGGATATATTGGAATTTAAGAAATCACAAATATCCATGCATTCAAATAAAAATTTACAAATCTATTGTAAAAATAGATTTATAAAACTGTCCGTACTGGTATTCGAGCCCGTAACCTCCATAACAGAAGTCAACGACGTTGATCACTCAACCACGCTACCAGCAAAACTATTATGCTTAAAAGTTCTAAATGTAATATTACATAGGTCAAAAAATAGTTGGGTATAGAAATTTACTTTAGTAACACTGTTAATTGGATGACTGTCATCGGCAATTTTTCTACGGCAGCCAAAAGGTTAAAACCACCAAAGAAGATCATTGTGTCTAAGCTTACATTTTAAAATGAGTAATATGATAGAAAGAACCAATCGGGGATTAGTATTTTCATAATGTAACAGTATATTTCAGATCTTAAGAACGTATTACTTTTCAAGTACGATAAATATTCATGGTATTTTTTTTATAATTACGAAAAATTGTGCTTGTGTGATTTTTTGGGATTTTTACAAATATCTGTTTTGGAAAAAGTGTGTTATGATACTAGGCTCCGTCAATTTAAGTAATCTACCAAACCAGTATATTAATTACAATCAGTTGAAGCATAATAACTGACGACCACGTGATGCCGAAGCAACTATCATTCAGTTTCTTTAAAAAGTAAACACTACATATTTTTACCACCCTGTTCCATATTTTTTTTAAAAGTAATTGGTATAACTTATTAGTTATACCAAATCAATGAACTAATAAACGTTTATTTTGCGGTGAAATTGTATCACGGCTTGAAACAAAATATTGTTATGGTGTTGTTATTTAATTATACCGACCGCTGGTTGTGTCATTTACCACGTCATTCTGCATTCAGTTTAACTCTTTTCATATACTGTCTTTAAAACAATTCGTTCAAATATTTTTATACTTTGGAGGCTAAAAAATATATTACAAAAGTGCCAGTGGATTAAGAAATTTTAATTTTGATAAACCTATAAGTAATAATAATTCTTTTTCAATTTTATTTCACCACCATTCGTATAGAATATTTTTCGGTATCAAATTTAACACATTTATATTAATTCTGTACGGCCATTGGCTTGTTTGTTTTTACAGCTGGTGAGTAAAGACTTTTTTAGACCGTTGATATTTCATGATTACTTTGTCATACAATGAAGGCAAAATTATTAATTTCACAAAGATATGGGTATCAGGGGCATAGATACAAACAAATGTCATTTATGATCATAAACCTTTTCGAAACCTTGACAAAAATAATGGAAAAACACGCATTTGTACAAGATAAGCGTTTCCGGATTCCGCGCTAGATAGCCGCATCCGGATTTTTTCCGATGACCGGAACGCGTGCAGAACCCGGTGTGCTAAACCACCTGAATAAGGGAGGGGGCGATATGAGTTTTTCCAGTGTCGTGCGAAATATTGTGACATTACTTTTAGGTATTGTTCTCCAATCAAGATTACAAATTTTAAAAAATGCATTCTTAAAAAAAATATAACTCATATCGAAAATGTATTTTCTTATAACCGTATGATTTTTTCTCATCAATATACCAAAAAAAGATAATTTATTTAAAAAAAAAATATAGAATATATGTACAACGAAAAAAAGTATTGTCTGTGGGAGGATTTGCCACCAATCAATCGATGATCACTTATATTTAAAGATAATTTCATAAAAATGTGAAAAAAAGAGAAAAAAAAAGAATCATTCAATAGTGTAGGTAACTATTACTTGTAACTAAAAATTGGTAAAATTTCAAGATAAAACATATGCCAAACCCATACATTCAGAATATGGAATAATACTGGCAGTAAAGAAATAATCCATATTTTTTTAATTATGTTGGCTGCGTGGTCAAGTGGTTGAATCCGGTCACGGAGGTCACGGGTTTGAATCCCAGTACAAACAGTTTTATAAATTGATTTTTCAATAAATTTGTGAATTTCTGTTCGTAAGCATAAATTTATGTGATGTTTTGAATTCCTTCTCCCACCCATTCTAAAAACGGAGTGTAAGGAGAGTGATCAGTTTACCACTAATTGTGTTGTAGATCTATCTTTCTATTTAAATATATTTTGAAAAAAAGAAAGTTGAGCAACTGAGTTACAAACAGGTCTCTTAGAAACACGTCTGCTGAAATAAACTCTCTAAATTCTGTTTTCGTAGTGTCGTTTACATTGTTTATAAATACTATAATTATTCCAAAACGTTAATACTGTTTTGTCTTTTAGCACTTTTTTAACCATCTTTTAAGGCAGCTGGTGACCATCCAATGGATCAGGTTAACTGCAAGACTATGTAGACTACAAGATGATGAAATGACCTAGGAGGAGGCAAAGAGACTGGTGGGGAAAAATTATACTGCATCAGCCGTTTATTCTTTTCTATAGTCTTGCAGGCACATTAAAAACAAATACCATAATGACATGAAAATTATTTTGTTATGTTCTTTTTTTAATATTTGTATATTTATCCTTAAAAAAATATTAATCTACAATCGATTTAATCCAGTTAATCAGGATGTGATTTAAAAAAAAAATGGTTACTGATTATCCTACCACAATCCGTTATGTGTATGCAGTGAATTGTTTCGACCTCTGAATCTAAAATATGCTATTGCAGTATAACTGTAAATTGGATGTTTACAGGATACTGTGATATTCTTTCGCGACCGAGTCGTGACATTTTGTCCCTCGCACGCCACTGGGCTTAAGGGGCCCGCCCGAAGATCTCGGCACGCGATTGTGTAGTATCGCCCTCCTCCGCCCGACTGTCAAATGGGGAAGCGATTTTTCACCCGGACAGGTCCATTTAGTACAAGTAACGTTTCACTAATAGCTGGGAGTGTAACGTATCGCGAAACCCATGTTGCAATATTTTTATTGTAGGGAAGGGGTAAAGGCGCCTTACGGTCACGTGACGTCACATTATAAGCTTGACGAAGAAATGAAAAGGGGTGGAAGGTTAGCGTGGACCCTGATGGCAATATATTTATATATAAAACTTTTCTTTGGTTTCGACAAGAAATCTTAGATATTAAGGTTTTACTCACGCGCCACGGTATATAATGTGTAACGTCTCTCTCAAAAACTTTACAGGGCAACGAAAAATATCAAAATAAAATATAGGGATGTAAATTTTGCATTTCATTTTTTTGTAAGCGGCATGAATTGAGATATTTTTTAGTAATATATATTTTTTTATTATTATTTTAAAATGAAAACAGTATTTGGTATCACAGCTAATGCCAATTCGCCAAGTATTTTAAAATTGAAGGATCATACGAGAAAAACTCGATGAGAATTTTTGTATTGTTAGCCACTCGAGATAAACTCGAGGTTAATTGACATCACAAACACCCATGTCTTAGGTCTCAAATTTTAATTGAAAAATCTAAATCTGGCACTGACCTTACCGGGGATCGAACCCAGATCCACCTGGTTGGTAGAGCAAGTTCTAACCAACTAGATCACAGCGGGCAACAAGAGTATAAATACTCAAAATAAGCAGAACCAGTCTTTATAAAAATGGACTGTTGGAAAAACGGGCTTGATTAAAAAAAATAGTGTTTTTTTATTAGTCATTACGTTTCTTTAATCAAAAACATTGATAACAGATTTAAACCAAGTGAATAAAAATATGTTTTATTTTAACAATTATTATAAAATAGTTTTTATTATTTTTATGACAATTGGTGTCACTATTATAAGTAAATATTCATATAAACTATTCGTAAAAATTGTCTCACATCAAGGGGGGGCAAACTTTTTGGACGAAGGGCCAAATTCAGGAATTCAAAATGAGCGGCGGGCCGCAAGTAAAATTCCATTTTTATATGTACACTATTTATCATGAAAAAAAACAATCTAATGCGAGGAATGGAACTGTTTTATGTCTATTAACATTTTTTTAAATTCAGGTGTTAATTTTGTAATTGAGATTTTTAAAACTTGTAAATGTTCATCAGTGATGTTTGATCGTAAAGAGTTTTTATGATTGAAAATGTTTGTTCAAATATATATAGGTTGATACAAAAATAACAATTAATATGTTTGTTTTCAATCTTTTTTTAAAAAGGTGTTAAAAGATAAAAACATGTTTTTTTCCAAAAAATATAATATGAATGGCGAGCCGCAGAAAAATAAGCGGCGGGTCTCAGTTTGCCCGTGCCTGTCTTACATGAATGTATAGACAAAATAACGAAGCATAACAAGTAAAACAACCGTTAGCTATTAAATTAAAAATATATAACGAATAACAAAAGCCAATTTAGGTCAATATTATTAAGCGACGAGCATCAGTCAAAGAAGTATATTTTGTGTATTTTCATGTGAAAATAGTTCATGTAAAAGGACGTTTAATTTTCTCGTCTACGAAGGAAGTTTGAATTGGTGAGCATGTTCTCGTTTTAAAGTTGATCACCAGCATTGCTATCCAGCATTTGTTTTCGTTTATCTTCTCTTACAAGGCTTACGTGCTCAAATTTTATATGTGACCAAAAAGAGAGGTATATTAGAATATTTAATAAAGGATTGAATATTGAATAATGTTAACACTGTCTATATTACATCACAATATAATTTCCTGTATTAGCACACATATTTAACAGTATCGGAATCTATAACGTAGGTCAGTTGTATTTCAAATAGAGTTGTGAGTAACTCTAGAATTTAGAATTTCTTAAGAAGATAAAAGATCAAGTAACCTTAAACAATCTAAAAATGAACGAAGTAAAATATCTTTCATCTTACTTATAATACTAATATTTTGTAGAAAAAAATACCTGTTTGCGAAAGTATACAAAACACTTACAAGAAATTTAATAACGCTAATGGCTTTAAGATTACACGCAAGTCGGTGGCAAATTTTAAAAATACAAATCTAATGATGTGTGCACATAATGCCACAAAAACAGCCTTAATTTCACATTCAAAATTCTGTAGAGATAAAATCTTTCTAAGAATTTTTGAGCTGGAAAAGCTTTTCTTGCAAATTATATGCATGATTAATTGCAACTATCAAATTGATTTACAAACGTTTTGAAGTAATCCATTATCACACTGTTTGAATATTCATCACTTGTATAGATAAGAAACATTAACAGTCGCATTCCGAGATTGTTCAGTAGTTGATTTTAATAACAGATAATAGTCGTCGTAGTATTTTGAGCCATGACACATACTAATTTGCTGCAACAATGACGACAAAAATATGTGTTTTTTTTTTAATATCGACTTATTCATGCACTTACTTTTATATTCAATTCACTTACCAATAATGATTTAAAAACGTATGCTGAGTTAGGATCATAAAAATATAATTGTTATGTTGTAAATAATATAAGTCTTTTATTCCAATTAATATCTAATACCGTATTATCATATTGATACCAAACCAACAAGGTCAAACAATAAATATTCTCGAAGAGGCTTAATATCAACTTCTCGGAAGTTCTAGATGCTTCCATTGAACGTTAAATATAAGTTCGTTACGTGACAGTAGAGTGAATAATAGCAAAATGATGAATCATTATTAGTTGACCTTTAGCGAACGATTGCTTTTATAATATATATACCTGTTTTATGAAAGATATTAAGAAGATCGAAGATAGTTTTCAAGTTTAAAGTATTTTTCTCTTCTTCTTCGGGTCCGAGTTAATAATCCTAAAATTCTCATGACTATTAACTTACATGGTCCCAATTTATTCATATGTGGCTAAAACCATAACCAAACAACTTTGTTTCTTAAAACTTGTTCTTCGCGTAGGTCATATGAGCCATCAGTTTTAAGGGCTATTCAACACATTAGTACATGGTTCAAAATCAGTCCCGTGCAGTTCTGCTCGGGCCATGAATGCGACGGGTAGACTCCTTTTTTTCTGTCAATAGCGTTGTGGAAGGCGTCCATTAAACGTTTGCTGCATATACACAACGGGTGGTGGTGGAAAACCAACTTGATCAATGCATTGCTTGGGGAAGTGTACTTTTTCAGCAACACTATTTTTGAACTGTTAGTTAGGTTTTACTTTATATTTTTTAATGTTGTATGTTCAAAATAGATTTATGTATTATGTACTGTTTTGTATTTAAATCATATTTGTCAAGTGAATGGTGAATTGGCGTCAGCTGTAATGTCATGTACTGCCATTCTGATTTGAAACAATAAATAATATAATCTTTAAATAAAAATAACGATTATGTTTACTGTGAGGAATGAGTAAGCTTCGCATGATACTTTTATTCGGAATAATATTTATTATAAACCAACGAAAGATTTAAGTTGTCTAACAAAGGTTAGAATCCTCTTGAAAATAATTATGCTATAGGCTACGCCTGACAATGTTCTTATGAAGTAATATTTTACTTTTCAGACAAAGCTTTTGATTAAGTTTCTTTCTAGCATTCTTTGAATTCTTAACTTCAAATAGACATAAAACTACGAAGGGGTTTGAGATGAGTAAAATACGAAAACACGAATCAATGGATTAGTAAGAAAACTCCATGTCCGTTCATGTGACATTCCGAAAATTATTATGAATTACGATGAAAAATGTCGCTCTAATAAAACAAATATTTTGTATGTTTAAGGCGAGGAATTTATTTATGAAAATAATTGATAAGAGGTTTTTAATCTTTCAAGTATACAATTGATCAAATTTATACACCCGCTAAAATTCCAAACTAAGCAGTTTTATGAAAATATCTCTTACAAACTATTAAATTGTACCTATGTAGAGAAAAATATGTCATTTACGTCAATGATCATTGAAACTTATTCATGAACTAAAACTAGTATTTTATAGAAGCAAAATGTTTTGAAAATTAATGAAAAATTTTGATGAAAATATAATATATATAAATTTTACTGTATCTACAAAATACAAGAAATTAATCTCACTGTGCACATTACGCGTAAGTTAAATCTAGAATCAAAAGCGTAACTTCGATTATGACATTAAATTTACCACTATTGCTGTGAATAATTATGCACAGCAATGCCAATAATTATAATTATAAGTCTCGCGTTACAACGTCATTCTTTAGCTTTTTACTTGATATTATTAACAGTTTAATCATATACTTTTACTACAAATATTAAGCTATTTTTTGATTCTACATAAACAATATCAACTTGCTGCTCGTCTTAGCTTCTCCCTATTAGGCAACGTAACTATTAGTTGAGTTTAAATAAACTCAGTTAAGAGAAACTTTCCCGTGCTATTAAAAGCTTATTTTGAACCTTATCGTAAATACTCTGACATGTAAATTGAAAACTAGTTATGCTTGTTGAATTAATAAACCTAACGTTGCTTACTGTAAATTAGGGCTTTAACAACAACTTACTTTTGAAAAATACTGGTTTTAGAATTACAATATTTTTTAAAACCAGGTTTAAGTCGGCTTTCAAAGATGATTAAAAAAATGATCATTTTTAATTTTTAAACATCGCTTATTTTTGAAAATTATGTCAACTATGAACTATTTCGAAAAATATTAAAAAAAAAAAAAAATAAACACCAAAATTTCACTATTTAACACCTCCATACCCATGATGCAATCGTAAATAATTGAGCCATTAAATCATTCAATATTTCTCTTAATATTGTCGATAAGTATTTATCATTTTAAGTATTCTAGCAAATATATATTTTTAAAATTATTTTTTATCTTCTAACTTAGGTTCCCTGCCATCATGGCAGGGAACGTGATTTTTTAGGATGGCATTTTACGGGTTAAAGGTATTCATTAATGTATACTCACTATAAAAATACATATTTACTTTAAAACCACGGCAGTTCCAAATCAAAATATAAGGTTTATTATTAATTTAAGAAAACAAAATATTTATTCAAAAATTTTAACTACTAAATCAACAGATTAATATATATAGTAGAAAATCAAAAGCACGTTCAGAATATCTTGAGTGAAAATTTAACGGGTGTATGACTGTTACCGAGTTATGTTTCATGTAAGATTTATAAGAATGTCATTTTCATCTCGTCAAAAGGCGCAACTAAAATTTTTCTCCTGTCCGAAGATATTGTCTTTCATGGATGCACAATTTTAGTTCTGCTTAGATGTAATAATTTACAAATACAGTAATATAATATTGGTACCCAAAATTATGACTATTATTCAAATATATCCGAGATGAAAACAATACACTTAGCAAAATATTTTTTAATATACAATACATAAAGTGAATGAATGCAAGTTAATATCACCGTTTTTAAGCCCAATAATTACACAATGCTTAAGCTGCAACAAAAATAATTGTAGGAAAGCATTGAATATTTACAACAAAAAACACACCAATGATAATCGTTCAGTTATTATCAAAATATTCTAATGAAAAAATATATTTACTTATTATTTTACTTCAGTGTTGCGAATTTTCAACTAGCTATATTAAATTTTGCGGTACAAATCATTGAAAATGTATTTACATATCATCAACGTATTTGCTGATGTTGTTTAGTAAGAAATCAATAGTTCTGAGTAAAGTGTAAATGTAAAATTTATCTTTTATAATAAAGCCTCGAACTTCGATTTTGTATGTTACAAGAATTATAATAATATTTTAAAAAATATCAATTTATTACAACCTGACACAAATAAATTCAGAAGTTATAGACCGAGACAACTTCTTGCATTTAAATTTGGATTTATGATTACAGATAAAAACGCTGTTTTTGTCAAAAACATACACTAAATGCACCAATTGAGTTATTTCAGATAAAAAAATGAATTAGAAGAATTATTATCTTATTTTTGTCAATAATTCTGTAACTTAATACTTTCTGCCGGTGCGGTAAAAACACGTTAAGTCACTGATTCTACTTCAGACCTCTACTCATAACGTTAAACCGTTTTTCAGCATATGCACTCACAATTAAGTTAGATGTATTTTAACGAAAACGCTTTGTTACTCAGTTTCTTAATCTACACATATTAAAAGAAATTAACGATAGGGCGACGACAAAACTATTGTTTAGCTTATTGCCATCGCTGTCAATCGTTTTTAGGATAGGATGGGTGCTAGGGAGTTTTAGTCATCACATACAACCATGCCTTTGAACAGAAATCAATTTATAAATCTACTTATGAATCTGAGATTCGAACAAAATTAAATTCGATGAAAAAAAACAAAAATCATAACTGTCAATATAATATATGATATTAAGCAACAAAATTGCAACTAGTACTGTGTTACATAAGTATTTATTTATAGCTTAAAGATAGTCACGTTCCATTGGTGACAGGCCTGCCCAAATTGGGGATCATGCTGGCCCACGTAAACATTTGTTTTGTGCACTACTCTCTCTCTAATCATCAGTGATTTTTTTTATGGAGAAACAATATCAGAACCCGATTGTTAAATTGTTGTAACTCTTTTCAATAGCATAACTATTTAACAAAGAGGTTATTTGTGGGAAACGTGTCGAAAAATTCAATTGACAATAAATTAATAAAAATAATAAGAGATTTTTAGTACTTTTTCCACATAAATTTATTTGATCAGGACCGTTTTCGGATGAGCGAAACCGGTCCTGATCAAATAAATTTATGTGGAAAAAATACTAAAAATCTTTTATTATTTTTATTATAATGCCATTCCACCAAGTATTGACGGAGAACACATTAAAAGTGACAATAAATTCAGAAAAAACGTTTTTGAAATAAAAGAAGTGTTACATTTTTACAGATAGGTTAGTCCAAATGATATTCAAATGATAATGGTAGAAACAAATTCATAAATAAGAAACACCTTCTTTGCCTGTCGGATTATTCAACTCAATAATTTGGAGTGCTTTAGCAATGCATACAAATTAACATCTTTATATATTTTTTTAGTTGATACCAAAATATGTGATTGTAATTAGATAATTATGTCACATTTATTCAAAGAAATAATATGTTTAATATATTATATAACACCAAAATAATGAATTTAAAAATATTAAAACACTTTTTGTACATATAATACAATTATTTATTACGATCAGGACCGATTATGCTCATCACGATAATTTTCAAATGATGAAAAATAGTTATTTAATAAATAAATAAATAATTGTGGAATAGGTAGAAAATAATGATTCATTAATAAATAATGCCTTTTCATAAAGTATTAAGTATAAGTAAAAGTGACTTTAATATTTGATTTAAGTATGCTCAAAACAAAACTCTTTGATTGCCAATAATATTCACGAGATATACTGTATATTAGAGGTCTGCACGGGCCAAAATTTTACAAAACTACCCGGTTCGAGCCCGAAAAACTCATGCCCGACCCGGCCCAGGCCCGAGTCTAATACCGCACTTGTTACCCGAACCCGACCCGAAGCCCGAAACTCCTTATTTTAGCTCGCCGAGGAATTTGAAATCCTCGATTTGCTATACTTTTCCTCAGATTATCTCCGAAAGTCCTTTTTTTTTTTTTTAGCCCACCGAGGACTTTAAAATTATCGATTTGCTATATTTTTCCCCAGATTATATCCCAAATTCCAAAGCCCGGCCCGGCCCGAGCCCGACTCTCAATTGCGCTTACCCGCCCGAGCCTGGCCGGAGACCTTATCGGGTAAGAGCCCGCAGGCCAGGCCCGGGCCCGTGCAGACCTCTACTGTGTACACACAGACATGATTATTGATCGTATCAGAGAATATATATTTTTATTTTTGTATATTGCAGTGACTCATGTCATCTTGATTAAAATGTACGTGAGTAATTTTTGTACACTGATTATTGCTTTCATAAAAAAAAATATAAACCTCTGGCGTACAGTGCGGTAAACACAAAACCGAACAAACACGAATAAAGATAAACAAGAGAAGTGTTTCTCGTGAGTTCGGCCGCAACCGCTCTTTCACTACTGTCGCTCTATAACTGACACAATTTTCCTCACACAGAGGTAGACACACAAGGAAACATGCAATTTATATATTATGATTAAAATAATACTTTTTTTTCAACCTACGTCCGCTTCCAATGTGGAGCACATACCCTTCTAACAAAGATAGCTGAACTGAAGTTTTTCTACGAGAATTGCTTGCTACTCAAACACCATTTTTTGAAGAGAGTAAGGAAAAAAGGATATGGCTAAAATAGAACTAGTTGTAAACAAATTGCTTCCGCTACGCCCCGATAATTTTATGATAAGAAAGGAGGGGCAAGAATTTTATGACATTCAGCAAAAAATATAAAACATCAATGGTCCAACATTCACAACTCGTAACCTCATTTTTTATTACTTTTATGGTGTTTACTGTAAAGATATTTTATACAAAAATAATAAATCACCCTACTGCACAAATTTATTTATTAAACTAAATTTAAATTTTCGCCAAAATTATTTTCGAGATAATTAATTATTTCACGAAAATTTTCAGTCTTGATCTTTATAGTTTATTATAAAATAAAAACAAAAGAATGTTTTATTATTGATCATATTTTTTTTTATTATTTAATTTTCGCCATACATCTAATTGATGTAACTTTATACTAAAAAATATCACTTTACTGATTTCATTTATGCCAAAATACTTTTTCTTTTATTATTTAGATATTTCATGTGTATTATTTGTTTTAACGAGTCACATTAAAATAAAAGTTCAATGCGAGTTACAGCGTGTCAATGGTAGAAAGTTTATGTCATATTCAACAAGGTACTTTGATATAACTATTTTTGATTCATTTTTTAAACATTGTGTATCGCTAACTAAGAATGCATTCAAAGTACGCATTTTATTGTTTTTGTAAAGTAAAAAAGTGGAATTAAGCAATGCGTTTAGATATAAAAACAATGTGGCATACGTCGTCTGTCTACAGAAATACGACGGCATGGCTAGATCGAAGAACTGCTTAGATGAAAATTACAGGTTATGTAGTACGTAGACAGACGTCACGCATGGACGCATAATCATCTATAGTGTGTGAGATTTAAAATGAGCTTACGTTTGTAATGTATTAAATTTTACAACGATCTTCTTTGGGTCAGTAAAACGTTTTTGTGAATAAAATTGAAAATGATTTTACGATTTGAAAAAAAGCCCGTAAACAAAATTTGCTCCATTTCGTTTTTATACTGCTCACTATAACTTAAGTTGTGACAACAGTTAAAGCTGCATTCATTCTGTTTAAAAGTATTATTTGATTATTAAAATTTGTTATAAGTTTTAACTAAATTGTAAAATGGCTTACATGTAGCCTGCTTTCTTCTTAGTGTAGCTCCACATATTTTCTCGGTAGTCTTCCTACAGACCGACTCATTTAATTTAACGTTTACCTGTGATGGCGCTGAGCCAAAGTAATGTGTCTTGGGATAGTAACACGATCTGGAATTTCAGTTCAACTCTTTGCTGAAAAACGATATCAAATTTGTTATTATAGATAAAATTGCTGCGCATTGCCATTATGGTTTCAATTTTTCAATTTGATTTTATACATAAATTATTGACAAAAAAAAAGTTGTATATATAAACTAACTATTATAAATTTAAGATTTCGACTAAAGGTGCTTGGTGGAATTCAAATTTATTATAAATTTACTTAAAAAAATTAAAAAATTAGAAATTATGTTTGCCAATGAATTATTAAAATGAATATAAACTTTCATATAAAAAAAAAATATTTTAAACTTCAAATGTATAAAATAAAGATTGTATTTTTTTGACTTTTTAATTGAGTTTTATAATCTAAATTTATTTCTGAAAAACGGACAAACAAAAATCTGTAATATAAAATGGGGTGCAACAAAAATTATAGTTCATTGAAAAATAAAACAATTTTTGTGCCAGTTCCAAATTGTTTACTATTGACCAGGTCTGGTTTTGACCACTTGAATGCTCGAGAACTGTTTGAAATTTAATAAACAATGCAAGATGAGTACTAAAATAGGTGTTTTATTTTTCAATACAATACCTTTTCACCAATAATAAAATTGACTGTGAACATCTTAAAAGTAAACAATAGTTACGATAAAAGTCGACATCTCGATTTAAATTATGTAATCTCATGAAAAAATAAATTTCATCACTTGAAATTATAATGAAAACTTTCTTACTGTATCTGAAAATTTGATTTTATACTTTTAAAAATGAATTGTTTTCACATTTTTTGATCTTTCATAAAACTATTAATAAAACGGTGTCTTTCAAGAATACAAAATTTAAGAAAATAAATTTAACTCAAATGTTTTTCTTCACACGTTCATAACACTAACATAATTACATATTTTTTTAGATTTATTCAGGTTTGATCTGTACAAATTTATTAAATAATCATGAATTTTTTGAAGAACAATATACGAGGTGATTGACGAATAAAAACAATTGAAGTAAGAGATTTGATATTAATTATATAAAATATCATGAGCGATTTACTAAAGTGACATAAATATTTTATTTAAAATTAATTACATATGAAAAAATCCTCAACTGACCATTAATAAGAGTTAAAGTCTTAATTGAACACGCGTTGATATTTTTATCTACAACAAAACAATATCTTGCAGTGACGTTGGCAAATAAATCATTTTTAAATGCACTTATCTAACAAAAAAGCAATCGTGTTGTGTTTATTTTCACTTAGAGCCGACAATTCTTATTTAAAGTTGGCATTATAAGTTGAGATGTGTCGGGGCGCGCCGCCCCAATGACAATAGTCTCTCGATTTTATAAAACGTTAAGCCATGCACTTCATAAAATGAAAAGACACTTTCCTTCGACCAAAGTCGCGATTCGCAAGTCACAAGTTTCAACCGAGGCACTAGCAACATCTCTCTGAATTATGTTGGAGTTATGCCAATAATGGAGGATACGGACAGTTTAACACCGAATGATTCGTCTCGGAAAATCTTAATATTTTAGTAAAAATAGATTAAATTAATTAATCTTTGTTCAAGCATATAACAATGTAAATTTTTGCAAATTAAAATTTCTATCAAGACTGGTTGCACAAAAATCAACCGAAGGTAAAGATTAGACCGGCGCTTTGAAGAAAACATGACAGGCTTTAAAAGTATTCATAGTAGAATCATTTCACTTATTAATCTTTTTTTTACCATGTCCGCTCCCAATATGGAGCATATAGACTCATAATGGAGTTTATCTCAACACAAGTGTTTCTACGAGAACTGTTTGTTACTCAGTTGCTCAACCTCTCTTTTTCCAAAGAGAGTAGGAATAGAAGGATAGGGCTAAGACAGGACTAGTGGTTTACTAATCGCTCTCGATACGCCCCGTTTATAGGATAGGATGGTTGGGAGGGGGAATTCATGACGTCACATACGTCGATGCCTTTGAACAGAAATTAACAAATCGATAGAAAAATCAATTTATAAATCTGTCCGTACTGGGATTCGAACCCGTGACCTGCGTAGCCGAAGCCAAGGACGCTGACCACTTGACCACACAGGCGGTTTTTTAAACTCTGAATAATGAGACAGATTACAAACCTTTTTTAAAACATACCTTCTGAAATAAATTAATACTCTTGTTGCTGTCATTGTCGTAAATGGATTTTCATTCTATATCATATCCGAGAAACCGAATGACATTTTTCTTGAACACCATTATTTATGATAATATTGTAATCAAAATTCTAATTATGTAGTTAAGTAAAATTAATAACAGTTCACTATGGAAATAAATTGATGGAATAACGAAACAAGATACAAATATTATAACCTTGATTTGATTAAATAATTCTTGATAAAAGATCCGTTACTTTTATGGGTGTGATTAAACGATGACGTTATAGGGCATTCGTATTACTTGTTTGTCCGGTAAATATCTCGATTTCAAAATGGACACTTTCATTCATTGATTGTTGATCGACTCTTACATCTTTTCCAATCGCATCTCATTCAAGTTTTCTATAGAGTCTGAAAAAGAAATGCATTGAAAGAGATTATGTACTTGTAGCGCTTCAAATCAAAACTCACATTTTGCAAATATGCTAAGTGAATTTAAATGGACCAATACATGTATACAAAAATGTTGTGTTTTAAAAAATACTTCAAACAATGTGAAGTCCACTGTCAAAGATCACAATTGTTGTCGAGCTCACATTTCAAAATGTATACAATCAGATGTTAAAATGAACTAATCGGCAATCTGTATTTTTGTATAGTATATTTTTCATTTTTAAAAAAGTCTTATTTTTCACTCGGCATAAATATTTATAGTAATAATTGTTACTTTTTTTTTAAAACAACAAGGAATAGTGCTGCAATGGTTTTTTTGGATTTTCTCATAACTCGATTTTCGTAAAATGTGAATGATGATTCTAAGCGGTAGCACTTTCCTCTCTACTGGCTCCAGGAAAAGTTACTTAAGCTGATGTACTCAATTGAAGACAACGTACAACATCCACATTGGGGTGATATGCTTCATAAAATAAATTACAGAAATATTGCAACATAACTCAGGTCGTTAAAAAATAGATTGCATTATTGATGAACAAATTTTATTTGCTTTAGCTGTATTTAAACTGATTGCATTGAATTGGTCACTAAGGGGTTGGCTAAGTTGGTATTCAAATTTTATATTATATATCTCCATGAGAAATATTTTTACATATCGTCGTTGCACTTTCAAAATCTGCTATGTGCATTTTCCACGAAATCGGATTGTTGCGTTAAAAAAAATATAATAATTAACCACACCCGTAAAGAAAAAAAACAATCATGACATAAGGCGTTGTCGGTTCCGTCGAGGACATCAATTGTAATTTTTACTGTATTTTCACACATTTTGAAACTACAGCAATGTTTAGAAAAAAAACACATAACAAATTTTGAAAGCGCAACATCGATATATATATATATATTCATACATATCAATTTTGATTTGTTCATTGTAAAATTCTGGTAGAAAATACTCTTTGTACTTATTCCACATTATATCACAAGATTTTTGTCCTTACGAGAATTATCAACTCATAAAGAAGTGATTCATTTTTGTAATATGTATTGAAATTAACAACAAAATTATGATGAATAATATTGACTTACTGCAAACAAATGAACTTTTTATTTAATTATTTTTGTAAACATTTATTTTACCAGTCATAAAGATTGATTGAGTGAAAGTAAAGCTGATTAGAAGATTTTGGATAGTCTATAGAATTCAATAACTAGATATCTTTGATTTATGAAGGTAATAAAATATTTTTGAATTTGTCAAATTGTCTGTAAACTCTGTAACGGACTGTTATTCGATCCCACTGGAGCCACGCTGCACGAAGTAATAATACTTTTGGCCGCATTGAAAATTTTTGGCGTCGATTACAACTTAACATAAAGATAAAATGCATGGAGCTTTTCGCCGACATAATGCAATTTATTAAGTTCAATTTACTGTTATTATATGTCCACACTACTCCCATTGGTAAACATATTATTTTCTTTTTAAAATACGTCTAGCATCATGCCAGCAGATTAGATTCAGCTGAGGGGCTTCTTTTAATAGTTGATGAAAGTTTAGTACCGTTCCAAGCTAAAGAAACAAATGTAATTATTTTTTGCGAAGCATTTTTTGTCCAGTCGTTACTTTGATATGATGGATGAAGCGAGATCGACCAACTTTTTACTGTCTAGCGCGTATTAAAAAAAAATGAAAATTTCATCATCATGTCGTGTATCTAAGATTTTTTGTCATTAAATGAATGATATAAATTTAACGCTTTTTATAATTATCAATAACTTACAGCTGACAGTTAAAATAGTTTCACATAATTTAATTAAATGATCATGCTTCTTAGACGTAGCGAGAATTTTGTATTTCTCAATTGAAATTATTTGTATTATTTATTAGTATAGTATTATAAAATACAAATAAATCATCAATAAATAACTCTCGAAATTAAGTAATAAACACATACAACGTGTTTATATAGATACATTGATGACTTGTGACATATACTTAAAATAAGTTATTTAATAATTATATATAATTTCAATTTATATATAAAATATTTAAAAACAATATTTGGCAATAGAGCAAACTTGAATGTCTTAATGCGTGTTTGTGATTTCAAATTAAATAAAAAAAATGCCACTGACCCGACTGGGAGTTGATCCAAGACGGACCTGATTGGTAAAACCAAGCTCTTACCAAGTAAATAACAGCATAATTTTTTCGTTGTTAAATAATAATGAAAACAACATTTTAAGACAAAGCGTCGTATATTTGAACTGAGGTATTCGTATAATCAATTTTAAAAAGAGGTACTTTTTATTTCTCAAAAAATATTTACGACATACGAAAACTCACGTTGACATAATTGATATTAAATATAAATAAAACACAAGAAAATCGTAAGAAAAGGTGTGATTTGCATGTGAAAGCTTTGAAAAACGTATCGTGTTCTTATCGTTGTCATGCAAAATTTATGATATTAGGCGTAAATCAAACATTAATATACTGCCACCTATTTGCATCCCCGTGAAAGCGTCCCGTAAATTGTTTTCGCAGCGATTATTTTTGTGTTGAAAAAAAAACAAAAAAAAAACAGCCGCTAGCAGCGTTCAAGGAACAGATGAGCAATTATGTTGTGCACTTTTTATTTTAACCATTACGTGTTCCTACAGAGCTGCTATAGCGATAAAATGTAAACCACTTCACTGGATCTGAAATGTTTCTATAACAGCTATTGTGGTTTACCCTGGTACTGCAACAAAACCTACTGTTGTCGATATATTATTTGTAAACGTTACATTTTTCGTTTTATCGCCACTACGATGATTATGGACACTTTTCTCTTTAATTTAGGAGCTAGCGTAAAATAATAATGCTGTAGTAAAGTGAACACTTAGGCGCTTTAAAAAAATAGAGAAGCAGTGCACTTTGACAACAGAGAGAAGAAAAAATATTCTATAAGTGTATTATATCGCTCAAAAAACAGCCATATTTATAGTCTCACATAAATACTTATATTAGTGAGTAATTGAATATTGTTGATTACATTTATGATTTTAATAAAGCTCAAACTAAATAAATAGTTGTTCAACGCTTGCTTTGCGGTAGAAAATCATAATACCTGTTATATCAGTGGTCGTGGAGAGGTATTGAACTGACTAGGTCACGTGCAGCGGATGCCTCCGAAGATCCTTCAGTCCTGCCAGCCTTTTCTACCAACCAATGAGATTTCGGGGTCCAAGACGACCGTCAGTTGCTATACATATAATGTACTCACCAGAACTGAGAGACGTTGGCATCTCAAAGAAAGAAGTAAAGAAATTGGCAGGAGACGTAGAATCATTGAAGTTTTTTCTGGCAGCCGTATGCTTCACAAATGGAAGAAATATGAAAAAAAAAATAAGAAGTCTAGAAAATTAAAAAATATTTTACAAATTACTTCTAGATTTTTCATAAAAAAACTATAAAAATAATTTGCTGTCAAATTGTATTACTTCAGTTTATCATTTTTTTTTTGTAAATAAGAATAGTTAATGTACTTATGTCAAGTCATCAAAATACATATAGTTTGAATATTATAAACCGTATAATTTTTTAATGGTAATGTTTACAAATCGCATGATAGTTTGCTTGCATTAAAATTAAATATATATATTTTTTCGAAATCGATACAACGGAAAATCTACGACTAAGTCCAATCGGCTAGGCCGTAGTACTTTGCAGCGGTTACATCTTTCAGCTCACGTAGACAGAGAAGCGTAGCGCTACGCACGACGGAACATCCCCCAGAATGATACGTTCAAAATAAATAACGACCGCGAATGGGATTGCAATGTTAACGTGATTCTATCGGCGCTGGCTGGTGGTGGCAATGGAATATGAACAAACGGGACTAATCGATCGCCTCCTCCAAATACTTCCACAGGGAACGGCAACAGAAAGAGAGAGGGGCCTTTTGTATTCGGAATAAAACAACACGTATTTAATAAACGATGCTGTTGGGCGGTGGATAGTATATACATATTAAACTTCCCATTAAAGGACTTAAGCTACATGTATATATTTTCCATAAATTCGAAGCTTATTATCATAAAGAAAAAAAATCCCGTCATTAATTATTTCTAACCGAGAATGTCTGATGAAATTCGCAAAAGTTAGTAAAAAAATTGAAGTTAAAAAAGAAAATAAGCAACACAATAAATTTAGTAAATTATTGTTCATGAAAAGATAAATCTGTAGACTTACCAGGAATATACAGATTCAATAATTTGAAAATAGACAATTTTTTTTTACAACGCCCGTGAAGTAATCATAAATTGATTGAAAAAAGCATTAGATAAGGAGAAATAAAAACTGTAAAAATATGATATGACTAACCATATGTCAAATGATCGACCTGAATCGCGTCAAAACTAGTGCGAAAACATGTCAATTATGAGAAAAATTCTATTGCTGATCAGTATCGTTTTTTTTTGTTTATCACTAAAATATTAAAAACACAGTTACCTATTTCTGTAAAAGAGCTTTCCAGTGTCGTAAGAGAGCGCCGCTCACTTTGTGTTGCGACCAGTACAGTAGGAGGGCATCGCGACGTCTCTTGGTCCTCGATGAAATGGGAGTTCCGTCCCCAGATTGGATTTGGAGCGTCGGTCGTGCGGCCTAGCCGACATGTCGCGGCTCAACGAAATAGCTTCGTAGCGCCGTAGCCTTCGACAATTCTTTGGGATAATGTGTGGATAAAAAGAATAAAATCAAGTTTTCACTTTTTATTCAAATATTATCCCGAAATAAACATACATGCATTTTTTTTGTATATGTAATTGGTAGAAACATTTCATCTTCCAATCCAAATGTGAACAATAAAGCAATATACAAAATAAATAACGATTTTTATGGTCTCTTAGAGTAGACAGAAAAATTTAGTTGCGGAAAGCACTTTGTAAGATTTTTCATGTGTTGAGTAAATAAGAAAAACTGCTGTACATAAATACCTAACATTTAATGTATCATGTTTTTGGCTTTGTCTGTAAACATGTAAGCAAATTCAATATAACCATTTAATTTTTATACAGATAATGTGTATCAAAATTTTGAAAGTTTTTTGAAAATCAGATCTCAAACAATGATTTTTGCAAATGAATAAAATTATTTAAAAGGTTAGATTCAATTCGAAGCTGTCACCCGCTTTTCTCGATAGGACTTAATCTAAAAAAATATAGCGTTTCTAGATCATTTTCATAAAAAATCGTCCAGAATGGTTTTTTCGACGAACTGATTGATCTATTCAATGAGCTTGGCAAGGCGTTTATTTTATCTGTAAGTAAAAGAAAATTACAAGTTTTTATTAAAGTATCGTTTATAACTTTCATAATGAAGAATATACACTCTTCTGCAAATTCACTTTGCAGTTGACGTTCAATTCTTATGTGGAGCTAAAAAAATATCGATTTTGACCATAGTAAATTTCTTCAACGTCTGTTAATAAAAACAGGTTTTGTGAACATTTTCTAATAACCATTGTGTCACTACTGACACGTGTCATGTTTAATAGAATCCAGAAAATATTATGTTTTCTCGACAAAAAAATAAACAAAAATATTTCTAATACAAGTTTGGGAGATTTATTTTCTTTGTGGTATGTTTCAAAAGAAATATTTATACGCATTATTATATTTTTTGGGTAAATACTTTTGTGTACTGACTTAACCGTTTTTATCCGTTGGCTTTGAAATTGTGTTATGTTTTTATTCCATCACAATCTATCGTGTCTATCTGAAGAAATGTTTTTTTTTTACTGGCCATTCCTATGATGGGATTTTTTTTTATTTTCAATTGTTATCCTTTCAATCAAAAGGGATTTATTTTTTAGATGTTGATATGATTGTCATATATCTTTTGTATCTATGTTTTGACTCACTTTGACATGTCAAATCAAAATAGATGAATCACTTTATAAGTTAAGGACTATTTTTCATTTTGTATCTAGAAAATAAACTGTTTTATTGTAAAAGGCTTTATACTTTATTATCTCATTGTATTACAATTAGTTTCGATCTAAATTACTATCTTGACGATTATACTAGCGTATTAAAACATTTTTAGAGTACGTGGTGCAGTAGTCAACATCTTTTGCTTCTGCGACTGACCTAAGAGGTTCAAATCCCAGTTCAAACAGCATTTTTTCAATCGATTTATCGATCTCTGTTCCAAGGCCTGAGTTTTTATGATAATTAAAAAATCCCTCGCACAATCCTACCAATCCTAAAATAACTTAGCGTTTATTATTATATATAGAGCAATTATATAAAAATAGCCGTATATATTCCTACACTTACTACATTAACAACTGTGTAACAAACCGTTCTCATAAAAAAACTTTTGTTGAAGTAAATTCAGAAGGAAGCCATATTCTTCACATTGCGAGTTAAAAAGAGCAAAATATGAATCATTATACACATAAATAAAATTGCTTGTCAAAAATATGTATAATATTTATTATATACACTTTATTTCTTAAAAATAACAAAGACTTTATTACCTATATCAAAAATAGATATATCGCTTAGATTTTATAAAATAATTAAGAATATAACACTTACATCAAATACAATTTAATACAATCATATCAATAAAAATGTTATTAATAATATCAATCAGACATACGATGACCAGCGTAAAATTCCACGCTGCAATAGGTTTGACTTGCAGACATAATAACATCACGGCAAGATGTCAGTACGGTGAAGTGATTCTTTCAAGCAATAGTGACTAGTCGGACACTTATTTACACAATACGACTTGGTTTTTTTACTATCGACGATATCCTTTGAAGTAACTAGAAAAATCTCGTTTAGTTTCACTAAAACAAATATTTATGATTGTGTTCCGTCAAACAACTGAATTTATGATGAATGCACACACAATATTACATTTCCAAACAACTAAAACTTACATTTTCGACAGAAAAAAATCTTTTGTTTTATTTAATGTTCAAGTTTGGAACATGATTTGTCAATATACATGCCAAAACGTTCTCTGAAAAGCTGTATTATTTGTTTTCGTTAACATAAATGTATAAATAAATTTATTTCATTGTTTTTGACTAAATAACATTATTTCAGTTAAATATTGAACTATCTCTTTTCTTTTAAATATAACAATAAAAAAATTGTCAACCAAACAACAAACGTACGCAACACAACAATTTAAGACTCACAAAATTATTTTAATGAGTGTTCATGATGATAAATATCGTTAAAAAATGACAGCAAGTGCAAATTGTCAACAACTTATAAACATTCACTTGAAAAAAATAAATAATTTCAAGTATGTAAACAAAATCAATTGTAATTTGAAGTATAAACATTATATTAATTATCTGGTTTTCTTCAATTACGGAAATTTAAATCTTTGGAATAAGTGAGCTTTAGAATGTCACTCTTCCTTTGTAATCCATAGACAAGCTGCTTCTTAAATCCAAAAGTATCTCCATGATTTGGACATTTATAAGCAGTAACTTTATGTTTATGTCCATCCTCTTCGGTGAAGAACGATAATAATTTACTAGGAAACCGTAATCCACAGGGCCCGTTAATAAACGCGAAATCGTACTTAAAATAAATCCGCGATCTTCCGAACCAAAAAAAAACGTCGCAATAAAAAAGATTACTGTTAATCTATAATTCGTTTTGCACGGAATCATTCCCTTGTGATCACACACGTTGTCTTTACTATCAAAAATCACAAACTCTGCTATGCGTACATATTTAATAGCAAGGATCTTTTGGTTGAAATGTTTTTAGATAGAAAGATAGTTCAAACAAACATTTAAATCACGACTTAACTTAAACTATTAGTTTGTTAACATTTAAAATATAATTACAATCAATATTTAGAATAATTTCTTGCAAAATTGATGTTAAAACACATCAGTAAAGAAAACATTATATCAAGGCCTCAAAGAAATTGATTAACGATTATAAAATAATAAATATGCCTCATCAGAATGAGAACATAAACCGAAACAGTTTTTAACCATCTATAAAAGATATTTGTGGAACTAAAATTATTTGATATTTTTTCACCTTATGGCAATAGAGTTCTTCCGAGTAAATTGGGTTTAAAGATAGTTCTGAAGATTCAGTGAAGCCAACATAGTTACCATCTATATTATTTTTATTGAACAAAATGGTGTTTTTACCATTATATATTTTATATATAATTATAGCTATCAAAATTTCTATCATACCCCCTTTGTCTAGCAGAAAAAGACTAACTCTGACTATAATTTTGTAATTTATAACATAAGAAATAGAATTAATTTTTAATTTATTTGTAAACCTTGCGATGGTCTGAAGATGCTTATCAAAGAGGCGAACGTGTGCCACATTTTGCAACAAAGCAAATATAATAACGATGTTATCAAATTTAATTTTATATTTACAGTAGACTAAATTATCGAGAGCGAAAGTTACAATTGGAATTTAATATGAGTTTATATACAAAAAAACACAGAAATAATTTATTGAATGGATATTATTAAAAAAAAAATCCTTCCAAGTGTTTGTTTTGGTGCACAATGCATTTTATAAATCGGCGATGATAATATAAAAATGTCGTGTTTTCTTACAATTATATGTTTTTATAACTTGCTTTTCTTTTATTATAAAACCTTTATAAAAGTTAAAACAATGAATAGAAAGTCACTATATGATGTTATAGTGATATATACAATGGATTATTAGTTTAGATTTTGCAAAAGTAATTAAGTGTCTATTTTGCATATAGATTGTTTAATAACGTGTTTGTAATCTATTGTGCAGTTTGTAATTTCTGATAGGACATTCCTATGTTATAGCAAAGGAGAGTCTCCGACGCGTGATCGTATCTCGGTCCGACGGCTCTACATGTCCTTTTGAATTATTCCACGACTCCGGTTACACACATCCTGCAGAGTTTTCCCGCGCAATCTTTACCTTACCCATTTTTTTACTCTCGCCCTTTTCTTTCCGCACTGGACAAACTGACAATTTCTTCTAATGCGAAGATAAAAGTAAATTCTTATCTACGTGAATTCGGTTTCTATGCGAATGCTGATCGAATGAAAATAATTTACCACAGAGATTTTGATAACGTGTTTGGCTTATTATTTAGGTTTCTGGTTAATGAAATATTCTTTAATCTTAAATTTATAATTCAATCTGAATCTAACTATCTCTTTATCTACATCATAGAAGTCTCTTTGATCTTTCATTATGTTTTCTGGCAATAGTAGAAACTTGATTATGATAAATTTGGTTATCCAAATTGAATACAAAAATGTTAGCACATAAAACAAACGGATTGTTTGAATTTACTGAGTCGCATATAATTACGCTGAACATTTTTTTTTCAATCACAATTAACGAAATTTGTCGAAAGATACAACAAAAACAAAAAGTCAATTATTGTTGCGTTACTTATGTCATGATATTAGATTATTCGAAAAAATAAATATGCAGATGTAGTTAATAACTTTTTTAAAGAACTCTTGATGTTTATATACCAACATTAATTTGAAATTTTGGTAAAAAAACAACGAATTTCAACAATCATTAAATAAAAATTATGATTATAAAAATGATGTCTTCAAAACCATACGTAGTTTATACATAAAATACTTAATGGATAGTAAATAATATATGGGAGTGTTCTAGAAACTATTTTTTATTCAATCTTTAATTTTAAATATACAAGCAATTTTGATTTACCATTAATATTTTTATATGAAAAATGTTTAATGCAATGTATTAAAAAAAACTTAATTAAGCCCTGCTTGGAAATTTGACAACACTAGAGTATCATATTCAAACAGTATACTTTTAGTCATTGCTAAGGCATCCAATCCTGGATCTTTTTGTGATCCCGAGATTTTGGGATTCACAATTTTTTGTATACCGAGATTTCTGTATTGATCATTTTTTTCAAAACGTTACAACTGCCGGTGACTCCAGATATAAACACAATTTTATGGGATTTTACGAATTTTTCACTTCTTATCCCCAATCCCGATATCCCGGGATTAGTAATATCACAATTCCAAAATTTCGGGATCATAAAATTGGACGGAATCCGAGATTTAATACACTAGTCATTGTTATGTATGAAATGCGTTAAGAAAATTTTTAAACGGTTGTTTCATAAATAATAAATACTGTACATTTAAAATTTTCTACGTTTATCGTTTAGTTTTTCACATTAAATATTACAACTCGCTTAGCAGTATAAATTATGATATCTAAAAATACTCACGCAATTTGATGTATTGTTTGGTGGTTCATTTTTTTCAAAAAGGTGCTTCAATTTTAGTTTTGTAAAACGAAAAATATTCACCTGGTGTTTCTACCAGTTATATATTTTTGTCTCAAACCACTGCCTGAGTTTTTCCTCTCGCATTTTTCCCAGGTCGCTCATCGTTCACTGCCTGACTTTGTGCGAACCGTGAAAGATGAAGTCTCATTTTATTTCTACTATAATTTCATCTCACTAACATTTTAATGTTTAATGAAAACAAGAAAAAATATTAAATGAAGACTGGTGTATTTGATAGTTTAACGAAAGCATGTAAATATATTTAAAACAAAAATAACACGCCTTTGGACGTTACGTTTATCATTTATTTTAATAGATTTTTTACCAAATATGTGCAGTGAAAATAATAAAAACAGTTTACAATGTAGTAAACTGATATCATCATTATATGTAGTTGAACGTGTAAACCATAGTTTAATTAGTTGTACATAATGTTATTAACAATTACCAATTGTGACATAAGAGCGTATACAGTTTAAAATTTTTTCATTTCCACATTATTGAAAATTACTGAAAATCAGCCAAATGTACTTTATTCAACATTCAGAACACACTGGCTAATGAAACAATAATTTAACGTTTTATACAATGGGTTCCAAAACTGATGTAATATGCGTTATCTTATCATAAATTACAAGTTCGGCGAGTCAACAAACTTCAAATATATTTTTTTAGCTCTGTTGTTCTAGCCTTATTATCCAAGTAAGTATGAAGCTGATTTTGTATATTATTACAGACAATTCTCGCCAGAAAATTGATGCTGAGATTGTGATTCTGTGATTATATTGCTCATTGTGAAAAAAAAATATTAAAATTTTGTAGGTCAGTTGTCGTAGTTTCATAAACATTTTCCTCACTCACTAGCGAGTCACCTGTCGAGGAATTAGCATTCAAACAGTAACGTCGTATGATGCCTTAGGTGAGAAACAAAAAATCCACGATAGTATAGAAAAAATCACAAACCAGGTAGGTCTATCGCATTTATATCCACTGTTCAGAATAGTTTTATAAATTATTTTTTTTACTTTGGATTATTACCATTTTGGGAATTTGGAGCAATTAAATTGATGGATTGCGTTATATTAAAAAATATATTATATATGTAAACAAAATTATCTTAAAGTAAAATTTTCGTTTGAACATCGTATTCAACTTATTGTAGTTTACTAAATGACATATTTAATAATTTAAAGAAAACAATGTAAGGATTTTACGATTCATTTGAATTATTGATAATAGTTTTGTACCCATGCATATGTGTATAAACATTTGTTCGATAGCCTTTTCTTTTAAAAAGGGTATATTAAATATGGATTTAAATGTAAAGAATATTCCTAAAAGGCTAATGGGTAAACATCTCGTGCACTGATATCGAAAATTCTTCGAAAGAAAATACTCAATATGAATTCCTTCGATGAATTCTATCGTTGCTTTGTGAGGTTTATTTTTAGAAAATCTGATCGTATTCATAGAAAAAATGTTAAGATTCGAAGTATATATACTCACTTTAAAAACATTATGAAATATAAAATATATTTTTTTATATTATGTAAGGTATTTTTTTTATTTATTGGGTTACATCGTATCGTAAAAGAACATTTGAAGATAATATTTATTTTTATATGAAGTCTAATGTTATTCATAAAAATTTTCATAAAATGTAGGTTTTTTACATTTTGTTACTCCATGATTTTAATTCATTGATAAGAAAGGATTCAAAATCGATAATGTTAGCAAAATAAAGTAAGGAACATGATTTATATTAATGAATTATTTACTTATAATGAAGCTTATTTGTAATGAATATGAGAGTGAAATAAATGCAACTTCAAAAATTTGTGATTATTGTCTGGGAATATAATTCGTTATACATTATTTAATATAGTCTTCGTAAAAAATGATTTATTGCTTTTTTTTCAAATGGGTAATGCACAAAACTCGTTCGGACAATAAAAATATTTGGAGGTACTATACTCATATACCCTCTCGGCAAATGAGAAAAATAGTTTTTTTATAAATACGATTATAGCTCGCGGGTAACGGAAAAATACGAGCCGGAACGTGGTTTGGCCATGCCTGCGATAGAATGTGATTCGGTCCACACTCCATAGACAGTACGAATCCCCGATACAGTACGTAAACTGTCACTGCTTTAAGTAGTCATTATTACATCTCGTTTTACGTGTAGTAAAAACGGTAGCCATTTACTCTAAAATACTAGCCGAATTAGTGCTAACCGTCATTTTGAAAAAGATACCGGTCATAATGGGCCAAGTCGTAATGAAAATACGAGGCGGTTAGCCGAACTGGATAGCACCATGCGCCGACGCGACTCAACATTCAGGTTGATACAATTTTGAAACCGCCATTATTAGGCAGGAAAACTGTTCTTTTGTCCGCAATTTACTTAATTGAAAATAGTTTTAGCGCAGTAGTGAGCTTGACTGCGCCATCTTTCACAGAGGCGTAGGTAGTATTTTTAAATATTGATTTGAATGAATGTGCTAAAAAGAACATGCTATTTAGCGATGAAAAGTTTTCTTTAAATCAAATCAATCTAGAAAAAATATTTTTTTATAAAAAACAATAGGCGATAGTCAATATGATATTATCTGGTCGGATTACAACTAATATATGTCAAATCATAGAAAACCAAAAGATCTTTGAAACTTTAATCATGTTAGGTAGTAAGTTGATTAGAAAAAGGTACAAGTATGGTCGAAGTATTTCTTTGTATTTTGTGCTTTTTTTATTAAGTCGTCATAACAGGTTAGATTACGGGTTCCCAACCTGAGGATCGCGAAGGGTTTTCTGGGAGGTCGCCAACTTTTTTCGATTTTGGAGTTGAACAACAAAGTATAGCAAATCGAAGATTTCAAATTCCTCGGTGAGCTAAAAAAAGGGAGTTTCGGAGACAATCCGGGGGAAAAGTATAACAAATCGAGCATTTCAAATTCCTCGGGGTGGGGGGGGGGGTCTCCTAGTCACATGACTTTTATAAAAAAGGGTCGCCACCCGAAAAAAGTTTGGAACCTATGGGTTAGATAGTACACCTTTTTATACACCGATTTTTTAAATATCTTATCCTACCTCTAGTAGAATTTGTTTTCAAAGCTTAGTAGGTATACGGATATGTTAATACTAGTTTCGCTCAGAGAAACATCGAATAGGAGTCAATGTGGTTTTGCATTTTAACTTTATGTCCGTATTGTAAAAACTCTAATCTGGAGATTTCATGTTTTCTTGTCAGATTTTCATTTTTTTTTAAAATAATAAGTTTGTGAAAGTAAGTTATGGCATTAAGTTAATCGTCGAAAATTATCTTTAAATCCTTTACAGTTAGTACTAGATCTTTGTTTTGGGTAATAATAATATGTGACGTATAATAATATAGCTCGTATTTTTCTGGTTAGAATTTATATCCAATGGTCATAATATATCGGTCAGAATAAATAGTCATAATTTAAATAAAATTCAGAAAAAAACATAACCTTACCTAACGAAAATGTTATTAAATATTCTGATCGTATAATATTTTTATTCTGAGCATGAAAATTGATTTAAATTCTGATCATTTAATTTGTTCCCTAATAATATTCTGACTGAATAAAATCTCACCAATTTTATCTTGTATGATCTTTCGAGTTCAGAATATTTGGCTCATTGGCATTAGCTGTAATTATTTTTTAAATTAAAACACATCAATAAAAATATTTCACAAAAAAATCGAAATGGTACATGTTATTTTAAATATTAAAATAACGGTTTTCGAATAAGTATTACATGCAAAACAAAATAATGTAGTTGTTTACTAAATACTGAGTGACGTATCCAAAAATGATTCATATAACATTAATCGAGACCTAGTCATAAAATATATACAAAGCTATTTTTTAAAAAGATTACGCCTATAATCGCACACGCCACTGAAGTCATTTATGTCCAAATAGTGAAAACATGTGTATGCGCCTTAATGTAACCGGTTAAAGTTTGAATATGATTCCGGGGCGGATTTACCAGAGCCGGCAAAATGCCACTTCGATACATGTAATAAAGATCATTGCCACAGCAATTTAACTGCATAACAGTTTTAGCTACGCTGCAGTCACAGATTGAAATAAGCTTATATAATATTTTTTATCTTTCCACATTAGCGAGTTTTAAAGTTCAATTACAATATAAGTAAAAAAGATAGAGAAGATAAAAGTAATATATAATAAAAATATTTAATAAACACCTTGAATAACGCTGGAAAATATTGATGTTGACAATATAATGAAACTAATAAATGATATCGATCGATAGTGCTTGCTGAAAATTTAATATCAAATAACTTGAATTGTTGAAATTCTCATCAAAATAATTAATCTCACAGTATTTAATGAAAACATAACTTACCTAATTACCATTTAATGGTTACTAGCTGTAAGCCCGTTGACCTCAACGGGGGGATTTTTGTTGCATTTTTAAGAAGTCAGAAAATTACAAACCTATTTATTGAATAAGCCAGAAATTCTAAAAATAAAATAAATATATCTCGGGGCATATATCGACAGCATGCCCTGTTGTATTTAAATTGTAAATTATTTAATTTTTGGAATAATGTTGAGTTTGCTAACAATTATTTTTCCTATTAGCAGAAATATACCTCGTAAATTACCTAATTTTTGGAATAATGTTTAAGTTTGCTAACATTTTTTTTCGTAGTGACAGAAATTTCGTAAAATATTAAATCTTTGGAATAATGTTCAAGTTTGCTAACAATCATTTTTCATAGTAGCATAAATCGACCTCGGCGCATATATCGACAGCCCTGCAGTTTTAAATTGTAAATTACTTAATTTTTGAAATAATGTTTAAGTTTGCTAATAATCATTTTTCACATGCAAAATGGTATAAATTAATTGCACATTTTATCAAAACAAAATTATCAATTTTCCATGTTACAATCAAATGCATATTTATCAAATTAATCAGAATAAATTAACTTCACTAATTCACCAAACGGAGCTTATTTTTAGGAATATATGAGTCTTTAAGGGAACCAAACATAAAAATGGTGAAACTTTTCCATTTGACTTTTAAGTGCAATTACGTTTTCAATTAATTTTTGTGGGAACTGTCATCAACTTTTAATTTTATGTGAAAGTTTTTTCAATAAATAAGCATAAAAAAGTAATACAAAATAACTTAGATTATTCCACGTATTGTGCTACAAACTGTGACACGTGTTTCGCCTATTTCAGAGGCATCCTCAGACAGACTTACTTTCAGTAAGTAAAAGTAAGTCTGTCTGAGGATGCCTCTGAAAGAGGCGAAACACGTGTCACAGTTTGTAGCACAATACGTGGAATAATCTAAGTTATTTTTTATTTTATATTCAAATGAACTTCCACAAAGATACCGACGAATCCATCGAAAGCATAAACAATGTATTTTAGAGAAAAAATGATTGAAATTATGCAATAAAAAGGGTGGGTTCAGTTCACTTTTTCCCATCATCCTAACTTGGCTCACTTTGCCGTATTTTAATCTCGTTGACCCCAATCTATCAAACTATTTCGCTTACTTTATTTATATTACTATTTGAGCATAAATTTACCTTGTCCAAAGCATAGATTCGTTTACTCGTTATTTAAAACAAAAGATACAAAACTTTTAAATTATCGGGATAAATTCTAAATACCCTCTGTTAAAAAGTAAAATATTTAATAGCCGTCAGCATATGACACACATGGAATATTTGCATTTAACTGTCGAAACTATATTATGTAAAATATACCACATTCATATTTGACAGACGTCACAATCTTGAATAAAAACAATCGAAGTCAGTTTGTGAATCACAAATATCGTTCCATTTTCAAATGCTTGATTTATATAATGTATTTTTATCGCCTTGATATTTATGACGTTAGCTCAGTTGATAGAGAGCTCGACTGGTAATCCAGAGTTCTGTGTTCGATCCACGGTCGCGGCGTTTTTTTGTATGAAATTTTTTCAGCGATTTGTATCGTCAAATAATAAACAGTGTATTGGGAAAATATGTCTTTAGTATGAATAAAAATATTGCGTCAGCGGAGCTTTGAGAAGGGAGGGGGAAGGGGCAGGGGGAGGGGATATCGCGGACAATCATTCAGACGGACGGACATTATCGAGTATTAATATATAGATTGATTTTATGACCAGCTGTTATAACAAAAACGTATTTTTTTCACAAATAAAAATGATTGTTACTATTATTTACTCGATGGCAGCCACAGACGAGATATCACGTAAAATGTTTCGTGCTCAACACGCCAGAGACGAGTTATCTCGTCAATAACTAATTAAATTAATAGTTGAAAATTATAGCCGGCGTGCTACGTAATTACTTATTATTATCTACGGCAGCTAAAAGGCTAAATCAGTATTTATTCATTCATTCAGTTCATTTAGAGAGAAAACAGTTTTTGTATAAATTTCATATTATTTATTGAAAGACCGATAGTTTTAGTTATCGCGAGAACTATGAAACGATGGCATTATAAATTGATAGAGCTTTATTTGTATAATTGTCAGTAAGACTATTTTTTTTACACATGGAGCTCTGTATAGAATTGTATTTTCATTGGTTCATTATTCTCGAGGTGAACGAGATCAGTCCTGATTTTTTATAAATAATGTGAAGTTAGTACAAAAAATGGTGTTATTTTTAATATTTATTTTAATGCTTTTATAAAAATTGACATTGAACACTTTAAAAGTGATAATATTATAGTTCCTTGACTTAATAGTAAAAACATGAATTTCATTCTTGTTTTTTTATACCCATATCCGATAAAAAATGTTCACATAATGTAAGCTCGTATATTTTATCAGTATATTTTATATGTAAGTAATAAAATATATGAATGTGTACAGGCAGAATCTAAAAAAAATAAAGAAACCAACATGACTTGTCTTTTTACGGAGATATAGCCAATTTGTCCAACTTGTTAGTGTAACTAATACACCGAACTATTCTTACTTCTACTTACTAGAGGTCCATAGAAAATTTCGGGTTGTTTGTACACATATATATTTTTATTTTTTAAATATAATGAATGCTGCTCTATCAGACATTGACAGTGAACACCTTAAAAGTTAGTTAGTTTGTTAATTCCAAAGCTTTGCTTTACGTATTTTGTCAAACATAAAAAAAATTCTACTGTTCACATTATTAAGATTTTTTCTTACTTCACGTTATTAATATTTTACTCAATACTTCCATACTGCTAAAAAGTTTGTGTCAAATGTAAGAATCCTGCACTGTTCTGATGCAAGTAATTTATCGAAAAAGTAACTATTGTTAGATCAACAGATAACGGAAGTTGTCAACGCAGCTTTTTAAATAAGTTATCAATTTCATCAGTAATAAAAAAGCAGAAAGAGTATAAAAAACGTAGTGCTTTTTCTTCATGTTCATATTATATAATTATTATTTTAAATAATATTCTTTACCAACTAATAAAATTCCATATATGAACGAAATATTTTTACATAATAATGACATCATAAACTCAACTTACATTCATATAATATATATATTTATCAGAAGGTAGTGCATTTATATTGTTAGTGTTAAACATTGAAATATGAAAATCATTTTTATTGACATGTCACAATAAAAACGTTTAAAGAATTTTGATAAACACTTATTACTTAAAATAAAAGGAAAAATAAAATAAGTTAAGGACAAATATTTTTTTAATGAACATATTTTGTAAGTTTGTGATAAAATGTTGGCTTCAAATATAAGAGAGAAAATAAATGGTTAAGCCTGAAGCCGAGAAGTTAACGACATTCTCATCGCTTATGTTTTAAGCGATTTCAAAATCCACGACAGAAACTGTTGTACAACTATATTATGTTATCGATATGGATTGGAATGTTCGAATGACATGAAAAAAATTCTACCCTCTCCACAAAGTCTTAATGTTTGAAAGAAGAATATAGATAACACTACTCTTAATCATTATAATGGATAATACTGTTCAATGGACGAGTACCATTTATATCTTTGAAACGTGTTGTATATACAAACATATTACTGTATTATACATGTCGGAATGACGCAAACCTAGCATGAATGGTTTTCTTGTCATTTAAGAGAAGTCATTTTCAGTCAAGAATTGCACGGAAGTTGAAATGTGACCGCATTTGCGAACATTAAGAACGCACATAACGTCTTTCATGAATACGCAAATGACTTTCATTTTCATTATGAGGGTCAAGTGAAATATAAATTCAAGTACTAACACAAAAACTTACCAAAAAGTAAAGTGAAGTTTTAATACAGAAATGTTGTGCCCAACAACTTTTTTTTCTTTTGGAAAATTTTCCTTAATGCACCCCTAAGGTAGTTTTATTTTTTACAACATATTTTATGTTACATTATTAAACATATTTATTTGCAATAAGTTTAACAAATTGGTTGAATTTAAAGTTTTTATTCAATTATTAAATTATTTTATCGTTTATATATAATATATCGTTTATATATATATCGTTTATAAGTCGTTCGCTTGTGGTTGATGATTGAAATAATCAAGAAATCATCCCGTACACATTTCGAAAACCACATATTAAGTTTTTGATTAAAATTTATTACAGTATAAACAGATAACAGTACAAGGAACTCGATGTATTTTTTTAATCATTCAATTCCTATCTCAAAACTTATCTAAAACATTATAAACTATTTAAGACTCCTATCTAAAACATTACAAAAAATGTTATGTTTTAGTTGATTCTGTATTTTAGGTGTCCAGTTACAAAAGCTATATAATCACAACCAAATTGAAATTGAGAAACAAATCTGTGCGAATTCTACGCAAAATTTTACACTTAGTGAAACAAGTTAAATCAACATAAGCATACGAATAAAGATATTTTGAATCTATTTTATCTAAGAATTTATTTGAGGCTCAAAACAATCATAGTTGTCAGATTCATTTTCCAACATCTGGTATTGTTTGCAAAAAAATACACAAATTTGTATTTTTGTGTACTTACTTTTATTTTATGGCACTATATTATTTATAGTACGTGGCATATTTATATATGACTATTAATATGTTGCGGTCTACTTAATGTGGCAAACCAGACGAAGATAAGGTTGATTATCGCTGGCTTATCAGCCAAATATAAAAAGTTTTTTTTAAATAAAATAAGATATAAAAAAATCCGTACTAAAAACAAACATGCCGCAAATATTGAAATGTGTACATATCGTTTTTTGTACCCTGACGCTTCATTTAATCTTTTATTTTTCTTATTATGGATGTTTTAACTCGTCAAAAAAATGAAAGTTCACTTAAGGCCAAACAGAAATTGAAAAACGAATGTTTTTATTTTATTACCAGAATCAAAAACTATAAAAAAACTTTTAATGTTGTTATAAAATAAAGAGGTAGTACCTATATCATAATCAATTATTATTTATATTTTTCGATAATAAAAATTCGTGCACAATTGTTGTTGACATAACCTAACAAAATTATCGACCATGAACAAATATTTATTGAATATATGTATGTATTTTATATGAAGTCATTGATTGATATAAATCGCAATCATGTTACCGCTTAGCGAGTTAAATTGCTGTGAGTTGAATTTACAAAACGACTATATATTTTACTTAATCCTAATGATACATTAAAAAGTGCTGAATTCTTGGTACTCCCCAAAGTCGTTCGAAGATAATTATTTTATTGTGCATGTATGGGCCGAGGGGTTTTTGTGAGCAGGGTCATTAGTGGTCGCTAACGACCGAAGCGCGGGGTATGAATTTGGGAGCAGCAATTAACATTCTAGCCCAACTTTATACCTATCTCTATGTAAGGTGGCAGAGAGTGACATCCGCAACAATGGTTTAACCCCACTGTGTCTAAAGTTACTTGCAATCACAACGCTTCGATAGAAAATTAATGTAGCTGTTAAACAGTACAACTAGTGAAAGTTTCTTCGCGCACACCTTCAGGCATCGATCCAATCAAGATATAAACTTTTGTTTCTTGGAAAACTTTTAATATATATATAATTAGCGGATGGATACTACTTTAACATGCTATCGTATAGCTTCTTGAACAAGAAAACGAGCTATTGACATATTGTAGTGACGAAACAATAATTAAGAACGCACTATTGAACAGTTAGTTATACGTCGTTCAGCACTTTTGTCATCAATTACATTTGTGGTTATATGTTCACAACTACTTATTTGGGATCGCTTGTCATCCAATCAAAACTATCTTCTTGAATATCCATCCATAATTAGTAGAACTCCCCGAGCTTTGTTAAACATGATGATTATTTTTACAACGGGACACAAATAATTTATTATTCTTCCTTTATCTTTACCAAAAATTACCTGTTTTGTTACAACCAGGGTTACAACTACTTAAGCGGGACTGTCCCGAGTTCGATCGACAAATCCCGAGTCCCACATTGCAAGTCTTTCGAAAATCCCGCCTTAAGAAAATGTGTACATGTATAAAGTCTTCAAAATAATGAATGTCCCGATTTATGATTTTGGAAATCTGGCAACCCTGGTCACAACTAACAACGATAATATTCTTGAAAAAAAATCGTTTTTTTTATTTAAAAAAAATATTGCTATATTTGGACTAAATATCTTAAAATAAGTCCTTACATAATTTATTATATTGTTGATATAAGTCTTATTGCTGAAAATTACTAGTACTTTTAAAAATGACATTAATGTTCCTCTGAAATTGTTGGTATTTCTCCTCGTAATAACCAAAATTATTGTTTTTTTTTCAATTTAATTTTAAATAAAACAATGAAATTATGTGACAAAACGTTCTTGTCAAGACATAACCAAAAGTAAAAAAACTTTGTTAAATGTAGAGGACTTTTTTACATTTTTATGTGAGAATTAATACTCTTATAATTGCTTGAAAAAAAATAGTCAATAATTTATAATATCATCAAATAGATCAAAATTCATAACTAAAAATCATACCAGCAAATGGTCT
This sequence comes from Himalopsyche anomala, assembly GCA_031772345.1. Taxonomy (NCBI): domain Eukaryota; kingdom Metazoa; phylum Arthropoda; class Insecta; order Trichoptera; family Rhyacophilidae; genus Himalopsyche; species Himalopsyche anomala. The sequence goes on along the minus strand of CM062844.1, from coordinate 8,477,543 downwards.
AAGCACTACAAAACATTATTTGCAATCTCAAGAACAAATGTTTAATTATAATTAATGTGCAATTTTTTTCATGCTTTTTGTTCACTTATTTACGGTTTATTTGTATGAATGAGAATACATAGAGAGCCAATAAAATAAAATTATACATTTGAATGAAAGATAAATATTTAGTCTTGTACTAAAACTTACTCGAAAGTAATATTACTGTGGTTAATTTATTTAAACATAAAAAAAAACATAAGAAAAGTTAATCACATATTACTCTCTGAAAATTAAATAAGCCAAGAAAAGTATTCATAAAATCTCGATGACAGAAGAAATAATTACAACGGACTTGGAAACAAATACACTTATTTAATACGACTTATAAAACAATAAGCACTTTCGTCGAAACTTTGCTGAGTAAACTATCAAAGTCAGAGAGAGTTTTGGATTAGAAAAACATTTACGCAGTAAATTTCTTGACGACGGTAATATTTTTTGTCTGTGTATTCTTACAACAAAAACGCTTACCCACGACTGGGTTAAGACTTAACTTATATCTACGTTCCAGACCTGCTCCACGTTTGGTGAACGGAGCGAAGGCTTTCACATTTTTTTTATTGAATCACGTCGAAAAAGCTCTTCTTAGCTAAGCGCTGATCGCTATATTTACAGAGTACTCAGTTTGACACTTTGGTGCCACATGTTGTTACCATTCACTTATTACTTAGTCTACGATAATCGAAAGTAGTATTTAATGGATTAAGAATATAAATTTACCTACGCTCATAGAATTTTGTTTTTCGATTACAACTTCTCAAGTTCTAAGAATCACTATTCAGTTATAGAAGTTGTGGGATATTTAAATCCTAGGTAATTAAAATTGTCGGGTCATATGGCGCAGCAGTGAGCGTTGTGGGCTTCCGTGCCGGTTCAAGTCCCATTACGAACAACATTTTTTGATCTGTTAGAAAGCGCGAGTGTTTTTGATGTTTAAAAATTCCATCCCACCCTTTTCGTTCAATTGATAACTGGACATACCCTTATCCTTCTATCCCTACTAATCACTTCGAAAAAGAGAAGTTTAGCGACTGGGTAAAAAACAGTTCTAGTAGAATTATTCTGTTGAGATACCTCCATTAGGAGGCCATATGCTCTACATTAGAAGCGGACATGGATAACAAATATATTGCAAGTATTTTTTTAAAGATGTAAAAACTTTCAAGCAGTTGCAAATCTATACTGCCATAAAGCTAGATGTTCTTCTCAACTAGGTCCACTAAAGTCCCTTTTAAAAATAGCAAGGTCAGCGCCGGATTCTATCATTTATAAAACATCTTATTTTTATAGATATAATGTCTATGTAAACTGAGAAAGAATATTTTAATAAAATGGTAACAGGATGGTCAAAATATTGTATTTATCTTGCCTATGATATTATAAGATTAAAAGTTTACTCTACTTAAAAATCTAGTAAATTTATAAGAAAAACGTCTATTTCATAATAATCATATTACTTCAGTACCCACTTTATTGGATAGTTAGAAGAAGAAATAATAATATTTAATTTAATTAATACTTGCGTTAACTCTGTGAAAGTTCATTTTTCATTAACAACTTAGTTATTCTGTAAGTTGTGTAACAAATTTTGACACGTAATTTGAAAATAACTTTACGATAGATAGTTTAGTCTGATGATGGTTTTTAAAGAATCGAAACATGTGTCTCGATTCGTAAAACAATCTGTGAAATAATTGAGAGGCTCAAGAGACAATCGACCCAACTCAAATTTTTCGGTTTTTGACATAAGTCGACATTTAAATTCTCCAATAATCATTTCATACATAGAAAAATAGCTTATTTCAACTCTCTACTTACAATACGTGTTACACTGGTTTATGGGTCGTTAAGCTGGTTGTCTGTTTTTTAACAAATGACCTTCGTAGTTTGGTCATTGTTTAGACAGATATCTTAATACCTTGCGATATGGAAGAGTTTATACTAAAAATCTTCAATACGTATAACTTTTTGTTCGCAGAGAAATTATTTTGTTTTATTGCACTTAGAAAAACACACCTGAGTTAAAAGTGAATTAACACAAAACTGTGATTTGAGGGATGAGCCGTTTGTATTGTGAGCCCTAAAATTACGTTATCAATTTTAGATGAGACTGTTGTTCTATATATATGAATCAAAGACATTTTTTTTAAATCTATGAGCGTGTTTATTCAATTCATTTGACGTAAACTAGTGATTGAAATATCTATATTACCGAAACTAGCATCCTCATATTTATGATGTTTTTATTATAGCGAAACACCAGTTTTAAAAATGCAAAGAAAAATGGTATTTCAGTATTGAAAATTAGCCAAAACAAAGTGTTAAATGTATGTATATGTATATATAATATCATCACATATTTTAGTAAAAAATTTTGCGACGAATCAAAATATTTGAAATCAGTCTAAAGTTGTATGAATATTAACAGGTTTCGGAAGTTATGACAGTTTTTAATGTTGTATTATTATCGAAAAAAACCGTCAGTTATTCAAAAAAATATCCTGTTTATTGGCATATACATTTTTTAATGGCGGTATTTTATATGTATAAAATGTTGATTTTAATTTTCTTGCCTGGTATTGTGACCGCAATTGATCGTACTTTTTGCTTTATTTAAACATTTTTTGTGATTCCGGTATTGATATTTGCAATACCGATATGAAACATGAAATACCGAAATAAGGGTATCGATATGTTCATCCGATATTGCAATCCTTACACGAAACCTGTATATAAGATTGAAATCAATGTATCTTTATATTAAGATATTAAAGTGTTAAGTAACATGATAATATTGTAAACGTATCAAATAAATACAACACATACATTAAAATATCCTATTCACTCCCTGTATGATTTCGCTGTGGAGAATTTTCTCACTTAAAAGCACTTAAGCCGCCATTATTCCGTGAACTATATCTACAAAGACGATTAAGGTGAGAGTTTAATTACCTGCTCGTGTTTACTGCACAGTTACTAAATCACTTTTTTATTCAACCGAATAAGGATGAAATTCTACAAACTAAATCAGACGTTAAATTCTATTAACCCTAGGGTCAACATCTTGAAACTAAAGAAACTGTAATTTATTATGTAATTACTTTCTCATTCGTAAATAAAGTTGATTAATTATCGATACACACATGTTGGTATACGTACATATATTTTGTTTCTTAAAAGAAAGATTTTTTCAGTTTGCGTTTTATATCATCAGGTAACATATATTTTGTCGTATATTGATCTATAAAGTATGTTTGTTTGTGATATCATCACTCATTTATCTTAAATAATATGTAGAGAGTTTGTACGTAAAACATTTAGTTAAAATGTTATCAATCATATCTGTGATTTTTAATTCTTAACTCGATATATTCAATCATTCAAAACTATCCATGTTCCAATAGTAATTTTATTTAAAAAAAAAAAAACTCGTTTTTCTCCGAAAATTGACATTAAAAGCTAAATAAGCTAAAATATAATATTCATGTCAAAGTCTATTTATTTACGATATTAAAATTGGCTTGATTCTCACACTAACGCACACTCTAACTCTGTCTGCACATTGGTAATCTTACACAGGTGCATTGATCAGGTAGTGTTCGTTACAAACAGATAAATAAAAGCAAATATACATAAAATTGAAATTTTACTTTAACAAATAGTGAAATGGTACAAAAAATATAAATGATTTGATATCATAAGTCGTTTTAGTCATTGTGAAGAAAATTCGTCCATTATCAATAATTTAGTGTTTAAGATGTGACTGTCAGTCTTCAAATACCGTCTTTTTCCGAAAATAAGACACTGTCTAACGTTATTTTTTGGTCCGAAATACGACCTTGCTCTTATTATCGGGAGAGGGGTTACTTTTTCAGTACAATAAGTAGATTTATATATTTTCGTTGAATATTTATTTGTTTATAGGAATTTTACATTTATTTTAAATTTCAGTCATGTAATCTTCTTCTGGAACATTATCATAACATATCGAATTCTGAATTCCGTTTTGATTTTCCTCCAAATCTATTTGCTGTTGAATCATTGGTCCGAATCTCTCATGTCCTGCAATATAGTTATCCTTAAATGAGTATTAATTGTCTAAGTAGCCTGTTCGTAGTGCATTGGAAACACAACTGTCAGTTATTTTATCCCGTGAATTCTTCACCCAATTCACAACTTCTTGTAGGCCAGGCTTCATAAAATTTCCACATTTATTTCTCACCATTCTGTTTTCAATGTATTAATTAATTTCCATGCGCAAATATATCTGGAATGGCTTGTTTGTTGCAAAATCAAGTGTCTGGAGATAGGCAGCCATTACCGCTGGAATCATTATCTGATCAATCCTCCTCTCAGCAAGGAAGTTTTTCATGTCTTTAGCGCGGTGAGTACTGGCTGAATCCCAAATTAGTAAACCTCTTTAGTGACCCCTAACAGAGGTGATAGCATAAAATTGACCCACTTTCTTATAACTGCTTGGGTGAACCAGGCTTTTTCACTTTCACAAGGACACAAATTTTTGAAACGCGTTCAATCTTGTCATTCTTACCCTTGGTGATGATTAACGGTGAGGCTTTCTTGCCATCCAGACGAATCACCAAATACAGGTAATACATGCCACATTTTGGCGTTCACATTTTTTTAAATTAGGGCTTATTTTTGGGGAGGGCTTATATTCCAAAAAATCCTGAAAACTACGCTAGGGCTTACTTTCGGAGGATGTCTTATTTTCGGAAAAAGACGGTATATTTTTATCGAGTCATTTAATAATTACAACTCACTTTAAAATCACAAATTAAAAAGACCTATCAATAAAATATTTCCGTATATACAGGGAAAATATTTGTTTGCTTGTAGGACAAAAATTGGTCATCAATATCGTGCAGACAAACATTTTTTTATATGAAAGTCGGAAGCACTAGTTCTGAATTAATTGATGATGAATATGTGTAACTCAATCACTTGCAGTTAAAAAAAATTTGAAATATCACTAAGACTGTTAAATAAATAGTTCACATAATGGTTCAGTAAATGTATTTCATTTTCAATAAACATTGTTCATTTGTATAATAATAATTCTAAAAAAACAAATGATTTTAGTGTCAAGATTATAATCCGAACGTAGATTACAAATATCCAAAAAAATGCAGCTTTTCGTCCATAAATACGAAATATTTAATACTGTGAGAATGGTTTTTTACAACGTATATTTTATTTGGAATAATTAATGAATTCTTAATGGAACAGTGATGAAGGTTTAATTAATTGCTTGGAAAGTCGCACTCTGTATTCGTACATAATAAAACATAACATCATAGGATAGGATAGAGGCTTTTGTTTGGGGTTTGAAATTTTAATTGAATTTTACTTAGGTACGCATCAGTTTTTTTTTATTCAAAAGAAGGCATTTGGTGATTAAGAAGCAAAACATAAGTTCCACGGACAACAAAGATTGATAAAGCATACTATTTTCATTGTTAAAACAAAAAAAAACTGTAGTGTTTTTTTATTCAATGTACGAGAAGTATAAAAATAAAATAGTTACAGTAATTGTCAGTTGCATGTTCAAGTAGTCTTTCACTTATCATATTTTACTAAATTAGAGCGAATAGAAAACCACTAGTCTTGTTCTAACCCTATCCTTCTACTTCTTCTCTCTTTGTAAAAAGGGAGCTTGAACAACTGAGTAACAAGCAGCTCTTGTAGAACTACTTATGTTGAGATGAATTCCATTAAAATTAAATATGCTGGACATTGTGAGCGGTAACAGTAAATCAATATTATTAAGAATAATCTTATTTATCAATAAGCCTAACGTAATTGTACTATATGTTTATATAATGTTTTTTTTACAATTTTTGAGATACATGTAACTATTAAAATCGACTCAATTTTGAATCATTCAAATTATGTACACTCCCACAGATTTTGTCACTAACGACCCGGGTTTCGCCTTTCGGCATCTTCAGGCGTTCAAGCGCACGGATGAACTTGAACTGACGCTTAGTAAATGGATGTTTCGTGTTTATATATTAAATAAATGTATCACTGAGTCTAAAGCCATCGCTGGCGAAAAAGGGTAAGCTCATGGGAATTCCCAAAGATTTGAGTAGTGAGTGGTTTTTAGAATTATATTTATTTGTTTGTCGGCAAAGGTTTTATGATATTATTTATGATATTATTTATATAGGGTATAGAAGCGGAGACCCAGGAAGGCCTAATATCTCGTTCAAAATCGGAAGACTATGTAACTGTGCCCTATTAATTTCTAAAATTTCCTGGAAAAAGAGCTTATGACTGTCCGTATTTGGGTGTAACATTTTTATCCCCTGTTCCTGATTGAACACGTGTCCTTCCGAAATTAAGTGATTAGCAAAAGTAGACGTGTCCTTTTTCAGTCTAAAGGCTGCCATATGCTCTAATACCCTGATTTTTAAAGTCCTCTCTGTTTTGCCGATATAAAATTTATTACAACAAGAGCATTGTAATCTATAAATTCCAGATTTATTTAGGTAATGTATTTTATCTTTATTGTTAACTAATAATTTGCCTAAAGAGCTTTTACAGTAAAAGGCTGGTCTAACACTATCAGCTAGTTGTTTTTTAATTTTAAGACTAGTATTTCCTAAATAAATGATTCTACGCCAATACCTAGTATGATCTATGTCCTTTGACAATGTACCTTGAAATAACATTTTTTCTGCAAGTTTAGTTTGTTTTTTTGATAAAAGATTGTCTATAAGAGACATATCGTATCCATTGTTGATGGCGATTTGTTTGATGATTTTTAATTCGATATTAAAGTTCTTTTCATTCAAAGGAACACTCACAAGTCTATGAATTTCTGAATGAAAAGCGGCTAGTTTATAAGAAAATGGGTGCATTGAATCCTTATGTATCACTGTATCCGAAAACGTAGGCTTCCGAAATATTTTAAATTCGTGAGAACCGTTTTCAATATTAATATTTAGGTCAAGAAAGTTAATATTCTTGCCTCCGACTTCTAACGTGAATTTAATATTTTTATCTAATGAATTTATAAAGTTATGAAAGTTAGTTATTTGTCTATCCGTTCCATTAAACAAGCAAATAATATCGTCTACATATCGGAACCAATAGACTATAGGTTTGGCTTCTGTTTTGTTTCTAAAAATTTTATCTTCTAAATAGTTCATATAAAATTCAGCTAACAACGGCGACAGACAGTTCCCCATCGCAAGGCCTTCTGTTTGTTTATAAATTTTATTGTTAAATTGGAAATAATTCTGGCCAACGCAAACATCTAATATATTTAGTAACTCTTTTGTTACTATTGGGTTGACTCTACGTGCATTTAAGGTATCTTCGATAATCCTTTTGCATTTGTTGACTGGTACATTAGTAAATAAACTGACCACGTCAAAGGAAATTAATTTTGAGTTGCAAGGAATGATTTGATTTTTAAGTTTTTCAACTAATTCTAATGAATTTTTTACACTATATGTCGGCTTGAATCCACTATGTTTACGAATGAGGGTGTTAGCTTTTTTCGATAATGTATAGGCTGGGGCATTAATATATGACACTACAGGGCGAATTGGGATTGAAGGTTTGTGAAGTTTCGGTAATCCGTAAAATTTGGGAGCTAGCGGATTCCGTGTAGACAAATAATATATATCTTTAGGGCTGATGGTAATATTACAACTATTAATGACATCTTTGACATCTTTGTTAAATTTTACTGTAGGGTCTTTTTTAAGTTGGACTATATTGTTACTATCGAGAAAATTATTAATTTTATCAACGTAATGATCACGCGTTAACAGAACTGTGGTACTTCCTTTATCCGCTTTTGTGACAATGATATCATTTTCTTTAATTTTAGCTTTAATATTCTTAAGAGTGACTAACTCATCATTGAATTTATTTCTATCTTTAACACTCGATAAATAATCCCTTTTAATAATTCGAGAGCATATATGCTTACTAGTTAGATTTTTATGTAATGCAATTTCTAAGTCTATCGCGAGGTTTTCAAAGTCAGATTTTCTATTCTGCAAGGGTGGGCAGTATTTAAGACCTTTTGATAAAAGGTTTTGCTCGTCTTTTTTTAAAGTTACGTTAGTAAGGTTAACCACTCTATCAAAAAATGTGATTGGTGTTTCCTTGTTTATTATCAACTGTGATTTTTTAAGTAATTTATTATTATTCTCTTCAATTAGTTTCTTTAATTTATAAGCCTGTTTTTCATATTTAAGTTGTATAATTTCTGACACTTTATATCTAACATCTCGGTCCAATGTATCAAATTGTATGGGATGGAGTTTCTGTGCGAGCAAACAATGAATTACTTTAAGGTATTGGCTTATATTATCACGAGCTGCATAACACTGACCTGTCTCTGCTTGTAACCACGCTGCTTTAGCTTTTTGCAAAGCTTTAACTGCAGGCTTCGAAACGTTGATAATTTTCACATTTCTCGATATGAATTTCGGGATCACTTTATTCTTAATACAACTGTTATTAAACCACAAATTTTGACTAATTTGAATGATTCAAATTTAATATTGAAATTCCACCAAGCACCTTCAGTCGAAATCTTAAATTATAAAATCGACTCATTGAACTTAACATTTCCAAATTCGCTATACTTTTGCGTACAAAAAACATTACAAAACCATTTAAAGATTTTAAGGAAACATACATGTTGAAAAAATTTCTGCGTGTATTTTCAGTTAGTAGTTAAAACGGATTTGATTTTTATTAGCCGATGGTCAAAATATTCACAAGGATTGGTAGTCTAATATTGGCAAGAGCTGCTGCGAGGGGTCCACGAAAAGCAAAAGCTGAGCGATATATCGGCCGACGCTAAGGCTTTATAGCGTTATGGCACCCCCGGGATTTGCACACCATCACCGGCATTGTAATAACACTATGACCCTCGGCGACCCCTTGCGCCAAACGGATAAACGACCGCGCAAGGCAAGGAAAAGCTCTCTTACAGTGAGGTTTCAAAAAAAGGGTTTAAAAATTACTATGCATCGTTTAACGCAGAAACTAACCCACACACCCGTAATTAAAATTTCTTATCTTCGTAATTTCTTACATAATGTTATTTATTTTATAAGCAGGCATCCATTGTCATTAAAATATATAAAAAAAAATGTTATTACTTTGCCATGGTTGGCAAAATTAGTTATTTAATACATACAAGTGGTAAAACTTTTAAGTATAATCACGTCTTAATATGGTGCTTTGATGAATGGCATATTTTTATTTTACTGAGATAACACTATTGCAATGTGTATAAAATGAGGTTACTTCACTTTTACGATACTTTAAGACATATAGAATACAACAACGCATCTAACTATTTTTTTTCTAAAACACTCAATTCACATCTCGTATAATTAGGGATGTTAAAATATATATGCTTGCAAGCACATTCAGTTCTTATGTGGCTTATATCAGATTATACTGCTTCTTCATATCTTAAACTGTTTTATTTTGATATTGATAATAATTATCTATATATTAATAGTCGATAATGTCCGTCTGTATGTCTGTATGATTGTCTGACTGTCTTAAATTTCCCCTCCCCCTCCTCCGCCCCAGCCTCGCTGTCGCCTTTTGTTTATTCATACTAAAGACATACTTTTTTTGTTTGTATATGGTCGCGATTTCGCTTTTTCGATGACGTCAGGAAAGACGGTCTATTTCTGCTTCTACGAAAAATAATTGTTAGCAAACTTAAACATTATTCCAAAAATGACTGCCCGACTGACTGAAATGTCCCGAGGTATGTTTCTTCTTCTACGAAATATATTTGTTAGCAAACTTAAACATTTCAATTATTTAAAAAAATATATTATATACAATTTAAATACTGCAGGGCAGGGCTGTCGATATATGCCTCGAGATATATTTCTTTTACTTTTAGAATTTCTGGCTTATTCAATAAATAGGTTTGTAATTTATTTTTCACGCCAGTAAATTTTCTGACTTCTTAAAAATGCAACAAAAATCCCCCCGTTGACCTCACTAGTATAATATTATTGAATTATTAAAGTAACTGATCACAAGTTAATCTACGTACGGATTAAGAGTAGCATGGCATCAATTAAAGTTCACGAAAATTCATTAAAGTTATTAAAATTTATAATCATGATCGATTTTGAAAAATCTACGTATTATAAAAAAATATACAGTAAAATATTTGATTTTTCTTTACAAAAATGAAAGCAAAAACAAGGATAAAACACTATTGTCTATTGTGGAATTATTTGAACGTAAAATTGTGTATAATTTAATATTTGCCATACCTGCGTATTAATACCGAATACTAAGTTAAACTAAAAATATATTTAATAAATATATTCATGGTTGAAATTCTCAATCTTAATAGTTTTTATTTGACATTCCATCATTTTTTTTTTTACATCCTGAATTAAAATGATGAGCTATTGTGGGTTTCATGGATAATGTCACATACTATATTATTATTTATAACTGATTATAAATGTGTCAGTTGTTTTCTTTTTAAAAAAGTAAAGATTTAAAAATAGAAATATCAAAACCGGTTTTCTAAAACTATAGGTAGGCTTAAAATACTCATAAATACATTCCTTTAATTGTCAAATTTTAAAACAGTTTAGAAGAAAAGTTCTAAGTCGTTAACACTTGGAAACGAAAGTAGCTAAAAAACACATTTATCAGAAAATAAATTCCATCATAAAAATTACAAATATATTCGTATTTTGATTTTCACTAGTATTCGAAACTACAATCGATAGCTATCACAGATTCACTCTTTTGTCATCATTATGTTTCAAATTATATTTTACTTGGAAGATAATCCATGCATGTTCTAATGAATTTTCTTAAAAAGACGTAATTAAATATTAAACTATAATTATCATATAAAGTATCACCAACAATCAGTTTATAAGTGGTGTGATGTGAATTTATCTAAACGTAAGTTAAGACAAATTTTGTAGAACAATAATAAATTATTGTCGTACGCCAAAAAAATGTGTTTGTTTTTGAATTAGCTTATTGAGAAAAACCAAATGATTGGTATTCCGCATGCTTTTTTCCCATTTAAATATAAAATGGGCTGTGCCACTGAATTTTGGCTAGTATTAAACAACTCGTGCTTCACATTTTCTTCTATTTCCGTAGGCGATATTGTCATCGCCTTTCTCAGCATAATTTTATATTGTTGCCCTTCGTTTATCATTTGAGAGGGGGGGCTCTCGAAAGAAGTGGATAATAGATATGAACTCACTTTTTATCTTCTTCGTCATATACTTACTGACAACTTGAGAGCTTTTTCGTCGTCATATTGATGGTTAAACCAATATTAAATTCCTTTGAATCGTATCCCAAGTCAATGTTTATAACGTTGGATGTGATAGAGATACAATATTTAACATTATGATTTTCATTCACTAAGCATCTGTTTTATTACACGTTTGACAGTAAAAAATTTAAAAAAACAGTTTATCATTCAAATTCGTCAATTTTTTCCCATATAAGAAAGTTTCATATTTTAATGTAATGATCATAAAAATGAAAAATAAATAATTATTAACAATTACATTACTTACAAACCTTACACTGTGGATATTATATATTTTTTAAGTAACATTATATTGACCTTATACTTGCGTATTATATGAATACTATATAATATGCAATATTAAGGTAAACTCGTAAAATGATCTCAAAGATATCACCATTTAATCCAATAATGAATTTTAACATGTAAATACGTTATCACTAAATAAATACATTTCAAGACAGTGTATATTTTAATAAGCAAAAACAATGAAATACTAAATGATAAAATAGGTAATTTATGGCTGGCAATTTTTTTAAAGGAAAATGTTGAAACATCAACCAAATCATTGCAGACTACTTTGATATTTATTTTTATGAAAATAAAAATACCTTTTTTTTTACATTTTATTAAAATTTTAGGCTTCTTTTAACTGATTATAAATTTAAATATGATAATTTTGTTATTCCAATTGTGTGACAAAATGTACTATGACTTTTTCTTATTTGAGAAGCATCATCACACATAACATTGCAAGGCATACAATTAAAATATTAATTGAAAATGAATTACTTATATAAGATACGGTAAATCTTTTGACTTTGTGCGTAAAACTAAATAAGACTTAGTTTAGCTTTCGTTTAAAAAAAAAAGAAAAAAAAATAAAGTAAATACAACTTAACTTCCAAATATAACAGTATATTGAGTGAATCATAAAAAAACATTGGATTATATGAATGATCTTAGCTGTCATGCCGTTTTTTCAAAAGTAAAAAAGTTTTCTAGAAGTATATTCGAAAAGATCTTGCACTACATTGAATAGTTAAATCCATCATAGAAAGCAAGAGAGCTAAGTAAAATTTCTGTTGATTAAAAGCTTTAAGAATTTCATCATACAACCTGAAGATAAGTCAAATATAGACACTGAGATCGGAATTATAAAGTATGGGCAAAGCCAAAAACCTACTTTTCTGAAGACTGTTGTAAAATCTCAGACGAAACGCAAAACTTTTGCCTGTGCATTGACAACGGCTGACATACCAAAAAGCCTGTTTTTAATTGAGTAATTATGCTCTATCGTGAGTAAATTTGGAAAGTTTCACTCGCCAAAATTCAAATTCAACAAAGGCCTGTGAAAATAACTTTCGGTGTTTTATTTGAGAGTATTATTTACCAAGTGTGAAAATACAACTCGTGGAAATGTTAACAGAATTATAAACTGACGTTGAAAGCATATTCTTTGTATGAAAACTGCGAGGTCGAATTAATAGATATTATACCAATTACTTTATAATTGAATCGCGACGAGACGTCATGACTAATTGAAATATTTAACTGTTTTATTTAATTAGTTACAGTCACAGAAAGCCATCGTAACGATATAAATATATTTATTTCGGAATAAAGTAAATCAAAGACTTTTGAATTTTTATCTTAAATACGTACAATTTTCTTTAAATAACTTATATAAAAAAATGCAAAAGCTTAGACAAATTTTTGGTATCTAATTTGTTGGACTGACGTAAATTTCATTATCAGTTATATATTCATTTTCCAACATGACAGTATTATAACTATTGAATTAGACAATAACATAATTTAATCTAAGTATATTTTTATATATCAATTCGTGCTCTTCCAGTATTACACCTACTTTGTTTTAAATATCTGTTTTCGTGTCGATTTTTCACCAATGTATTTTTAATTAGATTTAATGCTAGTCACATAAAAATGAACCTTTAAATATTTGCTCTAGTTTTAGATATCTACAATATAGATATACGCACACCTAAACGAGAAAAACATCAATCAAAAACGACAATCCTTCAAAACGAGGATGAAGGGTCATCCTTCACGATCACGTCAAATACAATCTGTGCTTGCTTTATTTAATTAAAAGGCGCGAAGACGCAGTCGCAAAACAACATCTTTGTGTTTTTCAAGCTCTACAAAAAAAGGTCTAGATAGTTTGCGACGTTTTGCGGCTATAAATAATGTCTTACTTAAAATTGTCGTTTTGATTTTGAGCCTCAATAAATTGCAAGATTTTTTGTAAACTCCCAAAAGGCATTTTATGTTTACGCAAGTAGATTATTTACGTCGAGCGATTCGTTATAGCTTATACAATATTGCGCAATCAAGACGTAATATTATATTATATTAGATGAAGACACAATAAGTTACGCAATATTAAATGCACTGTGTATGAGACAACGTAAAGAATTGACAAGGAAAAAAATACAATATAAGTTTTCACAGTATGCTATTTATACGAAATGTTAGTTGTAGTTATCAAATTCTACGTCTTTAAGAAATGATATTAGTCTGAGAATATAAAATTATTTACAATTAATTTGTAAAAAATGATGAACGTCACACTACTATAGAGTAGATTTCGTTGTTTCTCTGTTTGTAATGTAGTTAATTTCCATATAAAAATCGTAAAAAATAAAAGTGGAATTAGTACAAAAGATGGTTTCATTTTTTAAGTATAATTACTGTTCACTAAGTATTGATCGTGAACACCATAAAATATTTAAATTTAAAAAACAAAGATTGAGTTTTTGGCTAACAACTAGTTAAGCAAATGTTTTAAGCCATTGTCCTTAATGCCACAATAATATATTCAACGCCCTTCTCCCCATAAAAAAATAAATTAAAGAATGACACTTTTATTTTCACGTGTTTCTTGAAATAACTGGTAATTAACATACAGTTTATTTCGATTTTGTAGAATTCGGATACACTGACACAAATAAATGACCACGGCTGTGTCTCAAGGATAGAAGCGATCAATAAATCAATAAGCAAATGAGTTGTTATATTGTGAACTTGGATAAGAATAAAAAAATTATTCATTAAAAAAAATGCATGTGATTATATTAAGATAATTTAATTTAAATATGTGAAGAGTATTCGTTTCAATATTTCTTTAAAGCTAATCCAAATAAAATCTGGAAGGGAATGAAGATATACTCATTCTCTTAGTCATCATGGCAGTTGTTTTCGAATTAACATCGACAGTTGAGTAAAGTTAGTTTTCAAGTAGGGACCAAGAAATTCTTTTAGAAAAACAAAGTTAAACCAGTCACCTAAGTTTCGTCCTCATGAAACAAAACAAAATCAACGACAATGACATAACTTTTTGAATCTTATTTCAGTTATTACTTGAGAATCTCTTCTGAAAAACGACTATGGTCCCTTCGACAGCATTTACGCCATCTACATAATATGCCTGAATTAAGAAGCTTGAAACTTGTAATTTATATACGTTTGCAATTCAATTTATTTATATATTTTTTAATTTATGCTAAAAAAGTATTTGTATGTTTTAACTAAGTTTGGTGAACAATTGAGCATAAGTTTATATTATTGTAAGAGGTGGCATGAATCGTTGATAGAATTATTTATTCAAAATTACAATATATCATATATTTACATATTATGCTTGGCACAAATCAAATAGGCTTTAATAGGCATAATGATATAAATCTCACATATAAACGGGGAAAATACTAAAGCGTTTGTAATTAGTTATAAAATCTTAATTTAAATAATATAAATATAAATAAATCAACTTCGTTGAAATTAGTTGCGGATGTCATGGGTTTTTATTACTAGTTACATATTTTTTAATCGATTCAAAGATATTTGTTTAAAGGTATTGATGTTTGAGATGTCTAAAATTTCCTCTCACCCTTCTTCACTTAAACATTTCTTGGCAAAAAACCGCAGTCAAGAAACTATTTAAAAAAACGTTATACTTTGTTAAATTAAATAAAATTTCAATAAAAAGGTCACTTTTGATGACCTCTGGTTTAGTTTGAACGCGTTTTGCAATGAAAATAAGGTAAAGTACTGCTAAAGTAGTATTTTTTTACGTTCAATTTAGGAGTAACAACTTATTGCTCCTACTCACAAAATAATCAATTTACGAAGCCGAAATTAATATATTTTATATTATCTAGATCAGTGTCTGCCAAACTCTTTTACTTTACGGCACACTGATGAATGGAACTAGTACCGCGGCACACCAAATAAAAATGCTTTAAATTAGAAAATGTTTTGCGTTGACCATGATGTATGAACGTGACAAATATTTGTTTGAATATGTAGATGTTGAATTTATTTAAAATTTAAGAAAATTTGAATGAATAGGCATTATTTAAAATTAATATTTAGGCTTCTTCCATCGCGGCACACCTGAGACTTCTTGTGGCACAGTACGTGCTGCGGCACACAGTTTGGCAGACACTGATCTAGATAAATGAACAGTGATAAATAATTTAAACATATAAGGTATTACAAGTTTATGAGAGTATTGAAGAGAAAATGTTTTTCAAAAGAAAACTATAAAATAAACTTTTAAGTTCAACTATATTTTTTTACTACAATCTGACTAAAAAAAATATTGTTTTAATGTAGTGGGTTTGATTTCATGTGTGGTATGTTATTAGATACTTACTTTTAGTGACTGAATTTAGAAAAACAGAGTTGAATTACAGTGGATAAGTTTCGAATTGGAAACATATTATTTTATAATAGTTATCATGAAATAGTAGTTAGCATAGAAAACATATATAATTTATTCTTTCAAAGAACATCATAAACAATCAAATATATGTTTGTGTCATTTTTAAATAACGTAGAAAGTATTTATATTTTAGTTTTTAGCGCAATTTACTTATATATTTTTTGTGGTGTGCGTGTACTGCAAAAAAAAAATGTTTTCGTATTTTCATAAATGGATAAGCAAAAGAACGCAATCCACACTTTTTTCAAAACACCCTTTATTCGATAATCAAAATTTATACAACTTGATACACATTCTAACAAAATTATGTAAGCTGTAAATGCCAAATTAGTATATAAATTTAGCTTTAAGTTTGAAAAAAGAAGGACATCTAAAAATTGAGACTAGTAAAATGGACAGACAAAAAAGTTTTTTATACACAATTTATTAAATTAATATTTTATTGAAACAAACAAACATTGGCTTATTAGTTTTCATGTACTTCAAGGTTGTATATATTTCATACTTTGATATATTTTTTGCTCAAAATCAACAACAAACGTTTTTTGTGCCTTTTTTTGTTGTTGTGTAAGTTACGTCCTTTTTCCTTTCCACAGTCGATTATATGATAAAATCCTATTTTACCATTTCCTACAAGCTAAATGGTAAGTAAAAAATGTTTGAAAGTTATAATGGTCAGATGGTTTTTTTTTAATTTGTACAACATAATATTTTATTGTATAAAAATATTAAACTTTGTAGAAAGAAAAGAATTTATTCTATTACTGATATGATTCAAAAATATTTTTTCATTATCTTATACCAAGGTGAATTTAAAAAAATGCCTTGTGGTTTTTTGTTCTACTTGTATTTGAAAATCTCTTATCCAAAGTGTAGAATCATAAATGGTTTGTAAATAGATTTGAAAAATAAATATTTGCCACACAAATTATCTTCAGAGATGAATAATTTCAATATTTTTCACACTATATCCTCTCAAAATTTTAAATATCTTCAAACATAAAAGGATCTTTTCAGCAAACCGATAAGAGATGGACGTTTAAACCCTTATGTACACTATTAAGTGAGAGTCGTTTGATGAAACTTTTTGGCTGGTAATAAGCTTTGCCGCAAAAGTTTTTGCACGCTCTTAGTCAAAAGATTTACTTATAGGAATATCCTTCATCCCATAGATAAAATACACACTGTAGTAGCTTTAAGCTTGTAAGACTTCAAAGTAAATCCGCGAATAATGTGTTTTTTATAAATATATATTCATAGATTTTGATCGCCGCCTCTTTCATGATTTTTGAAATATTTTTTTTATAGACTAAGAACATCATACTCCTACATCATACAATACAGAGCTTGGAACGTTACATATAAATAATTCTCAGTAAACATTTTATGAAAATTGATGCTCCAAGGACAAACTGTATACCCTCGACATTTAAGCTATATGCATAGATATAATATTAAATATAAATAGGCTTATGCCAATTTGATATAAACATAGTTAAGAATTAATAAACACAGATAGTTGTATACATATAGATCTGCATTGTTGGTCTAATGGATAAAATAAAGTATTTTTCTTGATATAAAGCAGTGATTCCCAAACTTATTATGGTCATGGACCCCTTTTAAAGCAAAAACCTGACTGTGAACCCCCAATTGAAATAATAAAGCTTATGCCTTGAATGGTATTTTTTTATCCATGTCTGCTTCCAATGTAGAGCATATGGCTTTCTAATGGAGGTATACTAACACATGTTTTTCTGCGAGAACTGTTTGTTAGTCAGTCAGTCAAACTCTCTTTTCTAAATATATGTATTCTTCCGCGGACCCCCTGTCGTTGTCCACGCACCCCCAAATGATTTTTAATTTGTCACGGACCCCCTCAATGGTTTTACAGACCCCTGGGGGTCCACAGGAACCACTTTGGGAACCACTGATATAAAGTAATGAATATAGACTAACTTAACCTTTAACAAACCAGTAGCTCAACCTGCCTTATTAGACAAGGAGGAGATACAATACTGAGGTTTTGCCATGTAAGCTTCCATAGTGGAGGATATTGGCTAATAATGTAGCTAATATGACGAAAATTTTCAACAATAAAAGCACGTTACTGAGTCGCTCAAACTTTATCTATCGAAGAAAGATTGGATGTCATATATCTAAAAAAAGATTATGATGTATGAATATTAGGGTTGAGCAAATTTATATTGAATAAGACATCAATTATTGTAAAACAAAAATCTTAAATACATTTATTTCATAAACGTATAATGTGGAAGATTTCGGTGATTGTTGAACTTTTATGAATATACTTACATTTAAACAAAGAATAAAATACAAGATTTTCAAAAAACGGCTTTTTGTAGTAAATAAAATATGTGTGAAGTTGTATAATAATATTTTTATAGCGTAGCATCACAATTTATGTAGTTTGAAAACGTCTGATTTATTTGCTTTTTTATGAAATATCACTCGACTTTGTAATGTAAACCAAGTGTTGACTAGCCATATTTTATTGAATGTGATCCGTCTGTTTATATTGTTTTTTATTCAAATAATTGATTTACAGCAGGGTCGATTTGTACAGAGAAGTAAAATAGATGGTGAGGATAAAGAAAACCATTTGTTATTTTTCAACAGTAAAACAATTTTGTTTGTTTTCCACATTATTATTTTTGAAAAGTACATCGCATACATTTTTTTTTGTTGTTCACATATCTTCTTTTTACAAAGTGTTATATTTCTGTTTTACGACTAAGGTTATGAAAGTTTTGTTTGAAAATCATGAACACTCACTACTGTAGAACATATCGATTCACAGTGACACTTTTTGAGAAGGTTGAAAGAACAAAAGTTGAACGCTAATTACATTGTGTCGATTTAATTTTCAGAATTGGAGTAGTGGGTTGAAAATTCGTAAGAAAAATTCAGATCAATAAATGAAATTTTTGTGAAGGTTTTGGAATTCGGTGACTCAAAGCCTAGATGAAATAAACGCAATAAACGGAAGATATATTGGCTACGTCGTATTTAATTATGAGTGTTAAAAATATCCAAATTTAATATTCTACAGTTTTGAGATTTTTTTCAGAGAAACAGCAACTTTTTTCTATTGAAGTACTATTTTAGTATGTTAAACAGTAAACCACTTCACTACTAACAAAAAATTGTACTTAACTTCTTTTTGCGTTCATATGGCATATAATTATCTAAATACACCTACCCAGTGCTTTTTTTTGAAAAAAAAAGGTGCCGGAATGCCCTTTTTTCGAGCATTTTCTAAGAAGGTATATTATTTATTATCATTTTGATAGAATAAAAGGCGGCTTTTCATATAATGGATAGAAAATAAAACAAAATATACATATTTTATGTTTATTTTAGAAATTTCAAATGAAAATTAAACAAAGAACATTACATACATTATGTAACATAACATTAAAAAAATATGTAATTTATTAAAAACGCTATACAAAATTACATTCCAATAACAATGATTTCCACAGTTTTTCCCGATTTTCGTCTGGTAAATGGTCCCTATTTCTCTTTTTTTGTGTTGGTGTCTGTGCCCTCTGTGTCTGTGGCCAATGTCTTCCTCTTAGTAACCATTGATCAACGTATTTTGAAGGATCAAAAATTATCAAAGGTGGTCCGACGAGTTTAATAAACAAAAGTGACGAAACTGTTTTGGTCATCAACGAAGCTCTCATTGGGACGATAATTAAATTCATTTGTGAAAACCCGTGTTCACATTCACTTGAAGAAATGGGAATAAAATTCAATGCATAAATTAAACGAATAAGTTTTTCCGGATATTTCTTTTCGAGAATATATTGGCGAAATCCACGGATAATTTCTCGTTCGTCCAATTGTAATCTGATTGACATATTTCTAATTTCTACTTTTCCAAATGTCAACTGATTATCAATATTTTCAGGCCAATATTTTTTATCGAGTACTCGACTTGAGAGTGCAAATTCCAGATCTTCTTTATTTAGCATCCTCTTTTTTATTGACTTTTTCAACTTGGAAAAAAATAATTTCGGGTCAATAGGATTATTATTTTTCGAAACCTTATTGTGAAGTGTGACTCCACAAAAACGCAGATCGCCTACAGCAGTTGTAGCACATTTGTAATACGGTCCAAAACTATGTTTTCTTTCTTCAAAAACTTGAACCAGGGCATTTATTTTTTGATTTGCAATGTAAAGTGTAATATTGCGATCTTGTAAATCTAAACTTAATTCTGATAATTCCTGGAGAGCATCACTCATCAATCCAAGATCCAATAAGAAGGTACTAGATGTTAGAATTCTCCTAAGGCCTTCGTTTGTACACTTTTCATTTTTGTCTCTTGTTGGATCGTTAATCGCGTCTTTAAAATGACGCACAAGAGATTCATAATTTTGCCATTCAGCCAAAACTGAGCGAAAACTGGATGTCACTCAACGGGTACTCAAAACTCTTCCAATTTTCAGTATTTCAACGCGAAAGTTTTAAAATAGAAAAAATAAAATTTTACGAATATGTATTGAAATTTCGAGAAAAAAAGGTGCCGGAACGCCGTTCCGCCGCGTTACAGGGTAAAAAAAGCCCTGCAACTACCTATATTTAAGATACAACATATTTATTTTCGATGGATTCGGCACACACTTTCTAAGAAATCATTCGAAACGCAAAGTGGGTTCTTGCTTCACAAAGAGACAACTCTTTATCGCACCCAGTTACACAGCTAGTGCAACAAAAAATTGATCAATTTATATGAATGACCATTTTTATGACAAAATAAAATAATATTATCTTAATAAATAATATAAAATTGAGCAAACGTTGAATACGATGTAAAAACGAGTACTATGTTGAAATATCTGGTATTAAGATGTTTTGCCAAAATTATTATGAAGGGTGACTTTTTTAATGCTAACAACGGGAAAATTCTCGATAAGCCGTGGTTATTTTGTGTACACTGCTTACTTTATTTTTTTGGTTCTACCTTATCGGAAAGCGTAAACAAGACTTTCTTTTAAAAACGTTAATATGTATTTTTTTTTATGTAAAACGATATATTTAATTTTAAAATAACAGACATATGTAATAATATTATTTTTTTCGTTTATAATATTTTGTTTTATGGCAACTCACTACACGAAGATTTAAAAAATGCTTCTCAAAACGTTTGAAACGCTGTATATTTTTTATGCCACATATAAGAACGCTTAACTAAAATATAATCAACGCGATAAAAGTATCATAAAAAATCTGAAATTTCACCTCTTGTTGCTATGTGTGATAAGGGCTGGGTCACACCTATCCTCTCTTTTGTTTCACAGCCCACTGAACAACGACGGCTCTAATCGTAAAAGGGTTATCAAAAAAGCCCACCTAATGAATACTTTATTGAAGGCTTTTAGCATTTTAAAAATGAACAGGCCGCTTAAAAAAACTTGAAAGTTAATGTTGTATATAAAACATAAATACCGGACCTTTTGAGGAATTTTGATGAATTGGCCAATATATGGGACTAAATAAGCTCTCATTGGGTATCCTTCTCAAATAATCTGACCTATGTTTTGAATTTGTTTTAATTAAATATCTTCTTTTCAATTACGTAGCAAAATTACAAAATGGTTTATATATTTCTAATGATGTATTCTGTAAATATGTGAATACAGATGAAAAATTTCATGTTTTATATAATTATATTTAAATGAA
Organism: Himalopsyche anomala; assembly: GCA_031772345.1. Classification (NCBI taxonomy): domain Eukaryota; kingdom Metazoa; phylum Arthropoda; class Insecta; order Trichoptera; family Rhyacophilidae; genus Himalopsyche; species Himalopsyche anomala. The sequence continues at coordinate 8,455,716 of CM062844.1, read as the reverse complement.
TTTGAATCATTCAAATTATGTACACTCCCACAGATTTTGTCACTAACGACCCGGGTTTCGCCTTTCGGCATCTTCAGGGATCTTCTGTGGGAGTGTACGTAATTTGAATGATTCAAATTTAATATTGAAATTCCACCAAGCACCTTCAGTCGAAATCTTAAATTATATTTAAATGCTTAAATAGCTTTTTTAAAGACGCCTGCCTACTGATAACAAAGCGATCAAGGGCATTTTCTTTAAAATTCACTCTATACTAGCTGTAAGCTCGTTGCCCCCAACGGACGATTTTTTAAAAAAATATTTTGCTTATTCAAAATTTGTCAATGCTACATAATTTCCGAAAAAATCAGCAAAAAAATCTGAAAATTTGAAAGTGATTAACCTAAATCTAAAAATGTGAACTCTTAAAACTTCTCTAAAAAATATTTTTTGAGTATTTACCCATTTTTTCTTCTCCTGCCTAGCTTCCTTTTCCCTTGTTTTAAATATAACTCACAACTCAAATGGCTTAGGTATCTAATGTCCACTACAACAACAAAAAATTAGAAGCCACTCCAAATACAATCTTCAAACCGATAGCAATAACTGTTTTAACTTTAATTAAACTTGTTTTTATTTTTGACAGTAAAAGTTTCAAGCGTAACTACATAACCTATATTACACTTAATTATAGAATATAAATATTCTCTTTTAAAACTACAATCATAACTAATTGGCAATGTAACATAATTGCAAAGTTTAATAATGAATTTTGAGTTTCCGCACATGGATTTTGTACATCAAAAATATTGAAATCGATTGATAATTTGTATTATCCAATAATCGCAATGTATAATTTGTTTAAGCTTTAGAAATTATATTAATAATACAGAATCAAATTATTAAGATACAATTTGGTGATTTCGATGGTTTTCGGATAGGTTTGTGTTTATCTCAATCGCATGAAAACACTACAAGCGATAGACACGGCTATTTCAGTTTACATAATCTGTGGAATACTGTTAAATCATCATTATTTAGACGATAAGCAGTCAGCTTGAATCGAAAGCCATTTGTACTAGTTAAATAGGGAGGAGATGCCATGTTGATTTGGTGTACGAATCTAACAAATCAACTGCATTATTTATCTGCTATTTTCATAAGAAAAATGTAAACTTTTATATCATTTAACTGAAAGTAATAGACACTTCTGTAACAGAATTTGTATTAAATGTTTAGGTTTTATCAAAAATAAGACATAATTATTTTATTTATTTGTTTGGTTAAATTGATCGTTTTTTGCGTAAATTGATATTGCATTTTTTTGATCATAATACCATTAAAGTGTTATTTTACAATATTTTGAGTCAATTTATTATTACTTATTCATATTTTGTACTTTTATTTGTATTTTTTTCAATACAAATTGTTAATTACTACTATTTTTTAAAATCATTTTGATTTTTATAAATAACACTGTAAAATTGTATTCTCTTAAAGTTGATAATGCTCGTCATAAATGAAACCAGCCCTGATGTTTTTAAATAAAAGTGGAATTAGTATTAATATATATTTTATTTTTTTATTAAATTCAACGATGATGTAACTGTTTTAAGGCGCATTGGTTGTTAGTCGCTGGACTAGTTAGAAAATAGTTAATTGGTGGCTTATTATTCAGTATAGCTTGTGGAAACCGTGCGTTGTTTTTCATACAATACAATTGTCTATATTAAGCCAATCGAATTCTTTATTTTTTAAAAAATATTCATGTCATCGAAATCCAATTTTTAAGGAGAAACTAAAAACCGTAAAGCGAGAATAAATCAGTCAATGTGAGATTAATAATAAACCAGATAGTATGTATGTATGCTTAAAACCCACCGAGAGCCATGAAAAATGAAAGTGAGGAGTCTGGTCTATCCCGACATTGCAAGTTTTGTTTAAGTCTTGTAACATGTCTGTTTTTGTAAAACTTTATAAAAGTTTGTGTCTCCATAAAGAAAGACATGCTTAATTTTTTGTATATTTAAAATAAACAGTTCTATAACATACTCAATTGCCGAACAGGCCACCTGTTAGGCAATTCATAACTCATTTCTTGATCTAAACTGACATAGACAGTTTTTGGAAGAAAACAAACTCCAATCCACAGGCGCTTTTTAATATTTTAAATTCTTATCCAACTAAATTTAAAAAAAATATCATTTAAGCCAGAATATAATTATTTTTTTTACTTAAAATTTTTGTGTCAACAATATATGTATTTTTTACAGAACATTGATAAAAATGGGAAAGATTTTTGAGTTATGATGTTATTTATATTGGAATAAATAAATAATTTCGTGTGATTGTTGATATTCGTTTCATAGGAATAAACATCGGAAGTTTGTTTATAGTAAAATAACAACATTGTCTACATAATACGAACGAGAATAATCGAATATAAACACAACCATTTCAATGGAAACACACATTGGTTTTCGTGTAGTTAGTTTTATATAACAAGTTTACATAATAAACGATGTACATACTTTTTTGAAAGACGTAAAATTTGATGTATTACAGTTTAAGAGGAATTGTTTGGGCTTTTGGGAATAATAATTTCTATCTTACCCAAAACTCAAAGGCGTAACGATTTGTAAAAAAAGTAGTAAATTTTAATCACACTTTAAAAACGAGATCTATTCAACACCTAAGACGGCAATTCAGCACTTATTTAAAATAATCAAAAGTTGGCAAAACGATAAACATAAAGTGAAAATATTTTTACGTCTTTTGCTCAAAATACCTGCCCATTGTTTTAAGACAAAACACGTTTGTATTTATACAAGAACTGTCATATATCCTTATCCACCATGTAATTTTAGAAATGTCTGATTTAAACGGTCTCACAATTTTATGAAATCAAAATCATGTTAAAATTCTTCTAAATATTTCTTTATTAACTGTTGAATGAAATGCTATCTCAGACTTTTTATCTTTGATTTTTTTTTATAAATAATTTAAATATGTTATTTTTTAAATAAAATTGAAAAAAATGAAACGTCAAAATTGAATATTAAAATATTGTTTGTTACAGCAATTTAAAAATAAACTTGATAAATAAAGTAAACATATCTGATGAACTGACATAGTCGAATTTGATAGGAAATAAGATTAAACATAGCTTTCAAATACACTCTGTATCATATTGAACGGAAGTCAATATGTATTAGATTCAGTTATGTGTGCGAACAGCAAACCGAAGAAAGTTGAAAAGGGCATAATATGTCTAGAAATAATCAGTAGAACTAAACATAATAATAATAAAAGGAGAATTTATTAGGTTTACGTAAAAAAATGTGAAAAAAATACTCTTTTATTCAGAGTTTTTATGGGTTGAAATTTTTAAACGGAACATTTGAAATGTTTTTTCTCATCTGAAAAAATTAAAAATTGAAATATGTATTTGTTGTATTAAAAAATAAAACATTACCAAAATCTCGATTCAATATCGCATGATAAGGTTTCATGTCCTTCTTAATGGATGTATTCCGATACTTTAAAGGTTATTCTATTCTCAAATATTTTCCAGAAATTACCGAGAAATTTTGTCAAGAGTTTTTCTCATACAGCGTGCATGCAGATATTTAACGAGCTGGTATCTAGTCGCTCTCTTTGTGACGCCGTGAATCTTGTACCAATGTCTTGTTGTGTTGCGTTAAGCGTTGCCTATTTTTGTATAAATCTTGTAATTTCCAAAATGCTGACAACAGCTTGCTTAATCATATTGGAGCATCAACTATTTATATATTTTTTTGTGGGCTAGTCATATCATACGTAAAAACAATTATTGACTCGGTGAATTAGTCAATTTTTCTTGCGGAAATATTTTTAAGTTCGATTGACAGTTTACATCGCTGCTGATTTATGGACGCCACTGCTAGAATCCCAGTCATGGATAGCGGAAACGTCGCACCGATGATTGATAGCTATAAGTATTTCTCGTATAAGTATACTTAATGGAATTTTTATGACGCTAATGTAGGCCTCCTGATGAATGTATTCTTAAGAAAATGACAATGTTGGTTATTCTGGGACATTTGTAAAACGCGAAACTCCGTTTCCGACGGAGTAATGAATAGAAATTTCTTCGATTTTTCAGTGTGAACAAACCAAAACACGTGTTTATTTATGATTGTTGTTTATGTAAAATATCTTTCATATCAAAAGATAATTTTTGATACGTCATTTTGAATTTATTTCCCAATGCTCTTCTGATTGATGAGGTTTGCAAACATGCATTTATTTTCTTACACATCATATGCCAGTTTATATATTCTCATGAGTATCATTAGAAAATAACTACATATTTAGGGCATATTTATTTTTAGCGTTGTTATATAATATTATATTACTACGTTAACACAAAATTTATCATAAAAAAAAATCGTTTTTCTTTAATAAAAGGCTTATAAATATTACCGATAAAAAAGTTTAACATTGTTGTTGTTTAGTCTTAATTACATAAACTTACGTTAAAATCAACTACAAAAGTACGAAAAATAATCAGCCACGGCTATTGAAATTAAATAAACAAGAAAGCAGGTAACTATTTTTTACGTTGTGAACGTTTTATATATTTGCAAATGCTAGATAAATATCTTTATAATAAATAATAGTTTGCCGCTAAATTGATATTAATGGTTATGAAATTCTTTCGCAGTGAAGCTTCACCTAACATAATAATCTTTTGTAAAAGGAAAAATTACCTCCGTTGAAACGCTTTTTCTACCCAAGATGCAATAAATGCCAACAATCTCCAAGGAGCACTTGAGCTGTTTCAGATAACATAATTTGCATAACATTACGTGCATGGTAAATTGATACTAACGGTGGGGATGCCTAACTGTATTTCGAAACAATTATTTCTTATCTATTTTAAATATAAGATAAAGGAATTGATAGAAATTTAATAGTATAATAAATCATTTTATATTCCTGTTTTTTTAACATTTACTGAGCTTAAAAAGGCAGTCATAATTGATTAAAAAAATGATTTTTAGAAGTTTGTTATTTTATATTATTATGGCCATGGTTAGAAATAGTTTTTAGTTGTTCTTCTACGTCATATCATGACGATCTTTAATTGTTATTTCTTTACATAAGACATTTTTATTCAAATAATTTAAATGAAAACGAAAGATAGCTTATGATCTACCTGCTGGTGTTATGTTGAGTTGAATTTCATGAATGGCTTTCAACAGATAATCAGCAAAACTCAATGACCGTATTTAGACTTTTTATTAAGAATATTCTTAGTTGTAGTCTACCCATTAAATATTTCGTGAAAAATCTGAAATAATATTTAAGTAAAAGTTTTATTGCCTTCTTTAAGTTATATTCAAACCAAATGATAATTTAAAGCGCTGTGAAATTTCATTCGTAATCAATGTTATTTAAAATGTTATTATGTTTATTTTAAATAAAGCATGGTTATTTTCTGAAAATAAATTCTCCACGAGAATAGTTTTCCACGCAATCAGTTTTCCACAAACCGTTTCAATAATTTGAAGAATTCCCATGGGCTGTCGTCATTACTATTATATTTTTATGAATTAAATGCTGAGTAGTTGGATGATAATTTTTCCGTTTAGCATCACTGCCTTTCATATTTAATTTAACGAGTACTACTCGTGGATGTAGGTATAAATACATGTGCCACAATCAGTGGGAAAAAAAATATTATCAAATACAAATTTCTTTGTTTTAAATTTGAAAATTTGTACATAAAGCTTACGTTAAGTTAATTGAAAAAAGGGCTTCATACTTTTAACATAGATTATAAATGCATAATGTACTATAAGAAGATTACTGTAAAAAATATAAAATAATAATGTTCTCAAAAAAAACAACTCCAGTAATAACATGTAATAACATAAAACACAACACGTGTTTTCTTTTCTTCAGCTATATGGATGAAAACCGGTTATTCATGAGATTTATCTCAATTTGCAACGTATTATTACTAAGATCTCTCCTGCTACCCGTTCGGGTATATTTGTTTGACTTACTCGTATGTGCCACTGGCTCCCAGAGAAAATAATCAACAACGTAGAAAAGCCTTAGAGACATTTTTCCAACGTATATTTCACGTGGTATGTATACGTCGGACCCTTAGAACATTTACGACGAGGGACGCCCTGTCAACTATATTTGCTTTGCTTGCGACAATGTTAGTGATAATCAAATTATTGCCAATACTGTTAAGTTGTCAAACTAGCCCCCGAAGCGCTCAATAACAAATTTCGACCACATTGTAGAATACACAGTTGACTTATCTAACGAAATAATGTACCTTGGCCACATGGAATACGTCAAATTCTTACGTATAATATAAGTCATTGGTAAGAAATGTATCTAAAAAATATGACAATATTAAATTGTTTTGTTATAAATGTAACAGGTTTCTTCTCCACGTTGCTTATTCTACTGTAGATTTTCAAAACAGTAGTAATCTTAGAAACTTGTATCAAGTAGTTTCACAAGTCACGGCTTTCTTCTTTTCTTTTTTAAGAAAACGTATTGTATTACCAAAAAATCACTCTTGTCGAGTTTTTCATTGCGTAAAGTGCGTGAGGAGTAAATTCATTATTTCTTCTTGCTGAATTTATTTATATAAATCAAAAGCAAACTATAATTTCAAATAAGTTGCCGATTGTAAAGCAAAACAACTTCTCAACATATTTTTACAGATAATATATTTTTTAACAATCAATATTTTATAAACGAAATAAAAATAGAAGATATTAAACAGTTTGAAAAGTTAGCTACAAAAATGCAAAAACATTATTATGGATAAAGAAAATAACTAATAAGTGGGTGACTAAAAAAGTCCATATTTATCGAAACTTAATAATGGAAATTGATCGTGAAGGGAGCGGTTACACATAACCAATTATTATCGTCGTTAAGAAACCAGCTTGTTGTATAGTCCAGCGTTTGTGCTGTCCTCATTTAAGGATCCACTTACATATCCTTCGGTTCAGAGTAGCCTTAATCTAGCATTAAGATTTTCAAGGTTTGCATATCAAAATTTAAATAAAAAGAGTAACCATTTATATTGTACGGTGGCGATAAGTCGTTTGTTTGTATTCTTACTTAGTGAGTAATAATAATCTTTAATTTGATTATTGAGAGAACGACAAGAAAGGCAGAAAAAAGTAGAAGAAAGTAATGGTTGAAACGAAAATTGTTTACCAAATAAAAGGAAGATTTTTTTGTTTTTTTTGTTTCATATTTTTTTGACTCCTCGATCTTAACAAAGCAATCAATTGTTATTTTATTTTATTGAGGTTGCAATTATATTATTTTATAATGAAGTAAGGGAACAATTAAACAAATATTTTTTTAATTCAATATCGACGTCAACAGTAAAAGAAATCTGTAATATATAAAACAAGTATTTTAAAAAACAGTACATACATAGATAATTGACAATTCTAATTTTAACATAAACTTTAATGCTTAAATCATAACATGTAAATAAAAAAAAAATTTACGTGTCATTAAAAATGGTATTTTTTTTGGAAAAATGTTAGAATATTATAATAGAATTTTATTAAATATTAATTAATTAACGTCATTCGAAAAACTTTGCTAATTTCTTTCACTAAAATAATTATTGCGCCTGATAAATTTTTGCCGTGCTTTACTATATGTTATATATTATGTCGATATTTAATTTTAAAACATGTTTATTGAAATAAATAATACTGATACATTTCAAACACAATATTATCATTCCTGACTATTTTAAGATATACGCAAGAATAAAACACGAAATCTTATCTCAAAAAATTACCTAATTTTTCCCTTTTTTATTGGGAAAAGAAAAATGAATATTTAGATTGGTTCAAACTAAAAAAAACTACAAATTGAAATGAGAACATAAACCGCTTTAACTTTATGATTTATCGCTTAACTTTATATTAATTTTTACCTCGTGATTACATTTTTACGTTGGAGTGAGATTTTTCTTTTATTCATTTCAAACCAAATAGGTACATTTGAGTTGGAAAATTTATATGGTAAACGATAACTTTAGTATGTTTGATATTTTATAAAAAAAAATGAAACAGTATTTAAAATGTTTTTAATACGTTTAGCAATACTATATTAAATTAGTCAACGTGAATAATATCATAATCGTCAATTATTTGAGTTATATATTACTTATATTCTACAGGCAATGAAAACGAAAAAAAAAATCATCACAGTAGAATTTAAATATTTTTTTCTTTTTTTTTGTCAATCAATCAATGCGAATAAAGTATTTATTTTAACGGTTTATATTTTAATATTTAGAGTTGTCTCATGTGTGACAGTCATCTGATATAGGAGTGAACTGTACCGATCTCTTGATAATGCTAGGACACCTTATAATCTTTGTACCGTCCCATAAACAAGGGTATGCAAATTTACAACAGTGTTTCTGGTACAGCCCAGTATAGGCTGAGAGCAAGGACACTCCATAACTCTCAATTTAACCCTTCGTCTCCCTTCTTTGCTTTCTACGTCGTCCTAGTTGAAAAGCTTCATCCCATGGGTCTTCCGGTACATGGTCTGTTGACAATTTGGCACACGAAGAAAATATTTTCTTATTATTAAGTACACTAGTCATGAATTGCAATCAATTACTTCAGAATTTATTTTATACAATGATAAGAAATATTAAAAAAAAAGATTTTTAAAAACCTGAAATTAATAATCTTTTCATAGTATAAATCAAATCCTAATAACACATACTCTTGAGGGTTGGTTTGTATTTAATTCTTTTTTATTTTTCAGATGCAGTAGAGATGAAAACTCGTGAATCACAGTAAATATAAAAGTATAAAAAACACATTTATTATTGTTAAAAAAATGTTTTTAATAAAATCAATAAATACATTTGTTTGTTAATTACCGTAGATAAAAAAATCCGGATTGAAAATAATTATTACAATATTTTTCCAGCTATAAATTTGAAATATTGCCTATTAAAGAGAAGAATAAATGTCAACTAGCAAAACCAAAATAGTCGTAAAATATATATATTTTTTTATTTAATTGGACATAATTCAGTATTCGTGTTTTTCTCAAAAGGCATTTTATAGGGCATCCAATCTCGAAACCTTTTTTTTTTTTTTAAGATCTTCCAAGATTTCTTTAGCACACGAAACTTTCTAAAAATCTATTATAATCCCGGGATTTCAGGTTCACAAAATCGGACATAATCCCGGGATTGAAGGCCCTAGTAATAATACTATTTTTATTTTTTTTGTATAAAATTTACCCATATTTCTTCATTCATATATGTACATTTCAAAATATAATAGTATCCACCCATTAAGATGATGAAAAATAAATGCGTTGAATTTATTTAACAATAAAACTACAAAGTTTTATAAAGAGATTCATTTTCTATTATTAAAAAATGATTCAATTATTGACCGTCAATTGGTTTCCACTAAAATCATTGTCTAATTGAAATTACTTGGTTTTATAAAAAATACTTTCTCTAAGTTGCACAAGCTATAAGTATTTCTTGAAAATTAATCTTTCGGAGGTTTTGTGCCTATTGCAAATATTGATTCACAAAGTTAAAAATTCTCAATCAGAACAAGTTTCAAGAGTAGTTTTAAAAACTGTGTTCGTTTATTGGGGCCAAATCTTTAAACGACAAATTGTCCACAACCTCTTCTTACCCTTCTGACACACCCCTAAAGCATAGTTGTCGTGACGGTGATGAAAGCAGCTTTGTGGACTGCCGTTGAATCACGCTTAAGTTTTGGGTTCGATATCTATCAAAATTCCGGTTGCTTCCAAACATACGCCTACTGTATTTTACACGTGTGTGCAAGTGTATTGTTTATCTTAAGCTCATTCAGTGTGAGTGTGTTTTGATGTTTTATGTTCTTATAATGTTATGTAGTCAAATCAGGCCAATCAAAAATATCGTCAATGTCCTGACAAAAGTAGATAAGTAAAAAAATGTCAAAATTATTTAAATACACAATAAGGTTTTGAAATATAAACTATTTGTGAGTAAAAAAATAGTAACAGCATTTTTTGTATCCATTATTATCATACGTACAGCTTGCATAGAGTGCCTATTAATTATTATTTTATTTGTATCGCGTATGCATAATGCATCAATATTTCGATAAGATAGTTATTTATTTTACTTTTGTCGGGTCCTATGGCGCAGTGGTAATGTTGTGGGCTTCCGTACCGGATCTCACAGGCTCGAGTCTCAGTACGAAAAGCATTTTTTCTATCGATTTCTGTTCGAAGGTATGGGTGTTTTTGATGTCTAAAAATTATCGTTGAATACTTAATAGTGTCGTCTTCTACACATGTAACAAGTTTTATTAGCCTTAATTATTGAAAAGAAAATCAGTTAAATCTTATTATTTTTATGACTTGTTGATTGCAATGACGTTTGTTTGTCTAATGCGCTACGTAGTATATTATAAATCATGTAAGATATTTTTTTCAAAAATAAAATAAATAGTAGTTTTGTCTCATCACTTCATTTGATGAATAGACTGATATATGTATCGCACAGCCATAACCAACTGTAAGTATTCGATGAATTAATTTGTGGTTCGGCTAAGCAACATATTAATAGCGCAAAAGAATTCATTAATCACATGATATGCTTAGTCAATATGTCCAGTCATAATACAACTAACAGTAGATAAATCAATACAATTATGGGCAGTTCAATTCAGCGTATATTCCAATGCGAATTCTTAATATAATAAATACTTTGAGAGTATTAATAAATAATTGATTTCTGGAAACAAAAGTATTTCATATGCCTTGTATATTGATATTAAAAAAAAAACATAAAATTTGACATATTATTCAGATATTTGTTTCATAGAGTCCTAACCGATGTTTTATTGGATTAAATGGGGCCATTAGAAGTTAAGTGAGCCAAGGTATTTTAGAAAAAAATACGTTAGATGCGTTGTAATAATATACACTTGTAATAAGTATCGTAAAAGTGAAGTAACCTCAGTTAATAAACATTGCAATAGTGCTATCTACGTAAAATAAAAATATGCAATCCACTAAATCACCAAGTAAAGACGTGATACTACTTAAAAGTCAAAGAAAAAAGTTTTACCATTTTACTAGTTGGCCACTTCACCTCTAATGGGCTCATATATTCAAGAAATATAGTAATATATTTTTAAAGATTCATTACCTTCAATACAGAAATATGCTGCTTAAAGAATGATTCAGGCATATCACAGACTTCCCAATATGGTATTTTCATGACACATTGATTAATAATAGTTATAGCAAAAGTGTATTAAAAAAAACGATTTTAAAATTAAAACATGCCAACCATAATAACATAATGTGTAAGTGATGATACAAATTATGTGTTGTTGCAAAGCTTAAAAACAGCTTTATATTACAATAAAACATAAACTGTGTGCAGTTTAATGTTTTAACTTATATCATAATTGACCGAGTAGGAGCTAATAATACGAATAAAGTGTAATTCAACCTTGTTTATTATTTGATAACACTTTAGGCGTTAACATTTTTTGGAAAATTACTTAAGTGTTATCTACTTTAGTTATTACTAGTTATTACTCTAGTTATCAAAGTCTAACGGACACATCTTTGAAATGTATAAGAATCAAATAATACACACAATACGGTATCATGATATATATTTATTCAAATTGTATTCTTTTTTTACATTACAGTAATGTGCATGTATAAAAATAATTATAAATGAATACACAACGATATACATATTGTCAAAGAACATAAATATTACTGAAATTAAATTATTGATAAAGTGACTTCGATCTCGAAGACCGATTTTTCAATTTAATCCTTATTTTTTATGTTTTTTTTCTTTTAAAAACAATTTTATGTTTCTTATGTCGCCACCTACTGGTGTTTTATGTTGCCACAATAAATCGAATTGCTCTTTTTAAATAATTGCTGTTATAAATTTCCTTAGTCACATCCAAAATTTATAAATCAACATAAATACTTGAAGACGTTGTATGTTTTTTTTAAAGTATAGTATGGTATAATTTTTTAACACAAAATAACAATACTGTGATTTATTGTTTGATAGTTGACTTATATGTAATTCTAAAACGGACCTGTGATTAAAATATTTACTTAAGTTCAGAGTGATGTACTAAAAGCTATCAACATTAATATTCCATTGTGTTATTTTGATTTGAAATAGACAATTACGTATAATGAAATCAGCATAATAATTTTTAGTTAATAGTAATCTGCTCCAATTATCAATTAGGTAAATATTTGGCATATTGGACATTATATACCACTAAATCAATTTCCTTTGTATTGAAATTCTTTGTCGACTTATAGTTAAATTAATGCTGTGATTTTGGTGTGTGGCAAATTATGAATAGTACTCACAAATGCTATTTATAAAATATTTCCCGTGATTAATATAATGATGTCTGATTTTTCCTGCACATATTGAGTTTTGAAATATTTTTTGTGCTATAAATCATTTTTTTATAAATTCGTATCAATAGAGAACCACTGAGAAAAAAAAAACAAATGCTAACATTATCTTTGTACGCTTACTTTATTTTGAAATGGTTGCTTAGCACCTGGCTAAAAAAATACGTCTTTATAGTTAATTAAACTATGATGCTTTATATGCAGTTCAAAAAAAAGAGGCAAAAGTGATTTTTGTACGGAAACTAAATTGAAAATGTTTTTTTACCTTTATGTTAAATAATAGGTGAAATTGCCAGCAAACATTTCTCTCAAAATTATGATTTTTTTGTTACTTATTATTCTTTTCGAAAATATACTATGAGCATTTTGGGTGCGGAAAAGGGTAATAAAATGAATGTATTTTTTTAGTTACGTAATTTTACCATCTAAATTTCTGAAAATTTTGGCATTTTGTGGAAATTTAAACTTTTCTCGTGTAAAAAGTTAAGCGAACCGATTTCGAGGTAAAAGTATGGATGAAAAATGTTTCGGGCGTTTGTTGGTGAAATTGAAAAGGTAAAAGTAAATTGATCATTTACTATTTGCTAAGTAAATACGTAGGTAGAAGTGTGAGTATCAATATGCTGAAAAGCAACATTGTACTAAGGTCTGGGTGGCTATGTGACCTTTGCAGAATACCGGACACAAAGAGGCAGCAAACAAAAGCGCTAAATATGTGGGACTAAATATTGCAAAACGATTTTTTTGAACAGCTAATTTTTAGGATTATTAAAATAATAGCCTTTAAAGTCTTGTGCATTGACAGTAAACACACTAAAAGTGTATTGAATATTCAAGTCGGTTCGTATAGTTTTTTTTAAGGCTTACGCTTATTTATACAATCATGCATTCATTATTTCTTTTTTTTTAAGTAAAATTTTGTTATTTTAATAAAATAATTGGGATATGAAATTAAAAATATTAAAAGGTGAATTTTTCATGTGTCGTACAATACATTTTTGGAATGTTTTCACCGATTATTGATAGTAAAAATAAAACATGTAATTTATTTGAAAATACAAAAATAAATATTATTAATTTGAAAAATTCCTGCTATTTTATTTGATACTTTCATCGCCAGTTTACTCGCCAAAAAAATTCCATAGTTTCGAAATGCGCATTTTCCATTTGCTTTCGAAATGCTTTGCTGCACAAAACATAATAATATAATATAGAGCCATTATTGTTCCCAGAATAGTAAACAATGTTACTGTTTTGTCATGTTAACGAGGAAAAAAATATTTACACTTTTAAATATACAACATAAATACAAAAAATTATTTCAATAAAACTTAAATAAATAGTACGAAGTGCAACGCATTCAATTTTTTTTTCAATTCTACACATCTGTAACGATTTGGCTAAAAAAGCCCTTTGTACGGCAATATAAAGTAAAAAAAATATTTTCTACATATAATACAAAAAAGAAACAGTTGCACTAACCCCCGCAAGAGCTAAAGATCACAGGAGTATATCTACAAAAAATTCACTGAAGTATAACAGGTGATTTATCTTTGTGCTTCTTACATTATAATTTCTTTTTTTGATATACTCAACCGTATCTTGTAAACGGTTGAATGTAAGATATATATGGATTTTTTTGACTAATAAATATGATTTTATTATTCTCAGAACGGAGTTTAATTCAAAACACGCATTTTTGTATTAAGACTCGTGTAATTTGCCTAATAAATAACCCAAGAAATTCTAAGCGGTTCCACAGAGCTTATACATTTCAGTTGGAAAGCGTATGAGAAAAAATAATATCAATTTGTTAAATTTACAAACGTGAAAAATTATCATAAACTTCAGTCGTGAACAATTAAAACATACCTACAGAATTTAGTTATTTTTAATACTTCGAAACTTTTCTGGCTTAAAATTATCAATTTGATCTTTTTAACGAATTTTCCGCGAAAATCTTAACGATGAAATTTATTTGTATTAACGATATTGGAAAAATACTGCTTTAACGAAGCCATGCGCGAAGGTGGGTTCACGGTTTTAGGTTTCCATCGGCCCCTTTTGCCCACACCCTCAATTGTTGAGCTTATCCTATTGCCCCGTGTGGCGCTGCCTGCTTATTTGATAACACAGGCGATAAGAGAATTGCAATGTCGTTAGAAGCACCTGCGTCCTTCTCCACCCCTGCCTACCCTTAACTCTTCACTAGTGTATCGTAACTGAAAACACCTTACACACAACCCAATGTCTATTGTCTGCAAAATGTATATTTATTACATAATTATTATTTATAAACGCTTTAGAATATTGGTTATCAATTTATTATACCGTATTTGAATGAGAGCACTTCATTAGCATTAGCACTTATAATTCTAGTACATTGTAGGTAAAATAAGAGGGATATATTTGGTAGAAAATTATGTTTTCATTATCTATTCTATGTATTCAAAACCGTTTTGGTATGTGGATACTTTGTTTACACTCTTCCAGTGTATATAAAGCATTTTTTGTAAATTTTAACATATGTAAACGGTTCCTCTTTTCATAATAAATCCACCAAATATTTGAATAGAGATTTAAAATATACTAATAAGAAAAATAAAGTACTCATCTTTATACAACATTTATTTTAATCGTTTCTAGAATATTTGTCCAGGCGAAGTAAATACTTTTATTCATATAAACTAAACATAATGAAAAGTTTGTATTCACGAAAATAAAATAAATATATATAATAACAATCTCTTTTTTTTAAGCAAGACAGCATTTATATAACTTGAGTTTTTACAATTTGAAAACTGACGTGAATGTCAAGCTAAACAGTAATATGAGTTCTATATTAACGAATATTCAGATAATGATACTCTTTGGATGGAAACAAAAATAACATAAAGCTTTTAGGTGATGAGAAATCGCATGTAGTGTTCAGTATGGTGTAGAAATTTTTGTAATGTTATATACTGTTGAAAAGAAAAAACACGTAACCCACACATTTAAAATTTAGCAGGATACATATTTTTTTTGTTGTTGATTATTTTGGGTCAAAGGCAAATTATGAAATATACATAACATTGAAGTGCACGGATACTGATAAACTGGTTTTTAATTGACGTTTTCTAATATTAATTTAATATTTTAAAAAAGCCATATATTACACAATTTTCATATACCCTTCTTTTTTTAAACTTAAAAGCTTAATTTAAAAACTAATTCGGCACTTTCAATTTACACCCTTTTGTAAGAATATCTGTCCAGAAGTATAAATTCTGATTATCATAAAAAATCTGTTTTGAAAAAAACTATGGGTTACGTTATTTTTCCATTCCAAAGCCGATATAGTTCGCTGTTGCCCATGCTCATTCTTTTTTGAAATTTTCCAAAGTCGACAAAGAACCATTGTTTGTACAGTACATACAATCACTTATATGTCGTTTCCTCGGTGCTGCTAAGTTATCTCTTTCCTTCTGTCGTTTTCACAATAATGTGAGTATAGAAAATAGTTCGACTAGTAAAGCTTATACTACAGCGTTAAGATGTTCGAACGTTACATATTTGTTTTAAGAAAAAAAAGTATTTGTATATTTTATCCTTTGACACGCTTTTATGTAATTATAAGTCTTGTATGTCTAGTACCGTATTCTTACATCAATCCATTTTATAAGAATACATTTGCCCATTGTTTTAAAAGGTTGAACATCTTTGTTTTACAGCATATTATAATGTATGTGGAATAATTTTAGAAACGTTAAGAATAGTTAAAAAAAATATGAACAATACGTTATATAGAAATACTTACTTAAATACTTATTATCACGTGGTCTTTAAGCAATGAATAATGTTAAACAAAAACATACTGTTGCATACAACAACAGTTTTAATAAATGTTATGTAAAGTTACAACAATAACGTGAATTTAAATATTTCTAAGAATATATATGCCGAGGTTATAATATAATAGAAGTGTGATGAACGTTGTTCTCTACTGTCGCGGTATCTACAGACTCAAATACTTGTAAGAAAAATTGTATAGATTTTTTGCAATCTAATAATGGGTTCTGTTGAAATCCATGGATGGAGGCAAGCTAAGAATCCCACTAAGTCTATCCAATCTAAAAAACGATTCTAGTTAGCAAATAAGTCTGTTCCTGTTGTAAGCGACTGCATCACACTTAGTTATTGAAAAGACAACTTATGTTAAAATTCTTGAGTATCATTTCACCTGATCCACGTTGGGTCTCGGATTATTTCATGTCCCGAAACACGAGACATAAAATTATCGTGTGCTGGGAAATTCTCGCGTCCCGAGATCGTAGTTACTGCATTAGTTGTATTCATGAAACTCGTGTAAACTTTTTAAAATGATTGATTATCATGACAATATGATTGGATTAATATTAATATTACTTTTTATTACATAAAATTCGAACGATTCGTTTGATTTCACCGATTTCCTTCGAAAAATAATACATTGGGTCAATAATGTTGAATTGCAAACTAGCATATGTCACACTTGCGAATAGTGGTCAAATATTATTTTAATAAATAAATAGTATGTTTTGAAAGTTTTTCAACCTATTTTAAAGCCTTATAAAATGTACAAAGGTATCGAAAAAAATCTTAGGTCTCAGTTTGTTTTATTTAAACGTCCCGGAAACTGAGACAAGCAAAAGTGTCGATTTTCCGAGAATTCATTATCAGGTTGTCTCGACACAGAATCTGTAGTGTGGAATTGGTTGAAACAAATATTTCAGTGGCAATTAATTATCACAAAAACGCTGGCTTATTATTTTAATTCTGTGTTATTAAGAAACACATTTTTTTAAATATGAAAATCACACTACTTTTTCTTCAGTACTGATTTTATATGTATAAGTTGATTAACTATCGTGTTTCTGAACTGATGAATATTAAAAATGCCGGGTTCATTTTTAGGTCTGTGGCGTCCGTGACGGATCACACCAATTCAAATACCAATACGAACAGAATTTTTTAAATAACTTTATTGATTTACATTCGACAACATATTTGTGATTTATAAAACTTCCTTCCCACTCTTTCAATCCTAAAAATACGTAGAACTTAGTGAAAACGATTGGTTAACTAGCCGTTCTGTTCTACCTCGTCTCCTTTATCCCAACTCTCTCCAAAAAACGAGAGGTTAAGCAACTGAGTAACAGGAAATTCTTATGTTGAAATACTTCTAATAGGAGGTCATATTCTTCACATTGTTGGCTGACATGGATTAAAACGTTCTGAATATTTTTTATTGCATGAAAGTATATTTTTGTAGTTATTAAAATTGTCGTGAATTCAGTTAAAAATTGTCTCTATAACAAGACTTGAAATGATTTTTTTTAATAAAAAACATATAATGATAAAAAATCTTTGCTTCAGGCTCATTTTGTAATCGCATTGTTTTGATTGCACGCACATGAAGTGAAACTGTTTTCCGTGATGCACGCCGAGTGCCAGGAAAACACTGAAGTGCATTCAGATACGTGTTATAATGTTTATTAGCTGATGTTGGCACAGCTGCCGTTCACTTAATGGATATTCAATGCAATGGTTGTTTCTTGTCGACACCTCGGAAGTACTACAAATGTTCCTTCACAATGTCGCAAACGCGCGTGCAAAACGATATAAGCAAGGAATAAAACAACATAGAACCCCAAAACGCTCGCATTTGAACTATTCCAATAATTATTCAAATACGGATAACGCACAACCGATTTAAAAAAAAATTGCCTCTGCTAATTTGTTAAAATGTTATTCCAACTTGATACATGTACAAATGGATATAAATAAAATATTATGTATATAAAATCGTGGGTATACTGCCAGAAAACTTTTTTTCCATATCCGCTCCCAATGTAAAGCATATGGCCTCTTAATTTAAGTATTTCAACAATTTTTTCCAACGAGAACTGTTTGTTATTCATTCGCCTAACCTCTTTTTTCCAAAGAGAGTAGTAGGGGTATAAGGGTACGGTAAGGAGAGGACTAGTGGTTTGCTAATCGCTCTCACTACGCCCAGTCATTGAAGGATGGGAAAGAGAAGGGAAATTAAGACATCATAAACACCCATGCCTTCGAACAGTAATAGATAAATCGATCAAAAACATGCTGTGCGACTGGGACACAAATTCGTGAGATCCGGCATGGACGCCAGCAACGCTAACCTCTGCGCCATATGACCCGATGATATTATAAACTCTTAATGAAGAAACTAAATGTATATATATTTTTTTTAATAGCTTGTAAGATGAAAGCTGCGTTGAAAAATATTCGTAGTACGATTATTGGTTTTTCTAAGCATTGTCAAAATAACAAAATAAGCGTGCGGGTAAAATTAAAAATAAAACATACAAATGAATGCTTTTGTTGACAAATTTATAAATCAAAATATGAATACAAATTCTGTACATTACCGAATTTATAGCTAATCCAAAAAAATATAATTCAAAATAAAAAAAAAACCAATATTACGGCTACACTACCTCATGCAATATATGATATACATATATGTTAATGTTATACAGTATAGTAGTAATTCGTTATTCTGGAAGCATCTCTAGAAACACTTAATCACAATACAGTATTAATCTTAACACGTAGTATTCACATAATGATTTGTTTGATGCTAGATAATTTATAACATAAGTTAGGCTATTACAATTTTAATGTATATATTTTGATTTCTCACTTCTCGATGATATAGCAACTGTTCTCTTTTCTTCATCCTAAATATTATCACACATTTATGTTTTTTCGATATATCTGGTGTATATCCAAAAAAAAAAATCTAAATCTTACTAACATTACTGGAGTTCGACAGCATCCACATTCATAGTCAATTACTTATAAATGCCGTCATACAAACGAATTTGTCACATTTTATTTTCATTTCAGTAGTACAAAATATTATTCTTTTTATCATCGTTTTCAACATTGTCAACCCATATCTTGCAACAGTCGGTGCCTGCTGACTTTTCTTTATAGATTACACAAATTGCACGGTGTTTGAATCAATAACTTTGATCTATTAAGATCTTTATCTTAAAAATACGATGTTTTTTTAAAAAAAGTGATAAAGGGCTCATTTATTAAAGATAAATATGGTATTTTTTAAGGGTGAATTTTTTAGGTATTTATAAATTTAAGCTGTGAGCATATTTGCTTCGATTAAAAAAAAACCGATTCGTGTATTTTGGCAAAAAATGAGTATACATTCTCGTTTAAATAATATTAAAGTACAAATATTGTCGTCTCTTTTTTTAATTCTAAGAAAACAACACGAATGATAGATTTTAATATATTTAGAGTACGCAATTATTCAAAGATGTATTTTTTATAAAGTAAAATTTTTAATGGTGTTGTGAAAAAAACGTCACGAGTTTACGAAAGATCTCAAGTAACATTAAAAGTGACACTTAGCCGTATAAAAAAAGTTACAAGACATAAAAAAATGTATAAATAATATGATGGCTTAAAATATGCGACACGATAAAATAATCCTATTATGTATTGATGAATATTTATATTTCTTATAAATGGATTAAAAAATATATCTTCAAATTTCTGTTTGAACTTACTCGGAGCAATTTTTGTAACATCAAAATATTGCTTAAAATTTCAAAATATAAGTGCGTAGTTATGATAAAGCAATAAAAATCTTTTTAACCGATTGATAATAAATTTGGTAATGTAAAAATTTCTTGGTGATGCTATTTATACATAAGAAACAATTATTATAAATTGCTATAGATTATCAAAAACAGTGAGTACTTATTTCTAGATAATATAATGATACTAATGATTAAATTCACAAAATTTGTTATTTTGTAAGGTTTTATATTTTTAGTTTGAAAGTGTGTTTAAGCTGTAAGTTTAAGAGTGTAAGTGTGTTGCTAAAGATTTGTGAAAATCGAATATGCATATACATATAATATAGAGTCATTAGTAAAAACACAATATTCCTTTGTACTTCATTCCACTTTATTTAATATGTCAGGACCGGTTTCGCTCATTACGAGAATCGTCAACTGATAAGAAATATAATTTAACAATGCTATTTATACAAAAATTGATATGGTCTTTGAAATATTTATTTTTTAGAATCTTCCTGGCTGTCGATTTTGTTTAAGTATGTACACTCACCAACTACTTGAAAGCGGGGAAAAATAGTTAACTATCATTAAGCCTATTCATTCTATTAATGTCATTATTTTTATTGTATCACTTTGTCAAAGAATTCCCAAATTTTAATTATGTTTGTAATTACTTTCAATCCCCATTCTAAATTTATTAATCTGAGATGACTTTTTAATTATATGTTAGATGTGTTAAACATTTTAATTTTGTGCTATTTTAGAATCACTTTTAATGTAATTGGTATTTTCTTTTCAATGCCAATTGTTGTTTATAACTGTTCATTTTTGTATAAATAGCATTGTTAAATTATATTTCTTATCAGTTGACGATGCTCGTAATGAGCGAAACCGGTCCTGACATATTCAATAAAGTGGAATGAAGTACAAAGGAATATTGTGTTTTTACTAATATAATGCCTTTCCACCAAGTATTGACAGTGAATACCCTAAAAGTAATATAGAGTCATGATGATTGATAACAAAAATGTTTTACATAGCGACAAAATTATGAATTAAATATTTTTTTAATGCGATAAACCGAGTTTTGAGGTTTTTTTCTGTTGGGCATAACCATAATAAAAGGTAATACTCAAATGTACTAACAAATTACCATTCAAAATCATACATTAAAAAGATTTTTTTATTTATGACGTAGTAAATTTCGGTATTCAAATATAATATAAAATTACGATACAAGTTAATGTTTACGATTTAATGGCGACGTATATTTTTCAAACATTGCTAGTAGCGGAGAATTGTGTAAATTGGCTGCGATTAAATTTTTATTGTCTTGAATAAGCAATAAAAACAAATTAAAATTCTTTGAATAAAGTATACGCATTTTGCGACAAAATAAACAATTTATAAATATTTTTTTTAATATACACCGCATATTATCAAAGCAAACCAAACAATTCTTTCCACCGGAAATGACCCATCCTAAACGAATAGCATTGGGCCAAGCCACACAATGTGTGGACGTCTAAAGGGTTAATACACATAAACGGCAGTGGATGTTTTTTTGGGAATGTAAAATTTTTATGTTCCTTTAAGGCATTTATTCTCATCTCTCTGGGTATTCTTGCTCCTGCAACAGCCATTTATTTTCAACCCCCTGAAGCTAGTCTTTCTATAATAAAATTGTAGCGACATTTTGATGGAGCACTATTACGTTATCAAAATTAAGCCAACTAGCGATTTAATGAATAAAAAAAAGGGATTTAATTACGGTTGGGGTTCAACATATTCAGACAAAAAATGTTTAATTATAAAGAAAAGTATTTATTTTTTCTTTTTCGAAAAAAAATATTATTTAAAACACAAAAACGTATTGGTTCAAGTCCATCAAAAAGAGTATTTTTTATTTAATCAATTATCTATTATATTTATGAATCAAAATTTTACTTTTATAAGACTTATATTTGATACTCGATACAAAAAAATCTGATAGTGACGGAATTGTTGCAGATAGTTTTATTGGTTGTATTGAAAATAAAGTCTTTTTTAACATTCAATAAATGCAAAACTTCATTACGAGGATTATTTTCTGCGACAAAGCTAAATAACATTGAATATCACCAAGTTGAGCTGTATTTTAAATGTCAAACAAAGTTAAACAAGCAAGGGGAAAAAAACAATGTTCTGTTGGCTGAACAAACTTTTGGTATAATCACGAATTATTACACAATCTTATCTGAGTATATACTTGTAGGTACAAGTTTGTTTGGGTGGGTATTTTTTTGACGAGTTTTGGCTTTCATGTGAGTGTTACACGATGTTAAACTTTATTTTATCATGAACTTCGTTGTTCTCAAAATGAAACCCTGTCGAATGGAAGTTTGTGAAGTTTTGACGCTGGCATAATACATCAAAGGTGTCAGGTTCTCGGCACGGGTAAAATCCTGAAACGCTTAACGCTTTTTTTCCCCTTTAACAGTGCATTTTATAGGGATGGCCACCATGGACTTTACTGTACATGACCACCATCACAAACGCCAATACGTGCAATACGCTTTTCGAAACGTATTTTCATTTTAACACATTTTTCTTCTAGTAGAAAAAAAATGCCAGCTCTTTAAGTGCCAGTGATCTACAAGTGATTTGAAAACATTC
This sequence comes from Himalopsyche anomala, assembly GCA_031772345.1. Taxonomy (NCBI): domain Eukaryota; kingdom Metazoa; phylum Arthropoda; class Insecta; order Trichoptera; family Rhyacophilidae; genus Himalopsyche; species Himalopsyche anomala. Next base: position 8,432,971 of record CM062844.1, on the reverse strand, counting down.
ACATTAAGAGGAAAATGTACGTACGCTAAGGCTTCCGTTCCAATGAAATCTAACTCTAAAAAAACACTAGTTGTATTTTATAATTTCGGATGGCGTTTATATTTGGAAACAAGTATTTTCTTTAAAGAGTTAATGTTTGAAGTGTCACATGTACCCTTATTTTCTGTACAACAAAAAGTATCTAAAATCGTTTAGTAAAATAAGATTTACTAAAGTTAACAAAGATCTATCCAAATTTATATCAATTTGGATTTTCTCAACACTGTGTTTATTACTTTTAAGGTATTTACTGTCAATACTTGGTGGAATGGCATTATAATAAAAATAATAAAACATTTTCAATACTTTTTCTTGTAATAGTTTGCATTGCTAAGAGGTCTTCAACTTTTTATTTATAGTTTATTTTTCTTGTATTTTGCTACAATTTATTTGCTTATTTGAAATACCAATTGTTTGTCATACCTTGTTTTTCTTACCTATTTTTTGTATAAATATCTCTGTTTCATTGTATTTCTTATCAGTTGACAATGCTCACAGTGAGCGAAACCAGTCCTGATCCAATAAATTTTATGTGGAAAAAGTACTCAAAATGTTTTATTATTTTTATTAATATGTTTATTATAAAGCGACGCTTTATAGATGATCACAGAAACATGTGTTTCTTGTAAAAAATAAATAAAATAATAACCATAATATTTAAATATAATAAGTAAAACCATTTGTCGGATTTCCGACGTAAATTTTTCTCTTTAGTACCTTTTTATACAATTTAAATATCACGTTTCCATATTCCGAGATGAAGTTTTGCACGCGCGTGATGAAAGAAGTTTACAGTTTTCATTGTATTACGGTTCAAGAAACACAACAAAAGAAATGTTCATCTTAAAGTCTTTGGATAATATAAAGCTACCAATTGAAGTATCGACTCGATTTAAAATATCTGAAAAACCGTGATTGAATTACTTTGTAAATACTTTTTGCAAAATAGTTCCATCTACATTTCTGATTTTTTTCAAAGCGTCGATTACTTCTACAAAAAATCTTTTATAAATTAATGTGATGATTTGCAAAGAATTATGATACATATTTTATTTATAAAAGCAATCAATACTATTAATATCGGAAATAATGTTTTAAAATTGTATTTGAGAGTATTATATTTTGTATTTAGGGTGCTGTTCATCATTAACGAGTCTATTCATAATTTTGATTGGTAAAATCTACCATAATTATTGTTATAACTAGAATTATCTCATGGAAAACAGAAATGTAAGTTAAGAATGGTTGGACAAATCAAATTGGAGACGGTTTTAGTTTTAAGCCGGAGTCGTTATTTCTTTACCTGACTTCAACTTCTTTTGGCAATTTTACTCATACTTTATAAGAAAAAATACGTCAATAATTCAAATATATTAACAACACTTGCACAACACTGTACAATCATTTCCTGTTATGATATGTTCGTTTCATTTTTATTTTTTTAATATTCATATTTCATTCTATTCGAGTCTCATTTTTAGCATGTATTTATGAATATAACATTTGTTAAACGAATGGAACATTGACGTCAGCAGTAATGCACTGTATTTTTCCCATTTTACCAGCATATAAAAATGCATTTTTAAAATAGCCGTTTGTTATAAAAATGAAATTAAAAGAAGCAATTTGATAATAAAACTATGATTTTTTTATCATGTCAAACATGAATGCATTTTTTTCAAAAAGGTGTACGCCGTTATCTGTGTACGTGAAAAGCGGAACAGATTTTTTGGGGTTATTTTTTCAAAAATATTAAATTATTTTGTCGAAGAAAGAGATTTTTGTGCCTTTGTGCGCCTCTCAAAACTAGTTTTTAACGAGTTGATATTGCTAAAAATAAGTGCGGCGCCTGTGCACATGTGTATGCCGCACGTGCGTCTGTGTGCCCTGCACACTTTGCACACGCCACGAGTCAACTCTGGTGCCAAGCATTGAAACTAATGTTTTGATTTAAATATTTAAATATTTATCCCAACATTGTCAGTATTTTCATTTTTATTAATTATTTTTTGATTAATATTATGTGACCGATTTGAATGTAAATCTTTATTATTAAAATAAAGGTAACTGTGAGACAAATTTATAAAATTTAACATATTGATATACGTACATAAATATATCATAAACTTCATTTTCATTTTGAGTGAAGGAATATTACACATAAGTTTTATTATTTCGCTGGACAGCGTTGTTTTTAATAATCACCTTATTGTGTCAAAGATTTGTTTCATGTGTTGAAAATGATTTAAAAAAATAATTTTAAGAGATGTTATCAACAATACCGTTTCTTTTTCGACAATATTGTCGAAAATCCTAATAAATTTCTGTCGAATTCTTTTGAATTATGGATTGGTGTGAATCAAGGGAAATAAGTTTTGTCGCTAATTTTGTCTGATACAAACATTCAAAAGCATAGGTTAATTATTAGACAAATAGATAGTCAGCAAACGGTTTGTATTGTTTAGATATTTAAGACAAATGATTTTTAAGAAAATTAGACAATTTTATTATCACTAATTTTTATTTGCCATGTTAATAGATAACTGAACTTTTTTTATTAAATTATGAATCATATTCACTGAGAAAATATTAGAAAATCTATACATAACTGTAAAATCTTTGGCCATAAAATTCAATTACATATTATTAAAAGACGTTTGAGAAATTGATAAGATCATATTTTAATTTATAAAAAAAAATCAAGTGCATTGTGTAGTATTTTTGACAAAATTCACAACACATTAAATTTAGTCTTTTCGAAGGTATGTACGTTTTTAAGTAACGTTATAAATATCTAAATACATGCGTACTCCTAAATACGTAAATAAATATTTTCAAACGTTTTCATTGAGGAACAGCTAACTGAAGCATGAAAAAATATAAGCTCATCATTTTAGCAGGAAAACTTCCACTTTATACAAATATAAAATCTTTCCGTTGAAATAAACTTTAGCAAAAATACTAAGGAGATTAATTGAGCAGTCGCTTCCAAAAGCTCTGCTCCATACTTGCGAACGTCCTGCGCTTATTCCAGAGCTTTTGGATTCCGTACCGTAGAGTCGCCTAGTCATTTGTATGTCAGCTGCTCTCTTATATCGCGGTTTCTTTTCTTTAATTATTTTCCGTGGAAATCTGCTTCAACTTGTTATACAAATGGAGGTGCTATCTATTATAAGAAAATTGTTTTTCTGTACACGCACTGCTATGCAATGAATGCAAGTGTCAAATGCAGTATGCGATCAGTACACATATTTATGTTTTTAATAAATAATTGATTATATGTCAAGGAAATGCAAAAATTGATTGTGATTTTGTTGTATCCCCAAATTACAAAAAAAAATACATTGATCTATCGACACCATACATTTTTTTTTGAAATAAACATTTGTTAAGATATAAACACTCATCTGATCAGTTATAATTACTTTTTATTTAGTTATATTCAGTGCTTATAATAGATACAGATGCTCCAATTTGTATTGAAATTTTCAAGCATGTCATTATGTTACAATTTGAAACATATTACCATCTTTATCATTTATTACCATCTTTATCATTTATTTTCATTCAATTCATTTATTTTCAATCAAACATATCGATGGCTTAGTTCCTACACTGTTACAACTAGAAATTGGTAGTTTTGAGATATGGCTGACCAAACTTTGGACACATCTTAACTTAGAGTTGTATACAATTGGTAATTATTATTTGTCATATGTTTTTAGGTAATCATTTAGTAATTTATATCAATTCTGTTAATATTTATTGAAACGTTTACAAAACCATAACATGATATTTTGGGTTGTATTCATATGGAAGTGAAAGAAGATTGTTTATAAATTTCTTTATTTGCATATAAAAACATTTGTATTGATAAAAAACTGAGAGAATTTTTTTTTTTGTGGAACAATGAAATAGAGGTATTCGAATATAATGGGTATTATAACTCAAAACATCAAATTTTTGACTTACATGGTTCTAAACCATCGATATATTACTGAAGTGGTAACTGACTGATTGTATTTAGTAAGTTTAATTGTTTATTTGAAATATATACATATTTTAAATTATTATTTATTCATTTCACGTCAAATTTTACAATACATATTAGCAAAACTGATCTTAGTTTTTAATGAGAGGTTCAATAATAATACATTTTTATGGCTTTTATTATTCAAATCTTATTTGCGAAGTTTGCATATTTCAAACGGGTATGAATATTATGTAAGATAAGTACGTAATAAATTATCAATATTATGGCTTTATGTAAGAATTGAAATTCACTGCAATTGCAGACAAGCAAGCCTTCTGAGACAATGGCAATGGCTTGGTCCCTGCTGGTTTAAAACGAATCGCCTGACTGCGTCCCGCTCATTAAATAAATAGATATAAAAATATCACTTCGCATGCATGTATATTTAAAACCACAGTCTACACACAGTATCCAACAATGAGCTGATTAAAAATATATTAATCGTTTTTCTTCGTTATAAAAATGAAAACTACATTATGACAAATAATTCAATTCAATCTTACAACAAAAGATTATTAATTTTTAAAATAGGAATCTTTTAATCCATTTTATAACACGATATAGAAATGTAAAAACATACTTTTTACGAGTTTGTTTATATGTCTGAAATCCATCCTTTTTTTAAATTATGTAATAATATGACAATATATATTTTTTACTGTAAAGAAATATTGGAGAAGTTCTTGAATATAGACCTCTGGAAGTAAATTTGGTAGACATTTAAATTCTTAATGTCTTTTCATTAGAGCAGTGCTCCGCAACCGGTGTGCCGTGAGCCAGATACAGGTGTGCCGGGGTGAAATACATAATGAAACATTATTTTGACCAAGAACTTCGGGTTGTGCTGTTCAATATCGAGCTGAATATAAAACCTTTGTGTTCATTGAAACAAGCGCAGGAATAACATTAATTAGTTATTATGTTATAATAATTATTAAGATTGCATACAATTAAATATATTATAGTTTGATGTATGAAAACTTTTCAAATAAAAAACGATTTTTTTTTGTAAAACTTGTGTATCAATTTAATACCTATATATTTTTGCTTTTGGTGTGCCGTGGAATTCTAGGAAGAATTCTTGTGTGTCGTAGGTGAGGAAAGGTTGCGTAGCGCTGCATTAGAGGTAGAACAAATTTTACGAAAATCCGACTATGGAAACGTATTCAGTGAAATTCAAAGATAATTAAATGACATGAGTAAAAAAATAAAGACTGTCAAAAGACCGGTAATCTTGAACGTAATATGTGACAGTCATTGAACGAATGTGCATGTATTTGGTATTATTCCAAAAAAAATAGAAAAGTAGTTAAGCTCTAAAGAATATTATTTTATATACGGTTGGTAGAAATTTCAGCTTACGCCTTCGTCAGAGCTATATTTAAACATACATTGACTTAGTTTTATTTATTAGCTTAGAAAAGATATACAATACATCTTCTCATATATTTGAAAACATATAATTTTTTACCCTTGTCCACCTCCAATGTAGAGAATATAGCCTTCTTATAAAAGTATCTCAACAAAAGTTATTTTTACGAGAACTGATTGTTACTGATAGAAAGCGTGTGGATATACATGAAAGGGCAAAGACAGTACTAGTGGTTGGCTAATCACGCTTGCATTGAGAAAAATCTGCTCGTACTCTAGCCCGTGAGGTCCGACGTAGAAGCCTACAACGTTGACCATTTCGCCATGGACCCGAAAAAATGTATTATTTCATGTAATTATATATCTAAAGTGTTTTCCGGAACGATAAAAATTCGGTATTATGGGAATATGGGAAATATGATATATCAATTTTGTAGTAGAATTATTGTTATTTCGTAAGCCTAAAATGAGATCAACTGTATTATATTATAAAATAATTTAATTCTTACTGCAAACGGAAAAAAATGTAAATTTTAAATCCTGTGACAGTTGTTCACTTTGCCAGAATCACAATCAATTTCTTATTTTAAAGTAAGTGTAAATTAAAAATATATTTTAACATTTTTCCGTTAATAAATACAAAATTTAATATACTGTCTTAATTTTTATAATACTATAATTCAAATTGAAATTTAATCCGTTCATAAAATAAATAGTTCTTTCTTTTTGGTTGATAGTTTTATACTTAACAATAAACAATATTTAGAAATGAAATTCTATGGAGAAAAATAAAATATAATAAGACTTATGTTATACATGTAGTAGTAGTAAGAAATGATATTTATAGCCGAGTAATTGAATGTTACACGTTAAATGCATTTAATCAACATTTATGAGTATGATACATGTATTCTATTATGTGTACCTATACAACGATATAAGTATCCCTTTTTTAGTGGAAATGGAATTGTGGTGGGTGCGAAAGGAAATCTTTATTTATTACTTCCAATTGAAATAAAGCCACTATAATTCAGAACGGCTACGAAGCATTCTGTGTGAGAAGGTATAGCGCGCTACCGAACGATACAATAACAATTACTTCTGTATTATGAAATCTTATATGATAACATGGCATCCTCGTTTTGTAAAAATACGCAATCATTATTAACGATTTCATTTATCTGTGATTGATGATTCAAACGAAAAATAAATTCCGATTTTGATTGGCTTGGTGATCGATAGAGCTAATTTTAAGTTATTGAACAGTGTGTACGATACGTGACTTGCACTGCACTATGGTCTGACGATAAATAAATAAATAAACTTTCGATAGATTCGGGGGTTTCGTAGAAATTAATTTAATATAAAATTAAAAATAACTTTGATTATTCGACGTATTTTGTCACTATTGGTAACACAATATGTGGAATAATCAAAGTTATTTTTAATTTTATATTAAATTAATAAATATCAAACAAACGTGAAATAATACGTATACTGTACGAAATAAAGAAATAATATGTATTATATCGGCTATTATTCGATATATCTGTCTGTAACGCACAGCCCAGCACCCGATTTCTCAGTCGTAGCGTATTGAGGAAATGCTGATAAGTGGTATTTACATCAGACTTTTTTTCAAATATATGATCGATATTTTTTTATCACGCTCAACTCCCTTCCATAATACATACTCTTACTAAACGTAACCATTTAGCTTTTCTTTTTTAGAAGAGTTATAGTAGACCAATTGAGAACTTGTATGAGGTAAATGGTTAACTAAATGGTCTCGCTTCAATCATGTTTTTTTTTATAAAATGTACCTTATTAAGGATTTTTAAATACCACAAAAATCTACGCCTTCGAATATGAAATCGAATACATTTGATCGAAAAAATATTTTGTTAATACATATATTATATATCCAACAATCCAAGTTCTGTACTGTGACAAAAATCAACGACGTCCAACTACTCGCGACAAATATAATAAGAAATAAAGTGCTAGATCGTATGTCACTGTGGTAGAAAATATGTCAAAAATATGCGTGCATCACTGTAAAGTTATTTACGGGTATTTTTACTATCCCTAAATATGTACATACCGCATACACTACACGTTACTTTGAAGTTTAAATAATCTAAGTAGGTGGTAACTATTTATGAAACCTTTCCAAGAGTGTATGAACATTTTTTTCAGTGAATTATTCTCAAACATCATTTTGATACCGAAAATATAAATTGCACGTTTACATTTTTCTGTTATACTCCTCTTTAAACTATTAATAAAATAAGACAATTAAGGAAGACGATAGTCAAGTTCTTATCAGGTAAAAACTTGATAGTAAAAATAATAAAAGATTTTTAGTACTTTTTCCACATAAAATTTATTTGATCACGAATCTTTTTGTGAAATATTAACTGAGCCTGGACGAAAGAAGCTTTTATCAAATGTCTCTATTCAATTCGATTCAAATTTATTACAGTAAAATTGTGATATTAAAATCAATTTACTGCAGTAATATTGAAACAAATAATATCTTCACAAATGAAAATTATATAATAATATTTGAAAATGTCACTTTTTAAAGACTCTTTTCAAAATAGGCATATTACAAATAGTTTTTGACGTACATAAAATTTCCTTAAAATGTCGACATTTTAACGGGTATTGAATAGAATAAAAGAATTACCTATTTCATGAGTACTGTTTTTATATTAATAAATATTTGTATCCAGCTTAATATGTTGTTATTATCTGAAATTAATCACAGAATTGAATTCAAATACAACATACAGAAACTATCTATAGATTTTTGAAACGAATGGAATATTTTGGTTCTTTAAATGTTAAAGATAAAATAATGATGTATAATTGATAATTATAAAAAAATATTACTCGTAATTTTTCTAAGAATAAATAAAATACAAGCACTCACCGTCCGATATTTTGCCAACGCTTTCAGTACGCTGACAATTTCGGAATCAACATATTATTCATAGATAGTCTAGGATCCATGTTTTGAAGTGTAAATTTATAACCATATCAAATATCAGTATTTGAAACTGAATAATTATTAATTTGAAAGGTAGTTGGATGCACCATATACTTTGTATTAGCACTGCTTTGTGTGAAGTTTCGTTTATATCGACAAAACAAAAAGAATATTTTTTTATGAAAACTCATGGAATATATTAGTTAATCAATTTCAATTATGATGCTTATTTGCCACACGTGATCGATCAACCAAATGATTGTTTTTGAAATTTTTTAATGGATTTTAATGCACTAATTTTACAAAAGGTATACCCCAACAAATATTTGAATTTCAGCCAATGCACATTTGTCATCTGGTCATCTTTATATATTAGATCCTTCAATAATTTGTTATATTTTCTAAGCAAAAAGTTACATGCGTCAGAAATTAATTTAAAAAAAGTGTAATAAAAAAATACATTATTTTAAGCTGATAAAAAATATCCACAAAAAAAATTGACGCGTAAAAATATTGACAAATAAACTCGCTAGTCGCATTTGGGTAGGATTATATAGTAAAACGGAATAAAAGCATTCTGACCTAATTTTAAAATAAAAATATTAAACAACACATAGAAAGAATTTAAGAGTATTTTTTTGCATCGCTTTGGGAAACGCATTTGCAAACAAGCTGCATACGCTTTTTTTTTGATATAAGTTTAATTTTAAAGTTCTATAAATTTAAATGTTTATTATAAAATGCATTTGTTTTTTAAATCATGTTAATGTTTATAAAAAATCTACTAAATTTAATATTAATGTAAATGCATTTTTTGTTGTGTTTTGTATTTCAATATATACATTTATAGCTGACATTGAAATTGATAAACTGATCCCACAAAACTCGATCAATCTCCCAAAAACTGTTAAATTTAATGAGTTTTAGCGTAAATTATAAACAAATAATTTTTCATCCAATATGTCTACTGTTTTAGTTTACTTGTGATTTAATATTACTCTTGAGGGCTAGGATAAGCATATAGTTTTTGTTGTTATTTGGTTTAGAAAGATTATCTACGAAAAACATGTTTGAATTGGTTGTAAAATAAAAGAAAGTGAGAGGTATATTCTCTTGCGTTTCTTTTTGAGGAGTTTTTAATCGCAAATGAAAGACCATTTTAAACTTTTTATTAATTTTGAAAAAAAAAACATATTTAAGTTAATATATTCAGCTTGGTGATAACTTCACTTTATAATTTTATTTTTTTATACAATTGAAATCTATAAATGCATTAATTGGTAGTAAAATAACAAAGTCAAATTAAATCTTCTAAATTATTTTGTTAAAAAATTAATATTGTATTATTCACAGATTTATTAAAAGCACTAGGTACTCAAAGAAATATTCGTACAATATATTTTTACAAGAAATAACGGAGTTTGACCAACAAAATTTTAGTCATTAATTTATTCACTTTAGTAATGTAGTTTCATTGTGTCTAAAATTTCCCAAATTTTAATTGTGTTTATAATTGATATCATTTGCCACTTATTATTGATGATTTTTTAATTGTATCTTATAGGTGTTAAGCATTTTAATTTTAATTTTGTGTAATTATAATGTAATTTGTAAATTCTTTTAATTGTTAGTAATTGCTTCCACCTTTATTTCAATTCAACTTATATAAATAGCACTGTTTAATTAATTTTTCCTTATCAATTGATAATGCTCGTGAGGAGCGAAACCGGTCCTGATCAAATAAAATTTTAAGTGGAAAAAGTACTAAAAATCTTTTATTATTTTTATTAAATTTTAGTAGTTAAACACGTTAAATTGAAGCTTCTAAGTCTAGCTTTTCATTGTCACGGCTAGTCAACTTTAGGTTGTCGACGAAAGGGAGGCTTCCCCGCGAGCGACGCCGAAGACGACTTCTCTTATAAGGGGCGTCCTACTTCTCTACTCTGGCGTCGAATTCACTTCCTTTGTTTACAAACACTGTACAAAGAAGAATCTCAAGCGCAGTGATGATGAGTGAGCCATATTTATTGATTGGTTACTTGTCTTTTGTACAAACTTATGTGACGACGCTATAACACTAAATATTTGTCTTTTGTATAATTTATAATATCGTAATTAATCGTCTCAGTCCTTTAATTTTTCTACCAAAGTAATTTAAAAAAAAAAAAAAAACTTCTCATTCAAATACTCATGACAACACACAATAAAACACAACTTACAATGCTTCTACCAAAATGTATTATTATGATTTCAACCCAGTTTTATGTAACACAGAAGAGTTATAAATTAATTGAAAAATGTTAGAGCTATTTTTGATTGATAAAAAAATATTAATACAATTGGTTAGTGATTGAAATTTAATGTATAATAGTAGATTTTTAAACAAATAAAAAAAAATATGTATGTTTATTATATTATAAAAATAAATAAAAACAGATTTAAGATTTAATAAGTGATAAGGAACCATTCTTATGAATAACATAAAATATGATCAAAAATAGGATTAAAATAATGAACAGAAGATATTTATAATTTAATCGTTAAAAATAATAATTTGATTCATTCACAATTTTACCAAATCAAAAATAAGCACCAAATTAGTTTATATTATAATTTTTCGGCATTTGAAGCTGTTAGTAAGGCATAAATTAAGTCCAGAGGTACAGACCAAATATGTTTTTCGTGTTTATAATATTTGTTCAATAAAAATTGTAATCGTTTTCATTTTTGTAAACCTGAGTTTTAATTTATTTATATTAAATACATATTTATTAGTAACGACCATTTTTTTATTTCTTATAGAATTTATCTAAAAAAACGTGTTATATAAATATGTTGGAAATATGTTGATATTCTAGGTGGAAGCAAATTATATTACTTAAGTACAATAAACTTATCGAATAAATGTTTTTTTTGTTTATCCGTGGTGGAAAGATAAAATAATTTTATTCTAAGCGATCATTCCTCACGTTATACCTCATTTACACCAAACGAATACGTTGCAGAGCAGCAATATTGACCGAGTAAGCATCAACACTCATATAAGTTCTTAAACGAGTTTTTGCATCTTTTTATACATACAGTCAGCTCTTTTTCCCACAGTAGATACGTTTCACAAAATAAACGTGTAAAAAGGTGATAAAAGTAATAAGAAAATAATGGACGAATACATGCAGAAAAGATCCAAAGCGCAGTGGATATTTTTAAAAATGTATTCAATAATTTGATTGAAAGTGTCTCATAGATGTATAAACAATAAGTTTACAATAAAAATAATAAAAGATTTTTAGTACTTTTTCCACTTAAAATTTATTTGATCAGGACCGGTTTCGCTCCTCACGAGCATTATCAACTGATAAGAAAAGTAAATTAAACAGTGCTATTTATACAAGTTAAATTGAAATAAAAAGGTGTAAGCAACTTCTAACAATGAAAAGAATTTGCAAATTACATTATAATTACACAAAATTCAAATGCTTAACACCTGTATGTGCTTACCAATTGTATGTTATAGTATATATATCTGAAAATCGTCATAGTTTTTATCATTACTCGGGTAAAAATATAGTCTACTTTTGTTTGAGTATACGGTATTATTTCAAAACCGTTAAAAAAAATGAGTGTGTAGTTTTTTTTAAATTTTAATTAAATGTCTTCTTATTGATACTCCATGTTTTTAAAGAAAAAATATTATTTTTCGGTTCTTAAATTTGATCTGATAATGACAATCACAAAACAAGTTTTAACTAGATAACCATACTTTGGCGTGTACGTAAAGCGGTTATGTATATTACTTGAAACTTCTATGTATAAATTGCTTTATCAAATCTTCGAGTCTCATCCACCCATAGAGAGTATAATCTGATTTATTTACTGCATGAGATGAATTAAAATCACATCAGCGAGTTTGGAAGTTGTGGTGTTTGCTCTTCTTGTGTTTTCCATCTGGCCTCCGACCTCGACAGTGTTGACATTTTGAGTTTTGGTGAGATTCACTGGAGCAACGCGGTGTAAAACAGCCTCTGTATAAATGAAGTGTAGCGATATTTATCAACTCTGAGTGAGAACTAAATAAAATCATACAGGGAAGAAACGAAAAGTAGTTTTATCAAAAATTACTCAATTAAATACATTAGATTACGGAAGAATCATGAAGTATGTAAACCCTTTTGCTATACTTGAATTCGTTAACTGTATCGTATAATGAAAACAACAATATGAACAAACTATGTTAAAAAAACGAGTTTTACTTTTATATTTGTTTTTGTCTTATATATTCACTATTTTTTTAACTTAATAATATGTAAATTAATCGAAAAAGTAAGTTATTTTATCGATTAATTTTTTCAAGCGATTTTCGTTTATGTTTTCATATTATATCTCTGGAGCTGAAAAGTAAAATGCGTCAATTCACAAAAATGAAATGTTCAGAACAGTAATTTTACATATTTGAGCTGGTCAGTTACATATTTACTGACAGTTAATTCATTTTTATAATGTGTGAAATTTAAGCATGTTTTATATGTTTGTACTAAATATGACTATCAAATTTTATATGCACAATGTAACATGTTAATATACTGCATTTTAATTCTACAAATATAACGAATGCGTATATTTGAGATTTATTAAAGCGTTATCTTTGATATTTTAATTAGTAAGTTAGAAATTGTAAATGCAAGATATTTAACGAACTTTCTTATCATTAAAAATACATGGAGTATATCATCTTGCTTTGATCATCCCGAGAAGATGAAGGGGCTCGTTTTTGTGATGCACCTTTTCGGCAAGTCTCGCAGCCGACAATTGCATCCGGTGCTAGTGCTTACTTACACTACCCTTCATTTAGGCCTCCCTTTTAGCACGGGAAAGTTTCAAGTGCCATCTAGCGAAGGGTTTGCTTAGAAAACTCCATTTGATTTTATGATAAGCCGACTTAAAAATGATTATGGAAATAAGCATGACGAGAACGAGGATTTTGATTTTTTTATTTTTTTTTAAATGTAACAATTGTCTTAATTCCCCTAAGGGAGAGTAGACATTTATATTGAAGAGTTTTATTTTAAATTTCACTCCATTTTTATTGACAAGTACAAAAAATATGTTTAACAAATATAATGTAAGTAGTTTGTAAGAAAAAAAAACATTTTCTTGGTCTTTTTTTCCCAAATTTCATATTGGAAAAAAAAATCCCCTTAATAATAATAGAATAACCCTTCATATAAACGCTCAAAATATTGTAAATAAAAATCAAATGTGATTTTATTAGGATCTTGTAACTCACCTCATTGTGAAAATTGAATTCACATGAATAAGATCTAAAATTTGAATTAACAAAATCGTAATTAAATTTGTCAATTACTTTACTGAGATTTGAACCCAGACTAGCATTATCGCAACTGCAAGACTATTGCCAAATATACCACAAATGGCCAGCAAAGAGCAAAACTTGTACTAAATAAAAGTTGATTAAGTAGAAAAAATAGTTTTATTTAAGTAAATACAAAAGCTTTTCACCACGAATACCTAGAATTGACTATTAATTTTTCAAATGCTATTAATAACTGACTCATGAACTTGGCTCTCGGTATTTGTTTTATTTAAAAAAATACTTTAAAATGCATCTTAATAATTTTCCATTTTTATCAATTATGCATAGAGGCAAAAAGCAACATATTTTCACTCTTATTTCGTTCCACATGGACATTAAGAATCAGTTGTATAAGCAATGTATATATATATATATATATATTAATGGTTTTCACTTATGAATAAGCTGCCTTGACATCACATATTTATAGTATTTTGGAAACTGATACACTAAACTCTTAGTCACCATTTAATTAGTTGAAAAATAAAATGCATCAACTGTAGATATAAATAAAAATATATTTAAAAAAAAAACGGCTTCATTGATTTTTATTTTATGCAATCGCTTTGTTTGTTATCGTATCAAATACATAAAACTACAAAAAATCGTTTGAGAATGTGGCTAGCTTACTTCTACTTCCTGGCAATAAGATGAGGGCAACGAAGAAGGTTTTCATCAGTTAATGGTCTGTGCTGATGGTAAAAGATTTACGAATTTATGGAGCAACTAAAATTTTGTTGAGTATGACATAAAATATTTCCTCACGGCTGAACAGTATTAAAAATTATATTTCGGTGAAAATTTACAATATTTTTTTTTCTTATTATGTATATAATGTAAGTTCTTAAAAAATGAAATTCACATAGACTCGGTCAAACTTTTTTTTTTCATATTACAGCTTAACGACCGCGGACGCCTATTTGAGTCTTTGAAAAACAAAGGTTGGTGGCCGGCGGACTCATATATGCGTATAAGCGAAGTATCTAGAAGCTAAGAAAATTTGGTAAAGATATCTCAATTGGTTTACAAATTATAGTGAATTTAGAAAAAAAATACAATTATTGCGATTTTTTGGAAAATTCGAAAATTGCCTGGCTGCCAGGTGAAATTCTATAAAAAAAAACGTGCGGTCGTTAAGCTGTTAAATTTATATATTTTATTCATGCTTACATATAACTAAAAATAAAATAACATACTTATATTTTAAAAAACAGTCTTTTGTACTCTTATTTTATGTGATCAGGACCGGTTTCACACATGATGAGAATCATCAACTGATAAGAAAATAAAATATCGCAGTGCTATTTTTACCAAACACAATACAATTATAAGGATGTATCAAAAAATGTTAATGAAAAGAATTTACAGATACAAGATACAATATATGAATCAGTGGTGCCGAATGAATTGACAATAAGTAAAAAGTCTACTTCATCTTAAAAATATATGAATTAAAGTACCAACGAAAAATGCTTTGAGTGCCACAAGCTGCACTCAAAGTTCCATGCGCGCATTACTGCTATACACTTATGAAAAATACAACGCGGACAATTGATCGCGTATATAAATAAAATTATCTGCGATCAAAGTTATCCGACTTCAAGTCGTTTAAGCGGTTTATTTCCGACCCGGAGAATTCGCCATAAGTTTTCTTGCGTGAAGTTGCCAACGATATAATAAGTTATCTATTGAAAATTCAAGTAAATTATTATATATTATAAATCATACAAAACCAAATGTCCAAAGTAATTGTAAATGATAGAGATTTTAATTAAAAAATAAAAATAAAAACATCCCACGGCATTTAGGATACGTTGTATGATATTGTTAAAAATAATAGAAGCAGCGTGTTTTCCAGATGATGTTGTTAAAAGAAATGACAAATCTAGATAAACCGGCCAAATCCGAATTACCCTCCCTGAAAAAACGTGGCCTTTCACGAAAATGTCAACATTATTTACAAAAAAAAGTTTGCCGGCAAAATTTCTTTTCTGAATAAAACAACTTTTCGTCATAAATAAAGGCAATGTACATTTCAGCCATTCTCACAGTTGTTAATTTTTGGAGACCATACGGTTTCTTTCAAGTAAGATGGTAAATTTGTTAGACAGTATAATTTTTAAGTGACCTATTTTATTGTGTTTTCGTTATATTTTAAGCATCTACAATTTCTCAACTCAGTATCTCGATGAATAAAAAAGATTTATTCGTGTTTATTTCAATAATTTTATAAAGAAACATCATCATTATTATAAATATAGTTTCTTTTTAAAATTAAATGTTCACAATCGATTTTACCCCAACAAAAGATTACAATACAGGTGTTTCGATATTAAATAGATAAAAAAACAATAATACAGAAAATTAGGATGTAACATCGCGTGAAGTAATCAATAGCGGTTCTTAGGTATTGCATTGATTTGATGAGTGTCATTTCATCATTGCATGGAGCCAGGCTCCAATCTCCCTTTTATCTGGAGTATATATTTTTTTAACGTTCTCTACTGATTTTCACAAACATTTATTTGTGTGGGTTTATCTGATTAAAAAGGGGCATTACTATTTTTTAGCAAAATAAAATAATAGATAGATAATTTTTGTAATTACTTTAATTTGTTTGTATATGAATAAAAAAGGCTTGCAATTTGTCGATCTTGTTAAAAAAATAAAAAAATTAAATCTATTTTTAAAAAATACCGTTCTCAGATTCAATTCTTGCTGAGTAAACAGTCGTTTACTAATTGTACTAATATTTTAATATTCATTTCTTCAATCAAAAGTTTGATTTTAATCATAAGTCACCGTGATTGTGGTTTTTTAATCTCTATCGCATGACGTATTAATGATTTTCTACAACTACAATAATTGAGGAAATAACAATTATGTGTAAGCAATCTGTATTTTTTTTAGGTTTTGCAAATGTGAAAGTTATAACATTGAGTAATTTTATCAAACAGCATTTTAAAGTCAATCTGTCAATAAACTAACCATTAATAATAATAATAAAATAACAAATTGTTTTTGTAAAATAAACGTTATTTTAAATTATAAAAGTTATTTGCAAAATTTAAGCAACTTCATTATTATATCATTAAATTAATTGGGTACAACAATGAAATTGAACAGCAGATTGATTTTGCTATTCAAGTAAAGCAGATTTTTATGTTATCTAAGAAACATTTAAATAACTAACATATTAGAGAAATTTATTACTTTTATATAATACTTATTACCTCTGAATGAGTGCATAATCTATGAATTTATTAGTATACATTAGATAGAAAATTGAAATTTTACAAACCTGTTCATGATCACAATTTTAGCTCTTAGATATAGAGTGTTTTTCATAGACCGTATAACCAGACAGATATTAGAGGAATTTAAGTGATATAATAAAAAAGTATATATGTATATACTATAATGTTTTGAATTTGCAAATTTGAGAATTGGTTTCTTTTTCTAATTCCTATTTTAAACGGATAATTTGAAATATATATTTAAAAAAAAAACAGAATGATTTTTTTAATTATTTCAGTTTTTATTGAACGCTCTTAGTTTAGTGACTTTTTTAAAATCAATCTATCTTTCAACGAACTACAACTTGACTAACTTTTTATTACTAATTAAATATTTTTTTACACGCTAATAATATACAAAATCTTTTTTGTGTGGTCTTTTCTTTTGTAGCGCTATTTAATGACAATTTTATTATATTATTATAGTGTTTGCTATTATTATATATCAACGTAAGTTATAGTAAACAATTCATTTCTTCTCATTTATTTATTTTAACATAACACATATATTTAAGCACCCTTTAAGTCTGAAAAATTGAGTTCTCAAAAGCAAAATATAATTAAAAAATAAGGAATATTATTTCGTTAATATGTGTATATATTCGATTGTAATTATTGATCATATGTAAAATAAGAAGTTGTGTTTTCATGAAATAGAGCAGAAAATATTTTTCATTTTAAACCAACGTTCATCTACTAGAATTCGTTGAAGTGGCATAGAGCTTGGCTCGCTGTCACGTCGCGTAGAAGCACAAGTCGTTTTATGTAGCCTCGGGCGACTTTTGACGCGGCAACTGCTGCGATACAACGCTGCGAGGGTGCTTCCTTACGCAAACTGAAGTAAATATAAGTGACCATTTTTTTTGAATGCCCAAAATGGATATTAATTTTGACCCATATCTGAGGTTGTTTACTTTTAGAGTACCTTAAGTGCTCTAATTTTAAATGCTAACGTTTCTTAACCGTGTACTTAAATTGTTTGAAAAAAGAAACTAGAGCAAATTTAAATCTACGAAAAAAGAAGATTTATTAAAAGTTACTGAAAGACTGAAAATTTAAAAAAAAAAATGGTTTTACCCTTAGTTATTATTCTTTTTAGAAATATTTTATAATAAACAATATTTTCAAAATATGAAAGACATACTTTACTTAATTGATTAAACTATTATATTCTTGTTGAATGAGACTTTTAACCTACAAAAATGTTTTTTATCTGTCGAAATTATTATTTCACTATAAATCCTTTTTTATGTTTGAAAAAAAATGCTGTTTCATTTTGTCGGTCGATTATCAAACGTTTCCAAAACAAATATTGTAATCTTTGAAATATTCCGTGTATTGAAAATACACCATGCCAATATTTTTTGTTAGAACATCTGAAAAAAAACCGCTTCCATATCGAAAAGTCCATTGAAATTCAGAAAAACTGGTCAACTTAGTGTAAATAGCATGCGTCCGTACACATAGCTGAAGGGGGTGTTTTGGGTCGTAGAAGAGAATGTGGAAGAACTGTAGAATGAGAGAGGGAGGCGTGACGTCACGTGGCTTGCGCTCCTCCAAGCCTGGTCCATTCGATGTCACTTTGTAATGAAGTACAGCCCTTAATTGTTAATAATTATAGTGTTTATATTTTTTTTTCTTAAATTAACAAAGATGAATTTACTAAAAGATTTTATTTAATCAACATATATGTTATCAATTAAATCAACCTGAAAATTTATATTGAATTATTATAATACATTTTAAATTTTAGTAATTTTTGCATAATGACATTGTTGGAACTATGGCTGAATGTTTTCAACTAATTAGGGATAAACAACTATAAAGCAACTTACTTTTTAATTAAATTTACCTTATTCAAAAGCTTTTTTCAATAATATTTCTCATAAATCGTTGACAGTTTTGTTCCATTTATCTAGTAAATATATTTTTATAATATATGGTTTGTTTTGATTGTGATACAACTGATATTCAAAGATTCTTCGTACAAGAATTTTGACTGTTCGTCTTTATTATGATAGCTTTAGACATTTAAACATCCAACAGTGTATGTATAATATATTTGTGCATATTGTAGAGTAGAAAAAATGACAAATAATTTTCAAAATTAAGAACTCTAGCGTCTGTTTCTTAATTATTAAACAAAATCTCAAATTTTTGAGATTGAAAAATAGTGTTTCTTCCTTTAGTTCAAGTACGTTTTAATCAAAATGTATTAAGTATAAAAGAATACGAAAGGAAAAACACTCGTAATTTTCAACCATGTAACTTCAATAAAAGTATTTTTTCTTGTACTATTAGAACAATTACAATTTTTTCCAGTATTATTCAATTAATAATAACCAAAAAGAAAGTAACGTTTTTAGAGCAAATTTAATTGTTTGAGTTCTGATTTCTAACGCAAGTACAATGTTCGATTCACGCGGTTTTTGACGTCGAAGCAGGAGGCACCCTTGCTACTGCGATCGGTCGGTCCAGTCAGCCTCCAGTTGGTTTGCCGGCGCCGCGACGGAGCGACGTCCGTGTCGACGTCGAATCTTTCAACTGCCACCGCTCCCCGCAACTGTGAACATACCCCTTACTCAATCACACTCGCGCTTCTACTTAAACACGCCGTGTTTCAATAGTTTAACAAAAACAACAAAAATACATAAACAAAGCGGGATTTCCTGCGGACAGTTTTAATATGTCTGATAGTATAATGACAATTATTATTTGTTGTATTTTAGCTGGTTTTTAAAAACAAAAAAAAAACTCCTTAATTTATACAGTTACAAAAACGTTTCAATTATTTACTTGGCTACCAAGCCAGGAAGTAATTATTCAGAGTTCGGCGCGTAGTAAAAAAAGTTTTTCAATTCGTTTTGTAATAAAAAAAATTGTGACCCGGGGTCCGCGACGGATTCCCGCGGGTTTTTGGCCATGGCAGCCCTTATTTTGGCTGCCTTGATGGCAACGACCATGGCTACTCCAAGCAGAGGTCAAATGGCACCGGGAGAAAAAATACCCTTGGGTAAGTTTATCAAATATATTACGAATCATACACGCCTACAAAAGAAATGTATCTCAAAAATGGCTTTTTTACAATTTATTTAAAACTATAAATAAATATATATTTTTTAAATATGTATTTTATTGTGTTCAATTAAAACTCTTGTTTTTTTTAACTATAGATTAAAATCAATTTATTGTTTTAAACGAATTGAAATTAATCTTGCAATAATTATTTTTTTTAGATTCAATGCTAATTTGATACTAAAAAATAATTTTCTGAACCAAGGAAAAATTGACGTTTTAATCTGCATTCTAGCTGTTTAATATACAAAACTTTTTATAATATTTCTGTTGTTAAAACCCTCTTTTTAACGTGAATGTATTTTTTTACATTAACGTGATTATACATTTGCAGCACTAAAAAATATTTTTCTCATAATTTATTCAATTAAAATATAGTTGACGAAAATTAAATATATTTTTTTGCTTCGGCAAACCTTGTTGCAAATATTTCAAAAGTATCAGGATTAAATAAGTTGAATTTTGGTGAACAACATAAGTTTTGTAATACGAATACTTTGTCATCTGTCTTTCAAAACCAGCAAAGTCTGTATTTTCTTGTATTCCTATAAGAAATACATTTTTTATATTCTTGTAACTAATATGCCATAAAATCTTTATTACATTATGGATAATTATATAAAAGAATAAAACTATTATATCATGAATATTTTTTTTTATTTAATGCTCCCATGGTTAATAAAACTCGGATAATATTTGTTTACCTTCTGTTATATTTTATGAGAACTGTAATAAAGATCCAGAAACTAACTAAAACACACATTCTTTGTGATAAATATCTTTTACCATGACTTAATCTCATTTATAAAAAAAATATGATCTATTAAAATGATCATATTTTGTTGTAATTTCTTATCCGCTATTCTATTAGAAAAGCGACTTTTTTCCTACGCAAAAATAAAGTGGAAATAATATGAAAAAACCTATCGTTTTAATTTTTCGACAATTTCCTCACTGGGTAAAAACGTATAAACATTTTTTTTCCAGTTACTGTGTATATATTGTTTTGGTGCTTTAAATAAAGGTTTAAAATATCACTTTAACTTTTTTATACGTCAATTTTGAATATATTTTAGTTATAAATCATTTTTAAGACTCCAATCATCAAAGTTGTGCCATTACGTATCTAGTTTCACAGTATTAAATTGTATATATCTTAAAACAACTTCAAAAAGTAAAAGCAACGAGGTCCAACTTAAAGAAATTTTAACATTATATTTTAGTATACTCTAAAGTTTTCTTCTTAAAAAGATATTTTTGAAACAAATAAACTTTAAAAACGTTGTAATATTATAAACATTTTTACAATTTTCAAACTAAAATTTATTTAGATATTTTAAAATCATTTTGACTCTTCAACTAAAAATATTGATAATTATTTTTATTCTAGAAGATTTTTACTGATGTATAGATTTCATATAATACTTTATTATTGATACAAGGATTTTTTCAAAAAAACTCATTCCTTTTATATTTAATTGTTTCATCATGCTGAACAATATCATAACTTTTTGAAATTCTTAGACTTATAATTATAAAAAATGAAAATTATATTTCTCGAAAAAAATTCTTATCAGATGCCGAATGAATAT
This sequence comes from Himalopsyche anomala, assembly GCA_031772345.1. Classification (NCBI taxonomy): domain Eukaryota; kingdom Metazoa; phylum Arthropoda; class Insecta; order Trichoptera; family Rhyacophilidae; genus Himalopsyche; species Himalopsyche anomala. The sequence goes on along the minus strand of CM062844.1, from coordinate 8,411,199 downwards.
TTCTTAGTTAAATAGTTTGGTGTTCAGAATGTAAAACCATTTTAAAATTCATTTTTTTATAAGTATCCATTAGTTACGAAGAATTCTCTAATATTTCTATTAATTAATAATAAAAAATTCCGACGGAACCACTAGTTGCCCTGATTTTTATTTGAAAAATTCTAAAAAACTACTTTATATATTTATTTTCACATTATTCATATTAATAATTGTGTTCTAAAATGCTATATTTCAAGTGAAAATAGCAGTTTTAAAAACAGTTCTAAACATTTTCGTTAGTTTGATTTCAAACTTAAATTAACAATCTTCAAATGAAGCAGATTGTAAAGTATTTTTTTTTTATTAAATTTTATCAAAATTTATTTGACTCTATAGAAAATATTCATAAAATAGTAGAGAAAAAAAACAATATGGAATTTTATTGTTTAAAAAAATTCCAGCACTGTAATGAAAACAGTGATTTAAAAAAACCTGATACCTATTTATTTTCCCAATGTGGGTTTTTAAAAATGTCCCCATGCGGCAACATTTCTGGAACAGGTGTGATCACTAATGACTTAACGTTTAACACGTAATAGCTGTCGTTTAATATTGGATTAACTAAAACATTAGAAGTACATTTTCATTTCGAGGAAATAAAATTTATGCCAACGCAAACTTGTACATGTTTTACCGACTGTAAGAATGATTACGTTTTTTATGAACATTTCTCTTGTTGATTACTTTTAGGCATATATATATATATTTATTTTGTTCCGACTCGTTAAAATTATTGAGATGAAATATCGCACATAAGAAATGACTAACTAGTATTTAATTTATGGTTTTTATTTGGACGGGACGAGAATGAACAATTTTCAAACATGATTGCACAGACCACATGAAACATGTATAAGAATCCAATTATAGTATGAAATAAAGGCATGGAATATTTATATTAAATCCATTTTTTTTTATACCAAACAGACTATTTACTGAACACATTTAAAACAGTATTTCACAGACCCCATAATGTGTATTAAGCAACGATACAGTATGAAATTTTAAGCATCAAATATTTTTATTAGGCCTTATTTATTTATATTTTTAATAACACGACTATTCTATTAAATTATAATAGTTATACATAGGTGTATTAGAACTATACATACTTAATTGAAAGATTCATTAGATCGTATTTTAATTTATTAGTATATGCAACTTAATAAAAACTAGTAAAATTGATTAACAAAAAAGGTACATTTCTTTTGATTTAAATTATATTTTTTTAACCATGTACGCTCCCAATGTAAAGCATATGGACTCCCAGTGGAGTTTATCTCAACAGAAGTGTTTCTACGAGAACTGCTTGTTACTCAGTTGCTCAACCTCTATCTTTCTAAAGAGAAGAGAGTAGGGATAGAAGGATAGAGATAGGACAGGACTAGTGGTAAGCTAATCGCTCTCGATACGTCCCGTTCATAGGATTGTTAATTCAAGACATCACATACATCCATGCCGTCGAACAGAAATTCATTAATGGATTGAAAAATCAATTTATAAAACTGTCCATACCTGGATTTGAACCCGTGCCCTCCGTAGCCGAAGCCAACAACGTTGACCACTCGGCCACTGAATAAATTCAAGATTAAAGTAATATTTTTGAAGCGTTTACATATTAGTTAAACGTTTCAATAATTCTGACCAAACACTAATTTAATTAAATTCGAGCGAGTATGTAGTTGTTATTGATTAATTGAATTACTGCTGTGTTTTGAGCTTCATCATAAACGATCAAATGAATGCAATAAATAGGTTATTCAGTAAAGTATAATTGGTTGAATTCGTGAACGTGATTAGTATAACAGGAATGGTGGCAAGTACTCGGCACATAAATTACGGTAGTTTAGTTCTAGCAGGTTGTGATTTTACCGGAGCAGCATATAACATGAAGGCAATGCGAGGAGCATTTGTCAACCTTTGAAATTAGCGACAATGCCGTCACCAATACATTGAGCACCCCAACAAAAGGGCGCCAGGATTTATTGCTATAGTAAAATGAATCGACTCCCATAAAAATAGATGGAATCATGTTTAGCCAAAGATGGTGCATTTATAAATAATTTCCAGCTTGACTATTGTTTTTGATAATGGCTCATAAAACATGCTGCGAATTGGAACTCTCTCTTGATGGTGTTGTAATGTTTACAACTTGGTTTTAATTTTCTCATTCCCGGCAGGGCAACGAATGTTTTGGATATACTATTCCAAAAACCAATTGTCACTTTTAATTGCTCGATAGACATGTCATGTTTAAGGAATTTAAATAAGACGACAACAATTGAACGTTAATTAAAGTAACGTATACAAATTTAAGATTGAAGCATCTTGTTTTACGCATCACTGCATTTCATTAATGTCAATGTAAAAAATACAATTTAATGTCGTCATCTTATTACGCCAATATTGAAGATTTATTTATTCTTCAAATATAGATAAAATATTGTTATCATATTTTGTAATTTTTATACGTTAATAATATATTAAACTAAATGTTTATGATCCAATCAAATAAAACTTACATTTTCTCTTATTAGAATAACAAATCCATCTGAAGTTATTACGTTATGAAGTCGGTACGGTATCTACGGTATCTTGAGAAACATAATAATAGTCCACAATAATTTATATTGTGTCAATATTGAAATAAAAACAAATGCAAATAATATGTATCGATGTTATGTTTTTGCTAAAGTCAATGCAATTTTAAAAAAAAACACAAATTTAAAATAATGATTTGATATTAAGATTAAATTATTGTTAGTTATATATTTGGTCACAATCAGCTATCAATGATAATAATAAATCATAATAAACAATTACAATGGACGTGATATTTGTTATGTTTTCATTTTTAAAGAAAGGACTTCTAGTAAGGTAATTGCTCTCGCTATGCTCCGTTTTAAGGATTGGATGGGTGGATGAGAATAAATTTGGGGTAAGATTACACATTTTAGTTGTCGTAAATGCTTACTTATAAAAGTTTGGATAAGCTTTATTGTAATGTATGTAGTATAATAATAAAAAGAATTTTCAATTAATATTCAATTGATTATTTAATTGAATTATTATTTTCAAAAACCTCAAAACAAGAGAGAAATGTTTCCATTATATGAACATTTTTAGAAGAAATTCATTTTATTTTTACGGCCACGCTAGCAAGACGTTATCTCATCTTAATTTCAAAGTAATAACAAACTTCTGTATTTGTAATTAAATCAATAACTTAGCCAACGGTTGTACGATCCACAGGTAATCTCTTTATCTTACTTTTGGAGGACACCACGTTGTTCATTGTTCCGAAGTAAATAATAAGTTAACATATCTTTTTTTGCAAATATGTACTATACTACCAATACGCCTAAAAAATACTTTATTTGTTTTTGGAGTTTCTTTAATCCAATAAATAAACATTTGACAAGTAAAATAAAAAATATATGGATGACGAACTAAAAATATTTCATCATTAATCAAAGACAACTTAAAATCACATGAACAACTACTGACTATACTACCAAAAAACATATAAGAAATATAATTATCTTTAATAAGCTTTTGAAGAATTTATTTCAAATACTAGTTCCGTAGCTCAATAAAAATCAGTCATTTTGGTCGCAAGTCTCATTTGGTAGTCATTAATTTACTCTTTAAAAAATATTGACAGAAATCTGATCGAATTAAAAATACGCATTTAATAATATTTCAATTTGTATGTGATAAAAAAGGACATAAAGACAGTAAGTAATAAGCCTGCTTTTTAGTTATTTACTCTCAAAAAATTTCTGAACACATCTCAAATCAAAAGGTTGACACACTGACCATTTATCAGTTTTAAATGACTATGAAATAAATTATCATAATGCTCTACATTGAAAGCGTACACAGCTGAAAATAATGATATCTACATATTTCGTTGCAGAAATAAAATGAATGCTTTTCTAAATACATTTGATACGTGTTTTGATTTGATAGAATGAATATACATATAATTATTTTAGTATTACAAATAAACGTTTTTTAACACGGTGCTTACCGTTTAACTTTTTCGTTGCCGTAAATAATTAATAGTAATTACCTAGCAGGCCGCCTATAATTTGCGACTATTAATTTAATTAGTTATTGACGAGATAACTCGTATTTGGCCTGTTGAGCACGAAAAAATTCACGAGATATCTCGTATGTGGCAACCATCGAGTTAAGTATTTAATGTATTAATACTAATGGAAATTGAGCAGTCGACTGTGAAATTTTGTATGTTAAAAAGTATGTTCTAAAAATCGCTTCATTTTTACTGGATTTTAGTTGTGTCTATTAAAAAAATGAACAATTAAATTGAATATCAGAACAATAAAATTTACCACAATACGTCCGTATACTGTATAATAATCTATGTTGCACCTATGTTTGAATAGACAATTCTGAATGTAGGACGTGTAAACGGATAACTATTTCCATTTGAAAGTTTACTACAAAGCTTACACCTTCAGGCTGGAATTTAAGTCGGGGATAATTACCGATGATTCAAGAGCCATTTTCTGTCGAATACCATGCAATAAATTGTAATTAGTTAGCCATTGTCGCAATCATATGCGCCATGATTTTACAAATGGCTGCTACGTCGTGTTTGTTGCAAATTGCATTATATACGTGCCAAATGCATTTTGACCAAATAATTTCCAACCAGCAGGGCTATTAGCTACATGTATCGCATGATCATGTAATAGCAACAAAAGTTCAACCCATAAAGGACTTTACACAATGCGCTAACAAACTAAACTAATCGGCGATTAAAAGTACTAAACTCGCCCGCAAAATACAAATTGCGTCACCAAAATAATTGAGGCTACTGAAAAATTTCATTCAAATGATTGAGCATTGTTAAAATATAAATAAACATATAAATTTGTTTTTTTTTTATTATTATACAAAGTACGTCAAAAAAAGAAATGATATTATATAAAAATCATGTTACCGGTTGAATGGCACAGTGGTCAACGTCGTTGGCTTCCATGCTGGATCTCATGGTTTCGAACCCCAGTACGAACAGTATTTTTACAGTAAATTTTTCGATTTCTGATCGAAGGTATGGATGTTTAAAAATTCTCCTTACCATCTCATCTCTTAACCAACGGGGTGTATCGAAAGTGATTTGCAAACCATTAGTCCTGTTCTGCTCTATTCTTTCTATCACTATTACTGCGTTAAAAATAAAGTTTGAGTGACTGAGTAACAAGCAGTTCTCGTATAAAAATCCTGATGAAATAACTATTTACCGAGACCTTATGCTCCACATTTAGGCGGCCATGGAAAAAATAAATAATCGTCGTCAACACTTAAGTGATGTCATGAATATTTAATGCTTAAAACATATTTTAAAGTAATTTTAAGCATGCCACTATATTATAAATGATTAAAAACAGTAATCACATATTGAAAAAGACAAAAAAATGGCTTGTTAGAAGCAATTGTTTAAAACATAATTCTACAAACAAATCTTCATTAACCATGTAACATGTTTTTCTAAAAAAATAACTTTATTTTATTTACTATACTTTCTATACTATACTATACTATATATATATATACAAATTAACTATACTTTCTTATTGCTCTTTAAAAGTTCGAACGCAATATTCGATTTAAAAACACAATTATAAAACTCATGATTGAGCATTGTAACACACAGCAATTTTGCTATCTGAATGAAAACTTGTTTTTTGTTGTTAAAATGAAAGTAAACTTTGTATCTGTAATTGCGTTTGAAATAAAATGCACTTGTTTCACGAACGTTACATTGTCCAAACAAACGCATTTTAATTCAAAACATATTTTAAAACCAAACCGAAGTAACTCTAAACAATTAAAATTAATGAATATTTTTGGAAACAAAAACTAGACTGATTTACGTTTCCCTTTATAGGTTTTTTTTTAGAAATTAACGATACCTGGAAAGCTAAATAACGTTTAACACGGCAAGCTTTAGACACCGACTCCTTCTTAATATTTGTGTTGTTTTTAAATATATTATTAAATAAAGTATTCAAAATTAATTTAAAGATGTTCAGTATCAAATATAAATTATATTAAAGGTATTATATTGTATGAGAATGTCGTCATCAAAACCGGTCCTTATCATATTTATAAAAGTGAAAATAGTACAAAAAATATTTTATTTTTGAAGTATTCATATATGAAAGCAATAATTATTGATGCTATATACCAATACGCAAAAATTATTTTTCTGTCACAACATACATTCGTACACTAATATTGTTTATTGTGTTATAAAAACTAGTCAAAGTTTGCTTAAATTCGACAACACAGTAGATACTTTCTTTTGTGATACGGACACCATTTGAATAATAATTTAATAAGTAGCGTATATGCATGAAACATATTAAGGAAACTTAATATACAAACTAAATTATTTTGTTTTCAACAACAATAATAGTTTTTAGTTTAAATGTTTGATACAGATTTTTATTTTAAATACAAATTGTGAAATTTGTAACCATAATTCTTTTTTTTTAAATATATTTTAACCTAACAATTCAATGAGAAGTTTATTGAATTTATTGTATCTGTATTGGTCTATTCAAACTACGAATAACTGTATTTGTTAAATACGAAGGAAATTCAAGTTTGTGTGTGTTTTGAAAATCAGCATAAAAACAATGATTGAAAGCAAAAAGTTATTCTATAAACTCGATAAACCAGAAAAGATAATAAAATTGAACTTTTTGCTGACATTATCTCGGGAAACATCGAGCATTGTGAACCAAATAGTGTGAGTGGTAAATTACTCCCGTACGTTATTTATTTTACTTATTACCATTTGTACGATAACGTGTGCATCGTTCACGTATCGCAATCGCAACATAGCTTAATTCATAAGCCTTGAATGATTTCATATTTTATCGGAACGTTTTGTCCCACCATAAACTTATATAATAATAATATTTATTGAACAAAATAAATGCGTTACGTTTTTCCAAAGCTTATTTTATTTTTGATAACTTGTTTTCATGATTTACATTTTGAAATTAAAAATGTTTTAACCATGCGAGAAAAAAAGTGAATTTGTATATGGTGTGGCATTGTCTTTAATTGTAATAGGTAAAATATTAACCTATTCGATTTTTTTGAAAAAAATATTAAACATGATAAACATTGCTTATTTTCCTTTAAAAGCAAGAACACTTTTTGTATAAAATTTTTGATAAAATATTTGCTAACGTTGCGCTTAAAATGTCGTACACATTTAAAGTTTTTGTGTAGACTTTTTATGCTTTGCTATACATTTCGGGTATCTTTTAAAACAAAAAATATTGACTAAGAAATTTACTTTTATATTAGGCATAATTAAAAATAACGATGTATATAATAATGTATGTTGTATAATAAAGAACATGTCTTTTCGTAGACGAAATACGAATAATCAGTATTAAAATTAAATACTCGATATATTTATAAAACTTGAAAAATTGGGTTTATTAAGTAATACCAGTATATTACTGCGTGTGCGATATTTTTATAAAATAAAGTAATGTAAAAACAGTTTTAAGATCATTTTCAAAAATTTCATTGCCTAATTTAATTTATTTTGTTAATACAAAATCAATTCAATAATGTTGTCGCATATCTCTGATAGTTTAAACTATAAATTTGCACTGTTATAAACGGTTCCCATAGATTGAGTACTTACTGCGAATGGTCTATGGCAGCACCAGATTCGTCGTACCAAACCGACGGTTCGTTATCAGTATCATGGCTGTAAATCAACGAAGATAATAAGACGGGAATGATCCCGATAGAACAGTTGCTCCGAACCATTCTATTATGGCATTGTCATCACTTTCACGACAAATATAAATCCTTTCAAAATATTTTGATAACAATGACTTAGATCTGCATAAGACAAAACCTATTCGACTGGAATTATTATGTCGTATGTTAGTATAGGTGCTTAAAAATGAATAATAAATTACCCACCAACGTTTATTTTGTTGTTAATTTTGAATCTTATCCATAAGTTTAATGTTTCCAAAGATTACTTAGATTTTAGTTAGCAATGATTTGCATTTTTTGGCGGTAAATATTGACTTTGTGTTTTTTTAAATATTGTCTACACATATTTTTTGAATGCGTACATTTTTACACCCTAGATCAGCGATTTCCAAACTGGGAGGCGCGCCTCCCTGGGGAGGCATGGACTATTGCAAAGGGAGGCGCGAACAGTCCAACATATTTATTTACCCTTTAAAACGTGTCTTTATTACTATATGAAATAAAGTATGGGGAGGCGCGAAGATATTTTTTTCTTCAAAGGGAGGCGCAATGACAAAAAGGTCGGAAACCACTGCCCTAGATACAACAATGATAAAAAAAACACCACCCACCACCGATCTTGTGGTATATTTTGTATTGAAAAAAAATCAAATGTGATATGGCAACGCAGGAGTGTAAATCATTATTCACTATCAAAATAATTTCTAATTTATATCTGACCGAATCACCGAATCACCGAATTTCAATTGAATCATAAAAAAATATGAGGAACGGTATATTTCACAATAATATTTTTGTCGGAAATTTTCATGTTAATTTATATTCAAATGATAAAAATATAATATTTATAAATAAAAAATATATTTTTTTCTGTCATAAAATATGTAGTACTTAATAATCATAAGAACATAAGGAGGAATCTTTTGCGAGTAATTTTAATTCCAAATTGAAACAATTAGCCAAAAATCGAATAAGTCAAGAAAGTTTTCAAACACTAAATATGCAGAATAATTTACGCCAAAGTTTACATCATATGTCTACGTATATCTTCGGGCTGTGGAAAAAGTTTTTGCTAGTTACATATTGACGTAATTAGCATTCGAGTTTAGAGACACTGCATACGAGAGCATGCGCATTTGTTGTTTATAAACAATGGACGCGTTCACATATCGTTTGCGCCCTTGTGACGTTCCCTTAAATCATACCGCTATTAGCCGCCCCACAAAACACATAGAACAGGGCGGCAAGGCACAAACAAAAGCCGAAACCACTGCAAAATCGTTTGATGGACTGACAGACGTTCGTCTAAAAGTCCACCAACAAACTTCTCGATCGATAATCAACTGCTTAACAGTTTTTTGGCCGTATAAACTGTGTTGAACTCTTTAGCCTGCCGGAAAATTCAAAGCGTTTCTAGGCATCGAGTATTCTGGGTGAAAAACTTTGAAGTGTTGTTGTTAGTGGATTCGGTTGCCGTTTGCTTTGCTTCAAGTTAACTATTAATTAAACGGCTGGGTATGATTTGGAATTTTATCAATAAAAAAAAGTTTAAAAGTTGCTTTTAATTTTGATTTACAGCTACCTAATTAAATTCAATTTCTTCTTACATGATATTCAAACGTACAAATTAATTAACTCCTTTCAGATAATTTTTAGTTTTCACAAATTGCAATAAGTTTCTATAAATATATTGAAAACTATTCCATCGAAATAATATAATTTAAGTCTTCTAAGATTTCGACTGAAGTTGCTTGATTTAATTTCAATATTAAATTTGAATCTTTCAGATTATGTACATGCACACAGATTTTGTCACCAAGGACCCCAGTCAGTTCAAGTTCATCCGTGCACTTGAACGCCCGAAGATGCCGAAAAGCAAAACCCGGGTCGTCTGTGAATGTACATAATCTGAACGATTCAAATTTAATTTAAGTCTGTTTATAAATTCTATTAAAATGATTATTAATACATTATTCCCGCAAAACCTTGAAATATGTTTTTTTTATTTTATGTCAATATTTAATGCTATAATTGTATGTAATTGATAGTAAAAACGTTATTATTCAAAATTTTATTTTATATACTACCCATTAAAATGGTATAAGTAATATATCTACCATGGTTTCTTTAGATATTTTTGAATTTACGAAAAAAACGCTATAAACATGGTTTTGGATTTCACTCATTCTCACAGCAGTAAAGTAACCAGTAAAGCCACCGTTAATAAATTTAAATATGTTTTTATTTTTTGCATATATATATATATATATCTCTTTCTTCGTTTATAGTTGTCTGATTCTTGATGAATTAAAAAAAAAAAATTATTGCCTAAAAAAATATATCCAATTTCGGCCAATAATGGCCACATACATCTTAAACTCGAGTGCTTGTGATATTTATTCTTTTATAATTAATTTCAAGCAACTGTGACTTAAAAAAACAGCTTGGTCGTTAGCTGTAATGTATGATTTTTTTTCATTTAAATTAGAGATATAAAAACAAAACTCGAAATTATGGTAAATGGTCAATCCCGGGATTGAAAAATTGTGTACTCTGAATTTCCGAGATCGCAGAAAAGGACCGAGATTGGATGCCCTAATTCTAATACATAATAATCATATTGAATTCGTATTATTTTAATATTATCAGCGCACGTACATATACAAGTATATATTTGTTTTAATAAAATATAATGAGATACTACCGGTAGGATGAAATAATTATAATAATTTTGAGTACTGGCACTCGAATAATGATAAAATATTATAGTAGATGTCTGTTGGTAGTCAGATTATTTTTTGAGTACCCAATCCGACAGATACACGCAATCATTTAAGTACGCGAGACCACAAAATGATTTAAAAACTCATCGTTCGTAGTGCGTATTTCAAAATTGACTGTCTAGAAAATCGTATAAATAGCTTTAAAAATAAAAAAGGTCATAAGCTTCATTTTTAAATTATTTTTAAAAAATATCACCAAATTTTAGCTGCCTGTTATTTTATTATACGACAAGAACATAAAAACGCTATCATCTATGTTTATTCCAAGAATTGAATAGTAGGTACCTCGTAGTTGTGAGATTTATAATTAAAAATAATTTATTAAAATTAATAGATGATTTATGAAGGCACTTCAAGATTTTACGTCAAATCTTGATAATAGAAATTATCGTTTTTTTAATAGTAAAAAAGCTTATTTTTTTGTCCCTATGTAAATATTTAATATGTGTAACACGTTACTGCAATATTAAACATTTGGGTTTATAATTAACTACATAAAGAAATTAAACATTTGTATGTAGCTAAACAAGTGATATTTTTTTTTTTTGCGAAACGAGAACTATGATACAAAGTTCTAAGTCTTTTAATGGTATTCATTGTTAATTTTGTCCCGCCTAAAATTTACACTTAGACAGAATATTGTATCGTTACTGTAATAATTTTTTTGTATTTTGTAAAAATGATTTGAATAAATAATATTTCAATGATCAAATAGTGATTTTAAACAAAAAAAATAGACAATACAAGTAGACATACATTTTTTTATGTTTTAATAAATAATTTTGCATTGTAATTTGTATAGATTATTGTTTATCTGAATAAATAAATTACAATATCAATAATTCAGTTGAATATCAATGGAAAACGCTTTAGTTGAAGATCTATGTTTCTTAATATTAAAATTGTGAATGTTTTCTTTAAAAATATATATTTTATGATACATGAATTGTATGTTTTAATGAAATATTACAAATAATATGATGGGTAATACATATTTTAATCGCAAAAAATTTATAAGTGTGTTACATGAAAAAGTATAATGATTTAAGGTTTAAAATAATATTACGAAAGAATTTCAAATAAATATATGTATTATTTAGATTATTCCACTATACATATTTCATGTTATAATAAATGAATTTCAAATAAGCACATTATACAATGAAAATTATTTGTAAATTTAAGTTTTCTTATTCCACCGAAAAAAAATATATGTAAGAAATAATATAATCTGTTTTTGAAGAAACAGTTTTTAAGAATTATTTATGATATGTAAATGTCGAGTAATTGATTAGCAGACTGAAAACTTTGTCAACATTTTGCTTTCGATGTATGTTGTCTATCCCATTATAGTGTTTTATATTGCATTTTCTTAACAGACGATCAAGAAAAAAAAACACAAATAAACTATTTTGAAAGGTTTATCAAAATCAGTTAGTGTAAGTTAATGAATCTTTACATATATTTTTTAATAAGTTTTCCACTTTGAAATCGATAACATAATACGGGTATAAAACATCATATTTATCACAATGTGTTAAAGCGATGTTTATTTGTTTGAATAATTATTTTTAACTTAAAATTGTTATTAATGGATGATTAAACGAAGCTTTTGGATAAATAAAAATATTTTTCAAACAATTAACGAAGCTGATGAAGTTTTGCTTGTTTTGAAAATTGTTTTTTTTAAAATGAGTATATTAAGTTTAACGAATATTCCATCATGTTAAAATTTGTAATTAAAATTTCTCTTCTATGGATTCACATATCTTTATAGTTTGTGCCAGACGTCATATTGTTTTCCAAAATTTTACATGTAGCGTCAAAGAACATACTAGATTCCTTTTCAGTAGAGATAATGGATTTGGTATGGACATACCCTGCGGCCTGACGTCTCCAATATACTGGTCATGAACAGAAAACCACAAGGGAAAATTGGAAAGGACATGTGTACATAAAAGCTCTAGAAAAAGAATAGTGTCCCTTAAAAAGGGTACAATTATTATACAAGGTGCTCGAGATATTGAATTAGAAAATATTGTGTATAGTTTTAAAAAAATCATTAACATGATAAAAAAAACTGCGTGAAATTATAACTTAACAATAAACCTTTAACGTAAATGTTTTATGTATAGTTAATAATTAATTATGTTATTAGTTTTGAAAGAAATTTACTGATGTATAAATTAAACCATAAAAGTACTTTTACCATTTTAACCAACCAAAAAATTTAATTTATATGAAAAACCGGAATGGTAATAATGCAATTTCAATGCCATATCAAAAAGGATTTTATTAATAGAATCAAAACAAATTGAATGATTTTTTAAAAAAAATTATTACTCGGTCAACCGAAAATACTCAATATTTTCTCCAACTCCATGTAAGCTGTTTAAAATAACTAATTTACAATCGAATTTAAAGCGTGTGTTGCTCGGATAAACACTAACTATGATGATTGATGATAATTAAGTATGTGTATTTATAGTTTATAAATACGAATAAAAAGAAGTCTTAAATATTATCAAATAGGGATTTTTAATTTTGTTGAAATACATTATTATATTTTCTTTGAAACACTCCGTATAGAAAAAGAGATCTCAGTAAGGGTCAAATGTCGAAATTGTGTTGGTATTTTTCTAGTCAAATATGACTAGAATGAAGAAGCAGAAAATTTTAGCAAAGAAATGCAATAAAATTTTATTAAAGAATATACCAACACATTATCGTAATATAAAAGCATTATTATTCATACCATATATCGTATTTTTTTTACTACTTTGTTAAATATAAGAAACCTATGCTACTTGGTAGAAGTTTAAAGACAAATAATAACAATTAAATTATTCAAATTCGATTAACATAAAATGTTTTGTGTACCTATTTTTCTTTTATATAATATGTCACTAAAGATAGGATTAATGATGTTTGTTTACCTTTGCGATAAAAAAAACTTTTATTACTATTCTAATAATTGTTTTTTAATAAAATGTTAACGAAACGTAGCTAGTTTTATAAAAAAATCAATATTTAATAACTTAATTACTGGCGTGATATTGGCTTTTGGATGTTTTCTTGAACTAACAACATTTCATAACTAGCATTGTGTTTTTAGACTACGATATAATACGCAGTAATACTTAAACTACGTGATTTTCCAGAATAATAAACCTAGTTGTAAGAAGGAATATTTTTAATTACATTAATATTTTATTCATGGGGCATGCCATTACGTTGGTCAAAACGTTTGCTTGATACTAATTTCATTCACTGTTACTGATTCTGAATGCTAATTGATCATTTAGCGAAATTTGTTATTCAAGTAGCCATCTGGAAGATCATTACTCGGGCTCAATAAATATTATTACAGGCAATGTTAATTATTATTCAGAAATGCGATTCGGGAAAAAAATGGGAATGTTCTACTTTTTAGATCTCTACGGCGCAAAGGTCAAATTACTCAAGTGTCATGCCACAATTAAAGTGAAAGCCGAGTCAATATTTTGTAGTTGGAGAGATTATCACGTTTCTTTAAAAGGCAATTTTCTGAACTAAAGTGGATAAATAAACCATTAAACGTTTTGATATTAGAACGAAAATTTATTATTAGGAAGTATTTCAAGTTATTAAAAAACGCTCTTGAGAATATCAACATCTTTTCGGTTAAATGATATTTTTGAACATTCAATATAATATCAAATCAAGAATCAAAGTTTTTTTTGCGGCATTATAATTATAAAATAATATAATGATATCTACTTCTATATTTTTTAAATGTAAGACATTTCAACAACAAAAAAAAAGTTTATCGAATAATTTTGTAATATATCAGGAAAAATTTTCGAAACATTATTATGGAGAGCTTATCAAGCAATTTAATGATTAAATTTTAAGCCTTTTATTTAAAATATGTACATAAATATAACATTTATGATTAAAAGATTATAACTGATATATATATATATATACGATAGAATAGTAATGGGTTTGATTTTACCGATAATATGGCGAGGACAAAGAAATAGCTCACCATTTTCACTAAAGGTTAGTATATACCTTCCGATTCCATATCATTTTGTCGGGTTATTGAAAATATTTTTTAATTCCAGTTAAAAAAGCTCTTTATTGTCATATTAATCAAAAGTATACTAAGCGCATGGATTAATTGAGAATTTGTAATGTCTAAATGAAACTCACGTATGATATCTACCATGAATTATTCCGTGAATATATAAATATGGGTTTATTTGTTGGCTTTCGCACGACGCACGTACATAATATAAATCATAAAGTGGGATATAATATCTCCCAAACCATAATATTATATTAATAATGATAATAAAATTTCGTCATATTTGAACGGAATTTGACCTATTCCAAATAAACGATTATTACCCCGGAACTTTTATCTGTTTTTTATGCAAAAATATTTTTTCTTTTTGTTGAGCAGTTTGCTTTTTTTTTTTTTAGTAATCGAAAATAACTGATTTTTTGTAATTATACACTGATAGAAGAAGACATCTTAATTCAAAATGAGTATGTCACAAATTTTTTGATATATGTACATGCATAGTTAGCACCAAGCAAAAAAAATATCAGAATTAAATAATTTGACAAACCTTGCTACATTTTTCGAATAAAATTGGGGAGTATTTTTTTAAATTTTATTTCATGCGAATACGAACAACAAAATTAATTATTTATTTATATTTAATTTTTAGCATATTTATTACAAAGCAAGCGGTATTTTAGAAAAAAAAGTTAGATACGTTGTACACACTTACACAAGTATCGTAAAAATGAATTAATATCAGTAAATACACATTGCAATAGTGTTATCTCCGTAAAATAAAAATATGTAAGCTAGTCTAAGGATTATGAAGTCTCGGGACTCGAGACGTGATAAAGTCAAAGTCTCGGGACTTCCCGGGACTTGGGACTTTTATTTCCTCTTCAATAAAATTATAAATTTATCAAAATGAAATATTTGTATGTATGTACTAAAAAAGGATGATAACGGTACATGTATTGAAAAAATATCAATGAATTGGGTAAAATTATGACCATTACTTCACAAATCACAATACAGCTTTTATATTTTTTTTGTCCTATTGAGACATTGGTAACTTTGTACACTAGTGAAAAACATTTGTAAATAAAACAACATCAGGTATGAACATTTAATTATAATATTTTGTAATTTGTTTTTGCAACAGTTATATTTTTCATACGATTATAAGTTGATTTAAACAAACATAGTATGTATTATTTACACAAAAGTTAATATTTTATTTTTGCTCATCAAAATATAGTTTTAAAAATAATAATGAATTTAATGACGAATCAGACAGCCGATTTCTTATTTTTTTAATAAACGTTGTTGAAACATTGTTTTTCCAAAACATTGATCTTTCGTGTATTCTTTTCGAAAATCAATTTGTCCCAACAGAACCCTTGCTAATAAAACATTTATAAACCGCCTTGATTTATAACATAATTTTCTAGAAATAACTAACATTATTTCTTGGAATTCTGTGCAATTATCCCATGCTACAACAATAGTTAGGCGAACACGTTTCTAAGTTTTTTTTGAAAAACCTTAAAAGTCCCGGGACGTCTCGACACAGAATCCCTACAAGCTACCAAAACACGAAGTAAAGTCGTGATAGTACTTAAAAGTTAAAGATTTTTTTTGGTCAAAATACAGTTTGACAAACCTGCCGGGTCCGAGGCGCAGTGGCCAATACCTGTTGGCTTCCTTAGCGGATCTCATGGGTTCGAGTGTTAGTACGAACAGCATTTTTTCAATAGAAGTTTTGATGTTTTTATGATGTCCAAATTTTTTTCCAGCTTTCCAATTCTGTTATTAACGGAGGGGGGGGGAGGGCGTAGCGAGAACGACTAGTTCTGTCCTAGAAATATTGTTTTATTAATACGAATCTTTTCGACAAAAAAAAATGAAAAAATGACTAACTATTGCTATACCTCTATTAGAAAGATTAAAATTAATGCTCGCAATAAGCAAAATCGATAATAATAAATAATATAAGAATAGTACATAAAGTGTTTTTTTTTAACTTTTACTCTAAGAATTAATTATAAATAAGCATTCTGAAAAGTGACAATCTTAATTCATTATAATTTTAATGCATTTTAGGCTATTGTAACATTATTGTTTGTTATAATATCAAACATAAACATATATCATACGCTTGCTTGATCATGTTTAACTTGACTAAAACTGTTTTTAATTAATCAACGGTAAGAAAGCTGGTTTTGGTAAAACATTAAAATAATGTTGTGTTTTAGTTTTGTTTTAATAAATAATTTTATATTTCTATAGTTGTTGAAACAGCGGAAAAGCTTAATCAATCAACCAGCTGGTAAACTTAACATATTGATCACCATTTGTTAAAACCGTCAAGAACAAAATGTGTACAGGGTTGCAATAAATTAATTACTTGTGATATTAAGGCTACGGCGCTGTACACACAACGATTCAATGACGACCGTACACAGGGTAATTAATTTATGAATTGACCTATGCTTTTTCCAATGAAAATAAAGGTTATGGAAATCAGTACATACTTCTTTAACATTTTATTTTATTTTGACATTTATTTTTCCCCGTAGTGAAGCGCAACCCTCGGCACATATCAAATTTTTAGCGGCAATCGATTTTTTTTCTTTCAATTTAAGTATAGTACATTTTTTTAAAATCTCGGGTCCGTGGCGCAGCGATTAACATCATCAGCTTACGTGACGAATCTCACGGATGTAAGTCCAAGTACGAACAGCATTTTTTTGATGTTCGAAGGAATGGGTGTTATGATACATAAAAAAATCCCTTCTACCCTTCTGATCCTTAAATAACGAGGGCCAATGAGAGCGATTAGTTAAATAATATACCTGTCCTGCTCTATTTTACTACTTTATTCGAAAGAGAGAAGCTGAGCGATTTAAAAATAAGGGAAGCGCTTGAACAAGAGAGATTTTTTTAATGTGAAGATAATAATAAATTTGAGATGTGTTCTGTTAATAGAAAGCCGTAGTTCCGTAGAAGTTCCGTAAATTTGAAAAGTGTTCCGAATGATAGTCATACAAATTTGTTGCCAAAAGTAAATATTTGTGAGCAAGATTTTTTGGTCATGACGTTGAACAAATTGATTCATAGAAAAACAATTCGTTATAATAAGATTGAAACTTAAAAAATAGTCTTTTCATATTGTATTTTTTGTTATGTGGCTTAGAAAAATCGCTGTGTTCTGACCTAAGGTAATATATAAAAAAAAACACTCTTTTACTGAAACCACACTTCTTAAACAAAATCAGGAATAGTTTCGCTTACGACTAGCATTATCAACTCATTTCAACTGATAATGCTCGTCATGAAAAAAACCATTGTTGTAGGTATTTTTTTCTTTACTTAAATAAAAAAAACAAAAATTTTCAAAAACACAATTTTGGATCGCTTATGGAATGAATATTTATTACTATCATTCGTATGCTATAAAATTAGGTTTATCTAAAGATTACAGAAAATGTTTCATGTATTGAGTATCAGATTTTGGTTAAGATATTTTCACAGTTTAAAAAAGAACATTCTGTTATAATAAATATTTTTAGCACATATGCACAGTAGATAGTATTGTTTTCAAGTTGATGCTTTACAATAATTGACGACAATAAAAGCATGTTCCTTAATTTTCGTCAAGTGTGTGGTCTGAAAATTAAGCGTAGACGTATACTCTTAAATGTGCTGGTAGAGGAATAGCAAGTATCAGAGGGTACTTGTGAATAACAAAGGCTTTAGCACGTGTTGTAGAGGTGTGTGTAAGTCATAGGGTGCATTAAATACGTCAAACTAGAAACAAGGAGAAACAAGTGAAAGAAGAAACACACCGAGAACGGAAAAGTAACAATGTAAAACTCCTACAAAAAAGACGATGAGTTTGTTTCTGCATGAATAAGTAATTAATAGATAAAATTATCTAAAACCGTTCAAAATCATAATAAAATTGCAATTTTCTTAACTATTTGAATGATAGCTCTATAAACAAACACAGCAGTCTTCATATTTTTGTAAAAAATGAGTTTTATGTGTCATTGCGTAGAGCTTGCAATTTCGCATACAGTAGAAAGCATTTTTTAAAATAAGCCTTTAACATGTACATTTTGATGAATTCAAATAGTGTTTATAACAATGCGGTAGTTTACATAGTCCTGCATAGCAAACACTACAATGTAAACAATATTAAAATAGCATGATAATAATAAATCAGTAGTAAATAAATTTTAACATTACTTTTTTAAATTTCAGAAAAATAATCGATCGGCCAACATTTTAGGATTATGAAAACTACTGTTTTTTTTCCCGAGCTCTCAAGTGTTTGTAAAATTTTATAATTGTATACCATATAACCTTTTTTATTGCAACAAGCCAAGTTAAAAAGTTATACATTTTTTTAATGACCTTTGTCAAATATTTAATTGTTGTATAATTGCAATACGTTTTGGCATAAGCCAGTGTATTTTATTTCCAATTCTTCAAATTTTGTTTAAGTCTTACTCAAACACAAACCTTACAAAAACTTACAAAGCTTAAATCTTTATTTTTAGACTCAAATCAATATCAAATAAAACATTTTGCTTCATCATATATCTTTTATTATTGTAAAATCGTTATGTAATAATAAGACATAGAAAGTATTAATGTTCCTCAGTTACAATATAGTGAGAAACTATTTCACAAAGCATTCTTATTTTGGAGAGACGACCAAATAGTTTTAACTAAATTTTATATTTTTTATGGAGATAAATAAATGGTTTTGTTAAACTTATAAAAAATAAATAAAATATCGTATTAAATTATTTTTTAAGTCTATTTGACATTATTAAAAAATTGTGAATTGTAGTTTGAAGTATTCTCAAATTCTTCACTGAATTTATATAAAAAAAATGCTCTTCTCTGAATTGGGGTCTCAGAGTTGGTGCTAGGAGATGTGCTAACGAGACAAAGTGCCAAGTTATTTGATATGCCTCCTGGATGTTTACATTTGATTTTAAGGATTGCAAGGAAGTTGCTCTCCTTCACTCACTATTTGTTTGCCTAGACTCAGAGGCTTTGTGTCACGCTCCAATTTAACTTTGTATCTTTCCACCATCGCCTTGATTTTCTGTTAGTTTAATATGTAGATCACGCATCTGTATTTTCGTGAATTAATTCGAAATATACCGATAAACTTGGATCTTCGGGATTAATTAAGAAAATCTCAAATGTTTTAAAACCAAAAGAAAAACCGATGACCTGAAATATTAATTTATAATGAAAAGTTTGTACATATTTTTTACGTACTATTTAAAAAATATTTTTTTATGATTTAAAATAAATTATTTTTTATTAAATTTGGGACATACCAGACGTGATCGTGTCATTCAAAATATTATATATGTCGTATTCCAATGTAAATTTTTAATTTTAATACATGATATATAATTATTTTTTGTTTTGGTTTTGACATTCAATGTTATTACTTTTTGAATCTTTAAATGTTGTACATTTCCTTTCATCTTTTGGCAACTTCAGGAATTCAAGTGCACGGATAAACTCGTACTTACTTGTTAGTTTATATTTCGTTCACCAGTTTATTCGTGTACTGAAATGCTTGATTTTGCTGAAAACGAAAACCTTAGTGACAAAGCATGTAGTAATGAATAAAATTGGAACGATTTAAATTGAATATTGAAATTCTGTCAAACATTTTCAGTGAAATCCTAAATTATTTCTTGAACGTTTCACTATTGTATAAAACGTTGAAGACATATGTTTAATGACAATGATACAGAATTTTTCTAAAAAGCATATATTTCAACGTTAAATTCACACCCACAAAATTGGAAACAAATATAAGTCCAATTTTATTATACCCTCTATTCATCGCAAAAGATTATAATTGGGTGGTAAAGTTGTACTCTGAAATCTATATAATATCGTTTGGAGCATAAATAATTAATTATTGATAAATTTGAATTATTTTCATTTTGTACACTTCCATAAAATTGTTTGTCGATAACGACCCGGGTTTCGCCTTTCGGCATCTTCTGGTACTATTCAGTGTACGAATGCACTCAAATTGGCGTTAGTTCTCTCTCTCTAGTAAGAACTCGTCAGTTCGAGTGTAAAAAATGAAAATAATTCAAATTTAACATTCAATTTCCACCAAGCACATTCAGTCGAAATTCTAAATTATTGATAAATATAATTATTTGAAATATTCTAAAGAAAAAGATTTAAATTTAATGAAATAGAAAATTTTCAACCAGAAGTTTTATATTATTATTATTACAAAATTACAAAAAAAAAAAATATACATTCGTGAACATATTTTTCAGTTACAGTGTATTAAAAAAAATATGAACATATTTTTATTCACTCAAGATAACAAAAATGTCACTAATCCATCGTTTTTTCAAATAAAAAGATAATGTAATTAAAATTCATCCAGTTAAAAAAGAAAACAACGAAAAAAGTAATCTGTTAGTTAATGTAGAGATCAAGAGTTGGTTTTTTTTGCATACATAAAATTAATGGGAGAATTAAATGCTTTACTGAAGGTGTGTCTTTGTTTTCACCATTTTTTGACGCGTGTGCTGGTTGACAAGGGTTATTCTATAACAGGCAAAGAATGTTGCGGAGAGAGAAAGCTGTTTATCACTAAAACAATTTATGAAATATATAGAATAAACAACCTCTTCAAAATACAATTTGATGCAAAATGTTTCCCGTTTTCATTTGTCAACATTTTTCAACACACATGAAAATCATCATCAGTTTTCTTACACGTCAAAGAAAAAAACGGATTATCGAGTTTTTCACACTTTTCTTTGAGTATTGAACCATACTATAACAGTGATTTTTTTGATGCGTTAAGATATTTAAGCAATGTTTGATTCCAAATAAACCATAAATAAGTTTCAATAAAGCTTTCATAAGCAGAAATTGTTAAACGAGAACCGGTTCCAACTCAATCGTTTTTTCCATCCAGTTTTATTTTGTTGAAAACTTACAAGCAGTACCTATATCTAAGTGGCTTATTACATTATTTATACTATATAAAATTTCAGTTAATAGATCGCGACCTGAGTAATACAAGGTTATATGTGAAAAAAATTGACGAAACAAAAATAACAACGTATACCATTCATGGTACTTGGAAGACTGTCGCAATTTTACTTCTGGTTTGTCAAAAAAAAAAATACATATAACTTTGAAGTACTCGGGTCACGAGAACATTTAGTAATATAGTAGTTGAATATAGTACATGCATTTGATGCACATATCTTTGTACCGAAGTGTGTAATAATTATATAAAGATAGCAAACTGAAAGGTCGGTTTGAAAAACTATTATGGGCGGAAAAAAGGAGTAATAATTTAGAACTATGATTTCAGCAAAAGCAGTTTAAGTTAAAAGTGAGTTTTATTTTGATAGTTGGTATAAAATCGAGCGTTACCTTACTGCTTAGGCAAGCTTTTATCAAAAGCATATTTGCTGTATAAAACTTTCAATTAATGCGCGTCTACAAGGAAACATAGCTTAATGCCCAAAACCTTAGCAAAGCCACGAACAATTTTTTCCCTATAATTTTTCAAGCTTTAAGTTGAGATAAAACTAGATTACAAAATAATCCAAAAGAATGAATTTTCATTTAATGTATACATATCTATACTTACCAAAAAACCTTAGATTTTATAATATTTTCGTAAGATTAATTATAGTTTTTTAAAAAATGATTTTGTCTCCTAAAATTTTTTGATTTTACGTAAATACCACAGACAAATATTCAGATTCGTTTGTAAATTTTGACACAAGCAACATTTTCCAATACTGATTTTATTTTGATAGTAAACCCAATTTAGACGATATATAATTGTAGCGCTTAGAATCAAGTCACATTTTGCCTTTTTGAGTTAAATATGCCAAATGAATTTAAATACATCAATACATGTATACAGTTGTATTCTAAAAAATACTTTCAACAATGTTAAAAGCACTGCCAAAAATCACTTTTGGTGTCAAACTCACATTTTTAAATGAATTAAATGAGATTTAACCATTAAAGAAGTAACACACAGCCCGAGCATTTTTTTGCGAAATATTCGCGCCACTCGCATCCGTTAAAAAAAATATATCTCTAAAACTGGTCAATTTATTTGAGTAAAATAAAAAGCATTTTCAAAATAAAAGATTTTTTATAATTTACAAAAGCTAAATTTGTATTTTTTAACATTGCACAAATTAAAATAAAAGAATAAAAACGATTAAAGTATTATTATCGATTATATTATTATATCGCAGATGTTTATATTATATTACTTTTATGAAAAAAATATTTATCGAAACCGAAAATAAAAATATGGATCGGTAACTCAAAGACATTGTTTATGTAAACTTTATATTTATATCTTGAATAATATTATCATTAATCAGTGTGATCCGATAGCGAAATGAACCATAATCAACGGTCCCGTACGGGACCATTGGGCGTTTAAAGGTTAAAATGAACCAATTTGCGATCTGTATTTTTTATAGTTTAAAAGTTTATTTTTTATTTTAAAAAAGTCTTATTTTTCACTCGGCATAAATATGTATAGTAATAAATATTACTTTTTTAAAACTACTAAACATGGTGCTTCTATGGATTTTTGCGATTTTTTCATGCCTCAAATTTCGTAAAATGTGATTTATGATTCGAAGCTGCTCAATTGCACTTTCGATACAATGTGATATTCTTATAACTTTATGTTTTGTATAAAGAAAAAAATGTTTGAAAAAGTCACTTATCAGTAAGCTGAACCAAAATAATTATTAAATTTATATTAGAATTATTTTCATAATGTACGTTTCCATAAAAATCTTGGTCGACCACGACCCGGGTTTCGCCACTCGGCATCTTCCAGTGTTACTCAGTGCGCGAATGCACTCGAACTAACTCAGTTCGAGTTCTCTCTCGAAATTTTAAATTATGTTAAATTTAAATTAAACATAATTAAAAGAATGAAAGTTAGTTATTCAACTGTTATAAACGATATTAACTAATTGAGGCACATTTACTCAAAACGCAATGGAATCAACCTTTAAAAATAAGTACCTCTTTAAAAATTAATTCACTTTCATAACGAATTGACTCTGTCTTCTGTTGGATTTTATTATGCACCTTTTGTTCTCGTTGGTCCTATTCAAATTCTTTAACTAAGAATAACTTCTTCACAAAAACGAAATTCACAATCCAGCTTTTTAAAATTATGCCCTGCTTGGAATTTTGATCGCCAAAGTAATATAATTAGAATTTTTGCTTGTTCACTTTCTCAAATACGAAACGAATTGTTTTTTGCATTTAATACCTACTTTAACTCATTTAATAATTTTTTTCAAACAACAAAATCATTTAAAAAAGTGAACGGTTCAACGCTATGCGTTATATATATTATTAAATTAATTTTTAAGTATAAACGGCAGCAGACTTAAAAAAAAAATACATAACAAATTATGGTTCTAAAATATATCTCGTTACGGTATTTTTCATTTTTTAGCGACTATGGTAATTAACAGTATTTTTTGTAAGTATTTGTCAATACTATTGCATTTAAGCTACTGCAAAATGTGTTTATTGAATGTTTTATCACAGACAAGGTATATTTCTTGATAGTGTTGCCTTTAATATGGATTTGTTGTATGTCTTGGACCTCAACTCTTAGCGATATTGATAAACTGTTTTTCGGCTAAATCTGTAAGTATAAGTAAAAGTTTGGGCGAAATCAAAGAATAATATTGTTTTAGATATATAGAAAACAAAATATCTAATTTATTACAAGAAGCCCTGCAAAATATTTTTTTGACCCATATCATGAATTCATTGTTTTTTATACTCATTTTTCTCTGCAAACACATAAATGATTCATCTCGATTTACTTACAATTAGCGATTGAAATATACTGTATGTCAAAAATTAAAAAAAAACAAGCTTCGAATAAAGCTGGTTTTCATTTGATATGGTTTTTAAATTTATCATTGTCATCAATACTGAAATCAGTAGATATATTTACCTGTAAATTTCATCAGAAGTAGAAAATACCTTCTCACATTCAATTCTTGTTGAATGAACAGAAAGTTAATCGTTCACTATCGGCAAATATTTAACACACCTTTCCAGATTCAAATCATTCTAAGAAATTACATCTTAATTTCCGTCTTAGCTATTTTTCATACTGAAATATTAATTATTTTATAATAAAAATGCACCCATTAAATTACAATAATAAAAAAATGAGACTTGTTACATGGTTAATATTAAAAATACTGCATTGAAAAAAATCTCGCAAAAGTAAAAGAAGACAAATAATATGTATTAAAAATAATCTAATTGTCGTTTTTATAAAGTAAGTTTATAATAAAATTATTAAAGTGTATGGAAAACTAGTAATTGAATTTTAAATCTATATAATTTAGTTTTCATTTCATAACAAAATTAGTTTATTTTTAATGCTATGATCTTTTCATTATACCAATTGAATTTTTTAATAATCAACAAACTTTTTGGCACTATTGTAAAATGAAAACATGCTGTTAATAAAATTTTGCATAAATTATAATTTACAATTCTAAAAACATTTTTTATTTTAGGATTTCAAAACATGTACTGAAACAACGGAGATTTTTATGGACAACATTTAATAAGACCTGATTAAAATAAACGCTACGAATTTTGTATTTGATTTGATGTTTCTCTTAATCAGCAATATAGCGTCACAGACTTCAGATATTCAGAATTACTATTTTTTTGTTCTGTAAACAAAAAAGGTCGGTATATTTTACACTTTACAAGTACACCAGCCATTTTTTTTTTTATAAAATTGTTAACTTTATAAGAAAGTGTCATTGTCCATATCTTACTACGTATGATAAATCAACGTTGATATTGTAATCCATTTAAAAAAAAGTTTCTCGTTGAAACAGATCGTTTTATTTTTAAAGCTATACTGTAAACTAATTACAAAATCTCTATTCACAACAGTTAAAATAGACAATGTAAAAGCGGAAAAGAACTGCTGATTCATTTGTTTGACAACAATGCTACAAAGGTAACTTCTGTTGCATGAAGAATCATGCCTTTATCTATTATAAAAAATAAAAAAATGTTACAATAAAAGTTGCGACCACTGCTAGTTATAAAGTTTTATTTTCAAACTTGGAATAACTTATTGAAAAAGAATTTAATTGTATTTATTTTTCCGAACCGATTTCCTTTCTTTTATATCCAATACTGAAGGTTCTCAATTTTTAGATTCTTTCCAGCCAGTGTCTTTCTACCGGATGATTCTCTAACAAAATCAATTCAGTTGTGGACCAGGACATCGTAAGAATTATTGGTTGGCTTTAGTACTATAACGTGAATATACATATATTATAAATTTAAAAAAAAAACAAGACTTTATCAATTTATTTTTTTGTTGGATGGGAGGGATCATTTTTAAATATTTTTCTTACTGTTATTATAGTAAAGATTCAGTCATTTGAAATATAAAAAAATAAAAGAAATTAAAAGCAATTCATTTGTTTGAGATTCACTGAATACAACATATTTATTACACAGTTCATCTCAAAATATATAACTTCAACTTCAATTATAATGTTATTGAAAGTCTTATATTTCCAATTAAAACCAATGACCGTATTTAAAGGTAAGTTGGAATTAGATAATTCATTCAAATAGTGTATCGTATTTTTGTATACAATTTTACTTTAAATTTCGTGCTCATTGAATTCAAATTAAATAGATTTTTTGTCTGATATCTTCATTGGCCTAAAATACATAATCAGGTAGGTATATATTTATTAAAAAATATTAGAACTCTGAATGTGGTTAACTTTTCCGGTTCTAAGCTCAAGAAATGCGACTCCAATACCCACATTTTCTTAAATATCTATTTTAATTTGGGTGATACAATGTTTATAATTAAGGAATTCTTATATCATAGTTTTTTGAACCTTTTGTAGTTTATATAAATACGCGATAATGCGATAACGAGATAAGCACCCGCTTATCAGCGATCGTTCGTAAGATAACTGGGCTGAACGTCGCTGAACGCGTCAGTTGCAAATTAATATTTGTATTGGAATGACTTCTTTTTTACGCGCAACTTAAAATATGATTATTTATTAAAAAAACACGGATTTTTATAAAAAAATTGAATGAGGAATGATGCAGAGAGATATTTTAAAGCCCTTAGACTATTTTTTTTTGAAATTCATAAGAATAAGGCCAATAATGATAAAACTACTGGGGTCTCTAAATGACCCCCATCAGCATAGAGGTATTTTTCTTGTCTCCGAGCCGCGAGTGTTAAAAAAACAGACAGCAAATTGGAATATAACGACAATATAAAAATCTCTAAATTATCGAAATGGAAAATGTGTTTATTGAATATTTTATTATGCTACAAACTAATGATTTTTGATTGGACCACTACCACCCTTTAAAGTCGTTATTTCACGGCCGACTCTTTCGTCACAACCGACGAAAAAACGAAACAAATGTATCCCTCATATTTTTGACTCAATACAGAGCTGTATGTAACCTATATATTATATTAATCATGCACTATTGTGCAAAAAATATATTAAAAAGAGAACGTGACTTGCTCAACCATTAAAGCTTAGTAGAAAGAATGTCAAAAACAGTTAATTACTTTTAGATGGAGATAGTATATTCTTAAATGATACATTCACAACAAATTTATTGAACTGCTGTGGGTTAGTGCGATTGAGAAACCAATCTGAAAGCGTAAATATAAGTTTGAGCTTTCCCGTAAAATGTCTATTAAAATACGTAAAATAAGCGTTCTTTCTGGATTCAAAAGCAGCCAAATATTAAGTCGGGCCGAAGCAAGGGAAGTAAACACGTATACGGTAAACTGCCAATTCCGATGGACAAAACGGTCGAATTAGCCCGACTGGCGGGCTCAGCGTAATCTGCGACTAGGCGAAAGCGTTAGTCGGTAGTCGTAGGAATTATAAGAAGTTAACTGCAGATTGCGGCTTCATTCTAACAGAGAGATATACGCTTTACCAGCCCTCGCAACCAAGGCGTGGAGAATTGTTAGGTGAGCTGGCTGCTCCGCGCAAATAATGTTTTATTCAGTTGCAAAATCCAGTGTGAAGTTTACTGCTAGAATAAACGCGATAATGATTTAAGTCTTCAGAGTAGAGATTCCAATCCGGATATTCGAATATTCGATATCCGAATATATTCAGCCCTTTTTCAACTATTTGATATTCGGATATTTGGGGAAATATCCGAATAGTATTCGTAATCATTTTTAAGGAAATATGTTACAAAATCTATGAAATATCACAATTTCTACACATTTAAAGAATAATTATGAATTCCGCAGGTGGTAGTGTTTTCGCCATTACCCATATCGGGTGTTATCAATATCTTATCATAATACTTGAGTTTGACGAATCAGCTCGAATTCGGAGCTATAAAAAACCTTCAATGCCGTAATTTGATTCATTAAAGAAATACCGCTGCAGTAATCCGATGCAGCTACAAATTTTAAATATTGTAATACAATGGAACGATATTGAAATATGTATTTATATGTTTCGTCTTTATCTAATACAGAAATGTGAAAATATGTAGTCTTAAATTATTATAAAATGTATATCAGTGAACAAAGAAACTTTGATCGTGCAACATTTCTTTTTGCGTGCGAGTTATACGATTATTTAGTAAAAACTCAGAAATAGAGACCACTGTCTACTAGCAAAAACAGCCGGTTATTTCATGTTTATTAAAATATGTTTTTTTTTAAATCATAGTTTTAAAATTTTTTTGTACGTGATATATTTGGATGAATTAAAAAAAAACAGAAAAGTTAGACGTGGTGCTTAAAACACTTCTAACAATAAAGCCAACGTAAACTGCTATTAAACGAATATTTTCAATGGCAGGAACAATTAAAAACTAAGTTAAAACAAATTTAAAATATGAAACATTATTTTTAAAATATGCATTTTTGAAATTTGAATAAATGACTTTCATTACAAATGAGCTCGTTTTTAATGTAGGTACTATTTAACTCTCGCGGCTCGGAGACTAGGGGGTCGTTTAGAGACCCCAGTGGTTTCCTCATTATTGGCCTTATTCTTATGAATTTCAAAAAAAAAATAGTCTAAGGGCTTTAAAATATCTCTCTGCATCATTCCTCATTCATTTTTTTTTTATAAAAATCCATGTTTTTTTAAATAAATAATCATATTTTAAGTTGCGCGTAAAAAAGACGTCATTACAATACAAATATTAATTTGCAACTGACGCGTTCAGCGACGGTCAGCCCAGTTATCTTACGAACGGTCGCTGATAAGCGGGCGCTTATCTCGTTATCGCATTATCGCGTATTTATATAAACTACAAAAGGTCCAAAAAACTATGATATAAGAATACCTTAACTATAAACATTGTATCACCCATATTAAAATAGATATTTAAGAAAATGTGGGTATTGTGGTCGCATTTCTTGAGCTTAGAACCGGAAAAGTTAATCTATCTAATTGTATTATTAAAATAAAAAAACGAAAAACTTAAAGTTTACTAAAACATGAAACGATAATAGCTTACCATAGGCAAAGATTAATGTAGCACTTACTTAACTGATGCATGTATCGGTTTCCAAAATTTCAAATAATCTATATATTAATACTCGATAATGTCCGTCCGTCTGAATGATTGTCCGCGATTTTCCCTCCCCCTCCTCCGCCCCAGCCCCGCTGTCGCCATTTTTTTATTCATACCAAATACATACTTTTTTCGTTTGTATATGGTCGCGATTTCACCTTTTCGATGACGTCAAGAAAGACGGTCCCCCTCCCCCCCATCCTGCCCCGCTGTCGTCATTAATTCATTTCTTCATTTTTCTCTGACGTCATGAGTGAATTTTTGAAATCATGACATTTTTATTTTATTATGTGTAAAAACAATTAATTTTCAAAAAATATTCTCTCAAGCTGTGGGATTCGATACCATGCCCCAATTTTCATGCGCGACGTTCGGACACCCAACACACTGCTCCACCAGTCCAGTTGATGGTTACGAAAAAAAAACTCTATTTAAAGTTTTAGTTAACTTATAATGACATCTGTGGGTGAAATCTTGCACTAAACGAATTTGACCGTTCTGCAGCGTTTTGAGAGGCTATATAAGGCTGCTCAATTATATATAATAATTTAATATATAATAATTTAATTAACTATTTATTTATATATATACGAAAAATGGTTGTTAGCAAGCTTAAACATTATTCCAAATATTAAATAATTTACGAGGTCTATTTCTGCTAATACGAAAAATAGTTGTTAGCAAACTTAAACATTATTCCAAAAATTAAGTAATTAACAAGGACTATTTTTGCTACTATGAAAAATGGTTGTTAGCAAACTTAAACATTATTCCAAAAATTAAATAATTTACGAGGTCTATTTCTGCTAATAGGAAAAATAATTGTTAGCAAACTTAAACATTATTCCAAAAATTAAGTAATTTACAAGGACTATTTTTGCTACTATGAAAAATGGTTGTTAGCAAACTTAAACATTATTCCAAAAATTAAATAATTTACGAGGTCTATTTCTGCTAATAGGAAAAATAATTGTTAGCAAACTTAAACATTATTCCAAAAATTAAGTAATTTACAAGGACTATTTTTGCTACTATG
Source organism: Himalopsyche anomala (assembly GCA_031772345.1). Classification (NCBI taxonomy): domain Eukaryota; kingdom Metazoa; phylum Arthropoda; class Insecta; order Trichoptera; family Rhyacophilidae; genus Himalopsyche; species Himalopsyche anomala. The sequence continues at coordinate 8,380,814 of CM062844.1, read as the reverse complement.
AAAAATGGTTGTTAGCAAGCTTAAACATTATTCCAAATATTAAATAATTTACGAGGTCTATTTCTGCTAATACGAAAAATAGTTGTTAGCAAACTTAAACATTATTCCAAAAATTAAGTAATTTACAAGGACTATTTTTGCTACTATGAAAAATGGTTGTTAGCAAACTTAAACATTATTCCAAAAATTAAATAATTTACGAGGTCTATTTCTGCTAATAGGAAAAATAATTGTTAGCAAACTTAAACATTATTCCAAAAATTAAGTAATTTACAAGGACTATTTTTGCTACTATGAAAAATGGTTGTTAGCAAACTTAAACATTATTCCAAAAATTAAATAATTTACGAGGTCTATTTCTGCTAATAGGAAAAATAATTGTTAGCAAACTTAAACATTATTCCAAAAATTAAGTAATTTACAAGGACTATTTTTGCTACTATGAAAAATGGTTGTTAGCAAACTTAAACATTATTCCAAAAATTAAATAATTTACGAGGTCTATTTCTGCTAATAGGAAATTAATTGTTAGCAAACTTAAACATTATTCCAAAAATTAAGTAATTTACAAGGACTATTTTTGCTACTATGAAAAATAATTGTTAGCAAACTTAAAAATTATACCAAAAATAAAATAATTTACGAAATTTCTACTTCTAAGAAAAATGGTTGTAAGCAAACTTAAACATTATTCCAAAAATTAAATAATTTACGAGGTCTATTTCTGCTAATAGGAAAAATAATTGTTAGCAAACTTAAACATTATTCCAAAAATTAAGTAATTTACAAGGACTATTTTTGCTACTATGAAAAATGGTTGTTAGCAAACTTAAACATTATTCCAAAAATTAAATAATTTACGAGGTCTATTTCTGCTAATAGGAAATTAATTGTTAGCAAACTTAAACATTATTCCAAAAATTAAGTAATTTACAAGGACTATTTTTGCTACTATGAAAAATAATTGTTAGCAAACTTAAAAATTATACCAAAAATAAAATAATTTACGAAATTTCTACTTCTAAGAAAAATGGTTGTTAGCAAACTTAAACATTGTTCCAAAAATTAAGTAATTTACAAGGACTATTTTTGCTACTATGAAAAATGGTTGTTAGCAAACTTAAACATTATTCCAAAAATTAAATAATTTACGAGGTCTATTTCTGCTAATAGGAAAAATAATTGTTAGCAAACTTAAACATTATTCCAAAAATTGAGTAATTTACAAGGACTATTTTTGCTACTATGAAAAATGGTTGTTAGCAAACTTAAACATTATTTCAAAAATTCAATAATTTACGAGGTCTATTTCTGCTAATAGGAAAAATAGTTGTTAGCAAACTTAAACATTATTCCAAAAATTAAGTAATTTACAAGGACTATTTTTGCTACTATGAAAAATGGTTGTTAGCAAACTTAAACATTATTCCAAAAATTAAATAATTTACGAGGTCTATTTCTGCTAATAGGAAAAATAATTGTTAGCAAACTTAAACATTATTCCAAAAATTAAGTAATTTACAAGGACTATTTTTGCTACTATGAAAAATGGTTGTTAGCAAACTTAAACATTATTCCAAAAATTCAATAATTTACGAGGTCTATTTCTGCTAATACGAAAAATAATTGTTAGCAAACTTAAACATTATTCCAAAAATTAAGTAATTTACAAGGACTATTTTTGCTACTATGAAAAATGGTTGTTAGCAAACTTAAACATTATTCCAAAAATTCAATAATTTACGAGGTCTATTTCTGCTAATACGAAAAATAATTGTTAGCAAACTTAAACATTATTCCAAAAATTAAGTAATTTACAAGGACTATTTTTGCTACTATGAAAAATAATTGTTAGCAAACTTAAAAATTATACCAAAAATAAAATAATTTACGAAATTTCTGCTTCTAAGAAAAATGGTTGTTAGCAAACTCAAACATTGTTCCAAAAATTAAGTAATTTACAAGGACTATTTTTGCTACTATGAAAAATGGTTGTTAGCAAACTTAAACATTATTCCAAAAATTCAATAATTTACGAGGTCTATTTCTGCTAATACGAAAAATAATTGTTAGCAAACTTAAACATTATTCCAAAAATTAAGTAATTTACAAGGACTATTTTTGCTACTATGAAAAATGGTTGTTAGCAAACTTAAACATTATTCCAAAAATTCAATAATTTACGAGGTCTATTTCTGCTAATACGAAAAATAATTGTTAGCAAACTTAAACATTATTCCAAAAATTAAGTAATTTACAAGGACTATTTTTGCTACTATGAAAAATGGTTGTTAGCAAACTTAAACATTATTCCAAAAATTAAATAATTTACGAGGTCTATTTCTGCTTCTACGAAAAATGGTTGTTAGCAAACTTAAATATTATTTCAAAAATTAAGTAATTTACAAGGACTTTTTTTGTTACTACGAAAAATAGTTAACAAACTTAAACATTATTCCAAAAATTCAATAACTTACGAAATTTCTGCTTTTACGAAAAATAGTTGTTGGCAAACTAGAACATGATTCCAAAAATAAATAATTTACAATTTAAATACTGCAGGGCAGGGCTGTCGATAGACGCCCCCAGATATATTTCTTTTACTATCAGAATTTCTGGATTATTCAATAAATAGGTTAGTAATTTATTTTTGACGCCTGTAAATTTTCTGACTACTTGAAAATGCAACAAAAATCCCCCCGTTGAGGTCAACGGGCTTACAGCTAGTTGATAATGAATATCGTTCTACCCACCGGCACTTGTGAATTTCTCGTCAGCCACTTTGAACGTTATATTTAATCCTTATGCATTCTACGAGTCCGATAAATGAGTGACGCGTTGTATTAATATTTTTATTTTTAATGAAGAAATAATTTATGAAAGTTTTATACGCCAAAAACACATGTGAGCAAACGGCGTCGATAGCTTATTTTTAATTAATTAATTTATGCGGTTAGAGTTTTTCAATATTTTTTGTTTTATTTTTCTTCTGTGAAAAATTTTCATTTAAATAATACGTATGGTGAATGTTTTTTTTATATTTTCTTCACTTTCTTAAACATAAAAAAGTCTAATTTTCGAAATAAATGCATTTATACCTATTTATGAAAAAAAACTCCTTTTAATTTTCGTATTTCAATATATTACAATTTATTTCAATAAATATAAATAATTCTGATTTGCAAGAAAGTCACAAATATTTAGTTGAAAAAAAAGTATTGACAAAGAAAAATTCCGTATTTTTTTCTTTAAAATATGTAACGATTATAAATTACCAAAGGTGGCAATATAAAATACTTTTACCTGATTTTACCGAAACCAAATCTATTCTTTTTTTCAAAACCTAATAAATCCATTAAAAAGTTAAGGAAATGTGGAAACAGATTTTTAAATATAATTAATGACCATGAAATTTTTGCAACTTTTATCTGAGAAAATTCTTCAACTTTAGTGAGAGGCTTTTTTCAATTGTTTTTGTGGGAAAGTTGGGCCATGACGGCCCATTTGGGATATTTTTATTGCCGGATCCGAAAAAGTTTGCTAGGAATGAGAGGAAATACGAATAACCAAAAATAACGTGCACTCATAACAGTCATGCTTCGCTTTTATTTCATCACTTATCTTTATAAACGCTCAGCTGTTTCAACAAAATATTGCCATCAAAAGGAATTTATTCTAAAAAAAAACATACTTATGAGATATTTTTTTTCACTTTGATGCTTGTGAATAAATTTTCCATTGACTTGATAAGCGATGTCTGAAGATATAAAAATATATTTCATCATCTAAAGACATCTCAAAAGTGTCTTGGTTACTTACAACTAGATGAAGTTTTCTAATCATATATAATATTATTACTTTTTCATTTTTTTCCGACAAGAATATATCTACATACAATTACTTCTTTAATAACTTTTAACAAATACGATTGTTAATTACCATTACCTGTTTTATTGTTGTTTGGACAAGTAATGTGAATAAATATCATATTACAATGAAAATATTATTCACTTTCGATCATATTATTTTGTAGACACCATTTTATCTATTTAACAATTTATAAATGTATCATATATCATTCAATGAATAACTTTTATTTCAGTTGAGTCATTTTATCGGTTTATTTATTTTGTGAATATTATTCGACTACTATTCATGCTTTAGAAGAAAACAAAATTACAGAAAGATAAAGTTGTTTTTTTTTCTTCAATAGTTTCAGATTGTTCAAAGGCTTAACTTTTAAGGTCGTAATTTTATTCTGATTGAACACTGCACTAGCACCTCCTCTCGATGTCAGTAAGCAGCTGTTTGACTCGTATATCTGATATCTTTGTAGATAGACGACACATATATAATTAGATGCACGTGCTGCGTAAACATGCGATTCAAATCATAACAAATACTTGATAGATTTTTTTTTTTAATAATGAGTATATTGATACGGTATGGTTTATTGTCACCCGCTCCCACAGCCACTTTTGTGATGAAAACTGGCAGAATTTTAAAATGTTTAGCTAAATTAATTGTTTTTAAATTTTGTTATCATGTAACCCGTAATATCAATTGTTTTAGTGTTAATGGCCTTAAATGGCAACATTGTTTTCCGATACCGATGTGATTTCTGTTTCTTTCTTTCTTGCTCTTTGGGACACAAACCGAACACAACGTGTGTGAGGGACACTTCCTGGTTCTGCGACTTGGTTCCAGAGACCTTAAGTTGTAAATTCACTTGCAGTTTTTTTTTTGTGGTTTTTCGTCCGAGATTTCGACGAAAATTAAATTACATTTTGTTCTCTACGCAGTGTTTAACATCAATTTTCTTAACATTTATAAAATCGTGTTAGCAAGCTACGTTGTATAATAGTTATTGTGTATTGTGTTAATTCAAAATTGTGTCTGTTAATTATTGTCTGCAATTAATTCGGTGATTGCAAGTTCTTAAATAAACGTTTTCGTTACAGTCGAGCGATGATTTCATTAACTTTTACCTACCTGTTTTACGTCCAGATCCTACCAGCTGTATTGGTCTTAATGACTTTTATTTGTGAGAATTTATTGTTGGGGTTTAATATCGTGAACAAAAGTAGAAATTTATCACAATAAATGCCACTCGCTCTAAAATAAATTACGAGTAATATCAATATTTTAATTCAATGGTGGTAAAAAGAAGCAGTAGGTCAAATTGAATGATTTATGACTCGTGTTAAAATATTCGATCTAACAATATAAATAATATAATAAACATATTTTTTCTAAGTACAATAAATTGGAATGATTATCGTTTTATTTTAACTGACAAGTAGCTATATCGTGCAAAGAAATATTTTATCAACTTGTTTTCAGCCACGATGTATACTGTAAGTTCATATATTTTATTTCAATAAACCTTTCATTATATCTTGCAGTGTAATTTTCCATACCAATAAGGCAGTTTTTATTTTCACTGTTCCAATCCAATAGTAAAAGTATGTTATACGTACGAGTTACGGTTGCAAACCACAATAGCAAAACGGGGTCGTGTTGATTAGCTGCCATTTTTTTCCTGACAATGAGAATTCTATACTACAAGGATTTTTTACCGACTGTTTATGAATGTAATACGAAAAGTCTTTTATTTTTATAAATCATACATTATAGTGATGTACCTAAGTCATTTAATGTACAGTATATTACGATTATAAAATAGCATACAAAATTAAAAAAAATAATATTAACAAAAATTTGACTTTAAATTTATATAAACGTATTTTTTTTTATGTATTAAAACAACACAATTTGTTTCCTTTATTAAATGTATAATAAGCGTTGCTTTGTTATTTACAAAGTAGAAATCTAGTTATATTGAAGTTTTGTGTACGTATGTATTCGACCAATTTGTTAGATGATACTTAATGACGTAATAGCGGTAGAGATAAAAATAAATGTTAACAAACTATTTAACATTTATCGTCATTAAATACTCAGAAACGGCTACTTTATGTGTAGTGAGGGTTTACTAGGTATATAAAGAGCTTTAAAATTATAATTTGCTATTGCGGAAGCCACTTTGCGGACCTAATTTATTGTATAGTAAAACAATATAAAATTAGTGTTAAAGTTTAACATATTTTTAATCACCAGCAATTAATTTTAATAAATAATTTACAAAAGCAACTTCAGGGCCGCTTGAATTTTTTTGTTGTTGATGTATTGACCCTCCCACTTCTAAATTATTTTTAATGTAAGGTCGAAAGAAATATAACAAACGCCTACGCTCTACATAAACAAAAGTTTAGTAATGCTTTTTCTTTCTTTTAAAGGAAATTATAAATAATTTTATTAAATTATCTCTTAGAAAACGTGTTTTATCTTATACTATTTTGAATGTCATATAATATTGTTTGAAAAAGAGCCACAACTCAAAAATGTAATGACCCAATCTATAAATACAATTCAAATATGTATAATACATACAAGACATCAAATGTATTTTTTATGTGGTGTTTGGACGAAGAATTTTTATAAGATGTCTTATTGCGTCTAAAAACCAGTATTATAAAATATGTACCATAGCACCATACCAAAATCACAGGACCATGATCTTGATGTAGATCAAGACCTTGGCTATATTTATTTTGATGACTATTGCATTTGCAATTGCTGAATTGAAATGTCATCAAGTGGTTGTTTGTCATCTTGATTACTCAATTGTTGAAACGTGATCAACTTCAAGTTTAACCAATCAAATAAACTAGCCCAATACAATATGTCAACATTTATTCACTGCACAATACATTGTACTTTAACGTCGATTTTGATTAAAGCTACTACAAATAATGACGTTATTTAATCGCTTACGATAAACTTAGGATCGCAATTTGCCTTTATAACAAACTGAAACAAAGCGTTGTGCTTAAATTTCATATTTCGCTTTGGAATAATATTTCATAAATTTTGTAATGTCAGGTTTTTAATAAATTCTACAAACTTTTTTTGTACAAATTCCACAAAATTTATTACAAATCCGGGCAACATCAACTTATGGTAATGATTAGTTTATAATGCTTGAAATGATCGAACACGGTCCTGATTTGTAATTCATAATATGTAATTAGTACAAAACATTGCTATATTTTTGTAGCATAAAACACATGTCACGTGTGACTAGACAACAAATGTATCAGTTCTAATATAAAGCTTCTATTAATTTTTGAAATTCCCTCAAGTATAAAGTATATTCCCACTGTATTGAAGATATCATTTTTTTCCATCGAAATAGTTATATAATAAAAAACAAATTTATATATATAATAATTAGCTTTATTAAAGAGTGCTTGTTTTCCTGCAACCTGGTGTAATAATAATTTAGCATTATAATAAAGAGTACTAAATAAAAACCAATTTACTTGATATTATACTAAGAAGCTAGAAAGAGCATGTCTATGAATGCTTGTATTCAGTAAAAATCAATAGATGAAAATTTATACCTGAGGATTACATCCCCATATTGCGGAACGGAAAACCTCCACCCCTTACGGTCACTAATTTATAATTATGTTTTTGAATTATATTACGAAGGTTAACAGTTATAGAGGGTAAATCTGGAGATGTAAATAGAAACGTATTTCAATAGGTTAAAGAATTTTATCATTATTTTTTTTGTAATGATAAATTTTTACACAACACAAGATAGTCCTGAGTTGAAGCCTCGGCAAATTAACTAGAAAATTATGATATGTAATGTCTTGGGATTGGTGGTTTTGCTGTATTTTCTCTTTAAGTTGATCTAAAGTGCCTTTTAAGTGTTCATCGTGCCAATCTTATACGATTTAAAGCAAACAAAATATCAAATGTATTGGCTGTAATTAGTTGTGAATGTAAAATATTCAAAGAAATTCACACATTTAGATTATTCTCTATCCTATTGAAACTGATGCGAAGATGTTTTAAATAAAAATAATGTGAAATGAATGAACAGTCAAAAAATTCTCTCGGTATGAGATAATAATATTGTTTTGTAGATTCAAAAACAAAACTTAATTTCTAAACTGTTTTGTAAACATGAATAAAGATGTTTGAGTACATATCGACTGTGGAAAAGAAAAATAACGTAACCCACAGTTTTTTTAAAACAGCTTTTTTTCAATAATCATAATCTATACAATTTAATACACATTCTATCAAAAGGTGTATGCTGAAAATTCAGAATTAGCATCTTTATTAAGCTTTTAAGTTGAAAAAAGAAGGGTATGTGGAAATTGCAATGAAGTGAAAGAACTAAAAAAATGTTTTGTTTTGAAAAAAAATATAGTTAATATTAGATAAAAGTCAATTTAAAAACCAGTTTATAAGATTACATGCACTAAAAGTTTGTTTATATTGCAAAATTTGCCTTTGCAAATAACGTTTTATGCGTCTCCTGTAAAATTTGTTTTGTGTGGGTTACTTTCTTTTTCCTTTCCACAGTCGATATATTATATAAAGATAAAATTTTAAAACAACCAAAAAAACTGTCTCCTAAACTAAAAAAATAAATAATTTATAATGTTTTATTAATGGCAATGGCACTGTATATAAAAATCCTTTCACTTTGCTTTTTCGCCAGTTGCTCACACGCACAAAAATCTCCTCTTACATTACCATTGTAGAAAGGTTAAACGTTTTTCTATAGCTTGTTTGGAGAATCCCTATCTATGGGATAGAAACCCTTCCAGCTGACAACGTGCAAGAACCAAGCTAGAGAGGGAATTCGCTCGACATAAAAGCATGCGTACCTTTATTTCGTAATACGTTTTGTCTTTAACGGATGCCATTACGAGAAAATACATACGAGACAAGACATTTTTGTGAGATTCGCCCTAACGGACATGTTGGGTAATTCATAGTTTGCTTTCAGTTATAACGTTTTCATGCATAATATTTAAAATAAATGTTTACTCATTTTTATCCCATTACAAAATGTCTTTAAATGGGATTATGATTTTCGTTTACTTACATTTATAACAAATAATACTTGAAATAAGTTCCTTTACTTGACATAATTTGTTAGAAATAATAATTGACTCGCCGTATTTCTGAGTCATTTATATTCAAGTACATCACGACTAAATTCGTTTTTCAAAGAAAATCTTTTTGATTTACGTATTATAAAATGGTTGATCAAATAAATAAATATAGCTCATTATATAATTGTTAGATACTTTAATTTAAAATATTGTTTTTAATAAATTATTTGAGTATCGTTAGATATAAAAATATTTATTATAATATTTAAAAGTTATTAGCAATGAACGCGTACGTGAAAGAGTTATACAATTTAATAAATGAAAAATAACGTTTGGTTACGTAAATTATATGTATTTATTTTGGATCAAGGTTTTGAAATGAAAAAATTAATAATAATAATAATAAAAAATTATTGTGTTAGGTATCATCAGAACTTTATTAAGGCTGCTGGTATTATGGTAATAGATTTACCAATGATTTCATCACATCTTTTGATTGAAAAAAGCTACAGTATGTATACCTGTCACTGTAATTGAAAGTTTACCAAAGTAAAGAAAATAATGAAGAAATATAAATATTTCTATAGCAAAAAACTTATATTTAAGTGAAAAATTCAAGCCATGGTGCCATTGGTCAATTGGTTTATTCAAATAACAAATGATAAAACATTTTTTTCTCTGGGAAATCATCCTTTTATCTGGAGGTTGTGTTCTCCGTGCTAGACAAAAAATAATACTTTTAATAAATTTTAACAAGGCGCTTTAATAACCAGGTTGTTGAAATCACGACGGTTTACGGCTTTACGGCATTCAAAAACTCTAAAGTGGAAAAGTTTATATTATGACAGACGCGGATATGTACAGTGTATAAAAAATCGAGAAAATTGCAAATTAAAAAGTTATCAACAATTTCTTATATAATATATATATATAAAAAAAACCTAAAATTCATGCTATTTTTCGAACTGCGAGCGCCGGATTCATGGATTGTATTTTAACAATTCAATATCAACTACATTTTCGGAAGGGTGGATTTTTTCAAAAAGTTGATTCTTTATGTTCTGAAATGATCATCCTTTTTCATGATAAAGAGTACTTTTTTAGCAACATTTATAAATATATATATATATAAAGTATTTCTTAAGACGTTTTATATATTTTAACATGATTGTTTAAGTTTTATGTTAATTCTTTAAGTAAAATGTAGATGTTTAATATATATTAATTAGTTATGGATAATATTATTTAATAACCTACTAACCTGAAGCGTGTTTATTATGTAGTATCTCAACAAAAGCTGTTTTGATGAAAATTTGTTGATATTCAGGATTTATCTTTTGAAAATAGGAAGGATTGAAATCCTATCGCTCTCACTGAGCCCCATTTTAGAACCCAATGGGTGTTATAGAATGTTAAAATCACATACATATATATTAAGCGTCCGTTTGGGGACTTGATCCTTTGTCTAACGCAATCGGATATGACTATTGTGCAACGTTCCTAAATAATATATATATATCTTCCTTGTCAAATAAATGCACTTTGATATGATATAACAGATTAGAAATATAATCGCTAATTATTTTAAGCAAGTCAACGATAAGTCATCGCTAACATCTAATAAATTTTCATACTTCACGTTATCTCGAGCCCAGTGGGCTGTGGGCATGTTATTTATGTTACGGCGTTGGGCCGTTGGGCACTCTCGCCCGACTCTGCCCCATCGCAACAAGCAAGCGGAATGATGGCCCCGAAAATGAAATACGGCCCTGTGCGTAATAGAGTGTGGCCCGCACCTAAAGGGTTTTTCTATTTCAGGGATACATATTTCAGTAATGCAACCGATTTCATACAGCGTATCGCTATACGTTTTAGCAAATTTTTTAGCCATGTTCTAAGCGAATATGGTTAATAATAAATATCTTATAGAGTTTATCTCAACAGAAAATTTTCTATGTTCATATACTAGATATGTATAAACCACATTATATATATATTTCATTTTTTTAATACAATTTTTTTTGTTGTTACAGATTACATTTTAATTAGAAATCATTTTTTTTTATCTTGTAAGGTCATCAATAAAATGATATTCACCGTAGATACAATTATTTATTAAGTTCAAAGTAATTCAAAGTCATTAAAGTCTATGAATGTGTATCAATTAAATTTTACAATTAAACTGCTTGTTCCTTTTAAAACAAAAAAATCGACGCATGAAGCGATATAAAACACAGTGGTGATCATTAATGTGTCATAAAAACAATGTTTTTATGATTGAAAATATTTTGCTCACCCTTGATCAATCGTATCTTCTGTCCATCCATGGTCAAAATCAGGGTCTGGGAAAATCGAACGCACATCCGATTGCAATAAACCATTTCGAATCATGATAACTCTGTGAATATAAAATTTATCCATAAAAAGTAGCCGCTCTCTGGATAAAAATATAAATTGATATGTTTAGTTGGAACACTTCGACGATTAATTTTCCGCAGGCGAGTTTTTTTTCATCCCCAACCGAGGGGCGTGTTTTTTTCACGCGTTTATTTTTCACTTCATATTGCATATTGTATATATACGTGAAATTAAAAGCATTTGATTTTTGACCGATTTCAAAAATCTTTTTTTATATTTATTTTTAAACTTGCATTCAACTGATAACTTTTTCGGTCTTTTCGGTATGACAACATTTGGTTGGCTTTTATATACCTAACCTAAATTTAAATACAAATATGAATCTTCTTTGTTGACGGTTTATTGATTCTTAATTATAGAATTATCATTAATTTACCATTATAATTGTTAAAGACACTTAAGATAGTATAAGTTATTATTAAAGGATGAGAAATTTACATAATAAATAATTTAAATCTCTTCTTTCGTAATAATATAAATAAATTACGTTTTATTTACAACAGATTTATAAGACAACAAATCAAAGATAGATAGCGAAAAGTTTTGTGCTTCACTGAAAAAAAAATATTTCATGAATTTGTTTTGTCAGCATGCTTATTTAGCAAACATATATTTTTTCATTTTGAAAAAATTTAAAAACAAATATTCAAATATGTTCAACAGTATTTTTATATTCAGATATTATAATCCATACTTACTACGTTATTTGAATAATAAATTTGTTAATTAGTAAAATGGAGATACAGTGATTATTAAACGGCATATTTATGAAAAATGGTTTTGCGATATATTTTTAATAAATTACAAAATTTAACATATTATATTACTAGATTCTCTACACGTGACGTCGACTGATTTTTTTTTAAATTTAATAAACTATCAATAAAATAAATAATAAGTTTCTCGAAAAAAAATTTGATTTAATTACAGCTTAATTATAATATTATATTTTTGCATTAAAATCACTCTGACACTTGTAACATATTTTAAAAACCATAATTAAAATATTACTACCCGTTTTACTGTTATAACTAGAAATGGGTAGTAGAATTATTGTTGTCATATTTGATTTATTTATTTGAATAAGTAAATTGTATCTAATAATTGGATGCTATTTAGTAGGGGTAAAAGAGAATCGCCAGTCCGACCGCGTCCTAAATGCGAATAAATACACAAGTCAAGCAGTGCGATGCGATGAGACTCAATGCTATGGGTAGGGATTGAAATACCGGTATTTCAAATATCGGTTATATCTGGGTGACTCTCATAGACGCGTTAACGCGCTCTACCATTGCGTACCCGCACGGGCGGTCGAAGAAAATGAGCGTGTTTACGCGCTTGACTATACTCTCATCATACTTTATTAAAGAACGATTATTAAAAAAAAAAATCAACTTAATGAGGTCTCTTAAAAAGATAAATAAATATTTAGAAGTAAGAATATAAAAATGAGCTTTGTCAGGCAACCAAAACTCCGCTACGTAGTTTCGCAATGCTTTTAGAATATAAAATATTTTGGAATACGTTGGGGTCTCCCTTTAGTTAAATTATGATTTTATATCTATATATATCAACTTTTATATATCAACTACTTTTATATATAATACTTTTATATATCAACTAGAACTAAAGTATATTTATAATTACTTTTCATATAAAATTACGTTCGCATTTTTTTATGACTAGTTTTGTAGCAAACCCTGACGTTTTGTGAAAAGTTTAGTTTAGTAATATACTTTCAATATATGTTTCAAAAAAAAATTCTGATTAATACCCACCAGCATTTAATGTGATAAGGTTGATTTTTTCGATATAATTCGGTACAAATTTTTAATTAGTATTTTTCCAAAAAGGGTTGAATCAAATAGGTCTTTCTGCAGCCTGACATGTTATTATTTATTTGCACGAATATCAAAGTAATTACAGCAATGATACACAAGCTTTTAAATTGCAATAAACAATTTATTAAAATTATTTATCAAAAATAGGATTAAATGCTTATGACATGATTGATCGATTGATTCGTACGGAATTGTAATCCGAACTGAAAGTATTATTTTTGTTGTTTATTAAATCCCATTTTTGTAAAAATGTGATTTATGTTTGCAATAAAGGTATTTAATTTAAAATACCGGTTTTGGTATATGTGTTCCATGTCGCGATCCCTAGCGTTCGTTGGCCGCCGCAAATGAGGCCCTACCTTTATCACGATTGCACATAACTCATCTGATGAATGCTCAGCTTAATGGATTTATTTGCCCAGTATTTTGTAGAACAAAATTTAGGAAATCCTGCATATGTTTGCGTGTCAAGATAGCTGGAATATCAATTTCCGTTTAAGAGAAAGCACAGGAAACAGCAATTAAGTAAACACCAAAATCATTTTACTTCATAAAAAAAATCCACACTTATTCGAATGAAAATATTTTTTGATATCGAGACCAACGTACAAAAGTTTCCGACATATGTATTTCATAGTAAAGAATTATATTTAATTTAACAAATTTTAATATATTTAAGCGTATTCAAAAAGATTTCAAATTGTATTTAGTCGCCTGTGTGGCCAAGTGGTCAGCGTTGTTGGCTTCGGTTACGGAGGGCATGGGCTCGAATCCTGGAACGGACAGTTTTATAAATTGATTTTTCAATCGATTTATGAATTTCTGCTCGAAGGCATGGATGTATGTGATGTTTTGAATTCCCCATCTCCCACCCATCTTATTCTATGAACGGGGCGTATCGAGAGCGATTAGCTTACCACTAGTCCTGTCCTAGCTCTATCCTTCTATCCCTACTCTCTTTGGAAAAAGAGAATTTGAGCAACTGAGTAACAAGCCGTTCTCGTAGAAACACTTCTGTTGAGATAAACTCCATTAGGAGTCCATAGGCTCCACATTGGGAGCGGACATACATAATGGTATTCATTATTATCAATTGTAATTTTTCAATATAATAATCAAATAAATATTTAACCTATTATGTAAGTAATATCGTCTGCTTAACAAAATCTACAATGAAACCAATGAAAAAATCTCTCTTTATTCACTCGGATGAAATTATAATAATGAAAAAAAATATCAATGTTTTAATTTAAAAAGTTTTTAGTGTGCTTAAGATTTTAGTATTATTATATTTTCAGTTATAAATTTATTTTGATGAGAGATATTTTGGGGCATAATATTTCTTTCTTAGATAAATATTTTTAATACAAGATTGGACCCACGCACTCTTTTCATCTCTTGTGGTTTTTGACTAACGATGTCATAAAGCTAAACACTTTTTTCTTTATGAATAAGAATCTTTTCATAAATTTAGTATTTAGTGATGGAAGAGAACGTGGGGAGTTTTATGAAAATTAATTACACTTTAATGAGCCATATTTATTTTAGCACACATTATTAAGGTATCATTTTATGAAGCGAAAAAAAAGTTTCTCTAATATTCGGATTTTTTTAAAGGTAATTAATATTTATATCGATGATATGTGTGTTTAAAATTTTAAAAACGTATATACTTAATATTATTATGCTAATGCTCAAAAAAAAATTATATATAAGGCTAATAAACAGGACAGTAGATGAGTAGTAACTTTGATTTCTTCAGAGGTATCTAGATTTATATGCACACTCAGGGGTAAATGTAATGCTTTCATGCCTTTTCAACCATTTTCTATCATATGCTGAAAACTGCAAGTAAAAAATGGTTATGTTGACTGTTAGGTTATTCCAACCCCATTTTTGTATCCAAAACTTTTTTAAAAAGCTTTCATTAGAAGTCAAATAACCGTAAATGGAAAAGTATATTTGAAAATCAATACTTGTTATTCAATATGTTCACATAGACTAATTACTAGTTTTGATGATAGCATAATGTATGAGCCGAAATAGCTAAACACCCTACATAAAAAAATATATACAAAACTAAATACATCGATATAATTCAATCAATTGTTAATTGAAGATCAGAAACGGTTTCGCTCATTAAGAGTTTGAAAGAATTGATGATGGCATATAAATCAATACACCGTGATTGATTTAGAATTAAGTAAAACTGAATGCAAGTTATATATATATCGACTGTGGAAAGGAAAAAAGACGTAACCTACAAATTTTTCAAAACATCTTTTTTTCTATAATCATAATATATCAAACTTGATACACGTTCTATCAAAAGGATGTAAGCTAAAAATGCCGAATTAGTATCTTAATAAAGCTTTTAAATTTGAAAAGTGACAGTAAAATCTTTCCTTAAAAAAATCCCTCACACCCTTTCCGATCCTTCAATAACTGGGAGTAGCGAGAGCGATAAGCTAACTACTAGCCCTGTTCTAGCCTTATCTTTCTATCACTACTACTCTCTTTGAAAAAGAGAGGTTGAGTAGCTGAGTAAAAAACAGTTGTCTTAGAAAAAATCTGTTGAGAGCTGACCTCCATTAACTTTTTCGTTGCCGTAAATAATTAATAGTAATTACCTAGCAGGCCAGATATAATTTGCGACTATTAATTTAATTAGTTATTGACGAGATAACTCGTATTTGGCCTGTTGAGCACGAAAAAATTCACGAGATATCTCGTATGTGGCAACCATCGAGTTAAGAGGCCATATGGTCCACATTAGGAGCGAAAATTGACTAAATTATATTTTTATTTATAACTATTTTTGTCATGAATTAAATCATTTTTTATATTGATTAAGTAAACATAATATGATTATTAGATATAATGGGATCAAACAAATAAAGTTATTTAGTGGTATGAAAGAGTTATTTAAAAACTACAAAGCTTAACAAAAAAAAAATTTGCGGAAAATGCGTGGATTCGCAATTCACATGATCAAATAAGTTGAAGAGCACGAGGCTGGACTATAAAGCACGATTGATTTTTTTTAGTTTAGGAAAGAAAAAAGTGCGAGACTCCTTTTTCCAATATCAAATAACAATAAATATGATTAAATAAACTTTGAATTGCGGTATCAAAAAAAAAACTCGTGAAATTTTCCAATTTTGTTTATCTGCAGGCGTAATCCTTTTTTAGTTAAGTAGATACCGTAACTCTAAAGAGAGGTTGATTTTTGAAGTAAAAACTGCCAAAGTCTAGTTGTTAATCTCACATTTTAGTTTTATTGGCTAAATCAAAATCCGAATTAAAAAAGTTTTCATCACCGAACAAGGTAAAATTTATCTGAAGAGGAAACGAGAAAAATTGGAACAAACGAAGACTTCGCCTGCAAGTATCTTTTTCTTTATGAGGATCTATGATTTAACTACGATCTAACTAAAACATAGGAAATCATTTTTTTTAATTTTAAACTTCACTTGATTATACAGAATAAACAATGAACATTTTCTTGAAATAAATTTCAATTTAATTATTTAAAATTTGTTGGTCTGCTTACTGTCACAAAATAATCTTCACAAACACAACCGAGTCCATAGAAAATATTAAATATATATTTACCATGTTCACACCATTTGGCATCCTAATGGAGTTTATCTCAACAGAAGAGTATCTATGAGAACTGATTGTTATTCAGTTGCTCAACCTTTCTCGGAGAGTGGGGATAGAAGGATAGAGCTAGGACAAAACAAGTGGGTAGGGATTCGCTCTCATTGCACCCCGTTTTTAGAATGGGATGCGTGGAAGTGGGAATTCAAAACATCACATACATCCATGCCTCCGAACGAATATGTATAAATCGATTGAAAAATCAATTCATAAAATCTGTCTGTACTGGGATTTTAACCCGAAAGATACGTAACCGAAGCCAACGACAATGACCACTCAACCACGTAGCCGGCGTATAGATTATATCACATATGTTTTGTAGTTCTAGAACAAAAAATACTCTTTACCCCCCCCCCCCCTCCCATTCACGGAATAATAGTACGAATGCCCAGTAGCTAGGGCATCCAATCCCGGGATCCCGTTCAATTTTCTGATCCCGAAATCCCGGGATTGACATGGTCGCAATCTCGGGATTTCGGGATTGAGAAATGTTGAGTAAATCTCGAAAAGTGAGACGAAATTGGCAAATTGTCGATTCCAATTTCCCCGTTGAGCTAAAAAAAAAAACGAGGTTTCGTGAGAATTCGGGGAAAAAGTATACCAAATCGAGGATTTCAAACTCCTCAGTGAGCTAAAAAAAAAAAAAAAAAGAGGTTTCGTGAGAATTTGGGGAAAAAGTATACCAAATCGAGGATTTCAAATTTCTCGGTGAGCTAAAAAAAAAAAAAAACGAGGTTTCGTGAGAATTTGCGGAAAAAGTATACCAAATCGAGGATTTGAAATTCCTCGATAAATTTATCTCAATCCCGAAATCTCGGGATTGGAAAAAGGCTCCGGGATTGGATACCCTACCAGTAGCCCAGTGGTATGTCATTAGAACCACGATTTGAATTTAGTAACATCAATATATTAGAGTATCAGACTACACCATTTAAACCAGCAAAATCGGAAGAATAAAAAAATGGTTTAAAGTATATATGTATACCTACTTGAATATATCAGTTTCTTTGTGGTACAGATATATGTTCTCACTAAGCGATACAACTGTGGTAATACTTTTTTGTTTGACTACATAATAAACTTTCTATTTTTTTGCTGATAATTTTATTTATAACATCATTATTATCATTGGTTTTGGCAGTTTTATCTTTCAACACTTTTTTTTTAACTTTTTAAAATTTCAAGGCAAATAAATAATATTCTTTTTTTTTAATTTTCATTGCATGATTTTATCTTTGGTACACCCAAACAATATTTTTTTTTATCAAGCATGTACAGATTGGCTGGCAAGTTTTTAATTACCTTGTCATGTAATCATACACTCCGCTTCGACAGTATTTGTTGACAATCACTTTTAAAAATAAATTTGTTTTGAATGTTTGCAAAGTCGACGTTACGCATCTAGGGATCGCAATTCTCGACGAATAAATCAATACATTTTAATCAGTATTTTACTTTAAATACGCACTTTACAAAAATCAATACAAGTAAACAAAAACTGATAAAAGTGATTACGGTCAATTGATGATTACTTTTTTCATATTAAATACCGGTAATTTATTATATTTTTATAAAGTACACATAAAATACCAATTTAAATAAATATCTTTTTTTCAAATTTAAATACAACCCCTAAAATCTGTAAATCTTAATCAGATCTTCATAAAACTACATAATTCAACATTATGAAAATTCGTGAGTGCTTAATACATAAAATCATTTTACAATAATTGCAAATATTAACACGAGTGCTTTTCAAAATTATAATTACAAGTTTGATATAAGGTGTAATTTTTCCGTCGAATTATGTCAGGCATAAACCAAAAATATTTTTTATATATGACACTAAGCAGAGTGTAAATATAATACACACGCCTTCAAAGATAATATTGATTGTTGCCGTCAAGGACTTATTACAATGATTAAAAAGAGTCGTCTGACAGTGTAAAGACAATGAAACATAATTTTTTAATGCTTTACGAAAAATCAATTTAATTACAGTGAGATTTTGACATTCGAAAATTAAATATTGAAATGTCGTTATTTTGCATTTTTAAAACCGGGTCATTCAGTATTTACCGAAATTCCGATAAAGGCATTACTGGATTGCAGCCCTTAAACGTGGGAACGAAAAAGATTTTTTAAGATCTGATATAAAAAACATAAATATTTTATTTCGGTTGAGATATTTTTATATTAGATTCAGCACTTGTATTGATCTTTTTCTTCGTATATGTCAATTATTTTGACTGTCTTATTTTCATTTTACTGTGAAGTACGAATCCAAGAGAGACAATGGCTTGGGCACTCTTGCAGTAATGAATCTCTCGACCTTTCCAATTCAGATGTCACCTTCAAATATAAAGACATTGCTTTCCATTGTACACTTATCAATATTGCCTAACAACATTCTTAATAAATAAAAAGACAGTAGGTAAAAAGTAAAAGTACAAAAATTTTCGAATCGTTTCTTGCTTAGTGAAATTAATTATAAATTCATTCAACAGCCAAAACATACATTTTTATGTTTTCACATTGTTATTTTGCACTTCGAAATTGATTGATTAAATTTGATCCCATTCGTTACGAACAAGCGAAACATTATTAAAAGAATTTTATCCACAGGCACAATAATGTTTCGTTTTTACATGAACTTACTATTGAATAACCATTCAAATAAATATTTTTTAGTACTATACAATGCATGAATTGTTAATTTATTGACAGCCTTGTTATTTTAAAATTAATCAATTAATTGGAAAAAAACTATCTGTGATATTAAAGTACGTTATAAATAGTGTTTATTTTATAAACACGCTATCAAAAATCGCTATTCAAAATAATTATAGCTTAGTAAAATAATAATATTACATTAAAATATAGAAAAAAACGTAGCATATCATTGCATCTACATTTAAAAATCTAAATCTTGGTTGCTTTGTTTTAATCTATAGTAATTTTATTGTAACAAAGAGAAAATTGAAAAAAAATATTGAAAAAGAAGAAAAAAAATAGTAAGAATGCTACCTTCTTTATTAATTGCAGTGGATTAATTAAACAATAAGTTTTTATCGCAATCAGTTAATTTTTTAATATATATTAAAATTCAAACAAACAAATAATAAAGAACTTATTTTGGAACAAATGAATATGTAAATATCACCATCTTGTGATTAAATAAAAC
Source organism: Himalopsyche anomala (assembly GCA_031772345.1). Lineage (NCBI taxonomy): Eukaryota > Metazoa > Arthropoda > Insecta > Trichoptera > Rhyacophilidae > Himalopsyche > Himalopsyche anomala. The sequence continues at coordinate 8,360,724 of CM062844.1, read as the reverse complement.
TTATCTCTCTATCAAATGGGTTCAATATTTTCAAATAAGATATTTGTTAGGTGATTAAAAAAATATTTTGAAGTTAAACATTTCTTATAAACCTGTATAATACTCGATTGGGTATTGCGCAGAAAAAATATCTTCACTGGGGAAAAAATTCTTGAGCATAAACGAAATTCAATATATATTTTTTCCCGTAGCTATACGTTAACTGATGTTTCAAACGTTCATTATTTTTGAAATGCGTACAAAAATAAGGTTATTATTTTTACTTCACAATAGTGTCACGGGTAATGTTGTTGCCACTTGACTGTTTACTGCTTATATGTAGTATACCAATACAAAAATCAGTCGTCGACAATATCAGGTCTGAGATATATCGCTCATATTATTAATTTTTAAAACTTCTGCATACATAAATTATGTTTTTATTAAAACCACCAGAAAGGACATAATGAATATTTGGTTAAGAAAAAAAGAGTCTCATAACTTTATATTGAAGTTTAGTTTAATTTTAAATGTATTGATGCAATTTGCATCAACTCCGTAGAACTCCGTTGTAATGAGTCGATAATGTCAATGTATTTAGTTTTTACAATTATTTCAATTATAGCTAGTTTTTTAAAGTTACGCCCTCGTCAGAACTATATAGTAAAAAACTATATTTACCAACATATATTGCTACTTTTCACCTTATCAATTTAATGTACATATTAATTTCACTTTGGACAAAAATACTTTTGGGCTCTTGTCAACTCGACTACAAGGTCACAAGTTTGAGGCCCAGATTGAAAAAGTTTTTTTTAAAATCTAAAAATTGATTTGAATTCAATGCATGGTGTATGTGATGTTTTCATAGCTCCCAGTTACCCTGCTACACAGTTAATATTGAACTTGAAAACGGAGCGTAATAAAAGATATTAATTGACCGTCAGTTACACAAAAATAAAATATTCTACTGATTTGAAGTCTGTCAAAAGTACTTCATTTTGTTTCACATAAAGAGCAAATTAAGTTGAGGAAAAAAATCTCAACATGGTTGAATTTATTTCTTTTGGAGCTAACCGTACGTAATTAATTTGTTATTTGTAGCATCCGTGTTTGTATTTATCTAGAAGAAAACTCTGACCTTCATTTAATAATTTATATCTTAGGATTTTGGAGTTTATTAGTAATTCTTGTGATAATCTGTTTGAGAACGCTTCTTAACAAAGAAAAAAACGTGTCACAATTTGTAACATAAAATGTGGAGTTACAAAGCTGTAAAATTTGATTTACATTATGAATATAAATTACTCATTTCTATAAATCAAGTTGAATAAATAAAGCCGTTAACTATACCGATTTACTCATAAAGCGTGTAGAAATTAAAACGGCGTTGCTTACCAGCAGAGGCATATTGATAAAAATAACATTTTTTTTTGAACATATACATATTCATATAATATAAAAGTACTAACAGATTAAGTTTCATATTTTTTTTTTATATGAGTTGAGTCATGGCAAAAATTTTCAGAAAAACAAATATTCAAATAATGTTATTAAATTATTCAACAGAACAACCAATCGCCATTTTACATAGTACGGAAAAACAGAGAATATAAATATCTGCCCCGTCGAATGATTTTAAATTTTGTTATGATCAACCCCATTTATTTCAATATACTGACGCCTTTACACATCTACCGCCAACTCGTTGTATTTCACAACGGAAGCAAACCTCCTAGAATGGATATATTATATCCTCCACTGCCTAACAAAAATATAACATTAGCATATTTTGGTACGAAGATCGCACGTTTTGCGCTCGTGCCTAGCACTTTGAAGCCGGGAGCATGATCGAGAGAATTGCCTCTTACCTACCTACGGGTGTCAAATTTGGCGGAAGACTTTCTGAACACTAGAAAAATGGGGTAACAACGACACAGCGCAGATGATAGATATGTAGACACCCGCCACGCATCTCGCTCGATATTTTGCTCCACCTTTCCAATCCCCAATGACTTTTCTAGAAATACTTCCCCATGATTCTATGATGTAGGTGTCTTTTTCTTTTATTTTATAAAAGCCTCTTAGTTTTTTATATGCATTATTTATTGAAATAGCGAACTTAAAAAACGCTACTTTACAAGAAAGATACAAACATTTTAGTTAAAACAAAAAGTATGTTACAACTAAACTAAGAATATAAAATATTCAAACAGTGTGTTTAATAAAAGATATACGAACAGAAAACATAACATAAATCAATATCAAAACGATGATTGTTATCAATGTATTAAATTCATAATTTTGCCAATAAAAATATTCCTCGGACCATTACTAATTATTTAATATGAAATAAAATAAAATATCGAGTCTAATTTAATCATTTTATTATTAGTTTATTTTGTATTACTTCCACCCTTCTGGTCGATTTAAAACATGAAATAAATACGTTTTAAAACAAATATACACTAAAAAAAACTATATTTATATGTTTCCTCAGCCACTTATTTATACGTATGGCAGAAATGTTGTGTACTTCACTTCTCCCACCAAATGTCGAATGTATATACGAAACCTAGAAACTACCAAAACAACTGTGACGTCAAAAGAAAGCTCTCGAACACTAATAAGGATAAAATTACTATTTTTAAAAAATCCTTATGTAAACCAAATATAATTGTTTAGCTATTAATACTTAAAAGACTGTATTTGCTGAATGATAAGATAAATAGTCATTTCGATATATGGAAAAACTGTTTTAATTCAACAAAAGCATTTTAAATCATATTCTGTCTTTTTTGTTCACATGCGATACAATTTTACATTATAGACTGCATGTCAATGAAATATACACAATACTTTATCATTTATTAGATTCATATAAGTTTAAGTCATAAATTTTATTTTATAAAATAACAATATAAACTACAATAAATTCAAGTCAACTGCCATTATTGAGTAATAATTATTTGCTTAATAAAATACATATATTTTTTTGCTCATGACAATCATTGTAGAAAACAGGATTTATGAGTGTTTCAGTTCTACACTTCGACATACGGTATACAGCGTAGAATTTTGCTCACTGAGAGAATACTGATGCGTGTGTCTTGCCTTGACACTGAGTTTTATATTAGATACAGAGGAAAGGGCCACTTTTCATATTGAGACTGACAGTATATCAACTTTCTTACACCCTCCGTGAAAGGCACACTGTATCACACTAAGCTTGTAGTGTATTTACCCTTTGTTTTAGATTCACATTTGATAAGATACATTATGACAATCATTAATTATTTGTATTTTTAACTGATTCGTTGTATTTTTTTTTTAATCCATGTCTCCTTATAATGTGAAAGATATGACCTAATTAATTTTGTTGCGATAAATTGCATTACATTTACTGAAATCTGTATAAAATATTTTTTTTACTTTGTCTTTTGCTTGTGGAAAGGAAAAGAGATGTAGCTCACAGTTTTTCAAGACGGCTTTTTTCGATAATCACAATGTATAAAACTTTATACACGTTTTATCAAAAGGGTGTAAGCTGAAAATAATTAGTTCTAAAAAGTTAAAGAACTCTCATACTCTAGCGAAAATAATTGAATGTTCACGTTTCAGAAGATCTGCCAGATATTGCTGATTACATCACCGTATCAAACAAATTTAACTATAATCGTGTATGAAAAACAACAAAATAATATGTTTAAACCACAACCCACAAGTAATAAAAGTCTAGTCTCTAAGTAATTTAAACTTTATTCAAAAGATGTTCATATTATGTTGAGTTTAATAACAGCAAATACATCAATAATTTTTAACTATATTTTCGTTATGTAAATCAAATTGAATGTTTTTACGCCAGTAAAACATAAATTAAAATTAAATATTTATTTTTTAAATTTCTCTGCTTATTGTCAATACCTGCTGTTTGTCGAACGATATGTGGACGGTAATCTCTAGTAATGTTAATTGTCGAAGCTATAGTAGACATACATTCTGTCAAATGTCAAATCATTAAAATTTGCATTCCCTATGTCCGCTTATTCCGATTCTCGTAATATTTAAAATACAACATAATACATGTTTTAGTAGTTGTACCATACTGCTGATTTTAGTTAAACATATTTGATTATCCAACCACTACCTTAAGCCTATAGATTGAGAAAATCAAAAATAGTAATAATGGCACATCTGTGACCCAAGATATACTTCCTGTACTTATGCCCTTAAGATCATTCAAGTAGGGGAAAGCTGGTAATGATGGAACGGGTAACCACCGTTGTGCAAAAGGGTACACTTAGCTACTAAGTGATTATAACACCGTGTTTCACAGTGACAAGATTATAATAATACACTGAATAATATGTCTAAAATATTAATTTGAAGCATTTTTGAAATACATATATTTTTAATAGTTTAGAAATTGATCACGTTATATCTGCACTATATATGATAAATTATGAAAGTTATGAATATAATAAAACTGTGGGAAGACAAACATTGAAATTTTATGTTTGAGGCACCCACACAAACAAAAAAAGGTAAAAAAAAAATAACAAAGTATTTAGTTCTACAAATATATATCTTATATATTTATCAAAACTATTTTTAAGCCTAGATTTACTAAACGTAATTAATTACACGCAGTAAACGAGAAATTCAATATGTTTATATTTATTGTAATAAAATCTGACTATAAAATAGGTTTATTGTTTCGTATTGAAAATGATACGGTTTAAAAAACTATCAATACAACTGAAAATTTAAACATGAAACACAATAATGTCGTTAACTAACAACATCGCAAACAAGAACAATTCGGTGTTTATTGTTAGACGACTGATTTGTTTGTATCATTAAAAAAACATGGCAAATATATAATTGAAATACAATACTAAAAATCCTTAGATACTAAAAGATTTTTTTACGGAATTTGTATTGAATAGTCATGATAAAAGTAGTGTAGTTAAACCAGCATATTCAGTAAAATATAAAAGTTTGTGTTCAAATATTTAGTGGAATTGTCGTATTTATAATATTTAAAGTTTTTTAAAAAAAAATCCTCCAAAAACAATATAGTACAGTTATTTTCCAAATAAATAAATATAACACCCTTTTCACAAAAAGGAGCAATTATACAAAAAAAAAAGTAAATCAGCTCTTTATTTGGTAACGGAAAAAAATACCCAATTAAAGACGCTGTAAGTATAAAAATACGTACCTGCTCTTTTCATTTGTCGCTGCCCATATCGAATTTCAAAAGTAATTTTAATTAAATCGGTAGGCCGTATTGGAAGATATCTTTTTAAATGGTAGCTCAAAGGTGTAATACGGTATCGGTCCTTTAAGTACTCTATTGATAATGAATTGAGGCCTCACTGAAACCCGCCAATAACCTTATTTTGTCACCTGTGATCAATTAAAAAATAATTTAGTCAATAATGAAACACATATATAACCATGGGATTATTTTTGAAAGAGTATGATGTTTTACATTAAGATATGTTATTTCCCGACTAAAAACGGTTTATCATTGTTTATTTTATTATCACACATGAAAAAATCGAAAAGAGAACGGAGGATATTTTTTAAAAATCTTACAAGAAGTCACTATTACGCAAAAACTTATTTGTAATGTAATTTATATTTTATTGATTTTAAATTGAAATTACGTTTTCAACTAATTTGGTGTTAAAAATCATTAAATAAATCCATAAAAACTATGCGGAACTTTTTTTTTAATTTTTGAGTTATTTCAGTGCATTACAATTTAAAATTATTCTCTTTATTAGAACATTTTCTTTCATTAATAAAATTCTTGGAAAACTATATGCATTTCTCATTTTTAAGTATCAGTGTAAGAATGTTAATAGATTTTGCATTCAAAAATATTAATAAATCAAACAAATTATTTACACACATGCTAACATTAACATGTACAAAAAATTATATAAAATTAAATTTGAAAACATTATTACTCTGCTTGTTGTGCTTCTAATTGTGACACGTGTTTTACCTTTTTAACCTTTTGGCTGCCGTAGAAAAAAGTACGTTTGTATCTAGCACGCCGGCTATAATTTTCAATTATTAATTTAATTAATTATTAACGAGGTAACTCGTCTCTGGAGTGTTGAGCACGAAAAATTTGACGAGATATCTTGTCTGTGGCAGCCATCCAGTTTAGAAGCCAAACTCAGTTTATTCGTAAAACTTAAAACGTTCCGCCTGATAAGCTTCTTAAATAGAAAAAACACGTGTCACAGTTTGTAACACAACGAGTATAGTAACAAAGTTATACAATTATATTAAATATAAACAACCTCAAAGTTTCCGCCGAATTCATTGACAATATTCACAAATATAATTCAGTGTATAAAATGATGTTTTTTTATTGTAATGTGAGAATCTATGCAATTTGATAAAAAAAATGAGTAGGTTACATCGTATATACATACATATTAAAGCTGGTATTTATTTCTGTAGAGTAGTGGAAATGCGTAAAGAAAGTACGGGAGAGTTCCCCGACTGGTAAGTGAGTGCGAACGACGTAACATCTGGGTCTCTTGCAAAGAAAGTACCATAAACAATTCTATTTCGTACTTTACACTGTAGCTGGCGAGGCCGTTTCTCAAGAAATATTGCAACCTGGCTGACTTTTTAGGGCTAGCACTGAAAACTGAACTCAGCATTGCGTAAATAATGCGTAGGAATACATCGAAGCAGTTATTAGCGTAGTGTTTTGTTAGTGTACTTAATGCAATTTTGCTTCTATTAAAAATAGCCTTACACAAATTAAATAATGTACGCCATGTTCCTTTATAATATTTAAAAATAAAGAAGTTTTAAATTTTAAATACTAAAACACTCCACAAGCATTGAAGTGTAAACTATATATCAGAATTATAATATATTTAACGGTTTGGTGACGTCATCGTGAAAGACAGTAGCGCGCCAATATTAATAGTTTTTAGACACACTCTAAAGAAAATAAAATAGTGTTATGTAATATAACAAATCTAATCTTCTTATTTTTTTTCAATCGAAAAAAAATTCTTTGATATGTTTGTAAAAGTATCAATTAATTTTAAATAATATGTGATTTTAGCAGAAAAGTTAGGTAAGTAGTACGTAAAGTAGGTAAAAAATTATGTAGGATTAGGTAAAAAGAAGGTTGGTAAATTTATTTAAATAATCATATATGCCGCGCAAACGTAGGCGCGCTAATATGAATAATAAAATACACCAAAAATTAATGAATAATACACCATTATTTAATAATAAAATATTTGCTTTATTCTTGTTCTTACAATAAAGACATTTGTTAAATTAAACTACGTTATCATTTTCAATATTCAACTTTATGTTTAAGACTGAGAAAAAAAATGATTTACAATTAAACATTAAGTTTTTCAAATTTATTAAAAATACATTAAACACAATGTTAAAAAATTACTCATAGCGACTGCTACATGCAATATTTGACCACAATTATAAATATTTTTTTTTTACTTTACTGGTGAAGTAAATATATAAATTTACACACGAGAATTATTATAAATTTAATCGGTCTATAATACCTCTCTTTGTTAGAATTAATTAAGTTGAAGCTTTTATAAATTTAATTATGGAGGGCAATATATATACTTTAGAAATTCTGTATCGTTTAATTCCACTATTTATAATCTTTAAGTCGCAGGATCAACTAGTACCGTTAACATAAGCAAGGTACAGCATCCTTGATAATTTGTTGTTGTATGAGAAAAGCACGTAACTAATTAAATATTATAAGCACTTACTGGTTGTGTTTCTCCGGATATGAAACTTCCTAACTTACGCATTCCAAAATTCAATGAAAATTGATTTCCAAACATTTCACCTAAGCGAAACTATTTCTTGCCAAACATTTTCCTATAGAGTCTTAACAAGATTTTAGTATGACCACTAAAATTTGTTAGTATATTTTAGTAAAACTTTATAATTGGAAATTACAGTAGTTAAAACACCTTTTCCATTAGACGATTTAAAAGTTGAAGATTTTCCACAAAAAAGTTTGTTTTAAAAAGGGCTTACGCGGTTTTTATTCATTAAATGAGATTATTTTTTAAGGTCTAATTCAGTGATGCACAAATCATGGCCCGCGGGCCACATGCGGCCCTTTTTCAATTTTGTGGCGGCCCTTAAATCTTTTTCTTAAACCTGATTTTTTTCACGTAAAACATTTATTTAATAAATGTAAGTAAGCTTTTCTTCAATGAAGGAGAGTAAATCGGTTTATAATAGAAACAGGCTTACAAATATTATGTCAAATTAAAAAAAAAACTAGTTAAAAAGACCAAGAATGCATTAACGTTAACGAATTACATATAAATGATACATACAAATTTCACAATGAAACGATTTTCAATAAGCAAGTACTCATAATCCTTTTTTTGCATGGCTTATTTATTTTCGAAATAACACCTATTACTCTTTGATATAATATCACTTAATCTTTTTTACACGGTTTTAAGGCTGTTTTACATGGAATATACATATGTTCTGTATAAAAAAGGATTGAGCGTAATTTAAATCATTTTTTTCTTTGCGGCTCGAATCCACGATAATTTGTTTTATGCGGCCCGCTAGAAGGTTAAGGTTGTGCATCACTGATCTAATCAATGGTTATCACGCAAGACTTCATTGAGGTGTGTTTTTATAACTGTTAACAATCTTTTAAAAGGAGTTTGGAGGATTTTTATATTCCTATTTCCAACTGTTTGTTACACACTTAACAGTTTTTTCCTTTTTTTTATTTTTGCCTCTTCTTTCGACCGGTGGAATTCCGGCGCCCCGGATGTCCGTCGGGTACTATCCATAGGATGTACTCGGCGGAACTGAGGGATGCTAGCATGTCGTGGGAGGAAGCAAAGCAATTGGCGGGAGACAGGGAAACATGGAAGTGCCGCGTGGCGGCCATATGCTCCACATAGGAAGCGAATATGGCCATAGAAGAAGAAGAAGAATTTTTTTTTTGGTTAAGTATAAACAGCCTTGTTGGAATCTATGTCCAAAATTGAAAATACTCGTGAAAAGCATGACCGGTCGTGATCATATTAAATACATGTGAAATAAGTACAAAATACTATTTTTTTTTCAAATATAATGACAATAAACGTTAAAAATACTCCAATTTTTTTAAAAGTATGTGAAATGGGATAAATTATGACTATATGCATTTATATGTCAAAAAATGTATTCTCATATTTCAGTACTAAAATTTATCAATTCAATTATAAGGATATCGTTATTTCGTAAATGATATATATACAACATTTGCGATATTTTATCTGGAAAATTAGACACCCTTTTATACAGTTTTTTGCCGAAATCCTTTTATCGTAAATAACACTTCATCCCTGGGGAGAGCGTTCTTAATAATACCTTATCATAAATGAGTCCACGTCTTTATTTGCTCGTATCTGAACGGTCCCCGAGAAAATTGTCTATAAAAGAGGGAATAATTGATATCGAAATTTTGAGAAACCCTTTCTCTATGGTTTGTCGTATTGCCAATCCACTTATTTTCCGTCGAAAACTCACCCTCGCTTTTTTTCTCCCCGAGTTTCACCTACTTCACTCTTCTTATAGTGCCTGCGGGTGGATGGATCAATTTTAGAAAATTGCTTCCACTTATGAAAGAAGATAGAAAATAGAATCTTCATCTTTATAGATTTAGAGGTAAAGACGTGTCTATACAGGCTTAAGTTTCGAAACGGGTGCTAAACATTAAAATGAAACTTAAACATACATAAAAATGAACTGTCATCATAATACTTAAATCTCAGCACTGTAGCTGATTGATAAATGGTCTTGTGGATTCATTGTGAACATAAAACTTTAGTTAAATAACGATTATTCTTTAATCGAATGCAAATGTAATTTAAAAGAAAATTCGAACTCAGGAATACCATGATCAAAAAGCACGACATTGATTACTTGATACTAGCCCGCTATTTAATATATTTTTACATATGTATAGATTCAATATATCATATTCATATAAGGAAAAGAATAGCAATTTCAGATGGGAAGAAGTGACGCAAAAGTTTTGTTCTACTGGGACACCTTTGGGAAAGACTTCTAAATAAAATTGACGACTAACACTTACTTCTATAAACAGTTTTCACAATTTACTTTAGTGTGCTGTCAATCTGCGACATATTGAGCTGTTCTCGATAAACAAATACATTAAGTTATATTGATATCAAACTAAAATTCAATAGTAAACTACTCAAATTTAAATTTCGTCACAAAAAAATGTGATAAACGTTTTCGATATTTATTCGTAATATGTCAACTATTTGTGTCCGTAAAAGATGCTCCTTTACTGTTTTTTTTCTTTAAATCCTTCATCTCACAGACTTAATATAAAGAATACATCGCTAGAAAACTTGTGGAAAATAGATTGAAAAATCAATGTAAATTATTAGATGTATATGTTTTAAATGGTTTTTTTTTTAAAAATGTAAAAAACGATTAAAAACTTGATCATTTTATATTGAGATATCGGTAATAAAGCGAATTTTTTGCATCTAATTTTTATGTTAGATTAGTAATAACTTTTTATTTTTTAAATCAAAACCGATTTAATTTATCGGGAGTGTTATCAAATAATGAAAATACAAAACTCTTTATTTATAATCCTGTATTGATTTAGACATTCATTGGTTTATAATGTTCGTGATGAGCAAAACTGGTCTTGATCTTTAATAAATAACAGAATGAATTAGTAAAGAAGTGTTTTTTAATTTAAATAATGCCTTTTTACGAAAATTGACCCAAAGTATTTTTTATCAATATATTTCTGTAATAGAAAAAAAAAATATCGACAATTTATAAATTTTACAGGAGAAGGCATCTATGAATTAAGTTCGATAAAAAAAATATCCTTAAATACGGTTAGTAAATAGTGATAAATGGTCAATGCCTGTCGTGATATAATAATAAAATTACCTGACTACTTCAGTATTTCTCAACCGTAATCTACGTGGATCAAACGATAATAAGTCAAAACACTAAAATTCATAGGCGCTAAAAAAGATCAGACAAATGAGATAACGCTCTCAAATTTTTGTCACGACACCTTGGGCGATATTGAACAAATATCGGCTTGAAAAGCGATTTAAAGAATTGTGTCGCTTAAGTTCTTTTGTCGATTATGGGTCTATATAAAGTATAAGCTATGGGAAACGTTTCGTCCTTTTGTAGGTGCTCTGCATTTTTTCAAACATGAAAAATATTATCAATTTATGATTAAATCGCAATGAAAACAACAAATTTCATGTTATAATTTATGTATATATTTACTAATTGACTTTTTCAACTTATTTTGAGATTTTTATCACAAGTTTAATCAAACGTTTTCTACGTTTTCTTTCCTCCAAATTTTTTGGATGTTAAAAGTTGTAAAATCGTTAATATTTTGTTATCCTCTCTAAACTACTATTTCTACAGAAATGTTCCAAATTGGTAGCGTGCGTAGATAAACAAAAGTTTATTTTTGAGACTAATAAACGTTTCTATTTTTTTTTTGGAATACATATCATTGACAAAATTATCAAAGGAAATAGGTATTATCAGCTTTACCGACGTATATTTAAAAGAAATCAGCTGATAATATATAACGGAATGCGTTATGATACGTAAGTGTTATTGCAGCGTTCGCTTCGGAGATTGCGTGAATACAACGATGAAAGTAAAAATTGGATGCCCAAAAAATGTACAAAATATTTCCGATCGAGCGGTTGTCCCATACAATTTCGTTATCCGAAAAATATTGCGAAGTGTTGTAGATTAATGATACGATACTTTGCAAAAATATGATTGATGGATATTTTTTCAATTGGGGCGTTTTTCCGTCACGCGGGTCGATGCTGAGTGTCACGACCTCCAGGTGAGTAGCCCTGAACTACAAGATTATTTGAAATATATCTCTTGACTATACGTATCCAACTAAGCATCCACTTTGAACAAGCGCGAGTGAAATTGGATACTGGGTGACCCTGGTGAATTAAATTTATTTTACTTATACAACAAAGAACGCCGTGATGAAATTGAGATTTACTATGAAATAATTAAGAAAAAACATTAAGCTAGCTAGTGTTGGACAACAAGAGAGCGCTGAATTAATTTGCGTCAGTGTATTCGAGTTTTTTTGCACGAAAATATAAATAATTACATAATGGTTTATTGTTTCACTTGTTTGTTTGTGTCAATAATGTGCTGTTTTGAAATTACGTTTTTTTTGGGAAGTAGGGTAACCTTAATTAACTTCAGAGTGGTATTGAAGGTAATGAGTAATGACTTCAATAAGGCTGAGTAACATTGTGTTAAGCTATTTTTTATTATTATATACAGCTTATAAACATTTATATATAGAATAAGTGTGACAAAATGTATAAGTTATTTCTATATTTAACAGTGGATCATTGTTTATTTCATTAATATAAACGTAAATGTATGTGTGATATTGAATAACACGTGGGTTAATTTTTATGAAACATCAATGAAAAGAAATTTTTGCATGTAAATTTATATTTCAATTTTTATCGATAGTCAAGTTCCACTTCAAAATTTGTTCGAGGAAAATAGTGAGAACAATCTTAAATATACATTTTAGAGTTAATTAAACGATAATAAATGTAAACAAAATATATTTAATTTCAATATCAAATAGACTCATACCGATTTTCTTTTTAAATAAAGCGTTAATCAATCAGCTTATCGTCGTTGATACTGCGATGGGTTAAATAATCTTATACGAGTATGTTGTATAATAAAAATTAAACATCATGAATAATCTCAAGAGTATTTATATTTTGTGTTTCATATTAAATCAAAGAAATACAATAAGCACTTTGAAATACACGACGTAAGATATACCACAGTATCAATAACATAATGTTGATTTAAAATAGGACGAGAAACTTTTATATTGGTATTTATTTTGTTAAGCTCAATTATAGAAGAAAAAAATTGTCCATGTCTGCTCTCAATGTGAAACATAAAAGCCTCCTAAAAGAGGTATCTCAAAATAAGTTTTTCTACGAGAACTGTTTGAGAACAACTTCTCAAACTCTCCCGCTACGTCTAGTTGTTAAATAATCGGAAATGGTGGGAGGAAACTTTTACACATAACAAAAAACCGCGCCTTCGAACAAAAATCGATCGAAAAAATTCTGTTCATACTAGGTCTCAAACTCGTGAGGTCTGGCATGGAAGCCCACAACGCTAACCGCTACGCCAGAGGACCCAATATAGGAAGTTACAAAAATTTATTTAATTTGACAAAAGCAAAAAAAAATCAAGCCTTTTTGACGTTACACCATTGTCTTGCTATACAAGCAATGAAATGTTTATTTTTTTACACATGTTGTCAAAAATGCGTTAGGAAAATAAATAATTGAGTGACTTATTCAATGGAAAAAAATACGTGTTACTAAAAGTTTGTATATATTTTAACGAATTACCATTCTAATATTTAATTCAAGTTATAAGATCATAATCGATATATAATCGTTTGTAACAGAAAAAAACAGAAAAAATGTCATCATCCGATTTTAATTTATGACTTATAGTTTCAGGAGTTTTTTCCCCGCAGCCGATATATCTCAAATATCCATGTTTCCTGCCGCATTTTCTGCTGTTTTTTATATCTCAATTTTCATTTGCTACTTTATAGTGATGACGTCATCCGATATGCCATTTTGTGGTATTGCTGTAAGATGTCGTTTTAGCTGACATTTTATGTATTTAGGAAAAAAGAAAATATATATAGATATATCGGAAGGTAAGAAAAAAATTCCGACGTGTACATCTATACAGACGTGTCATTCAGTATAATAAATCTTCCTTTACACTTTATAAATAAATTTTACATTTTTTACCACTTATAATTATTTGTATTATAATATGTGTTTATAAAATATACTTTTATTTTATAAAAAAACATTTTTTACATCTGAAGATAATTGCAAACAAAAGTTGACCGTAAACATTTCCTAAATTCTTAAAAAACTGATTGATAACATATTTTTATAAATCAAAAGGCAATATGGTCAATCTTAAGTCGTAAAACCAGCAGAGAAGTACTATTTTTAGATTTCATAGAAATGTAAATTAAAAATATTAATAAATTATAGAATATATTATCGCTAGTCAGTGTTCCAAAATGATGCTAAAAATTGTATTGATTGCAAAACCATACAATTTGATACATAACTAAAAAAATGGAAAAAACACATTTAGCCAATTCCCCTTAATTGGGTTACTTATATCCCAGACATTTTGTACCAGACTATTGCAACTTCAATTTTAATGTCAATTCTTTGTGGAAAATAATTATTAATAAAATAAATCGATTTTTTATAAATCTACATAGTTAATAATGCTCGTAATGAGCGGAAACGGTCCTGACCGACAATAAATGTAGAATATTATTTTTTTGTAGAACTAGTAAAAAAGTTGTTTATTTTCGTGAAGTTGTATCCTCGTAGTTTTTAATATTATGATGGCATCGTATTTTTTTGTATTTATTAACACTATATTTTTTGTATCAAATAAAAGAAATGGCGTCCCAGATAACCCGAGTAAAATGAGTTTCTTAAATCTGTTTCTATTCATAGGTATTTGTCCCGAATAGCCAGTTGTCTCAAGTCACCAATTAAGAGGAATCGATTGTATTTTGTAATATGTATTACAATCACATAGAATTTTACTCGATAAAGTTTTTCGTAAAACTAAATTGGATAAAAACCAACAAAACTTGTCATTGTACATATAAAACATGGGTGAATATTTAAAAAGGTTAAAAAAAAATATTTGAAAAGCGAAAAGACAATACACTTAATGCTTCAACGGGGCTGCAAACGGTTATATATTATTCAATCAAAATATAAGATTGTTTTAACAAAAGCCCTAGGGCGGACAAATAATAAAAGTAAAATGTTTCTTGGGATAATAAAAAAATAACGGTCAGTCTGTATTTATGGAAGGATTTAGGTTTCAATATTAAGCTTTCAATTTATAAGTGAGCACTAAGCTAAGGGAAGAGTTTATAGTTAGCCGGCATTCAAACCACTCATCAAAATCTTTTGCCAAGAGAATAGCTGCTTTAAAATTGATATATTTTCTTTGATACAGCTCTTTTGATACAACGAGCGCCAAAAATCAAATAACAACAGCGTATAGGCCAAAGAAGAATTTTTATATGATTTATTATTATCTAAATAACTTTTACAAAAAAAAGATCAGTGGGTATCAATCTAGGGCTTCCAATCCCGAAATCACATAATCTCGGGATTTTTTTAAACCAATGCCGGGATTTCAAAAAAAAAGATATTTTTAATCTAATACTTCTAATTTACTATGTACCATATATTTTAATAATAAAATAATGTTTCCCGAGTATACCAGTATGTTTATATAAATATTTTTTTTTTATACCTACACAATAAATTTATGAATTTATTGTGGTCTTACTCCCTTTTTGGTGGATTTTATAACTTTTTTCTTTTTTTCATAATTGTATAAAAATTCATATGAATTCTTTTTTACAGCGGTAACAATGGCAATTTGCCAGTAAAGTTTCTGTCATTTAATTGATAATTATTTATAGTAATTTAAGAATTCTCACTAAAAAAGCTTCCATTTAGAATTAGGAATTTATAAAAATAACTTTTGAAATCATTGTTCATAATATGTCCCGGGATCCCGTGATTGACAAAAATAATCCGGGATTTTCCAAAATAAACAAACTTTATAAATACTCAAAAAAACAAATTTAGCAAGCTTGATCATCAGGCTTCTGACCAAAGAGAGCATAATATTTAATAACAATCATGACAATCATTTCTTATAAATATTTTGTGCCGTGGTTTTAAAGTCAGCAAGGATTAGTATTCACACTTAAAATATTTATAAAAATGATAATGGATCAATATCACTGAAAAAATTACTTTTAAATAAAAATGTTACATATAAACGTACATTGATATAAAAAAATGTCATTTATTTTTTAAATCGAAAAACAAACTTTAAAAAAATACATTCCACCATTTTATATTCGCAGCTATGAAATAAAATAAGGCTGAAATATATATTTATATTGATAAACATAACGTTGTGAAAGTAATCCATCGAGTTCTAGTTATTTATCGAATGCTGACATAAACATTTTATTCGGATAAAAGAAAACACAAATTCAGTATATGAGATCAATGCCTTTTTAACGGCTTTTTTCTGTGTTGAAATAATTTGAAAACGAGTGTTTTTATGACAACGAATAAACGTTTTTCAATTTAAAAACATTCGCCTTATCATATGTTTTCAAAAACTTTAGTATTTTATTTCTAATATATTAATTTATAGTGCACTTATAAAACCATACACATTTTATATATTTTTTATAGCGTTATTCTTAAGTTCATGTTTGCTTTAATAAAAAAACAAGAGCTGATTGATAGTCAGTCGCTTAACCTGTATCTTTAAAAGAAGGTGGAGTAATAACCATAATTAAGAATGATTATAAATCAACTAATTAATTTCCTCTCTCTCTTGTTTTCAGTATTGTATAGAATAGATTATATACATGGTATGCTGTAAAATTAAGACACATTCTTGCTAGCCATCATCAAATATAAATTTATTTAAAAATCAATGTATTCAGTTTTCCGTTTAGGGCTTCGAATCGTTGGTGCAAAACTGATAAGAGTGCTCAACCGCTTAGCTACAAAAAATGATTCAATATTAAATTTATATAATATTGCTAGTTAGGAATGCAGAGAAAATAAATCAACTGTTCATAGCTAAAAGATAAACAGTATTAAGCATAACTTTAAAGAATTCCTTTAAAGTTTTTAAAAACATTCTCGTATGTATGTTCAACATGTAAGCTAATTATTTAATGAAATATCTACAGTGTATGATAAATGAGTGATTTTCATTAAAATAATTATTAGCAAATAACTTTTTTAGCATATTTGTACAGTTCATAATATTATAAAATATAGCACATTATCCAAAGCACAAATTTAAATAAATAATAAAAATATACATTTTACATTTTAAAATAAGTATAAAGTGTTGTAATATACCTGAGCGTGAATTTTTATACGTTCAATTTCCGTAGCGAAAGCTTAAAAACGGTGAAAATTCGTCGAAATTTTCTTTTTAACCAATAAATACCAACGTTACTTTACTTTCTAAAGCTTAAATGTAATGATTTTAACATAAAAGGTGTATTAAGAAGGATTTAGCAAAAAGGAATTTCAAACAACCAACCGCCTTTGATGTTACCATGCAATATTTACTTATTAGAAAAAAAAATCTGCAAATGACACAAGTATTCTGAAAAAACAATGTTTTTACATACATCCAAATATTAATGACTGTTTTCAGTTTTTTTGTTAGATATTTTTTCAACCATATCCGCTTTCAATGCGGATCGTTTGTAATCCTAATGGAACATATCAACAGAAATTGTTCTGCAAGAAGTGATTGTTGTTCAGTCACACAAACCTACTTCTTTTTAAAGAGATTTTTGATATTGCGATGTAGAGTTTACTTGCGGTTTCCAAGTTATAATAGTAAGTAATTTTCTTCTTTTTTTTCAAACGTATATTTCTTAAACGGATGAAGGTCTTTATACGTAATATAAACGAACATATAATGAATATTCTAACTAATTATGAACATTATGAACTCCTTACACAATTTAAATCTATATAATCTATGAAAGCTTAGTTATATATATATAACAATTATTTTATATATGGTTGATAGTTATTTTGATTGATGCCTTCCTATATGTATATACTGACTTATATTTTTTCATATATTTTAATATTGTATATAAACTTATGTAGAAAAAATAGTATTAAACGAGTAAAAAATTGTGAAAAAATTAATAAAAACTGCCTTGCTGTGTTTCACGGAACGATAACAAATAAATAATTATTCAAATCAAACTACTATTTTGATTGTTACATTATTTATTTACGGCGAAGAATTAAAAGTTGTTTTGTCATTAATGATTTCATTGGCTTGATAATCAAAGAACATAGTAATTTGGTTTATTTTGGACGAGTAAAAGAAATTATTTAATAACGTTGGTTACCGCCTGCCCACAAATGACAATATATGTTGAGTTTATTTATCACTTTTAGGGTGTTCACTGTCAATACTTGGTGGAAAGGCATTATATTAATAAAAACACAATAATCCTTTGTACTTCATTCCACTTTATTTAATATGTCAGGACCGGTTTCGCTCATTACGAGCATCGTCAACTTATAAGAAATATAATTTAACAGTGCTATTTATACAAAAATGAACAGTTATAAACAACAATTGGCATTGAAAAGAAAATACCAATTACATTAAAAGTGATTCTAAAATAGCACAAAATTAAAATGTTTAACACATCTAACATATAATTAAAAAGTCATCTCAGATTAATAAATTTAGAATGGGAATTGAAAGTAATTACAAACATAATTAAAATTTGGGAATTCTTTGACAAAGTGATACAATAAAAATAATGACATTAATAATGACAATAATATAGTGAATAGGCTTAATGATAGTTAAGAAAATTTCCCCTCTTCCAAGTAGTTGGTAAGTGTACATACTTAAACAAAATCGACAGCCAGGAAGATTCTGAAAAAGAAATTTTTCAAAGACCATATCAATTCTAACAAAGATATATATATTTTAAATTATATAAAAGAATAGTTAACAAGGGCTAATGCAACGGATAAAGTAACGGGGAACGTTGTTGTCAGTTGAAGCCAATTGTTGTTTATAACTGTTCATTTTTGTATAAATAGCACTGTTAAATTATATTTCTTATCAGTTGACGATGCTCGTAATGAGCGAAACCGGTCCTGACATATTAAATAAAGTGGAATGAAGTACAAAGGATTATTGTGTTTTTATTAATATTGAGTTTATTTTGTGTTCAACACTTAATAACTTGAGATACTCGCATTTTATTTCGATATCAAATAAACTTCGAAAATGCTTCCTTAATGTACAATTTTATCCACAAATTTAAAACTCCATGAAAGTAAATTAATAAGATATTGATTTATCTGTATTTTATACAATACATTTGAGTCTGTGCTTTCAAAGCTGATAAGCATATTACCTTCAAACAAATGCGTTTAATTTACTGGAAATTTTGTATTCTTGAAAGCGGTATTAAGAAACAAAATTGGATTTTAACTTCAAAATTTGGGAACAAAACATGTCTTATATTTTGGATAAAAATAATTTATGAACGGCATCAATTTCAAAAAAATAAGTATCTAGTTGACTAAAACGCATCTTTCTCTTTTTATAGGAAATATTACAAATTAATAAAAATGAATTTGAAATTTTATTTTGTAGATTTGTCTGTCTTTATTTAATAGTGAGGTAATATAAATTAGTAAGGGTTGTCATCGAATACGTATAATGCAGACATATATGAAGTGTATTGGTTTGTGTGCATTAAAAAAACATTTAATATTTTTTTCTTACTCACACACACACTCTCTCTCTTTAAGACTGTGTCAACTAAGTAACAATTAGTTCTCGTAGAAAAAATGCTGTTGTGATACCTTCATTAAAAGGCCATAAAATTCACATTGGGAGAGTGTTTAAAAAAAAGACTATACATTTCATATCAAATTTATTTATAATTAGAAACGAAATTTGCTGATATGGATTGATTGGTAAATTAAAAAAAATAAAACGATATTTTAAAATTACTTTAAAAAATAAAGTTTTGTTATTGATGTTTTATATAATTTATAGCACGAGTTGATTCTGGTAAATTTTCAGCAATAAAAACGGTTTACCTTAGACAATTTACAATAGGGATTTTATAGCAGGGGCAGTTTCTTCTCCTTGTTGTTTTTTATGGTAGTAAACATTTTATTATTTCCAAAAAAAATTATACGGTTGCCCCGCATGGAAAATAATTAAATGAGCCATGAGAGGGTACAGGGCGGGTGAATCATGGACGCCCAACTGCTGAAAAGGGTCAACGGTATTTAATAAATTAGAATAAGAGTCCCGAGCAGGCGGCAGTCGGAGGGTTTGACAGAGTGTGGGGGCAATAGAGGACCAACCCTCAACAGCCATGAAAGGTTACGTCGAATTTCCACCATTTACCAACTCCATTTACAGTTATATCACACTAATGATGATGGTTCACAATGAAGCAATACAAAACCATATAAATTTTTATGCTGATGTTTAGTGGTGAATTGGTATGATTATATGAACCATTGAACCGCGAAATGGCTCAAATAAATGGAATCCTATAAAACTGGGTTAACTGTTACATCTGTGATTTTCATGGATGGCCTTGATCTTTATATACCTATAATAACAATAAAAAGTACTTCATTCGATATCAAATACTTTTAAATGGATTTCTTACGAGATTTAGTAATTTTCAACGATGCCTTTTGTTTTTTGAAAAGTACATGGATTTGATCCGATATCTGAGACGTCTTTGAAGATTCTAACGGTATCAAGTTATTCACATTGAATTGAAAAAGGATTTATTCGTTCACAACTAAGATTTTCTTTTGTTTATTTTTTTTATTGTTGTGTTAAAATCAACATGGAGACAAGGATTTTCAAAGAAATCTTTTCTGTTAACATTAAATCAAATAGTTAAAATGATCCTTTCCAAAATAAACAAAGAACAACTATATTGAAAATATAAACAAATTATAAAGTCTTATTCGTTATAGATGGTGGGCTTGAAAAATGAAACAAGGAAAGTACAAAAAGTTGCCGAGATTTTTTTTACCATTGTTCCATATTATATTTATATTATCTTCATAGAAGTAATAATTTTTTGAAAGAGTCTCCTAACCAGAACCTCTGTGGTTTTCATTGTCAAGCAATTTTGTTTTATTTAATTATACGGAAAATATCGGTGGTAAAATGTGAATTAATTGAAAAACACCAAATTTTTAATAATTAGCGTCTGAAAAATATGTTTTATAAAAAAATGATTTGACAGTTAACACAACCTAATAAAATGATGTCGATTACGTACCATTTTATAAAAATCTCAATAAAATTAAACGTAAAAAGTATATATTGTAAACAACACAATCAGAATCTGCCACACCTGCTGAAGAACAATTATGATGTCTTATTTATGAAAAAAAAAATGTACGGTGAATTGTACTTAGAAGAGCACTTTATTATGCGTAAATCGTTTTCAAAATTGGTTATCATTACTTTAAATAAAAGTGCATATTAAATTAATAATCTGTGCACGAAAGATAAACTGAATTATGACGAAAATCTTATTTTTCACTATGTTTATTCAAACCTTTTCCTTGAGGTTTGTGTTAGAAAATCACTGATTTTCATATACTATTTTTATTATAAAATATATGTTCTGTACTTTATTATTTTTTATTAATGTAGAAAAACATTGGAAAGAACATCGCATGTACAGAAATGAAAATGGTGTTAAATTGTGTGAAGGGGAAAAACTTAATGAATTTCTGATAAAATTACAATAGTTGCAATGAAACTAGAAAATTACAATAAAAAAAGCAACAAAACTTTCCGCGTTGAATTCACATGATATATTTTCATGAAAAATGTTTAAGTAAATTTTAGTATGCAGAAAATATTCCATATTTGGTTATTTTAATTGCGATAAAGAGTGATAAAATAATAAAAAAAAAACGGAAAGAGTCTTTCTCAATGCACAAAAAATAAATTTAGATTCGCCGTTACAATTCAACAAAAAAGCTGTGCGCAAAGGAAACATGTCCCAGTTTTAAAATATGCGCAAAAGTAGGTTCACATCCGCCAAAAATACTCATCCGGTCTTTCATTTCAATGACACCCACCGCAGATAACATTTAGGGTCGGCGGGCGCAAATAACAAAAAAAGAGATTTTTTATTCGTTCAAAAAACACGGCGAAAACAATGGGAAAATGAAAGATAAGTAAGTCATTTCAGTGGGGCAAGAAGGAAATTTCCCCGACGGCTGGAAAGCGTGGCGCGTTGTTCTTTTGCATATTGCGAGTGTAATTCACGCCACCTCCCCCTGCTCTTTTGCAAGCTGCAGTGGCATGACCACAAAATTAACGAATCAAATTAAAATACCAGCACTACAACGAAAAATTACATCCACAGCAAATTGGCTTAAGAATGTCATCTAGAAGGTGGAGAAATTTTACAAATTGTGCTCATTTAAAAATGTTGTTTTTTTTTACATTTAATTCATTCTGTTGTATCTGGGGATTGCAATACCGGACAGTTACATTAATACTGATATTTCAATCGTCAATACCGGTATAACAAAATATTTTTAAGCAAAGAAAAATAATTTCTTACATGGGATCGCAAAACCGGGCAAATAAATTAAAATTGGTATTTCTACATTTCATAAATAAAACGTCTAGTTACAAAATGCGATATGTACACATTTCAATATTTGCCGAAAATAAGATTTTTATATTTAAAGCAAAAATCGTTTTATTCAACCAAAATTTATTTTTTATATTCAATCATATCATTGAATAAATAAAATTTTCCTTTCCAGATACCAGAATCAATCAGATTTATAATATTCCTACCCGTGAATATATCGCCAGTTATGATTATTGAAATATTTTTTTCGAAAGCTTATATTGAGTACTGGAACCAATAAATGTTCTCGCAATATATCGCTTTTTGTAACTAGACGTATCAAATATCATAAATTACTTACGGTTTCTTAAAACAATAATACATCATTGATAGGCACATAATTCCTGGAACCTATAATATTGATACAACTCGTAAAAAATTTAAAATATTTAAATTAATTGCAAAACAATTTTATTCAAACATGTGATTATTTTTATATATTTAAAATTTATAAAAAGTTTAAATTAAGTTTTTTCATTATCGAGACCAGTATTTTGATTTTGAAAAATAAATTATAAATACCGGGAACTTGGTTTCGGTGATAACTATATTGTAATATCTAGAAAAGTGTATATGTGCATTAATTTTATATTATTTTTTTTATTAAATAAAAGTATTTTTTAAAAAAATACATTTATACTGATTTTTAAAAAGTATTATCTTCATAAAAAATATATACTACAAAGACATCAAATAAAATAGGTAAATAAAATAACTCTACGCACTATTATAAATGATTATTTTTTCTAGTTGAATTAAATAGGTGTATACGATCCTTTTACGTATACCCAAGTAACATAATATGTTATTTTTCGTAACTCAAGTATTTTTATTCTAATGACAAAGAAACATATAAAATATCATTAACTGATTAAGTTAGATTTTGTCTGATGTGTACTAATAAAACTTTTATTCAGTTTCACAAAAATATTTAATTACTTTGTTTTGAAATGACGATATCTTTTTGTCATATGAGTCGTGCGAATAGTTATTCATTACAATTTCTTTTTAAAGAAGTTTTACATTATTTGTAAGACATTTACTCAGACGTCTTGATAATATTAGAAAATTTTGGATTACGTACTATAGATATCTATATATATATTGTGTTATTTTGGAAATATAAGATTCTCAATCAAAAGCCAAATAACTTTATTAAATTATACTACCATTAAAGCGAGAATTGACAGGGAGCACCTTAAAATTTAAAAAAAAGAAAATTAAAGTAATTTCAGGTTAAAAAATCTTCCTAATTTCGTACTGGAAATATGCGTCATTTTAAAACTACGAACAATACAATACTTTAAAAACTATTATAATTTAATACGTATCTCTTTCTTGAAAAGTAATTAAGTAACTTGCGAATAGAATGTATTATAATGTTATTTATGTAAATTGACTTTTATCCACGGTTTTTTTTTTACCAAGGACTTTAAATACAGAATACAGAAATAATATTTTAAATCTCATTACATAGCATTCGATAGTCAAAACGTTCTCAGGCTTTACTTGTATTCATTCAATAAAGTTTCGAAACATTTATTTGTTGTGAAATATTCACTGCCTCTGGCAAAATGGAAAATCTCTTGCCACTGCGTGACAAGGGAGGAGATATAAAACGGTATATACACAGTGTAAGCTTACCTTTAGCAGGCCAGTGTCGAAGGTTTCATATTTTCATAGTCTAATTACATACGGGTGATGTTTCGGTGAGCGTCACGCTTAATGTAAGCTGCAAATTTTAAGGTCCGCTGGCGTTTAACTAGACAAAGACCAAAACTATTGCGGTGCAAAAAAATCACGAAAAAAAAATGTGTTCACAAGCGGTTAATTTTAATTTACAATTCATAGTTTTAACTATTCTTTTAAATATTTTTAATTTATTCCGTGAGCACATTTACTTTTTAGATGTTTTTCTTGTTTGGCGGAATAAAAGTTTTGCCGACTGAATAATGAGAATGTCATTATAATTACACAGTAGATTAATTTTTGGGGTCACTGATGAATATATTTGTACAGAAAGTTGCCTTTAATTATTTTTAGTTCAGCCTATATTTAAACAAGTTGTTTTTTCGTATTCTATGCATAAAATTCTTCGTTATTTTACAATAGCGCAAAAAAAACTAACGATGCAATTTTGTTCAAATATAGTATGGCAGAACTATCTCTGAAAAGTAAAAAAAAAGATCGTCAATTTTTCTATTTTTATTTTTGATTTTCGTGAAAAGGAACTATATTTATAAAGAAATGATGACCAGTTGAACACATTAGTATACAACCACTTTTTATTTTTATTATTGATCTCCATCACGACAAAGCAAATAAAAAAAATAGTTTTCAAAAGCATCTTTTCTCTCGAGTTCTATTACATGTGGTGGTTTTACAATTTCCACGTATTGTCAGCATTATTGTGCCGCCATAGATTATTGTGAAAATACTAGTTTTAATTGAACTAATTCCAGGACTAACATCAATTTGACGACCCCAATCCCTTTATCCTGGATTTCAGGATTCATAATAAAACGTAAAAAATAAATATTATATCGAAAAACCTTCCAATTTACTATCATATTATATAATCACACAATAATTCCCGATTTCTACCTAGGTTTGTTTATGCAAAATGATAAATACAAAAAATGTGGTCTTACTTCTTCTCTTTTAACAACCATAGACAAAAACAAGTAATGTTAAAGTTTCTTCCAGTTTTATACAATATTCAGTTTTAGTAAAAAAAATAGGGCGGCATTGGTGGCAACTCGCCAATGAAGTTTTCACTATAATTGAAAATTGTTTTTATTGTTTAATAATTAAAACTCTCATTTAAAAAGCTTCTTTATACGTATGTTATATCAAGTCAATAATTGACACAAATTTAATTTTAAATAAACATCGTTTTGCCGGCTTCTGAGGTCATTTCGAAAGAGCATTACTATAGCGATTAGGTGGAGTCGGGTTCCCGAGATGCTCAACATCAAATATTTTTTCTTCTATTGTCTTCAACATCGGTGTAAGTCATATATGGGCAACAACCGGCCCGCCGAGCTATTTTGTCCGGCCCTGATTCATCTCAGCGAAGTATTAGAGAAAGAAATTAATAGTTTCAGGGAGAGATTAAATAATGGAGATGAGACGGGCGCTTGCAGTGGCTTCACTCTACTAGTTCATGATCACCACCGTATAAGAAATAGCAACGTGTTTTATTTAATTTAATATTACTTTATTATGTTTAATAATTTGGTGAGGCCCTTGACTCGGAGACAGAATGATAATTTGGCCCCAGACCTAGGAAAGTTTGCCCATGCCTGGTGTAAGTGATATATTTTCTCCTTGAATCGATCTCAAGCAACTGTGATTATTAAAAAAATGTGGCATCTCTTAGCTTTAATGTAAAATAAAAATAATATTATAATTAATTATTAGATGTAGATATATATAAATGAAAACATTAAATTATGGTATGTAAATTATCAATCCCGGGATCCTGGAAACCAGGAATTGAATGATTGTGAATGCTTTAATCATGGGATCACAACAAAGGTCCGGGATTAGATGATGCTCTAGTGGTGTAGCTTTTCTGTCAAAATTCAATGTTTTTACACCCCTTTATTTCAATGTTTTACATATATTATGTACTTATTACCCGCTCGTTTTTCAGATTATGTGAATGTTTTTCTTTAATATATTTTTGTAAGGCTCGTATTTTTCCGGTCAAAATTTGTATTAAATGGTCATAATCAATGTTCCCTCTAAGACAAGAGGTTAGCTACGCGAAAATTTCAAAGGCTGCGTGGACCGATCAAATATTAATTGAATAGCTGTCTTGTAGTGCGCGCCAACCCGGAATGAGTGCGCGGTGGCTTCGTAACTGCTGCGCGGCCGTGCGCAGCTTAGAGGGAACGTTGGTCATAATATATCGGTCCGTGTAAATAGTCGTAATTTAAATGAAATTAAAAAAAAACCTTTTCTAACCTAACTAAAATGGTAAAAATATATTCTAATATCTGACCGTATAATATTTTTATTCTGACCAAAAATTGATTTAAATTTAAAACATTTAATTTGTTTCCTTTTTGTAATAATACAGTAAAAACATTGTTTTTTGGTGCTGATTGCACATTCGTATTACATACTCAACCAATTGAATAATATAGAAACCGATTGTTACCAATTCAAAAAAATGTCCAATTAGCATACAAAGTTGTGTTCTGTTTTTATGAATAGAGTACAGCTTCTTTATTTAATAGAAATACAAGTACAACAACGAACAAAAGGTTATCCGTTGGTACAAATGATCATATGAAAAAAAATCCATTTGGAAAACAAAAAATAAGCAACGCATTGCACATTTTATTGTTCACCACACAAATAAAAACCTAGAATACAGAATACTTCCCGAATAACACAAATTAAACAAAATTTATAGTGCAAGACCCGGTGAATAAAACCGTCTTTACGTAGTGCATTTTAGCCAGTGAAATAAAATAAAAACCGAAACACGTAACATGATGCAAAGAGACAACGCGAAGTGGAAAGATCTTTTCTAGCCAAGAAGCTGAGATAATCGAAATATCTTACGGTCCTGATAACTTAAACGGGTATTTTTAAATATTTTAGCCGGCGTTCTCTCCGCCCAGCGACGCGACTCCGCAGGCAATAAGAACTAGCCAAAGAACAATAAATCTCAGGATTCTAACCAAAATGGAAACCCACCCCAGGCCATTTCCCTCGCATCGCGATCTTCACAATGTTCACATGTGTATCGATTCGAGACATTCACTTTGTTACATTCTGCTCTAGTCCTCATATTATTTAACATCGGCTAAGAGCAGTTGACAAAGAGTGAAACCATGCGAAACATCCATATTGTATTTACATTGAAATCTTGTAAACTTTTTATTTTATACGAATAATTAAGTACCTTTTCAATGATTATTTGCTTTAAATATTTCATATTCATTTTGACGAGCCCATACTAATTACTTTATTTCATCAAGTTTATTATTAATTAGTTCCAAGTTTTTTCAGTAATTTAAGTCGTTAAAATTTGGCCTAATCAAATTCAATTTTTTTTGTCTATTTAATAGATAAGCGTTCGCAAAAATACTTACTTGAGTAAACGGCTTAAATTTCATTAAAACAATCCTTTTTGTTATATAATTCATTAATTATGACCATCTGTAGACTTGTCTAGAACATAAAGCAAATAAAACCAAGTTGAAAATAACACTTATATAAACATTATCTTATTTTATAAAACATAGTGCCTAATTATAATGTAGTTTTTATTTATTAGTTTTAAATTCATTATTGTATCGCCAACCATTGTCAGTGCGATATAATTTGACCGATGTAAAGTTTACACATTCAATATTGAATGTATACTTAAACATAAAACTAAGCGCAACGCTTAACAGCCATTATTTCAATTATCAAAATTGTGTTCATATAAGTGATCCATTGAAGACTTTATTTTTTAGAGTTCAGTTTAAAACAAACCAACTATGCTTTAAATTGCGTCTGAGATACGTTTGACGTACATTTAAAAGCGCTTAACGATATTATGGTGTTAGATACACGTGGTGTACAAGCTTTAAATAAGACGATGGTACAACGCTGACTACTTTTGCTGTGAAGATAGGGATTTTAAAACATTATCCCAGAAAAATGTAAAATTTGTTTTTCTTATAAAATTGCAAATGTGGTTATACGTGTAGAGTTAAGTGTATATCTCTCAATTTGTTGCAAATCTACGATACCCTAAATTTCAACTGATTTCCATAATGTCGTCAATAAGAAAATCAAAATAAAACTATGCAAATTCTGCAAGCTGCCACCATTTTATGTGTAGATTTTTTCAACAATACTTAGGCACAAAACAATAAATTAGAAGCAGCGACAGCGTGGTGTTGGTACTTGTAAGATATATAATTTAATTAGATCGACATTTAATATTCGATCAATAATAAAAAAAGTTACAACCATAAATTATGCATAAGTAATAATAAAATTATTTAGTCTAGCTTTTTTATTAAGTGTTCTACCACTTTTTTATCAAAAATATAAATATTTATCTTTTTAAATGTGTGTAGGGTTTTATACCGTTTATTTATAATTGAGAGTGAGAACAGCTGTATAATAATCATTATCACATCATCTTTTACAATCAAAGTTCTTTCGAGTTTATTCGCTTTTAAGAAAAAGGCTATTAAATACCGTATTGTATCAATAAATGTATTATAATGCATGATGGTTTTATAACTATACGTTAATCAAAAGTGACGATTCATAAATGGTATTTATTTGTTTTTATTGCCGCTCCAAGTTTTCAGCAAATATGCTTTAAATGGAACTTTTAACGGCAATAGATAATGAGTCGATTGCAAAATTTGCATGAAAGAGTCAAGATGAAATAATTGAGTTATCTTATCGCTGTCTTCACTTCGCTTTCAATAATAGGTTAATCAGTTCGTAAGTGGTAAAAAAAATAAATGAAACATTTAATTACGTCTTGAAAAATTAATCAATCAATCTATCGTTTTTGTGGTTTGAACTCATAAATCGTAAACATTTATGTCGGTACGGAATACGGACGATATATGGTCATTAACACTAGAGTACTAAAACGTCGAGAATAGCATCGAGGATCGGTGGGGTACAAAGTGACCCCTGACAAATTTAGGCAATATT
The DNA here is from genome assembly GCA_031772345.1 of Himalopsyche anomala. Classification (NCBI taxonomy): domain Eukaryota; kingdom Metazoa; phylum Arthropoda; class Insecta; order Trichoptera; family Rhyacophilidae; genus Himalopsyche; species Himalopsyche anomala. The sequence goes on along the minus strand of CM062844.1, from coordinate 8,331,575 downwards.
TATTTATTACTATTTCATACATTCTATATAAGATGATTGATCAAATATATTCAACAAATATTTAACATTATCTCTGAGAAATAAATAGTTGGAATTGCTTTAAATTAAATTTTGACTGTCTGAGACACACAGCTGTACACGATCAAAATCAAATTCCATCATTGTGTAAAAAATTGTATTTCACCAAACCATTTATTTTGCTTAATGGTAGCGAATTATGGCACCAAATGATGACTTTCAATAATATATGCTTTCGTTGGATATTGGGAATAAATGAGTGATTTTTTGAAGAAATCGGAAATTATGGAATGAACGTGACAGCGCTCTGTTTCTTCAGTTTTCATGAAGAGAAGTAGAAACTGGCGTGCTGCGGATGTTTCCGAAGAGCCTTAGTTCCACTTTTCTTTTCTTTCAAACAGATTACCTTGAGGTTTTATACAAAGATTTAGGAACTGAAGGATGCTACTATGTCATAAGACTAAGCAAAGCGATTGGGTGTGTGATGGAGAATCACGGAGATTTCGCGTGGTAGTGTTTTACCCAAGATGTGTAATAAATATGAATACAAACAAATTTTCGAGAAGATTAAAAATAGCTTGTTCTTATTTTACAAAACATTTCCTTAATTATTTAGTTGAATTATTTCGACAAACAATATGACTTCGGTTTCAAAGAAGACTAATAATGCAAATTTACAAAACATTATCTTTGGTGTGGTACATGAGAGGTGCTTGCATCGCATTGCATATTTGAATTCAAGGCAGAGCCTCTTACCCATTTATCTGTAAGTAATAACAGCACGAGAATACTCTAATGTTCTTAGCTGTAGAGCTTGCCAGTATTTGAAAGGAACACTTATAAGAATGTCTTCTCTAGGCTGCAACAGGCAGAATGATCACTGCACTAAGTTTCCTCTTAATAATATGGTAAAGCTGTTTTGTTGTAGCGTAAAAACGGTTATTTAATGTTTGACAAAATAAAATTAAGAGCCTTCAGTAGCTTATAAATTTTCATATAATTCAGTCTTAATAAGTTTAAATCATCACTTAATTGAATTATAATTATATATTTTTAATTTATGTGATTTTTTCGTGTATTTTTAAGCGGCGAGTAAGGTTTTTTTACATTTATCATCAATATTTTTATAAACAGTGAAATAATAATAAAAAAATCCCCCTTGCTTAAAACACATTTGTTTTAATCAATAAAAAGTATTTGATAATGATGCTATTATTTAATAATAAATCAAAGACCTGTTTTTTTTCACAAAGACAATTTGAAAGTGAGAATGAGAGTGAATCACATTTTTTTAAAAATTTGATTTGTGTTAGTGCATTTTAAATTAATTACCGGTTATAAAATTTCAAATGTAATTTTAATACATTCGTTTAATGGATTGTATCGTTTAAATTTAATAGGTATTGTGAAGTTAAGTTAGTCATATGCTTGATTTAACACCGCGTAATCTGATCATAACTTATTGTTTTTAGAAATATCTGCCAATCGTAAATTTTAGGACAATAAATCCACAGGACGGGACTCTTGAATGTACCCCCCCCCAATCCCTTCAAGCACACATCCATAGAGATACATCCCCGCAAAACGTATTGCAAACTGAAGTGCCACTGCGGTGGTATACGAAATATATATTCGCGTTAATGTTCGCTAGCGGGTATGTTTGTGAGGTGGTATCGAAGTGGCATCGGGGAAGGGGTGAAATATTTCTGTCACGATCGCCACTTGAGCGGAAACGCTTTTTAAATCTGTTGCGAGTTTTCATAGTAGCGGGGCGGGAGAAAAAAAACACATGAAACAGGCTAAATCTCGATTTTTAAGTGATTTTTATTCACAGCTCTATGACGGATTCATTTTTTTGACTGTTGAACGTACTAGACAAAAGAAAACAGACATGAATTCACAAATAGTTTTTAAATATTTTGTTTGGAAACCAACTTAAATGGCAAATAAACGTTTGGTAACATATTTTTATCAGTTTAATCTTCAGTGTTTTTAAACACCCCCTTGTGAGTGTTTTCAAAACGTGGGGCAGATTTTACATACTAAAAACATTTTGAAAGCTTTGCTGAAAATCGATTAAGCGATTGTATTTTTGAATATTGAGGTATTGTGATCTAATGAATAAGCGTCAGTGTATCCGAAGTCATCTGCACTGAATTACACTTCTATAAGTTGGCAATGATTGCATGGAATCTGTCTCATGAAATTATACTATGAAAGCGTTAGTGACATTTATGATTTCCTATGTTACTTGGAGTGCGTAAGGGTTGTTGAATAATTTTACTATTTTAAAATTAATTTGAAGTGCAACTATAAGCTGTTTTGGGTAGTAAATAAAGTTTCGTTATTACTTTTTATCAGTTGTATAACATAATTGGCACCAACCAAAAAATAAAAAAAATATTTGTTGATCATTTAGAGTTCACATACATAATTTAATTTGCACTTCTGATATCATTTTTGAATAACGTATTTGGGCTAAAATTGGGTAATTTTGAATAATTAATATTAAACATGCATTAAACTATACAGTCGTTCATTTCGATGGTATTAACTCGTATTATTAGTTCCATATACTTTAAAATCTTTAAAATAAACGTTTTTTGGAACCATATAAAAGATTGATGACAATATCGGTTTTATAAAACTTTTGTAATAATATATTTTGTAATAAGTACTTATTTCGGTTGAAACTTGAAGGGGCTACGTATATATTGACTTTTTGTACTCCTGTAATTGATTGGAAACATAAAACGTGCTTAAATACAAGGATATCGTAAATACTCGAGCCACCGAGAAGTAAAGTGAGCCAATCAATAAAATTTTAAAGTATGTTAAAGCTTTTATATTTGAATTAAATGTACAATAACGTATTTGTTTAGTTGTTTTGGGGGATTGCACTTTATTTTTATTTTAGGAAAATAACACTGTTGCAGTGTGTATTTATTTGTATTTAGTCCGATTCACTTTTACGATACTTTAAAACATATAGAATTTTATAACGCATCTAACATCACCTTTTAGGGTCTCAATTATTATGTTTGTATGAGTTTATTGAAAAAATTGATGTTAAATATAATAAATATAAAATTACAATAGTTTGATAGAAACCGTTTTCATTTGAACCGCCTCAATTGTCATAATCTTATACATGATAGATTTTTGGTCAAACTTATTAGATTTTAAAAAGGTTTTCGAAAGTTCATTTGAATGGACATTTATATAAAATTTAAATTTATTTCGCACATTAAAGGCGGCAGACAAAAGGATAAATAATTAATTGTTAAGGTCCCCTGCAGGGGGTAGAAGTTTTGCGTTTGACCCGACGAGCTAAGCAATGTGCTTCGTTTTTTCACGCTCCAGAGACTTCCAACAGAGTGTAGGATAGGGAGCTCCGAGACGGCCGGATCAAAATATTTCCTTTCAGCAAACCGGGAAAAAGTTCGCCTCTTATGACGGTGAAATGTAATTTTGAAGAAACTCCAAAAAGGAAAACTTCTGTTGCTACCGAAAAAAAGAAATATTGCAGACGTTGTAATTGAATTATTCCGCTTTCTCTTTGTTATCATCCCGAGTGCGAGCGAGTAAGACAAAGATTTACTTGATGATAGTTTATATCACACTCCGAATATTGTATAAAAGTCCCCTGACATTCCCCTACTATGTAAAAACATAATGATGAGAAACTTGACCGCCTTAGCAAGTTCCTTTCTCATGCGAATTTCACAGTGGAAAAAACTCTCTGCTTGGCTCAAAGCTTCTTCTGCACGGCTAAATTTACGATAATATCAATAAGGAAAAGGATGTTACCGTAACATAATTCAAACGTACTGGCGAAGAAACGTATAATAAAAAGAGTTTTGGTCGGAAAAAACGACTTCCTTAAATTTCTTTATCGTCGGAGTCAATTTAAAAATAAAACGCTATTGAGTGTATGCAGTCTGTACCCGTGAGCGAGGCAACGCGTCGCCCTATTTATATATAAACGAGAGAAATAAAGTTTTGAATGTCATCTATAGGGGCTGTGGTGTGTTTACATCCGACGATAAAGAATCTTCCGGATACGCCAGTATTTATGCGGTAAGCCACACATACAAATAAAAATATTGAAAATTCAAAAATGTTTGCATACTTCGTTGGCGCTGTATAATATGCCGAGCAGATGACATTAGGTATGTACATATTAAAAAGCTTCGTACTCAAATAGCTAGGGAAATACAGCCTCGAACGAAAAATTAAAGTAAAATTTGGGCCTTATAATATGTCATATAAGACTACCACTAAAAATTCTTCAGTCTGGTGAGTGAACTTTGCAATATCTACCAAAGAATAGTTTAAAAAATTACGCAGACTTTCAAAAAATATCATACACATAAGGTTCCTTCACCAGAATTACAAAATGTGTATGAGTAATTGAAGAAGCTTTCAATATTACGTGTCAAATTTTGAATATGATCAATTCGTTTTATCATTTTTCAATTTGTAAATTAAATGACGTTTAGGCAAAACATATGCTCAAGCTGGGCAACTTTATAAATATTTTATTGAATAATAAACAAAAAACAATAAAAATCAACTAATTATTAAAAAAAAACATGTTTTTTTAAATAATATTGCATTCAAAAATAAAGTATGTATTTAAAATTTTAATATTAAGGATTTTTTTGTATTCGTTAAAAAAAGAGTTTAAGTTTATATGAATTTTCTAAGAACTTAATTTTTATTTTGGGATTATCTGAATTATAATAATGTCTTTTATTAATGTTTTCCAAATCTGAGTGATGTCATGTCAAAAAAAATCATTTGCATTGAGACTCTTGTCACTAATGAAGCGCCTTTGTCGGATTAAATTCGTAAAGTTTGACTGCACACAAAGACAAAGTTTTGTGATGTTTGATTCATTAGGCATCCATCATCAGCTCTTTCGCGTAATGCTTTAATCATTTTTTTAGGAATCAGTGGCAAAAAATGTACCGTTTGATCAATTTTGAATTGGATGTTTGGAGTTTTTCATGGATGCAAAAGTTAAATATCATATATTTCGAAATTTTATACCTTTTTTTAAAAGACTCATAATTTATATCTAGTACATAAATACCAATTGTATTATCAATCAGAACGACGAAGGTCTTATATATTTTTCCCTTTGAGTAGTGAGCTATCTTTTTTAATTTAGGTTTTTTCGTATTTTATTAAAAACATTTTCATTTAGTTATGGTTGAATCCAGTAACAATATTTTTTTTTTCAAAAATCTTCAAAATCGTTAATCATTGCGTTTAAATAACTTTCTAGAAATTGTTATTTCCAATTGGGACCAGATCATTATTATGGTATTTTGGTATATATTATGGTCTCTACTGACATTGATTTCAGAAAGGCAATCGAATTGAAATATAATTTTACGCTCAAAATTATACTACTACAGATTTTTTTTGTCAATTTTAACTTTTTTTACAAAATAATAAAAAAGCATTACTGTTGAAAATCTCAGATGGATTTTGTAGTATTCATGTTACTCAAACAAAATAATATAATAATAATAATAAATGAAACAATTGCAATTAGTAGGTAAAAGCTAAAAAGAGACTACCGTACATATTAAACGACATTAAATTTTTGGGGTAAAGAAAAATTCAACATAACTTTGACGTTTTAAATATGGCATTTAATGTACAAGTGTACAAGTAATGATTTTAAATCTGTTCATAACATAACATACAAACGATTATTTTCAATTAAGATTTTGTTGAAAGAATATGTATTTTTTAAAAAGTTCATTGTTAAAGTTGACATTTAATAAAGCAAACATGCTTAAGCAGTTTTCCGTTTAAATCAAACCATGCTTGAACTCTTAAAACTAGTTCCGTTTGATAGCCTTTGTTACTTTAAATATCGTATAAATATTATATCTACGAATTGAACAAATATAACGAAAAAAAATATCATTCTTAATTCATTAAAAATAATATTTTACTTACATTGGCCACAGGTCAAAAATGTACATACATTTATAAAGAGCGCTATGAAATATTCCATAATAATATTTAATCATTAATTACAAAAAGTTCTTTAATAAAAAATAAAATAAATTCACATTCTTTAACATGGAAAATGCGTTATTTTCAAAACTTGTTTGGGGTATCAAATACAAACGTTTTGAAATTCCATATATTGACCATATTAAAAGTGTTTACGACCATTGGATTTAAAAAAAATGTTCTTCATAAGTACCCTTTATATTTCATTACACGTTCTATCAACGTTATATTACTTTGAATAAAAAGCTCCTCTTAAACACATTATTTCTTAAACTTGTCTAAAAAATCCAACGCAACAAGAGCCAGATTAAGTTCAAAGAAAAACAATGGTGCTGTGTTTTAAAAATATGACTAGTTTATAATATTAAATTTACAGCTTTATAAATAAATTCGAGTGATCATTTTTAAATTATTGTTGTCCTTACGTTCACGTTCATTTAATTGATTTTGAAAGTGTTTTGAAGCATTGTGTTGTGAAACTTTTCAAGCTTCATTCAAATTCAAGTGTTTTCAGTGACTTTCCTTTTCTTCAAGAATTTACTTACTTACGTCGAGTATCTCGTCTACTTCAATACCCCCTTACGTCGTTATGAAATGATGTTAATATTTTGCTTCATATATTTTCCTTTTTCTATATTCTTTCTGAAACCCTCTTTTACGCTCTTCTGTAACATAAAGAGAAGAAAATATGATGTGTTTTTTTATATTGTAGTAAATATTAGGTTAAATATGAAACACCGGTACAATTATAGAGCTCTAACAATTTGTTTCAAAGAATATATAAATGTGATTGTATTTGCTTTTTCATCAACTCAAAATCAACATTTTTAGTTGTTTTAAATAATACAATACTATCTAAGAAATTATTTCAAAATACCTTACACATTAAATGAATATTAATATTAATTAATAATTACACATATCAATATTCAACATATTTCCTTGCCTTTTATTATGACGAAGTTATATCTTATATTTATTTGTAGATCATGTGGTCTGTTTTCTTTAACGGAAATGATGATAATTTGTAAAATCTTTATGGTGTACTGAGTTGATAATACAATTGACAAAAAAAACCGTATCCTAGTTATCATAAAAAAAAAATTGGAAAAAAATACACAGATACACTTTTATTCATATTTTTTGTCGATTTCTTGACATTATGATTGATTATTCTCTCAAATGAAACAGTTATTGTTGAAACTAATATAGCATTCAATTCAAAGAAATTAATGTATAAATATATATATATATTTATATGTTTTTATCATAAACCACTGTTTTTGCAACGAATGATTCTGAAGATCTCAGATATTTTCTGCTTCTTCATCAAAACGATTGGATTGGAAAGATTGCGGATTGGCACTTTTTTAAAGAACAAAAAAGACTTTCCTGTTTTGGTTGAAAAAAAAAGAAAACTGGCAAAAACCTAAAGTATATTATTAGTGTCTCTGATGGTATCAGTTGTAAACGCTCACATGCTGCACAAAATTTGTCCTATTTTCATTTTTTAAACGATATACATACATAGATTACGTATGGTTCTTTCATTATGACTGTGTAAATATTTTTGTTAAAGAATAAAATGCTATAGCAGAAATTAAATATTTTAAATATAACGTCTACGCCCGCTACCATTGTAGACCATATGGTCTCCTAATGAAGATAATTCAACAAAATGTTTTTTTCTACGAAAACTGTTGTAGAATACTAGTAGTTAACTAATCATTCTCGTTACGCCCGAATTATCAGTGAGATGCAGTTTTTAGACTCCGTAAAAACTTATCCTTTCAAACGGAAATCGGTAAGTTATGATTGAAAAAATGCTGTTCGAACCGGGACTCGAACCCGCGAGATCCACTACGGAAGTCAACGACGTTTGCCGCTGCGCCACGGACCAGACTTACTCGGTAGAATTTACTCTAGCTATGCTATTGTTTAATTTCCTACACGGTCACTGTTAAATCAATATAATTTTAAATTCGAATTCAAATTGTATGATTTGAATTAATTCCTTCCATAAAAATATGTTACCGAGTCTTAAAATTCTTGCCGAATTAATTAAATAACATAGAAACAATATTTTTAACGATTTGTTTATGGTTTAAAATGATCTGTGCTTAATAAAATATAAAAAAACAGCAACACCACTGATATCGTTTTTGCAATGTTGTCATTTCACCAACATAAATTGTATTTTTTTAAGTATGAATGTGATTGTATGTTCAGACAACTTTACTTAAAAAATGTAATTTGAAATTATTAACAAAATAATTCTCAAACGTTTGTTAATGACACTATCTTTCAACTGTGTTTTATAATTCAAAAAAATACTCTACTTCCATTAAGATTACATCAAAATTATGGGTTTATAGTTGATTGACAAAGCTTTCACAACAGTATACAAGTATAAGTTATGGTCTGAAAGCATACAATTATGTATCAAATTGAATTGTGAATTGATTTAATGACGTGACGATAGCAAAGCTCAAAATACCCAAAACAATTTTTGAAAACATCCAATCAATTATTTCAATGGAAACATATTATTAAATTGACATATATATGTATGAAAGTCGATTTCATTTATTACGCAAATTTCTCAGAATAGATTGTTTTTCAAACATTGATAAATGTAATTTGTACATTAATTTTATTTATTGCTATATTGTTGAAAAGAGTTTAAAAATTAATTGTAAAATTAAATAAAAATACCTATATTTCAGATATTCTTTTAATAAAGGCATTAAGCTTGAATTTGCTTAGACCATGACGTTTTGTGGCTCTTAAGCTAGGTTCACTAAACAAAAACAAATTTATTCATTCATTAAAATTTACTGACCAAAAATGTACATGATAAATATTGAGAATGATATATATCGACAATTTTGGTTCGATAATTTTTCACATAACAATCATAGTCTTTTCTCAAAATTTTATCATCAATATGTAATAAAAATATAACATTGAATGCAATACTATTTGAATAATAAAATAGTTATTGCAAAAACAGTGGTGTTTATCGATTCAACACAGAATATTGAAATAAAAAGATTAAAACTATTGCACGACAACTGACATCATGAAATATTAATACAATAATAATAATATATTCTCATTCGACATAAATTTGTCGATCAGCCGATCCGTGAAAGAAATATTTGTTTCCGAGCAAGCTTATTTTTATACTATCGATAAATTTTTATGTTTTATATAAAGAACGTAAATAATACAAAAACAAATATATAAATAGAAGAACGATTATTTTTAGGCGTTACAAAACATATTTTATGTGAACAAATTTGCAAATAAAATTTAGTAATATATTGATTAAAATAAACCGCCAATACCTTCCATCCGTTGCAACCAGAAGATGTTGCTAAAAAATAAACTATATAATAACTTAAAAATTGACACGGCTTGGCATTGTATTGGGCAACATAAAAATACTATTTAAAATAATTAAATACCCGTATTTGTCAGTCTCGTATGTAAGTAATAACAATCTTCTGTATTCGTCTTACTTTTCTGTGCGGTCGATGATCCAAAATATTGTTTTTATACATTGATTTTTAATTATTTTTTATTTTCATTCTGTTTGACTCGAACTATAAAAAAACCGTTTCTATCTGTAAAAGTTCAAATTATCTGAATAGAAATTTCATATAAACAAACGTACGTCTGTTTAAGAACGAAAAGAGCACCTCAAGGGCTGAGAATTTATCTAAATGCATTCCCAGCTCCCTTTTTTCTAATTTCAACGCAAATGAAGCAATAAAGCAATCTCGGCAAAAGAACAGAATAAAATGTATGCATATTTATAAAACGCGTATTACTAATTAATATTCCGGGAGGAAGAAGGCACCAAACAATTTTCACTTAAATAACACTCTGGAATGTTTTAATGAAGTTTCAGGGGTACTTTTAGACAGATTTTTCTTATTGCATCTTAATTTTCTAATACTTGAATTTGTGTTTTAATACATACAATTTTAAAGCGCTTAAACTTAGTTTTTATCAGAAAAAAATACATTGCTCAATCATTTTTACTGTTGAATTATTTGTCAATTATCAATAAGAAAAAAAAAAGATTTTTTAATATAACATAAAAAACTACTGGTACCTTTTCATTGAATATTTTTTTTATCTTTCATTTTAGGTGTTAAGAATTTTTGTATTCTGATATTTTAATAAAATACACTGAAAAATATTTGCTCTAATGAAAGTAAGTAAAAATTTGTATATGATAATTGCTGAAATTTACTCACTGGAGAGAGCTAATGGTAACAAGGAAAAGAAGCAGTTGGCTGATCGTTTTTTTGAATCGCCCATCAAGAAGTTGACATAAAAAACAATACAGATGTATATACAAATACATATCTTGATCGATAAGTTAATGCACACGAAATTAGTTAAATTAAAAACGTATTCTGTTTGTCATTTTTTTTAGTATGCATAATTATCCTAATAATTGTTTTTTTTATACGTAACTTTTTAATAGGAGATTTTTAATCTGGCCGTTAGTATATTTACATGAAAAAAATCTTTGCTGATGATCAGTGTTGGCCAAGCCAACTACTTTAAAGAGCTTTTGAATAGAATATTACAAGATCTCCTCCCATTTTGAGGCGTTTCCCTTTACCTGCCACCATCAACGAACGAGCGAAAACGAATAACATTGGGCTTAAAGGGTGTTCTTGCCGTTGAATCATGGCAGGCATATCCCCTAAAAGCGAAATCCACTCTTATTTTTTTTACACCGGAATTAATTTGAAGAACCCTACTATACCTAGTTTCAATTGCCTGAAAGAAAACGAAGGGTGAAGTTTTAAATATCCAGTGCAGTACTTAATGAAACTTTTGAGTCTATTCAAAAGCGCTAAGTGACAGTATTTTCATTCAACTTTCTAACAAGTGAATATTATTGTCTCCTTAGATGTTAGCCTGTTTTGTTTAATTGGCGAGGGAAAACTTAAGAAACTTCCCTCTGGCAATGCCTTCTTATTATTATTTTTTGACATTTTCATATTTTTCTTCTTTATTATTTTAACTCATCACAAAATAAATTTTTACGCGTACTTTTTATTCAAAAAATTTATATATTCTCATAAAAAAACATAACATAATTTTGCATAATAGCACAGTTTTTTTATAATATATATCAAATTTCTAACAAAAAAGGCAACATCTTTAATATACTCTTGAGAGTAAAAATAACAATAAGAAGATTTCAGCTTAATGAAAAGTTTGACTATCTTTTCATGTGATCTTATCTCTAATAAATGTGCCACATCAATTCATGAGTCACTTTTAACTTGTAATATTTTGAGATGATTTTATACGATTGCGTACCAATGTATGATTTTCCTCTCCAACGTTTTTCCCGCAAATTTTCTGATTAAAAAAAGATTGTGTAGGTAAACAGATCATCAAACAAAACATCCGATCCATGAAAACGAGGAGTAGCGAGTGCTGTTAGTTAACCAGTCATGTCTAAGCCATATCCGTCAACCCTTACTTCTTCGAAAAATACATGTTGAGAAATGGAGTAACAAGCAGTCTTAATAGAAAAAAATATGTTGGTATAAAGTACACCATGAGTTCATATGCTTCACATTAGGGATGACTTACTTTTTGTACTTTTTTCTTTTTATTATCATTTTAAAAATTGCGTGATATAAACGCATAGATTTCATTCAATACCAATAAAACCAATGCCAGAATGACAATATTCATTTTTTTTTTGATACCGAAATTGTTTGTACAAAATGATATTTGTTGAACTAAAATACAACGTTATTTTTTCACCTCATAAATAAATCGTATTTTTTTATTTAAAACTTCTTTTATTAATTCAAGTATTGATTTCTACAATGCCAGTATTGGTATATAGGTCTATGTTTGGTTTATGTTTTACTTAACCACAAGTATTTAAACATGGCCTGCATACGAGTGAATATGTATTTGTTTTTGTTTAAATACCATTTCCAATATATGGTTAAATAGTACAAAATTTTGAAAAACGTTTTCCACTTGGCTCATAATACATTGAATTAATATTTAAATAAAACATAGTGTTGTAATAAATTTGTGTTAATGAAACGTGAAACTCAGAAATTTTATAAATAAACGAACTTCTAAAGTTTTCCGTATTCAATTTGAAATAATAGTCTGTAAAATATTTAATATTTACAAGAAACCGTGGTCTTTTATTTTAATGAAAAACGTATTTTGATATTTTGAAAGGTGTTGTCAGTTTATTTGTGTAAATAAAACCGGATGATATCATTTCATATTTTGAAAATAAATGAAATAAAAATATCTCTCATAAATTTGTAACCGACAATCAAACGAATGGTAACAAAAAGAGAGAACAAGGACAATCAAATTGAATTTTAAAATGCGTTGCAACATTAAATACGTTATTTTAACAATCATTAAAATTAATGATATTTCAGAAAAAAAACATAAAATATTCATAGAATTAAAAATGTGAAATGATACAATTTATCAAAAATTTGCATTTTTGTCATTTTATAAAGAAGTATTACGTGTCAATATACATTCATACAAATAATTACTTGTTACGCATTTTAAATTGAAAAAGTATTCGAAATAAGAATTTTTTTATTTTAGCAATCGAAAAAATATGTATATTATATATATTATGTATAAAACATTAAAAATAATTAGTTGGTTAAAGAATTTTCTGATAAAACTTTTAATAAAATCAAACATCATACAAGGCAACAGGAGTTCTGAAAATGAACTGTGACGATGTTCTTTTCGTTAAACTCTTTTTTTTAAATATATGGTACCTTACTTTTTATGATTAATCACTTTTAATGTGTCAAATGTTAATATATGGTGGCTAAATATTTATTAAAAAATAAAACTACTCAACGATAATAATTAAAAAAAAAAATACTTGAAAATTCTTTTAATGAGATAAGTCGGTTTTGATAAAAAATAATAAATAAATGTGGAATTCGTACAAAACAGTGTTTTACTGAATAATATATGATGATCACATTTTTAAACTTTATCATGCTTTGTAAAATGATGTTTTGGAATGTTGAGATATCATTACGGAATCTAATTTTATCATTCAAATATTCATAAAATTATTAGTTTTATTTAACATTGTTTGATGTGAATAATATAAATGCACGTGATTGTTCATGAATATTTTGTGTGCTGTGTATATATCGGCAAACATGAAGCGGTTCCGTGATACCATTCGGAGAGACCTGTACTAAGAATGTTTCTCCCTTGTAAAACATAGCCGAGATATGTGTGTAATCGCTTTTGTGAAATATTCAAGCTACGCGACCGCTTTCCTGCGAAAGACGAAGAGAATGTGAGCTGGTATCACAAGATACCGCTACTGCCCCCACCTTTGGAAATGATGTGTCGTAGATGCTCTACACCAGTTCATTTTAATGACTTTTGCTGCATTGAATGCACAACAAATACAATACTAACATAAAAGTGCATGCGTTGTATAAGTGTATGTATGTTATATTTATTTGCCTTATTACATACTAATTGAAACCACTTACATTTTTTTGATTCGCCATACAAAATATCATTTGAGCTATATACACTAAATTCTTTGCCTGTCGTTTTCGCATTGATTGCTTTCCCACATTGATTGTTTTTTTATAGTTTCAGAAAAAAAATGTTAATACATCGTCTCTTTCTTAAGTAGACATTAAAATAAATAATCGGGGTTCCACTGTACTTGTACATAAATAATAACCATCTTTTCTAAGACTCTGGGAAGATGAAATGATAATTAAATCGTATTTTTTATTTGACGAATACCAGTACGATTTATTTTATTAAAAATTTCGTGTAAAAAAAACTCAATATAAATTAACTAATTCCACTTTTTGAAGATTGTTTTGTAAAACAAAAAAAGGAATCCCTTTTGAGTAATTTAATTTCGATGTAATCTGCTGATTAAAGAAATTGGGATATACGATGGTATCAGAGCAACCGTTATGTCAAATACTTGGTACTGTCAAGAAAAAAAACTCTCAGGAGGAAAAGCTTTGTTTCAGAATTAAATTAATATTTTTGAACACTATCTGAGCAACACGTGACACCAATATAAATATTTTGGTAGCTTTAAAGTATATGTTGGAAATGCGTACTACTGAAAACATTAAAAACAACTGTGATGAAATTGCCAATGTGGGCAGATTGTTTACAGAAGACCTTAGAGATTGAGAAGATCAATGAAATGAAGGATATGCAACTGAAAACTCCTGCGACTAATTTCTCAAAGCAAAACATTGAAGCTCTGTTATTTATATTAACGACGTATTTTTTCCATCAACTGTTTCAACTTTTACAAATGTATTAGATATGGATATCTTCTTGTAAGATTATGTCGTATTCCATTTAATGAATGTAAAATTCGAATTTTATTATTCAGTAAATGTTTGAAATGGCTGAATAATTTATTTGATAAAGACTTCAATATAAGGCTGTCACTAACTTGTGTCGAAACGAGAAATAGAAAAATAAGATTTAAATTTCTGTGAATATTCGTGTTAAATAAAGCAAACATATTTGGGCGTTAATTTGTCACCGACGATGAAATGTGTGAGAATATTTTTCATAAACCGTCGAATGAACATTCACAATATGGGGGTGGCATTAAGTGCTCAATCATACGTGAACTGAATAATGAATGATCTCCCGGCGATCGTTTTACATCAGATTTTTTTTTTGCATAGAGTCAGTTTACCCGTTCAAATGTACTTCGCATTGGCAAATGTTCAAGAAAGAGTGGAACGTTTTTTATAGAAATTAAATTTGTACCGAGCCGTGCTTTGAAAGCGTAATGCGTACTTGGTGAAGATAAGGAATAAAATTAATTTTATTTGTACTTCGTGAGCGAGTCTCGTTTATTTGGATAACTATTTTTCAGTGAAAGCGTATTTAACCAACCACTAATGAAATTTATGGTAAAATCAACAAAATTATTAGTAAATTTTCTACTAATGAGCTTAAAGCGCAATGCTAGACGAAAATCGTTTATTACTCACGGTCAATTTCATTCTCTCCTTAGTATATTTAAATGTTTACGTTTTATTCAAATTTATTATTACTTTTATTACTCGCTTGTATTATGATTGTAATTCAATTGGTCGCTTAACTCGATGGTTGCCACATACGAGATATCTCGTGAATTTTTTCGTGCTCAACAGGCCAAATACGAGCTATCTCGTCAATAACTAATTAAATTAATAGTCGCAAATTATAGCTGGCCTGCTTGGTAATTACTATTAATTATTTACGGCAACGAAAAAGTTAAAAATCTATTTCGTGTTATAAGCCATCTGGAAATAAATGAAGAAATTAAAGAAAACATTACCAATAATATTAAGAACAAAAAAACTGACAATAGTGTTTTGATAATTTGATGAAAATAATTCAACATGTTTTTTAAGCAAATATTTGGTGAAAAAATATTACAATATAATAATTTAATTATTTTATTGAATAATATACCATATGTAATGCAAAAAAAATAATTACTCGAAAAATTATTCCTTTAATCGGTTCGTTTTTAATTTATACCATTCACAAATGTCACTCTTATTAATAATCATTAATTGAATTTTATGTATAAATTATTAAAAATGTGCACGTTTTTTATAACGTAATTATCACTTCAAAACGTAATAGATCATATCGGGGGCTTAAAATCACAAGGGCGAAACTACAAAATAATGTCTTAGAGAAAAACACAGTTTTTATTTTAGTTTTTATATATTTAAGATATATTACATTTAATGGCAAAAAAGTACAGTAGAGAAAGTACATCAAAGATTTACATTTAAAAAATACTTTTTTGGAAATAAAAATTACTTTCATATAATACTTAATGAAATAAATAGACAGTTTATAAATACTTTTTCTTCTAGTTTCTCCCCTGTCACCCTAAGCCTCCGAAATTTACTTTTAATAAAGAAAAATTCAGACGCTATTTAGTGAGGCATGGTTGCAATACAATTGCTCAATATCCCTTTTCAGAGAGGCTAAAGATAAAATGATGAGATAAGGTGACAATCACTCTTTTCTATGGAATGGATAAAAACATCACAAAAATCCATGCACCAGCGGATTAAGGGGTAATTTTACAAGAGCCGGACAATTTTATGCGCACCCTCTTCCTTTCTGATATGAATATTTTTATAAAATATAAACAGCTCAAGTTTTATGTATTTTAGTATATTTCTAAAATGTTATTTTTAATGAGAAAAATCATTCACTTCCAATTCGCGAGTGCACCCATAACCTGTAAATTTGTAGATCAAATATCATTTGATAAAAGAAAAATCTTTTATTGTTATTAAAAAAATTCTCTCATATATTCGAAAATTTGATCACGGAATGACACGACAAAAACTATAATATATTGTGTTAAAAAGTATGCTACAGTGATTTGTATGTACTAGATAGAATAAGCGAGATGGTCCATTGTTCACTATTTATATATTTTTTTTCAATCGTTTTTCGAACCTTATGTTAGAAATATTGATTCTCTCGCATCAGGTCGACAACTTGAGTATTTGCAGAATAATTTGTTTAAAAAATATATGATAAAAATAATCTATGGTTAAAGATAACACAAAGTCATTAAGCAGCAGCTCTCAAACCTTGTGTTGCTAACCGCGTATGTTTAAAAGATTTACCAACAGCACCATACTACAAACTAAGCCATACTTTAAGCTACACAATGGGTTTAACGTTGCACACTGACATATTCATCCATCACTTGGCACTAAATATATTTAGAAACACACATTAACCTACCATCAAATTGGGGATTTTTATACTTCACAAAGAACGTCAGCTGACATCAATATAAATCTTTGATACTATTTTGTATTGAGCTTACAAAACGATTATGTAAATATTACACGTATTGAATTTTTTTAAGATTGTCATTGTGTATAATATTTATTGCTACATTATTGTTCTTAATTATATCACCGTAGCCCGTCGTGATTATGATTACATGGAAAGCAATTTGTCGATGCTTTTGTATGGATACTAATTTGTGTTGCTTATAAATTTTGGAAACAAAATTTAAAAACAAGGCAAAAATCATTTGAATGACTTAACTTTATATTCAACACTATTTAATTAGTGAGAACAAGTTCAATTTCAATGTAATTAAAACATAAATCTGTAGTATTTTCATACATTTTCAGAATATAAAACATATTATTTTATACTGTTAGCATCATTTTTACAGTACTAGGTAACAAATTGATTGCTATGAGTATACATATAGAAAATTAAAAATTTGAACATTAACCTTTAAACACCCAGCGGTCCCGTACGGGACCAGTAATTATGGTACATTTCAATATAGGATTACACTGATTTATGATAAAAGTATTCAAAATATGAATATTAGCTTACATAAATTATGAATTTGAGATACTGATCTATAATTTTATTTTCATTTTCGATATATATTTTCAATATGTATGTCATATTGAGTAATATAAACATCTGCGTTGCAAAGTCGACTCATGGAATATGCGTTGTGTTAGGCAGACCGTAATAAATCAGTTTCATCTACACCATACAACATATTTTAATGGGGATATAGATTTCTTTCCATACCTATTCTCTATTTTTTTGTAATTTTAAGGCTTAAATATTTTAAGTTTTGTCCTAATTTTTATCGTTTTAATTCTTTAACTTTAATGTATAATAATATAAAATGTTAAAATTGTAAATAAAGCTTTTGTTAATTATAAACAATCTTTTATTCTGCTAATGCTTTTTATTTTACCCACATAAGCTGACTAGTTTTAGAGATATCATTATTTTTATAAAAGCTACGGGTCGTGCAAATATTTCGCAAAAAGTCCACGGGCGTTTAAAGGTTAAGGTTTAAGCCTCAAGCATCGATATTTTATCTAAAAAAATAATTAGAATATAAAAATAAAAATGAATTGATGCTAATAAAGTTGTGTTTAAAAAAAATGTAAAACTGGTACAATAAATGCACCAACTTATTTTTTCCAGTCAAGGGTTGCTTATCAACTTCTGCCAGTGCGGTGACGGTATATATTTTATTACATAATTTTATAATCCATATGATTCAGTTAAAATATTTTACAAAATTAACTAACTTTCGTTTCAAAATAACTAAATACAAGGAAGAACCTGCAGCACAGTTGAACAGCTGAGTGTTAAAATTAAATAATTAGAAGCCGGTCTTCAACACAGTGGGTCGATTCTTGCAATCAGAAATTGAAGTGGCCTGTGAAATTCTAGCACTCTCGGTGTCCAAATAAATTCTCTAGCATATTCCTTTCAACATCTACGAGTGCCAACTTCTTCATTAAATGAATCATCGAGTTGCAAAAACCATTCAGCACATTTTGTTACGTAAATTACCTGCAAATGAAATCTTTTTCTTTAATAAGCTTAAGCTCTAGCTAGTAAGGAGGGTGAAACCTTCAAATTCCATTATATCTGGTGAGAAACCCATTTCAAAAATTTGGGTCAGTTGCAAAAACACGAATTTTTTCAAATAATATTCAAATTTTTGGTACACGTCTACATACATATTTATTTAAAGGTTAAATCAAATTTGCCAACCTATATGAAGACAATAGCAAAATATTACTACATTCAACGTTAGGTATGTATGTTTTTACGGCAGTTTTTCGTAATTTACTCAAAACTTGAAAAGGCTTCCAGAGTGCTTTTGTACTTCGATGATTCAAATAAAATGCACCGCAAAACTTAGTCTGGATGTTTAGCGTATTATTATAATGATCCCGTAACATTTTTCAAAAATATCTTATTTGTGCAGTTGCCGTCCAGGAATCTTATAGCAAATGCGAAATACTTACAATATAATATATTTTATACAGATGATAATTTCTTTTAAATTTTAATATATCAAATACATGATCGAGGAATAAGTGCTTGAAATGTCATAAATATTGATTTTTTCAAATACGAATGAATGCAAAGTTCCTTTTATTAAGCAGTGTTGGCAGTTATAACAACTCAAAAGAACCCCTCGCATATAAAATCGATTGGTTCGTACAGTGAAAAGATCTTATCTTTTGTTTTACATAACACAAGTTTCACTTGTAGGTATTATGTATCACTAATAGGAAGAAGATAAGCAAAGTTTTCAGTCAAAGTTATGTGCTTGTCGAAAGTTTATTCTTCCCGTGCTGGTATGTTATTTAAACGTGAATATTTGAATATCATAGAAATTTTTCGTATTAAATAATAATTCAAAATATTTCCGATGGATTCGGCGGTAGTTGTAAAAATTCATTTCTTATATAAAAATATATTAATAGCTTTATTATTCCACTGGTTCTGCTAGAAGATATTTGCTACAAAAACCACTGCATTATTCATTTTAATATAACTGTGATCGCTTTACGTGAAAAACTTTACGATTAAATTAGTAATATTTTAATTTTAAATTTACAAAACACAAACAAATATAACTACACGAAAATAGTAAATAAAAATTAATATATTTCGTTGATTATTTAAATAATATTTAGACTATCACTTAAAATACATTTTATTAGTTTCTTGACAGCCAACTTGGAGTACTAAATTTTGAAAACTATTCCGAAACGAAAACAGTGATGGTTGTGTTTGCGGCCTAAAAAAGTTTCTTATTGCTGTGTTACTAAGTTGCCAATTTTTAATATTGCTAGTGATGATTAATATTGTTTTACGAATAAAAATATTTATAATTTATTTTTCTTTTATGTATTCAACTTTCTGTACAAATATTTTAAATTATTTTATCGAAACTATCACATATAATAAGTAAAGCATACCTAGCTACGTTCAATGTTCAAAGTAGAATAATTCAAAAAGAACGTTGCCATTATAAATCAGGTAAAAAAATCAATTTAACATAAAATGTTTTTTTATGGAAATCTTTACGGGCTTAATGAAAATTCCTTTACGTTCAAAAAATATTCCAAACGGAGGTAAATCGATTTTTAGTATTTTAGTTATCTGACTGACGCAAAGAATGATACCACTTCCGATCCTTATAGACTTGTAAGCATATATATGCAAGTCAATTTATTATTATATATTAGAGCTTAGATAAGTTTATTTATAAATAAAATGTTTCAAATATAAAATATCGATATCGTTTCGCCAAATTAAAAAAATACTGAAAAAATATATATTTGTTGAATTGAAATTTAATTAGTATGACTGAATTGCATAACATTACAGTAAAAATGGCAAACTATTTTTTCTATAAGAAAGAAATAATAATGTTTATGACAAAAAGGGGTCGCCAAAATATTCTTATAATTCTCGAAAACCATTTTGCTTAGTCTGTTGTTTCTCTCGTTTTGTATGCTTTTTTCTACACAATATTTATTCTAATATTTGTGTGTTATCTATCCACTGTATCTTGTTTAGAAAAAGAAACAAATTTAAATTGAGGCTTTTAATGTATATATAATTCAATTAGGTATGAAAAAAAATGTTAATACAAATACTTCTGGAAATATGTCTAAATGAATAATTATATATAGTAATAATAAAAAAAAAATATTAACTACGCTACTGCTTGTCACGGGAGCGCTTCATTATTTTCCGATTTAGTCAATTAAGAAAGGAAAAATATTGACTGAAATTTCATTATATTTGGCTACGGCGGGAAGAAGGCTTTTAGCCCGCTGGGTCAGGGGCTTCAATGGCGGCGGCGACGCCAACGCTGGCTCTCGTGGGAGGAATGTAATCAAGATGAAAGCCTCTTGCAGGGTGTGAAGGATAGGTGCTGATATAATTACGTTCGCACCCTCAAATACGAAACACTCTAAAATAAAAGGCGCCCACTAAAGATTTATTAGTCAACTCTGTTTAAATTATTGCAACGTATTTCTTTGTCAGTTTAGAAATGCCTAACCCTTTGTTTGAAGAGTGCTTCTCCACGTTGGTTCCGAATGAAACCACAGTGGTTTTATTTTATCGTGGTCATATAGTTCTTCATTGTGGTAAATATTTTCAATTAATGTTTATTTACTTTACGATATCCAAGAATATATTACCATTAAACAATTTTCTTGTTTGCGAAACTTTATATCATATGTTTTTGATAGTTAGTTTAATTAACATTTATAAAATTGGAATGCAATATGAATGATTTTTTACCCATGTCCGCTCCCAATGTAGGGGATATGGCATCCTTATAAAGGTATCTCTACATTTTTTTACGAAAGCTGTTTGTTACTCAGTCGCTTTACCTTTCTTATTCAATGAGAGTAGCAGGGATAGAAAGATATGGCTAGGACAAGACTAGCGATTAGCTAATCTCTCTCGCTACACTCAATTATTAAAGGATCGAAAAGGGTCGAAGAGAATTTTTAGACATCACAAACACCCATACCTTCGAACGGAAATTGATAAATTGAAAAAATGCTGTTCGTACTAGGACTCGACCATAAAGTCAGGCACGGAAGCCCACAACGCTAACCCCTGCGCCATAAGACCCAACAAATGAATAAATAAATAAAAAATATTCACATTTTGTACACTTACATAAGTTTTGTCACTAACGAACCGGTATTGCCTTTTGGCCCGTTCAGAAATACGAGTGCACGGATAATCTTAATTAACTGACAGTTTACCAACAGTTTGTAAAGCTTATGTAAAGGTTTAAAAAATAATTAAAAAATATTTTCACTTTGTCGAAAACGTATATTGGTGTTTGTTTTATATTAAATAACAAATATAGGTTATATTTATAAAAAAACAATTTATTGGTGTGTGTGATGTATTTTTTTACTTAGATTAGAATCGTAGATTTTTTTATACTGTATACTTTGAATTCAATGAATTTAAATTGTTTAAAACATTGAATAAATAGCTAGTTGAGTTGCCAAATAGCTTTTTTCATATGACAGCTCTAAGTTACCTTTTTCAACGATTATAAGCTTAGCTTTATGATACCGCAGATTTCAACAATAATCATAATACATTCAATTCATTCAATTCATTCATAACACTTTGTCACTGCATAAAATTACAATGAAAACCCAACAACCAACTGAGCTATGAGCGATAAACTACTCTCTGCAAATACTATGCTTATTATTTGGCATTCCCCTTCGTTCTCGTTGCACACATATATTGAAAGTCTGCAGATTAAATATGGCACTTCAACGCAAGGATTAAAAACGTGAGCTGTATTCACGACCAAAAGATAGTTCCAAAACTAGACTGTCCGGCATTTTATACATGTGAATTGTCAAACAAAACTCTGACTTTTCATCCATTCATACTACAATACGTCATCGTTGCCCTAGTTTTAGTTAGTTGTAAATCCCTATAGAAAACGCTCATGTCTGTAGTTCATGAACTATTTCTTTACCTTTTTAGTAAAATACGCATAGAAAAGCGTTTTCTAGAATTCATTATATGATACAAATAAGTATAACCGACGTAAAAGTACATTGACAGTAACATACGTTAACGTATTTCGTTAAAATACCAATAAATTACAACATTAATATTATTTATATTTTAAGATTTTTATCAAGTTTTCCCGGTCATCTTTAATTATATTTTAATTGTTAACTTCTGATCTTTTTCTAAATAATTTCCGTCACTTTTTGGCCCATGCCACAAAATAATTTGATGTACATAAATAATATACAATAATGCGGAGAAAATACAAAAAAAAATAACAAGAAATGTACTGTCGTTTTCGAATGTCAAAAAACAGCATTGATTACGTGTTACAAATTTAAAGACAACAAGTGGAGTATTTAAATTATAAAATAACTTTTATATTAAAAATAAACTTCCCCAAATATCAAAAACGTGCTTAAATTATATAATATTTTGTTTAATAGATCCATCGTCGATAATATCAATCCGTTTTACAATTTTAGTTGAACATACGTCTATTGTGAATTAAAAATAAACGTCTATACCAGTGTTTCTCAATCTTTTTGGGAACGTGGCCCCCTTTGAGTGTCTTTATTTTTCTGTGGCCCCCATACCATTGTTTTGTCTTTCCATGAAAATTATAATTTCAAAAACCCACCTTTTTTTATAGCTCTTCCGAGATTTTCGAATCTAGAATGCCAGTAATTTATTTTATTTACGGATTTACAAAAAATAGCTGCGCGACGTCCGCCATTATGCCCTTCCCTGTATCGTTTTATAAATGCCCGTGGCCCCCTTTTTGCTTCCCGGGGCTCCCCTAGTCCCCGGAGGCTTCTCAGGGCCCCTCAGCTCCTTCCAAGGCCCCCTAGGGGGGCCTGGAGGCCCACTTTGGGAACCTATGGTCTATACCATCAATTGCAACAAGTTAAAAATACGAGTCTTCGTGTGTGTATTTAAAAAACATAGTAATTTGAGCAACATTTTGTTCAATCAGAGTTAAGTAAACGTATTGAAAGCAAATTGAACGGTATGTTTACTTTTGTATTATTTGTGTTGAATCGCTAACCGTGTGCTCATTAGAACTAACATACGTTTCCAGTTGATTCTCGCTTTCAGGAATCTCAGTCACACTTTCGACCGCTTAACTAGCGCCTCCACGCTATAGCGATGTCTAAACGAATTGGCTCTCGTTAATAAGGCAGACGAGGCGAATTTCGGCGATGCTCGACCCGCGGAAGCCAATCACAGGACTATGGGGGAAAATAGCTCGCGAGGTTAATAATTACGTGTTAACGATTTATTTAGTTAGCAGCATAAAGCATTACTAAACTATATTTTATTAAAATGTATAAATATTAATTGTTACGAACTGGTTGGCGGATAAACGTTATATTTTTCAAAATTTTATTTAATCTCACTGAATGATTGCGTGAGATGTCTACACCATTTTTTAAAAAAATGACGTAGCGATAGTGATTAGCTTACTACTATTATTTCATAAAAAAAAAGTTGAGCAACTGAGTAACAAGTAGTTCTCATACGAAAACTTATGTTGCGATAACTCCATTAACAAAGGCCATATGCTCCACATTCTGGGCGAGTATGAATAAAAAAAACATTTCGACTATTTTTAAAATTTAAATTTACATTATTAAGAACAAGGTTTCTCAAAGGTGGGCCATGTGGCCCCCCAGGGGGGCACAGATATTTATTTTTGTTTTGGGGAGCCACAGCACAGCTTAGGGGCGCTACGGGTGTTGATAAAACGATACAGGGAAAAGCATAATGGCGGATGTCACGCAGCTATTTTTTGTAAATCCGTAAATAAAATAAGTTACTGGCATTCTAGATTCGAAAATCTCGGAAGAACTATAAAAAAGGTGGGTTTTTGAAATTATAATTTTTATGGGAAGACAAAACGATGGTATGGGGGCACAGAAAAATAAAAACATTCAAACGTCTTTGTAAATGCTTTTATTTTTGTTTCATTTAAAATGTATCGACATTTTCAAATATAGAATTTTAGTCATTGAATTTTTGATAATCGATTTTTGTGGAAAATATTATTTTTTATCTTAATACGAAAATTTGAGAATCATAAAAACAAAAAAATAATATTTGCCACTGTAAAATAATTGTGATAACTTTTTTCACAATACACACGATTTATCTGTGATTTTTTTATCTTTATATGATACAAATTTAGGACTTTTTCTATGTTTACCCATCATCAAAATTAAAATTAAAATAAAAACAAACCTTGTAAATAAATCAAATTTTGAAAAAAAAAAAATCCCCAAAAGGATGGAAATATCGTAGCCATGGTATACATATAATAAGATTTGCCATTATTCATCAAAACTTTTGAAAAAAAAACTTATTTTGTTATATAACAATAAAAAATGTTAAATGATGTTATAACACCATTAAAAAACTTTAAAAATAAAAAAAAAATAGCAAAATATAAATATTTTTTAAATTAAATAAAATAACATTACCATCTTTGCAATTAATGTTAGTAAAGTATGTTTCCTAGCCATCAGTTCAAATCAATTCTAACTGATAAATTGAAGAGTCAGCCACAAAACTATACGCTGGCCAGGACGAAAAATGAATTCACATGCTTACTCATATACTTCTGCATAAAAATGGTGGTGGCTTAAAACATAATTTACGTGAATATTAAATGTAAAAATAGACACAATTATTATATATTGATACAAATCTTATTTTAGGTATCTAATTTCGAGTTTTGTGTGTACGACTAGATTATGTCAAATTATAAATTACCTTGAGTATGGAAATAGTATGGTAAATTAGTTTGGTGTAGAATTTACCATCAAATTCAGTAGTTTGTTTATTATAAAATTATCATTTATGCATGTTAGTGTTCTAGTCCCTATCCGTGTATTTTCGTGTAGAAATTTTGTTCTAAGTAGATGCCTTAAAGCTCACAAGTCTGCTTAAGTTTTAACCCAATACGTGCATTTCGACATGAGATTAAACTTTTACATATTACGAAATCATAGCGAGTATCTCATACTGTAAAGGGAATCTAAGGTTTGAGTTAAAATTGAGTTTGATTACATTTTAATCGTGACAATTTGATTTTTGTAAAGCACTCAAAATATATACAATCAGGACATATGAATATCTTTTTCCTTGGAATTTAGTCAGTAATTTTGTCAGTAATACCGTAATATACAGTTATATATTTCCAAGTGAAAAATGCTTATTCAATGAAAACATGTTCTTGAAATAACAGGGATGAACAATAAATATTTTAATTGATATTTTTCTTTAACATAACGTAGTATTATGAACGAAAGTCTTGTTATTTTTATTTTAATACGATTTTACGCGTATGAACATGAAATTGTTACCTTAAAAAAAATTATATCAACAAAATGGTACGACTTTATATTTTTGTGTACATAATATCAGATCAAAATTTACATATTGAATAATAAAGTCTAAATTAAATTTTCATCAATAAAATTTCTGCTGAATTTCTTTCGTCTCATATAAAGCATCTAGTATTTTTTTCCGTGTTATATACATGTACTTTCAATGTTTACAAACCTCTAATTCTCTTATCTCTTTAGGTCGTAACTAATCTTTAGATTTGTAAATAAGAGTGATTTAACTTTTATTCTGACTGTTCACCTTCGATAGAAATATGAATTGCTTAATATGCATATTCCAGAGATGATTAAAAAAAGCAATTTAACCACGGTAAAATATGTGGTCTGAAAGATTGTTTATATAAAGTTTTCTCTGGTGGCATGATATTTCGTCGTGATAAAGATAGCCAGGACCAAACTGGGAGCTTCAAAGAGTCAAAAATTACGATGGAGTAGATGGGGAGGTTCGTTAGCGCTTTGTGATATAGCGGTAGGCATTAATCAAAAACGCTTTTCGCTGTCTGCTTCCAAAGCAGTGGTGTACCTACCGACAATTTTCCGGCACCATATTTACAATAAAACGTACAATCTCTGGCACTAAACCAACACCACGATGAACTTTTAATAATTTTCCAAGAAACTCTGGAAAACGGGCGCAAGACTCGGTTAATTCAATTGTTTTAAATGCATTGTTTTAAATTTGATATAATTTATCAGTAAAAGTGATAATTTTATTTTAAACCAGCGTAATTCTGGCTGCATTTCGACATTTTACATTATAAAGCTATTTTCGGAATGCAAACCGTTCAGACTGAGTTGATTTTATCTTAATTAATTTCACAATATATTTAATATTGCATCTGAAATCATCGGTATCTGTAATGCATAGACTATGTGGAGTGTAAATCTTTTTTTATTTCTATTGATTTTGATATTTCTATCATATACACCAATAAGAATTAACGTTAGAAAATTGACTTTAATAAGTTAATGTTTGGCAAATTTACTGTGAAAATGAAGGATATTATCTTTTTTAGGGTAACATACGTACATGGTCACGAAAAATCACATTTGATTCTTAATGCGAGTTAATTTCCGATTTTTGATAATGCAAACATATTTTTTCCATTGGGGGGCAACAGGTTTACAACTAGTTCATTGTTGTAATATTATTAAAATTATTAATAAAAAAAATAATTAACTAGTCCCTTTTTATTTTGTAGTTAAAGTATTTGATTTCTCGATTTTGTAATCGGATCACAAGGTAAATTATTTAACATGTAAAAAATACAAAAGCTATACAATTAAAAACCTAAAAACTAAAGCGTCAATAAATCTGTTCTCTGGAGACTGATTTTGACTCGTCTTCTAGAAAGGAATGAAAATTTCTATACATATTATTTTTTGAATCGATTTATTGTTTTTTTTTGTTCAATGAAGTGAATGTATATGGTGTTTTTAAGATCTTTCCCATTCAAATTCTCCCCAAACAAATCCAATAATTTATGTAAACATTGCGTGGAAAGTGAGATTAGCTAACTACTAGTCCCTTTATTACGCTATATTTGTTTCGTTTACTTTCTTCAAAGATAGGCGTTGAGCGATCAGTTCCTATAAAAAACTTTTTTTTTAATATGATCCATAAAAAGTTTATATGAAACAAATTATGAGTGAACACAGTAAGAAGTAACACACATGAAATAACTTTTTTAAGTTGACTTCATTTTTACAAACTTATGAGTGATATAAGATTAACTCATCTAACTGATCGAGTCGAATGTAGTTTTATTTGTGGTAATAACGCGCTACTGGGTTACTGGAAAATCGCGTAAAGTTAGACTGCGTGAATGTTTTGGCTTCCGATAGAGCCTTTGCTCTAAACCATGTCCATCTTTCTAGTGCTGAAATAGCGAAGCCATTCTTTATGCAAAATTTATATTCATACAACAATTTCTACTGAAGCGTATTCCTGTTATTCAATTTGAGTCAGGAATAACGTACTATATTAAAACGTTGTTTTACTAAAACACAACTTGATATAAATTTCGGTTGTACTCTATTTATAAATGAAACTGTACTTGCGTTTTTAAACTAAAATAAGAACAACTTTGTTTTTATGTAATACTATCAAAATTTTTCTTGTTTATACCCGCAGCAAAAGCGAAAAATATGTCCACATGTTGGTTAAATTACGTCGTGTATTTATTTATTTATCCCAAAATGTCCCCATTTTTGACGTGATATTGTCTGAGAAATTCTCCTGGAGAACACTCGTGTCAAAGAATGACAGAAAATATATGTCTTGATAAAACATGATTACAATTAATATACGATATATTTTTTGCAAATTGTTACAATGGATAAAAAAAACGACAATTATTCCCATAAAGAATGTAATTAATGAATATTTTTATTTTAAGTTTAAAAAAATCACAAATGATTTTATTAAATGCAACAATAAAACACAATATTGTTTTTTGACAAAGTTCATAATGTCTACTTATCATTTGTTGACGACATCACTAGTTAAAATAAAAAATACTTTTATTAGCGCACGTTTTTTTTTATAAAATTTCACCTGGCGAAATAAAATTTTGCGAAAAATTCGCAAAAATTGTAATTATATTAAATTCACTATAATTTGTGAAAAAATTGAGATATCTTTACAAAATTTAATTTTCTTAGCTTCCAGATACTTTGCCTATACGCATATAAGAGTCCCCCGGCCAGCAACTTTTGTTTTTCAAAGACTGAAATACGCGTCCGCGGTCGTTAAGCTGTTAAATATTATCGCTTCTTAAATATGACCCGAGTGTTCGTCGGGTTCTATGGCGCAGTGGTTAGCGTTGTTGGCTTCCGTGCCAAATTCACGGGCTCGAGTCCCAGTGTAAACAGCATTTTTTCAATTGATTTATTGATTTCTGTTTGAAGACATGGATGTTTGTGATGTCTAAAATGTCCTCCCTTCTCACCATTCCGATCTTTTAACAATTGGGCGTAGCGAGAGCGATTAGTTAACCACTAGTCCTGTTCTAGCCTTACCCTTCTTTACCCACTACTCTTTTTGAAAAAAAGAGTGGTTGAACGACTGAAGAACAAAAAGTTCTCGTAGAAAACTTCTGTTGAGATACCTTCATTAGGAGGTCATGTGTCCCACATTGGGAGCGGACATGCATAAAAAAGTTACCACTTTAAAATAACAGCAAAAGATGTTTATATTAATACATTTTATTTATAACATTAGACGAGTTATTTTGCTTGATAAATTGAGCGTATTAATAAGTTGTTGATGTCAATTCATGCAAATAATATTAAATCATAATTCAGCTAAAAAGTGAGAAAAAATAGTAAGTTAATGTTTTTTCTGGTAAAAAATATTCATTACCATAAGTGTTGACTGTTTTACTTTTTGTTCATAAAATATTCACTGCAAGATTAAATTAATTATGCATAGAAGTCCCAACTCCGTCGTAGACGTGAAAATACACTATATAATAAATTGCATACATTAAGTGCATAAGGCCAATACAAGATCCGTTATTACTCATCGTTGTAAGATTTGATGTCATTAGTTAACGCTCGAGATAAGTATAGAATTACAGTAGCAAATGCAATATAATAAACAATATCACAAATTTAACAACCCATTTAGTTTATTGCTTTATTTATGCCCTTAAATATAAGCAAACCTTAATGTTCCTCCTGTTTCATGGTTACTGAGTGTCTTTTTGTTGAAGCTGTTATCCTTATAACCGCTATGACTTTTGCGGTAGTCGGTCTTAAGATCCGTAGACATTGTCGTAAGCCGTATTATTGACAGTCCAGATTATTTTGTAGCCGTAGGAATCAATGTTTGAAACTGTCAAAATGACAATTATTTGATCACATGCTGTGATAAAGATATTACAATTGTCATATATAATGGTTAATTTCAAATTCTATCACTAAACACACATTTCAACATTTGATTTAAAGTGGTTAGGCTGCCCAGGTGCGCTCTTGTTCGATTCAAACTCCTATGAGAACTGAATGTAAGTCAACCAAATGTTAGTCAACCAAGTTCTTAAAATAGTAAAAAGAAAAATTATTTGTAGTCAGATACTCGTCAACTTACTAACCCGTTATTACGATAAGATAGAGTGAATGGTGAATTATTAAAAAAATCATTGTGTGAAATTGTTCATTTGGGGGTTTTAAGCTTTGGCCGCATAAACCAAGCCTATTATATTAGTTTATAAATGATATATTTCCTTTTTAGTTTAACTCAATAGCCAATTAAGAAAATAACCATTTTTAATGCAGGTAAGTAATTAAATATACAATAGGTTCTTTGAGAGCCGTGAAATTTTATGAAATTAATAGATTTTTAAAATATGATTAGGTTTAAAGTAAACGAAAAAAAGACAGGAAAATGAATGAAAAAATACCGCAATTAAAATTTTAGTGAGTAGTTAAAAGGGCAGACATAAAAATAAATACGTATCCGGAGTTCATTCGTAATTTAAAGAGTGCAAAGTTGGAAAGCTCAACAAGATATTCATTTAAATGCTTCTTAAAAGAGTTTTATTCAGCTGGGTGTAAGGTTTTAAAAGTTCAATGTTTGAGAGTCTAAATTAGTCTACTAGTAATGTTTTTTCTACGCTTTAATAAAGAACTGAAGATTTATTTTTACTGCCTGCTTCTTAATTATGATATATTTTAATATTCTTAATTGCCTATTAGTTTTAAGTCGAGTATTACATTTCATTTAAAACTCATGGCATATTTCATTAAACTATTTAGTAAATTCTAAATAAAAACTGTGTTTTTTAAACATAAAATAATTAGACAACAAAATTCTCTTCCGCTGATATAGTTAAAATATTGCCTGTATTTACGACATATTATAAGTTATGAAAATAAGTGGACGGTAATTGAAGTGAAAAAGCTAGTTTTAATATAATTCGTGATCAAGTGTTTTTGTACTCAGCATAGTGTTATACCGTGAGTTATCTTTTTCTTGTTAAACTTTTGGCTGCCATTGAAAAAAGTACGTCTTTACCTAGGACGTCGGCTATGATTTATAATTATTAATTTAATTAGTTATTGACGAGGTAAATCGTCTCTGGCGTGTTGATCACGAAAAATTTGACGAGATATCTGGTCTGTGGCAGCCATCGAGCTGAAGCGGTTGTAAACGTCACTAAAAATGCAGGTTAAAAAATAAAATTAAAATTCTAGAAGAACTGGCAAACAAAGTTAGTAATTGTCTCAATATTAATTCATCGTCATAACTATGATGCTTAAGTCAAAAAACTAAAGATATCTGCAATACTTAACAGCTATTAAAATAGTATGAAGTCTTCGAAAACATAGTTGTCTTATCAAATGAATTTCAGTTCAATCAATAAATAAGCAATTTGGTTTGTATTTTTAATTTTCGATTTTATTTACCGTAGGGATCAATTAAATAAACATGGTACGATAAATGGGGCTTATGACGTATTTACTGTACCCAATTAAAGTGCTAATTAGTACTATCAAAGTTTTTATCGTACCCCCTCTCCTCTCTGCGTCTAGTTGAAAAGGACAAACCACGACTTGTATTTTGTAAATTATAATTTTATATACTAGTTTATTCTATCATTATGATGCTTCTCAAAAAAGCAAAACACGTGTCATATTTTGTAATACATCAAGTGGAATAACAATGTTATAAAATTGAATTTTATATTTAAAAAAAATCACTCCCACAAAGTTACCGTCGTATACATTGAAAATGATAATTAAGTCTTTACATTCGTTGTTTACTCAGTTTATTCTACCCATTATTTAAACATGTTATTCACCATTCATGAATACCACATAAAATATGTTTAAAGACATAACTATGTTCAGTTTATACATATATCGTCATATACACACTGTCCAAAACATAGCTTTGTAAGCTAAAACCAAAAGCTTATCGATCATTGTAAAAAAAATATCCATTGTAAGCAAACACGTCGACAAAAAACTTAAATTCTGGCATATAACATAAGCAACTAAAACTCCTTGCCAAAAAGACGTTATGAAAAACAAAATTTTACGGTACTTGTGGTTAATTTTGATCGCAAATGGATTTTTACATTCATTTTGATAGCATATGAGTAAATATTCTCATGGCGCTCGATTTAGTGATTTTACTTAGAATTTTGTGGATTTAAAAGGCAGCCAATCAGCGGTTTTATTCACGTTCATTCATTCAGAAAATGCATCGTGAATGAAAAGAATTTGTGAAGAGAGCGCCTTTTACGAAAGATAGTTACCCTTTTTGAAAACTTGCTGTGGTTACAGAAATAAACATATTACGCGCCAGTTTATGTAAGACATTTACTTGAAATAAACGTTTTACAAGCTATCAGAGCAATTACTATTTAGCTGAGGCTTTAATGCTTTTCTCTCGTCTTAAAATTTGAGTCTGCAAAATTGTTTTTCAACTAATATAATATTCAGTTTACTATTTTATCGTTTAAGATAAGGTCAAATGTGTTATTGTTTGGATGTTGAATTGATTTTTTTTATAATTTTACGTATTGTAGATCTTAATATACAAGTCAAAAGAAAATAGACATTCTAAATACAAGACACTATAAATTACATGCAACAAAAAATTACGAATATTGAGCTTCTACATACGATCACGGCGTTTTCAGGGGTTACGTTGTAATATTAATGTATAATATTTCAATTCAAAGCCGGGTTGACATTGGGTTGATTGTTTGGACTCCAAAAGGTTTTAAATGTACCCTTTTGGTAGAGAAGGTTCCGAAAAAAATTGTCTATTTGAAGATGTATAGTTATTATCCGAGGGTTTATTCAACTGACTATCTCTAAGGCGTGCTTATGCAGAAGAAATAAATGTAGACATTCATATTACTGCTTTTGATTTATGTGTAAACGAATTTACGAGAATTGTGTTTTTCTTTAAAAAAAACTATATTCTTCGTGATTATCTCAAAAGTTGTGACAGTAAAATGATTCACGTGCTAAATGAAAATCCATCTATTCATGATTGCTTACAAAATATTATATTGGCGTGATTTTTTTTTGAATATACGTTTTTAGATTCAGACAAAAACTGTATATAAAAGTATAAATTATTTCAATACTTTCCAAAATCATAAGTAAATTATTGTTTTGAGGTTTTATGATTATTTGCATTACATTTTGAAGATATTTGAATGAAGTTGTTTAGAGAGATTTAAATTTATCCATAAATTAATAAAAAAAAGTGTTCAGTTATTCGCAAGTATAACAAAAAAATCTCTAAAAAATAATATACGTACTAAAATAATTATTTTCTTTAGTTTTATGGACATTTATAATTTTATAAACAATTTTAAAATTGTTGGTATGAATGAAACATAAATACGATAGTTTTAAGACATAAAATGATACTGCAACGATTATTTTTTAGTTATTTGAAATTTTCGAATATATCTTTTCAGTAAACCATGTCAATTTTGTATACTTATACTTATTGTATTATGATGTTAAAATTACATCATACATTTGACATATCAAACGAGTGTGTTATATTATAACGTTTTGCTACTCTCTAAATTCCATAAGTGCCTTGATAAAATTCACATAATATGAAATTATATTAAGCCTTTATGATGAACACATTTTGCATAGACTGAGTTGGCTTTATTTCACAAGTCGTGTTTATGTGTAAACAACAGCGTTAACTTCCAAATGATAACCGTTGTGAAGTGCGCGCGCAGATGTTATTCATTTTAATGCTTTGATCAGAATAAGCTCGTAGGTTGGCTTTATTTTGAAGGTATTTGGAACGATAACAGCGCGGCAAACATTGTAAGGATCTCATTGGATAATAGTCTCGCGGAGACGTGAATGGATTAGGCTTGTGCTCCAAGCAAAAGGATTTGCTAAGTAAATACACAAACCGGCCTATATTACGCGACACTCGATTTCTATACAATGTATAATTTAAGCAGTGTCGTAAACGTATAACCTCGATATTATAAAAGATTATTGTGGACATCCATTGAAGCGGGAACTATAGTTTGTATATTCATTTTTTTTATCTAGTAAAACATAAATACACAACGTTTTCCTTAACTTTTGAAGACAATGGCATATTATTATAATTTATTCGCTTAGCAATTTAACGAAATCAATTCTTGGTAGAAAGATATGATATTTTTTAAAATATTCTTTTTTATGGTATTTTTAAATCTTTTTATAATAAAACATTTTCAACGATTATTCATTCAATTCATAAAAAGTAATCTTAAATTGCGAAAATAATTGTTATACAACCTTTTCTTATTAATAATCGTAACATGTTATTAGGCTTTCAGAGTGCGATGTCATTTACAAGCAGTCAAAAGCAGATTTTTTTACAAGCTCATTGCCCTTGTAGTTATGAAACATGTGGAACATTATAAACATAAAGTATCTTGAGATTTAAATAAATTTTAATATTTTTTCATACTTTAATATAAAATAGCACTAGGACTAAAGCGTAATATCAATTTCAGAATGTTTTGTATCTGGCGCATTTTTAATGTTGAAAGAAATAGTTTAATGGATCTATGGTTGTTTTAAAATCAAAACATATTATTTTCATCTTAACATCCTTGTACCCTTTTTAAACCATACTCACTAAAAAACAGTCATTAAGATTTAAAAATAATTTATAAAAAATATTAAAAACTGACACGTTTCTGTTATATTTTCTTAAAGTTTATGATTGCTGTTCTGAGTATATATAATTGCATTAAATTTACAAGAATTACCTATTAAATATTTGTTTTATGAAAAGTAGCAGACGAAAAACGATAATCCCAGCAATCATTATTGATTGTTTATCAGATTTCTTCAAACATTAATGCATAATTTTACTACACTATAATAGAAAATATTTCGATGAATAACGTCTATTAATTAGATTTCAATAAATCTGTATTTTTTGTTGTATCATTTTTTTAAAAGTGTTATAATAACTCGTTACGAGGAATTTAAATAAAATATTATTCTATTCACATAAAAAAATACCACGTTCTTCTGTTTTTATGTAAATATTTAGGCCATGGTGTTGTTTGTATCATCCTGGGCATGGTTAAAGTTAATCTTATTAACAAAAAAGCCACGCTACACCACTGTAATGTCAAGCTCACGTTGCACCTGTACTTGATAGCGTGTTAGTAATTTATTGAGATGCTAGGCACTTCCATACTTCGCAAAATGAGCTACCTTACAGTTTAAAATCGTTTGGCTTAAGAGAGACTGGCTTACTTTACTAGACAAGCTACTTGTGACGTCACCTGGCATGCCGCGGTGTCACGACGCCAACTCGCCTTAAGTTGATAGATTGTATTATTTTTGCGGGGAAAATTCATTGCCGCAGAGAATAAACCAACCGCCAAGACAATTTTTTTGACTTTATAGACCTTCTATTACTTGTTCCAATATCTTCATCGACATTAAGTCTTTAATTTTAACACAAAACGGCACAAAATATGATTTAACCTAATTGGGATGCAAGAGTTTATTTCTAAAAGAATAAATGTGATACATTTTTCAATAGTACACCGTCGTCTTTTATTATCCGTTCTATTATAAGTTTTGACAACGGCATCAAGTAGAAATTACTCCTTCAGCACTATTACATATTTCTTGAAAAGACTTATAACTGGATTAAATAAAACAAAAACTGGTATTTTTTTAGCAGTGGTACGTTTTCTAGTAAACACATTTTGAGCTTACATTCTCGTATTAATAGCAAATTTTAAAAACAAAGCCTGTTTTTAAATCATTGACGTCTTTTAGTTGGCATTTTTGAAGTTGAAAATCTTTTAATGCAGTAGGAATTCAGTACCATTATAATAAGGGCTCAGGATTCACAATATTTCAATCTCAGGATTCCAGGATTGATCTTTATTGTATTTTCATGTTTTTATTTTTTCCATATCCATAATTTCACATACAACAAAATTCTAGCAGTCTATCTAAGGACCAAGGCAACAGATTATTTTTAAGACCACAGTTGCTTGAGATCAAATCGAGAACAAAAGCAGTGGCGTAAATATAAAATCTGGGCGCATATGCAAACGTTATCAGAAGACCACTATTTTTTTTGTTTTGCAGCAAAAAATTAATTTATACTTAGAAAGGACAACTTCGTGTTGTAAATTCACAGTTTTCAGCAGGTAAGGGACAGTATACCTCTTTTTCCAAGAATTTTTGAAGGATATAATAACAACCATCTGAAAAAAAAAATCTTTTAAAACATATATATATTTTTGTTTTAATTTAAATATGTATGTACATGCTACATACTAATTTGGGACCTCCACAGCTCAAGGGATTTTATGCGTCACATAAGCACCGTTGGCGGTGGTTAATCTACTGAATAACAGATGTCACAAGCACCCGTGTCCAAGATCTCAGTATAAAATAAATTTTCTTAATATTTTTTTTTTTAATTTCTGCCGGTCTACGAATTTTTTCATGGTAATATAAATCCTAGGATCAGGTATTCAGATAATTTCGAGTATATTGATCGCCAAATTGATCGGAATCTTGGGATTGGAAAACCTGATTATGATAAAATGTCTAGACAAGACTTTGATATTGCGTTATATATAAGATAAGGATATTTGTTGACTGATTTTACTGTTTTGAAATTGAGTAATATTTCATTTAAGATTAACGTATTTTAAAATACAGTTTAACATTTATTTTGAGTTCATTTTTGGACAGTTGCTAAAATTTTAAACTTTTTCGGTTGAATAATCTGTAATACCTTATAAAATAATACTTACATCAATATTTAAAAAAAATAGATTTTTATAAATAAATACTTCTTGTAAAGTTATAAAAACAACGTGCGTCATATTTAAATATCTTTTTGTTTTTCTTTTATAGCCTTTAAACATTGAAATGTTATAATTATGAATAAAAAATAGTTGATAATAACCGTGAAGAAGCCAAAAATGAAAAAAAATAGACCATGTAGTCATTTTTTTTTACAATTTTAGGCCGAGCATATTCAATTGGCTGTATTTTTACTGGTTTTCATCTTATAACGTATTCATTCGTGTCATCGCTTTTATGAAAAAGTATTTCGTTTGCACCTAAAAGTAAATGTATTGACTTAAAATGTATTTTTAATTGAAATTGTAATTCAATAAAAAGCTATATTGGCAGCTTGGTGAGTATTCCTATTTAAAAAATCAATTACAACATAATGTCTATAGATGGAATCTTTGAACGAAGTTTTAATTTATCTAATTATCTACCTTTCCATTTTGCTAATTAGGTTCGATTAAAATCATTCTATAAAAGCCAGTGAAATTGATAAATTCATCGGAATGACTTTTACTTCCAATTTCCTCCGGAAATCGTTAAAATTTAATTTGCGCGGAATTATTTTTACTGACAAATGAATATTAGCCTCTTGCCGGGCGCAATCATAAAAATATGAACATAAATTAAAAATAAAAAGTTAAAAAAATTCAGTGGTGTTTGCCCAATAGGATATTTTTCAGCTAATTTTTAGTAATTGGCAGCAAGATTGTTTTGTAAATTATCAATTAGATAATATTATATACTTTCAAGTTGAAATAATGTATTTGTAAAACCAATAATGAAAATATTTTTAAAACACTAAATAATATCACAACGTTTTATTCTTTAAAACCTTATAATATTAATGGGTATGTTATTGTTTTAAAATATTTATTGAATAACTTTAGTGGCTATATATATATATATATATATATATATATATAAATAATCCAACTATTTATTAATCTTTGATAAATAAGTAATATGAACCGCTTAAATTTTATGAATCAATCAGTGGATTACTGGAATATTAAAGCGTTTTTTGTTAGTAAAAAAATATTTGAAAGCGAATACAATTTTAACTTAATTATATTGTTATATCTAAAGTATTTTAATATATTTATTTCCTTTCGGCTATACATTTTACTTTTAGGTGAAATAAAAACAGCCAGTAATTAATGTCGATCTGACAAGATGTAAGGCGTTTCCTAACGCCGGTATATGTGAGCATCTTGATTAAAAAGAAGTAGAAATATCTCATTATAATATGGCGTTGCTAACTAACTATGCCAATATAAGAGATTTCCATTCATTCATGGCTACAAAATAAACAGAAAGGTGTTCTTTTAGAAATATGTTCTTTCACTTTACCATACCATAATGACTGTTGTGAACAAATACAAATCGACTGTGCTTAGGTAAAAGAGATCAACTCTTATTATTTTTTTAAAGCGGTTTTTTTAATGATCACAATGTTTGTGGTCTTCTTTTTAAAGACCCTTAAATAAGAATTGGTATAGAATCATAACAACTGTCTTAGAAACCACTTAAACTGAGCTTCGACGCTTGATGCTTTTTCGGATAATGGGTGTGAGGTTGCTTGAATTCGTGAAGGGCTCTGAAGTTACGGAACATAAAAGACAGCGTCTTTTCACGTCATTGGTCATTCAAAGACGTGGCACTGGCTTATGTCTGCATTTTCTTCTAACAAGCAAAAGTCCAGCGTCCTGGATGACCATCAGTTACTATCCATCGGAAGTACCCGGCAAAACTGAAGGATGCCGACATGTAATTGAAGGCAACAAAGTAATTGGTTTTAGACAAGTAAACGTCAAGGTGTTGCGAGGTGGTAATATACTTCTCATAGGAAGTGAATATGGTCATAAAATAAATGAATAAATAAAAAAATGTTAAATGGAAAGATATGCTATTAATTATTATTAAATACATTACAGATAAGAACTTGAAATATAATTAATGTTTTATTTAATACTCTTAGTTGTAAAATCATATAATATACCACTTTTGCAATCTATACAACTGGTAAGTCTATAAAATCAAGCACAGAGAGTTGTAATTTCAATAAAACTTCTATTATTAATTTCAACTACAAAATAGCAGCCTACATACGGATATAATCATGAAAAAGGTTCTCAGTAATTAAAAATACGAACTCATAAAAGAATTCGTAACAATCTTTATGTTTTATAATTTCAGACGAAATAATGTCTGCTATGTTAAAGATCTTTACAGTATGAAGGGAATGAAAAGTGGAGCGCTATATTCAAAGTACCTAATTTAATTACATTGATTAAAACGCAATGGGAACATATTTAAAATTATTTATTAATGGGAACTGCTATTCGCGAGGGGAAATAATGAAACGGTTTATCAAGTAGAGTAAAGGGTGAACGTGAGAATTGAAGCATAAAATCCCTAACAATAACACTATAACAAAAACCTTTACGAACTGATAATTTTAGTTAGAAGAGAAAATTTTTAAACTTAAAATTATGATTCATTTAGGTTAGATATTTTTATAGCGAAAACATGAAATCAACATAAAATAAAAATAGTAACATTTTTTTTTACATACATACCGCCAATCAAGAGTTTCAAATTAAACAAAAATATTAAATTATTATGGTTTAACAAGTCATCAGTCGGTGTAGTATTGATAACTTCTCGATTTTTAAAAATTAGTGCTGTGGAGTTTGATATGAGCATTTATCATCGTTGAATTTTCCATTAATAACATATTCTAAGCCAAAGTAGTCTCACCATAATATTTTTTATTGAAACTTTACAGCGCGTATTGATTTAAATAAAAAAATAATGACAATACTAATGTGACGTATTTTGTTTTTTTAGAAATGTGAGCAAAAATGACTCCGATTACAAAGAAACATTAGTTATTTTTAGTGTTATTATCACCCCGTATCTTTGAGGTATTTGTTGAAAAATTGCGTTCATGAATTATTGTTTTATTTTTCAATTTTATGCTTGGCCATGACGATGCCACTCGAGAAAATTGTATTTTTTACATTAATTGTATTTCTTTTGTTATAAATATGCAATTTTTTTACCATGTCCGCCATCAATTATGACAATTATTAATCTTTTTATGAAGTTTATCACAACAGAAGAGTTTTTACAACAACTGCTTGTAACTTAGTTGCTTTACCTTTCTTAGAGAGTAGAGTTAGAAGTAGAGGGCTAAGACGAAACTATGTAAATATATAAAAAAAAAATTGTCGATTTCTGACATGAATTGATAATAAACACTGTAAAGTTCACAACATTAATTGTGTGAATAAACAGAACGTGCACATACAATAGACAAACGTTTCATTTTTTTGAAATAACTTGTATGAATTTTAAAAATGTTCATTTATATTTTAATTATAAAATTATTCAGACCATTTCATGAACGTTTCTTGTTGGTTTTCAAAAAAATGCGGTATAAAACAGATTATTATTTAAAATATTTGTTTGTGTACAATATTTTGTTGAAGCAAAAATCAATCGGCTTGTTAAATAATACTAAGCCTACCCATTTACAACTTCAAAGCGGCAGACATCAATATAAGCTTCATGGTCATTATTCTAATATTTTGACAGGCGCACCTATAGCTTTTATAACTTTTTAAATGTACACTTATAAAAAAAAATTAAAAGACAATTTCAAGATTTTTTTATTGATCGTTGGATTGTAAAAAATCAATTTAGTCGCAACAAGACTTTTAATCATATTTTTGACGCAAAAAAGGCCGGGCATCTGAGTTTGAATGCTTTTTTATCTTGACTTCGAATTTTTCGTTTTTTTTCTTACAAATGTACCTGCAATAACTATACATATAGGATTTTTATTAAGAGACTAATATGTTTTTCTTACCTAACTCTAATTGGGACATTTGAATGGCGATTCACTATCAACAAGTCTTTTCTTAGGCTCACTCGTATATCCTTATCATTATTTAAGAGAGACGTTTGGCGATTTTTTTACGTTTTGTATTGCAATGTTCACTTCAGAGCCATATGCTCAATATGGTTTGAAAAAAAAGCTAAAATGCCGTTGCGAATAATTTAAAGAATAAAAGAGTTTGATAAAAAGGGGAAAAATTGAAACGTATTACGGTGGTTATCGAATTTATATACCTTCATTGTTTCAAGCCACATTGCTTGAAAAAAGTTCTGTGAAATATATTAGCAGGGACACATTTCGCACAATCTTCCAAGGCGGGTTTTGATAATAACTAATTAACCCTTTCAGCTGAAAAGTCTTTGGGAACTTCATACTTCTTGCGTTTACCAAAATGGACTTTAGAAAGTCAGAGACAATAAGGAAATAGAGATTTGGAGTACTGCTGGTTGGATTAATGACTTCTCCACAACGAAGAATGTCACAGCTAATAGGATGGAAGTCAAATTGTGAACAGGGGCTCACTGTGGCGTATCTAATGTAATTTTACACACAAACAAATTAATTGACTTCAAGCCTTTGTTAAATTGAAGTCTTTACCACGCATGTTAATTTAATATTTTTCTGTACGCTTTTCATATCGATATATCCTTTTAAACATTCAAAATGAAAATTATAAAGGGAGTTGTGACTAGCTTTATTTTTGTAATATATATTTTTTATGAATAAAAAAATGATCTAATTTTGTAACTAAATTATTATTTTTTATGACAAATAAGATAAAACATTTGTCAAAAATCAGTGTAAATTTATATAATAGTATCAGTTTTTCTCAGTATATAAGCATTTTTACCTATAAGGCAAAGTTCAGTAAAGCCGTTTGCGTTTTTAATGAAAAAAAGGTCATGTACTATAAACAGCTTTTTTGTCTTGTAATACCGATCTCTTCACTAAAGATAAGTTGTAAACCATTTTTAATTTAATACTCGTTTGATACCTTGGTAGAAGGTTGCGCTACTGATGAATTGCTGGCGGAAAGAGTGAAAACGATTTCTTCTTTGTTTTAGTGTACAACTCACCTCCACCCTTCTCAGTAAGGCGAAAGCGTATGAAAAAGTTTTCAACATTAATCAAATAAACCTTTTTAAGCAAATTAAGTGACCATGGTGTCACTTACTGGCATTAATTATGACGTTTATGAAACTCCGTGCAGAACGCCTTGAAAAATTAATTTGTGAATTTTAACTACGCCTTTAAAAAAGAAAACTGGACTGTAAAATTAAAATTTTAGTTTGAAAATTATTTTTTTACTATTCAAACGCGTGGGTAAATGAATGCCAGTTTT
Organism: Himalopsyche anomala; assembly: GCA_031772345.1. Taxonomy (NCBI): domain Eukaryota; kingdom Metazoa; phylum Arthropoda; class Insecta; order Trichoptera; family Rhyacophilidae; genus Himalopsyche; species Himalopsyche anomala. The sequence goes on along the minus strand of CM062844.1, from coordinate 8,289,568 downwards.
ATTTTGTAAAGTTTGAGATGAAAATTAATTATTTTACGGCCTTTAGCTGTAAACTTTTGTAACTTTTAGGGGCTTATAAATAAAACAAAAAATACATACATTTTTCGCGAGTTATTTTGAAACACTCAACACTTTTCCAAGCAATCCAACACATTTTGCATGTGAATATATAAATTTGTGTTGCTTCATATTTATAAATATGGTTTAAAAACATTTATTCGTGTTGGTAAAAATTACCGCAAATGAAAAACTTCCGTTTTATATTTTTAGCAACTTTTAAATATGTTATACGCATACGCGTACGTAATGTATTTCAATATTTTTTAACAACGAATTCTTCTCTGTAAATCATAATGAATCGAATAGAAATACTACACCCTGAGATATTTACCACGGTCTGGTTGTAAGGTAAGTCATTCATCCTTTCTGCCAACCAACAGAGTAAGGATATAAATATGATGACTGAAACAGACCTTTGACCAAATTTATTGATAAAAACATCAATATTATCCACACGTGTTAATATAACTTAATAATTCGATTAAAAAATAAATAAATGAAATAATCTGTTCGAGGATAAATAGCAGGAAAGCCCACAAAATTTATCGTTTGTGTACGGAATCAAAAAACCATTTTAAGTATTTATACTAATGCCAATTTACTCATAACATAACATTATGACTTTAATAGTTCCATAGTTAACGCCTTAATACTGTCAGAAATACATTTTATAATCTATACCCAGTGCTTTTTTCTTTTTTTGTCTTTCACTTCTTTTCTTCACTATTTTTTTTCTAACCAATGTCCATTCTTAATGTAGAACACATGGCTTCCTAATGAATAATTTTTTTTTTATCGAGAACTGCTTTATACTCATCCTTTAATTTTTAATAATATATCAAGCAGTAGAATCTTGGTTCTGGTCACAGAGTAAGTCTATGTATCTGGTATTATTTTTTTATTATGACATTAACTTATGAGTGTTCCATTACCCGTCAAATGACAATTCAAAACGAACATTAAATAAAAACAAACAGCCAATGGTTTCCAACAACAAAAACAAAGTTTGTTATAAAAAATAAAATGTTGTGAATATTGATTTGAAACATTAAAAATGCCAAGAAAAGGGTGCCGGAACGTCGTTCCACTGCGTTAAATGGGATAAAAGCTTTGTCTATACCAATAATAAAATAGTCCAGGAAGCGTGTTATAAATACAAATATTATTATGTTATCTTTTTTCTAAATGTGGGTAAAATAATTTTCCCTAACGTAGCAAAACACCCTTTAAGCATACAATTGATTGTTGATACATAATCAATGCTTGCTTGCGTAATACATCAGACTTAAGACTTGGGCGTAAAAATCTCGTAAGTTCAGGCCAAACGCTTATAAATAGAATAATGGAAATGTAACAGAAATAAATGTCCCGTATAATCCTTTTTATTGTTAGCTTGAGTTCATTATTTTACATAAGCCGGTGATTTTATTCCCCCGAAAGCCTACGAATATGTTGGTTCGCGTCTTTGTATGCGTCCCATAAATGCGCATAATGACTGTTTAAACACCGACGAATTTATCGGAAGACACGGTTCATCAGGGTTGCTTTTCGATTGGAAAAGAATTGTTTTTAGAGTTGAAAATTTCTACCTTTCAGTTAAAGCCTTAAAAATTCAAAACCTTTCTTTAATTTACTTTGAAAAAATAGTTTTTATAAAAGAAATTTCCCCTACTTACGTTTATTATCTGGAATGAGTGTTTGGTTGTACCCAATTTTTGTTTTTAAATCACATTTTTTTTTAATTAACTGTACATAATCAACAAAATTAATTGATACTATCTAGAAGAATGTGTAACACAGCCTCTTGGCTGAACTAAACGAACACAAATTTCAAGAAAGTTTTCATTGAACCAAACTGTTTTTACTTTATTTATTTTATACACATCGACACATGACTGAAAAGAAAACCATAAATCGATTGACAAATCAATATACAAAACTATCCATACTTAGATTCAACGTTATGAAAATCGCATTCGAAGCCAGTAACTTTGAGCACCCAACTATGTATGCAAAAATATTCCCCCCCACTTATCTGATTATAAAAATGGTCTGTCTTAGCCTTGTCTTTCCATCTTTACTCTTTTTAAATATGAGAGTTTAAAGAATTCAGTAAAAACCAGTTCTTGTTGAAATACATTTCATGAGATAATCTCCACTTAGCCTAAGCAATATTGAAAACATATTTGCAAAAAGAAATAAGTGATATTAAAATGTTTTTTTTTTCATATCTCTGTTAAAGGATTCAACATCATACATATTTTTGTGCTGAGATCCAAGCAGATTAGATATGTTAATCTATTTTGCAGTATTTAATTGTTAAATATTTTTGACTTTATTGTCATTTGCTTAAAAAACACGTGTAGAGTAAGAAAAAATATATTATGCACCGCTATTAAGTAATTTACCATAAGAGAATAGTAATTTATTTTAGTTTTTACGTATAAAATAGTATTTAATTTAGAATAATAAAATATAATTTAATTTAGTAATTTACCGCAGCGAATAAGTAATTTACCATAAGATAATAGATTAGTTTACCACCGAGGTGACAGAGAATAGTTTTGGAATATATATAAATAACAAGAGAAAATTTCAAAAAAATTGATTATTAAAAATAAATACTTTTAAAAGATGTTTTATCTCAACTATGTATACACTTTGCTTTATTCAGAATATAAAAGAGGCAGTGATGTAATATATGGAAGTACTTAATGGCAAAAACTGATCCCTTTTTTAGAAAAATATAATAAAGTGTCAAGAAAAATATATGTGTTACGAAAAAATCCCATCCATGTATGGTGAGTATTGACTTCTCTGCACCTACGTCTCTAGAAGATATTTATGGAATATAAAATCATGAATAAATCTTACTGTCACTCCTGGCCTCTCCTTCCTATTCTTCTCTCTAGGGCACACATGTTACTGAGTCTTTTCTCCAAAAACGTGGTCTAAAATAATAGTATTACCGAATTGGTTGTGGTTTTACGTACGTCCCGTAGCCAACCGCTCGAATTTTCAACAGTTTTCTTTCAGAGCATTTATAATGTGAAACAAAAAGTTAAATTATTCAGTGTCGCAAGCGTAATTATTTGACAATTTTTTTGTGTAGCAAGGATTACACAATATAAAACATTTTATCCAAAAGCGTATAATATAAACCAAATTTTATTTCAGGTTTATCGTGTGTAGATTGACAATATTGATTTAATGAAATAAAACAATCTTTATTATATTTTATCAAATTTATTCATGCGCCTAGTGTTTATTTAGTTTTATAATTTACATAAAACAAATACACTTTTATTTCTCTATCATTCTAGTCATCATACTAATATTTATTTTTGTATATACAAATATCTGTAAGCCACCGAGTGAGAGTCCAATCGCAGTAAATGAAATTTCTTCTTATAAATATATATTGCTTGATATTTAACAAAACAATTATATGAGATTATAATTAAAAAATATATATAAAGTATCTGTAGGCTGTCACTTTGCCGTAATGCGCCAGACACCTTGCTGTGGATACTTTAGAATACAACATGTAATAGAAAGAACATATTAGATATATATATATATTTTTTTTTTGACTAAGCCCCAAATATAGGGTGAACAATTTTTTCTTTGGATCTTTTTATAGATAATAAGGTATATTTTTTCATATTAAAAAAAACTCGCTACTGAATTTTTGAATTTGTCTTATAAATAAGTTTCAAACATTTTTTTATGTATTATGCTCTCAATACACGTTATGATTTTATTATAATTTGACACGCTATATTAAGTTTTACGTACTACAGAAAAGAAGTTAAAAAAATCTGAAAATAAACAACAATATACCACATTTTATAGCGTTCTCATATCGGTATTACTTCCATACATAATTTTGAAACCACTCACAATATTCACCTGGCAAGGCATTAAATATTAGGGCATTCTGTCAACATACTAAAAAGAAAAAATGTGAAAACTTTTCCGAGTAGTATATAAAAAATCCATACACAGATGACTTTATAGGCAGGCACTTACTGTAAAAGAATATTGCTGTGGAGAAACTGAGTTTTTAAGAAAGTTTCTCAGATAAAGTTTAAGATGTTATTTCTCATGATAAAAGGTAAGGATAAGAGAAACGTAAGAATAATATGTGTTAGATTCTATAACATGCACTCTTTGTTTTCGGTGAGCTGATTTCGAGAAAGAAAATAAAAAGCATTTCACAAAAGTTCCAACTACACTTACACTTGTGCTTGGCATAAAGTTGTTGAAAAATGAATGGGTATTCTTTTCAAACAAAAAATAAATGCAAATAAATTTAACATACTCTTCAAAATGCAGTAAGCTATGTATACATACATCTTCAGATATTGACTTATTGAAAGTTTTTTTGTTCTATTTGTTGTGTTATTAAACGTGATGTTTGTTCTATCTCTCTTGAAAGATTCTACAGAGTACAAATCTTTTTTTCCGAAATCTGATGTGATCTTTGAAGATGATTCAAAAAGGTTGCAAAAAAAAATATCAAGTCTTGGTGTTATAAAACTATAAATTCTGTTTTAAGCATCCATGAAACCAATTATCGTTTTGTTCCGTAGAAGTCTTATTTTTTTCCAAGTATATATATTATATATATATCAAATGCTTGTATACATGTATACAAGCATTTGAATACAATATAAAATGTCATTACAAAATACGCTATAATACAGTGTCCGCCCAGCGTGTACAATCATCTTGTATTTTAAATTCAAAATAAAGACGACAACCGCATCTAGATAATTATATCAAGGCTTTCCATGATAAATAACGTTGAAAATGTCATAAAAAAAATATTAGAATTTATAGACAGTTTTACTGAAAACAATCTTTCCATATTGCGTCTCTAAATATAAAAAAAACAACTTAAATTCACACTTCCTTCAGTTAGTTTTATTATATTTAATTTTCAATATATATCTAAACAGTAGGTTTCATACAAAAACCGCAGTTTAAGAAAACTTGTTTTTGAATTCTAATATTTCTAAAACTTCGGCTTCAACCTGTTTTCGGCGTGTTACAAAAAATGATTATTCAATTTAAATAACGGAAAAATATACTTGCATATTGGAATTTTTGCTTCCAGGTATGAGAGTTTCAGAAGATTTAATGGAATTTGATATACATTTAAATATAATATTTTCTACCTTAACATAACATGTGTGATATTTTTTTACGGTAACCACGCAATACAAAACATAATTGAAAAAACGTGACTATATTATTATATATACCTGTTCCGTACTTGAAAAGGTATCTAAGTCAAAATGCACTGAAAAATCACTTACAAAATGTAATATTTGCAACGATTTTATTTATTGATGTAAATTGATAAATAAACTACATATTTCTAAACAAGGTGGTCAGTAAAAATAAAAACGTTTTTAAAAAAATAACAATAAATTGGTTAATGTGTATTCTTATATTTGATGCGAGTTACAGATTTAATTAAAAATATCTCAGTTTTGCTAAGAACCCGACAAAGTCTAGAAAACAGTATCTGAGAGAAATTATTGAAATAATCAAAGTAGTAAAATTATGTCGAAGAGATAATTGCCATAAATATTAAATATCACATATTTAGAGTGGCAAGAAAATGTTAATCAGTTTAATTAAAAATGAAAGAGACAGCTTTTTTTTTTCAAAATAGAATAAAAAACATAACCCATTTCAGTCATGAATGTAGAGCTTTTAAACAATTAATTTATTATATGTATGATTGAGCACATGAATATTTACAATTGATTTATTTACACACAATATGTTTGTCAGGTTTTACCGTAATTCATGTGGCATTTTGATTTTGTTTATTTTTAGAATCGAATTATTTTTGATGGACAACCACCGTGTGTTCCAACTTATATCAATAGAAAAAATATTCATGGTTGTGTATAAATAATTCATCCTTTTCTCGTGCTCTTACTTTTCTAAATAAACCTTCCAATATACATACGGCGTCTTGAATATATGGAAAAAATTTCATGTAGTTTTACTTGTGAAAACTATCGTTATTGTTGTTAATATTTGCAAGAAATGTATTTCAAATACTGTGATATCGATGGGAGAGTTCTTGTTTCTTCATTTTTGGACAAGTGCTATATTTTTGCAATTATGTAAAAAAAATGTAATCTCTAATATTTTACTTGGTGATGCTAACTAACCAATCGGAATAAGCGGTTGATTTCAATGTTTTGACCTTTTTTAATAATATAAAAATAATAATTTAATGAGTAATCTACCCATGATAAACAAATTTTAAAAACTGTTGTAACATTGTAGTAATGTATCCATGTAAAATGATAATATATCAATGGAAAATAAATCACAAGAAAAAATGATGAATTAATATCATTTATTGATAAGATAAACAGGGTATTCGATCAATTTCGACTACTGGTAAAAACCAAACTTACAGAGATTTCAATCAGTTTATAGTTGTTGTTTTAATATCATGACTTAAATAACTAAACGTGAAATAAAAAAAAACTCGACGACGCTTCCTTTTTTATTTTCTGCTAACCTTTAATTTAGTTTTTAAAATAACATATATTTGCAGTAGTTTTAGATGAGATCAATTAACTTATTTGCTAACAGTAATCTATCAATGTTTAAGTACGTCATTGGCAAACAGTCACATTATATAATATTATAGACGATGGTCAGAAAAATATTATTAAAAAAATGCTTTTATAAACTGAGACGTTTAGAAATACAATAATATCTGCCAAAAAACGATCAAGACGTTTTTCTCATCAATGGGTGAACGATGTATTTCACGCTCACAAAATTTGAAACTTTTCATTCATCACTTTTAGGGTGTTCACTGTCAATACTTGGTGGAAAGGCATTATATTAGTAAAAACACAATATTCCTTTGTACTTCATTCCACTTTATTTAATATGTCAGGACCGGTTTCGCTCATTACGAGCGAATATACATTGACGATGCTCGTAATGAGCGAAACCGGTCCTGACATATTAAATAAAGTGGAATGAAGTACAAAGGAATATTGTGTTTTTACTAATTTTCATTCATCCTCAAAGCAGAATTATAAATAATATAATTACATGCATATGTAATGCTGCGCATTATTTATTTCGATTCGAATGCATTCCCATTCGTATTTAATTCATTTTACAATGTAAAATTAATATTTTTGCACATGTAGAACAAAATTGCCACGTTGCGCTTACGTCCGTTGCGCTGTCAAATAACTGAGTTTTCATGTTACGGCCGTGTATCGCCGACCAGAGTTTAATTAAAATTTCATTTTTTACCATTGCATGCGTCCCATTAGCTGTCTGTCAAGTGATATGAATTGAGTGGGTGATAAAAAATGCTGCGTTATAAATCAACCCCGAAAAACGAAGCGCCATAATTTTTTTAGCATTTCCCTTGAAAGGCTGCATTTTTATTCGTATTATTTTTTAACAAAAATAATTTTATAAAATATAAATCGAAACTCTAAGTAGTAACACAAATGATTTTTTAAGCAATTTATTGCATTCACTGATAAACTCTGAAAACAAAATTTCGCCTGTCAAGCAAAACCTTGTTAAAGTACCAATGTAATAATTAAGTATACTTAATGAACTTATAACTCATAATTACGGTATGAGAAAAGTTTGCTGAAGATTTAAATAAAATGAATATATTAAAGTTTATTTGATTGCATCAAATTTTTTTGTGAATATTTGGAATTAAATTGAAAAATACTGGTAAAAAGTTTTTTTTCAAGGAATACATCAATACGTTTTTCAAAGCGCAATGAATGTGAAAAATAATGAAGACAAATAACTTTTTTAGGTTTGTTATGCTTAATAGTTTATCAATATGCAAGTTTTTTTATCACTTAACTTTGGAAAATTAAAATAAGAGTTAAATTTGATAATCAAAAAAAATATCTATATGTAGGTAGGTATAATAAAAAACAAGCAAATGAATGAGATAAAAGTCATGAATAACTGATAATAGGTTTCTCACATCACAAGAATTAAAGGACCCTCTGAAAAGGTTCAATAATCCAGTGATACCCGAGTAGCATAAACTAGAACCGTCTAAAAGCCACCAGATTGATGAAATAATTCAATTTGGCAGAAGCACATATATCCGCAGAATGTGGCGTTGTTTTTACACTTGGACATGAGGAACAGTTAATTATAATTATATTTATCTACTGAAAAATATAAATTAAATAATAAATGGTAAGACTGCTGCGTCATGACAAAATGTCGCACATGCTATCGTTTTTTTGTATAGTTATATATTGGTAAAAACAAAATGACAATTGTGTGTATCAATAATTCAAAATCCAAAGTATATTTAATATACCAGCTCGTTCCCGGCAAGTGTTGCAATGCCACTAAAAGAAAGAAAGTGTGTGTGTATTAATTGTGTTTATTGAAGTGCTCGTTTTCTTTTTTTGTCTGTTTGACGTTTTTTGCCGTTTGTCTATGGTACGATACATGCGCCATCTACTATAATTTAATTGTACTACGTCTATAACCTTCGCGCAAGTTGCATGGACTGTTTGGCAGACATACAAACATTGATTTTTAGAAATAAGACTTACTGTAAGTTAATTTTAATATGCCTATAATGTTTGCGCAAGTGCAAGCAAAAAGTTTGTCAAAGTTTTATTACAATCGGATGAGAGGTGTGGCAACGCATTAAGTACGAATAAACAAACATTCATTTTTATATGTTAGATTAACGATAGGTGTCACTTTTATTTTTAACAATCTATATCAAGAGAATTAATAACTGATTTAAGCAAACATGTAACATTATTTAAGTGATAGTTAGTTTGCGCAAATTGTCATATAAAATTAAAATGTGGTATATTTCCATAAAATACATATATCTGAACATAGTCACCATCACTTAATTTTAATAAATTTATACAAAATGTTAATGTAGCTGTTTTTGATAGTTTACACAAACGCCACACGCGTTAAAACAACAGCAATAGGCATAACATACTAAAAGATGGCTACTGAAATGTTTTTGAATCAAATAAAAAAATATGTGTTAGTCATTCAGATAGAACAAAACATTCATTCGCTGTTGTTTTTAGGACAGCTTTATACAGGAAATTTTGATTTGACCCAAGGCTCTTTAACCCGCTCGTGATAAATATTTATAACAATAATGAATGATTTTTTTTCACCACGTGCATGAACGTCTAATTGAGCTTTTCTCAACATTAGTGTTTCTAAGGGAACTACTTGTTACTCAACTTCTATTTTTTAGAAAAGATTATTGATAAAAAAATAGGGTTAAGACAAGTCTTACTTAAATTAATCTTCGCTACGCCCCATTTTTACAATATTGTTAGTGGGAGGGAATTTTAGACATATTAACAGCCATGCCGTCGATCCAATCCATAAATCGATTTACAAATCAATTTATAAAACTGCTCAACCTGTGATTCGAACTCATGAACTCCGTAGTCAAAGCCGACGACATTGACCACTTTATTATAATTAAGTGAAAATATTTTAATAATGTCATTAAAAAATTATTAACATATTTTCACGGATGATATATTTAAGAGATTTGGTATGGAATTAGAATATAAAAATTAAACAGTTAAATAGAATAAATTATGTTTTAGTAAGATTCCTATAAAATTTTCTCGCCAGTTCCGTTTCTTGGAAAATTTTGACACTCTTGTTTTTGATAGACAGCCCTTGCTCTTGCCTTATGTCTTCTAGCTATGAGTCGGACAAAAAGGAGAAAGCAATTTATAGGTGATGATTGATGAATGCAAAGGATACTGATGTTTTATAGTCGAAAGAAAAAGATTTATGAATGACAGATAAATCTGTTTAAATAATATTATGTCCGTTTACATAATTCAATCTTATTTTAAAAGAAATAAGAAGTGTAAAATCAATGTCAGCAAAATCGCTAGTCCCTTAAGGCCAAGTAATATCCAAAATGCCGATGGTGTATTTATTAAAAATCATTACATTGACTTACGCTACAAATAATAGAATCGGGCGAATAAATTGTGTTGAATTAAAAAAACATTTCATCTGTAAAAGATATTCCGAAGAACAATCGAGATTAAATTCGTTCTGTGATTGAGCTTCTCCAAACAATAATAATTATAAATTACTTTTATACACCTATCGTCTAAGAGTAGATATTCTTTTTTTTCATAATAAATTTGATTGTGTTTTTCTCTAATTGAAAAGAATCACTTTCCTTGTGAAATTGGTCCTGTTTGTATAATTCAATCGAGTAAAATTTACTTCAAATATCGCTTTAATTATTTTGATGGTAAAATAAAATTCATTTCTTGTTTTTAAATGTGAAATATTTTAAAAATATCAATCGAGGTTTTAGTGCCAATTTAATTTATCAGTTAATTCGTTTAATGTGCATGCTATGTTTATGAGTGTAGAAGATTTTAGTAAAAACGATGGCAACAAATGCGTTTTTTATGCTCTGGATTGCGCATTTTAAATTTATGTTGTTTATGCACGTATCAATTAATTTTCACTAAATATATAATAAAATAGAAGAATAATTGATTCAAAATGTTTTATTTAATAAATATAACTAAATGCACACGTTTTGTAAAAATAGTTAAATGCGTTTCATAGCATATATACGTTTGTTTTATTACGCTTTTTAAGATTAAAAGCTGGCCGTCCGCTCAAATACCCTAGCAGCGAGTATTGAAATGCTTAATTCTAGCAACCTTACGCAAGGATTAAAAGAGGTTAAGGCACCGGGTCTGGGAAAAACAAATTACTTGTGAAAGACCAGTGAAACCCTCTTGCACGCCTCATTCACCCACCACCCTTTGTCAGCCCACAGCCCCGAGAGCCTCCAGCCACGCAAAATCACGGTCTCTCCATGCCTTCATCATTCATTTCACCCCAGTGGCTTATGCTAGGTGCCCACGAGCTTACGTAACACGTGACAAGTGAGTCTAAGAAGTATCATTGGAATTTTGTTATTTTAACAATTATTTTCTTGTTCGCAATCATTTCACGGTTTTCTATTACGAAAGAATCTATCCACTTACCTGATATTAAATAGTAAAAACAAGATTACGTATACAGATAGGAGCTAAAAAAAGTCAACTGTTATATCAAATATAAATTGTCTGAATGCTGTACTCTTCGATTAATATTGATTGTCACTAAAGAGCCGGGTTTCAGCTTTTGACATCTTCAGGCTTTTCAGGTATTAGAAAGTCCTGACGAAATAGAGATTATAAACCATGTCCTGCAACGTCTTTATTCACCATTGAAAACTGTTTTTTTTTTGTTACAAAAAGAAGTTTGTGTTGCTCATTTTACAATCAGCCAGTCATCAAATTATTATACGCATGTAAAAAAAAATCTAATGTTTGTTGTAATTTTCCATCTTTTTGTAAGCGCTTGTTTTTTTTTGTAAAACAGTTCAATCCAGTGAAAGCTTGGCTTTATTTTCCAGTCGTTACACGCATTCTAGTATTTCAGTGGAGTGGTTGTGAACAACCGCGACGACTGATAAATAAGTCAACGTGAGACCCCATCATCGCATTGCACCGCACCGCAGTGGAACTACCACTTGCTATACTAAAATAATAATGCCACTATAATTAGCATTCGGATGAATTGAATTAAAGGTAGTTAGTTTCGCAGAAGGAATTTTGAATTTCGGTAAGAACATTATTTAAAAATCGTGTATAGTTGAATTTTTCTGTTTAATTATAGATTGTTGATACCCACATTTCGCTAAAGATTTGAATTGAATTGAATCAAACCATTTTTAATAAAATGTATGTAGCATTATCAAATTTTATTTTTCATAATATAAAAATATTTTACACAGTATTTTAAAAGGTTTGGAGAATTTCATTTATATGTGAAATAAATTTATGCTTTGATTCTATTTATCAGTTTTCTAAGGACGTTCGTTTTTAATGTGTTGGTGGAATAAATATCGCCAAAATTGCAAAACTTTTTTTTATTAGATTAAAAATAAAGTTTAATTGGTCCGATTCTGTAACCCACAGCTGTTTTCAATTAACATTTTTGTTACAGACAGTTATAAGTCAAAAGAATAACGCTGCATAGCTGAATTTTATTTTATTTTCACTGCCATTGTTGACGTAATACCAAAAGATTTAACTGATCGTAAAATTCACTGTTGTTGAAAAAAGAAGAAAAAATAGTTTTCAAAAAGTATTCACTCTGACTCCCGGAACAGCTAGATGATTTTTTATTATTACTAACAAAGACATCAGGCGTAGTAACTGATTTCATAGGGCTTAAATACGAGTCATTGCTCAAAACTGAATAATCTAAATTTGGTATTTGATAGAATATTGATTTCAACGATATTTATTAAATTTACAAGAAGTGTTAGTTATTTTGAAACGAAGAATTTCGCTTGTGTATTACACCCAGTGTTTTTTTACTTGATTTTTTTTGCGTTTAAGAAAGTGATGACCCTGCGCCAAATCATATGATGTAATTCTGCTCTGAAACTTGTATAAATAAGAAGCATTTATGAAATTCGCTGAATAGCACGTTTCCTAGTCATAAATTTTACCACCGAAGTTACTATGTCAAATAAATGCACTCCAGACGTCCAAATATTTTAAATACAAAATAATAAGCCCGAACCGAAGATGGAAATATTTTTTTTTTTATTAAAAAACATATTTCCATCTTCATACATAATATGTATATGATTTGCACATATACATATTATGTATTTGTTTCTCATTGTATTTTTATAATCAATAAGGAAATTAAATTCTATATTAATTTTGTTGTTGTTTTGAACGGAAATTTATGCTTTTTTTTACCATGTCCGCTCCCAATGTGGAGCATATGGACTCTTAATGAAGTTTATCTCAACAGAAGTATTTCTACGAGAACTTCTTGTTACTCAGTTGCTCAACCTCTCTGTTTCCAAATAGAGTACGAATAGAAGGAAAGGGCTAGGACAGGACTAGTGGTTAGCTAATCGCTTTCGATACGCCCCGTTCATACGATAGGATGGGTGGGAGGGGGGAATTCAAGACATCACATACATCCATGCCTTTGAACAGAAATTCATAAATCGATTGAAAAATCAATTTATAAAACTGCCCGTACTGGGATTCGAACCCAACGACGTTGACCACTCGATCACACAGGCTTTTTTAAAAAGTATGTTTATAAGGTTTCTTAATATTTTTATGATTTAAATCATAACAGTAGAGTTGTTTATTGAAGGCTTATTAAATATTTTTCATAATCTCCCAGCATATTTTTATCTTCTTTGTTGTATCCACGGAGGTAGATGCATACAAATCACTCAAATTTCAGACGCATAATGATTTTTTCGGTCAATATATCATATACATACGTATAAATACATGCTTGATGTATCTTCTTCTTCTTGATAAAAAAAATAAAGATGGCTTATATCAAACGGTATAATGTTTGTTATAAGCCTCTACCTTATGTCTTAACTCTGACAGTATCAGTCATGGCTTTGTAGTGTTTCCTGAACTTAGCACTAGTCAGAGAAACAGAGCTGTATTAGAAAATATGTTGTCATGCATAGTAGACAACAATGTTTTTTTCTACTTGGTTAAATTCAAAGTTTCCTAACTTAACCGTGCCGTAAAATTATAATGACATATATTTATTTAAGAAAAAACATTTTCCACTATTGTATTACTTTCAAAAATAATTTTCATGGCAGGTTTGAATGCAATATTCCAATACAAATATTACCACGTTGCTGTTTTTAATACATTTACGAAATATACAATTAAAATAATTAACTGTAAAGATAAAGTGATATATATATTATGAAATGCACTTTAAGTGTAGTATGTAAGAAACCAAAAAAAAAAACGAACGAAGAGATTTTTTTTATCGAAGAAGTATTACAGCTTTTAATTACGCAACTTAAATTATATTTATTTATTCAGGTTCAAAACAATGATAATATATGATATATTAATATGACACGAAGCTTAAACTTTGTCTTGCGATACAGATATGTTCGAAAAAGGATATATTATATATATATATATATATATATATCACTTTTTAGGTGTTCACTGTCAATACTTGGTGGAATGGCATTATAATAAAAATAATAATAAAAGATTTTTAGTACTTTTTCCACTTAAAAAAATATTTGATCAGAACCGGTTTCGCTTCTGACGAGTTGACAATGTTGATAATGCTTGTGAGGAGCAAAACCGGTCTTGTCAAATATTTTTTTAAGTGGAAAAAGTGCTGAAAATCTTTTTTTTTTTTTTTTAAATATATATATATAAATATATATATATATAATATGCTTTTTCTTGTTTTCTTCTGAAAAGTAATTATGGGCGTGTGTTTTTCTAGCAGGCAGTTGAATCATAGGGTATAATACCAAACAACTACAGGCAATGGTAAAATTTTTGGACGTATCAATTATACATCACTGTAGGATATTTACTTAAAATATTTTCCAACGGTGTTATTATTTGACAGTATTTCAAAAACTAATAATGAAGTAATTAAAATGTTTCTATTTCGTTATTGTACTTTTGTTGTTCTTATCAAAATTGTTATTTATTAGTAGAGTAAACAAAAATCTCTATTTCATAAATTACCACAATATCAAATTTAATGTCACTGTATTTGACACCCAAATAATCAACGTTATACTATGGATGTTTGCCTTTGGCGAGTAATAGAGGTCAAAATACATTGAATTGGATAAATATTGGATTCGGTTTTATAGACCAACAAAAAAAAACGAAGAGAGTAGTTAGAACTGAGAGTTATCGTTTAATTATAAGCCTTAGAGAATTAAACCTCATATCTTTCAACAGTAAAGATCGGTTGCAAGCTGATTCAGTTAATGAAAAACATCACGATTCTTTTGTTCACTGTTGAATAAAACAGGTTTAAGGGAGGTTAAGTAAAGGTGTAAATCGCTTCCGCTCCAAGATTAAATTCGAGTTTGTGCAAACAAAAACGATTAGTATTCGACGCTGAGAGAGCCCGTCCCATGTATTCGTGTTAGTCAAATGATGCGATGCCAAGCTCACAGACAGAAAGACGATTCTAACCGGAGAACAAAGAAATTGTCTTCGTCTCTTTGCAGGCAACGTCTCAAAAGTAATTGGCAATTCATCCATGCGAAAAATACATTTATTAAAGACGTCAAAACAAAAAAAAATATATATATACATATATATATTCACCCGCTTAGCACCTTGGTATTTTTGTTTATTTTTCGTATGTTTAATGAAAGCCTTTGTAAAAAGTATTTAAAATTTTTGTCACGTTTATTTTTGTATTCCGCACAAAGAATCTTTTTTTCTCAGTGTTACTGTTACGTATTTTTTTAAAATTATATACTTTCAGTCTATTACTTTAGAGATTATATAACTACATAATTTATGTAATATATTTTAAAACACGGGTACACTAGGAAAATTATTTTGCATTTATTATGAGTTATTTATATCTTCAGATGTATCATTTTATATAACATAATATTTCTTTCCAAAACTACATATTTGGAGTTTTGTGGTTTATGATCGATAAAAAATATCCAGAAGATTTCAATTTCCTAGTGAGTTAAATTTAGTCATGTTTTATAAATACTATTGATGTTATTAGCTTGATTTATTAAATGCAAAACAATTGTTTAAAAAAAATACAATTTATATTAATTTCTATAAGCCAACTTCGTAAAACGGTGTCTCTTTAGAGCGCAGTTTTTTGGATCCTTTATTTTTTATTAAATTTCATAGAAACTCGTTTATTTTTAGACTCAAAGGCTTGATTAACATTTAATATAATTTCAAAAATACTGCCATGGAAGCAGGTTTCTTTGATTGACTGTAAATATCTTCTTTTGATTAAGAAAAAGAGTGCTGTGTAAGTACTTACAAATGAAAACCCTGCCATAGCTCCTTCAACATTATTTTTTAATGTACAAGACAAAAAACTTGTGTGTAGTTTTATAACTAATTAAGTTACAGGAAAAATATGACTTATAATAACAAGTTTCATACTTATACATTATCGATTATTATCTACACTACCTATTATTATTGAGATTTTGGTAAGAAATGTTGAAATTTTAATTTGTAAAATAATAAAATCGTGTGCAATACTTACAAATTTGATGTCCGCCTTCAGTGGTTAGCTCACCTGCAAAATCATCAGCACTTATGATAGATGTTACATCCTAATAGTGATCCTGTCTGTTTGGAACTAATCAAGCACCTACTTATAAAATGGTTACTTTTACCTCTAAATCCTTAGACGAAATCAAGTTCATGGCTCATGTAAATAAATTACAAATGTTATTTAAGTCAAATCACAGTAAACTCATTGTATTTCCACATCTGGTTTCCGTAAACACTTTGAATGGTTTCAAGTATTCTCTTCAGCTGAAGTTAATTTAACTGAATCATAAACACGAAAAACTTCTTCAGTGACTTAAGTAAGATGGTTCTGTTTTAGTTATCTATAATTTTATTGTAGAATTTAAAATCAAAAAAATAAGAATAATTTGAAAAAAATATAAGTCCAGTCTATCAGAATTGGCAGTATTGCTTGGTTAAATATGTATAACATATTTTACAAAAATGAAAATAGTCACTTTAAAAAACTGCTATCTTTCATTAAGCTTTCACAGACACAATTTGTATGAGACTTTCTTGAACGTTTCTAGACCCAACATCTTTAATGGGCAGTCATTAGTTTTGTGAAAAAAAAAAAAAAATATAGTCAGTACTTTCCGTAACATTAAATCAGCAAGGGAACTGAGAGTGCACTTCAAAAGTTTTACATATGTTTAGTAGAAAATAATTTCAGATTATTTATAATTAAAAAATATAACACGTTTGTACTTATTCCATATTATTTACTTACACATCGCAAGAATTATCAATAGAAACTTTATTTTTAAATAAAATCCCTTTCCACCAATAATTCACAGCGAACACCCTATGAGAGATTATTTATAACTCTATATTAATTCTATAAAGTGAATCGTCTTTTAAATTCGACAAAAAATTTAAATGCTACAAAAAAATAAACAGACATTACTCCTGCTATAAAAGTTACAAAAAATAATTAATCATTTTCTCGTTGAAAAAAATTGTCCGGATTCGTGCAGGTTCAGTCGTTAAGAGGATGAGGTCGTGGTCAGTGGTCATATATCAAAAGGATGACACTTCCTGCCTCCCACCTTCACAGACTATGCTCTCTTTCGATAAGTCACGACGGACCGTGGGGGTTAAAACCATCCCACCGGCTATACATGGATGACAGAAAACGTTGTCGCCACATTAATATAAAAAAATCTTCTATCGGTAATCAATTTATAGCTTTTTATCCATCTCTCTTCTTCAGTAACAGATACATACGTAATATCAGATAAAAAGTGCTTTCGCTTCTATACTATCACACTTTTCGAATATAACACAATATTCTTGATCGAACAACGCCTTCAAAGTTAACAATATTTATTATCAAAAAACGCGCATTTCAATTTTACCTAGTTAACTTGGGTGATCTCAAATATAATATTAACCTTTGTTTTACAAAGAGATTAGGTAATATTGAAAAAAAAAATATTTTGATTTACAACTATTGACATTAAAAAACAATGCATATATTGAATTAAAAATCCCAGTTACATAATAGACCCATAACCATGATCATTCACATTTATTTGATTTCGTTACTGTAATGACCTATATAAAATAATTATATTGTTTAAATTTTTATACATTTAAAATATGAAAAATGTAGTAAGCAAACAAAAAAAATATCTTTAACGCTTGTTTGGCATGTAGTATAATAAAATATTCAATATCACGTGCTTAACATTTCATCAAACACAATTGAAACGATTTGTGTTTATTTTAATCAATCAACTTATTCTAAAAATTTAAAAAAGGATCAAAATCTGTTACTGTTCGTCTATATATTGTTTTTTCTTTTTTAACTTTGATGGAATATTAATATTTAAAAAGTAAACACAGCTCACTATAGTTTTAAGTATTACAACAATACATGCTTATTTATATTCGATCATTATGATTTATTTTACAATAAAGATACAACTCATCTTAAATACTATCGATTTACAATGGAATATTTACTCCTAGTGTTTAGAGAATAATGAAATCAATGACCCAGAGCATGTAATCGATGATATATTCTTTTATATGAAATTTTGTTTTATAATTTGTTTAGCGTAAAAAGAAAAATCACACTTCTTTCTTGAAACGCTGGGCATTTCGTATCAGATTATATGAAACAAAAACAACATTAACACGGATCGTCATGTACATCGCTGAAACTGAAGGTATTTTTTTCGTCGTTTTTTCGCAGCACTCTTCTTGCTACCAACCATGTTTGAGGAGAGGGTGAGTGGGGTATCGGTGTAAGAGAAACGTGGGACATGGTGGAAGGTGGCTATCCGTTGGCAGAGGGTGGGAAGCCATCGCCGTGCTCAGCATACCCGAAATCTTATCTTTACAATGTAATATAATAATAAAACCGAACATAAATCGCAACAAAAATAATAAATCAATTTACCATCGACCATATAAAAATACCTAAATCATGCCGTATCTAATGAAATAATATGATGATGCAATTAATTTTTTCGAAGACTTTTTTACTAATAACCGAGAATTTTTATTATCTTTCATTATTTGTATATGGTACAAACTGATTGTCACAGACAGGTTTCAATAACGTATATGTAAGTAAACAGTAAAGAAAAACTTAAGTAGAATCACAATCCAAGTACCAAAAATTCTGAAAGCGTAAAATGCTTAACACAATTAAATAAACTATTTTCATTTCTATCGTAAAAATTAATATGGGTTTTGTAAAAACATTTTTATTATCTATGATGCTAGCCGTTGCTTCAGTTGGAAAATCTTCATTTCAACTGTACTTAAGTGCTGTTTAGCATTTTTACTTAACTCTTTTTCAAGATAATGTAATTTTTGATTACTGATGAGTTATTGTTTATTTTGAATAACTCGCTAACATGTAAATAATATATAATTTAAATTTATAATGTGTGTGGTTGATAATTTGTAAATTCTTGTCGTTTTGGTTAACCAATCGTTTTGTATTCATTGTCACTTCTTGTGAAAAAAAAGTAATTTTAATCGGTTGATAATGCTCACGGTGAGTGAAACCGTTGTTGATATGCATTCAAAATGTTGAACTATTAACATCAGTTTGCAATTTGTTTATAATAAACGTATGGTTCGTCTATCTATTTAAATAAATATTGACTCTTTGACTACAAACAAAATTGTTTTGAAATGCTACGTTTCTCATTCTTTTGTAATGTGCAAGAGACTTTTTTGAAAATATGTGAAAAAGTTTTAGCCCGATAAAGGATGGCATTTTCATGTTATTTATACAAATTAATGATGTCTTGGATCCAACTATGTATAAACAAGTGTTAATGAAAACAAATTTGTTTTTACTTAACGCTTTTTGTTTTATTACAGGTGCAATATTCGAGCAGGGAACCGATGAAGTTCAGACAGCGTTTAAATTTGCGATGCTTCTTCATAATCAGAATGTTTCATCACGACGGTTTGAGTTGCAAGCTTTCGTCGATGTCATCAACACGGCTGATGCTTTTAAGCTCTCAAGGCTGAGTAAGTTTACATTGAATTTATAATAATTATTAAGCCTTCTATCTCCTTCTTCTCCATCTATTGAATTGATAAAATTATTAAGCAGTATTTAGATTATGTTTTCTTTTCCATTTTTCTTTGTACATAAATTTATTAAAAGCTGTATGTATTTATAAGCTCACAGTGTTAAGCCTGGTTGACGAATTTTTGAGAAAATAAATATTATTTAGGAAATCGCAGCTTATTTTTGTAAAATTGCATTTTGGCTGAGTTGTTGATATTTAAAAAAAATAACACTGACTTAAAAAACACAGTAAATTTTTGCTTTTTTCAAAGAGTTTAATTTTCAAATATTATATCTTGTACCCATTATTATATTACTATTGATAGTGACCATCAATAAATAGTTCATTTTCAAATTCTTTCACTTATTTTTATAACATAAAAACAATAAAACTACAACAGTTAGTTAAACTTATCAATATTTAACTACAGTTTTAAAATTATCAAATAAAAATAAAGTCATTAATCGTTATCATTTATTTCTTCCATTACTTTCTCAAATAACAATGGTGAAAAACTTAGACATCTTCTTAATAAAACGTTTGTACATTTTAAAATTCGCAATTATTCTTTTTCATTCGGACCGCCGCTTCATTTTATTGTTTTAATTTAAATTCGCTTCAATGACTTGAGAGGGAAATTTTCGATCAAGCACGTATACAATTTTTCGAAAGAAATCCTATTTTTTTTTCTCTTTCAGCAATATACTTATATTTTCTTTTAATATTTTATCATAAAATAAAAATAAATTTCTTTCTTTTCATTTGATCGATCACACTAATGCAGTATTAAAATTCGAAAATAAACAAATTGTACTTTTCCCACGCAATTTAAAACATTTTTTATTTCGCTCACGAAGACATTTTAACATACATACATGATTTCATTACTTTTACTGTGAATCTTGTATGAAAGCGTTATATATCAGTAGAAGAATAAAATACTCTTTTCTTGAATTCAGAGTGACATTTCGCTCGGCTTCGTTCTTTTATCCATTCCTATTTTAATAAGATGTCACGAAATCGCCTTTCCACCTAATGTCAATTATCAAATGTGGATAAAAATGCGTTAGCCATTAGATATATTAAAAAAAACAACCTTGACTTGAATTGTGGCTTATAAATACAAATATTATAAACTATTATTTGAGGTGCAAAAGAAGAATAGTTCACTGATTAAAAATAAATGTTTGCATTTAAAATGAAATATAGTACATTCATAAAGTATTACCGCGCTTAGAAATAGATTTAAGAACAATCTATCATCCATAATCATATTTATATAAACCTCATTATAATGATTATATATCTTAAGCAGTCTCCGTCAATTCTTCTCTCGAGTATGGATTTACCGTCTTCTTTTCAACAATAGCTGTCCTATGCTTAGAATTGGCACATAATTCTTGCCAATTTATTGGTTCAACTGTTTCAAGACCATCATTGTGGTCTTAGAAAATCTCTAGGATATATATTTTAAAAAAAAAGTCTTGGGTCCTATAGCGCAGCGGTTAGTGTTGTGAGCTTTCGGGCCGGATTTCACGAGCTCAAGTCTTAGTACGAACAGAATTTTTCGATATAAATGAATTACTGTTCGAAGGCATGGTTGTTTGTAATGTCTAAAAAAAATCCTCCCACCTTTTCAGATCCTTTAATAATTAGGTGTAATGAGAGCGATTAGTTTATCAATAGTCCTATCCTAGCCTAATTCTTATCTCTAATACTATATTTGAAAAAAAGAGAGTTTGAGTGACTGAGTAACAAACAGTTCTCATGGAAAAACTTCTGTTGAAATATCTCCATTAGGAGGTAAAACTTTGGTTTTTTGAACAACCCACCTGGACATCTTTGTATGTAGCTATAACGTTTTATCTCAAATATTGTTTATGAATCACACATAACCTCGATTCTTTTTTCGAATGTTTTGTAATTTGAAATAAAATTATAATTGTAATTTGAACATAATTTTATTGACTGACTGAGTGATAATTTTTACTTATGTTCTTAACTATATTCGAAAAATGTGAAAAGTAGGCTATTCACGGATTACTGCTTTATAAACACGATGGATCTTAGAAGGAAACAAACTCGGTCTCAAAAAAAATATAAGGATACTGTAAAAAAATATATCGATTCGATAGAAAGCTACTTATAAACTTGTTAACTTGTGTATAATCCACCCAACAGCTGGCTAAATTTTAAGGGAAAAACTCTTGGACAGTTGGAATAAATGACCCCACTCTCGTATTCTCTAGATTTTCTCAGACCTTTTGGGTATCAACCCCAGATTTTTTGTTTTATTTATACTTCAGCCACACGCACTTTTTCTCTACGTCCGTAGAGTTTCACAAGTCAGATTTTCACAAGTCAGGCCATTTGCGAGCAGGGATCTAACCGAGATATTATGATTCTTTATTCAATGCATGATTTGAAATAATACCAATACTAAGCATGTGAAAAGAATAATATTATACCAAAAAGATGTATTAAACTTACTATACTATCTATTTCTTTAAGGCATAACATATATGTAAGGAATGTAGTTTTTTATGCTAATTTACATTTTTGTCATTATAATACGACTACTATTAAAAGTCACATGATATTTAGGTATATATTTACGTTTTTAATGATAAGTTTGGAAATCTTAATTAGTACAATTCAGTTTAGTATACATCAAAAAATGCGAGAGAAAAATTCAAACATGATCTCTCCCTTAACATATTTAACTGCCTACTTGATATCAAAGTCTTGAATCGGAAAAATTTGGACCTTGCCAATTGAACAAAAGGAAATGATGTGTGGATAACCGAATAGCGCATAACATATAAATTGTATGATTAGGGGTATTGACATTACACGTAATTTATTTTCAAGCTAGTTTCATTTATTGTGAGAATGTTTTACTTTTGTTCACGATGTTATACCCCAAGAATAAATTTCTACTAATAAAAGTCATTAGAACCAATAACAGTTTGAATGAATTTGAAGTAAAATAGTTAGGTAGAATTAAATAAAAATTATCGCTCTAGTGTTACGAAAACGTTTATTTAGAAATTTACACTCATTTAAGTTTAATCACATACAATATTTAACAAACATAATTTTGAATTCACAATACACAATAACTATTATAATACCTGGCTTGCTCTAACGATTTAATAAAAGCTATAAATGCTTAACTCTGCCTACAGAACAAAATGAATTTTAATTTTCGTCGAAATGGAAAAATATCAGTTCTTTCATCTCGGACGAAAAATCACAAAAGAAAAAAAACTGAAAGTGAATTTACAACTAAAGGTTTCTAGAAGCATGTTCCAGGACCGGTAGTGTTCTCTCCACACATGTTGCGTTTGGTTCGTGTCCCAAAAAGCAAGAGAGAAAGAAAGAAAAATTGCTTCGGGTATCAAAAAACAATGTTACCATTTAAGGCCATAAACAATAAAACAACTAATATTACGGGTTACATGATAACAACATTTAAACACAATTAATTTAGCTACAAATTTAAAATGTCTGCCAGTTTTCGTCACAAAAATGGTGTAGGAGCGGGTGACTATAAACCATACCGTGTCAGTATGCTATAAATATAAATATTTTACGCAAATTTCTTATTTGCCAAATGGTTAAAGTTTAAAGTAGTTTTAGGTAAATACGGTAAAAAATATATAACTCTATAATACTATTAATAAACTAAATTAAATAAGGTATCGCAAAATATGGTCTAAATTTTGAAGCAACATATATCATATCCTTTTCCGATCCTTTAATAATTGAGTGTAGCGAGAGCAATTAGCTAACCACTGGTCCTGTACTAGCCTTATCCGTCTACCCCTACTACTCTCTTTAGATAAGAGAGGTTGAACGACTGGTTAACAAACAGTACTCGTAAAAAAAATATCTATTGAGATACCTCTATTAAGAGGCCATATTTTTCCACATTGGGAGCGAACATGGATATAAAATAAAATATCATATTTGAACTTGTCAGTAGTACTTTTGATTGTTACCATGCTTTGACCACTAATATCCTTTATGCATTCTAATCTGACGTGCATTACAAAAATCATAAATTTTCATTTTATTCGTATTACCTTTACTCAACACTTTAAGTAGGATGTATAAAAAGCGAAAAACCAAACTACAAATCCGTTATCCGAACAAGAATGTAATAAATATTATTCTACATAATTCTTTTTTCATTAGACTTAGCCACACACTTTACAGTCATGGATAGGCTTAGTAAGTTTCATGGATTATAAGCGTAAAAAATGCCTTTCCTGAAACCAGACAAAATATACTTTATATATAAGTTCAAATTTTATTCAATTCGATTGTAGCAAAATACTTTATTTCGTGTTGGATGTGTTCACTTATTTCATTTCTTTGACAAAATAAGTTCAGTGTTTATCAAACAAGCAGGATGGCATGCGGTTATATTACAAAGACTTGCGAATATATTTCTTTAGTTCGGATAGAGAAAAAATATCTCACAACTGTTTTGAAATATAACCAGAGTGGCTTTCTGGTGTGAAAAGAATAATAACTCACATTACGCGCAGAATGACCCTCTCAACTTATGTTTAGTTATACCATTCTCGCTCGTATCAGAAGAGTTAAATAAAAAAAAAATGCCTAGCGTGAAAGTAGCCCGGAAATTTTGTATGATGCCCTCTTTGTTCGACGTTTCAAGACGCGCTATTACGCTCGCCTCTTCAAATATCTCTTTAAAGAGGCTACAGCGAAACTTTTATAAGCAGTTAGTTATTTCATCTCTTGATGCCAACTAAATGTCGCTTTGCTATTAATGAGTAACGACCGATAGTAAATCTATTTTCAACTAATTTATTTTATCACCTTTAATAAAAATGAGCTGTAAGCCCGTTGCCTCCAACGAGAGAATTTTTTCGCTTTATGAAAAAAATCAGAAATTTACCGACATAAACAATCAAATGCATACTTACTTATCAAATAAATCAGAATGAATAAACTTTACTTATTTATCAAATGGAACTTGTTTTTAGAAATATATGAGCCATTTAGAGGTGAAGTGAGCCAAATAGCAAAATGGTAAAACTGTTTGAATTTTAAGTACAATTACTGTTTTCAACAGTTTTTTGTCAACTCTTAATCAACTTTTCATTTAAATAAGTTTATAAAATAATTTAACAAAAAATAAAGTATTTCTATGAAAAGGAAAATCTAACAGCAACCTATTCTTTAATAATAAACAATTTAGTGATACCATAGTGGGTCGCACAAAAATACACATCGGCTCACATGTAGCACACGTGTCTTAGAATGAAATAGATTGCTCTTATTTTCCACTCATTTTCATAAGTTTACCAATGAAATAGTATATGTTAGTTGTATCATATCATTAATGTATAAGATTTGCAGTTTTTAAATTACAAAATTACAACTTAAATACTAAAGTTACGTTACTTAATGATAAAGAAAGCATAAATTTGTCATTTATTGGTAGTGTTAAAAATAATAGTTTACGGCTGTGTATTTAAAACACGGGTGTTATATATTGTGAAGGCAGTGATAACGATTTTTGGAATTTCGTGACAAAATCTCCGTAAGCAATTACGTTTTATGTTTTCACATAAAGTTAGGGGGTAAAATGATTATACGCTTTGCGTTCTTGTCTGACGGTGTCAAACATTCCATAATATCTTTAAGTTTACTTGTTGTCACATCATTTCAAATACTTGCAAAATATTTTTTTATGTACATATAAGTCGGCATTCAAAAAAAATGACTTTATGCTATACTAAATATTATGATTTATTAACAAGTGGTTCAGAAACAAATCTGTTTTCTTGGATAGTGTTACACTGCTACACACATTGCTTATAATTTCGTTTCACATAATGTGTATTTTATTTCCTTCCTTATTCAGCGTGTCTTATGGACGTTTTAAGGGAAAAAGCACCACTTATTTTGTGGCTAAAAGTATTTCATGAGTTGTGTGGCTCGTGTGGTCAGTTTTTTTCACTAAATAGCACAATTTAAGATTAGTACGATCTTAGCGAGAATGTAAAAGATTTTTTTTTTGATAACTTCGAATAGTTGCTTGAACAATAAATGAGTTATAGTATGTATTGAGATTGACTGATTTACACAGCTGATTTAATTTAAAATTTCTGTTATGCAAAAATCACTTTTAATCAGTGTACTGACAATACAAAAAATAAAACATTCCTTAGTACTTATTCCCAATTTAATTAATATGCTCATGATTTAAGCATTTTCCACTGAGACGAATACACATTAATACAGTGATATTTAGACGAAACTACATAAAATTATGAACGGTGTAACAAGTAATTGTTAATATTATGATCAAAGAAATTTACAGATAAATACACAGCATATAAGTGGTACTAAATTGACTATTATTAAAAACAGTACTTTTATTTCAATATATTGGTCAACGGCTATATTTTATAATCTGTTTATTTCTGATAAGTTTAATAATTAAAATAAGTGTTTGCGAAATAAAATAAGTACAATGAAATTACTGCGAGAAATAAAACATTTATTCACACAGCTGTAATTGAAACATTATATTTTAATTTAAAATAGAAAAAGATGGAATATTAAATTATAGGTAATATTACTTTTTTCGCATAATATTATGCATATCATACAAAGAAACCAAATAATTCTCTTTAGATTTTACTTTATTTGACTAGTCAATTAACATAGAAATATTGTTTTCAATTATAAATACAATACGATAGAAACAAATAAACTCTAGATAAAACGATAAATTGAAACGTTAAAAACAAAACGCTTTTTAATACTAACATTACAAAGTGAACATATCTGTTTTTTACTTTCAGTTGCCTTATATTATGTATCAAAAATACAAATATCCTCTGCCGAAACTGCAAGTCATTTATTTAGATGCTTAGATGGCATATGCAAACGGAATACTATTATGTGGTTATATAAAATCTGATGGGATATCATTTTGAATATATCATGCAAAAGAATTGCAAATCAAGTGAGTGAGAAAATAGAGTTGTGTTTTAACAAAAACCTTTGTCTTTAACATTACAAAAATGCTTTTTTTAAATTGAATTAATTTCAACATATTTTTTTGGCTTTCATCTCTCACCATTTCTGGTGTACTTATATAACTTAAACGAATACCACAACAAACCAGTAATTATGGATAGAAAAATTAACGGTTTTTCAAAATAACGCTATTATATTTATAAAAACACAATACTCCTTTATACTTTATTTCAATTTATTTAATAGGTCAAGACCGGTATTGCTCATTGCAAGCAGTTGACAATCAGTTGACAATGCTCGCAATGAGCAATACCGGTCCTGACCTATTAAATAAAGTGGAATAAACTACAAAAGAATATTGTGTTTTTTATTAATATAATGCCTTTCCACCAGGTATTGAAAGCGAACACCCTAAAAGTGATAACGCTATTAATTATTATATTGAAATTTTCTATAATATTATACAATTTATTCCATAAATTTTACTGTATTAAATATTTAGACGTTTCAATATTATTTAAGCAGTTTTAGATATTATTATATCTCAAATAATACATGAAAATATGCACAATGCTATACTATCAAAAACTAATTTTAAGTATTATTGCTGCAATTCAAACGACGAGTTCTCTCTAAAGAAGCTCAACCATTTTGATGGTATGGCTATTTATGTCCATTAAGAAAGCAAGGCAAAATTGTTCTGCATTAAATGTGTAAGTAAGTTTACAAGCGCCCATTGAATGTGATTCACGCGACAAGAATGACACCGTCCGTGTTTGATTCCCGGTGGCTTTCTTTGTGCGAAATCCCGTTACCGTTTTTCTCGTCTCGGCCATTACCGGATTGTCCGGCACGACGCAGATAAGCAATGGCCGGCCGAGCAAAAGAATCGAATAGACCAGACATACAGCCAAATGAAAATAGCCACTCTCTTTGACTTACCAGTTGATACGATCTGTAACAGTTCACCATGTATCCACTTCAAAAGAAAACTAGGATAACTCTACCGCACACTATCTTGTACATTATTTTTTTTACTATTTTCGGTCTTTGGAGTATTTTTAAGTTTCAATAAACAATTAACTTACATTTTTTGTCAAAAATAAAACCTTGTTCATGCATTTACATAATTATCAAATAAATGATTAATGTTTATGGAACACTTCCTACGCACTAAAACGCAAAACTCGATTATTCAAAACAGGTTTCGTTTCTTGATAGTTGAATTATATAATCAAAAAAATTCTTGCAAAAAGCTTCTGCAAGGTGAAAATTACAAAAAATCTAAATAATTGTTTTATTACAGTAAAAAAAACTTTGTTATAGATTAAATTAAAAGTCATAAAAGTTATGCTTTTCGTTTTGCTGTGCATTTTCTTTCAAACTCAAACTTTTCTGTTTGATCAACCTTTTTCATAAACTAATTAAAGTTTTGTAAAAGCAAATGATTAATACTAAATTAAATATTTATAAGTAGACAAGGAAGAAACGTTTGATAAAATCATGCATCCTTTTTGTTACCAAGTTATATAATTATATGTAGAAATTTAGGTACGCAAAAAAAACTGATTTAGATAAAGATTGAATAATTGTAGTCCGACAGCTGAGCAGCTCAACAGCTTTCATAAATTTATTGACTTGGCATTTACTTGGTATAACTCCAGTATAATAAGGAAAAAAATATCAACGTATTTAGTTCTACAGTTTTTATATTTATTAGTTGATAGCTAATTCGGCTTTCGCCATCGTTAGAGCTATGACGATGGCGAAAGCCGAAATAGCTATCAACTAATAAATATAAAAACTGTAGAACTAAATACGTTGCTATTTTTACTCTATTATTAACTTTCATTAATACAAAATAAATCATTTTTAAAATACAAACCGAGATAAAAAAAATGTTCTTTACAAAAATTATCTCAAAAAAAAACTTTTATGAATATATAAACAATTAAAAGAAAGATAAAAAAATCTTTTTATTTTTATAAATTTAAAAACAAGCAACTTTTCATCTTATTCAAGATTTGAATAAAAGATGTGCTTGTTAGTAATAACTAAATATTTTTAAAAATAAAATGATTATTTTGAAGAATTGTCGAGGCCAAGTGTTTAATGTACGTTTCATGTCCGGCGGGCAGGGTTTCAATCGGGATGTCTTTGACATTGTCAAATTGCATATGCACTCTATGGGAAATCTGTAAAAATGAACGATAAAGATTTTGCTTTCTGATTCGATATCTGGTTATGTGATACCGGTGGCGATTTTGAGTGCAAATGTCTTGTAACACATGATGCTTCAATTCATATATATTTTTATTTGATTTACAGGGGTAAACCAAAAAAAAATACAAAAACAAATTTATGCTAAACATTCAATTTATTGATAAATCAAAAACTGAAATCTGATCGTGGAAAATTTCATTACAAAAAAACAGTTTTTCACCACTGTATCAAAAATATTTATTTAATAACACGTTATACTCTTTTCAGTAATAATTTGTAAGTTGATATTTATTAATGTTTTTACAATTCAATGAATTAACGATGAAATCATACAAACCAACCATTTAAAATTCTAATATATTTTTATTATAAACTTCATAAAAAGTCCATATGCTACGCATTAGAAGCGGACAGGGCGTAAAAAAAGTGTCACACAGATGATTGATTATTATTTGTTTTATGTTTCTTGCAAAAGTCTTCATGTCTAACTGGGCATTTTTATTTGTTCACTCCTTTTCATAAGATTTTATTTTGAAACGATTTTTTACTGCAATGTGAAGCTCTTATATACCGGTATTGGTATCTTTAATAATAGGTTTACCGGTATTTGGATCTTCAATCGGTGGTATGAAATGAATGCGCTTCTCCGACTGAACCGATAGCTCAAGCAATATGTTTTTTTAAACAAAAAAAATACCTTTTAGCCGTCGTGGATTCAGAGTGACTATGAATAATGCAGTAACTTTTATTACGGAACTGTATAGATATCGACGTATGCTTGAATACATTATATTATTGATTCTATAGGCGGCCATTCTGTTTACTTTACTTTCAAGATATTGAGTTTTTTCCATCATCCGTATTATATTATATGAGCCACAAGAAGTGAAGTGAGCTAAGAAGGAAAATGAATAAACTTTTTTATTAGACTTAGAATAACAAACGCGTCTTTACTTTGTGTTAAGATACTTTAAGGCATTTTTTTTTAAAGGCACTTAGAACATTACAACGCATCGTAACTCATGTTTTCTCAAAATACCACTCGGCTCACTTCACCTCTCATGGGCTCATATATTATGTAGAAGCTCTTTTTCGGCGGTATTTATTTTTAACTCGATGGCTGCCACAGACGAGATATTTCGTAAATTTTATCGTGCTCAACACGCCAGAGACGAGTTATCTCGTCAATAACTAATTAAATTAATAGTTTTTGACGAGATAACTCGTTTATTTATTGGTAGTGTTAAAAATAATAGTCTACGGCTGTGTATTTAAAACACGGGTGTTATATATTGTGAAGGCAGTGATAACGATTTTTGGAATTTCGTGAATAACTTATTAACTCACTCGTCAATAACTAATTACTAACTCATAAAATTATAGCCGGCGTGCTAGGTAAATACTATTAATTATCTACGGTAGCTAAAAGGCTAAGAAGACTTTTTAATTTATTTTTATAATTTTATTTATATGAACCAGCAATTTTCTATTACTTTTTTGAATATATTTTTAATTGTTCAAATGTTGTACACTTCCACACAACTATTGCTATTGGTGACTCAGGTTTTGCATGTTAATATTTGTGTACGGAGGGGCTTGAACTGACTTATTAAATTTAATAGTTATTCAATCGCTTTCTCTAACTGTATTTTAAATCTATACGCAAAAACTTGAAAGGTTACTTAA
Organism: Himalopsyche anomala; assembly: GCA_031772345.1. NCBI lineage: Eukaryota > Metazoa > Arthropoda > Insecta > Trichoptera > Rhyacophilidae > Himalopsyche > Himalopsyche anomala. The sequence continues at coordinate 8,258,832 of CM062844.1, read as the reverse complement.
GAATATGTTTCTAAATATCAGCTGTGTAACAGAAAGTTGCTAAGTTTATCAAAATAGATCTGATTTAAAACTATTTCTGGATTTCAAAGACACAAGTTTTTGTTTAAATCATAAATGGCATAACTCAAAATTGAATTGTTTCGACCAGCAATATCTCTCGACAAAAATTATAAAATATTGTCAGTGTGATTTATATTGATTTTTTTTATACATATTCAAAAGTAACTTTAAGCCAAAAAGATATATGAAATTAAGCAAGTCAAGAGTTGAGGGTGGAGGATTATAGAGTGAAATACATACTAGAAACGATTTATTAATAACGGATTCGTTTTTTTATTATCTATTATTTCATATTTATTTTGTTAATGATTTACTAATAAAGTTGTTGTATATTTACTAACACCATGATATAAATATGACATATTTTAAAATTTATTGAGTCTGACTTGGTCACCGCTGATAAAGAGTTTCATTTCTTGAGCATTATTGCAATACGGAAGGCGGCCGTGAAACATCGACTACATACACATAACGGGTAGTAGCGGAACAACTAAACTGTATAAATAATTATATTTTTATATTTATCAAACATAGCTCATTGTTGTTTTAATATTACCGCATATTTGTTATTCTTATAATGGAATACATATTGTTATGAGTGATTTATTTAAAAACAAGCAGGCTTAAACTCAAATTTATTTTCATTGAAAAGAAAAAAACAAACGAATTTATACACACAATTTAATATTGGCTTGAATTAAAATAAACACGAAAAAACCTCTTTTTTCATGGAATGTGAGTAATATTCTTTTACTATTATACCAATACTGTTTTAATAAATATAATAACCAAATAGTAAATAGCAAAGTTATCAAAAGTAGTGTATTTTTTTAAATATCTAAGTTTTTTTATTTGTATTGTGATGATATAAGTTAATTTTAAGCTTTTTTTTGAGTATTTTTGTGCTTTGTGCTTTGATTGATTCAGTTTGAATGCATAAAAGATAAAACTTATTTTACTTAGCATTGTTTAGATGATAGCATAAAAAAAAACTCTTATTAACTATGATTTGAAAATATTAAACGTTCTAAGTAATAAATATTCAGGAGATTTTATTATAATGAATACTCTGTGAATTTAGGGCATATTTTAACATCTTCAATAACCTAATGAATAAGCGAATTACGTATCAGAAATTAATTTTCCCAAGTTTTCTTTACCCTAAGATTAATAAAAAAAGGTTAGGAATAAAATTAATCATGAGTAATGAAAGCAGGCACTCGTTTCTCTTCCGGATAAAAAATATTTTCATTTAATTAAAACCGTCAATCTGATAGGCCGACCGAAAAATACATTCATTTCTTCTTTTCGATATATATATACCACAGTTAATCCTGCTTAGAAAACGGGGCGGGTGAATAAATAAACGTATAAATTTACTTTGATGTACATTTATACCAACCATTATAATATCTGAATTATATGCCTATTGACTTCTGGTTTTCATAAATTAACCGACTAACATTGTCAACGAAACATTTATTTAAAATAATAAAGCTCATTTTTTGTACTGATTCCGATTTTTTTATAAAAGATATGTTCGGTTTTGAGACATGGACTGCTCAAGATGCGAGTTTTCATTTTTTAAATATTCATCTTTTCAAGAAAAAATGACTCTTAGAATACAAAATTAAATATTTATTAAAGTTTAATTTACATGGAAAGGATGAATTGAAGTTAATCGGTGTCAGCTTTTACCGGTCTTGTGTTTTGTGGTTTGGTTTGAAAATGTTTCTTACTTTACCTATAACCAAGTAATTGATGTCTTGCTATTTGACCGCAGTGTCAACGTTTTCGAATTCCACTACAAACACTTCATAAATTGATTTTCCAATCGATTTATGGATTTGTTTTTTTTAAGATTTCGACTGAAGGTGCTTGGTGGAATTTTAGTATTAAATTTGAATCATTCAAATTATGTAAAGATCGTTCATCCGTGCACTTGAACGCCCGAAGATGCCGAAAGGCGAAACCCGGGTCGTTAGTGACAAAATCCGTGGATTTGTGTTATTGATTATTAAAACTGAAGTACTTGAATAATTAAATAAAATATAGTTCTAGTTAAACAAGTTTTATCGATATTAATGAACCGTATTTTGAACCAAAATAGGAAAAATCTGGACAATCGATATTCTAGTAGTATTCACAGTAGTATTTTCTCAAAAACTTCACAAAAAAACGTAATTTTACCATTGTTTTTGTTTAAATATTACCAATTGGAATATTAAGCCACTAAGAAACAGCCAAAACCTAAATAACCTTTGAAAACAAACAGTTCGATGTTTTGTATACTCTAAATTTATTCAGTTGAATTTTCAAATAATACATATAATATCTTTAACACAAAAACTAAATGTCAAACATTGAATTCTTTTTAAATATACATTTTGAGTATTATACTGACAGTATTTACTTTAAAAAAATTCTAAATAATCTAATATTCAAACAGGACAATAGTATATTCCGGTTTTGTTTGATATGGTATCAAGTTTTTTTTAAATATAATGATTAAAATCGGAATGTTTATCCCATTGAACTCATTCCGAATTGTATAAAATACAACCCAGAGTATTTCAATTGTACCTTTATATAAAATATATTTTACCTCGGCGTACGCATTTGATTGCCTAATGTTTTTCACCCGACCTGTTCATTTCGTATTTCCGCCAAAGTTAAAGGTTATATCTATAAATAGAAAACCACTGTCTGCAGGTAACTTCGCATTACAGAATAAAAAGATAACATGAATTCAAAAATTACCAAGCTGAATACCGATAATACCGACGCGAGTATCTGATAAATTAAAATTGTACGGATATTTTTCGAAATATGTTTTTTTTAAAAAACGTATAGACTGTGGAAAGGAAAAAGGGCGTAAACCACGCATATTTTTTTTACAGGAGACACAAAAAAGTTTTTTGATGATTTTGGGCCAAAGGCAAATTATGCAATATAGACAAACTTTTGATGCATCGAGATTGAAGACTGTAAACTAACTGATTCTGAATTGACTTTATCTGATATTATTGAATTATTTAAAAAAAAAAAAAAACCTTTTTTCAGTATTTTTTCTTGATCGCAATTTCAAAATGCTCTCCTTTTTTAAACTTCAAAGTTAAATTTAGATACAAACATGGCATTTTCAACTTACATCCTTTTGATGGAATGTGTATAAAGTTGTATAGATTGTGATTATCGAAAAAAGCTGTTTAAAAAAAAACTATGGGTTACGTCTTTTTTTTTAATAAAATACCTATAAACATTTTATTTTTGGTAAGATTTTGAATGAGCTTAAAGACGACACCATTGTAGATAACTGCTTAACACTTCCCTAACGGTACTAAAAAATACTTCCAATATCTTGCTGGCCCTTTACGAACCAAATGAAAAACATATATATTTTTTTAATATACTTCCTAGATTTTTACCGCCCATCAAAGGGCGGTAAGTGTTGGAAGTATTTTTTAGCATCGTAGGGGAAATGTTAATGAAATTTATTTATACATGCTCAAAATATAGAGAAAATAAAGTATTGTATTAATTTTTATGACAATTCTGAGTATATGTCAGCTAAAATGTAAAATCTCGTCAATGTATACGTTACTTTTGTTACAGGTGTTCACGGTCAATACTTGGTAAAAATGTATTTTATTGAAAGAATAAAATACTCTTCTGTACTAATTCCACGTTTATTTAGTATGAGCTGGACCGATTTTGCTCATGGCAAGAATTTAAATTCTTCTTCAATTGATCGGTTGAAAATGCTCATCATGAGTAAAACCGGTCAGGGAAATAAATAAATTTGGAATAAGTTCAAAACACTAAGGCTTGACTTTGACTATTCAATCTATGAATTGGCTAGTAAGTATAATATATAAACTCACTGGCGAGCGTTAGACAAAGTAGAAATGGCAATACGATGTAGGCTTTGCTAGTATACTGAAAAACGACAGTCAAATTATAAATTCCATTTTGAATAGAAAGGGGGGAAGAATCATAACAAATCGTCGACATTTTTGAGGTTATGTATCAGTTGAAAATAAAACACAACAACAAAAATTTGCACATTGATGTATTGAAGTGTTATTTTATTCTCTCGTGTATACTAGACAAATGAACAGGGTATATACATTGACTAAGTGCAAATTTTGACTGTGACAAAGATACTATTGGTATTTTTTTTTACTAAATCTGGTCGAATTGCAGTTAAGGATAAACGACAACAAAGCATTGGAAATTTTATGAATGATTTGGGATTTGAGCCCAGTCGGTTAATGATCAACTTACTTTGTTTGATCCTTAAAGTAGAAAACGGTGAACGATAAACTAGTTGCATTATACATACATCAGGTGAAGATGTCGTCTGAGGAAAATCGCTTGACAATGCTCACATACGTTTACTTTCTCTCTATGTCTGCGCATCGTAGGCAAGCACAGTATTTAATGTAGTTTGCATAGAAAGAAACAAATAAATCCATATTATCAACGATACAAACTGTTTAATAGTTAATACGTGCAATTTAATGCTTCTAGAAGCTAAAAAACAAACTCTGGTATGTTAATAAAAAAACTTCTGATATAAATTAAAATGATTTATATTTGTCACATCTATCTAATCCCGAAAAAACTGTTATATAAACATGTTCAAAATATCAATATAATTTATTTTTTATATTGTTCGTATATTTGGTCTTCTGGAGGCCTCACAAGCTACCCCTTAAAATTAGTCGATGTACAAAAGCGCTTCCGACTCACGGCAGCAACTCCTTATCGAAACTACGCCCCAGGCAATAATGTTGCAGCTTCAAGGAGTGCAGAGCTCCCATCTCAGCGACAGCCAAGCGGCCATTGGGGACGACCAATCACCGAGACGAACTGCCCGCGTCGAATCTTGCAGCCGTTTACTCGGAACAGCAATAATCGCCTCCTCGGGGCGGAAGCTTCCCTATATCCACCTGCTAATGGTACTGCTTGTGAATTTGAGCTTTATCTAGTACAGTAAAAATACACCAACCTATTTAGGCAGGTAAAACTTGAGTAGATTTTTTATCAAAATATAACTCGTGCACGATTTTTACACCATCGAAACTTTTTAATTAACGATCAGTATTTGTCTACGATGGTAGAAAGACTATTTTTAAACATTAACATAGCGTTCAGTTTTTATTTAATTACAAAACATTTTATAATTATTTTAGAAATGGTGTCTTTTTTGACACTTGCTTGAATTATTCCAATCAATTCACTCAACTCCGAGAAACTCAATTTTTCATATTCAGACTGACTTGGCGAACGATAAGCTATGAAGTCGACATTTTCTATTTGAAACAATACTTCTGTTGATTTGGCTAAAATATAATATATATATATATTTTGCTTAATTTAATGATATATAATCTTTTATATTATAATTTTACGAATATATAATATTTAGACTGATAACTGGTGGAAAAAGCATTACATTCTAAAAACAATATTTTATATTAATTAAAAAGACAGGACAAAAAACGAAAATATATTTACATTGAAACTTACATTTAAATATTACTTAGCCCATACCTTATATAACCGATTGAAGAAAATACAATTTTAAAACTTAGTAAATTACTGAAAACCTAAAACACAGTTTCTCAGTTCACAATTAAAACGAATATTTGAATACAGGAAATAAAAAAAGCACGAAGTACCAAAAAAAAAATATTTCCTGTATTCAATTGACGTAAAAAGTACGTTATCTTACGTTATCTTATGAAACATTTTGTCAGAATGCGCTTCAACGCAAAATTGGATGTACATATATCAGTAAATCAACATCTTTTCAGAGATGGTTAAGATCGAGATGGATTAAGTAGTTATCAAAAAGAGTGGGTAGTGGGGCATGAAAACTTCAGAAACATCCATACCCTTGAGCATAAATCGATCGAAAAATCAATGCATGAATGTGTTCATTTGGGGATTCAAACCGTTGACCGCGCAATCTAGTAGAACAAAAGCTCTGAAGCGTTATCACTGGACTGCAGGACCGGCTAAGAATTGATAGTTACAAAAATACTCATGTTAATTAAGTTTAAAAATATTAACCAGGAAATAAAAATACCAGCAAAAAACGTTTTGTCATCATTATTGTATTATATGTATATACTTACATGTATAATATATATATATTTTTTGGAAAATCGCTTGTGAAAATTACGTGTTATATGTTTGTACTTAAGCTGCAAACTTTTAAAATTGGCAACATTGACAAATGTGTCAAACATATTAGAAAGCTTAGATCAGTGTTTCTCAACCTTTTTGGGAACGTGGCCCCCTTTGAGTGTCTTTATTTTTCTGTGGCCCCCATACCATTGTTTTGTCTTTCCATGAAAATTATAATTTCAAAAACCCACCTTTTTTATAGCTCTTCCGAGATTTTCGAATCTAGAATGCCAGTAATTTATTTTATTTACGGATTTACAAAAAATAGCTGCGCGGCGTCCGCCATTATGCCCTTCCCTGTATCGTTTTATAAATGCCCGTGGCCCCCTTTTTGCTTCCCGGGGCTCCCCTAATCCCCGGAGGCTTCTCAGGGCCCCTCAGCTCCTTCCAAGGCCCCCTAGGGGGGCCTGGAGGCCCACTTTGGGAACCTATGGCTTAGATTAATCATTATAAAGTATTTTTTATTTTAAAAAACTATTTCTTAAGAAATATTACTTTTCACTTTTTTATATTTTTTTATATTTATATACACACAAATAAATATTTGATTTAATTTTCATTTCAAAATTCTGCGTGTGGACAATAATTTTTTTTAAAAAAATCCAGAAATAATGAGTAAAAAAATATCTTGCAGTATTGTTACTTTTATGAGAAATATCTCAAAATTTAATTTTTAGTCTTTAGATTTATTTTTGGCTCGGTCGGAACTCGGAAGCTATCTAGAACTTTCTTAAAATATCGGAACGAAAGGAATAAGTTGCCGCTTGTATTGATAATAGCTGAAGTAAAAAGTGTTATTTTGGTTATAAAATCATTTTGTCCAATACTTTATTCTCAGTTGGAAATATTTTCAACCGGTAGGTATTCGCTTTGTCATTACGACTGCGGCGGCTTTTTTTTATACCAGTCCGACTCTGATGTAAATGTAAAAGGAGCAGGGGACACAAAGTTCGCAATGAAATGAAATCTGAATACAAAACGTCGTGAATACAAAAGGGTCCATACGATTACTACAATAGAAATGATTTCTGTATAGAAAAGCTTTCTTTTATGCACTGTCTATCAAAATTTATTCCGCACTACGACTTGTATGGATTCTATAAGCGAAAAAATGAATAGATAGCAATTTACATTTAAATATATTTTATATCAAGGATATTTGAGATTCACCAAAATATGTTTATAATGTGACGTGGGAGATCTTTATTGAATTTTTTATCATGTTTAGAACCAATATTACAATTTTATTAACGTAGAAGCGCTCACGCATTTTATGCTAAAAGTGCTTTTATTTGAATTATTTTTGAGGTTATAACGTTCCAACACTTCAAAAATCGTTACCTTCGTATTTTATATTACCATAAATGACTTCAATATTAAAGATAAAATTGACAAATTAAACTAAACTTATTTTAATATTTCTCTCCAAAAATTTAATATATCAAAATCGTATTCAATTTTTATAAATAAAAAAGATGGATATCGCAATTCGATTTTGTAAATTCATCTGCATAAATGTTGTATATATTGATGGCTTAGTTCTATACTGCTAAAACTACAAATTTTTTGTTTTAAGATATTGCTGACCATTAAATCATATTTCGAGCTGTATTTATACGGAACTGAGAAAAGATTGTTTTTATTATTTTAATTCCATATGCAAACATCTGCTTACCGAGAGAAAAGTAGTAAGTTGTTCTAATTGTTCTTTTATAGAGCTATAGAACATAGGTATTTGAATACAATGGGTAATATTATTCAAAGCATCATATATATATATATATATATCTTTATGCTGTGAATGTACATATACTCAAATAAGATATCATAAAAGATATTGCCTCCTTCAAATAAATAATATAAATATTCATTAATTTAGTCAATATTTCTTATGGAAAAATATTGTCTGTTAATTTAAACACCTCTCTTCGAATAATATATGATGTTACTTAAAAGTGAAAAATAGTTTTGATTAACAGATACACAGAAATTTAAAAAAAACGATTAGCCTGAACTATTTCGGCAAATCAAAATTTCGGAATCGATTTTCTCAAAGCTTTCTAAATTGGACTAAAAATACCTTTATACTAAAACAAAAATTTAATATTAAGTCAATTTATTCTATCGACACAAGTGAGAACCGACATCTTTTGTCGTTTATTAGCATTTAATATTGCTTAATACGTTTTCAATGAATGTTGCCAACTTTGGTGTAATCATATTACTTTTTTCAAAATGTTTTTCTTTTATGTCAGCATCTTTTCAGACTCTTATTGTTAAAAATTAAAAGAGTGATTAATCAAAAAAAAGATTAAAAAGAAGCACAAAAGTGTTGTTAAGACTGATGATAGCTTAAACTTGATGTAAAATTCAATAAAAAAAACATGACAATAATCAACGAATAAACAAAACAAAAAACCTTCCGACTACTTAAATCGTATTTTTTTTGGTACTTCCGTACAAAATACTGTGATATCAAAGATTTTTTTTTACATTTTTAACCATTAATTAAAAAAAAAATAAGCAAAAAGATAACCTCAAATACACACAAATCAAACCTGTATTTATTTATATATTTTTATTTTTTTTACTATTTTTTAATATCTGTTATTTTGATCGGACTTTCCTGCAAATGAACCCACATGCCGAGAAACTATTCTCAGATGTAATTGGCTTGTTGAACAAATAATCGTTAATATTTGTATCATAATATATGGCTATACTGGTCTCAACACCTATATTTTGATATTGAAAGAACAGTCATAACTGGGCTACCGGTATCAGTTATTTCGGTACTAAAATCCCTGTGTAAAACTCATACTATAATATATTACCGACATCTGAAATGTGTCGCAGAAAGAGTGGTGGACTGTTTTTATTATAAAGTTATTTTTCTTTACAAACTCTCTCTGTGAAAGGTTTATAACCAGTTTTGTCAAACTTATCGTAAGACACTCAACATGCGTCCACATTCACTATAATTTGGTCAGAAGTGTTTGGAAAATAATATTAGGTTTGTAGTTTACTGTAAAACATACTTTTAGAAATAAACTTTTCTCTCTGTGATTTTAATACGGTTTTTTCGATATATAAATAAGATGTGTAAAATTCATGCGGCATAATAACATCCGACAAGAATTTCAAGCGGTAGATTAAACCCTCAACAGTAATTTAAAAAATAAAAGAAAACATTTTTATATATTACAATGGTAAATGCAAAGGAGATGATACGTGTTTTTGTTTAGTAAAAAGTAAGCTATAATATAAATGCGATATTATTTTCTTCGCTGAAAAGAATTTTTAAGTAGGTAAGAACATTTCTTAAAACACTTCTTAGAATTTTAAACAGTCAAACCCCAGCGGTACAGTAGGTGCTCATTTGTTATTCGCCTATCAAATTAAAATATAGTACGTTTCTTACAAAAATGAAAGCAAGTACTTGATAATATTGAGCGGATGTTAAAATAGGTTTTCATTTTGTTTATACTATAAAGGAGCATTTTTTCGATCAGTTGTGTACTGTGTAGAAATAATAAAAAATATTGGTGTCTTTATAAGGAAGGAGATAAATAATACTTATTATTAATAACAGTAAATAATATGACTATAAGGGATACGATAAATATAAATTGTTAATAAAACATAAAAAAACACACTGAAATATGAAAATTATAGATCACAGAAAACGAATGGTGACAATGACAACGATATGTTTTTGTTTTACATTAAAATGATATTATTACGGGAAATCTGATAGTAACTATTTCGATAATAGAAAATTAAAAGATATTGCTTTAATCAAATTGAAAAAAACTATACATTTAAAATAAGTATCTATAATAGTTATAATAGAAAAAATAATACTTCAGGTGCTTATAATTACCCACTTTTTTCATTGTTACAACGAATAAAATATTATTGTAGTAAAGTTTTCGTAAGTGCACATTTAAATAATATAAAGTGACAATACATTACGAATTCAGCACAAATATAAAGTAGGAAGTAAGAGAAAGGTTGACTACCCAGTCTTCATCCTAAAATGTTTCCATATCAAAATCATACAACGCGGGTAGAATATTTAACCAAGGAAAGCTTTGCCATTTGAGAGAGAATCCCTCAAGCCTCAACATCAATCTTGCTATCAGAACCTCCGTCGGCATTTTTTTCCTCTCGTCCTCACTCACTTAGTCATTTAATGTAAGAGAAACGTGATAAAAAATCAGCATCTGACACGCCGTGATCATTGTTTATGGTCATATCAAAGACATCTCACGGGGGTAGATGTCGATTAAGAAGATTAAATTAATGAAAAAAATAATAAGCTGTTATACAATACGAAAATAGATTATAAAAAAAATAATGAACTCAACTAATTTTAAATTGATTATTTTGATCAATATTATAAATGTATCATATTTTACTTAGTAGAAAGAAGAATTATTTAACAATGTATTCATCGAAAAATACTAGAAATGAATAATTGATAATAACGTCCTTTTTATTTGTAAAATTATCTGTTTTTTTCGTTTGTTATTTTTACCTATAAAAAATTCTTTACTTGCTTATAAGTTAAATTTTCATTATCGAATTTGAGCTTGGAATAGTAGTACTATAATGATCTTAAAATTTGTACTAATTAACTATGAAAAGCTTATTTATTGATTGAATTATTTAAATTATATGTGATGCAACGTAACGTGTATTTTTTGATAACATCTCTTTGAAGTTTTGATCATTTTTAAGATTTAAAATAATACTTTCGGATCATTTTAAGCTTTTTCTTTAAAGTGGAGAAAAATTATCATCAGCAAAAATGACTTATGTTACTTCAAAAAATAGCATACTCTATTATAACTAATTACACATATTTTCAAAATAATCAGGACCTGCTTATCTCATACGAACATTTTTATATGAAAATTAAAATAAATTTTGAATTTGAACAAAATAGTATTTGACTTTTCAAAATAATGCCTTTCCGCCAAGTATCAATAGTGAATGTCTTTCTGTCAAGTATTAATAGTGAATACCTTAGAAGTGGTTTTATATTACTTTTGTTTTGGGCTACTATGCCAACGACCAACAACAAGATGGTTTCCAAGTATTTTGCGTTGTTTTGATGCCGTCAATATGTGTAACATGAAGTGACTAAATAATAAAAGACATATCCTTACTGGAATTCACCTGACAATAAATACAAACGATGCCCCTTTTGTTGTATGAATGTATATTACACAATCTCCAGTCAGCTTATGGTGATCTCCAAATCGAGTTTCAAATGCAACAGATACATTTTTGATGTTGGTCATCAACAACATATTCTGAACTGTAGTATAATTTTACGACTCGAATTGTAGTGAATTATACCTTTAATAATATATTATGATTTTAAAACGAAAATTTAAATATTTTTTACAAAATAAATATTTACTTAATATTAATAAATATTATTTTAAATGCATAATAACTTCGATGGCATCATCAATTTACACGTAAGTTTATTTAAAAATGGGAGTGAGGCTTACAATAGAACGATGCGGAGGCCTGCCCCGCCAAAAGGCAATTTTTCAAACTGGCTAATTTACAGTAAATGGCGATTCTGCATGACTTCCCACTACTGAGAAACGCCCAAAAGCAAGGCTTATGCAGGACCAAATTGAGATTATTTTTACCATATTTAATCTTTAAACTCAATATATATTTTAGGTGTTCGTAGTAAAATTTACACACAAAACATTTATAGCTTTATATGTTAAATAAAATGTCATGATATAATAAATAATAAAAAAACAATTCATGGTTGTTTTGATAATTATTTTCATCTCGTTTTATCAAATTAAATTTCTCTTCAATGCAATATTTTTTATTATAAAATTATACAAAAAAAATCCTTGAAACAAAACAAAAATTCATTGACTAAACTGAAATGTGTCGTTTACTAACATTCTTTATATAAAAAAAATATATTTCTTGGTATATAAAAGTTAATCACATTTCGTCAATTCAATAATTAAATTAACATAACATTGATTTTTTTAAACTATTAATATAATAAATAACAGTTTCCTATAATTATCTATAACATCAATTTAAGATTTATACAATGGTGAGCGTTGTGTCTACCACCATTTAATAGGAGTACACGTCGTTTTTACATTGTTTCCAAAACGAAGAAACATAATAATCTTATATAAATGAATTTTTGTATGCTTGCATACTTTTTGGTGTCTATAAATTTGAAAACCACTGATCCGATTGCAACAAAACTTTGACAACCTTTAAGCTTGCACTTTCGGGAAGCTTATAGGTCTTATATATAAAAATCAATGTTTGTATGTCTGCCATACAGTTCATTTTGACAACGTATGCTTACACCTGCGCGAAGGTTATAGTACAATTAAATTACAGTAGGTGGCGCGTCTGTTGTACCATATACAATCGGCAGCAAACGTCAAACAGACAGAAAAATAAAGCGTGCATTTCAATAAACACAATTAAAACACAAACACTTTCTTTCTTCGAGTGGCATTGCAACACTTGCCGGGTACCAGCTGGTTACAAATGAAAATTCATCTACTTGATTGCGTAGAAAGAAAATTAAAAACATCTGTATTCATTTTTGTATTACTTTATAGTTTTCCCAAGAGTGCATAGCACACAATTTTGCTTTTTTTTTCAACATGAATTATTGTAAACTGTGCATTAAAGAAAAGACAATCTATTATTATATATTGTTACAAATATACACGAGGGCGCTGACGCAAATTAATTTTAATATCGTCAACTTGGCTCCGTATAAAAATACAACGAAAATCTCTTCGTGCTTCAACCGTGCAGTTTCCGCGCGCATACATTTATTTTAGACGGTCTGTATTCTCACAAAGACATTGTGTTGAGTATTTTAGACAATTCAAAATAATATTCTAAGCTCGGAAACAACAAGTAAATGCATATAAAAGATAGCATTACTTAAAAGGATTTGATTGTGTTGTAAACTTTCTTTTTAAAATTTATCAATTTTATATTATTTTTGCATATGAAAGCTTGTAAAATTACAATATTTATCATTATATTCAATAATGTGCATTCTGAATTATAATAAAAAATAATTTTAACTCGAGACCTTTAATGTTTAAATTCTATGAAAGTTTGTAATAACTTCTGATACTGTATCTAAGCATTAGGGTCAGCCGGCGTTCCCCTAGATACGTTACTGCCTTTGTCTTATAAAGTACCTCAGGAGGGGCTGGGTACCTTAAAGAGTGGGGTAATAAGAAAGCTGGAGGCAGAGGTGGAAACATCGCGAGGAGTTTATTTCCGTCACGTTCTGGGTGTTCATTTACCCAGAGGAAGCGACGTAAGCACCCCACGCCCCGTTCACAACTCTTAGGCCAGTTTTATGCCGAAGTGATGGCCTACAACAATGCGACGGTGATTTAATTGCTACTTCACTCGCTATCAAATCACGTCAGATACGAAATTAATCAAAATACAGGAAGTTTTGAATTTTTCGTCACTGTCACTGTCTAGTAGATATTTCAAGACAGCGCTTGCTTTGTACAAAAAAACTATGTATTGTAACGACTTATAATGTTTTGACTTAATTTCCATTATTTAGTTCAGCTACATAATACTTAGATGAACAAGAAAAATTCTAGCTTGGTTCATTTTATTATTCTAGTTTTGTTATATATTTATTATTATATATAATTGATAACATACGTCTTTGTCATAACTAGGTTTTAACTTACATTGACCCAGCTATATATACTGTCTTACATACAATACAAAATATAAAATGAAACGCAATAAATTTACTTTATTTCTTTCCTGAGACGGTAAAAAGTATAGGGTCATTAAATAGTTAGAAAATAAAATTAGATTAAATTAAAATGATTATTTAAGATTTCGACTAAAGGTACTTGGTGCAATTTCAATATTAAATTTGAATCGTTCAAATTTAAAATGGTTATGTATTAACTTTTTGTAATGATTTAAATAACTGTCATGAATTCATATTTATTTGTAGATCAAAAATAACATTGAATTGATTATTTAAATGAATTAATATTTATTTAAGCGCATTAAACAATTATTGAAATGTATATTAAAGCTTAAACTAAAACTCAATTATTGTTTTTGTACAAATTCTTCAATTTATCTTACGATTAGAGCTGGCTTTGCTCATCGCGAGATCACGAAAAATGTTCAACATTCCATCGAATAAAAAAATCTTGCAATGAGCAATGTTGGTCCTGATCCATTACCACAAAGCTGATAAATAAGTACAAAAATATATGTTTTATTTGAATATAAAGGATTTTGTGTTTCAAATTATATCATATTAACTGATTAAAAAAATATAATAATAAACTGTTTATGTTTTTTTTCAACATTAATATATTATTTTCTGAATATATATTTCCATCATCTCAAGTAAATAAAATTAAATTAACTTGGGTTTATTCATGTCTTCAAATTAGCAATGACGGTGTGAAAAACAACATACGTTTTTTGCGAAGGATCGTCGGTGATCTAAATCACATCGCTTATATTAATTTTGTCATGCGAACATATTGTCAATTAGCATTTGCCCCAACAGTTCGATCAATTATGAAATCCTTATTGCTTTGCTACATTTTATCAACTTAGAGGAATTATTGATACAGCTTTTATCTGATTAACAATCTCAAAATTAATCATATTAATGGTTCAAGAAATAATATCTCATCAAAAAACAAATATGCAGAGCATTTCAAATTTTGAAAATTGTTGTCAGTGAATTCTTCATTTCAAAGTTACACGTTTGTTATTATAAAATATTATTCTTCAGTAGACATTAAAAGGTAAAATAGCAAATAAGTTTTACTTTATATTAAATCGATGGTAGGAAGTAAGTTACTTTTTCGTAATTTTATGATAACTGCTTAAAAATGATCCATTAATAAGCATGCTTCAATGGAGCAAAATTAATGAAAAATGTTACTCATTTACTAAAAATATTTATAAATAAAATTATAATTATTAACAGCACGATCATTTTCTTAGTTTTAAGAATAACTAATTTTTGTACGTCTTGCATTCGATCACAATATATGTACATATTACTATTGAACGCACCACCATAGTTTCACATTTTTTCTTCTCCTGTTGAATTGCTTTTTTTTTGAGTCATCCTAAAATTATAAAATAAACACCATTAAAAGGTTTTAAAAATTATGTAAAACTTCTAGATTCGTTATCATCAAAACAGCTCTACTTCAAATAATCAGACCAATAATAGAAATTTGATTAAATATATAACTATAATTTGTAACACATAATTTACAAATAAGATGTAATCCTGGGCATCTCAAATAACAGTTATATTCTACATTAAACCTGGAGTTCAAAATCTTTAATTATGTAAGTAGATAATTAAACATAGATACATCAGACTGCGGGTTTTTTAAATGGGTTGTGTTGACTGTAAGGAATTCCAAGATTAATGATATGACTTGTTTAAATATTTTAAAAACCTCCCAAAAGCTTAGTTTCTGCTGTCAAAATAATATATATCCATAGTAAGTTTTCATTTTCCACGAAAAGAAATTTGATCTGTGCCAAGTCTTTATATGTTACTAGAAAAAATAAAGACAGCAGAAGAATAGCTTGAAACAGAACCACTCTTCTATGATACTTCAGTTAGCTTTTCGGCGTCCATGACGATGGTAATCTAATACGACTGGCCTAATTCAAAAAGGCACATTACAACCTTTATCAACATCACATGTATCAGGCGGCAGCAAGAGATCAAAGGTGTTTTTTTTTTTAATTTTTCAGTTATCCTTACCATATAAGTTTTAGCCGAAAAAGTAAAAATTCATTTTATTCATATAATAATCTGTCATTTTTTACACGAAGTATACATTCGTCAATTTGATCAAATATAATAATAAATTTAAATACAGTTTTTATAATATAATCTAAATAATATTATATTGTGTATCATTTTCGTACCGATTCCCACACATACTCTTAGTATTTCTCTATTTTTATTATATGGTGTTTTCTTCATGTAGACTTTATTAGTTTTTTTGCGTGTGATGAAATTGCGAATAAATTTATCGACAATTGTTGTTCTGTAGGTCCACGTTGTATTAAAAAAAGATATACAAGATACATCAAAACACAATAAAACAAAAAAATTTGTAACCATTTGTTTGTATCTATCAAACTTATTAAATAAATATAATTCCAATAGACGTCAATTTACTCGAACCGTACTACAAATATAACAATAAGTTTATGTGTCATTTCTCAAATAATTATAGAAAATATTTATAATTATGAGAAATGACATAAATCATAAGGTATAATGTACAACACTGTATAAAATTTTAGTCGAAAAATATTTCAAAATCATGAACTGCTTATTTTTTCACGTACATTTTCAAGGGACATAAAACCACAGGCAATTAAAATTTATAAATCAATGGCTGTAAATCATCTTTTTTTTCCTCGTTATCTTTTATCTTTGAAGTGAAAGGAAGGTTTCATAGTACGTTATTTCGATAGGACTACTAGTATTTTTTTAGTTTTTTTTTATATTAAAAATAAATATTTGGCATTACAGCCAATGCCAGTGCGCCACATATTTTGAAAGGTCATACAAGAAAAATGATAATTTATTGTAAGATACTCGAGGTAAATAAATCTCACAAGCACCCACGTCTTATGTCTCAAATTTAAATTGAAAAAACTAAATTTGACATTGACCTTACCGGGAATTAGCACAGACAGACCCACCTGATCGGTAAAGCAAGCTCTTACCAACTAGACCTCAGCGGGCGACTTTTGGAACATTGTCTGTTACTAATGGAATTTATCTTAACATAAGAGTTTCTACGAGAACTGCTTGTTACTCAATTGCTCACCCTCTCTTTTTTTCAAAGAGAGTGATGCTAGAATAATAGGGATGGGATAGGAATAATGGTTAGCCAATCGCTCTCGCTACGCCACGTTTTTTAGGAATTCAAGGCATCAAATATTTATTCATATCTGCAAACATAAATCCAAAAATCTATTGAAAAATTAATCGACAGAAACCTTACTGGGATTCAATACCGACCATTTTCTAAGCCAACACATATTGACTACTTGACGGAATTTAGTAAACTAGTTGATAAATCAATGCCTGATTTTCAGGATTAGATAATAAATGAGCTGAAATCTTAAAAAGTATTACAGACATCTATAGTTTTGTATTTACGTACACATATAATTATAATACAACTATAGTTTAATCAAATAATAAAGAAATAAAAAAAATGTTTTGATTTGTGGGTCGTACACACAATTTATAAAATATTAATCATTTTTAAAAATCATGAAAACATATCGGCCATATATAACAAGATTGCAACACAGGTATACGATTCATTACAAAATCTATTAACGGGCTAAGTCCTTTAAGCCCCGACCCTTGAATTATAATATAACAAACAAATCTAAGGTGATTGTTACCAAGGTGTAAGTCCGGCCCTAAACCGCGGCCTAGTTAAGGTCCTTTCAGACTCAGTGCCCATGGCGAGACTCGGTGATGATCGAGTTGGGTCATTATCGAATTCGTGCTAGGTGGATAATATGCTCACAAAATGCCGTAAAGGCGTAAAGCGTACCCTTCTTCGAAGCACGGCTTTAACCCCGGAATCTGAGACCCGAATTATTAATACCAATATCGTTTTACTCCACCGGCAACAACTGATACGAATTTTGCTTTGAATTTATAACCCAAATTCAGCCTCACAGATTTTCATTATAACTAAACGCACTCACGAGCTGAAGCTTATGCAATGTATTACATATCAGATTAATTAATACACTCTTTAATGACTTTACTTTATATGTCATTTCACACTGTTCATTTCGTGCATTTTCACTTTAAATGGTAAACAAGAAAAAAAAGTTGATTATTGTCTTTCCATTTCTTTAGACATGATTTTAAGCCTAATTTTAATTGTATTTAGCGTTTCTGCTCGTATGCAAGTGTGAAAAAACACTTAAACCTAATTTATTCACATATTAATGGAGTTTGACAGATTTCTTTTCATATTTCTCAATACTTATTGTCGGGTCTATGACGCAGTGGTTAGCGTAGTTGTGTTCCGTTCTGGATCTTATGGGCTCGAGTTCTAGTACAAACAGCATTTTTTCGATCGATTTATCGATTTCTGTTCAAAGAGATGGGTTTTTATGATGTCTGAAAATTTCGTCTCACTCTTCCAATCCTTCAAAATAACTGGGCGTTGAGAGGGCGAATAGTTAACCACTAATCCTGTCCTAGCAGTTATAACCAGTTCTCGTTTAAAAACTTATGTTGAGATACCTTCATTGGGAATCCATATGCTCTAAATTGGGAGCGGACATGCATTAAAAATACTTCAATTATTATCAAATCATTTTCGTCTATGTAATAAATCTAGCTTGCATCAGATATTAGAATGAATATGTATTTATCGCTAAAGTGATACAATAAATTGATGAATAATTATGAAAACGTCTTGAGTGAAAATAATTTCTTTATCTTAAACAAGAGATATGACTTGTTTATTTTCATCTATCTCACTCAACGGAATAAAAGACAATTTAATCGAAATATAAAAACATAATGTTACAAGAAGTTAGATAACAGAGCAATGTTGAATCAGAAAACGTTCCAATTTTTAATCAACCGGAAATGTAGGAAGACGTAAAAATATTTTTATTGACTATTCAAATTCTTGACTGTTAAATAAACAAGCAGAGTTGATAAAAAGCTACAAATATATTTAAAAAAAATAATTATTTAATCAAGCCTTTCCTACAATCTTTCTTACTAAGAATTTGATTATTCATGATTGATATATTATAAAACGATTTTGCACTCGGGTATTAAAATACTGACTTTAATTATCGATTGACATTGCATTGCCAATACTTTCCCATCATGTCATGAAAAAACGAAGATACTTAAACTGCTTTACCTTCCTGGTTTGATAATAAAAAAACATTTTCAAATATTTTCTTGCAACACTGATAGGAATGCATTGAACTTTTTTTGCATGGTAACAAATTTAAACAAAAGTTGTATAAAACATAAACTCAAACAATCAATTTTTAGATGTTGACGTTTGAAAAAATATTATTTATAAATACATTTATTGGAAACTTACTTTAAAAATCATCAATAAAACGTGTCGCATGTCTTACTATTAAATTCATAAATAACAAATAGAGATTAACAGTTCGAATTTCCCTATTCAATTAAAAAATGTTACTTGAAGTGAAATAATATATAAGTTAGTTTGATTTTTTATACAAATATCTAACAACTGAGCCAAAATATTTACATTTAAACATTGAATAATGAAAAAAACATTTTTTTACAAACAATTATTGTACCGCTAAAATTGAACATTTTGAAAAGTTTTCCATTGATCTCTTGTGTCGAAGTACGGTGTTCTATGTTAATTTTTGTTTGTAAATGTACAAACAAAATTACGTAATATAAAAAAAAAACAATACATGACGTCATTAGACTCGCGTCTTGTTTTTATTTAACTATGTTCATTCGTTATGAGAGTTATCTCTGAATGCGTTTTAACGTTATGAGACCAATATTGAAAAGAAACGACTGACTATCCTTATTAAATGCTTAGCTCTCATTAAGCCTTGTCTGTTAATCCATATGAAACAAACACGAGCAAATAATTTATAGGATATAAATTTTCATTATTT
Organism: Himalopsyche anomala; assembly: GCA_031772345.1. Classification (NCBI taxonomy): domain Eukaryota; kingdom Metazoa; phylum Arthropoda; class Insecta; order Trichoptera; family Rhyacophilidae; genus Himalopsyche; species Himalopsyche anomala. The sequence goes on along the minus strand of CM062844.1, from coordinate 8,238,816 downwards.
TATTTTAATAGTAACTATTACATCCGCACACAAATAAAAATGATATTATAAACGTTTTTATTTTTTCAACCATTGATTTTGCTTACAAATTTTCAATTTATCAAGAAAATTCATCATATTATATTTATGAAAATTATACACAATATTTTGTAGATATTAGATATTTTGATGAAGTGTCTAATACTGATTTTGTTTGACTATTTTCAACTTATGATTTAAAATCATGACATATAGATACTCGCAAAAAGTTGACGTATCTTTGAGCATGTTTAATAAATTTCCATAACTGTAAAATTGTTTCGTCCGTATTCCTGAATTATTTTTAAATAAAATATAATTTCTAATACTTTACAGAATGACATTTGGGTCTCATCCGTATAACAACCTTCCAGATAGCTAGTTTAATCATTATATTACTTGCAAGAATAGCTGAAATCAGGAAGAGATTATCCATGTCATTTGGGGATGAAGTAGATTAAGATGAATATTCACAGTAGGACATGATTCTAATCTACCGTCTAGTTTCAGAAGCTTGTACATATTCGGGTATGGATACAAACTATTAAGTCATATTGTATAGTACATTTGCAGAACACTGTGCAGTATCTACAATGTTATACCATTAGATGATTGTGGTAATTTGATATTCTGACAAGAATCTATACGCTGTCTAATGCAGAATGCATGAGCTAATGATTGGATTTAACCATATGTATTAAGAAATACTATATTCACGGATTCCAACCTAATTTAATACACAAACTGACACGTGCATGTATGTACATACGGTCAGACATAGGTACACAGCGACGTTTAGTTGCGGTGCTTTCGAGTTTAAATTCTAGTAAAGAAAAATAATAAACCGAAGTACGCTTGTTCTTAACAAAATAGTTGAAATAATCAAAATAAATATTGGACTTTAACTAAACCCTATCACTCGATATTTTTTTATTATGTTATCGAAGTTGGTTTCAACGTATTTTTTATAATTTTATTACTAACCATTCTAGATCAATTATAATATGATTTTATATTTTTATGTTTCTACATGGTTTTTATGGTATAAATTTTTAATGTTACATAAAAAATTTACAGTATTGTGCTACCCAAATTGATGGTTTTTCAGTAACCTTTAAAAAATCTTGCAAAAATGATAAAGAAGTACTTTACGGTATGATATACCGGGGGTGGTGAAAAAGCTTTTTTAATTTTATTTTTTTTAAATTAGGTAAAAATCGCTTATGTTTTAAAAGCTACGTAAATATAAAAATAACGCTTAAAATGAATTAAAAGTCTTTTCATATAAAAAATAAATTTACACTGTATTAAAGTTATTTAATAGTGTAAAACATTTTTTAACTAATTTTGGAATTTGCACAATAAATTCTTGAATCATGAAGAATTCTGTTTCTTTGTAAACAATTTTATATCATATTATTTTGAGAAGCATTAACAATCTCTATAAAACAATGTAAGAACACACTGAGACTTTCATAAATGAGCGAACCGTTTACTGTTCAAATTTAAAGGAAAACTTTTTGACCTCCTAATCAATTAAAAGCTTCTTAACAATTTAAACTTTGAAATATTTAAACCGGTCTCCTCGTCAGGCTGAGTAAATTTGAATGAACAGGAAAATGTTTTAGAAACTTCAAAATTATTTGCATTTTATCCATAGTGCTATTTACGCTTCAGATGAAGCTTATTTACCACAAAAAGTTTGTTTTCTGGTTACAGTTTTTAATTTAGGCTCAAATTGAATAATAATTTTGCTCGTGAAAATAAGATATATAATCTCGAAATGTTCACAATGGACTGTTATTTATTACCAAAGAATTTTACCGAAAAATTGCTTACAAACACAGACAATATTATAATATACGAAATATTTTTTTGTATGAAAATTAAAGAAACAATCAAGAATGACCCAAACAGTCAAAACTGATTTTTTTTCTATTCCTTGTATCAATTAATACTTAATCTTTAATTACCAAATTAAAAATCTTTAATTGCGTTGGTATAATATTTTGATTAAATTTGAATTAAAAAATGTTTTTACATTTACATTACAAAACGTAACCTTAAAATAAATTTAAAATATCAATAACATTAAGCATAAAAGTTAAATTGTTTGTTTTACTGCGTTTCGAAAATATTTTTGATTTTGAATTAGAGAATATTTTTTTATTCGTAGTGCTATTGAAGAATATTGAGTACTAATAATTCCAATCAAAACACGGTATTGTGACTATTTTCATTGTTCAATTTCGAATCCAATAAACTGCAACCATCATAATGTTTCGACTGTGTAAAGGAAAAAGGACGTAACCCACAGTTTTTTCAAAATAGGTTTTTTCCGATAATCACTATGTATCAAACTTGAGACACGTTCTATCAAAAGGATGCAAGCTGCAAATCCCGAATTAGTATCTAAATTTAGCTTTTAAGCTAAAAAGACTGAAATAAAGGTTTTTCCTCCACAATTCCTTTAATTAATATTAGAGTATGTCGATTAAAAATCAGTTTAGAAGTCTCCGTGCACTTCAAGGTTGTGTATATTTCATAATTTGCATTTGGCCCAAAATCATCAAAACACTTTTTTTGCTCCTCCTGTAAAATTTGATATGTGTGGGTTACGTCCTCTTTCCTTTCCACAGTCGATATATTTTCCTAAGTAAGACTAAATCGAACCAATTGTGGGAGAGTAAACAAAAATATCCAGAGATTTTTTTTACTGTTTTTTTGACACATAAAGAAACATTTGCTTTTAAATACATAATCGACGATAAATGAAGACTTTTATTTTCGTTTGTTTGAATTCAAAATAACATTTTTTAAAACAGTTTATAATGGGACTATGAAGTAGTAGCTCGCAGCTCTGTTGAAACGCTTCAGGATATTATTTAAAGCGTGTACTTACAATTTGATTTGAAAATCTCTTTAAAAAAATCGTGTTAGAATTTAATTGGTTTTTTTTAACAATACAACTGAAAACTTATACAAAAAAACACGCAATATTGCGGATGTTTAAATATGTATCGAATATTCAAATTCTTATTTTTAAATAATAATTTTTATCTTTATGTTTCTTTGGTCTTAAGTGCGCTTGAATATGGATGGATCCATCATTTGGAGCCCATATGAAAGTTCATACAAGTTGCAATTGGATTGGTCCATAAGAAAATTCTAAGATATTATTATTTCAAAAAAATTAAATCCTTCCCCTTTGATAATTCCTTATAGGAATACTACCCCACCAAATTTCTTTTAGGAATGTTATCATTTCACTCTCTTGAAGCTTGAAGATTGTTTTCAAGTTAAAAGCATTTTTCTCTTCTCCTTCGGGGTCGAGTTAATAATCCTAAAATTCTCATGACTATTAATTTACATGCTCCCAATTTATTTTTACGTGGGTGAAACTATGAGCAAAAATTTTTTTTTCTAAAAAATTCCAGGGGCCGTTCGATTGATCAACTCATTGCCTAGAGAAGTGGACATTTTTAGTGATAGTATTTGTGAACTGTTTGTTCAATTTTACTATTTTATTTATTGATTTTGTGTGTTGATTTTAATGTATTATATAGTTTTATTTTATATTATGTCTCTTTATATTTGTCAAGTACATGGCGAATTGGCGTCAGCTGTAATGTCATGTAATATAATTTAAATTTTTAACAATAAATTAATTAATTAATTAATTAATTTTTTGTTCTTGCTATTTAAGGATTAAGGCAATTTTGGTGTCATATTTTGATATATAATAACTAAATTGTAATACTGTATGTATTTTTTCTTATAAGTAAAAATTTTGCGACAAAACGTAATTTTATGTTTAAAAAGTATAAGCGTATGTCTTTCAGACTTACCTCAACCCATTCTTGGATGAGAACGGTTAACCATATTCCAACCTTTAATTTTCGCTACAATAAATCACGCGAAACAAAATAGAATTATATTTAAAAACTTCATCTTAATTAAATTAATCTGAAATGATGTTCCAATACTTATATCACTGAAGTGTTGGTGCTAGTGAAAACAAGAAAAAAGTTAGCGATCAGTGAAACCTATAGAAGACATCGTGTTTTATATGTGAAGCTAACCCGGCTCGTTCCAAAATTGCTTAAACATGAAACATGAATTTTATTTATTGATTTGGCATTTACTTGGTAGAACTCCATTTTAATAGGGTTATATATCAAGGTATTTCAGTTCTACAGTTTTTTAAAAAGTTAAATGTTGATAGCTATTGCGGCTTACGCCATCGTCAGAACTATGCTTTAATTCTAACTAACTAATTCAAATTCTAATTATGTTAGAGTGAATAATATGATGCATTGTGTATCTCTTCTTAGACAGTATATATAGCTGAGTAAATGTACGTTTAAAGCATAGTTCTGACGATGGCGTAAGCCGAAATAGCTATCAACATTTAACTTTTTAAAAAACTGTAGAACTGAAATACCTTCATATTTTACCCTAATGAAACATGAATCTAATTTAGTAAATAAATATAAATTTTGAAAGTATTTTTAGAAATCAGTCTCAAAAATAGCTTCATAACTTACAAAATATCATTCTAAAGTAATGTAAAACAAAAAACACTTTTAAATTGTATATTGTTTTACAAAGTGAAATTCATGTTTCATTTTTTAACTATTTTGCAACGAGCAGTGTTTGCAAATAACACTCTCATTTGTAAATACTCCACTTTATAATTGTAATGATATTTTGTCGATAATTAGTAATTTTCAACACCACGACCATTCAAATGTGATTTAATGTGTCTTGTTAATCCCATAATTTTCTAAAATTATGTTAAAAACAGTTTTTACTAAGAGTAAATTACCATAAAAAAAGAAAGAATCTGCAATATGTCAAATCAAGTTGTGTTTTAAAAATTTAGCTACTTGGAAAATATTCTCCTTCTATCTATGTCGGTTTTGATTGCCCACTCAAGGGTGTGAATGACGCCAATGACTTGGAATGATCCAAAGCCATTGGCCGCTTATTCGAAATAACGGTCTTTCAAAGTGATTACTCCGTGAACTGAGTGCAGCTCTCATCCGCTTTAAATGCATTGAAATGAGGGATTGTAGTGCCGGTATTACCGTTAACGGTATCCCGCTTAACTCTCGCGGCACGGAGACTAGAAAAATACTTCTCTGCCGATGGGGGTCGTTTAGGGACCCCAGTGGTTTCCTCATTATTGGCCTTATTCTTATGAATTTCAAAAAAAAATGGTTTAAGGGCTTTAAAATATCTCTCTGCATCATTCCTCATACATTTTTTTATAAAAATCATACAATTCTTTAAAAAACATTTATGGAAATCAGTATTTTAAGCATATGGCATGTATCACTTTTAGGGTGTTCATTGTCAATACTTGGTGGAAAGGCATTATATTAATAAAAAACACAATATTCCTTTGTACTTCATTCCACTTTATTTAATAGTTCAGGACTGGTTTCGCTCATTGCGAGCATTGTTAACTGACAGTTGACAATGCTCGCAATTAGCGAAACCGGTCCTGACCTATTAAATAAAGTGGAATGAAGTACAAAGGAATATTGTGTTTTTATTAATATGGCATGTAATATAGATTTTTTTTCGTATACGAACATTTGATATCCATATATAAATATATAATTTAACCGGATATAATGTATAGTATAATTTAACCGGAATCGTGATACCAATCGATTGGCTATATCTTTAATACCGGTATTAAAATAATCGTCAGAATACACTGCTATCCCTAACTAGGATGTGATTACAGCTGGAATCGTGGTTTACAAAAGAAAAATATATATAAATATATATCTCTTAGCAACTTGGCTGCGAGCCTTAAGCTGGATTTCGCACAAGTAGATTTATTGCGTTAATTGCAGCAAAGACGGAGGACGTTAGCAACGAAATTTAATGATATGTCGATACCTAATTATCAATAATTAATTTTGAAATGATAATTTTTTGGAAAATGAAAAATCGAAGACACATTTATTCCTTACTTTTGATCACAAATCGTTTTTAATTAAATCTTTTGTTTTGGCTTTTTTGCAAAAAAATGAATCGATTTTACCATTTATTCTTATACCCAATGATAATATACGTATTAACTATTCATATTGTTTCAATAGATGTGTTGTCAGCACGTGCTAAACCATTTAAATTTTCATTTAAACAGATCAAACTGGAGTTTTGGCGGCCATTGATTTTCGACTGTTCTTTAATACAATTTTTACAATAAAAAAACATGGTTCATCATAATAGCATTAAGTAAGTTATTTGTGTATTCTTAGTATTACCTTTTTATAAACCGTATGATAATTATGTTTTATGCATATAATGGCTAGGTAATTTTTATGAGTTTGGTTTGTACTAAAAGTGTTTTGGATGAAAATATATAAAAAAAAATATATGTAAATACAAAATTTCGGAAAAATATAGGAAATTTTGAAAATAAACAGGGCACAGTTGTATCGCCTTCCGATTTTAAATGAAATATTGCATATGCCGGGGTCGCCACTTCTGTACCCTATATAAATATAGTCATAAAACTTTTTCCGACAAACAAATAAATATAATTCTTAAAACCACTCACTACTCAAATCTTTGGGCATTCCCATGAGCTTATTCATTTCGCCAGCAATGGCTTTAGACTCAGTGATACATTTATTTATTATATAAACACGAAACATTCATTTGCTAAGCGTCAGTTCAAGTACATCCGTGCACTTGAACGCCTGAAGATGCCGAAAGGCGAAACCCGGGTCGTTAATGACAAAATCTGTGGGAGTGTACATAATTTGAACGATTCAAATTTAATATTGAAATTCCACCAAGCATCTTCAGTCGAAATCTTAAATTAAGAGTAGATGAAGAAATATATATCGTATATACTGGAATTCATAATTTTATGGTTCAGATTATTATTATTATTATTATTTACCATGTCCGCTCCCAATATGGAGCATATGGACTCCTAATGGAGTTTGTCTCAACAGATGTGTTTCTACAAGAACTGCTTGTTACTCAGTTGCTCAACCTCTCTTTATCCAAAGAGAGTAGGAATAGAATGAAAGGGCTTAGGACAAGACTAGTGGTTAGCTAATCACTCTCGATACGCCCTTTTCATAGAATAGGATGGGCGGGAGGGGGGAATTCAAGACATCACATACATCCATGCCTTTGAACAGAAATTTATAAATCGACTGAAAAATCAATTTATAAAACTGCCCGTACTGGGATTCGAACCCGTGCCCTCCGTAGTGGTAGCCAAGGATGTTGACCACTCGACCACTCAGGCGGCACATAATTTTTTTAGGTAGTTTTGTAGTAAGGTTCATCTTTTTAGAAACGGTAATCATAGAACAATAATTTCGAATACGAAAAAAGACTTAACGTATGAAATAAAAGTCACACAATCATGATCAGAGAATGGAACAAATCGTGGAAAGTTATGGAAATGAATGTTTGTTTGTTCGTACTTTATGCGTTGCCACACCGCTCATCCGGTTGCAATAAAACTTTGACAAAGTTTTTGCTTGCACTTCACTTGCATAAAAATTATTTCGTTGAATATTATGTAGAAGTTTGTATATAATATATATGTATGTATATAATATGGAAGTTTTTAATTTAGCAATGAATATTTTTGATGATCGCAACTTTCAAAATAAAAGGTTTTGCCCTAGAAAATAGATTAAGAAAACGGTAAAAGTATTTTAAAGCTATTCCCAAAAGTTTTCTAGAGTCTTATGAATATTGAAGGAGTTGCTAACAAGACGTCAAAGGAAAAAGTATTTATGAAAAAATTTCATTAACTGCAATTAGCTATGTAATGAATCAACATCATTTTAATACGGCTAAATTTTTTTGCATACAATTTTATTTATTGTATTTTTAACCAAGACAATCCAAAATGTTACCGCGCACATTTTCAGGCATGGCTGGTCATTTATAAATAAACTAAGAAGTATTTTGATACATTATTATTGATGTATTTTCACAATGAGTATTGAAATATACATCTTATTGTTAAATGCAGTTTTACATTAAATTAAACTGATATGATTAATAATATATAGATAATCAGAATAAAGATTCGTTACCAGTTAAATAATATTTACTCTGTGCTGGATACTTCCCATTGTTAATACAGGCCATTCCCTTTTTATGCGATCTTTTTTATGCGATTTCGAAGTTATGCAGTTTTTTAGAAATGCACATATAAAACAATATGTACTGTATTAACCTACAAAATTATTCACCAATAGCACGTATTGTTATATTTTGGATAGAATAGAGAATGAATGATGAACACTAACCGATATTTAGAAAAAAATAGGATTTTGTACTGTTTAAATCAGTGTTTCTTAACCGTTTTGAAAGAATCTCCCCCTTTAGCAGAAATAAATTATCCAAAATTATCTAACGCTCCCCAAAAATCATAAAATTTGTAAAATTACACAATTTTCCATATACATATGTACTACTATTTCATGCAATCCATTTCCTACTACAAATAAAAAATGCTAAAAAATAAAAATAAACAAATGATATTATAATAATATAGTCTTACAATATTTCAGTGCCCCCCCTGACTAAGTGCATCGGTCACTCGCATCGCCCCCTCACATTCCTGCAGCGCCACTAAATTCTGAAAAGTTTAAAATTTCCCCCCCCCCCCCGATTTCTAAACGTCCACCAGGGGGGCGGCCCCCGTAAAGAACCACTGGCTTAAATCATGTTGGATCTGCCATCGCTAAATTAAGTCAACGAGAAGTAAAACACGAGACACTGATTATATGCGTAAAAAAAATTTGTCTTTTGAAATTGATACTATCTTCCGAAGAATGGTAAACATTTTTTATTTTTTTATTTTACTTTATTGATATTTTCAACGGGAATGATTGAATTCATTTTATTATAATTATATAATTTTATTATAATACGTGGTAAAGTTATGTCAGACAAACAATGAAATACACGGAAAAATGGATGTCAGTATTCTTTGCATAAAATTGAAGCTTCATCATTTTTAAAGTGGTCATAATAAGTATCACGATTTGCAGTATTTCTAAGGAAACGATAACAAAATAAACCAGAGTAAATCTTGTAAAACTTTACTCTTCTCACCCATCACATGCTCCATAATAGTAGTAAACCATCTCTGAAAATTTTGACTGCAAGCATTAGTTATAATTTAATAATTACAACTTTTTTTACACAAACGTTTTAAGATGTTTTAATTTAGCAATATAAAAACTAAAAGCTACTTCAGTGCATTTATATTATCAAGTAAAATGACTCGCCAATTTCATGAAGTAATTTTTGACCACTTGTTTTATGATTTGCAAATATAGTATAAAAAAAATATTAAAAATAAGTTTAAAATTAAGATCGGAATTCCTGTATCGTTGTTAATTTTCTACAAACGCTTACCTCAACTTTGGTCTAATTAAATTTTTTGGTGTAATGAATTCAGAATTTGAATACACACATATTCGTTTAACTCGTATCCCAAAAAAACATTTCATGCTTTATTTAATCTAATGCAAAAACGTAGTTTGGGAAGTATTTTAATATGGTTAGTATGAAGAAGAGTTTTTTATGAAGCAACAGAAAATTTAATGATGAATACATAGTTATTTTTATTTGCATTATTAGATATAAATTTCACTTTATATCTGAAGTCAAAATTTTTCGTCTTTGCTTATATGGAATTGTACTACTGTGCAACCGTTTATTATGCTGAAATATTTCTTAGCATCTGTTTGCATTTAAAGCGGTGAATTTTTTTATTGCCAAGTGCTTTCTTATTGCGAAAACAAAGCGAATGTTGGTTTTTGGTGAGCCAAGTTAAAAAATAAAAGCGTTTTTAAATGTTGAGTGTTATACATTATTGCTGTTGCAACAGACTTTGGTGTATGAATCATGATTTTTAAGAATCCTGAAACAAAATAGTGATATGAAAGATAATGGTTTTATTTAAATGATTAAGTAAACATTTAATTTTATATCCCTTTAAATGCCACATGCCAATTATTCGAGAATATCTTTATTATATGATTGATCTATTTCGTTGTTACTCTTTATTAAATATGTGTTTTTTAATTTGTATTCCAGGATTCATCGAACTGTAAAAGAGAGCATACTGCAATGTTTTCATTTTATTAAGGATAGTTAAAAAGTAGTAAAAACCTTTACAAAACCAAAAAAATTGCCGATTTGCCCAAAACCGTGTCACCGTGACTCGTTTTTTTTTTTAGCTCTTCGAGGAATTTTAAAATCTCGAAAGCCTATAGTGATTTTCCGATTTCGGGATTTGATCAAAATTTCTCATAACCAACCCGGGATTTTGGGATCGAAAAATTGGACGGGATCCCGGGATTGGAAAGCCTAGTGCTTACTATCCTTATAATAAGAATTTCGAAGAATTGATTCATAATTGATTCTCGGCCAAAACATTTTTTTTGTTGGCTTTCATACATTCTTTACTGAACATTTGGGCGCAACACGAAGCTAAAATTAAAATTAGTAAAAATACATATATTTTTCTGATAAAAATTACCAAAATAAAATTAATAAAGTAAAATTTACAAACACTTTTGCTTAACTTTTCAGTGTAATTGATCAATACATGAAAGAAAATTCAGAAACGCGGTTTGGATATAAGAATGAGCTAAGACCTGATTATGCTTTACATGACCGGAAATTTAAAGGATATTGTAATTTTCCTGTAATATTTTACATTGGAATTTCTTTATTAATGTTAATTATTCAATTATTGTGAGAAAGTTTTATGAAACAGGAAAATAATATAGAAACTCATTCGCATAGAAAATCATTTTCCAAACATAAAAGCTTGATTAAAAACAACATACAGAGTATTGTTACTTTATCAACAACTTTATAAAATACGATCGCCTACTACAAAGGTTTTTTGCTACAACCTGAGACCCTCGATAGCCATGACTGTGTTAACAGATAAATTAACGCAGCTGTTGACCAACCCTCTGGGTCGCTTTTTCTCATTACACATTTTTTATGTCGATTCTAAGGCTTATAGGAGTGTTTTATATCTATTAACGTGGGATTTACTCGAGTAAATTTATTTTAAATCTCTATAAGAGTGTTGTTTGGCAAGATTTTGAGTAAATTTCACACCCTTGCTTGTCAACATATTTTTCACGATATTTGCAAATTGACATTGTTTGTCAATGAAGTGGTTAAATATATTGACGAAATTTATTTTCAATTTATCCTTGAAAATTTTGACCTAAAACTAGCGTTAAAATTAAAAATAATTAAAAACACAAATAAAACATTATTATTGACAAATAACTTTACTTTAATTCAAATAAACCCTACAAATCGCTACGCTTATTTCCTCAGACTTCTGATAACAAGTTGTATGTCTTATTATGATGTAAATAATTAATTGATTAATCAATTTGCAGAAATTTCATGTAATGTTTGTTTGTATTTTAAACTTAATAATGCAAAAATATTTTGATTCTTCATAAATATTCATAAAATAAATGTGTTTTTTTTTCTTTTTACAGTTTGCAACCAATTTTCAAGAGGCGTTTTCGCTATGTTGGGAGCAGTTTCACCGGACTCGTTTGACACTCTTCATTCATACAGCAATACTTTCCAAATGCCTTTCGTGACACCATGGTTTCCTGAAAAGGTAACGTTATAACATTATTAATAAATTTTACAAAAATGAGAAACTTTCCTGACCTACATATTATTTTCAACCTTGCCATTTCCATCGAATAACTTTTTGTTGCGTTGTATGATTTTTATTTCCACAATAAATACATTACACAAAAACAGCATATATAATAGACACAGTAAATTTTGAGATTTGTTTTGAAAACGTGTTAGTTACCCAAAAATTTTATCAACCAAAGCGAATTTCTCAAAAAGAAAAACATGTTTATAACATACATACATTACATGTACATATTTATAAAAAGATTATTTGAATTGATCAAATTGTGAGCATTTCTATACGTTTTGTCACTAAGAATCCAAGTTTCACCAGGTATTTTAGTGCATAAATGTAATTAAACTAGAGCAGTTTTAATAAGAGAGAAAAAAAATGTTATCACCATATAATATTTGCACAACCTTTTCAAATTTGGACGTATTTCTATGAAATGATCTTTGGAAAGGTTTTTCACGATGACCGACTATATTGATCACACGTTTTTTCACCCACATACAGATTTTGCAATTGCTTCAGCCAATATTTCCCAAACAAGATTGGAAATCGTTGGTAACAAATCTTAAGTAAAATTAATTCAGAAAACCATAAATAAATTTACTCGCCGTCAGTTCAAGTTTGCCCGTACAATTGAATGCCTGAAGGTGCCGAAATGCAAACCTATGTTCGATTTTTTCAAAATATATTGAAATGTAAAAAAAATATAACGATTTAAATTCGATGTTGAAATTCCCTCAAGCACCATAAGTCAAAATTCTAAATTTAAAAACAAAATTATATTGAATCGCGTTCCGTTTGAGACTGGCGAGAATAGGGAAAGAAAGAGGCAGGGGAGGGGGTTATTGTTCAGGATTACTTTCACTGTCACTAACGGAATCACTGCTATCTGTTGGCTCACTGGATTTTTTATCTTTTCTTCCCATTTTTCTTTCTCAGCAACTTTAACGAGGAACCTATCCAATGATACTTGCGTTTGCCTTGGGTTGACAAAGCGTATACGTTTTAATACGAAGTGTGAACGTATTGTCAAACTTTCTAGGTGTACTACACGAGTCATCAACCTGGTCCATACTGCCTACTCATATACGGTTGAGGCCTCCGTGGTAGGCTGTGGGTGATATTTTTTTAATTTCTTTTGATTTTTCTGTTTTTATCAAAACTATCTGTTTATAATGACTAGGGACGCGTATTTTTAGTATTTACATATATTCATTTAGTAAGCATTTTTATTTTGCATTTTAGCGTTTTAGGTTTTTTAAAATGATTAGTTTGAGCGTCAATTCAGCATATATTTTCGTAAGAATTAAATTTTAAATGATAAAAATTCTCGATAAATTTTATCAAAATTTATTAAATACATATTATTTCAAAGTAATGTTAATTTCAAAGAAAAAACAATTTTGATGAATTTTAACATACCACTTTAAGATTAGACAAAAATTGTGATTAAAATATGAGATGAAAAATACAAGATAAAAAACATGATTTTTTTTATTTTTATCAAATTAAAATTTATTAAAATCAAGCAAGGCAAAATCAAACATGTTTGTGAGACGATCAGTTACAATTAAATTATATTTACTGAAATATTTTGAGAGCAGCACAACCAAACTCTTCATATTGAAAGTTTGTTGCCATCAATAATCGTAATGTATTTGGGTGGATCCATTTTTTATATTACTTAATATTTATTTGAAAAAAATACTTACATACTTCCAAACATTGAGCCTGTTTATTGGTTAAATATCGAATATTGATTTTTTTAATCAAAACCGTTTCTTTAAAATTATTATTGGTGGATTTTAAGCCCGCCTCAGATGGGTTGAACCCAATTTTTTTAAGTATAAATTTATCTGATTGAAAATTGAGTGTGATTCTAGTTTGAGCAAACTTTTTAATGTAAAACTGCAACTCTCTTATATTGTTATCATTAGACAAAAGAATATGTTAAATATTTATTTTAAGGTTTCTTTATCTTAAAAATAAATAATTTTATATTTTATTGTGACTTTGGCATCTATTTGCCCATTTTACAAACTTCGTATTTATTAGCATCCATAACAACATATTTAAAACACGTGTCTCTCATAATGACCAAAGCCAAACGATCGTTTGAAAATCACCCAAAAATGAGACTTTCGTTTGTATCAAACGAATTTGGAATTTTCCAGAATATTTTGACACTGTTTGGACACCGTTTTGACAGTGCTTTTTGACAATGCTGTTTTGACAAAATTTTCCATATTTTATAATTTGAGTGAGAATTGAAAATTATTATCGATTACACTTTTCATTACCGTACGGAATATGAAGCAAACTTAAGCTGATAAAATATCTTTTAAATTATTTAAAAAAATCTTTCATTCGATTCCAATAACAATTTTGATAAAGATTCAAACCAATCTAAAACAAAAATTACGTTGATTTAAAAAAATATTTATTTTGTATATTTTAATATGAATACAATTCCAAGTAATATAGTAGGTTGGTAAACAAGAAAATTAATTAATAATTATTACAACGCCTGAAAACCTTTCACCCTTAAGATATGAAAGGGATGTTTGTTGCCGTGTTTCTAGGTTAACCATTCATTAGGTAAATTATGTTACGTTTGCGAAGCCGAATTAGGTAACATCAAAATATTTTTCGTCAGATACACGAGACATAGCGTACTTGTAAAGAAAGGGTCGCATAAATATGACAGCTGCCAAAGAAATTATTTTGTTTACGAGCCTTGACACAAATGCGTTTTAAATTTCATTTACGGCATTCGTTTTTTTTCGGAATGGTTTGAATGCTTCCTATTTTGATTTTCATCGTGCTATAAAGAGACCATTTATTATTAATTAGTAGGAAATACTTTGTTTCATAATTATATTATCAATATGTTAGTAAGGTACCAATAATATGAATTATATTGGCTATAAAAATTGGTCACAAAAAACGATAATATGATATTTATTTTTCTTTTTAGTAACGAAATTAAAAATTTCCATACAGCTTTTTTTAAATATTATTCATTGCAATAAAATAAACTAAAATACGATACTTTTAAAAAATAAATAATTAACGAAAACTTTTTTTGTTTGCTCATTGAATTTTTATTATTTATATGAAATACACCTTAAATAAACAAGTGATGACATCAGGGCAAAAACATATTAACTAACACAAATTGTTTTTAGAGATATTATGTCATTTGCGAATTTTACTTTAAAAAAATTGTAGAGAATTTCAGTTAAATTATGAGAAAACTATTACATACATAACTACATTTTCTGAACTTTAATAAAAAAAAAAAAAAACTTATTTAAATGCATGAATTTACTTTTTGCACATAACAACTGGTACATTATTATGTTATGAGAGCTTCTTATCTTGATCTTGAAAAATATTTTGGAAAAAAATTGAAAAATGTGGCAATACCGCAAACCTCTTTTGCACGACGAGTCACGGAAAAGGTTAAATCTTTTAAAAATTAGAAGTACGCCATTGATTTTGGCATCGATTTTTGTGCCAATATGATAAATCAACAATATCTCATTGACGGACGCTTCCAAGTGAAACGACGTACAAAAGATGCTACCTTATCAAAATGAGGAAAACCGTAGGTTTTTAGTCAATTTTAAAAATAAATCCAATTAAAATATTGCTTAACTACTTCATTAACATGTTATTGCTCTTTCATTATACATAAGTATAACAAGTACATGTATACAACATATTCATGCATTCTCATAAAAGACTGAAGTTAACATGTACAACACTTCAAATTTGTGGCAATTTTGGAATAGTAAGAGTTAGTACACTGTAAAGAGAATATAAAATTCGCACGCTGTGGTCTAGTTGGTTAGAGCTTGCTCTACCGATCAGGTGGGTCTGGGTTCGATTCTCGGTAAGGTCAGTATCAAATTGGATTTTTTCAATTTTAATTTGAGATCTAAGACATGGGTGTTTGTGAAGTTAATTCTCATCGAGTATATCTCGTATGATCTTTCAACTTCAAAAATATTTGACGCATTGGCGTAAGCTGTAATGTCAAATATTTGTTTTAATTTAAATTATAAGTTTTAAAGTTAAAAAAAGTTAGGACAGAATAAAAATACCAGTTAACACGTTATTGCCATTCTGACCAAGTGTTACTTAGCGACGAAAATATACGATATTATATAAAGTCTTTAAAAAAAATTACCACAATCTTAACAAAACAAACATGTTATTTTATAACTTAAACATTTGATAACTCGTGACATTCAATTACAAAATATTAAAATATATTATACTAGATAAAACACAGCTTAATTACTTTTCTCGGCGAAAAATATATGTATAAATATAAATTTTGGTTTAGACAAAAGGATTTATTATTTTAAAACGTCTACAACGTTATGCTGCCTACAGAGAGTAAATTTTCCACATTGTTTTTAATTAAAGCGTAATTTAAAATACAGGCTGCAGTCAGTTATGGCCGTTTTGAACCCGCGCCAACTATACCTACCTTTGGCTTTTGAACTATCTTTTTAATCCGCTTTTATGCTATTTAATGTTTTCTTGCAAATACGTTTTGATTAATGCAGGCGCAAGAATTTTTAGTAAATCAGGTATTTGATCAGCGCAAGCGGCTTATTCAATACACCTAAAAGCAAGAATACATTTTTAAAAATATATATGGTTTTTTTCTTAACCTTTTTGCTTATTTCATAAATAAAATTTAGAATATTCAAACGGATTTCTAAGTAAATAAAACACGTAGCAACAAAAATTTACAATTTATTATTTTTTATTTAAGAATTGAAAAACTTATTTTTAAATAAGTATTTTTTTTTTACCATGTCCGCTCCCAATGTGGAGCATATAGACTCCTAATGGCGTTTATCTCAACAGAAGTGTTTCTACGAGAACTGCTTGTTACTCAGTTGCTCAACCTCTCTTTTTCCAAAGAGAGTAGAAATAGAAGGAAAGGGCTAGGAAAGAACTAGTGGTTAGCTAATCGCTCTCGATACGCCCGGTTCATAGGATAGGATGGGTGGGAGGAGGGAATTCAAGACATCACATACATCCATGCCTTTGAACAGAAATTCATAAATCGACTGAAAAATCAATTTATAAAACTGCCCGTACTGGGATTCGAACCCGTGCCCTCCGTAGTGGTAGCCAACGATGTTGACCACTAGACCACACATGCGGCAAAAATAAGTATTTACCTTTGTTAAGCTAATCTTGATTTGTCTAGCTGTCTGTTACTAAGAACTAACATTATCATCTCATTGAAATCATTGAATTTATGATGACAGGTGGCAGTTAGGGTATCCAATCCCGGGAAGTCGGGATTGGGATTAGCTCACCGAGGAATTTAAAAACCTCAATTCTCTATACTTTTTCCTCAGATTATCGTTATAGTTTTTTTTTTTTAGCTTACCGAAGAATTTGAAATCACCGATTTGGTATACTTTTTTTCCGGATTGTCACAGAAACAGAAATTTTCGGGATTTCCTCAAAATTTTTCAATCCCGAAATCCCGGTATCGCGACTATATCAATCCTGGGATTTCGGGATCAGAAAATTGAACGAGATCCCGGGATTACGGGATCCCGGGATTGGATACCCAGTGGCAGTGACATCTAGTAATTTGTAATATTGATATACAAATGCAACATTTATATTTTTTAATGTGATGACACGTTTTAAAGATGTTATAGTTTTTTTTAATCTGTCATTAAATTTTATCATTAAAAAATTTTCAGGTCCTGACCCCGTCGTCTGGGCACCTAGACTATGCCATAAGTCTGAGACCAGAATATCATCAGGCTATCGTCGATACCGTAAAGTATTATGGTTGGAGTAAAATTATCTACATGTACGATTCTCACGATGGTAAGTAAATACATTAATTTAAAAATTTATCTCTGTTCTTAATATCACCTTCAACATTGTCAAATGGTTTATTATATAAAAATTATTATAAATATTGTTTTCTGACTTTGTTTGATGCGACATCTCGACGGTTTTCCTCGGTTTATCAGTCATTATCTTCATGCACTGTCAATCAAATGAAACTGAGTATTATTTAATTGGGGAAGCAACAATATGGATTGATTTTATTGGCAAAACCGTGTATTTTCTTAAATTGTTTACATCTTTTGCTTAAAAAGAGAAAAAAAAGTGAAATGTTTTTTTTATTATAATATTCAACGGATTTATTATTAACGATATATGTTTTTTCTCAAAGTTACACAATATACATTCAAAAATTTAATATTTTTCCATAGAGTAGGTGTTTTGCTAATTCAGTCACTGAAATTTTACTATAATTTCAAATAATAGAAAATTTATATAAGTAAAACGAATGAGACTGTCAGTGTTTAATGAGGTATATGAAATATTATGAAAATATCTAGGCAACGTTATGAATCTATAGATATTTTTTTTTATTTGATGCATGTCAATTTTCTTGTCAACTCAATTTAAGTGCTTTATTATAATATTTATAAGTTATTTTTTAACATTTTATATTATAATATATTCACAAATAATTTATTTTTCTTAAAGAAATTTTCAACGTCTACGTGACGAGCTTTTAATCTTTAGCAATATAAATAACCGAGAAAGATATTCTCAAGAATTTTGCATATTTTACGTACTCGGTCGAATCAATTTATCCCGCGGAGTAATAAATGCTTCAGCGAGATAATATATTAAAATACGTCAAATATATGGGGAGCAGCTAACGCGGTCTGTTACCCTATAAAGTGTTGTAGACCCCCAAAGGGATGGGACTCTCCATGAGATAGCATAATCCTGCGCATTGTAAGGAGAGAAGATAAAAAAACCTTCGCGATGTATTATACTCTAGAGACAGAAAGAAGAAAATGCCCTAAAGCTTAGAATCCACAACTTTAGCTAGATTGTTGTAGATTTTCACTGTTTTGTTTTTCGACGCCAGTTTCTACATACTAACGGTCGTGATTGATTTTTTTTGCTTTTCTTTACGCTAAATTAATGTGTCGTTTTATTTTATGCTGAACGTTAAAAGATACATCAAATAAATAATATATTTCTAGTGTATAATATAAAAAATAAAATATACTTGAAAAAATGGTGATTGAAGAATGAGTAAAACTCTTTAACCAATTTATATATGTACACTATAAATGATTTTTTGAAATTATAAAACATCAAAACTATTTATTTTATTGAAATATTTGCCAGTTATAGCATAACCATTGTTAGACGCATAACAACTCATTTGAAACATTAAATTTAGATACGGAAATCTGATTCTTGGCACAGATTGAAAAAAAAATCAAATAATTTGTAAATGAAAACAACATAAAAGCGATATAGATTCCAGGGAAATATATTTTTTCAAATTATTCCTCAAAACTTAAAATGTGTATTTTTAATAATTTCATATGTTTACAAACTTATGAATAATTTATGTATTTATTTAATCTTAAACATAAATTTTAATTTTTTCCCAGAATTGTTTTCTCAATAGTATGATGTCAATAACATACAACGATTATTAATTATTTTTATATTAACGTTTCACTATGCACTAAAATTTCACGCTAAGCCAGTTTTAAGAATTTTCATTTATAATTAATATGCGAGTTTCAAACAAGTACAATGTTTGAAAAAAGAAAAATATGATCTTTACTTGGGGAGTCGTCGCCCTAAGTGAAAAATATGATCGCTACCCGCTGGCAGAAAAGGCGTGTTCTTCTCATATCCTACAAAGAACACAGGAGCAGCAAAATAATATACAGCGCATTATTCATGCATGGAAAACAGTTTTCCACACTTCTTTCATCATAATTTAAAGTTAAATAGAAAAATTAGCCGATATAAATATAATATATATTAACTATTGAAGTATTCCAAAACCTTTTATCATAACATAGCGCGACATAAATTTTAAATATTAGATTAGTAGATAAAAGTAGAAACTTTCTAAAATTTCTTTTATGTCATTTTAAAATATTGTTTCCATTATTCTGTGAATAAGTGATGAAAATAATTCTTTCCGGTAATTATTTGTCATTATCCAATTTGAATTTAGATGAGTAAGGTTTTTTTACATCCATTGATATAAAAAATATTAATAAAAATAATAAATGATTTTCAGTACTTTTTTCACATAAAATTTATTTGATCAGGACCGGTTTCGCTCATCGCGAGCATTATCAACTGATAAGAAAAATATATAAACAGTGCTAATTATACAAATTAAATTGAAATAAAAGGTGTAAGCAACTACTAACAATTTTTATTTCAATTTAATTTGTATAAATAGCACTGTTTATATATTTTTCTTATCAGTTGATAATGCCCGCGATGAGCGAAACCGGTCCTGATCAAATATTTTTTATGTGGAAAAAGTACTAAAAATTCTTTATTATTTTTATTATAATGCCATTCCACCAAGTACTGACAGTGAACACCTTAAAAGTGATATGTAGTTAAATATTTATTGCTTTGTATTTTTGATGAATTCGACGGTATTTTTTAAAAATACATTTTAATAAAATTAAAATACCACATCTATTCTGTCGTCTTTAGATAGTTCCCAAAGAATTTAACACAGTGATGTGAAAAGTTACATCGTATATTTTAATATAATATAGTTTCGTTATATAAATATGTTAGTTACTGAAATGTGTTTTTTATAATGTTTAATAATATTGAAATTAGAATTCATTGAAACTTAAGGTATCTTGCTATATAGAAAAATTGACGTTATTAATACAGCAATTTATTTTATTATATATAATTTGATAATAAATTCAAAACAAATCTATAAAGTTTTAAATATAAAATGCTGTTTTCGCAAAATAATATAATTTCATTTCACCAAAAGTTTTATCAATACTGAAATGCAATTTGAAGTTCATTAGTAAATAGTATCGAACTATTTGTTTGAAATAAACTATTGTTGCTTTTTTTAAACATGATTAAGATATGAAAAATAAATAGTCCTCCACCAAAGTATAGAAAATAAATAAATGTAAATATTTTTTATCTGAATAAATCTTAATTATTAAAGTATTTATAAGCATTATTAAATTAAATACCTTATCAGAATTTATAATAAATTTAAAATTTTTATTGTGGTATTACGTCTTTGCCATAAGATTGATGGTATTAGGACTAAGTATTTGTTCAGGTCCTATGGCTCAGCGGTTGGCGTTGTGCGCTTCTATGCCGGATCTCACGGGCTCGAGTCCCATTACGAACAGCATTTTCGATCGATTTAATCGGTTTCTGTTCGATGACATGAATATTTGTGATGTATAAAAAGTCTATCCCACCCTTCCGATCCTTTAATTACTGGGCGTAGCGCGAGCGATTAGTTAATAACCTGTTAGTTAATAGTTAATTCCTATTCTAGCCTTATTCTTCTATCCCTACTACTCTCTTTTAAAAAGAGAGTAGTAGAGAGTAGTAGAGAGACAGTTTTCGTAGAAAAAATTCTGTTTAAATTCTTACATTAGAAAACCAGTTGCTTCCACGTTGGGAGCAGATATGGACTTTTAAAAATTGCCTTAGAAATGAATGAAAGTTTATAAAAAGATATAATATCGTCATTATGATTCGTAAAAAAAATAGGGCTAATATGTTCGATAGATCAAAAATGTGAACTTTTTTAACATTTAAGCAGACAAAACTTCCCCAAAATAAAAAAAAACCTTAAATACACCCCATATGAACTACCCCGATCCAAACACCGCCTTGCTTGCCCCTAACCTCAGCGTGTAACCGCATGGGAAGTGTTGGCCGAACTGAAGCCGCCACCCCCCGTAAATATATCGCGTGTTGAGGTGAATTATTGTCTATTCACCGGTCGCGTCATTGGGACATCTATAAGTGCACAGTTTGACAATGGATACCTTTCAATAAAGTGTTTACAAGAGACCACTACGCAACTCATATTCGTATAAGCCACGTATAAAATTTGTGTTGGTAATAATCAGAACCTTTTTCGAATCCGTTGCAGGCTTAATTTTCAACAGTTCTAGTGATACTTAATTGTATGCTTTCGAAGATGCTTTTTGAATTATTATACGTATACCATATGATATCGACGTTTGAATTAAAACGAGAGTGTATATAACTTGAGCCTTTTTTTGTTGATCTTAAGGACTTGTATTCTTAAAATATTAAATCGTCAAAAGATATTCATTATCACTTTTATATTACATTTTACGATATAATCATCATTATCGGGACACAATATATAATTGCATAAACTAAATATAGATCAGAAGCAATCCAAAACCGTTGAATTATTAATGTTTATGGTTAAATTTGAATTGTTCAAGTTATGTACATTCACACAAGTTTTTTCACTAACGAGCCGAGTTTCGCCTTTCGGCATCTTCAAGCGTTCAAGTGCACAAATGAACTTGAACTGACGTTCAATTAATAAATATATTGTGCTTATATAAGAAATAAATGTATCCACTAAGTTTAAGGCCATTGCTGGCGAAATAGATTAATCGACAGATTTGAATGGTGAGTAATTTCAAGAACTATATTTATCCTGTTAGCTGGAATTTTCTTATAGTTATATTTATTTACATATAGGACAAAAGAATGGGGATTTTGAAAATTTACCTGCTCGTTCAAAATTGGTAGACACTGTACCCTATTTATTTTTTAAAAAATCCTAGGAAAACAACTTATGACCATCTGTGTTTGGGTGTAGCATTTTAATCCCTTCATTCGCATTGAACACGCGGTTGTCTGAAATCAAGTGATTGAGAAAAGTTGACGTATCTTTTTGTAATATAAAAGCGGCCATAATGATGCGTATGGTCTAAAACTAAATAAATATTCAAATCAGCTTTCTTAGCCAAAAGGTATGGAACACAAATTTGTATAGTTTTTTAAATGCTTGTCTTTTTTCCTATAATTAATCTCTAATATTTAGAATATTTTGTTGGTAATGGATGTAATACTTTTAGTCTGTCATTTTTCATTAATATTTTAACATCAATCAAATCATAGCAATAGTAAGCGTTACATTAACAAACAATTTCCAAAACATATTCCAGGAGTGAAAATAATTTTAAAATTCTTACAGCGTAAGAAAGTGCTAACGTTACTGAAAGACGTTTGTATAATTAATTATCTATGAAATAGTATTTGAAAAGTATTAATTAAAACTGTAAGCAAAACAAAAACTTTTTACCCTTCCCTTTATTTGGATAAAGGTTTTGGTAGAAGCTTGAAAAATATAATATTTTTATATGAAAATGAAGTGCGTAAATCTTGGTCGAGTAACGTTAATCGAGATAATTTTTAATTGTAAAATTTACGGACAACTTTCAAATGTAAATATTTAAATACCAAATTAATCAATCACACGATTTTAAAACCATTTAATTAAGACGGTCGATGTTGGAACACAATATATTCAAATTACATTAACGCACAATTAAAATCATATTATTTGTAACATTAAAAAAATCTTATTTCTTTTACAAATTGCTTGTCACACATTTTTTTACTTGATTTTGTATAAATAAGCCTGTATATTTAAATATTTATGATTAACAGATGTTGATTTTTTTTAAATCTGACTATTATTTAGGGATATAAATCAATCCGTTGATGGTTTTTTGTGACACGTCCGTATTTTTAACGCACTGCTATAACTATCTATATACTATCTATATAACTGCTATAACTGCTATAACTATAATCCTATAAGGATTAATTAAAATAGTTAAAAAATTACATGCATTTGGATAAAAATTCATAAAATTATGAAAAAAAATAATGTTACAATGGTGATGGTTGTACGTCAAACTGAAACCAATTAATATTTTTCACAAGTGTAATATAATTTTGTTATGAAATATAAAAGAATGAGCAAATTAAAATATATTAAATACGCTTTATATTTCCCTTATAATTATATGATATAAACAATACATAAAATATAAAATCGAGTTATATTGTAGGTAATTTTTCTCTTGAGAAAAATGGTTTTAATATTATTGCGTTTTACATACGTTTAAAATATTCCTATGTTATCCTCACATTTTTCAAAATCTCTCGTTATTTCCCATTTAATGTAGTGTGTGATTTCAGGTCACGGTATTTCAAACCTTTTCGCCTCGCAAATGTTTTTCCAGAAGAAATTAAATATGTTTTGCATTATAATAATATTTATTATGTAAAGCTAGTCTAAAAAAAACATATCAAAGACTATCTACTACTCGGTGAACATTACTATATTATAAGATACGTTTTTTTATATGGTAATCTGATACAATTCAATGCTTTAAGAAAAATAAATTCATTAAAATAGTATAAAAGTTCAAATTTTAATGTGATCAATGGAAAAATTTTATGACTAAATCAAATGCAGTTGCCAAACATAATTTGTTAAATGTTTTGGTATATTTTTTTAACTTTCAAACATATTCATTATTTTTATTTTATTTTTTTAATTCGTAAACTGTGTAAGTTTTTAAACATCACTAAACTAAAAAAATCACCAAAAAACATCCATGGTCAATAACTCAAATATTAAAATGTTTTAAAAACATTATTTGACAGTTGCCCAAATTGAAAAAAAATACCCTTTTCTTTCATTCTACGCTTGGTTACCGAGACGAGTTGTGATACTTCAATGTGATGTAACTGAATTTCATGTAATAAGTAAATATAGTCAGTTTGATTTTTTCATTTTTTAAGTACAAAATTGTCTATTAAGTCATTTATTTTTTAAATTAAAATTAATAAATACAATTGATTCCACAGAAAAAACTCAAATCGTATCTATTACGTACTTTTTTCATTATTTAAAGAAATATACATCCTTTTTTTGCATTATAAATAATATGCGAACCGAAATCTTCGGAAAAAACGAAATTTAACTACTGAGTACCTTAAGTTTTTGTAAAAGATTTTCTATTGAGATGCAGCACATTATAAGTGGACATGATCAAAAAAAGCACTTGACTCCATTATAAAATTTTGTATAAATGTTTTTAGATGTAAATAATATATACATATTTTAATCATTAATTATTGAAAACAGCACACGAATCACATAAAACATCAACGACACCAAAACCCAAAATAAAACCAAGCACAATGCAATGCCCTTGTTTTCAAAATATTCTTTCTGGTATTACAGGCTTCTCTTTTTTTTCACGTACAGTCCATTTGTTTTTCACTTTACTGTTGACACACTGCGACCCGAGATGATTTCTTTTTTTCGTTCGTATTATTATTACTACGGCACTGCATGTGCTATAGTTGTAGCGACGAAACGTGACTTGTGGCGTATAACACAACATTCAATCTTGAGTAAGTACGAACCCTTATGTCAACACGCCCATGTAAGGAATATATTCGATCCAATAAACTTTAAGTCACAGCATTTACTTAAGTCAGCTTTTGCAAAAATCTATTGTGTTGTATAAATAACACGGGTAGAATAGAAGATTTTTTCCAACAATTGCCACGGAAAGTTGGAGCGTATTTTATTTTGAGGGAGCGTATTTTACTTTGAAAATATTTTTACGATACAACCGGTTGCAAAGTTTATCATTTGATAGATAAGATTTTCCCTTTTACTTTAACAAGTAAAGTCATTCAAGTTAAATTATTTAAATTTACACAAAGTCGATAAATCAACACTTTATATACGAAGTAAAGTACACTTAATGATATACTTGAATTGAATTAACAATTAGACATTCCAAATTGATAATACAAACGTTTATACAAAACGCAATATGTATATATTTTTTACAAATATACGTAAAACAGCAAATTAAATGTATTCACAATTTTTTTTTTGTTAGTATATTAAATATATGTAAAGTACATTTTAATATTTCTATCAATAATTATTTATCAACAACAATTTAAATTGTCATTAAACAGTCAAGGATCAAATATTTAGTTTTAATAAATATTGTTTTATAAAAATATTTCATTTTGAATTAAAATGTTTCAAAAATGTATATATATATATATAATCAAGCAAATAGTTTCGTTCTTAATATTATTATGATTTTGAAATGGTGTATAATTACACATTTCATTAGGCTTGGGTTCGGATGAGATACAGCTAATAAGTCCATTACAAAGCCGTTGAGTATTAGTTAACTGTTCCCGAGACAATCTCAACACCCAAAACTGACCATACAAAAAACACTATTACGCCACGGAAAACGTCTTTTAGTAAAAATGTGTTACCGTGGCGGGAGATGGTAGAAATTGTTAAGTTTATTAAATATAAACTTAACAATTAAAACAACAGCGTAAAAATGAATTATCAACTGTATCCAGAAATTAGCCTTAAAATAAATATTCAATAGGTTAAATCTTTTAAACAGTGCGTATTCTATTCTTAGTTAAAAAAAAACAATATTGAATAAAAACTTAGCTAAGATTATTTAATAAGCTACCTGCTATTGTGACAACTATACAGTACTGCATTCGCTACCTGTTGATTTTTTATGCTAACTTTTTATGAATGCAAACACTAGATGGAATGTTTTCGGTGTCTGTGTGTACTTGGCTTTGGAAAATGTATGTACATATTATACTATTATCATTTTATTTGAAAGTGTGTCTCTTACGTGGGCGTGTGTACGGATAAACACGCGTTGCTGTGTTGGTGGGTCTGTTAGCTCTTCTGCGTATTTTTGTCGAGGCGTGGAAAATTATTGTTGATTTTACGATTTTACGTAAAAGCTTTGTTTAATTACTTGCTTACATATTTTTTTAGTCTACACACTTTTCAACCTCAGATTTTTTCGTATTTTTAACGTCCACGTATTGTATTATTATGAATTCACAAAAATGTTTTTTTTATTAAAATTATTTGTTTTCAAAGCTTTGCCAATTATAAAAGAATACTCTCCTTCAGTGCATATCTTATTTACTGTTTGAGATGGTTAATATTTTTTTTGAGAAGTTTGATTCACTGTTGCAACGATAATTTCAATTGAAAAGGAAAAGAAAACAATGATCATTCTTTCTATTCAATCCAAAAAATAGTAAACTTATTAAAAAAAAGCAATCGTATATTATCACTTTTAGGGTGTTCACTGTCGATTGGTGGAAAGGCATTATTTAAAAAAATAAAATATTCATTTATACTTATTCTACTTTTATTTTAAAATATTAGCACCGGTTTTGCTTATGACCAGCATTATCAACTGATAAGAGACTGCACAACTGTAAAATTTTATTCATCCAAGTAAGAAAATATCGAATATAACATTAAAAAAGAATTACAAATGATGTTTAACTTAGTTGCATGGATTTTTGCTAGGCGTAGAAATTAATAAATTAACCTCGAATTGTTTTTCGTATGTGCATACCGGCAACTCGACGGTTTTTGCACGCAAAAATCATATTTGCACTATGAAATATTTATATAGTAAAAAAAGTATTTTGAGCAAAAAAAACAGTTTTTCTGGAAAATAGATTTATATTGAATAAAACGTACTTATTTTAATTTTATTTGTATTTCTTCGTCGTGTGGTATTTCACATAGCAGTCGGCAATATGCAATCCTGCCTTATTCACGCAGATCTTGCAGAATAGTCATGTTTTCGATCTCCCACCTGATTTTTTCTATTTGACCATACTGCACAGTCCTTCTTAGCCCCATAATTCAGGATATGTAACTTATCCTTATATAAAAATTATCGCTTAGCAGTTTACCATCAGTTTAGCTGGCGTCGTAAGATTCATCGTCGTAAGAACAACTGTTGTTGAAATTATACACTCTCGATTTTTTCGGCGACTTGTTTCTCAAGTTAATGTAATAAACTATTATTATTCATTGTAATTTGATTTAAATTGTAATATGATAATCGGCACTCGAGTAATACTACAAACTTCCAGTGCCACCGATATGGCGGCACTCGAGTGGTAAGGGTTTTAATTATAGTTTTTTTTTTTTTTTAATAAAACAACTCAAATATTCAGCATCTACTTATATTTAAATGGTAGACTCGAACAAGCATTTAACAATTTTACCTAAAGAGTTAACAGAAAAAAAAAGATTCTTTTAAAAAATTCTTATGATTTTTTTGTTTTTTTTCTTCTACCGATTACAGTATATTACAGCCAACAGATAAGTGTTCTGACTAGTGCATCCAATCCCGACATTTTTTGTAACCCCGGGATTTCTGGATAGACAATTTTTCCAATCAGCGTTTTTCGAACAGCGTGAGAGCATTTTATTTTGCTCTTCCATTGCTTGCAAATTGGATACCTAAATTTGGAACCTTCTTTTTAAGACCTCGCTCAACTTTCTGTAATTGTCTCAATCCCGGGATTAGTACTGTTACGATCCAGGGATTTCGGGATCACATAATTGAACGGGATCCCGAGGTTGGAGACCCTAGTTCTAACGTTTATATTTGTTTGAATGCATTCAAAATATGAATCTGATTAAAATTATGTTTGAATGATTGAGTAGTGAATACATGTTTATAATTCTGATGAAGAACAAAATTTACTTTACATGTTTAATATCGCACTGAAGTTTTATTAAATGCTTCTATACTTTCTTATTTCCCTAACATAACACGTAAAACCATCGAGCTTATACGAATTCAACGTTGTATTGCAGATATAATGAGATATTTTGGAGAATCACAAGAGCAGTTTTAGTAACGTTTTAAGTGTTTTTTGTCCAACTTCAGTATTGTTATAACGTTCTCATGCATTTCAATTTGATGCAACTATCTGTAAATATTACTTGTCTTCGAATACGAATTTCTCTTACTTAATTCCTAATTATTTCATAGAAAATGTCAATAATAATCCACGCTTACTCACCGTCATAGTTAATTGGCAAATTAATCAGATCTCTCAGTCGAATAAAAATATATACCCAAGATCTGTCAAATATTGGTCATACTGAATTAAGCTGTTCGTACCGCAAATTAATATTATTTTTACTGGATACCAATTATTTAATAAAAAAACTGCTCTTTCAAAACAGCTATTTGTGGTAAATACTAAGATAAATTATGATAAAAATGAATGTTTGGAGTCGTTTATGACTCTTCGGTGTCCAAACACAACAAAAATAGTTTATAATATACATATTCTTATTTTAAAGTTTGACATAATACATTATAATATCGTTTTAAAATAATTTCCTTATGCTTCATAAATACGTAAATGAAAAATTTAATTTTCACACAAAATGTATTGTTTGTCTGAAACAAAAAAAAACATCAATAATTATGATTCTTTATCTCCTTAATTGAGAGGCAGCATATATGTTTAACACAATTTATTTATATCTAATCGTTAATATGAACGCCAACCTACTTTTTTCTATCCCAAATATTTTTTAACAATCTCTTTAACTAAACATGTTGTTAATGTGAGTTATTAAGCCCATATTCTTAAATTGCGACATATACTTTCATTCTGGCCAGAACACACAAAGCCGTTGTGAAATCGATATGATAAATTTAATCCTTTAAAGTACTTATCCTTTTTGCAACCCTAATGAATATTCTGAGAGGAACTTCATGCAATGGGATAAAGTTTTCATTTGAAAAGTTTTCTGTTTCAATACCCACCTACCTACTACTCTAGATATGAGTATGCATGCAAAAACTCATAGCCAACAAATACTTTGCCTTCCGAATAATATCTTTCCTATGCTAATTCTGGGCTCACTTATCCAAAAGTTTTTAATTTGGAAGTAAATTATTCAATTTTAGGCTGAACAGTTTCAAATATCTAAGAAAACATATTTTAAATTAAAATGTTTCGAAATTTTATCTCAGTGAAAGTTTTTAAAATCAAAAAATACGAGCAATAGAGGAGGCATGGAATTAACTTCATTGATTAAAAAAGAAACTGGAATATTTAAAAAATACAATCAAAGTTTTCTTTGCCGATATAAAATTGTATACATTATTTCCCGTAGAAGATTATTAATACAAAGCCTGTTTTATTTTTATGTATATCACATTGTAAGGCAAACAATTCGAATTGTTAGTTTCTTGTATTGAAAATTGAATACAATTTAAAGAAGTTGGTCTTACTTTACCGATTATGTATAATAATGAATTTTCGAATGGATTAAAAAAAAATACAAATTAAAAAATATAAAGTAAAAATATCTTATTATTTTAATTATTTAAACGTCAACTGATAATAAAATTATTTTATTTTGAAAGATTAGGTATTAAGTAATTATTAAAAGACGGTTATTAATATAGAATAAATGCAGAATAAATGTTAAATACCCAATGTTAGTATTATTATAAACTTGCCTGTTAAAAGAAATCTCGTTAAAAGTATCCCTCGTTATCTCAAAACATCCTTGTTTCAAAATTTTCGCATTTGCTTGTGAGAAATTTATTAAAATTTTAAATAGTCTGCAAGGTCTTCATTAGTGCCAGAGTTGAGTCACTAAATTACCCCCCGGCCTAAAAAATGAACAAAACAATAACAAGACATCTGGAAACTGCTCCGCAAAACTCAAATAAAACAAACCGAATCGCAAACACTTTACTTTAATTTTCTACTGTCTTTCCGCCGTTGTTTGCATAGTTTGCTGAAAAATTACACATCCCGGTAAAAAGATATTTCTTTATTTTTTTGCGAAACAAAAAACGTTATGCTGTTATCCGCCGGATGATCTTAGGAAAAATCTTTTGTGTTCGTTTCCTTTTTTTCTTTGTCTCAATTATACAGGTGTCAAATGGTTTCTTTTGTGTATTTTACATTGAAAATTATAAATGGCGAGAGAACTTAAATATGTTATAAAATGTATGTTTACCTAGTAAATTATAGTTTTTAAGCAATTCTTACATATGACCTAAATACTCAAACTATGACTTAATTAATTTCATTATCATTTACGAATGATGAGATGTATAGATAAACGATACAAAACGCTAGACAATATTATCACATTTTACAAACATGTATGTGTCATAAAATAAAGCCGCAAAAACTTAATAGCACATGACGTGGGGTGTTTTATTCATTTCTATAACGCTACAGTGTTGAGCAATGCTGAAAACAATGTTTCTCAAACAGATTGCCAACATTTATTTATTGATATTTTTTCTTCAGTAATTTTTAGTTTTAAAATGAGTCAAGATCATTAATTAAATCATAAATATTCTATAAGTACTCTTTTCTGTTGATAGTTTCGTATGTATTTTAAATATATTTGATTTATTATAATTTAAAAAAATATTTATTTAAAAATTACTTATGCGCATTAAATGTGTTCGAATGTAATTTTTTAATTACAATTTTGCCTACATATATCATGTTTTTCATTTTTGTTGAACAAAATACCACTTTGAGGTTCCGAAAATGGTATCTTTTAAAAATCCAAATTAAAAAATGATGTGTTGCATAATGGAGAAAGAATAATGTTGTTTTATGCTAAGTAGCTTTGCACTCTGTGGGAATATAAATTTATATTGGTTGTGATTGGCGTGAACGAAAAAATGATTAAAAGTGACGTTAAGGTTTCTATGAACCATATAGTGATTTAATATATAATGTATGTTATGCATATATCACTCAAACAGAACAAAGTATTTTACACGACGCAAATTTTAGAAGACACGAATAAAAAATTCTGTCTAGTATACGATTGTATAGATTATTATTTTTCGTACCAATACTATGGGAAATGGGAAAAAAAATATACTGCATGTACAGAAATAACAATAAAAGAAGACTAATCGGATTGCTTTAAGTTAAAAAAACAAAGGGGTAACATCAAATTGTAATGCGAGATTGTGCTACATGGTGTGTTTTTTCACTGAACATATCAAATACTCATTTTCGACAAAGTTGTGGGGTGTGAGGTGTTGTTTTATCATGAGCGATATATATGAATGATATATGTGAGTGATAAAAGCTTCCTCATAACGAGTTATTAGTTTTGGATTCAAGTCTTGGCAAGTTCATATTTAAAAAAATAATATTAAAAATGGTGATGGTGATGTCTTTTTTTTACCAAGTTGATATGATTGGTTTTAAGAAATCTCATCTTGTTTTATTATGTGATTATAAAAACAAATTACATGTTGTCTTGAAAAACTCATGCTTAAGTCGGTTTTCCTTACATACTCTAAAAACAGGTTGACAGCCAGATAAAACACTGGTTTTGCATGTGTGATGACAAAAAAGAACAACTTCAAAGTTAGATAAGTTAACAGGTCAACTCTTTTGAATATTTTTTTCCTGGATAGAGCTGTTTTTAAAGTGTGATGAAATATAAATACATCGCTGATATTTTAGTTATGTAACCAATTTACAAATGTTATATTGGGAAAAAGTTTTTTTTGATTTTCAGCCTTTGTAAACAATATCGACTGTAGAAAAGAAAAAAGACATAACCCAAAGTTTTTTCAAAACATTTTTTTTTCGATAATCACAATCTATACAGCTTAATACACATTCTATCAAAGGGATGTAATCTGAAAATGCCAAATTAGTATCTAAATTTAGCTTTTAAATTTAAAAAAGAAGGGCATGTGGAATTTTCAATCAATAAAAAAGATTGAAAGAAAGAAAAAATATTTAATGAATATCAGATGAATTCAATTCAAAACCAATTTATCAGACTCCATGCACTAAAATTTTGTGTATATTGCATAATTTGCCTTGGGCCCAAAATTATCAAAAACGTTTTCTGTGTCTCCTGTAAAAATTGTTATGTGTGGGTTACGTCCTTTTTCTTTTCCACAGTCGATATATTATCGAGATATTTTTCAGCGCGACTGATGGTTATAGTCGTCTCAGCATTCTCAGAGAAGAACTAAAATATGTATAAATGAATAGTGAAATTCTCAGTATAGCAAAGTTTGAGTGACACTGTTTTTAAGCGAGCCCAATATTCTATATAATAGTGCAGTGTGAAGCAAGTTGCGCCCCATTATTTTGCTAAGTGCATTGCACGAAGCTCTCGTCTCACAGAAAATTAATACACTAAGCATGCAATATCTAAATGTCCGACATTTAACGCAAAAGTAGCGTCCCTCATTTAACTATAGGCTAGCTAATGAAACTGTCCAAAGCATTGTCAAGTTGCTCTCTCGCTCGGATGCAAATTTATTACTTACTTTTTGTACCATTTACCTAGTTCAACACGTCTTTGTAAACTTTCATGTGACTAATCCAATTTAAAATTAAATAAAAGTTTACTGAATGAAATTATTTACCCAAAAGTAGCTGGAGCTTTTGCAAAATGTATATTTCATTTGAATCGTTCAAACTATTATATATTGAACGCCTGAAGATGCCGAAAGGCGAAACCCGGGTCGTTAGTGACAAAATCTGTGAGAATGTACATAGTTTGAACGATTCAAATTTAATATTGAAATTCCACCAAGCGCCTTCAGTCGAAATCTTAAATTATATGTATATTTCATTTAAACTTTTTTTTTAATGACAAAACAGTTCATTTCAGTAAATTTCGTGTTGCTTTATTTTCCTTCTGGTTTGAATCGATATAGTTATCAAATTTATCAGGTGTAACGTATTGAATTTCACATTACAACGTTAAAAGTGTTTCCAAAATGTAGTTTAATTGAATTGTAATGACAATTCCTAACTGATTTTATCTCAATTGCACAAACGTCACTTGCATATTTAGGTCAATAGATTTTTTCATTTTTTTCATCAAAACTCGTGATAAATAATTATTTTTTTCAATGCTTTATATTCGCTTTATGTACTTAAAACCCAGCGGTGCGGCGTGAAATAATTTGATTAATTTGCTATAATTTGTTAGAATTCACATTTCCAATAACAAAACAATTTCATTCTGATTTATTAAAATTGGTTCTATACTGAAAACATTAATTTATTAAAACCATTCAATTAATCAAATATACATTTAGTAAACAGGAAATGGAACATGCGAACTCAATAAATGCCCGATAGCCGCAAATTAATGGTAACGAATTAATATTCGTCATAAAATTTAAAACAAACTCTACGGAAGATTAAATTTTTATTGATTATTAACTAAACTCTAAATAATATAGTTATTTTAGTTAGAATAACGACATTTTAAAATTCGTCTTTTTATCACAAACATATGTTTTTTTTTCTTAACTGTTACACATGTTAATAACATTGTAAATATTCTATACAGGGTTTCATCTTTTAAGTCTAGTTTTGATACGTCAATCGGCAAATGAAACAAGAAATCTTCGGTCCAAAACTGCAGATAAATATTTGGGTAATTTTTCCAAAGTTGGGCTGAATATAAACGAATAGGTCTCACCAACATTACAAATTCATAAAATAAAAATCACTGCAGTAACTATGTCATGTCAATAAAATGATATTTTTTTTACAAACAAATATGTAAAAAAAAAAAAACTTGTAGCCTTACTTGTTCGCAAAAATTTAAAAACAAAATAACTGAAAAATGTTCGACAAATTAAAACTCAAAGATTCCGTATTTAAAATGATCGTCACTTATTTTAAAGATTTAAATGTTTCGTTAATGCCTCTTACATATTAAAATTAATCTTCAACATTCGAAGAATTCGAGAAAAAATTTTGAGAGCGTAACTAATAAAGTAAATCATTTTTTTTAATTGAAAAAATACACATTATATTTAATGTTTTACCCAATATTTGCTCCATTAAATTTTATTATCCCTGTTAAAAACATCGGGATTTGTATGCGAAGCATTTCCAGTCTATATAAACAATGCAAGAACACTTCACTGGATAGCTTGTTTGCTACGTTTCTCAATATACCATCCAATGGAACCAAAAACGCTAATAGCACTCTATCCTTCAACAAACCGTCAGGGTGAACCCAAAGGAAATACTAGCAGTATTGTTTTACTAACAAAATTTCACCCCACTACCGCATATATTGTTACGGCAGTTTATTTTTTCTAAACATTTTATTAATCACGGGGAATTCTAAATAAAATTAAACAATATCAATATAATTTAGGATATCGACTGAGGATGATTCAAATCAATAAAACTTCAGTCCTGAAAATCAGTATCATTCTGTTATCATTATTAATTAATATTTAAACTATATTTCTCAAACAAAAGAATACGTTGACATCAATATCAACTTAATATTGAAATAAATTTAGATAAACTTTAATTTAGTTATTTGGCTTAAGGAAAGTAAGAATATTTATTTTTTTATATATTCAAAGATACAAAAAGTAAACATATTTTTATATTTTGTGTATATCCAGTGTTCAGTTTTGCCTAACCCTGGGTCGTTAATGAAAAAACTAATGGATACACATTTGAACGATTCAAAATTAATTCATTTTTAAAACATTTTTAAATAAATGTATTCAATTTGTATTGTATCGTAACAATATAAGATTTTATTTAAATATGTATACAATTATATTCAACTCAATAAAATAATGAAAACCTTTAATGATCTTCAAGACCAAAGCTTAAAGTATCTAGTGTGCATACTAATAAATAATCCGTTTGTCACGAAATTCAAACTATTTTTTAAGCAAATATTTAAATCATCTTAATATCACTTATAAATTAGTAGCAAAACTGTGCAAAAAGTGCAGCTTGGACTTGGAGTTCTTATTTCCCAACTTCATTGAAAATCTGACTTAATTTAAGCATTGAAGCTTTATCTTACACCAAACATGTCTTCAAGCAAAGTGGCCTCCATGGCCATTAGAAAAAGCCATACATTCCATTACGGACGAGCGGGAATGACCATTCATGTCCATTCCTTTGCATTACTTGTATAAGTAAGTGCGCGTTCCTTGTTCTTGTTGTTTCTACTGCCACAAGAATAATGGGTAGTCAAGAGGCAAGTTCAAAAACAGTTCGTCCCTGGACAAATCCAAGCGTTTTAACATGGTTTTGTTTTTGAATATTAAAATTCTTTTTTTATTCAGAAAATTTAGTTTTGGTGAGATTTCTAGTATAGCAGAACTTCGATATATACATAGTTATCGTTTTCCTATGTTTCATAATTTATATAGTCCTGGTAAATAAGAACTGTATAAAATAATACCAAATTTATCGTTATTGTGAGAGACCCGTCAGTGATTTACTGCAATAAATAACTTTTTTGAATTAGAAGGTTCATACAAAATATGTATAATGCGTTTGGTGAATATCAACAAATAAGCCACATTTAGATATAGTATGACATACATGTGTGAAAACTGATTTACCCTTTAAAGGCTTGGCTTCCAAAAAGACAACATTGCGCTTAACAGTGCGCTTTGGTGTCAAACAAACTCTAGATGTTAATTTACGATATATAAGAAGGATTTAAAACAGTGTAACAAATTTCAAATAACATTGAAAGGCACAACATGCATTATTTTTGTTAGTAAATTTTCTTTTACGTAAGAAGAAAAGCTTTTTCACTGATTGAAGCCTTTCCAGTATCTTTGTAAAGTAACGTCAATACGTTAAGCTTTCAAAAAATAAAACACTCGTTGTACTAATTCCACATTTATCAATATGTACACTAACGGTTTTTCTGACCATGAGCATTTTCAACTGATGATGAGCAAAACCGGAGTTTTTTTTATTATTTTAATTCATCTTCACCAAGTATTGACAGTAAATATTTTGAAGAAAAAAACCAGTTGCTTTATTGTAAAATTTGTAAAATTATATAAGTATAAAATAGATATAATATTACTTCAATTGCTGGTAAATAATAAGCCATACAAAACTAAATATTTTTTTCAAATTTCTATATTATAAATAAATATCCAGTATTTTTTTTTTGAATTATATCTGTAAAAAGAATGCTAATTTTTATTTTGCAGTAAAAAATACTAGCGTTATCAAGTAATCATCATAGTAACTAACCATAGCACAATTTCAATGGAGATATCATGCATATAATAATATTAACTCGTCTTACAATACAGTCATATCTAGTACCTTTTATATTTTTTAAATTGTGCATGAAATCCTACAATTTCTTTGAGTTGTTTGCCAATCGTTTGAAGTCAGTGAAACTCCAAAAGCTGGAGCTTTCTTCCTTTGGAGGTACTTCTGAACTTACGATACTTAGGTCGGTTCTTTCTCAACGACGGTAGGTTATACGGCAAGGAAGCGTATGCTTAGTTTCTGAATTGAAGGATGTATAAAACTTCTTATTGATTTGAATAGTTTACTGAAGTAGAACTTTTTATTGTGTTCTTCATATTAAGGTCGTTATTTGAGTTGAATAAAGTAAAGTTGTTTTACACCCAATCGTTTACTCTCACTTTTGTGAGAA
The DNA here is from genome assembly GCA_031772345.1 of Himalopsyche anomala. Classification (NCBI taxonomy): domain Eukaryota; kingdom Metazoa; phylum Arthropoda; class Insecta; order Trichoptera; family Rhyacophilidae; genus Himalopsyche; species Himalopsyche anomala. The sequence continues at coordinate 8,201,824 of CM062844.1, read as the reverse complement.
CTCTATTAATCTCATTCGCTCAAAGACATTATCTTAATGAATCCAGTGGTTAAATATTTTAAAGAAATATGTTTTAATATTAAAACAAAACACACTTTTTAAACAACTTCTTTATGTTTTTATAATAATAAGGGTTTGATCAAACTTCACGTGATTAGCGAGACGAGACTATGGATTGCATTGGTAGAAGAATATATCAATACTGGTATTGGATTTACAAAAAAAGTTAAGAAAAACAAAGAAGTACTTTTGGATCTCAATACTGGTCGAGTAAATTGCAATTGGTATTTGGATATTTTATATTAAATACAGTCATAAACATAATCATGACCGGGTAGTTTTTAGAAACAACTAACGGTTCCTAAAAATAATAATACACCATTAAATGAGGTCATCAATTTTGGAACATATCAATAATGAAAAACTCAAAAAATATTTCAATTCGTTTTGAGCCAAATTTTATTGTAATATATGATGATTTCTATACATTCAAAATTACGGTTTGAATATTTTTGAAAACTAAAATACGGGTATTTTGAAGTTGAAAAAAACACAATGAATTCTGCGATCACGGTTTTGGTAATACTGGTATTGCGATACATAAGTAAGGCCAATCATCACTAAAAAATATAAGAATTTTCGAATAATTGAATATTATTTTGGAATGGTTCAATTTCTCACTTTTTTTCTCAGTCATCAATTCAGAAATAATTGTATCCCGAGTCTCTAAAAACTTACATGCTTATATAAAAAACGGGTAAGGGGCACGGAAAAATATGAGACTCAAAAGAGGCCACGGGCCTACAAAGGATGATAAACTATGGCTTAGGCCACCGATCAGTTATACAATAGTTAATAATTCAGTTTAATTACTACTAACTATACATCTTGTTCAGTCATATAATACAATAAACATTCAAAACATTTTAAGTCCCTAGTGTGAAATATCTTTTGAGTGTCCCATTCATATGAAAACTTTAACATTACCTTGTCCCCACTCGTGTGTAATTATATTAAATGGAAACATTTTTTTTGCTCTTAGAGACTCGTTCGTTGGACAAAGTTTTCACATTAAACTATACTACGCTATGACAGTTCAAATGTTTTTGGCGCGGAACGGTTTCTATTCTAATAATATGCAAAAACTGAACTCTTTCTATATCGATTCAAGAAATCTCTATAAAAAGGACATTGAAAACACTTTGCCAAGATGGAATTTTTAGTTTGAATATCTTTTTTAGACTTACCTTTCCTTATTACAGCAATTGATAAATTTATATTGAATATTTTTTTTATTTTTCATCAACAGAATGTAGTGGGCAGCAATTATATTGTTCTAAGTAATCACAACAGCAAAAACAGCTTTTTTATATGAATCTATGTTATTCTGACACTCATAATTTTATTGAGTTAATTGCCTGCCTATAAATCTATATAAATGTATTTTGTGATAAATAAAATCGCTGTTTTTTACAAACTGATATTTAAAATAGACTATTTGAGTGATTCCAGTGAAAAAAATATTTTTAAGAGATAGAATATTGTGATGTTATCGAAAAAAGACATTTAGTTAGCTCATTAATTTTTAAATGCCACATTTAAGGATATAACAGGTAAGAATATGAAACTGTATGATATCCATTTTTGTTTGTAACTTTGACTTATTTGTATGAAAGCTACTTATTAAAGCAAAATACACATTTTTAAATCATTTTTTACTATTACTCTACAGTAAAATAATTTTGAGACGTTCTTACGTCAATAATATTTTACTGTTAAAATAAGGGATTGATAAAAAAATTACCTAGTTGATTTTTAAGATAAAATAAAAGTTCTAATATTTTATAACTGTAATAAAGTATTGGCTGAACATCGTTCAACATAATGTTAACATTAAGCGAAGATGTTTGTGTCTATTTCACCTATTTTAATATTATATACCTTTACGAAAACGTCTATCGCTAAAGTCAGCAACCGTATTATTTGAAATTTTATACTGCATTTTACGCTGGTACGTTTCACAAATAATACGAGTGGCTGCAAAACATCATTGCACTTGACTGCATTCTTGTATTGCGGTTTCAGTTGCAGGGAAAGAACGCTAAAACCGACTTCTGTTTTCTATCAAAGATTGTCCGAACGACGTGGCCAACAAAACCAAAACCAATGACTGAGAAGCTATTTCTACCAAAAAGTATATTCACTAGATAGCTTGGAACATTTTTTCGAAATTGTCGGTATCAATATTGATTCTTCATCAATAAGTAAAATGTTTGTAATCTTAATCTGTAATAAATACTTACGACTAACAGCAACTCACTGTAGAGCAACAAGATTAAAAATAGTTGTAACCAGAATGAATTTAAAAGAATATTCGTATTTCAATTCTTATAATATCTCAATATAAGTTTTTTTCTACGAGAACTGTTTGTTGATTTTTATGATCCTTTCATAACTGGGTGTAGCAATAGGGATTAGTTTACCACTAGTCATGTTCTATTCTTATCCTTCTTTTCCTACTACGCACTTTGAAAAAAGTGAGGTTGAGCGACTGAGTAACAAACAGTTCTCGTAGAAAAAACTTCTGTTGAGATACCTCCACTAGGAGGCAATATGCTCCACATTGGGAGCGAACATGGATAAAATAATTATGAGATAATATTAACATGTAAAAGCACACAAAAAATATCTTATTGCTAACATTTGCAATTCTCACTTAATATGGCGTATAAATTGATTTTCATTTAAATAAGATTTCGTCTTACTCATTTAAACATCATTATAGATTATAATTCGTAACTATGTCACTTAAGGGGTATTCTAGTGTAGAGGCACGAATTTTGTGTGTTTTTTAGAGCTCTGTAAAAAATAAAAAAATAAAAATTTTAGCATCCATTTTTTACCATTCGTTTATTTATATTTTAAAAATAAATAAAAAATAAAAATCAAAACTCGAAAAGTTATCGGCTGGTAAAGAGAGGGGCCCAAAAAAAGGTGGTGTCCTGACGTACACGATTCCAACCTTTCTGGTCATCTGATTTTTTTTTTATAACGGATTCTTAATAAATAAAAATGTCGCTATAGCCCCTACCTCGAAGAAGTAAAAAAAAAATGTTTCAGAAAATGGCAGCCGTTTGAAAAAAAATGAATTTTTATGTTTTTTTTAACAGTTTCAATTTTTTTAAAAATAGTAAAAATATATTTTTCAATTAAATCTGCTACGGGCTATAGAGAGATTATATGGAAGGTTCACACAAAATTTCAAATAAATTATGTACGTAAGCTTGAAAAAAGTAGTTTCGAGAAAAACGCGTTTAAAGTTTTGAGTTTCGATCTGTTCCGGTCCGATCAGCTTAGTTGCTGCGTCACCAAAATCGCTGTAACTCTGTAAATAATTAAAATTTTGGAAAATCCTTTTGAGGACATACTTTCAAATGTCTAAACTTTAGAAAAATATAAAAAAGAAAGAATCGATTTTTTCAATTTTCTACACTAAAATACCCCCCTTAAGCAATATAGCAAAGGCTTATTCTTTTAAACTCGTAACAGCCCAAATCAAAATTTATATACCAGTCGTCTAAATATATTTTTATATTATGATAGCATACATTTAGTTTTAGTATATTGTAAAAACAAAAAGCAGGCATTAAAAATAATAGAAATGTTGTTCGATTCTATAAAAAATTATAGCACGCATTTGAAAGTGAATGTTTTCGTTGGAAAAAAAACTATTGCGGTGTCATCTCTTATTTTCATGTCTTGTGATTTTGTTCTTGGAAAATAGATATCCTAGGTGTAAATCTTTGTCTAAAAACATACCAAGTCTGCAAAAACAGCAGCTATAGAGTCGAACGAGCTATGTTTTATTCAGGAAATAATAAAAAACATACATGATATGACTATAGCTAGCATTACATGTAATATGATAGCTGGTACGTTGGAACCTATTACGTGTTTGCCATAGCTTGGAAAATATCGTATCGTGTTTGAAAAAAATAACTTCGAAGACTGAAAACATTGTTACAACATCACAATGTTGTTTTTCGTTTTAGTATAATACTATAGCGATCAGAAATAGATATTTTTTCTTTGCAAATTCTAAACAACAACTTCAATCGTGTAGGTCAAATGATGTTAATAAAATAAATATGTAAAAAAGCAATCACGATCGCGTTTTTGGACTCGCGACTCTTTCAAGTAGCAAAATTTTATTTTTTAATAAAAGTATGATGCGTTATTATGGATGTCATCATAAAGTCTTACTCCAAATCAGTAAAAAAGTGAAAATTACCAATAACTATTTCTGTAATAAAATTATTAAAAAATTCAATGCTTAGACTAGTTCTAAAATCAATATTTTTTGGTTAAACGAAAATAATATTATTGTTGGAAAAAAGAAAAAAAAATATTGTTGGCTGCATTCTTGTGAAGAATTGATGAAAACATACATAGTTGATATCAATTATTTTCTAAGTGGTACTGGTCTATGTTAAAGAGTCCAAAATACATTTTAGGGCAACATGAAAATAGTCATGCTTTGAAAAATTTATACTCTGAAGTGATTTAGTTTACAGGTGTGTTATATGTTTAAATTTTATTAGTTTTTGGTATTGGCGATGTAAATTTTTGCGAAAATCAAGTCAAAAATTCAAAATTTCCGAAGCTCATTAAGTGCCTTAGAGGTTTGAGCGTTTGGCAATTTTAGCAACACAGGGGGATTCGTTTATTGTATGTGTTTGTTGGTGGAGAACAGGGGTGACAAATAGGCAATTTAACCTCCTTGAGAGTCTTAAGATTTTCACAGGCAATTTGTCCCCATATAATGAGTTCTTTTCGACGTTTTTCCGCGCAGCACCACAAACATTTATCGTTTAACTTAAATATTTATTCTCTTGTCTTTTTATGCGTTCACCATTTGTTTCTTGACATTTTATAGCGAATGACAAATGCTATCCATTTCGCAAAACGGAAAGACCTAGACAATTAAAAAGTCTTTATTTTTTACCTAATTCAAATAAAAACTTAAATGGATGTTTGCCAAAAATACCAATGCCAATAAATTTTCGATGTTTATTTAATATAATGTCATTTTTATCTTGAATAACATATTATTATCCAAACAAAAATATGAAATATATTTCAATTAATATAAAAAGTTTTTTTTTCGGTATTTGACTTTTTCAATTATTTTTCCATTTTCAAAAGTTTTACTTTACCCTTAATAATAAATAATTCTTATAAATGAGACATAACATTTTTTGTCAATAACTTTGCAATCAATTTTTCGCAAAAACTAATATTCATCACACTGAATAAGTAAGACCGACTGAAAATTAAGTTTTAATTATACGCAATCTTTCAGCAAAAGCGCCCTATGATCAATTTCCGATTTTTTTTAAATAATCTAAAACTGTATTATGTGACGATCTTGGATGTTTGACTACGCAAATAAAAACTTTCAAAGAATGATTTTTACATATGAATATTAATAGATTTTTATGTTAATATTCCGTTTTGATAAACTATCCTATCCTTAAAACGGGAAGTAAATATAGGGAAAAGTTTATAAATTACTTTCTTGCCCTTATCGGAAATACTGTTTAAGCGAACGAATTACAGTCAAATCACGTGTTAAAATGCTCAAAATTAGCCTATAAATAATATTTTTAATTGAAAACGGACAGTATTGCATATATATCAACTGTGGAAAGACATACTGACGTAACCCACATTTTTTTTCTGTAATATCGATATATACAACTCAATACACGTTATATTAAAATTCCCAGCAGTGATTAAAAAAAAAAAAGAAATGCTTTTGAAAATTCCGTCTAAGATAAAGGTTTTTCTTTTCATCTTAATAAATTAATATTAGATTGAGTTAATTCAACACCACTTTATTAGTCTTCGGGCACTTCAAGGTTGTGCATATTTTATATTTTGACTTTGATCCAAAATCATCAAAAAAATGTTATTTGTGTCTCCTGTAAAAATTGTTGAGTTAAGGTTACGTTCTTTTGCTTTTCCACATATTTTGAATATTCGCTTTTATAGAAAAATAAAATGTTGGTGTAAAGGCATATTTATCAAAGTGTTACCGAAATTCAATGAGTCAATTAAATCAACGTCAAAAACAGCAACCAAACCTGTGCTTATTTCGTTTTGCATAGACATTCAAGTTTGCGCTTACAAAATCATAAAAATAATTATTTTAAAAATAAAAGAAGAGAATTTCATTGACAATAAAAAAAAATACCGTCTAGCAGTTTATGCCATCAACCAATGTTTTTGTATTTAATAGAATAAATATTTATCATGAATATGTATGTACATAGATTCACCTTTTCTCTCTCTAGTAACGTGAAAACAGGACATTTAAATTTTAAATTCCCGACAGACTCACGTTTCATATCCTTTTGCTCTTTATTCAAAAACACTTCGGGGTCTAAAATAAATAAACAGTGGGAAAAAAATATGAGTTAAATCATTCAAGAAAAAAAAAGTGATACCCAATCAGATGTGACCATGTTCAATTTGTATAATAAATCATTAAGTAAAAACAGTATGCAATTAGTAAAAAGAATAAAACATATATTTAAATGTTACACAACTAGGTATGTGATATAATATTCAAATTTTTCGGCTTAGCAATGTAGCATTTTTCAAAGGAGTTATTTTGAAATTTATCAAAAGTGAAAAGTCCATCAGTTGGGTTGGTGATTTAGGTTTTATAAATTGTGTTTCTTTTCAATAATAATATACAGTTAACATCATTTTAACAATAAGTATATTTATTAAATTTGAATCGTTCAAATTTAATATTGAAATTCCACCAAGCACCTTCAGTCGAAATCTTAAATTTAAGTATATTTATACTTTCTTATAACTTTATAATTTATAAATTAAAAAGAAATAATTTTAAATATTTATGAAATAATGTATTAATGTATCAATATTGCGACACGGATTCACTGATATCATTCATTCAATTACAAAAACAATATTTTCACTTGAGCTTGCTATTTTTGGCATAAGTGCGTCATTTAAGTTTGTAAATCTTGAACAGAAAGGGTTAAAAGTACTTACGTATTAAAAATACACAGGCGGGAAATGCCACTCATTCATGTTTTGCTTTCCAATACGGCGGAAGAAGTCTGTTTGTTTACGAAATTTTGTGGTTTGTTTTGATTCATAGCTTTATTTGAAAAAGGTTTTTATCAAAAAGACAAAGTCGTCGATATTTAAATATGCTTCTGGAGATGAACAGTAGAAACCATATCATTTAATTAAGACAATTTTTAACGTTTTCCTACACGCAAATCCAAATCATTTTTAGCGGTCATTGTTTAATTGGAATTGAAATGAAAAATATATTTTTAAGCATGTTCACTCATATGATATATGAAAATCACATGATGAGCACCTTAGATTTATTTCAAAGAAAATTGTTTGTCAGTCAATTTCTCAGACTTTCAGGAGGAGTAAAGAAAAGTTTGTATTTTGTTTTTCAACTCTTCCGTTTTTAGTTTTGAACAAACTGTGAGTATCGACTTATAAATACACCACGTAAAACATTTTATTAGTGTACATTTGAATATTTGAACATTTTACATCAATAGCCAGAAAGTAGTGCGTTGAAAGTAATTGACAACTAACCTCTTGTAGCGAATGTAATATATACGAACAAGCTAAATATCGATTATATATTATTGCATTATTTAAAGACTTTAATTACCTTTACAACTTGCCATCATTTTCCGTAATATTGTTTTATAATAAATTTAATGATTGACAAACTAATATTATTGATTAAAAATAAAAGTTTACAATCACATAACGCTTGAACAAATGCATACAAAATATGCTAACCAACATAAATTAATTTTCAATCATTGAAGCAATGCAACTCTTTTTTGGATGTATTAACGGTTTAATAAAATTTTATCGTTTTTTTCTTAATTCTCTTGGTGATTAGAAGAAAAATGTAATTTCCAACTTTGTATTTTACTGAATATGGCTTCGCATCTCTCACCCATTTTAAAAGTAGAAAAGGTAACAATGCATTTTTGGTTTTGAATTATTTTATTTTTTAATATCAAATTTAATTAAAATCTTACTGGATATTTATCTTCATTTTAAACTAAAAAGATAACTGTTAAAACTGTGTAAAAGTAAATTAATTTCTTTTTTTTCGTATATGTATTGAGAAAAACTTTCAATATGTTATTGTATAAACAGGTAAACATCTACTTAAACTTAATGTGTCGTCATGTCTTGGTGGAAAGTTATTTAATTCCTTAAAATAATACTTTTTAATAATATTTCCAAATTTGTAGTAAAAATCGGACCGGTTTCGCTCATTAATAGCATTTTAAAATTGTAATGCAAAACAGGTCTTGTTTTTTTTTACAAAATGTCGAATAAGCATAATAAAAAAATGATTCATCAATTTGGAAAATACATTATATATATTTTCTGATAAACCCTTCCATAAACAACTTTGAGAACTTCCTGCTATCAATATATTTTAAATAATTTCTTTAACCAAAATAAAAATATATCATTCAGAGTGTGTACTTTTTCACATGTTCTACCACTGACGACCCGTGATTTTTTTCCTGTCAGTATTTTCAGGAAGTCAAGGACACGGGTAAACTCAACCTGACAGTTTGCTAACAGTTCTCTTCATTTATTTATTCATTACAAAATAATTAGGGAATTAACAAATTCACACCAACATTTTTTTAAGAACTATATTGTAACTTAATTTATAAAAATCTTTATGTGTTTACTGCCAATAAAAGACATGTCCACTCTCAACGTAAAGCGTATAGCCTCTTTATGGCTGTATCTCAATAGACTTTTTTTGTGAGAACCACTTGTTACTCAGTAACTCAATCTCTCTTTTTTGCAGAGAGTAGAGATAGTAGAACTTGACTAATGGTTTGCCAATCACTCTCACCGTACCCCGGTATTTTAGTATTAGAAGGTCGAGATGGATTTTTTTTACACCACAAATTATAGTTACTACACTTATTTAATAATATCAGTTATAATTTAACTCAAACTATCAATTTAATACAAAAATATAAATAGTCCGCTTAAATGATTAATGAATCGATACGACACATTAAATATGTTTATTCTTAATTGAGTTTTATACAATTACTTTTAAAATGTTCACTGTCAATTATTAACGGAAAGGCATCTTATAAAAAAGTAAAAGACTATTTTACTAATAATTATCAAGTTGTGAAATCAAATGTTCAACTCAAATCAATTTTACGGTTGATTTATTCTCTGCTATATCGAAGAATAGTTTTTTTGTAGTAAATATTGGGAAAAGATCCCTTTAAATCACTTTATCGTCACCTTCTAAGTATTTGGCTTCATAAATAATTGACACGGAAACGTCTATAAAACAAAGTTATTCTTTTGAAATGTGGCCTACATTTTCAAAATGTTGTTATTAGCAATGTGTCAATATAATGTGGAGTACGCCAGTCGGCCCTGTCGTTAAATAGGTCCTTATGTTATAGAATTTACTACCATAGAGTTATAGAGGTGCACGTTTCGAGTTATAAGGCAATCTTTTATGTGCAATAGCATTTTCATCTCTTATTAGCCTTATTTTACCTTCGTAGTAGTATCTAATGGATACCACAAACAAACATTAAATTTGATCTTTTAAATTTCATATTTGTCACGGATATTATTAATATAATATACACACACAACTCGGTAATATTTAAGATAATTTTAGTTTAACATTATTATTCTGGGATTTGTATGAATTTAATTATAATTATCATTTAATGCCTTACGCAATTTTGAATTACCTCGCTTAATTGCGTATTTGATCCCCAATTATTTGAATACTTATTATATGCTATTTACAATAAACATTTAGTTATTCAACCACAGGTGATTGCTATCAATTTAATTCATTATTTGCCTGAAAAAATATAATTACCGTTTTATGCAAATGATATTTTAGACAATTGTTTGTTACTTTACACTCATAAAAAAATAATTAAAATGTTCATAGCTTCAGAATTGATGTATATTTTTAATTACCAAAGTTTCATTTTTTTTTAATACGATTCAAAACGAAAATGGCTGAGGATTATTTATTAAAATCTTGAATATTTTGCACGGTTGTTGATACATAATAATAAATCATTTACATGACCTTACTTTATGTTAAAAAATAAAAAAAACAATTATTAATATAAATAAAGTATTAATATATGTCATCAGTTGAATAAATGCAGTTTTTAAATAAGGTTATTCAAAACATATTGTTATAAGCCATGCCAAGCGTACATATTAATATTGACTATAATTTTAAAATAAAATTCTAAGGCATTCAAATAAACTTTTTTTTTCCGAATGCTTTACTAATTACAGTATTTATCCCTGTCTTTTTTTCTTTATCGCAGAGTCGTTTATAAATAAATAATCATAAATATTTAAAAATCCATATCGAAGATTTTTATAAACAATGAACGTCAAAAAGTGATTAATAAACAAAACATAAGTTTATAAATTAAAAACTAATATGACTTCAACACTCATCTTAAAATAAAATTCATGCAATTAGAATAGTATGTGCACGTTATTATCTGAACACTTTATGCAATAAAACTACTTATACGTTACGCGAAATATCTTTAGATTTGGTTTATAATTCGATAGATTTATTTATCAGTGAATGGTTTTAGTAATTTGCTGACAAATTCATTCGAAGATATTCCACAGCGCAAGCGTGAAATTTTTACTCACTGTCATTAATAACCTTGATACAGCTGCGGGACTGACGGTGCGACAAGGGCTACCATTATTTTTTTTAATAAAAATGTTAGACTTTATAAATATTTTTGAAGAAGTGTTTGGCAACACAACGTTTTAAGTATTATTTTATCAATGGTAACAAGTGCTGTATTTTGATACAACACTTGTTACACAACATTGCCTTAACTTTAAAATATATTCATGTTTAATTAGGCGACCAGTGAAGCTTTACAAAATTCGGAATTCTTTCAGAATTCTTTTAGAATGTAGACAGGACAAAATTAGTTATTTTTTCTCAAGATACATTCATTACATTCATTCTTAGCGACTCATGTAATCCGACAAAATCATGAAAGCACTTTAATTGTTTAACATGACAGTGCACATATGTTAAATAACTTTCCAATCGTAAAAAAGGCCAAATTAAATAATTTTGTGGTATTACTTGCTGAGTCAGTTGCGTGGTTCAGTAGTCAAAGTCGTTGGCTTTGATCATAGGTCACAGGTTTGAACTCCAGTAACTACAGTTTTTATAGTTTGGTTTTTAATCGATTTATGGATGTTATATCTTGAATTCCCCCCTCCCACTCATCCTATCATTAAAAAATGTTCTAACTATTTGTCTTTTCCTAGCACTGTCACTACTCTCTGTGAACAAAAAAATCATTTTAAGCAACTGAGTAAAAAGCAGTTTTCGTAGAAACTCTTCTGTTGAGATAAAATCCATTAGGGGTCCATATTCTTCACATTGGAAGCGGACATGGTTTTAAATGAATTTTCCTACTCAGTAGTAGGGACTCTGTGTCGAAGCGTCCCGGGACTTTTCGGGTTTTTTGCTGTCTTAAGTCCCGGGACTTTTTTGGAAAATGTCCCGGGAATTGTGACTGTGATTTATAATGTGCTAATAACATGTACATTTTAATTTTGAAAAAAACAGTTCTTGTGGATAATTAACAAAACCTCAAAAGGTCTGATGTGTATTGAATGAAAGCAGACACGACATGGTTGGAACGTGACCCTTACCTGGGGTTTTAACAAAATTAAGTATGCATATATAAAAGGGATCTGATAGAAAAACAGATGTTTGGGATTTATAAATTCGTAGATGTTTCAAACACCATGTGTTTATATATTGTTATAACTGTAGCAAAAGAAAATAACAAAATATTAAAAGTAATTGTTCAAACCTGATGTCGTTTTATGTGCAAATGTTTATCACTATTTCACAAAGATACCAATGCCTCAATAGGACAAAAAAGGTCTAAAAGCTGTATTGTGAAGTTACAGTCGTAAATTTACTCCTGACGGCGGCTTCATTGATATTTTTTCATGACATGTACCGTTATCATTCCTTCTTAGTAAAAAAATAACCGTAAGCATTGTAAATATCCATCACATTAAAAAAATAATAATTATTAAACATTTTATTAAAAAAACGCGATTTTTACTACTGCGTACTTTCAAAAGGCGTGTATGTAATACATAAATTCATACATATATGCAAATATTTAATTTTAATAAACTTATAATTTTATTGAAAAGGAAATAAAAGTCTCGAGTCCCGGGATGTCCCTGGACTTTGACTTTATCACGCCTCGTGTCCTGGGACTTTGAAAACCCCGAGACTTCAGAATCTCTAATCAGTAGTATTTTGTATGATCATTCAAATATTTTAATAAATAATACTAATTTTACATTATGTTATATATATCATATGGATTAAAGATAGGTTAAACATATCAGTGTATAATACTCTGCGATGAGCGGAACCGGTCTTGATCTATTAGATAATATATATATATATATATATATACATAAAATATATTTACTGTTACTGTTTACCAATCACAAAAAAAAGCTACCCAAGCTAAATCAAGTTTATTTGTACTTATATTCTTTTAAATCATTCCTTGGAGTTTTGAAATATGTACAAGGTGGTTAAAGTTTCATGAGCCGTAATTCCTGCAAAAACGGGTGGTAGCCCTAAAGAAAGCCATCCATCACCCAAGCAGAGTCGCCGTCAGTAGAAAGCGATTTGATTAGGATAAGGGGTAACACTTTTTACGGACATTAGCGCGGCAGTGATAACCAATGTGGTGATAGCTGATACCCAATCTGGTGATACAACTCTCGTTTCTTGCTATTGTGCTAATCGCTTACTCTTCTTCTCCCCTATGTGAGTTTGTATGTGTGCGTGTGTCTGTGTACATATGTGGGCCAAAGGGTGGCCTTAAGAACAAATGGGCACATAAAATGGAATACAACCCAAAGATAAGATTTCCGTAGAAAAGCTTTTTTTAATGGAACTCGTGGGTACATTTGAAAAAATGTTTTTAATCAATAGACGAAGGTTTCATTTCTCACAACTACCATATATATTCATTAAAATTGTGTTTTAGATTTTACAATTTGATATTCATGCAGTAAAAGAGTATTTTTAACGAAATTACGATCACTTTAAAGATTTAAAGTGATCATTTTATTAAAGCATTTATTTTAGTTAATTTTCAATGTTTTTGCATAATAAATTTTGATGTGTGTTCAATTTATTTTACCGGCGCTTAAAAAGCTTTACGCGATCGTTATTATATAACACTAGAGGATTTTTTTTAAATAACTACTTATTATTTAAAATATAAACTCTAAATCATTGGGTTATAAGTTTATAACTAACAATAAAATACAGCATTAAATGTATGAAATGTTATGAAATTATATTAGCAAACGTAATCAATTTAAATCGTTTTAAATGAAAATGTTTAACACGAATTGGCTGCTATGCAGTCGCTCAAAATCTATTTTTAATAGAGAACAGTAGAGGACTAGTAATTATGTTATAGGAAAAGACTTTTCGTTGACTGATCGCTCATGTGACACCCCTTAATTGTCATAAAAGTTTTTAAACACAAATTCACAGCTCAAATGAAAATTTAGTTTTTTAATTAAAATTCTACGTTTTGGGATATTGAATCATTACCAATGCAATCGAATAGAAAAATTGCATTAGAGAGTTGAACTACCTACAACAGGACCATTATAATAAATTATTCCTTCGTTAACTTATACAAGCCAAGATAAAAGCTAAATTTAAATCGTAAAAATTATGTACATTCATACAAGTTTTGTCACTAAGAACATGAGTTTCGTCTTTCGGCATATTCAGACGCTTATGTGCACGGATGGACTTAAGCCGACGTGAATGGATGTACATAATTTGAACAATTCAAATTTAATATTAAAATTTCACTAAGCACCTTTGGCACTAATTCGGGTCCTATGGCGGAGTAGTTAGCGTTGTGGGGTATTGTACTGTATCTTACGGGTTGAAGTCTCAGAACGAACAGTATTTTTGGTGGATTTATCGATTTCTGTTCAAAGGCATGGGTGCTTCTTATGTCTAAATTCCCTCCCACCCTTCCGATCGTATAATAACTGGGCGTAGCGAAAGCGATTAGTTAACCACTAGTCCTTTCCATAAAAAAGATAAGTTGAGCGACTGAATAATAAACAGTTCTCGTAGAAAAACGTATGTAGAGATACCTTTATTAGGAGGCCATATGCTCCACATTTAGAACTTATGATAAAAAAAAATATGGATAAAAAAGAAGTTTCAGTTGGAATCTTATATATTTTTTGAATGGAATGAGCTTATATATATTTTTTTAAGTATAGCGTGTATAGGAAAGACAGTTAAAATATTGTTTTTTTATAGTATGTTAAATATATATAATAACCATACCTTAAATTTACTTGAAATATGTCATACAACCACTATTTATTTAGTAACAGGAATCTCTGCTATCCCGTTATGCAAGTCGGGAATTTTATAGTAAGACTTCGTTATAAAATATTTTCCGAGCATTTTCCGGCCGCAAGCAATATGAGGTGGCAGCAAGTCGGACAGAATACACCGCAAATATGTTATGTATGCGCAGCTTAACCGAGCGAGAGTACAGCCTTTATAATTTCACTGTCTCGGAGCTTTTGTTTGGTGAGTCAACTTTGCATGCTACCTCCGTACTAAATGTTTTGCTTTATACAGTAAGAAGGCTTTCGCTGATATGTTATATCGTTTAGAATTGAAAATTCTAATCAATTACTAAGATATTATATACATTTTAATTTATATTAGATACGTTTACGTATTCAGTTAAATTCTCCAAACGGACATAATTGAATAGTGTTATTTTTATTAAATTGACTGTGTTTAGCTAAAAGAGATCAAACTACCCAGAAGAAATTTTACAGGAGAGACGAAAAAACTTTTTTTAACGATTTTAAACCAATTTTAAATTATTAAATTAACACAACACAACAACAATTTAATATAAATTTAATAAGTTGTATAAGAAAATCTTTTATGAAGATCCGTTTTAGTGGTTGCAAATTTCACAAGCCCTTCTTTTTTCAACCTTAAAAGCTAAATTAAGATACTAATTCGGCATTTGCGGCATAAGTCCTTTTAGCAGATGGTGTATTTAGTTTTTAATATTGTGATTATCAATAAAATAACTTTCCAATGAAAAAAATGAGGGTTGATCTCTTTTACATTTGATGTACACACAAAAATCTAGAACGATATTTTGGGCTTAAAATTTCTGTGTAATATTAAATGTTACTTTCCATTTACTGACTTTTTCAGTGCCGTTGAGATTTTAACATTTTTGAAAATATCTGAATATAATTTAAAATCATTGTCATTTTTTTCAGCTATTGGTAAAAGTAGTTGGATGCAATTATGTTTTGTCATTTCCTTAAATAGTACACTAGTAGTATCAATGTTACAATATACTTAAAACAAATATATATTGATTTTAGGATTAAATTATTTAAGCAGCTGGTTTTTTTATAATAAATTTTAAAAACCGAAATCATGTTATCTGATTGAGTTTGAAATAGCAAGGTTGAATATTTCCTAATCCAAAAAAAATCGTTCTTTGGCAATCTATGAGCAAATATTCTCAACGATAAAAATCTGTTAGTTACGTGAAATCGTAATTTATGACTGAAGAATTTACGTAATAACCCTTTTCAATTCCTCAAGTTGATTCAGACATATTTCCCAACCTAAATAAAGTCAGTTACCTAATTTATTTTCAAAGAGATTATTTTTAATCTCACCAAAAAGCTTAGCAATCTAAAAATAATTTTTACTCCTTTAATTTGTCTTGTCATTAAGTTTAATTAAGTGGTTTGTGATTATTAAAACGATCAGTCTTTAACTAATTCAGATGATTTTTTGGCGATTTAATTAAATGAAAAACTTTTTTCAGTAATATTTCATGTTTGTTTTTAAATCAATTTTACTGAAGATTTATTTTTACATTTGAATATCTAAACAATTGTACAACACCTGTTGAATAAAATATGTTTAAGCTACAGTCAAAATATTAAGTATTGATTCATCATCTTTTAATATTTTTTTTAAATACCCAAATGTATTTTTATTGTAAATTTTGGGAGAAGATCGTATTTTTTATTAAATCCTCAAGGTATAAATAAAAGTTAGGACTAATATTATCACAAGATATGTAAATTTTTGACGCTATCTTTAAAATTTACCAAAAGTAAACATTGAACTCTAAGTGAAAAGCGAAAAGTTAAGCAAAGTTTTCACCTACAATACCAAAAGTAAACTCACAAGTATTAAGAATTGATTTCCATTGTATTCCCGAGATGAAGTCTCCCAAAATTGTTCAAAAATCAGTTGGCATTTGTTTTGTGGTGAGTAAAAAGACTTTTCTGAACGTGAAACTTAAGGCGGGAATTTAAAATATTTCCCTGGGGCAAAATTGTTTTGATTTAAAAATCATCAGCGTGTTCAAAAATTTCTCTCAATTTTCAATTCAAAGTAAACAGCCAAAGGTCTCATCTTTACTCAGCATACGATCATCAGCCAATGGTGAATTCCAATTATTTTTAAGCAATAACCGATTAAAGTATTGTGCTTTGTATTTGTGTTTGAAAATAGAATGATATAAAAATCGGAGAATTATTCAGACTTGAAAATGGAAAGATGAAAATTAAATTCAGCCGATACAATACTTTTTTTTCTTTTCTTTTATATTTCAAACATGTTTTTATTCTTTTACAACAAAAAATCTTACTAGGCTTTATTAATGATTTATTTTTTTACGCTTCAAAAAAATATAGGCCACAAGGGTGTGTAGCCAGTGAAGTTGTTTAAATGAACAAGTTAACAATAATAAATGTAGAAGTAAGTTTTTTGAACTAAAAATATTCGTAGAATATTTGCTAGCGCTTACAATCAATTAATCTATAATTTGTACTTACATATTTACAGTATTCTTCCGGTTTCTTTTTTTACAAAATCAATAGTGTGTACAAAATTTTATCTCTTGTTTTTGTTCAAAAAAATAAATAAATTTTGTCAACCATCATAAACTACATCAAACTGTTGAAAAATAGCAATGTATTGACTGTGGAAAGGAAAAGGGACGTAACCCACTCATAAGAAAAAATACAAGACACAAAAAACATTTTTTGATGATATTAGGCCAAAGGCAAATTATTAAATGTATACAAGCTTGAAGTTCATGGAGACTGGTAAACTGGTTTTTAATTATCATTACCTGATATTAGTAAAGCTTTTTTAAAACCTTTTTCCTGATCGTAATTTTCACAAGCTCTTCTTTTTTCAAACCTAAAAGCTAAATTTAGATACTAATTTGGCATTTTCTGCTTACATACTTTTGATAGATCGTGTATCAAGCTGTACACATTGTGATCATTGAAAAAAAACTGTGGGTTTCGTTCTTTTTCCTTTCCACAGTCGATATGATAAGTACTGGTCATACAAAGAACAGGCAACTTTTTGATGTCACCAATGATAAAGAGATGTGTTTCAAATAAGCCATATATGGCTAACAAACATCATGATTGTAAGGCACAGTAAAAAAACGAAGTATTTTTTCCTTCTACGGGACAGTCTTGTAACCGTATGAAAGGTAACCAGTTTTTTTTATGTAAGTTTATTCTATAAATCACGTCTGAGATCGTATTTTGCCGGCGACATTACGAAACGGGAGCCCCTATAAAGCTGATTCTATCCTTTGCTAACGGAAGCCGAGGGTGAGAAAAGTGTCGCAAACAAAGATGCAGCGCACCAACTGTGAAGTCAATAAAGAAAAAAGGGGAAAATGTAAACAGACACACGATAACGCACTCTGCCAACTGCCGGGTGCTGAAAAGCCTCTGGTGGAGGTCAAAGGGGTGGTATGGCGGAGGAGGTGACGCCAAGGGTGGTTATGTGGGTGCTCTTACTAGAAAGGGGCAAAGTAGCAGGTGGAAGTAACGACACTGCAGCACTCTTAGCGCTGACATTATCGAATAATGCTGACAAGCAGCAAGCTGATCTTCGAAAGTTTGCGAACAGAAAAAAATAAAACAGACATCGAAAATGAATTGGATGTAAAGCTAAATTAGAGTTCGTGATGATTTCTTGCTGTGCAGATTAATTTTAGTTTCATAGAAATATATTATTTTTTTCCATGCTTTTTTCAAGTTATGCGGTATTATTAAAACACCGCGCATTACGATTGTATTAATTGATTTTTGACAAATATAAAAATTAAATAAATATTACCAAGAAAATATTTTTAAATATTTCATTTAGATGGAAATAGTTACCAAATCATTTCAAACATATTTATGGTTTGCTGACATATTGGTTTTGTGGGTAATACTAAAAGTTTCTACATTACAATCCGTGGTTGGAATTACTGGAATTGAATATATTTATCGTTATATCTTGCTAACAATAAATATTTTATGACAATTTATTAACGTTCTA
Source organism: Himalopsyche anomala (assembly GCA_031772345.1). NCBI lineage: Eukaryota > Metazoa > Arthropoda > Insecta > Trichoptera > Rhyacophilidae > Himalopsyche > Himalopsyche anomala. The sequence continues at coordinate 8,183,217 of CM062844.1, read as the reverse complement.
TGAAATAAAATTAGTAATCGTATCTTTTTATTGTATTGCAAAAAAAAAAAACAATCAGTGAAAGACGTATATCACATAATCACACCACAAACATAATATATTTTTTAAAGTCAGTTTGATAGATTTGATAGTTTTGTTGAAATTCGTCTATAATAGTCAGTAGTGGAGCGGTCAACGTAGTTAACTTTCGTGGTGGTTCTCACGGGCTTGTCTTAGTTCGAACATTACTTTCTAAATTTTCTGAATTGAAAAATAAATTTCTTTCAAACTTATCAATTTTCAAATAACGGGACGTATCGAAAGCGCTGTACACTACTCATTTCCTATTTCTATCATTTATATCCCTACTCTTTTTAAGGTTAAGTAACCGAATGAAAATCAGTTTTTATAGAAAAACTTATACATAGATACCTACATTAGTTTGTCATGTAGAGAACATTACAAGAGCAAACATGGATTGACAAAATATACATACTTTCATAACCATATTGTTTTTTTTAACCGCATCCGACAAAGCTAAAAATGCTGTCTTCATGCGTGACAATACAATTATTTATCTTCTCTTCTGATGAAAGATTAATACAAATCTTAGATTTGGGAACTACGGATATAATAGTTTTTCAATCGATTGTTAGACCTCTCGTTTTCACAAAATAATACAGTACATAGAAAATAATCTAAGCAACCAAGACATCCATATCTTTGGATGAAAATCAGCGTATCGATTATAAAATTTTAGTTTGAATGGGGTGGGTTATTTAGAGATGTGAAACTTTGACCACAAAAAAAGACAAGTTTCATCTCTCTTTGCTATGGTCACGAATCGATACAATTTATATGTTGCATATTTTTTTAATCTATTTTATTTTATTTTTTCAGCACTATTTTTTTTATAAGGATAAAATTGTTCAGGTTTCTTTGTATTCTTAATTGTATAATATATCATGGTAATGTATCAGTTCCTACAACAATCTCAACAAGTTACCAGATTCTCAAATGTTCAGCACTGTGTTCCATATTTAATTCAAGTTAGATAGTATAATCTTTCATTTTTATAGGGCCCCTGTACCATTTCATATCAGATATGATTTCGCATTACGCTCCTAACTTTTATTTTGCGTGTCGACGGCCCATTATCAAGCAAGGTGTTCCCGTCGCAAGATTCACTACCTCCCAACAGAGAAGCACAATGAATCTCTTCCGCACGTTCTTTGTGAAAAAATGGCTTAATATGTCTGCTTGCGTTAAAGAAATGTTACGCTAAAGATTTTTTTTTTGGTTTTATTGTTCGCCGTTGTGATTTTTTTTAGCCTTTTCAAGCTTTGACAGCAACACACATTGAAAGTTTTACTGTAACAAAATAAAAATAAATTTGTATTTTTGAAAGAGATACCGTTTTGATTTCGATATTGTTGACAAACGGTTCCAATACCCTTTCACGCCACACTGATTTATGTTAGTGTATATTTCACATCCTTTGCATCAAATAATATAAGATCAAACAGAAAAATAATATGTTTCAAATAATAAACTTTATTTTACAAGCACCGTTTCACAAATAGTTCCTAGTCTAACTAAAAATAACATTCGACATTTCATTAAATTCTTATATTAATGTATTTGGATGTTATAAAACTTTTATACTCTCTATTTTTATATATATATATTGTTATATTTATATATATTGTTATAATATTTGAAAAGCTTATTCTTCACCAATATCACTTTTTTGATTGCAGCTTTTTTCGTTATGTATAAATAATATTATACTAGTAATGAAATTTAAAAAAATATCTATTTGCCTTAGTTTATTTTTTCATAAAAATTAGCGATGGAGAGCAAAGGGAAAACGAATATTTAATTTGTTTTTTCTCAAGTAGATTTAATAATAAAAAAACCCCCATATAGAGAGAAACATAAAGTTATGCACACTGAATGCCTTTCATCGGGTGAATTTATGGATGGAAAGTAAAAACAGAATAAATTTATTTGCAGTGACGATTTGAAGGCTTTTGACCAACATACAAGATCAAAACTTCCATGAAGATTTACTTTACTGCTTATAAATAAATGTAAAAGTAAGCTTTTACCTAATATGATTTGCAAATGTGTTTCTGGAAAATATTCCTTTTGCGAAATTCACATTGATCCAGCAAAGTTAACGGACTTATATATAATAAATTTCTTCTTTTCCCTTTACGTTCTTTAAGCGGAGTAACCATTTGATTTCTTAGGCATAAGCATTTTGAATATTTTATAGTATCTCTTGTAAGGCAAAAATAATTTATGCCCTTAAAATAATTCTGAAAATTGAACATTATTAACAATTACTGTTGTTTTTAAGTTATTTAAATTATTGAAACTATTAAAATTAGTAATAATTATTTGAGTGCAAACCCGTTTTCAATTTGGTGCAAATGACTTTTTAATAGAGGCATACAAGTTTTCTAAAAGAACTGTTTGTTATGCAGTTGCTCAACCGCTCTTTTTCTAAGAGAGTTAGGATGTAAAGATAGGGGAATTGTACATACCTAGTAGTTAACTAATTACTACACGCCGCTTTTTTTTTTTTTTAATTTATAGTAAAAAAATATTTGACATTACAGCTTACGGCAATGCGTCAAATATTTTAATGTTGAAATATCATACGAGATATACTCGATGAGAATTTTTTGAAAGTCACATGAGATTAACTCAAGGAGAATTGACTTCACAAACACCCATGTCTTAGATCTCAAATTAAAATTGAAAAAATCCAATTTGACATTGACCTTACCGGGAATCGAACCCGGACCCACCTGATCGGTAGAGCAAACTCTTACCAACTAGACTAAAGCGGGCGATATTTTAGGATTGGAAGGATGGGAAGGATTTTTTAGACATCACAAACACACATGCCTTTGAATATTAATATATTTTTAAAAATGTGTTACTACTGGGACTATGTCACGAAAGTCAACTTATTTGACCACTGCGCCACGGACCTGTCAAAATGTAAGCCAAATAGAATATTTAATTACATTTTTTTAAGCATTCTACGCTTTTTAACATATTTGATTCGTGTAATATAATAGATATTTTGACATTTTCGATATATTCGTCGATAAGTTCGTGGTTTCATTAACTCTTTGAAGTTTATTCGTAAGCCTTGCAATATTCTTTTTGATGGCGTTTCTTAAAAAGGTAAAACAATTTGTGACTTAAAAAATACATTTATCTTACAAAGATTCATCACTTAGTGAACTTTATTATAATCAACTAATTAAAATAATGTTTGCATTACAGCTGTCACTGTTTACTGGTCTGAAGCACAATAAATAGTAATTTTATTCAAATTTATTGCGGAATAGTTATAAAAATACATATACTTCGTTAGCGTATTGAAAGATTTAACATTTCGATAGATGTTGTACACAGTGAGAAATTTCAATGTTTTGTTGTATTTTAGACCTTATATATTTTTGAATCAACTAAAGTCTTATTAACGAATCCCTGCTTCAGCAGTTGGTTATAACAATTTGCAAACTTTTCTCGTGTTACAAATTAGCAGTAGAGACTGGATTTCTAAGCGCACATTAATGTAAGAAGTAAATTATTGTAGGAATTCAAAACACCTTGTAATACAAAGTTAAAGTTTTAGCAAAGATTCTTACTACGAATATTAAAAAAGACAACAAAAACTTTGAAAACTGTTTCTATGATATTTAAAAAGTTATTATTATACATTCAAACAAAAAAATTAATCGTAATAGTTTAAATAAAAAATATGATTTGTGTATCTTTATATAATTACAGCAAATTATTACACGATTGAGAAGTTATTATCTGGAATATAAAGTTTTTGTTGCATAGTATTTTTTGCTAAAAAAGTGATGATTAAGTTTATGATGAATCGAACTTTAATTCACTTTGAATTGATTAATTTGTATTGGTTATACTTAATGCAGTGTTCAACTATTTATAAATTTCTTTAAAAATAACTAATATCATTTCTGCGTTATAAAACAAATATAAACCTAGAATGTTTTCATGTATATTAAAAAATAAACATTTGTACAAAAAATATTGCATCACTAAAAACAGTGTCAATACAGTTTCAGCAGTCAGACCCGTACAAAATATGCCAATGTAGGTAGGTATAGGTACATATCACTCACGATGGTGGGCGATTATTTTCTATGCAAATCCAATTTCGCAAGCAAATCATTGTTGTAACTTTCATTGTCTTGCGGGCTATTTGTCACTAGCGAGCCAGCGGGGTTCCCCGAAATTGAGTATCCCCAAAGTTGCCAGAATCGAATTAACACTTGTCAACGGAATCCTATTATTATATATTGCGGTAGCTGTTGTCGCCTTTAACGTGTGTCGTCCTGCCATTTTAGCCCCTCGGGTGTAGGCTTAACACTTTAGAGCCAGGGCTAAAGGAGTTTGGTACTTTGTGATGCAAGCCATCGGGTGCGTCAGGGGCACTCGCGAACTTGGACTCGACGTGTCAACGAGGGATTCCTTTTTACTACCGTGATATTGAAAACTATACAACTGCTATAAAACAGTTCGGGCAAACGAGATATTATGTGTTCCCAAACACAAAAGCTATTTTTTACTAAGTACCTAATCATTGTTAGCAAAGTATTTAACATGTTTTATGTTTTAAGCAGTAAAATCTTAGTGGAAATAAATAATATTGTGTAGTATAAAATCCTCACCTAGCATTATTACGTATGATTAAAAAAAGTTTCTATAATGCAATTATTTTAATTTGATTCTGTACTCTTCCATAAGTTTTGTCGATAACGTCCAGGGTTTCGCCTTTCAGCATCTTCAGGTTTTATCGAGTGCACGAACGCACTTGAACTGATAAACTTGAATTATTTTAAGCTTCTTTTTATTATATCATGGTGACATGTGTTTTCATTACATTTCCAGAATAATAAAAGTCAGTAAAAATATGACCCTTCATCTGTTATTTTATTTTGAAACATTGTATGAGATTAACACGCTTATTTGGAATTATTATACGAAACTTTGCAGGGGTAAATTATAATCCAACATTATTATATCATAGATGCTAATGTCAGCAAGTAAATGCATGCGAGAGTATTTTAAATTCACATGGCGCTCGAGAATGAACCAATTTGCTTAATATGGATACCAATGATAAAACTAGAACGACTCTTCTTTCTAATGTACATTCAGCCTTATACCAAATTTTGGGATTAATATAAGTTTTAACATTCACTTAAATATGCTAATTAGAAATTCAATTGCTTTGGTAAAATCATTGGGCTACATAGAGTTAAGAAGGGACAATTCCTGGCTCTGAGAGGAAGAATAAACTGGCCTGAATTTTTAAAGTAGCGTCCAATAAAAAAGGTAAAGTTAATTATTTACTTTCAGTTTTAATTTATGCAGGGTAGTATCTACCAATATTAAGTCGAAGACATAAACTTTGTCAACATTAAAGTTTGATATAGATTTCAGTTTATGTTCTCAGAAACTTATCCATAAAACTTCACTCGTCATGTAATTTGATACTTCAAGAAGTTTTTCAAAATAGTATGTGTGAGTAAGCCATGATATAGCATTTAAAGATATGTCGCTGTGGGTAACATATGTATTAATGTAAAATATATTCTTGGTACTATAATAGCATATATTTATGTGAGGAGCAAACATTCAAAAAGTGATTTGTCACACAAATATAGAGCAACTGAAGGTTTTTTGAATTAACGGTTTTCTTGAATGTGTCAAGTTTATGATTTATTTTTTATAAGAAAAAACCTTTTTTGCAGACTAATTGTGATTTCCATTTCATTATGAACTATCTATCAGAACTGGTATTAAACGACATTTTTCAAAATTTGTGACAAATCACAAATTTGAATGTTTGCTCATGTATATTGCAAAATCAAATCAGCAAATTTTACTGTATTTTTCTTAAATACTGTACCATAGATAGATACAAAGTAGATGAAATATGATAAAAAATCAAGCTATTTTATATATTTACATAGAAGCCAAAAAAATATTTATAAAATTCATTTAAAACAGTTCATTTATTTAAAGCTTTCTTTAATAACTACGGTAGCGTTAGAAGACGTTTTGTTTCATATAGATACTTATTGATCTTATATAACACGAATGTGAGTAAAAATAAAAGAGTTTTTCTTAAATTTAATACACAATGGAATGCTGACAGCAATAAGTTATTGTTTTTTGTTGAGATTTTTTTGTAAAATGTGTTTATCTTTACCATTAAAAAGTTGTCAGCAATAATCCATTATTAAAAAACAATACAGTGTCAGTTAAAAAAGTACTCGTTCATTTTTTTACAAAATTTTGGCACTCTGGTTGGATGCAATTAATTAAACTAAGCTAAAGTCTTTCCCAATGAGATTATTTAATTTTGTGTTGTTGTATAAATTTAAAAATAAAATGTTAATATTTTGTACATCTGTCTGAATAAAATCTGCTAATAAAAGTCACTGAACACCACTGAGTGATCTACCCCTCTCTCATTTTAAGTTGGAGGAGGTATGTTACGCTAATGACTTAATTAAATTCACCAACTACCGTCCCTTTAAAGCGCTGATAACGCCAGCTGTATCTCTTTTGTTTTCAATGAAGGCGAATCATAGTACCTATATTTTGTATAGAATCCAGTGGAAGAAAATTGAAAAAAAACGTTAGTTCGATAGAATGCAAACTATTTGCGTATTTTTTATCAAAAAATATAGACACAACAAAATAACAATAATTTGATTTAACCTGCAGCAGTTTCATGTTCAAATCACTAAAGTAAATAAAACGAAAACGAAGTGAATTCGAAATATGCATAGGGATTTAAATACATGAACAATTCATAAAAAAATAACAAAAAATTGAATATACTATAAATAATGCAACTATTTATAGTATATTCAATCTATCTATCACGTGACACATCACGTCGCTGTCAGCCATTTTGTTACTAAACACACATTTTACATGGTGGCACAAAGTGCCTTTCATATAACAATATAAATATACTTTGTACTTAAATCTCATCCGTTTTAAATCATTTTATGGGAAACTTTATGACATATTTGACCTTATTACTAAGTGCTTTATTTACATCATGCGTTTTTTAGGAGCTTTTTCAGCAATGTGTCATCATTAATATCGGCATCGTTTTATGTGATAGTTTATACGATAAATAAATAAATTAAAGAATAAAAACCAAATTCCTTGATGATTGTAAAATATATGCTTCCTCCATCAATCAGTGATTAATTTCAAATGTTGTCATTAGTTTATCACGAGACATGCTAATTCAATGCTGCACTGTAAAAAAATCGATATTTATTTCGATAAAGAACTTATAGGCTATGATAAATTCGCATAAGTTAATCTCTCATCAAGTAAATCAATACGATAGAAAAGTTTTTCGTTAATTTTATTAAAAAAATAATAATTTTAAAGCGAAAATTTGAAAAAGAGTTCTTATAATTTTAAAGTAATAACCAATACTATCAAAACACATTACGCCCAATAAAAGGGGACAAGTGATCTTCAAATTATAAAAAAATCTTTAAACATTTTTCGTCAAATTCTACAGATACTTCAAAAGATTGCCTCTACTATTATTTAAGTAACGAATAATATATTTACTATATTTAATCATGTAAATACATTATATTTGCATTGACTTGTAAACATTTCAAAACGTTTTTTAAGCAGACCTTGGGCTGAATGCTCTAACAAGTCGAACTAATACTAGAGCCGAATGTGGAGCAAATTATTATTTATAACATTGGGCTTCTTTATACAATTTCTATATAACAGTGAACTATCATATATATTATATCTTACAAAAAATAACGTTCACATAAATTATACAAATATTTTCATTCACTTCTTTATTTCATATGGAGTGAAAACAAAAACATGCTTATTCAAAAATGAAACATAAATATTTCATAGATTTTAATGATATTTTTTTTAGCTAAGTCTGTCGTAAAACAAAGCTACAGAAAATTAATATAAAACAATATTTTCGTTGATATTAATATCAGATTCATAATAATGTATTTCATCGATAGGCACCATGTGTACAAAAAATACTTTGATTGAATAATTATTTCCAATATCTGCCGAATTCAATTTTATTTTATCCGACAAAAAATGAATGAGAATTTATATTTCTTGTTAAGCACATATATAAAAGAAAATTATGTGTAATGGAACAATGATATTCATTTCATGGAATGTATTCATTATAATTTTACAATAGCTTTTTAATCAGTATTGTATTCATTTTCTATTTATATGATTTCAAAAAATACATATTTTCCGTGAACTTCACCGTGGACTTCATGCGAAAAATACACATCTATATAAGAGCATATTGTTAATCACAGCAAAAAACCTTTATTATATTTAATTGATTTTACAAATTCAATTTGATTTCATATATTTTGATCAAGCAGTGGTGCGTATTGATTTACGACATAAATACAATTTAAATAAAAAAAGACGTTGATTTTTGTATATATACGAATTATGCTATTCATAGCATAATGATAAAAAAGATACGTCAAATTGTATCATAATTTCGTATGACAACATTGTTCGTGTAATTGAAAGTAAAATTAAGCAGATAATGCTTAAATGTAGCATTATTTTGCTAGTGAAAAAGGTGTCCGTTAAGTCAAAAAGTCCTCTATACAATACAGTTTGCATATTATGCCATATTGCTTCACAGGCTCTATAAAAATTATAGTTTTCCGTTTGATTATGCTTTGAGCGTGTTTATTACGCTCGCGTCAAATCATCGGCCGACACATGCTTAGACTGTAGCAACTGAACACTCACCTCGCACAAAAAATGCTCACGAATAATAACTCTTTAATATAAAAGCGTATTAAGTGGATTGTTTTTATACTATTTTTTACATGTCACCAGAAACTAAAGTTCGCAGTATCATTTAGTATCAAGGTTCTTAACGCCGCCATTTTTATCTTTAAAAATAAAATTCTTTTTTTGAAGTGAACACAGGTTAAACTGTTTTATTGTTGAATATTTGTATTAAGTAAGAAAAGAAGAGGTATATAAATTCAATCAACCCATTTAATTTTCTGAAAACTTATTTCTCCTTTTGTTGAAATTGTAATATAATATTTGCCTGATTCGTCGAAATCGTAGTTTTGTTGAAGCTTATTTAAAATTGATTAAAATAATCTGGGTAACAATAAATTTGTATAATAAGATATTTTTTTTAATAACCGACAAACAAAATTACCACATGCAAAAATCTGTTTTATTTTAAATAATATATGCCCTGCCCTCATATTCATGTATCAATGAGGCCTATAAAAACAAATGAGGCCAATTTTAGTATATTTTCAATGCTTAAATTAAAAAATTTGATGTTATTTGTGGAACATGAGTCAAATGATTTAGCTTTTAAAATAGTCGTAAACGTCAGAAAATACATTTTTTTAAATCTCGTCAATAACTTTTACAGATCACTCAACACCAGCTGATGTTTATTTTGTGATTTATAAAAAAAATATACCAGTATAAAGTTTGCTGCATTTGTTTTATATGCTTCAAATATATGCGGTGACTTGATTTTTTATATTTCCAACAAAAATATTTTTAATGAATAGACTTAATAGATTTAATTAATAGACACGTCAAATAAAAACAACATCTTACTTTGGATAGTGATTATTAAAATTGTGCACACCACTGGTATAAATGATTTTTTCAGAGGTGTAGTTGTAAGCTTTTTTCGGAGTAAAACCTCCCTTTTTCATAGTGTGAAAAAGGGAGGTTTAGCTGAGAAAGTGGTTTAAGAAAAAAGGTTGAATATAAACATACTCGCATAAATTTATTTTTTGTAAGCAAAATAAAACCTTTTTTCAGCGCACTGTCAATAATATTATTTTCTTCCCGCGAATTTATTTTTGTGTTTTCTCAGGTATAGTTACTTGACTTTTACTGAAACAATATAATTAAGTTCACGTAAACAAACAATATAGATAGATGTTAGAAAAATGATTTTCATTGGCTACTGAATAATTTTGACTGGTGTATATATAATATAATAATTAACTTACTTTTGATAAATTTATAAATAATAACTGCATAACAGCATATCAGTATGTTTATACTTAACATACAAAACAAAGGGTTATTCAATCCAGTTAAAGATTTTTTAAAAAAATAATATTTGATCTAAATAATTAAAAATTGTCAGTGCTTTATTTTGTTAGTTGAATAAATCTGATAATATCTCAAATGTATTATTTATGACATTTTATCGCATTTACTTGTTTTCTGAAATAATTTTAGTATCCAAATAGATTTTATTCGCATTATTTTTTTATTTCGTCAATACTAAAATGTAATTTATAGTATAGAGTTGTCGGGTCCTATGGCGCAACGGTTAGCGTTGTAGGCTTCCGTGGTGGATCTCACGGGTTCGAGTCCCCGTGAACGGGTGTTTGTGATAACAACATATTATTCTATATGAATTTATGAACTTAAGCAAATTCGCAAATTCTAAATTTTCCATACAGTTACTTCAAAAACATATCATGGTTTATTAATTCGAATTCAAGAGTGTTAGATTCTCTTGTCTTTTCTGTAATACGCAAACTAGCATAGATCGTAGACCAAAATTGGAGTGAAAACAATTCATGGTTCAGGCATTCACCATTTCAGACCTTTAATATAATAAGATGGTCTTTATAAGGTAGCTAAGCATGATGATACGTAATCATAAGACACGGTGGGTAATCCGAACCTGAGCCGAAGATCGCCGAGGCTGTTTTTGAAATGAGGGTAGACAAAGATACCTTTTCCAAGACAACCTATAAGTCAGTGGCGTATAGCTCATTTCGAATTCAACAATAATGGTTCTTATCTTCCAATGTTTTGCGTAATCAGTTTGTCTTAATATGACAATTTCTTCAACAACTTCATCATTAAGCACAACTTTAAGTATTCATAGAAGTACTCAAATACGATCAACTTTTTCTTTTAAATTACATTATTTTCTACAAGAAACTGAATATCCTTTTACTCTGCTAATATGACGGATAGGTTTGCAGGTTACTCTGCGATTATAAAATACAGCTTTGAGTGAGCCTTAGTGCTTACAACGAAGAAGAAATCAAAAAAAGACAGATCATCATCAGTTAATAAAAGTGCCAAAAAATTACAGAAAAAAATGTTAATAAAATAACATTTATTAGATAAAAATTAAAAATCAATAATGAAAATAAATAAAAGCAGTGGTTTATAATTTTATATATTTCAAATTAAAATAAAATTGCGAATCTATTAATTGCTTTTTTATATATTTTTTTCGTTGATATATAATAATACGCACGTCACTGCTATCACGAGATCCTTACTATAGTTTATACAAACTTTCTTCACCGGGGTGATAAAAGGCAATGCCTCCCAAAGGCGTTACATAGAGTTTTCTTCCTTCTATCACGCGCGCCACTACGAACATGGGCGTTCTTAGAATTCAAAAACATTTGTTTTAAAAAACATTTTCGATTCCCTTACCATTTTGCATTCTGCTGATTTAAATTTCGGGTGTGCCATAAGTCATTTTTTTTTACATCAAAAGTGAGCATACTTTACCATCTTCATATTAAAACATTCGCATCGTTAAAAATACATGATAATCAATGCATACATTTTTTAATGTATCTTCCTTATATTTCATAATAACATTAGGGTGTTTCAAATGTTTACCAAATATTTTACACACCGTCTAAGTTGCAGAATAATTTAAAAAATATGAGAAATTACAATAATATTTTGATTAAAGCACCCTAAATAATAGCTTCGATTGACGTTTACATATATTGCTTAACTGAATGGCCGCCATAGACGAGATATCTCGTCAATTTTTTCGTACTCAACACGCCAGAGACAAGTTACCTCGTCAATCACTAATTAAATTAATAAATGAAAATTATAGCCGGCTTCCTAGTTACAAACGTATTTTTTTCTACGGCAGCCAAAAGGCTAAAATGCCGTGGTCTTTCGGATAGCAATATTCATACACATTTCGGCATTTGGACGGTTCACTCTTGGAAGTTCGACGACTACCTACAACCGTAACACAATCAATGTTGCTAAAGCGTATTGGACCAGTGAACGAAAGGGTGTTCATTGTCAATACTTGGCTGAAAGGCATTATATTCAAAATGAACTTATTCTGCAATTTATTTATCAAGATCTTGGTCGAGTTTACTTATCACAATCATCGGTTAAGAATGTTTGTGGTGATCGAAACTGGTCGTGATCATAATGTTTTAATTGACAATTAATTTATTTAAACAAAAGAGTGCTTAAAACATAACAGTATAAAATACTAAAGTAAAACAACAACAAAAATACGGATAGAATTTTATTTCAACGAAATTTAAGAGCTGTTTTTTGAAATCTTCTTAACATTAAATATGTACTGCCATATTGATAAAAAAGCCCATTCTGTTTTTATGCTCTACGATACGCAAAAAAAGGTTACTCTAACTTCATTGGTTACTTTATCAAAAAATATTAAGAAATACAATTAAAATATGCCACATTAAGTACTTTAATTGTGTCATTATTTATGAGATCAGTGGAAAGTTTTTTTTAATAATACTCAGTTGTACGCCAATGAAAACAAACACTCTTCCCATTTCATAAGTTGAACTCTTTTCTGCATAATAAATGTTGAAAATCTCACGCCATAAGTGGTTTTCCGATCGTTTTTTTTCTGTGCATTGGTTTTTAGAATTTATACAGCCGATTTGACGAATAAATGCTACATTGCGAGATATTGTAATACCATTCATTTTAACGGTAACTCTATGGTAAATAACACAATAAAGAATCTACAGGTGCGTTGTAGATATGTTGTTTTATCGCCATAATAATGTGACATCTTTTATGTTAATGAAAAAAAAATGCTTCATATATTTTACAACTTATTCATAACACGAAATTTGAGTGACTTAGGTTTACGAGGGGACTGAAATTGTTAATAATCGTCTTAATTTATTTTCCTAAGCCTTGACGTGGTCTATCAATTTTCAATCTATTTGCAGAAACATAATACTATGATCATTAATTAAATCTCAAATATAGCTGTTTTGAAACATGATATTTAACGATAAGCCGCAGATAAGATTTTATTTAGGTTTGGATAATTACTTCTTGTAAATATGTTTCACTGAAACATTTAAATTGTCAATATTTCTTCTGAATCAACATGATGTAGTTTACCTCAAAATTTAATTGCGCATTTAAACGAAATAAATATGTATGAAATGAAATAGAGTATGAATAGTTGTTTTTTATGGCACGGCACTATTATAGTAATATAAAAATGAAATTTTTGCATGACTTCCACAAACTTCAATAGGGTATTTTTTTACAATTACCAATACAAAGATGTGAAATTTTCGCTATAGATTACTATTTTATTTTTTTTATTTTCGGAAAACTGTCAGCCAACTAATATCAGTATACCGCTATCATTTGCATATGATCCTTATAATTAGTCTTTCTTATAAAATTAGTAAACAAAGTAAAGAAAACAATATCTTTAATATATTCCGTGGTAACTTTGTGGAAGTTCATTTTTATTGTAAAAGTAAATTTGATAACTTTGCTATTCAACTTTTTGTGCTACAACTTGTGACACGTGTTTCGCCTCTTTGAGAAGCAAAATGGTCATTGATGCTTTATTTTTGTCGTCATACATTAATATTTTTTTATCCTAATCTTATCTTATTTACTTCTGTTAAAATTGATCGTTTATTTCCAAAGAAAAGCGTTAAACTAATCTTAAGTACCAAATTTATGTCATAGACAGATATTGATTATTTTGTTTTACTTTACAAAGCGTAAGTTTTCATAAATTTTCATAGTCGTATTTTATTTTTGCTATCCTTATTTACATAGTGTTGCGGTACCAACCAGAAAAAAGCTGTTGGTTGCGTGAAAGCAGTCTATGTAAGTAATCTGATTTTGTGCGATCAACTCGTCAACAACGTCGCCTACCACAAACCATAACAGTGACAGCGTTTGTGATTAAATCCATTTTAATATTTTAATAAAATAAGAATAACTTATTTCCTGTAGAAATTAATCACAACTTATCACATTTTATATTGTCTTTTTTTTAAACAAAAAAAGAAAAGATACAATTGCAAGAAAAAGATTATGTTTTTTAATCCCTCCACCATCCGTTACGAGTATGCAGCGGTTTTTTCACGTCAGTTTTTCATAATTCATTAGCAAAGACGAAAAGAAACAAATCGACTCATTAAATATGTGGTTAAAATTTAGACAAACAGCAGACTACCTACCGATTCTTTATTCTTAACGTTTTCCAAGGTTTTATCAGTTTTTGTCTAACAAAAGTCTGCAGAAATGATCATTAGAAGTAGATATCCGCACATTGGAAGCGCAGATATGAGTAAAAATAAATAATTTGATTTAAAGTGTGATCTATTGTATTTTTTGTGGGTAACATTTTTTAGAATCGTACCAAAACCAATCTAACAACGTCTATGTTTACTTTATTTTTACTAACAACTTACCGTGGCATGTTAAAGAGCAGAGACGACTCTAATTTATTTACTGTTAATTTTTACAAAATTCTTAATATTTTATCGGAAAAAAATGTTTTTAATACGATAAAATTATCACGTCGATAATTTTATTTAATCATTCTTATTGAAAGTAATTGCAGCCTCGGGGGCATCGGATGTTTGCTTGCGTCCTTTTTTAACTTCCGCCAGCATTAATGCCAACCAAACCTAATTAGTGTTTTTTTATACGTAGACTCACATGGGAAATTAAAATCAACAGCGTCAAATTCAAAAATAAAAGTCCGTTCATAACTTTAGTGGAGGTGGGTAAATTGCTACAGGCGCTCATAATTTTAAAACTTTGCGCCATTTATTTTTGCAGCCGGTTTAATTGACTTTGTGGATTTATGCTGTATTGGAGACTTTGTTTATATCTTAAAGTTCCACTCATGTAATGAAAAGTGTCTCGTTTTTATATGCCAAATACTTTTTCTGCAATATTCTGATTTTCTCTTTAAACTATATTCGTGAATTATAAATGAAATATTTCAATGTAAATATTATGATAGACTAGTAAGAATTTAGTCTCTCAGTTTTGCATTTACACTTCATTTCACTCTTCTCTAAGCCAATAAGCTTACATAAATAATAGTTAACTAATCGTTTCGTTGGCGCTCAACGTATGGAAAAAAAGAACTTTAAAAAACTATCTAATATTAATTCCATAATAATTTACTTATTGAAATACATACAAAAAACAACGAAAAAACATTAAATTTGAATCATTCAAATTATGTACACTCCCACAGATTTTGTCACTAACGACCCGGGTTTCGCCTTTGGGCATCTTCAGGCGTTCAAGCGCACGGATGAACTTGAACTGACTATATTGACATATTGACTTGAACTGACTATATACTGACATAATTTGAATGATTCAAATTTAATATTGAAATTCCACCAAGCACCTTCAGTCGAAATCTTAAATGAAAAAACATTAATCAATTATAGTGTAATTTGCTTATGATTCAAGCTGTCAGAAGCATATTAAGATTGAATATATGGTAAAAAGTATTTACTAAGTTTAAGTGTGCCGCCTGCGTTGTCGAGTGGTCAACGTTGTTTGCTTCGGTCACGGGTCCGAATCTCAGAACGGACAGGTTTATAAATTATTTTTTTATTTGATTCATGAATTTCTGTTTGAAGGCATGTATGTATGTGATGTATTAAATACCCTCCTCCAACCCACTTTATCCTAAAAACGGGGCTTAGCGAGAGGGATTAACTAACCACTAGTCTTGTCGTAGCTCTTTCCTTCTATTTTGAATCTCTTTGAAAAAAAAATAAGTTGACAACACTGAGTAACAAAGAGTTTTGTTGAATCAAATTCCATTATGGGTCCATATACTCCATATTTGGAGTGGCCAAAAAAATAAATTCGTGATAGTTGAAAAAATAGCGGAGAGTTGTTTTTCAAATGCTATTTACAAGATACGATTTATTGTAATGCGACAAAATATTTCCACAATAAATTTTACTAAAATCATGATTTAATTAAGTATATAAAATCAATATACTAATTTTATGAAGGATTAATTTTCATATTTTGGTTTTGGAATACTTATAGATAAATGATTTCTAAAAATAAAAAAGCCCATCCTTTAGTAAACGGGGAAGATTCTTATTTTGCTAATTTTATAAAATACATAAAAAGCTAAGAAGAGACAATTATTGAGTTCATGCTAACATGCCAGTTTTCTTTTTAGCTAGATCTTAAAACAAATGTGTTTTTTCATGCACGAATTGGGTTCTATAATAATAGTGTTTTCAACTCGTGTATACTAAGCCTTTCGCAAAGAGAAAATGAACAAACAGCTACAAACCGGTATTCTTAAAAAAACATTTTTATGGAACTTATATTCGACATTTCTAAATTCCGTAGAAAGTTATTTTGTAAATTTACCTTTTGATGGCCTAGCTGATTTTTTTTACAAAAAATCATTCGACGATTTTTCAGAGCTCTCCACAAACGGTATTGAATATTACATCGCAAATAAACGGATTTGGAATTTGAAAAGGGGGATGTGTATGTTTTTATTTTTCTTATTGTTATTTTTTTACTATTATTCTTTCAGTGGGATCTGGTGTGATCATCGGAAGTGATAGATTTTTCAATTTCTGTAAAAAAAATCCTTTATATTGCTGAGGATTTGTCATAATCCAAAACACTGTTGGAAAATGTTTTACCAAAGCATAAATTTATATTATCAACACCCTAGCTGATTTTTTGTTCACAAAAAGGAAGCATTGCACATGTCAAGTATTATTGATGGAAATTTTAGCCTTTATTTTTTTCAACTACGAATATTTTTATAAATTTATCGGTAACTGATTCATATTTTTTGACCCTGTCCGCTCTCGATGTAGAGCATGTCGACTTTTAATACAGCTTATGTCAGCAAAAGTTTTTTATTCTTGTTATTCTTATGCTCAACTTATCTTTTTTAATACAGTGAGCAAATAAATATAGGGCTGGAAAATGAGTAAAAGAGAGAATTACAGATATCACAAATTACCGTGTCTTCAAATGTAAATTGATGATCTATGATTCATACTGAAATTCAAACCCATGAGCACTGCAACCGAAACCAACGACGTGGATATACGTTACATAGCTTATACACAAATTCCACTTTTAAACCTTTATCTTCATTAAAGATAATTTCAAATCAACGGAGAAACTCTGTTTCATAAAAAAATACTTACTTAAGCGGGCTTAATGTAGCAAAATACTTTATATTTATTAAAATAAATTCTTATAAGTACTATAACAGTGGAACCCCGAAATATCTTGGTATGCGAAAAGGTTGGTATTTTTTATTAGAAAAATAGGAATTATGTTATGTTATTAATAATCTCTCGTTCATTAGTTTTTGTTTTGGTAAGTCGTTAAAAAAACAATAAATCGGGGTTCACAATGTTATATGAATTTAATATTGATTGTTGAAAAATTATTTATTTTGCCGGCCTTGTTCATTTGAGTTATGTTCTCGTGATAAACTTAACACGAATAAGTTAGTAAGCTGTATTGTAATTATTCCCTTAATTTTTTTCCCCATAAGTTTATCTGTTGTGTAAGTGACTTTTTTCGGAATCGCAATTTTTTTACTACTTCAAAGTCCTGATTTTTTCTAAAACCAGTGTACAAAATATGTCTTTTGACATATTCCAAATATTGAAAAAAAAAAATAGTTGTAGACGAATCTTTGAGCTATATTTTTACTATGCCAACATTTTGAAATAAATTATTGTATTCATATTCATAAACGAAGTGGTGTTGGGTAGTTAGTTGGCCCAGTTTTGTATGAATTAAGAGTTTGTAGTTAATCGGGCGTGTTGGACCCACGGACTATCATATAAATTAGAAGGTGCGACTATAATTAGATCCCAAGGGATATGTGGTCGGTAGTAGGAGCACGCAGTAGTCGTTTGTTAGGGAGCAGTGAGGAATAACCTCGCGTAATCTGCCCGTGTAATTCTCCTTGGGAAAATAATATTTCCTACTTCATTTGCAAGCCTTTTAAATATACTTAGCATTAGGTTCAACTTAAGAAACAAAGCAATTTAATACCTCCAATTATTACACAACCCTTTAAGTTTAATGCATACTTTGCTTTTATTATTCGGTTTACAAAATGAATAACTCTAATACTATTTCATACTTATGTGGAAATGTTTAAAATGGATCAGCGATTCTTTTATCATAGATTAGTCATAGAATTTATTTTTTATGCTTTCACTATTTAGTATTTCAAACTAATTTAAAAGAGTCGGATTTATTAAAAACATAATAAGTGTTTTATTAATTAGAAAACCATCAATAAAATACATGAAATGTTTTCCCGCAACGTTATTGCCTCATCCATGGACATTATTATCGGTACCAAAATTCACACGATTTAGTGTCGGCAAAATTGCTTTAATAGATACAGAAATATTCTTATATATTTTTTACTTTATATGTAGTTTCTTCAAGTTAATGTAACTTCAAATAATATAGTTGCTTTAATGTATGTTATTCCGTATTAAATTAACAAATGATATGAAATTATAAAATATTTATTTCTACGAAATGTTTACCCGAGCAAACAAACCATTTATTTACTCACATATACTATGCATACGATTGTATTACTTACTTTAAACAAACTTACTTTAAGTTATGTAATATTATAAGTAAATGCGAAATGTGTGCAACTGCTATATTGACATGAACCTGTTGTGACGTTTATAAAATAAGCGCAAATCGGCGTTCGGATCAATAATCATCGGATTTCACACAATAATTAAATAACACTTACGCGCGCGCTATCACCAATTTCAAGCGGATTGAATTACTATTGGAACGCTATACAACGCGTAAACTTCGACACAGAAATAAACAAATTTCAAATGTGATCATTTAAATTATTGCTTTGACTATCCATTTTTGGTAACTGATTCTAAAGCAATGTTATCCATATTTTGTATAAACAATGTTTAACACATGTTTGTAAATTTTATTAAGCAAAGAAAAAATCTTATTCGAACGTTAATTTAAAATGAAAAGATTTATTAAATTCACCAAACTCAAATAAATATAACAGAATTTTGGAAAAGTAAAATTATTTATTATTTAAGATTATTCTTACACTCCTGGTTGATATGATGATTATTTAGACGAAAAATAAAATCTACGGTGGGTCGACGAGCAGAACTGTTTTCTGTCTAAAACAATTCTTATGCACTGTCTCGTCATAGTTGTAAAGATAAGAGATCGTTGGGTTATAATGTTTTCCTACCTCGCTGTGAAACTTTTGAGATATTTCACGAACGAACTCGCGGATGGTAGATATTTTCAAGTCTCTCTGAAGCATCGAGTTACATATTACCACGGGGCGTTACATATCTGTGTAGACACTTATTTTTAACAATCTGGAGCGTTTTCATATGTTTGTGGTGAGCATAAACCCATATTGACGTTTAAGATTATTCTTTCACTCTTAGCTTATTCAGTGATAAACATTTAACATTCTAAAAATAAACATAATAATATAATAAACAAATTTAAAATATTAAGTTTGTTTATAGACAGCTTTTTTTAATATCAAATCTATAGAGATTTAAGTTCTTCGAGTGACATTAGGTTACATTTTACTTCAAATTCATATTTTTAACGGTTTATGTATACATTTAAAATTAAAGTTTTATTGTGAATAAGAGTTATCTTAAACGAATATGTACACCACGCTGCTATAATTTATCGGTGGCATGTCGTGTGGATCAATGACTGACTTAAAAGCACTAAGTGGTAATTATTTACAGCGGCTTAAATATATTTTTTTAAGATGGATTGTTATTTTTTTGACCTGCAAACAACATATTTCTTTGATAATTTGAAGCGTAGGTTATCTATCTTCAAAATTATATTTGTTTATGACGACGTGACTTTAATAGCTTACAAGTGATAAATCCATGCAAACGAAAATTTTGTGTCAATGTGATAATAGTCAAATATAAAATAAAAGTACAAATTTTCGTGCTTGTGGTGAAACGGTTAGAAGTCTCTGGTTTCCGTAAAATTGCGAGTTGCTGCAGAAGCAACGTGGTGCAGTGAACTAAAATGAAAACACCACCCATACGTAAGCAGTACGCGCCGTTAAGTAATACGATGGTATTAAAAATACACGATAAAATTATAACACAGCTCTGCGGTATTTTTCTCTCCTCTCCAACGCTGTTGATAAACGCGCATTACACATCGCCGTCTATATCATAATTAAAACGATCTAGTTACAGGTAAAATTGTTTGAAGCGGATAATATTTTTTATCGCTTCAACTTTTATGAAAATAATAAAACATTTAAAAAACAACTATCTTTTACATTTTTGTTTCTATTGGTAACAACGATTCGAGTCGTCAGGTCAACTGTACTTTTTCAATCAATTTATCGATTTCCGTTAGAACGCATGGGTGTTTGTGATGTCTGAAAATTCCCTCCCAACCTTTCCGATCCTTCAATAACTGGGTGTAGCGAGAGCGATTAGTTAACCACTTATCCTGCCTTAGCCTTATCCTTCTATCCCCACTACTCTCTATAAAAAAGAGAGGTTGAGCGACTGAGTAATAAACAGTTAGAAAAACTCTTGTTGAAATACCTTCATTAGGAGGTCATATCCTCCACATTGGGAAACAACTACAACAATTGTTGTGAAAGTTTTAATGATATCTGTTATTTCTTCTGATTGATGGTAACCATTTTTTTTTCGAGCACCAATCAGTTTCATCGAGAAATAATAATATATCGTTTCATTTTTATGTCGCACCTCGAACATGGAATAGATTCTCATACCAATGATCGTATTTCATTGTTTTTTCAATCATTACATATTTTTTATCCAACGAAAAAAACATCATTGATTTACAATAATATTATAATTTTTCCATAACTTTACAGGTCCATGGAAACGTATTTCATTTAGCATGTTTTAAATTGCTTTAAAATGTTATGAACTATTATACATTTTAAGTTTACATTAACGCCAAAAAGAAACAAATTAACCATAATAAATATGTAAAATTATTTGTTTTCTGTCGAATCTATGTAATCGTTTGCAGTAGGTTCAATATAAACTCCAAGAATTCTGGCAATAGCCCAAATCACCCCAAAGTAAATCACTCTTATTCCTATATTTGTTAATAATGAAGTTCGACCAGTAAATATAAAATCAATAATATCTTCATATAAATTACACGGTCCGTTAAACCGTGCCAAAATCCTATCTTGGTTATTTATCTTTAGAAATTACAACTTTTGGCTTCCTTGTGCGTTGTATAAATTCCTAATTCAATATTTTGTTTGCCATATCAAAAAATACTCTTTATTATTTTTCTTATTCTTATGCTTAAAATTATTCTTAAGACTCTTTTATATGTGTATAAACACATAATATTTACAATTTTATAAATAAAATAATTGATAACTTACAAAATTTAGTGTATTTTAACATTAAAATCGTAATTTAAATAAAGAAATAATCATTTTTCAAATATAAATTAAAAGATTGAAGTTTTCAAAGTGATACATAAAGAAGTTGTTTAAAGAATGAAGGTATTTTTTTATTTGAGCAGTTGTTTCCTAGAATAAACACTAGATTTCGACGGAATTCGTCGTCATTCACAATTTTTTCTCATCTTTTGATTACAACTATTCAAAAAGAAGCTTATAATGGTGTCAAAACTTTGTGCTTAACAGAAATCATAGCACGATGTCTTAAAAAGTAATTAAAAATAAAATGAATTAGGATATAAACATTTCTGCAAAGCCACTAGGAAAGTAACTAGTACAAATAATATAAAATCACGAACTGTGACACGAAAAAATACTATGTACGGATAAATATTTGAGGGCTCGGGAAAAAAAGTTCACAGTTTTCATAAACATGTTGGCAAATCAATCAAAAGTGTTTTTCAAATGTAATATAATTTTTATTATTTTACGAAATCCGTGTAATAACTTCTGTGTTTGCTATTCAGGGTTTATAAGCTGCCGCCTTTGTAACAAACTCTATTTTTCATTTTTCTAAAATGTATATGTCGAGTTTTTTTTTAAATTAACTTACTTAATTTCTATATGCAAAATTTTCAGCTCTATATGATGACACAATTAACTAATTTTCAAAAAAAAATGGGGACTGCCGTCTTTGTCGAAAGAGCCTTCGTGGATAAAAAGAGTTGATTTTTTTAATAATATTATTCAGGAAAAAATATAATGGCATACCTAATCAATTCTTGTTGAACCTGAAATGAATAAACATTTTTCAATAATCTGAATAATTATACTATTATCTGTCGATATACTAAAATTTGCAAACAACATTAGAATACTATTTTTTTTCGATACATCAATGTTAAAAACTTATTAAATAAATATTTTCAACAAATTTAAATTATTTTAACGGCTATCCACTTTTTTATCATAGTCAAATTTTATATAACATTTTTTTCTGGTTCAATAATTGTGTTGTTTATATTTCTTGATTTAAAAAAACAGATTGCAGAGGAAAAACTTATTTTTTTCGCTTTTAACACGCGTTATATTTGAAATAATCTGAATGTCGGTATGTTTCTTGCATGTTAGTTAAGAGACTGTTCCTGTTATTTATGTATTTATGGGTTCAGCCAATCAATCGATTATGTCAGTAAACGTTGAAGCTACTATATACCTAGCTTATATGAGAAAATTGAACCCGTGGTCCCTGGGTTGTAGAAATTTATCACAACTCGAATTGAAAATCAAATACAGTTATTTCAGAAAGTTTTCAGCTGTATATGATGACACAATTAACTAATTTTCAAAAAAAAATGGGGACTGCCGTCTTTGTCGAAAGAGCCTTCGTGGATAAAAAGAGTTGATTTTTTTAATAATATTATTCAGGAAAAAATATAATGGCATACCTAATCAATTCTTGTTGAACCTGAAATGAATAAACATTTTTCAATAATCTGAATAATTATACTATTATCTGTCGATATACTAAAATTTGCAAACAACATTAGAATACTATTTTTTTTCGATACATCAATGTTAAAAACTTATTAAATAAATATTTTCAACAAATTTAAATTATTTTAACGGCTATCCACTTTTTTATCATAGTCAAATTTTATATAACATTTTTTTCTGGTTCAATAATTGTGTTGTTTATATTTCTTGATTTAAAAAAACAGATTGCAGAGGAAAAACTTATTTTTTTCGCTTTTAACACGCGTTATATTTGAAATAATCTGAATGTCGGTATGTTTCTTGCATGTTAGTTAAGAGACTGTTCCTGTTATTTATGTATTTATGGGTTCAGCCAATCAATCGATTATGTCAGTAAACGTTGAAGCTACTATATACCTAGCTTATATGAGAAAATTGAACCCGTGGTCCCTGGGTTGTAGAAATTTATCACAACTCGAATTGAAAATCAAATACAGTTATTTCAGAAAGTTGACTGATTGTTGAAAATAATTTAATTTCAATCATATTATTTTTTTACTGCATACAATTTATGACATTCATGAGGTTTTTGTTAATTTTAGTTATTTCGTTTAAAATAAGTTGTTTAAAATCGCGCAAGCACTCGTCAAAATAACGGTATCTGCTTTTATACGTTAATATTTTCAACTGTAAAGGGAGGGTAAAAAAACTTATTTTCTATTCAAACCTCTCTGTAGCCTTGGTAGTAAGAGATTAGTTCTAGGGACTAGACGGGTCTGAGTATATTCCCGTTAAAATAAAAGTCAAGGTAGATTTGTTTTCCATTTCAATTTTAAATCGAAGACGTATTTGTGATGTCAATTGTCATTTAGTTGATCTCGAGTAACTTACAGAAAATATGCATCGAGTTTTTCTCGTATGTTCTTATTTTAAATTTAACAAAATATTTGGCGCATTGGTTTTAGCTGTAATACCAAATATTTTATAAAAATAGACTACTTAAAGAAAATAATAAAATGAAATATAAAAATCCATGAATATAACCCAAACGGAGTAAAAAAAAAACAACGGTTCCTGATAATTTGTAAATGCAAACATAGTGATGGTCAAAGAATATTTTTAATTACGCTATTATTCGGCTTAAATAAATAGATACAAATATTCAATATAACGTATTTTGATTCATAAAACTAAGAAGGTTTCGTATTTAAAAATGTTTGTGTATATATTTTATGTGGTGTAATATTAAAATTGGTAAGCTATCGTTTCGGACACTTAGATTAATCTATAAACACCCTCCGACCACAATGTTAACACACAATTTACATCTTTGTTTATCATTTGAAGTAAATCAATTGACTGGATAGATTGAAATATCAAAGTTGGATGAGGTCCCTATTGTTGAAAGCACACAATGGAAATGGTATTGTTTTGACCATATTGTTTTGTATAGTGGGTACCTGTCCATTTCAAACTTTAAAGTTATTTTGGCAAATTCATTTATAGTTGCTGGAAAACGGCTTAAGTTGAGTTAAATGAATAAAGTTTTACTTCATTTGCCAACATTTGCAGTACAACAAATGTTTTATACACAATAATAATCGTAATTGAAAATGTATTTTCACGTAAGTAAAAAAAAATCATGACAATGATTTATATTGATTCAATATCCTTATTTTTATTTTAAAAAATCTTTTTTGATTAACAACAAAATGGTGCATATTTGTATACAAAAGTATTCACATTTTATATAGATTACACTGATTGGTTCACGAGTATGTTAACACACAAACTCTTTCTATTATTCTCTGCTCATCGTAAGCCATGCGCATGCAAAGAGATCTGTTGTGCGTTACAGAAATAAAGAACAATAATATAATTTAAATAATAAAACATCACTTTTTTTACCAATTATACAATCTTATAAAATCCCATAGCATGCATAGCAGAAATTCAAAAATACACATAAATTGAGAATTAACACAATTTGTAACAATTTTCATTTTCAATGTGAAACAAATGAGCTACCAACAGAAATTATCTCAATATAAGTTATTATATGTTTACTAATTGTTACACATTTGCTTAACCTCTCTTTTTCGTAGAAATTAATCATAGCGAGATAGGCTTAAGAAAGTAATATGGTTAGTTAATCGCCTCAACTATACTGCGTAAATATAAAATGTTGACATCAAAAACAACCATACCTTTAAATGCAAATCCGTTACTTTAATGTATTTAAATAATCTTTCCGTATTGAGATTCATACCACTGAAAGGCGTGCTGTTTATTTGAAAAATGTTAAAAAATCTATACAAAAAATGATTTTCAGAGTATGTTTTTTTTCATCTTTTCCAGGTCTTCTTCGTCTGCAGCAGATATACCAAACGCTAAAGCCAGGAAATGGATCTTTCCAAGTGGAAGCCGTGAAACGAATCGTCAACTCAACGGATGCTATCGATTTTCTTCGTTCTCTTGAGGATTTGGACAGATGGGGTCACAAGTACGTGGTGTTGGACTGTCCGACTGATATGGCCAAGGAGGTTGTCATTGGCCACGTGCGAGATGTGACCCTCGGGAAACGAACTTATCACTATTTGCTTAGTGGTCTGGTTAGTATACCTACAAATATCTACTTTTGCTGAAATGACATACTCTGACAACTCTGACAGAATGATAAGTTAACAATAGTTGTGTGCTATATGAGAATATTTACATATTTGTTTATTGAAATGTATATTTTTCTATCATTTGAATCTTTTCTTCCTTTGTTTCGATATAAAGTTTCAAAATTTTTTTTTTCGTAACAAAATAATATTTTGGAATACTTTTAGAGTAAATTAAAATTAGTAAATATAAATACAAATACTTGTTTACTTAATTAAAGTTTAAGGATGACGATAAAAAAAAATACTTTCTTCAAACATTCGCATACCTGATGAAATTTAACCATGTCGAAGAAACTTTGAAACCTGTCACCTTATTTAAATAGTATATAAATAGGACGAATTAAGCGTCAATGGTGTTTTTAAGTTGTTTTCCATTTTTTTCAAAGCTTAAGTTCTTTTTGACTAAAACTTGAAATTATTTAATATTTATCCAAATCTAGTAAAAATATATAAAATAATAACAAAATGTTGTATCTTTTTTTGTACTGAAAGCTAGATAAATTGAATTTCTACAATTAAATGATTGTGTGTTCATATTAAAACCATTTAAAAACTTTCATCGTGATCAGATTTCACTCTTACAAAAACTTTTCCGTACGCCCGAAAAGTAGGATAATCGAAACAATCATTGCAATATATAGATCAAATTTCACAAAAGTTCATAAAAAACTATTTTGGTTTTAATACGCATATAACATAATATTTTCATAAAAAAAAGAAACAAGATTTGTTAGAGCATGAATTAATCATTATTGTGTATTTATATGATAATTTAAATGTTCTTAAATTTTCTGGATAGTTATAATTGCATTTGGCACTAGGGTATCCAATCCCGGAGCCTTTTTCCAATCCCGGGATTTCGGGATTGATAAATTTTCAATCCCGGGATCCCGGGATCCCGGGATTGAGATAAATCTACCGAGGAATTTGAAATCTCCGATTTGGTATACTTTTTCCCCGTATTCTCACGAAACCTCGTTTTTTTTTTTTTTTTTAGCTCACCGAGGAATTCGAAATCCTCAATTTGGTATACTTTTTCCCCGAATTCCCACAAAACCTCGTTTTTTTTTTTTTTAGCTCACCGAGGAATTTGAAATCCTCAATTTGGTATACTTTTTTCCCCAATTCCCACAAAACCTCGTTTTTTTTTTTTTTTTTTAGCTCACCGAGAAATTTCAATCGACAATTTGCCAATTTCATCTCTCTTTTCGAGATTTGCTACAAATTTCTCAATCCCGAAATCCCGGGATCGCGACCATATCAATCCCGGGATTTCGGGATCAGAAAATTGAACGGGATCCCGGGATTGGATGCCCTATTTGGCACCAATTTTTCCAGATTCAGTAATTGTATTGTAAAATAAATATATGATAACGTTTATTCGACTATTCGATAAAATATATGTAGATATATATATATTTAGATGTTAGAATTTTTTTGATGAACTATTCGAATACTATTAATTTATATAATTATTGAATATCAACTATAAATCAAACACTTGGAGTCAAATCTATGGTTATTTTATGAGAAAACACTATAACAGTTTAAATAATCAATAGTAACTTAAAAGTGAAATTAGGATCAAAATAAATTATGAAATTCAGAAATCATAGTAATCAAAAGCTCATTTATTGAATATTTGTTTTCAACAAATATTTAGAACTTCTAATTGATATCAAAAAAAAATACTTTTTTATTTTAATCGGAAAACTTTTCATACGAGCCACCGTTATCAAATCTATTTCCATAAAGTTTGACGATAATAATTCACAATAAATGCTTTTACACATTGCCATTTAAAAGTTGCACGTTTGCAAAACGGTTCAATAACACAATGAATTGAATTTTTTATCTGTGTGAAGGCAAACGACCGTAATTTTAACACACTGTTTTACTATCCATCAAGAAAAGTTATTAACTACACATGCATTTTTACGCAATTTCGAAGAGTTTTTTTAAATTTTGAAATAAGTTAACTTCGATCATAAACAACAGAAATAAACGGGTTTGAATTGAATACCTATAAGCTTTATAAGTTTTCGTTTGATCTACATTAAATATATTTTCGTATTACTTTTCGTTAAAAATACAAAAATGTCAAATTAGGCTATAAGCAATACACAATCTGTGTGTGTACACTTTAATAATAGAACAAAAAATTGGTGTTTTGATTCCAAAAACAAATTCTAATTTTATAATAAATATCACCACTTCAAAACAAAATAATATAATGGCGTTTACTTTTCAACGATATTCAAACATTTAATGGTGAAAAACAGACAATAATTGCAGCTTAAACTACCTACTAACTCAGTTCAACATTTAAATTGCCGTCGAACGTCTACAAATCTGATATTTACACCAATTACAGATAATGGACGACCGTTGGGAATCAGAGATCATCGAATTCGGTGCAATCAATATCACCGGCTTTAGGATTGTTGATACAGGGCGGCGCCACGTCAGAGAATTTCTTGATGGATGGAAGAGACTTGATCCTTCAACGTCACATGGGGCTGGCCGGGAATCAATTTCGGTAAGTAAAACACAAATTATATAGGATTAACACAACACACTTTGCATAAAATGCTTTTGGTAACTGCCTATAGTCAACTCGCTATTTAATTTAAACGGTGTCCACTTCTGATGTTAAATAAATAAACACACAACTAATAGTATTTTTTACTTGACTTTCAACTTTTATCAATATCAACAGGGCTTTTGCTCTTGTTGACAATATTTTTGAATTACTTTTTAGTAATTTTTTTTTTTGTCACAACATTGATGGGTGAATTTAGGTTGTTTGAATCAATCTAATTTACTTCACTCGGCCATACACCAATCGCTTACCTTCACTACTACAAAGTCTTGTTATAATCCATTATTCAAACGAAGCCACGGTCTTTCAATTACGTTTTATTAGGTGTAAGGTTTACAATCCAGCACAAGAATTTTTTTTATGAAAAATCAAAAATATGCCTGGTTACGAAAGCAAATAATATGTTGTCAAACGAAACTATAAAGAAAATAATGTTGTTCATCGAAAAAAAAAATGTTTAGAATATAATAACTTACATGTATACTAACCAATATTGGTTACATATGCATCTTAACGTTTTATTTTTGAGTAAAATTATAAATGCAAATTCTAACAAAAAACAGTAAAACGCCAAAATAATATAAAAATTCAAAATTCAAAATTCGAATATCAAAATTCTCGAACAAAATTATTCTTGTTTTTTTATCCATTTTATATCAAAAAGTGTTTTTTTAAGGCAAGTTAAATACGTGCAGGCTAAAGAAGTACTTGCGCTTAGTCAATTTCTTAAAATATATATTTTGTAAATTCCTAAATATTTTTGATATATTTGTTATAAAAATTGCAGACATTTCATTGAAATATATTTTTTTGTTTACCTTTTCAATGAATAAATTTTTTTTTCTGAAAAACCTGTGGCATTATAATAAAAAGAATTTTTGGCTTTAAAAGTAGCCCTCTCGACTACATCTGTCCGTTTTATTGAAGTTTAAGTGTACACTGTTGATACTATGGAACTTCAAATTTATTTGATGCCATAAATACGAAAAAGTTAGTACTAAATAGTTTTAAGCTGTTTCTATAAATAAATATTTTCAAGTAAGCGAAACGTACGATATTAATATTAAAAATATTACCGTTTTCAGAATTTCAGTTTTCATAAGCTTCAACTCGAGGAGCTTAAAAAGGATTAAACAACGGGAAATTTTGCATGCCAAAATGCGATAAACATAATTCATAAAT
The DNA here is from genome assembly GCA_031772345.1 of Himalopsyche anomala. Taxonomy (NCBI): domain Eukaryota; kingdom Metazoa; phylum Arthropoda; class Insecta; order Trichoptera; family Rhyacophilidae; genus Himalopsyche; species Himalopsyche anomala. The sequence continues at coordinate 8,153,645 of CM062844.1, read as the reverse complement.
TAAATACAATCAAAAAACAAAAGTTTAAATGTTTGCTTACACAACACCACTTGCATTAACCCTATAAATACGATTTATTTATTATTCACTCAAATTAAAAAAATGTTAATTTATGAAAAAAGTTAAGAGATTGTGTAATATTTTCGGTTGTAACTTTGTGAAATATTAAATTAAATTTTGTTTTCGAATTGTGTTATAAATTAAAATTAAATAAATTGCAAAATAAAGTTGGAGTTTTGTCATTTTCGACTAAATGCAGGGAGGAATTTAGAGAAAAACATTTTTAGTACTTATTTATAGACTTAGTATAATATAATCCTTAAATATCATTACATTTCTATTCAACATAAAATATGAAAAATATTTTTCATGTTTTATTATTAGATTTATTTCTAATGTTTTTAAATTGTACTTTGTTTTAAATAATTTTGGATTTTTTCAACGATAAAATTTATCTATTGTCTATTGCAATACACATAATATACTCACCGAATCGAATACAACAGGTTATAAGACCAGCACTAATTGCACGTGACGTAGCATAATATCTAATTACAAACATGTCCGTAACATTGTCGATGGCCAAAAGCATAAGTAGTTCATATTGATTTATATTGAATAATGTATATTCATTACCAAATATAAATTTTAGGTAAATCGATTGAAATACTAATGAATGTAAGTAAATAAAAATAGATATTCTGAAATATTACACTCATACGAATGTATGCAAGAGTCATCTAACGAATTGTCAATCGTACTCAATCAAGAGTAAGAAAAAGCATCGAGACGACGAAGTCTATTGATGAGAACATATTTTAGATGCTTTCTTAGAAGCATTGCTTTAATCATGAAAAAGTTTTATTTGATTAGGAAATTCCTTTCAATAACATTTCACAAACTTTTTAGTTTATAGTAGTGATGACATATGTATAGTAACTAAAGTAAAACGCTCCATTTAATTTAAATAATTGTATTAAATACTTTCAATGGTTTCGGCGGTAATTTTGTGGAAGTTCATTTTAATATAAAATTTAAATTAACTTTGATTATTCTACGTATTGTGGAATAATATAATAATATTTTTTAAGGAATGTTCTGATTATCTAAGACATTTTTAAAATGTAAGCAAGTTAAATTTAATAAATAACAAATTGCTTAAAATAATTTTCACTTGCAATTATTGTCACTCTTAGAAAATCTGGCAGATTTGTCTTACCTTTAAAATACATATGTATACAAAATATATGCCACAACATATTTGAATATATAATAAAATTTGGCACTGCTGAATTTGTTTTCTTTTGCCACAAATTATTTCGTGTACAAATTATTCAATAAACTACAAGCTGTTCATATACGTTTTAGAAAATAAATTACATTGTACCTACATTTTATTTTTACTGAAAACATCGTGGTATTGACAAAAAGTTAATGGGTATGTGAAAAAAAATCGCAGGACAAAGCTTATGAAACCTTTTTGTACGAAGTTTCAGTAACGATTTTATCCGAAGTTGCTTGCCTGTTGACAATATTGTGCTGCGCAAAAAAGTTTTTCAATTGAAATCATTCTACATGCTTTTTTAAATTCCAAACGCAATGATTTTTCGTTTTTTTTATCAAAAATAATAGATAACAATGTACAATACAAAATCAAAATCTGTGGCAAAGAAGTGCTTATTGAATTTGTTTAAGCACGCAATCAGTTATATTATATTTATAGATTACCCAAACCACATATTATGAAGACACCTTAATATCATATTTTACATTTTTATTAAAACGTCATTCTTCAGGAATGAAAAAAGCACTTATTCATATTATACAAATTTGATTTTTATCCAGGTTTGCTTCCATTCGAAATATTTATTTATTGTGAGAACTAACTGTGTATTGTGAGAAATAACATTCGTTCAATCTTTTTTTCTGTGATAAAAAAAAGATAAAAATACGGGGTTAGAACGGTACTATTTACACTGTTTTAAGGATCGGATGTGGGTATACAAATGTATGCTTATGAACATAACATACATCTTTATTTATTTATAGATAGACTGATTAGTTTCGTCGAACGCCTTGTTTAATCCATTCAGAATTTATTAAATAAATATAATACCCTTTTGTGTCATTAAATCTTTTAATCAATTAAAAATCGATTGATGAAAAGGGCCGCCCAGAAAATTTTAACCGATCACTTTACTAATGTAGCAGAGCATGACATTTCAAAATAACATAGCAATTATTCAATTATACGATTTTCGCTGATGTACTTTCGAGATGTATTAAATTATTATAATTAAGTTATTGTATGATATGTGTTTTCTTCTGAAATGTGCCAAGAGTTTCTTTGAGTTAATATTTTATTTCGCATTTGGTACAAATACTAAGGTTATATAACAACTTTTCTAAGAACTCAGTATTACAACGATATTGATATAATAGACGATCCTTTTCGAGAATGTTGAACTCTTCCAAATATTTGAAATCGGATATTTCATTGAAGACAAAGGTTGCTATGCAATGTATGCTTCTTTAACAAAAGCATATTTGAAACCAGTCACTTAAGGATGCTTAAGAGGCATAAAAAATTTAATGATATCTCATAAGATACGCCATAAAATATTTCAGTATAATGTACCAAATACCTTCGTTTTTTCTGGAAACAACAATTTCACCATAGTACTTTTTATTTTGTTCAATTGTTAAAAATTTTCAAAGCATAATATTCAATACAATATATTATTTATGACGGAAAAATGTTTTAGTAATCGTAAATTTTGGTTCGCTCGTTATAAAAAAAACAATTGACAATATATAACAATGGCTATTATATTATTTAAGATATGAAATTATAACTATCAATAATTGATCAGTTGTGAAGATAATCACAAACTCTAAAATTGAAATGAGAAATACAGATAAACAAAGGGAATCACAATGATAGCTCATGTTGGCTTAAAAAAATGGTCATTTTTTGTCGTGAACCATATTCAAGTTTTATGGGAAACGTTTTGTCAGTGATCATTCAGTTAGATATAAACATATAACCGCTATAATAAATTTCAGTACAATATTTTTTTTGAATGAACACACATGGTGTTTTGATTTTTTATTTAAAAAAAAAACAGTATATGAATCTCTACTACAGTTTTTTTTAGTTAGTATTACAGATTTTTTATTGATAACATACCTTCGTATAATTAAGCTGGATTGCTTTCATAAACTTTAAACACAATTTTATTTTATAAGAAAAATCACTCTAGATTTTGTTCAACTAATAAAAGTTTTGTTAAAAATATATCCGTACGCAAAGTTATCGTAGCTAATTTTTGTTACTAAATTTATTTTCTTTCACGCTGTCATATTTAAATTGTAATAATCTTTGGCAGCTGCAGTTTCTCTCCAGCTGAATGAAGGTTTGCAATATTTCGGTTCATTATGCACTACACTGCCTTTGTAGTCGTTTCGTAACGTTTACATCCGTTTTCACTTGAATTCAAAAGGTTATAAAAGCTGTAACGACATATTTCTTCAAGCACCTATATGATAAATAAAATAAAACTCAACAAACACTGGCTTGAAACATTTCGCTCCATAGAGTTTTTCTGCTCACAAAGCCATTTAATTTATTAATGGTTCAATTTAAGTTTTGGCACAAGATTTTTTTTTTGAATATGTGGCATTTACTTTTTTGTTGTGCTGACTAATTTTTATTTATTCAAATGTTCGCCTGAAACAACAGTACATATTTTTTTTCGATTTGAGCATCGAAATTTTGATTGCTATTTACTGCAATTGCCTGCCATGACACGGACATTCGTTTAGTACTAACAGTCGTTAACCTTGGAGTAACAACTTTATGCGGTTAATTAGTTTTTGTGCTGATATGATTGTATGATTGTCTCAGGAACAGTTAGCTACCTGAGACTAGGCGGCTTGTATTTTAGTATGCTGAATGTCCGTAAAGATTTGTACGCTCTCCGTATGACGGTCGTCAATTTAGTGGGAGAATTGAATATCACGAAAATTCTCTTTTTTATTTTTAACATATATACAAAAATCATTGGAATAATCAGTGAATGAAAATATATGTACTTGAATTCGGGCCCGTGAACACTGCTACCCAATATGACGCAAAAGAGTGATAACCACTAGTTTAACAAAGACATACTGTTGAATAAAGGAGACAAATATTGCGGTATTTCTAGAATAGGAATTTCGTTTTTTTTCAAATTCTGTAAAGGCGATGTCAATTTTTAGTGTTTTGGTATATTGAAAAGCTTTTGATATGAGCAACTGTTGCCGCGGTAAGACTTCCTCCGGATGTCGATACAGCAGTGAAGTGAGCCGCGTTCACCTGTGGCATTATACGTAATCGTTTTGTTACTTTTACGATGTCATACACCACTTGCGTCTTACTAGTATATATGTATTTCGAAAGAAAAAAAATGATATAATGAAAATATTTAATATTCAACTGCTCGCTAACTAATATTATTTTTGTATGCTTAACGAAATCTAGAATTTGATTATTTCTTACGCAGTTGGTGTAAAAAATACTTATGTGAAAAACAATTTATATTTAAACAACGCTTTCTCTATTAAAACTTAATAAATAAGAAGCTTGTTATCAAAACTCATTATATCAATTATTGAGATAAGTATGCCAAAAAAATCCAAATGAATCAATCACCAAATAAAATATGATGTACAATAATAGTTGATATTAAAATTTACTTTAAACACTGTTCCAGAGATCACTTTTACTTTTGTAGCGATCATGAAATAAAAAATATCAAAACATTAGCGACGAAGAAGACTCGAAGAACTTTAACGCTAACGCGCCCTAGTACTTAAAGCTCCATAAATTTGGTATCCAAAAAAAATCGTTGTTTAAGTTCACATTTTTAAATGAATACATAATATGTTTAGAAAAAACCAATCGGTGATCAGTATTTTTCACGGCTTAGTAGCATATTTCACATCATAAAAAATGCTATTTTTCACTCGCGATAAATATTTATTCATGGTATTTTATATATTTTTTTTAGTAATGAAAAACTGTGTTTCTGTTCGTTTTTGCAATTTTCTCAAAACTCTTTATTTGAAGAATGTGGGTTACTTCAAATATTGCCAAATTAATTGAAAGTAAAGTGATAAGCATTTGTTTTATTTAATTTAAATATCATTGCTAGAATCCAATTAGTTTTTTTGTTTGTTAGATCTCTGCTACTTTTAACACTGCTTAGCCTTGTTCACATGTATAATATTATCACTACTTTTTTCAACTGTCTGATACAAAAACAAATGGCGCCTTTAGTTATTTATTTATTTTGTATCGATATTAGCGCAATTGTGTGTAAGGTTAATTTGTCATACAAATTAACAACGTTTCAAGGGGTATTATCGTCGACGGTTGTGATAAAAAACGCATTGCTTCTCTGAAGTTCAGTTTTCATCACTGACATATCATATATCCCTCGTTATTGTCTTAATAAAGTGTACTAACGTTGTACATACAGTGGTGCGTTAATTAAGATGAAAATAATTACTATCTCTTAGTATACCTTTGTTCCGCGGGGATATCATTAGACTATAAATGTAACGTTACGCTGTATACTTACACGGTGTAATGAATACAACTTATGACATCATTACTAATTCTTGAAAATATTGTTGCTGTTATTTGTATTGATGATATTGATATTATATAATCATTTATTCAAACTTAACAATAAGATTCTCACTGTGATAACCTGATATATGTATATGTGCATTAAAGGTGATGTGAGCCAAAAGGTATTTTAGAAAAAAGTATGTTAGAAAGTAATATTCTAAATGTTATAAAGTATCGTAAAAGTAAAGTAACCTCAGTTAAGACACATTTCAATAGTGCTATCTCCGTAAAATAAAAATATGCAATCCACCAAAACAACAGGTAAAGACGTGATAGTGCTTATAGGTCCAAGAAAAAAGTGTTACAATTTTACTTATTAGCTCACTTCACCTGTAATGAGCACATATAAGAAGTTTTTTTTATTTTTTAAAAAAACTAGGCACTGAGTTATAAAATAATATACAACATTGATTTTTTAATCACGAGACAAAATAAGGGTGATATTTTCGATGAATTCGGTTGTTACTTTGTAGAAGTCAATTTTTAATTTAAAATTAAATTTGATAAATTTGTTACGTTACAATTTTTATTTGTCAGATTCTGTAACACAACACGTGGAGTGAAAAGGTTATTAAAATTAATTGTTCAATTATGGAAAAAAATTAAGTAGCGGAGTTTATAATATATACACGTATTAAAGACTTGATTCCAGAAATATAAATCTCTTTACGTTAGGTTTTGTAAATAGATTCCACATTCCGTTGCGTTCAGAAATATGCATTTATGTGCTGACCATATATAACCGTGGTGATAAGTTGATAGATTTGAAATATTTACATAAGGTTCGAAGAACGGAAGAAAGGAAAATGTAAGTATTTTTTTCTGCATTTCAGTGAATCATGTTACACCATTTTACGGAAGATTCTCTTGTAAACAACCAGTCATTTTTAGCCTGTTAGATTTTGCTTATCCTTTTATTTTCTGTACCCTGGAAAAGAAGATTTTAAATAAACTCGTAATATATGTCTTTAATAATAATTATTTTATCAAAAAGAATGTAAAGTTATTTTAGTATTTATATGATTTGTTCATAAAAATAATCATTAGTAACAAATGTTGGAATTTTTTATTGCTTTTTCAACAGATAGATCACATTTTTTGAAGCATATTTGAGCTTGTATCAATGGTCGTGCGTTTACTCTTAAAATTTAATATTGTATGCCAACATTTAATATACCGCACAGATTTTAAGCGGAAATTATTGTTCATTGGATTTCGCATGTTTTGAATGGCCATATTACAAAGTATTCGTCAAAATTTAATGGAGCGTTCATCCATTGCACTAAAACAACAATGAGCGACCCAATAAAATAAAGCCATCATTACTAAAGGTTCAATAAACCAAACAAAATAAGAGTATATCACTTAACGGTTCATTGAATGACCAAATGGTACTCCGAATAAACACTTATGCTATAACCGGATTACCAGCAGGGTAAACACAAAGTGCCCATTTCTGGAATCACAGATTAATCGCTTTTTGGTTAGTTAAGTTTCATTTACACGCGTCCATAGTAACATCTTATACAATTTATAAAAGCTAAAAATCATTATACATTATCTTATCATTATATTATTTTAATTTAAAGCTTATAAGGATAATTTCACTTTATGTTGTCAATAAAAAAAATCCTATTATTTCAACATAAAAAATATGTTGTTGTACTGATTAGTTTGTAAGTTTAAGTCTCGACTTTAATAGTTATTATAAAACACCAGAGTTATGATCGGCTTACATTGCATTGGTTAAATAGAGATCTTGTATTGTGATTCAGCGTAAGTTCCTTGATAGCCTCGCATGGAAAAAAAATAAGAACACACGCAATGTGAAATGTATACGAGACATTACTAGTGATTACAATACTGAATGTATATATTATAAACGCATAAGAAAAACCAATGAAAATAAACGAATATTACTAGAGAGGTATGTTTCTTCCGTTTAAAATTTGACTTGTTGAAACTTCTCCCCAACGCTTGGATGAGTCCGACCGAAAAATTTCTTTCGTAGTGAAAGATTGTTTGACGTACTGTCACTTAATAATTTAAATTTAAGTACAATAAATGATTTAAACAGATTCATTTTATAAATATTTTTTGGTTTTCCTTGCAATTTTGATATCAATATACTACTATTTCGCATAATAAAAACTGGTATTTTAGTACCGGAGTACCAGTTTCAGTAATAAACTATGATTCCAATTATTACATTTTTTTTCAATATACACAGTTTTAATACAACTTTACGTGGCTTTTATTAAATTCATAATCTCCCTATAATATAATACTTTTAATAACTCAATATCTTATATCGCAGCAGACACAAGATGGCCGATTATCGGTAAAACGTCAAGTAAATATAGGAAAGCAAACTCGTTTTCATCTCACCCCAACATTCGCCAGATTTAAGTGGCTCGGTTATTTTTCGTTTGAACAAATCGCCCGTGTAATCTCATGTAGTAGGTACACCATCACAACGTTTGCTTCTATTAGTAGATTAAAAACTGTTTCGTAAATACAATTTTCTCCTCTGTTTGGTTTTTCTTTTTGTTGAAAAAATTCAATATTCAAAAATGCAGTAACGTAAACTTCGATTTTATTAATCAATTCAAACATCTGCAATATTGGTTTCATACAGCCACATAATTCTAAAGATAAAATACAATACCAGAAGATCATGTGTTTTATATACTACCCAAAAAAGTTTTGATTTCCTTGATCTTAAATTCGTATTTCTTGAAAATATTCGCAAATACCCAAAGCTAAACATAAATTTCCTAAGTATAATCCCGACTGAAAAAAAATCGTTACAAAATGCTTTTAACCCAATTTTTGACATGTGTGTGAACAATATTTTATGCAGTTTTGAATTGATATTATATGATTATTAAGTAATCTACCAAAAATAAATGTTTATAAGCAAAATTTTAGAAAATATTTTTTAAACATCTAAACATAAATTTATTAAATTAATTATTGAACTTTTAAAAGTACAAATATTGGTATTTTTTCGAAATAGTCTTTCATTAAAAATAGTTTTTAAAGTGAAAAAGTTATCAATACTTTAAAATTCATTATTCATATTGAAAATAACTTTTCGTTTTATATTGAAATCTATTGCCAGTAACCATATGATGGGATATTATTGAAATATGATATTGAGGAATGCATTTGCATTTCATTACATTATTCTCTTTCAGATTATATTCACCAAAATGATCTCTTTCACAAGATATTAATATCATGAATAAATTCTCGAAACAACAAGACATTATCAGCGTGACTGGCTATTTGAAGGAAGAAGAGACCCCCTTTGATCTAACCAGAAGCCGTCCGCTTTTGTGTTCCATTGACGCCAATAAAAAGTTTATCGTTATATCATTTAATAAGACGCCCCTTACGGAGGCATCGCTTCGCGTCGATTGGCATTACTTTTGTTAACGGATTATTAATGATGACGTCTATCACTTGCTTCGCGAAGGCATCCATTGTCGGATGAAAAACTCGCCGAAAAACTGCTCAGCGGGACGCGCACCGCAGTTTTTCACGGCATCGTGTCCGCACGTTTACACTGTAATGAAAAAACGACCATAAATACTGTAGGAATATTATTTATCGTCATAATAGTAGTATTATATATTAAATTCTTTCTAAAAACAAGTGAGATTAAGTCTTTTACCTTTAATGTGCTACGTTTCAATTAGTAAACATCATTAATACAGCGAAATCTATATAAAACCGATTCTTTATTTAATATTCAAAAATGAGATTAATTTTGATTGTTTGAGTTAAACATGGTCAAAACTAAAATAATTACGGACATGACAATGCATTACAAACAAAATTGAATTGTTGAATTGAATTTTGTGTACCAATAGTTTCAACCAACCATCGCAAATACAATATTCCAATATTCCAATTGTCCAAAATGATTCAAAGCACTTTCGATATCCGTAGTCATTAATTAAACTTCAATATTCCGCCAAACGTATGCTAAGAAAAACATGAATGCTAAAAATGCACAAGAAATATTATTTTTTTATCTTGGTATAATATCTTTTACTTCAATTGTTTATTTTTAAGCGGCTTTTCTTTGGCTTGAGCTGCACTTAATCCGAAGTTATCCGACAAAAGCCGAAAAGTTTTCTCCATCCCTCGGCTGTGTCTGCGTCCGTCTGGTGGATTGCTTTGTGTCAAGTAGTTTTATCTAAGACAGTGTTAGCCAAGTCGACGAGATGGTGACCGCTTTTCCATCCAGCACTTTTGTCGCACTTTACTTCAGCATACTTTGTTGACAAACTTCTTCAAGATAACTTTAGTTTCACAGCGGGGTATTTTTTGTTTACCAACAATGTTTTAAAGATTCATTTGTTTAACCCATCATGACATGACCGAATCTGTTAGGATAATGAACATGGACATTCTTTTAACCGCACACTATATTTTTAATAATAAAGATTTTTTTATGTTTCAGTAACAGATTTTTTTATAAATTACAGTTTGAATTTTGTTTAAAATCAATATTTTATCGAGAATATTTTTTTGTCAAAAAATTACAAAAGGTCGATTACAACTAAAAATGCACATTTCAACACAGATAAACAAATTGATAGAGCTTCGTATTATGTTTTTTTTTCAAGACGATTACAGAATTTAAAATAAGACTGTATATATTCGACCGACCGGCTTACCAAGAACATAACGTTAAAGATTTCATGCGGCGCATTATAGCTGTTTTGAAAGAATTGAAAAAGACACATCACCTCTTTGGATGCAAATTCATATTTGTGGGAGAAATTTATAATTGAAAAAATATGTAATTGAAATTAATAGCCACTACACATCAGAAAAAAGCTGCATCAAAACGTTGACGTTGAAATTTACATGCATATTGATGTTGTTAATATTGCCTTCAGTCTTATTTTCTGTTGATATTTCCAAATAAAACTTTGTATCAAGTGCTTTTTGTAACACCATGATTGCTAATAATATAATAAAAATGAGTTATAATTGAATAGATTTTATTGTATAAAAATAATAAATTTATTATTAGAATCCATTAATTTAAAAGTACGGATTTTCAATAGCCTTGCTAAATGACAGGAAATTCAACACCTGGTAATTATTTCATTTCCCTTTGTATCGAAAATCAAATACTTTATTATTGGAAAGCACTTTGTAAACAAAAACGAAAGGTGAGTATTATTCATTCTCTTGATGTCGGTTTTATTTCATTTTGTGTCTTGATAAATTAATTTCCCTAACTGACAGCTTTGTTTTGTTTTTTACTAATATTTACTTTATTTTACGAAATAAATCATTTTAAATTAATATAAACTCGTTTTTTGATATTTATAATAAATTTAACAACGCTTATTTTGTAATACATATATATATTTACTGTGTAATACTTACGGTTTGTTTCAAGAATATCATTTATCTCAAACAAACGTCACAGCTGAAAAGAATCAGCTTCATTGTCGATTAATTAACAGACTTTTTCAAAATCGTTTATACTATAAAGATTTAAAACAAAGCTATCAATTGAACATTTTACTAAATTTACATAACATCAATTGTTTGGAAATAATAATATTAGAATTAATGACAACTTAAAGTAAACTGGTCTCCAGGTGTCAATCAACTGTTGATTATATACTAAATGTGGTTTTAAAATATCAAATCTTGACGGGAAACAATAACAATCTTGATATTTAGTTTCTTATTTAACGAAGTGTAAATAATATTTAAATTTGCTTGAATTTGAAAATCATTTCAGATAGTCGCTTTGATATATATTTGATTTTTAGAATTGTTTTTAGTCAAATTCCGAGAAGAAAGCTGATGAAATTAATTATTTTAGCTTAAATGAAATCTTTTTGTTTTGTTGTTTGTTAATTCAAGTCAGACTTACTCTCCAAATTATAAAAATATGTCAATTTGATCACGCTTTGCAAATTATAGAAAAAATCAATCTTGTAATACTTATAAGTAAAAAACCCTTTTTGAATTAAATTACCAAAAAAAAAAAATTAAATCAGTATTCTCGTTTATTTTTTAGATTTTTGTTTATGCGCAATTTAATGAGGCAACAATTATTTAATTCTTAGTGATATACATACGATGAAGTTCATGTCAACCAAACAAAAACCAATTGAAGAAAAAAAACAGTATCTTGGAATTAATTTTGATGCCTAATGCAATAACAAAAACTTTTTTTGTAAAAATCATCTTTATAAAACATTCTTTCATTTCTTGCTTGAGTGAACTAATTATTAAAGATTTATAAAATAATTAGATCAGTTCTTGGCAATCTTAAAAACTTTATTTATATTATCAAATTAAAAAATACTTGTTACATACAACGAATACAATACATTTTCTTACATTATTTATTCACTAATCTATTGTTTTTTTTTTCATAAAATTATTATTTGCATTCATTTGGAAGGCTGGCATATTTAAACCCCAAAACTGTCAGCAGGTCGGGGTGCAGTCATTTCAGGGTTCAGTGAGCGCAATCATCTGGTGCAATACGTTTCAGTACAATTGGACGGTAACGAGTGAACAATGCATGTCGCCACTTGTGAACACAAAGGGTGAATCAAATTTGCACAGCTATTTCAGACAACGAGCTGCCGTTTTTGTTGGACGGTTTTACCGTAAATACGTGATAATTTACTATCGAAAGCATTCTCATCGTTTTTGTGATCAAAAATTGATTTTTTCATCACTATTTTTATTAAATATCAATAATTATGCATGTCGCCACTTGTGACATAAATAGTTATTGTATATACATAAATAGTTGACTATCTGATTTCGTTGGTAAGTAAAAAAGGTAACAAAAAACTATACAAAGACATTATTTGTCTGGAATAACTCAGTCGGTGTATTTATTTTACGAATTTACCAAAAAAGCATTTATAATAATAGTAATTAATTTTAATGCTGATTAAAGGCTGGTAATTTTCCCTTTCTATTTATCCAAAAACTTTTATTTATATCAGATTGGCAATAATGGATTAATACTTTAATATTGCATTTTTTTATATATAACATAAGATATCGATGTTGTTTATATATTACATAAGTCTCCAGACTTGATAATTAAAGCTGAAATTTTGCATTTGATGTATATTCAAAACTATAAATCTGTTACTAACCAAGTTCTGTCAGAACAGTAACGATTTAATGATTATTAATTTTATTTATTGAAAAATAAGTAGATAAAATCTGTTTTGTACATAATTGTCTACTCCTTTTGTATACGAACATAATACATTAACACATTTTATCGAGCAGTCGAGAATTTAAAAAATATTATACATAGATGATTCCAATCGCTATATCTTGCGCCATTGGAACGAACGTTTTTTTATCATCTTATATCACGATCAAGTAATCTAAGCCGGGTCAAAGATCTTAGAATAAAGTATCCATAAAAAAGGAGATTTTGATACTCAAGTTAACTGAAAATTGAGTTTATTAAAAAAGAATTTTCACAAAGTAATCGCCGAATCAAAAGAAAATATTAAGGATATGCCAATATGGGCTTAATGCTTTGTTCAATGAATTCTTTTAAGTTTAGTCCTTAGCAAATAAATTATTACCATGCCAACGCAAAGAAATCATTAAAAAATCTTTGATTAAATTCTACTATTTTCCGATACGTTAATCATCATAAATCAAAACGTTTTATGACAAGGCAATTCTTTTACAGCACCATTCAATGTATTTACGATATAAATCAATTATACTGAGACTTAATGATAAATCTAACGTCTGAGAACAAGCTTATACAAAGCAAATAAAAAGAATATTTCAGAAATAAGCCAACGATTACATTGACTTTTAACAGCCATTTAAACATCGACAACCTTTTTAGGAACAGCTATCATTTTCACTGTATATTTAAGCCTTCCTAAGTATATTTACCAAATAAAAAAACAACTTGGATTCAATAAGTATTTGGTGTTTCGATGTTGTATAATTTATTTTGTTATTTATTATGATTTAATCAATGTAAAATTTAGAAAGCACATTAAGACATTAAAAATGTGAAGAGAAATCAATACTGGACTGCTCATAAAAATATTTGCTACTCAATAATGTGAATAAAATCTAATTTGATTTTTTAATGCCGTAACTTTAAATTATACGAGACATAAAATTTTGATGTCGACATTGAAATTATACAGAAGTTTGGGTTGCACTCATTCAAGAATTTAATTTTAAAAATTATTATACCACTTAAAAATGGCTTAATAAAGTTATTTTTTTACACATCCACACAATCTGAAAAAACAACATTCAAGATTTTTACTGCACACCTATATCAAACTCATTATAAATATGACAGAATGACGAGGCAAAATGTGCATCATTTATTTAATACTGAAGAACTATATTTTAAAGAAAATCAACAGTTTTATTAAATGGTTAGGCAAAAGCTCCAGTTTCTTTGTCAGTGACTACATAAATTAGAATATTTGTGAAATAATATTGTACATACATTTACTTGGTTGTCTTAAAAACTAAGGAGCTAACATTTTCGAAACGTTGAAGTTGATAGCACTATTTATTACACACAGTTTTTTTCTGTAACCAACTACTCAATCTACTAGAAAGTACGTAGAGGTCAGTAATTGCGTCCTTAAACAGTTCTAACTTTTTTTTATAATAATACTTACTATACTTATTTTATTTCTTATTGAATAATGTATTAAATAAAAAAGCAACACTTTTCAACACTTACTTTTCCAATATGAAAATGCGCCAAATATTTTAAAAATTGAAAGATTATACGAGATAAACTCGATGAGAATTTTTTGTAAGTTACTCAAGGAGAATCGACATCACAAAAACGGAATTGATACTGACCTTATCGGAAATTGAAACCCGGACCCGCGTGATTGGTAGAGTAGCGCTATTACCAACTAGACCACAGCGGGCGATTATTTGAACGTGTATAACACAGCATACACACGGATATAACAATCATCATTTGCCACTCTCGATTGTGTGCTTTCGTCACCGTGGGATTCTTCAATATATTGGGATTAAGCCGTTAAAAACTCTGAAATAAGACGATTGCTTACACGAAGCGTGAACGTTTTTATATGTTTCATGGTAAGAAGTCAAGCAATTTCAACATTCCTTATTCAATTATAAACGAAAGTTTTTTTTTGTTTTCAGCGGCGTAACAAAACATATCACTCGCTTTAAATAGCAGTTTCAATTTTAGACAGATTTTGTGTAAAAACTAAATAATCCTTTTTTTTTTGCTTTGTGGACAACGAGACGAATCTATTTTTTTCGCAACTGATTATTACTAAAATTATATGGTTTTAAATATTTTTTAGAGTATCTCAGCAAAAGTTATTTTATATAAAACTTGTTGTAATTCAATCGCTCTAGCTCTCTTTTTTGAAAGAGGTTAATAATATAATGATGGAGCTAGACATGAATTTGTTCGAAACTGGAGGGAACTTTTGCTGGGCCGGGTTACAAAACAGTTTTCATTGTCAACGTTTATATTTACTAAAGTAGAGGTCCTTAAAAAAATAATTGTGAAAGGTCGTACTTTTTGTTTAAATTTGCATTTTAGCGAAATCTATTATATTATGTATTATAACATACATTTTAATTTATATGATTATATTATGGTGTGTTTCTTGAGAAAAGAATTGGTTAATGATGGAGCATTGCCTCAAAAAACTGTTTTTAATTGAGATAAAATAAAGACGACTTATTTTTGCAATTCTAACCAGACCGCACTAAATTACAACATGAGAGTTCTTATTGAAAAGGATATTTTTACTCAAAGATATTGATAATTTCACCCCTGGGGGCTTAAATTCATCGTAAGTTGTACCTTTTTAATTTGAGATTTTAGACATGAGTGTTTGTGATTTTTCTCTTCTTTGAAATTATCTCGTATGAGTTTTCAATTTAGAAAAAAATTTGCGCATTAACTAACACTAGCTGTTTTACCAAAAATTGATAAAATTAAATTTATAATCTCAAAAAATATTAAGTATTATAAACAGTAATAATAAGAAAAGTTTCACTGAAAATGCTTCTCCAAGTGGGCAAGAAAGTATCACGCCTAGTATTATATCCAGTTATAATCCATCGAAATTATCAGAAGCCTATGTTAAATTGTCATAAGAGGCCGACTTGCTTAAAAAAATATGTTTTTGTCCATCATATGGCTAATCTTTGAAGCCTATTTCTGAAAACATGAATGATCATGATTTAAAAAAGAGTTTTACAAAATACAGAATCGACATATCTAAATATGTACAAATATTCCTTGTTTTTTTTTGGTTTTGAAGTGAAACATGAGGAGGGAAATACATTTTTTTTAAGTATCAAAACAAAGTTTACGATCAAACTCAACTATAAAAAAACTACAGTAAAGGGTTTTGCTCGAGTCATTTTTTCTAAACCACCTTGCCGAAAGCCACGAAAAGATACTCATGCGATTTTGTGGTAAGACTTTTGATAAAACAATCGGAAACGGATCTGGTTTTATTCTTGACAAGTTCAATACCAAATGTATTCATAACGTCAAATTTAGGATTAAGAAATGTCGGGCAAATATATATGCGTACGAGGTAGATAAAATATATTAAATACTGACCGTATCAACATCAGAAACTTCTCTTTCTAGCTATGTTTCGGTCTCAAATATTAGCAGGTACCACTAGAATCCAATTTTTATAATATTTGTTTTTATATACACATACAATTGATTTTTGATTCACCCCGAGTCGTATACAAAGCCGCATCCGAGCCATTACACACGTGCGATAAACACATGGTTTTATTGTCACGCCTAGCGCGCTTTCATCCGTCAGTGTACATACGTATCATATATTATATGTTATTTGGTCACGTCCATGTTTTGGAAACGTTTAAACAGTTTTAAAATCGTAGAAATATGATAATATTATATATATATATCATGCATATTTTAAGTATGCCTAATTTATATTATATAATAATTATTATAATTAATAGTGACGAATAGAATACTATTATCAAGCTACATAAAAATTCGTTATGTAACTTTCAATTGGTGACTTAATTTTGGATGCAGATTGTAATATCTGTAATATTAATAATGTCACCTGCGTTATCGAGTGGTGAACTTCGTTGGTTTAGAAAACGGAGGTCACAGGTTTGAATCACAATACGGACAGTTTTATAAATTATTTTTTTAATCGATTTGTGAACTTTTATTCGAAGGCATGGGTGTTTGTGATGACTTGAATTCTCTCCTTTTTCTCACCTTATCCTAAAAACGGGATGTAACGAGAACAGTTACCTAACTACTTGTCTTGCCTTAGCCCTATTCTTATTACTACTATATTTGAAAAAAAGCAGATGAGTTACGATTAGTTTTCGTAGAAATACTTCTGTTGGAATAAACTTTAAGAATATCTATTTGAAAAAAATATTTATTCATATTTAAATATTAACTGTGGGAGGGTAACTACTATTAAATTTTGTTAACTACTAAAACTTCTTTAAAATTGTGTTCTGTCTTCATAAATTGGTAGCATTATTGATTATCCATACTGTTATTTGGTATTTTTTTAGAGTACGGTGCATAATAAATACCACGTACTTTCATTGCGTTGGTTAATAAATGACCGGAATAAAAGTATGATATGTTTGCAGTAGAAATTGCCGTTTTCCGTAACGGGCAATGCGATGCAGAATTCCGATTTACTGCCCAATAATTGAACGAATTTGAATTTTCGGAGTGCGCGGATAAAAAATACGAACGGAAAAAACATTTTGCAAATACTTATCAACTGCCAACAAAGCACAATTTCCTCGCCTCAAAAATCCTTCCTTTGTTTATTTTATGATTAATTAGCTTCTCTAAATCAATATGCTTGCACTAGCCAGCAGCATTTTATTCAAATACTAGAAAAAATATGGTGGTTATTTTATGTAAACAAAACATCACATGGCTTTGCTGCATTTCATTTGAATATATTTCATTCTGATATCAATACAATTACACATATAATTTTTCGGTGGATTTTTTCACCAACACACTACTGCACTGTAAATATTGATTTAAAAATTTAATGTTATCATCATCATAAGGTCAAAAAACTAATTATAGTTTTACGGTTTTTCTTATAACTTAGTTGATAGCTATTTTGGACTCACGCACTCGTCATAACTATGTTTGAACTTACATTAACTTAATATTATATACTGGCTTAGAAGATTTACATAATACTTCTCAGCTATTCTAATGTCCCAACTTAAATTGAAAAATAGAGTTTTAATGTAATTAGTTGACTTTTCAAGAAACTGTAACAATTATGGGATTATTAAACAAAGAAAAAATGGTATTCAATTTTTCACTTGTTTAATTTAACGTTAATTTATCTTTGCAACTACTGACCAATGTTTTTTGCGGCCCACAAACTCATAAAACTTTTTATTCAGAACGCGATAGTATTGTTTGGTATGCTTCCTCTAGAATAGTTTTTACTCTTAATTAAACTTACATTATAGATACACTTCTTTTGCTAGAATCACAAACGTAAGCCATAGTTACAGTGGAACCCCCAATTACGTTACCTCGAATTACGCACCGAACAGAAATATTCGCCGGAAATCCCCCAATTACGCAGTAGCATGCCATTGCTGCTGTACACATCGCTGGGCGGCTGTCTGTGTGGTGAATACAGTCAAACGTTGGCGAGCGATATGCATTTTACCACATAAAAACTAAATATTTCGTCCATATGTTTTTTTTCCATTTATTTTTAGTTTTGGCAGTTTTGCATTTTTCGCGAAAAAAAACGTAATCCCTAATTTTGTATGAGATTTACTCCCCCAATTACGCGACTCTCAATCACGCGGTCCCAACATTCGCGTAAATGGGGTTTTACTGTATTCATAATTGTGTTCTTAAAAAGTGTGTCACTAGATAGTCACTGTGAGAATTTTAACATAGTATGGGCGCGCCAATATGTTGGTGTTTTACGGCTAGTAAGTTCTAAAAATAGTTTCTTTTACATATCACGTTTTTTTCAGATTTTGTGGACATTGTCCGTTGATTTTTACATATACCTCACCTCAAATGTGGTATTTTATACACACGACACTTTGGCATAGGATGAAGGATGTATATCTAAACTACTACTATATCTGTAGATTCAATGACTGCGAAATAATATTTACATCAATAAATAACTTCATTTTGTTGGTAGGCAGTCCTTTTGTATTGATACATTGAAAGCTTTCTTTATTTCATATTGCCTTGCATATTTCAAGTATTTGCAAAGTCTCATTTCAAAATAGTGAAATGAACATTTTTCTGTAGCATATTTCTATCAAAGAATGCGCATTGTCATCGTATCTGAGATTTTCAGTATGAAAAAATCCTCTGCACAAAACTTTATTAAACATAGTAAGTATCAAAGCAGGAATACATCAAACTATGTATATTAATCCCAGCTATTATATTCCTCTTCATTTTTTTACAATTACAATGAGTTATATTACCCCACCAGGTTTTAACAGTTACTTTGAGCTATTTTTAATATACACAATTTAAGTATATTTTAGCTCTTTTAAAAGCATCTCCTGACTATTTTATTAGATGTTTATTTATAACATAGATATTGTTTCTAACTTTTAACTTATAAGTAAAAGAAATAGTTTGGGATTTCGTAAGACTATTATTCCTATGATATTAACTTAAAAATAACTGATTAAAATCGACTTGATTTATAATACGTTCAGGTTGTTCAAAAATACACAAAATTTGGTCGAACTTGTCATATTAGAAAATACAGATACAGCGTGTTAAAATTTATCTATCTTCATTCATTTTTGACTAAACGCATTCTCCAGTATACTGACGAAATATACTGAGTATTTTTTTTCATTTCAGCAGTTCTTTCTCTACAAGACATTTATGTCTCTTTTATCTCACATGGTTTATCTATATGCAAACAATTTTCAATATTCACTTGTAAAACTTTAAATGTTTATTCAGTTAAATGATATTCAAATATTTAAAAAGCTTTTTTTAATAAATTTATTTTCGTGAACTTTATTTTTATGTCTACGCGACTTTTAGGTACATTTTCAATTGTTCTTTGGACACTCTCTCGACTAGGGAATCCAGTCCCGGGATCCCAGCCATTTTTCAATACATTTCAATCCCGGGATTAGAAGGTATGATCCCGAAATTTCGTGATTGGTTTACTTATCAAACAGAAACGTGTTGGTTTTCAAGTCGAACGGATGTTCACGCACATAATAAACAAAGTTCATTTTTAATCCTTTGCGATAACAATTACCGCACAAGAAAAAGTAATTTGAAACCAAGCATTCTTTAGTAAATTATATTTTAATGCATTTGAAGATAACAAAAATGATATTTACTGTTAAGCTTCACATTGCAATAATTTTTCTTATCAATATCTTAATTAATGTTATCAGATATCAATGACTGTGTTTCTTTTGCGTGACTCATTGTTCTATTTTTATATGTACATTAGTTTAACACATCTCAACTAAAGTTTATTTTGGTCAGTTTCTATATGAACAATATGATAAATATCATTGGCGTACGAACAGGGGAGGAGAACAATAACTTTAATTTTTAAATTAAATTTCTTCATTTGTTAACAAATTATTGTATTCAACGCTCTCTCCATCTTACAAAAGTCATCAATAACCGCATTTCGTTTAATATATTGTCTAAAAGATTTTTCAACTAATATAATTGCAAGATTTGAAAATCTATTCTCACTTTGACTATTTCTATTGAATGTTCTTATTATTTTCATTGTAAAAAAATGATCTTTCTACAAAAGTACTTGTCGCCGGATATGGTAATTATAAAAATATTTTTTATTAGTTCTTTGAACAATAAAACCGTATACTAAATGGCGGACTAATTGATGATCTTGTATTAACTGCGGGCATAGTTTAAAATAATATTTTACTTACATAGTATTTCATTTTTATGTTTGTATTTTTTAGATACATTTACTTTATTTAAATTATTGAGAATGTATGTCCACGATAATTTAAGAACTCTTCAATCTTGCAGTCTGAAGTAGGTAGATACTTTTTTCTGCTATCGAAATTAATTATTTTAAGTTATATTGCGTATTTTTACATAATGTATGCATATTAAGCTCGTTTAATAATTATAGCGCATATTTTTTTACGAGTTATTAAAAAATCTACTCGTTCACCTGTACGTCGTGAATAACTGAGATTAAGAGAGCTTTTTGGTAAGGTATTGGCAGCCCATATCTAGTTATATCATGTAGAATAAATTGTTTAATTTATTTTTCACCAATATTATCAATTTGTATTTCTTAAAAAAATGTACTGATCCCGGGATCGAAAAATCATAATCCCGAAATCCCGGGATCAACATTTTGGCTTGAGATTGGATTCCCTACTCTCGACTAATTGACAACTCTTATGTGATATATTTCTTGAGATCGTTGATTAAGATATTTTTTTCAAACATAGGCATAAAAAATGAGAAAATTTATCCCGCATTAAGATATTAATATGATATCTTGTTTATTTTATTATTCTATAATTCACTAGACAGGCAATTTTTAGTATACATTATTAAATATAAAAAACTTAGGTATACATACATAAATAATACTAACACTTAAATTTTTATAAAAGTGTCTCTAATAAAAATAATTTTGCTGAAGTATTTCATGTTTACATGTTTGAAATTAGATCTTTATAGTCGTTCGGTTCCGTAAAATTATTGTTAAATGTTAATTTATTTACTTTAATATGTATGTGAATTTAATTTTGGAAATTAAGTATACATTTTTGCTGTATTATTAATATCATACTTTATAAATCATAAACGAAGTCGCTAATATAACATTTACTCAGAAGACTACCGACCGAAAATATTTCTTTACAGAAAGAAAATTAGCTTGAAACTCTATCAAAGCTTTTCATACAAATGGAACTAAACCATACATATACGGATTTCTTTAATATCTAAGCCAATGTGAGGTAAAAATCTTTTTTTAATATTGGTAATTTTAGAGTTTTTTTATATTTTGTCGCCTGCTGTGGCCCAGTTGGTTAGAGCTTGCTCTACTGATCACGTAGGTCTGGGTTCGACTCCCGGTCAGAACACAGTGAATTTGAAAATTATTCAATTTAAAGTTGTGATCGAAGACTGAGTGTTTGTGATGCTAATTCACATCATCACCTCTCCTCCCATCCTTCTGATCCTTTAATAACTGGGTGTAGCAATAGCGATTAGCCAACTACTAGTCCTGTTCTAGCCTTATCCTTCTTTCCCTACTACTCACTATGAAAAAAAGTGAGGTTGAGCGACTGAGTAACAAACAGTTCTCGTAGAAAAACTTCTGTTGAGATACCTCCATTAGGAGGCCATATGCTCCACATTGGGAGTGGACATGGATTATATTTGTTAATTAGAAAAAAAAATTCTCTTATCAGTGAATTAATTGATTTTGTTAATATTCCACACAATATTCCTTTGTACTTTATTCCACTTTATTTAATAGGTCAGGACCGGTTTCGCTCATTCCAAGCATTATCAACTGACAAGTGAAATAAAGTAAAAAGGAATATTGTGTTTTTTATTAATATAATGCCTTTCCACCAAGTATTGACAGTGAACACCCTAAAAGTAATTGATTTTGTCTTCAAAATGTAAACTTATCTTCTTGTTAATACGAAGAAGTATTAGGGTGGATCGAATTTTTAAGTTTTTGAAATGGCGGGGTGCGTAAAAGGTGAGAAATTCCTATTCCTACAATTAAAAGTTACTATGACGGCAATGTGAAAATTTTATTGCATGTGCTGCCGCCAGCCCATGTAATTTATCAAAAATACCTCAAAAAAGGGTTAAAAAAAAATTCTCAGAGCTTTCGTCTTGTTTGTCTCCCGTAGGTCACGCGTTCTCTGGAGATCACGCGCGAATTTGTGACATTTTAGGTACATTTTGCGCGCTATTGATACGGAAAAATATGTAAAAAAATTAATTTATTATGTAATTTTACTGCTAGGTTCGTAGACATACAAATAAAAAAATAACTAGCACAATAGCATTAAACTATATTTCGGAGCAGGTCCTCTAAGTGTCTTATTTTGGTATTTTTTCAATAATTTGCCAGCATTGCGGCAGTACTTCTTAATATTATATGCAAATAATATTGAATGTGTATTATCGTATGCTTAAAAGGCATCTTTTGCAAAAACCCCAACATCGGAAATCGAAAAACAAAAAATCCATTCTATAGCGATGAAAATATGCGGAATACTTTATTTATAAAATAATGTTTTCGTTGTGGCATTTATCCTGGAAATTTATGTTTTACTCATTAAAGAGTACGTACTTTACAGTATACATTATAGTGTACGCACTTTGAATGTAGTTAGAGTAGTATAAGATTGATTGAATATTGAATTTCCTAAATTTTAATTATGTTTGTAATTACCATCAGTCACCTTAAATTTATTAATATTTGATGAATTTTTAATTAAATGTTAGAGGTGTTAAACATTTTGATTTTGTGTAATTATAGAATCACTTCTTTTCAATGTCAAATATTGTTTACAGCTTTTAATTTCAATTTATTTTTGTATAAATGGCACTGTTAAATTATATTTCTTATCAGTTGACAATGCCCGAAACCGGTCCTGACTATTTTAAATAAAGTGTAATAAAGTACAAAAGAATATTTTGATTTTATTAATTGAATATTGAATACTTTTATTATTCAGTTTTCAGGATGTTGATGATCTAAATCGTTTTCTCATATAATAAATCTTTTTTATCGAAATTATGTTTCTACTAGGCCACAGAAAATATTGCCGCGAGTGACGGCTTACCGACCAATACAGTATTGTGTCCTTCTAAGAGCTGTTAACCGTGACGATCTATATTAAAATTGCTCAGTTTTTGTATTTAAGAATTTTTTGATCCATTTTTACACACATAAATAAATATTTTTATCAGGAAACATTAAAAAATAAATATCAAAAAAATGACAAGAAAATTTGACCGAAATAAATATTTTTCTTTAAAGTTGCATGGTAATTGTGAAAATGTATTATTTAGCAGAGCCTAAATAATAGATTAATAAACCGTTGGTGTAGGCATTTAATATATTACTAAGTAGATGAGCCTTGTCATCCATGGCCGCGAGGTGTTGCCATTCAATTAATAACGAAGGGCGATAAGACGGGGGTGAAATAAATCCGAAAAGTAGACGTCTCCGTGCCGTGACGTGGCATAACGTGGCTACGGAGCAGCTCGGTGACATAAAATTTAAATTCGTCCTCTGGATATCGCAAACCTCAACCTCACATCCTACTCCATAATTGAAGACATGCCAGAAGCGTGTGTCGAAATCATTTTTGGGAACATGTCAAGATTTTAGGTATATATCACATACAAAAAAATTGCTCATTCCAATTGCTTGGACTATATATCACATACAAAAAAATTGATTTATTAATTTTATCATAATGTTTCAAGCCAATATCGAAATCAAACAAATATAAACACATTGATATATTAAATTCGGAGTGAAGTGATTTGATTTCCTGAGAAACTTGGAGACAAGACAATGGAATAAACAACAAACTGACATATTGGCATGAATGGAGAGTTTTTTCTGATCTGCTGCCGATGTTTCTGTAGTACCTGAACTCTTACTCTTCTCTTCTTCAGACCTTCCACAACTGTTGAGTATTGTCCATAAGAAAACTCTTTGTTTTTAAAACTCAAATTTACAAGTTTTGTCACTAACGACTGGGTTTCACCTTTCAGCATATTCATGTGTTTTAATGCACGGATGTACTTGAACTGAGTCGGTTCAAGTACATCCGTATCATTTTTTTTATTGAAATTCCACCAAGCACCTTCAGACGAAATCTTAAAGTAAATCTAAGAATGCTCTTTTTCAACGGGGCAAGCTACGTGGTTGGTGTGTGACAGAGAATCTTGAGCTTCCGCGTGGTGGGCATAATATGATTCACATAGAAAGTTAATATGGTTTAAAAAAATAAGAATATTTTATAATCGTTTACTCGTCCTACTCCCTCGTATAGTAAAAAATGCAAAAAAATAAACAGAAGATGAATAGAAGAAATTGTATCAACCTTACTGCTTTACTGTGCAATAATGCAAAAGTTTAAAACCTGAAATGTGCTCTTTTTGACCCAAAGCAATAGCTAAAAATCCATTACCAAATGTTGCAAGAAAGTGGAGTACATCAATATTCAACCGTTTTTTATTTTCCATATAATAAAAATGTATATTTGTGTAAATATTTCAAACCATTTGTTTATTTTGAGGCCTATAAAAATCTTTTCAGTTTGCTATTAATATATTCAAAAATATGAATACAAAATAATTTTTGCTGTCTGTAATGTATTTTTTCTAGATTTTTTTTGTAAATATTTTAAATATACTATACCAGCAGTATTAAATGACGAGGAAAATCTGTTAGTTTATTCATCATCAAAAAAACATATTCGTAGGAATAATTTGAATACACTTGTATTCGTACAATTTAGTTATAAAGTTGCTTCGGCATTTATTTTTAACGCACGTAAGCAAAATCGTTCAAAGGAGTAAAGGCAACTCGTAATTTTTGATGAAACATTTCTGAAATCCAATAATGAAGCTTATTTCGGAAAGCCTTTGCTGATTAACATGCTTTTACGAAACTAAAACAAAACACGGCTTTTCGCTAACTAGATATTCATTATTAAGTATTATATATAATGCCAAGTATAAGATATTATTAACATCTAAACAAAAAAGCTTACTTCATCGTTTTAACTGTAAGCAACTTTGTTGTCAATAATTCGGTTTATTTAAAAAAATATCACTGCAATTTTAATTGTTTGATTATTAATAATATGTTTATCAATGTATTGCTTTTATTTGATTCCATTTTATTTGCTATATGATTTTAAATCGATTTTTTTACAGCTCTTTGACAGAATATTTAATATTAAACTATATACCGAAAATTACTTTATGTTCTCCGATGTAAAGGTTTTTAGCATTTTTAATTTGAATTTATAATTGAAATGGAAAATATCAAGTAAATTAAATCGTTTCAAGAAAATGAAGTTAACTTAATTATAATAAATACAACATAAAACCGGTACTTTTTAGAATATTTTCATGATCGTAGAATTTTAAATTCAAAATTTGTTGTAAAAATTTAAAAATCACAATTTTGCACCGTGAATTGTACATCCGAGCAATACGTTTTCTTTTTGTTGAATTAAATTTGAAAAAAAAACAAAATACTCGATGATCCTATCAGTTACGCAGACAAAACAGCAAAATTATATTTTATTTATTAGGATAAACTAAACGACCAGAACATTATCTTCCTTGTGGAGAAAACAGGTTTGAATGCTTATTTTGGTTAGAACAAAGAACTGGAATATTTATAGTGAGAAAACGAACACCCGGCAAATTGAATAGATCTGCTCAAAGATTCTCAATTAAGAATTAAGCCTGGAAACTTTGAAATAACTCTTGGATCGCCGTTTATTTTCAGATTATGTGTGATCTATTAGAATAATTTTAATGGCCGATAATTTTTAAAACTAAACTTTTTTAAGCCTTTGTTGTTTATTTATCTGGAAGATATTATCTAGCCTTACATTATAATGTTCGATAAATAAATCAACAAAATATAAAAAAAAACATATTAAAACTATTTACTCATTAAGTTATAATTAAGATTATAATAGTAAAATTTGTATGAAGATACTTCTCATATAGGCAAAACACGTGGTTTGTTGGCTTACATATATAATAAATGGAACATCAAGATATCAATTGTACTAAAAGTAATAATTTGATTGAGGAATCGATACACAAAAAAAAATAACGTATTAAAATAGTTCATTAAATACTGATATTATATGTAAGTACAATTCACTACCCAACAATTCTACAAAATATGATCAAATTTTCCTTATAAAAATCTTAGTGTCTATGAACCGTTCACATTTAATGGTTGTCGCACTTGGCAACCAACGCGTTTATTGAAGTATTTTATTATTTTTTTACAGATTTTTTCTAGACTACTCGATGAACGGTTCGAATAATAATTTTACAACGCATCTTAATTATACGATTATCGTATTTATTATGTTAATTTAAGTCCAAAAAACAGGCTTTTCAACTAGCGTTTTATTAGTGTTTTTCATAACATAATAAAGCACTATTATATTTTTAGATAAATAACACTTCCATGGTACAAAATGATAAGTACATGGCACACGATAGGTTTACAACGGTATAATAATGTATTTTTCAAACTTTTCTCTCTTTAAGTAAGTTTGCTTATATCAGATATTGGTATATCTCAATAATCAAATCAGAAACACTGATTTGATTATTGAGATATAAATACTAACTGAATATAAATAACTACTTAGCATGGATTGTCAGATGATTGCTGACATCCAATTCAGTTCATTGTAATATATTTGCTTTTAAATATACCTATAATTAAAGTGGAATTTATTTAATTCTAATAATAATATTGAACTATAAATCAAATATCGTACTCCATATGATTAATAATTTTTGTAAAAACGTTAGTTAATAGATCAATATAAAATATTTTTTTTGTGTGTGAGTTTACTTGAAGTATGTAACATGAATTAATTTGGGCATATTATAGTTGGAAATTTAACTTTGAAGTGCTCAGGGGAAGATAACCATACATGTGTCTATCTGCGTACTTGCAAGGAGTTCGTTAATTTAATTTCTTAATTTAATGTACAACTTTAAATCTGCTCCTGTAAAGTTTGCGTTAGGTATTTTAATTAAATCAGACAAAGATTATAGCAATATGGAACTATTTGCATTATGGTAAAATTAAAATTAAGTTGAATGTTTCTGGAAAAGATATTTTACCACACTTAATTGCAGCGAATAAATCCAAAAATATATTTAAAAAAAAACAATGAAAGCAGTCATAAAAATATTACAAAATTCATTGAACTCAAATGCATCATTATATGTTCATATATTGTTGTTAAAACTCAACCTTACCTAACCTAACCTTAGAAAAAAAATGATTCAGTTTCGGATGCAATAAAAAAAATCGGACTCGATTAGGTTAGGCTAGGCTATTTTAATATAATTTAAGCAATGTGTTCATGTAACAATCAAGTACCAATCGAATTTTTTTTCCATTTATTTTTGTACAGTAAATTAAAATTTACATAAGATTTATTAAAATTTTCGATGGATTCGGCGGTATCTTTGTGGAAGTTCATTTTAATATAGAATTTTAAAAAAACTTAGATTATTCCACGTATTGTGCTAATTCGTAACTTCGTTCATAAAAAAGCATTGAACAATAATATATTAATCTTACAGAAAGTAAGATTATCTGGGGATACTTCTGAAAGAGGCGAAACACGTATCACAGTTTGTAGCACAATACGTGGAATAATCTAAGTTATTTTTCATTTTATATTAAGATTATTAAAATTTATAAATGTTACACCTGTATACCGAAGATTTTTTGATGAAGCTATTAGCCATAGTTTTTTATTAACAACTTTAATGATACATATTGATTCACCGCATTTTCTTAATTTGTATGTATACAAAACAAGATTACACAAGATTATTTTTTAAAATACATGATTATTAGTAATGCTTAAATTAAGCGAACAAAGCTTAGTGTTCCACACAAAGCCATATCTGCTTTCACCGTGTGATTCAAAAGTACTGGGAAATGTGAGATAATTAATATTTGTTTTTTCAAAAATATTTCACTACTAAAATATTATATTTTTGTTAATGGTATACGGCACTTAAATTGGCATACATTATAAACACAGATTAACCAAACGGTTGCGGGATGCTTTAAAAGTGTACAAGTATCATACATATATATTTGTCACTATAAGGCCTATGTTTTTTTTAATTTTATAATCTTCTATTTTAAAAATGGTGACGTTTGTAGCAAATAACTGAACGCGTGTTAGTAATACAGAACTTATTTTAAAAACATATAAACGATCTCAAAAAATATTTAAAATCTAAGTTAATTTCAGTTTAATAAATATACTTACTATCTCAGCAAAACTATCCCTGATGTTTATTGAAATGTGAAGTTTATATCAAGTGCTTAAAGCCAAACAACGCTATCTACAAAATAATGCTTTTTTGTTGATTATCTTATATTTTATTTTTGGCAACATTATAGTCAAACAACGTTATATCAAATATTTTCTAGTTTCTTTTTAAATCACTTTATATTAAGTAAAGTTTATCATTAAATAAATATACCTAGTTGTCCTGTTTTAGTGCATTTTTTTAAGATCAGACCTAAAAACTATGCATCACCACAACCAATACAAACGTACACAACACAATAAATTATAAAATCAGTACATTAGGTTTTTAATAAACATCTGCTTGATAAATTTATAAATTAATAAATAGTGTTTTTTGTCTCTCCTGAAAAGTTAGACTTTTGTGGATGGTCTTTTTTGACTTTAAGCCCTCGATACATCGTGAGCTGAGTACTAATAGGTTCTAATTGTCGACTTTTGGCCAAACTAAAGTAATAATGAGGCAGTCTTAAGCGTAGCAATATCTACATGTTGTATTAATATGAAGTCGAAATTTTGCTTAAATTTCCAATAAGCCGTAGTTTTATGTGCGCGTTGCAAGATATCTGTGGTTTTTTGATCGCCTTAAGATGCCGAAAGGCGAAAACCGGGTCGTTAGTGACAAAACTTGTGTGAATGTACATAGGTTTAATAATATCTTTTTTATTTTGATAATTTTATTTCTGTATTTTTTTTCAATTATCAGATTTTGATCGATTATTTTTATTCTTCAGCACAATGGTGTTATTTTTTACCAATATGATGTTTTGTGTTCTTTCAGTGTGGTATTATTAAATTTTATAATATTAACTTAATACTTAATGATATCAAACACAAATTACGAAAACAAAAATCTTATTTATCTACCATTTTTTTCATATTTTCTCCAGCATTATCACATTAGATATCTTCCATATAATTCTTTTTATTTTAGTATAAAAAGCGTAAATCTGTTATTTGAATCACCTGTGCTTCCAAACAAATTTCAGTTAGAACCTTGTAGCACTGGCGGTTTGTTTGAATTTCATATGGACAAGGTTTTAATTGAAGTTTAGGTATTTCTAATTAACTATGAAGAACTATTTTTAACAATATTTTATTAATAGTTATATCATACCAATACTGTCATTGATATATACAATCAAAAAGAAACTTGGAAACATTCACAATTTTCAAAATACAAGCATTCAAAATTTCAAATGCCCATATCTTTTTTGGTTCAGCTGTCCACATAGAACTTTGTAGTACTCGGCTCGCGACATGTTTATATTTCGTTTTATGTCAAGTCACCTTTATTATTCACAGTATTACATTATCTAAATAAAATAATCAAAAAGAATCTTTTTGAATATCTTTGAAGTAATTGAGTATACAATCAAAAATGTGTTTAACAAATTTTACTATAATAAAGATATATACACAGTTAAGAAACAGTACGGATCATAAAACTATAATAATATAAATAATCGTAAGATAATATCAAGACTGGGTTTCTACGTCATAAATCACAGCCAAATTAGCTTGTTTCAAATAATTCGTATTTACACTTAAGTCTTATAGGTACAAAAAGCTTTTTTTTTCTTTTCTTGGTGACAACTTTGAATTATATGTTTTATGGCAATAAGCTTACAATCGTGCATGAACTAAGTTAAGCCTATGAAAAAAATCGTTGTTTAAAAAAACAAACACGACTTTTTCCAGTGTGCTCTGATAATTTCGTTTTTATAAGGTTTACCGTGAAGATGATTTACGACCGTTTGCTGGCATTATTACTTTTCTTCTTGTAATTTGAATAAAAAATCTATCCACGGATAAATGTACGAGAAAATAAAACAAAACATACAGCCATTTGCCAAAACAAATAGTTGACTGTTATTTTTTTTTATTTCGCGTATATAAAGTCAAATTTACAGTTATTTATATGATTAATAACAATCTTAAAAAATTCTTTAATTTGATTTTCGTAACATACAAATACGTTTTATTTGAAGACTTTGTTTAAGTTTTTCTACCGTTACAATTAAATATAAATGTCAGGAAAAAATAATGATTTTAATTCAGTTTGATTGCCATAAAATCATTATCATTTATGTCATCGACACAATAAATTTTACGTAATTGAAATTATGATATTTTAAAATTATCTATGAGCTTTACTAGACGATTTTAATACAACAACAGCCCACGTTTTCATATGAGAATTTGACTAAAAGCAACTTTTAAAATATATGTTTTAGCCTAAGTGCGGTATTTATAATAGGAGACAATATATAATATTCGAGTAAAATATGTTTAACTGATATTTTAACAGGCCCAAGCTGCTTTGATGTATGATGCTGTGTACGTGTTGATTGAAGCGTTCAACCGCCTAATGAGGAAAAAACAGGAGTCTATGAGAGGAAATTCACGTCGAGCACAAATCTTCAGCAATACATCCCGATCACTAGACTGTACTCCAAAGGGCTGGGTGACTCCGTGGGAACACGGCGACAAGATATCCAGACTTTTGAGAAAGGTAATTATTCTTAACAACAAAAAAATTGTTTAACAACTAGTGACGCTTTGCGAATTTCTTGACATTTGTTTTTTTGGCGAATATCAATAGTTTTTTTTTCATAAAACTAACTAAATTAAATAAATATAATTCAAAACAACTTTTATTTAGCATATAACACAATATATGGTATTTAGAGATAATATTGGACAAAATAAATGAGTCATTCAATTCAATATATTTAATTATAATACACTAAATATAGGTTTAGTATTAATATAGTAATAAATATAGTATTATTTTCAAAAAAAAAATGGGTAATGTTGTAGTACTGAAACAATTTTTTCTGCTTTATTGTTAAATATACATTATTTATTTTGATTAATCATTATTTATTTATAAGTTGATAAAAATTCAGTCAACAAATGAGAGTACTTTTTAAATTGCTTTCAAATAAATATAAATTATTGCTTTTTTATATTGAATATAATTTACAATGCGTTTTGTTTTATTGTTAATGTTTTTTTGTTGAATTCAATAGTCTAAATTAATATAAAAATAACTATTTCGATGAAATTGCATTTATAAACGCGTTATTTTTAATTGCTTACGACATTTATCATTATCCTTTATCTCTTCAAATATCTCCTTTGGTAAAATAATAATTATGTGTCTATAATGATTGCTTTATTTGTCCTCCAAGTCAAAGAAAAAATGTCAACAGTTAATAACTGTATTTTGTACACTTGGAAACCAAATAAATATGTATTATGACCTATTTTCTTTTAAGCCCATTCGATATCATTATGTCAATATGAATGACTATTGAATTAAATAAGGAAAATATTTTTCTCCCCTTAAGGTTCAATTGACAGAATGGATTTTTTGGATTTTCCAACTTCTTTCTCAAATATCTAAAAATATTCACGGCTTACTGATCTGATCAAAAAATAGCTTCTACGTCAATATTTTTAATAACTTTTGTCCAATTTAATTTGTTTTTTTTTTTCTAAATTTCATTTCGAATCGAGTATTTTCCAGTGTTTGCAGATTTTCTTTGTAGAAGCGTATTTTAGCGAGCGTTTTAACGAAATAATAATCAAATAATGTTAACAGCTGGATAAATGGCGCATTTGTATAAGATTCGTATCATTTAAATTATATATATATTTTTAGCTTTTCAGTTAAATGTGAATGCATTTTATTATCGACTCAAAAATATTAACTATTTCATATTGAAAAGTGAGCTTTTATATTAAAATACTGAATAAATTCAATTGTATCCATAGTAATGTTCGTTGTTGTATACAATAATATAATATGAGACTTTTTTCAAATAACAAATCAATAAGAAATAACCATTAGTTTTTGTTCAAAAATATATTTGAGTTCAGTTTCATTGCTTCAAATACTTTTTTGGATAGATTTTTAGTTTGATTTAATTATCAATTTTGATTAGGTGATTCAAATTAAACGAGTTTCGACCGGATATCTTTTTTTTTATATGAACGTAGATATTCAAAACGATTGCGGAGAATTGCACTTGTCAGGGCATTGCAATTTCGTAAAGATGATCTTTACTTGAGCATAAAAGAAAATTATTATGGATGATACATGGGTGAATAAATAAATTACTGAATGTCAATATTTTATTAATTAAAAAAATATGGCAAACAAAGATATTGGTGAAAAATCAGTTGCAACGCATTTTCCAACCCAAAACCTACACTACAACTACTTGCTAAATATGTTTAATATATTATTTAATGCTATTTTAAATTTGTTTTAACTTTATGAAACAAAATCTTTTTTAGATCAGAATGTTTAAAGCAGGCATGGGCAACCTTTCCTAGGTCTGGGGCTAAATTATCAATCTGTTTCCAAGTCAAGAGCCGGACCAAATTATTAAACAAGAACAATAAAGTAATATTAAATTAAATAAAACACGTTGCTACTTCTTGTATATTTTTTTATTTATATAATGAACGGTATAATATTAATTTTTTATACTGATTACAAAATTTAGTATAAAGATTGGCCTTGTACTTAAATTACGAGACTTTGCCTAGATGAATCAGGGCCGGAAAAAATAGCTCGATGGGCCGGTGGTTTCCCATATGTGGTTTAAAGAATACTGTTTGTTATCTTCAATTAATCTTTATCAAAACTTTTCAAATTCCATTGACGTTATGAAGTTTTTAATCTCTCTGATACCAAGATTGTAATACAAAAATCATATCGATTGATATATAACGTTGTGATAATACCTGTTTTTGGATAAAAACAAAAAACGGTATGCAAACTTGTGTTTGTTTGTGCGGTTGAGATAACAAAATACTTTCACGTGTTGAAATGGTTGAATGATTTTATTCGAGCAAAGTGGAATTTTAATACATTTCCATCATTACGATACCGAAACAATGTTGGTAAAAATGAGTTATTCCTTATACTGAAACATAAATATCCAACATTACTTCCCTCTGAGTAATATTGCTTTCAGGTCTTCGAGACTTCATACGTATAAGCCGGGAGGTTTATTTTTTTATGATCCCAGTATAAAAGTGGCGAAATGTGTGTTCGGTTTTGCGTGTGTTTGCTAAATAGGAGATGAAGTAAAAATGACGCACCAAAGTCACACGTGTGTTTTATCAATGAGCTTATTTGACCATTGTTTGTATATTGTTATGATGAATTAGTTACGCTATTTAAAAAAAGTGCGAAAAAATAGAGTAACATACGCTTTCAATATTAACAGGGATAATTTACAATAATGTACTTCTTTTATTTTAAAAGGTTTAAGCATTTATATCAAAAAATATTTTGCTGCGCAAGTCACAGTTTTTGTGAATTTCTTAAACATTTTCAATCACTTCGTGGTTTATGAAATAATGTGTAATTTTATTGTACATATATTGAAAATATCACTATTGAAGATTTATGAAGTTTTTTTATTCGATTTAGTTAAAATGTTGGATTGTATTAAATTATCATTTCTTATGTGTCAAATATATTATTTTTAAATTATAATGCCTCTTGATTACGAGGCGCTTAAAAATAATAATATATACAATAACATAATAATTGAAAATCATTTATCATTAGTAGAAGAATATTCAGATATATTTAAGACATGGTACAAAAAACAAAAAATCGGATTTATTATATAATAGATTATGCAAATAAAACATATGAAAATCTTTGCTGAATATTTTTGTTGTTATTTTGTTTGCGTTTTGCTAAAAAACTTTAATATCAAGACTTGTGTATACACACGAGAATTTGGTGTATCAATACCGATTTAATTCCGAGATAGCCCCATGAAATTCCAATCAAGTATGTCTAGATAGTAAGAGATGGAATACCAACTCATCTCATCAACCAATCCTCCCCTCTCTCTCTCTCTTTCTCACTCTCTCTCGTCGTCATAAGCGGTATCGTCTTTATTAATTTGTAATTAGGTATTGACACAGCGAAATGAATCCCGATTCCGACGAAGAAGTAGTTCAGATCCAATAATAAGTGATTCATCTTATACATTTTGACTGATGAAAGCTGTACAACTAATGGGAGTAATTAATTATTCAGTATTTACCTTTGACGGATACAACTGCGAATACTTTGTCACGAAAGTTTTACTTCTTTATAATTCGAAATGATTCAAAATCACTTATTTTAAACAAAGTGTAAATGAAAGAATAAAACCGTCATTTATTATTCAAAAACTCTGAAATTTTTACGTTTGAAGGTTTTTCCGAATCATTAAAAAAGAGTTATCTAATATTATATGCCATTTGAGTAAAAGAAGAAACATATTTTCACTTCTTTAGAGGTTTTAAATTTTCATTATATTACTAAAAAAGAATATCGTACATATTTTTGATTTAAATTTA
Source organism: Himalopsyche anomala (assembly GCA_031772345.1). Classification (NCBI taxonomy): domain Eukaryota; kingdom Metazoa; phylum Arthropoda; class Insecta; order Trichoptera; family Rhyacophilidae; genus Himalopsyche; species Himalopsyche anomala. The sequence continues at coordinate 8,118,391 of CM062844.1, read as the reverse complement.
AATAAAACCTTTTTTGTTATACTTTAAATTACAATTCGTTGAAATCCAAATATTAATGCTTACTCAAGTATTTTGTTTTTTTTTTTGAATTAACAAAAATAGTTGTTACGCATTTACTCGACACCGTTTGCAATATGAATTAAATAAGCATTTTTACATGTGACTTAAGAGAGTATTCTAGTATATAAAATTGAAAAAATCGATTCTTTTTTTTTTAAATATTTTTCTAAAGTTTAAACATTTGAGAGTATGTTCTTAAAGGGATTTTTCAAAAATTTAATTATTTACCAAGTTACAGTGATTTTGGTGACGCAGCAATTAAGCTGGTCCAAACGGAACAGATCGAAACTCAAAACTTTAAACGCGTTTTTCTCGAAACTACTTTTTCAAACTGGCGTGCATAATATCTCAAGTTTTACTAAAACGATTTAATTGAAATTTTGTGTTAATCTTTTTAATACAATTTTTTATAGCTCGTAGCAGATTTAAGAGAACATTTTAATTTTTACTATTTTTTAAAAAAATTGAAACTGTTAAAAAAACGTAAAAATTGAATTCTTTTTTTCAAACGGCTGTCATTTTGTGATTTTTTTTTTAATTTCTCTAATGTACGGGCGATAGCGACATTTTTATTTTTTTTTCAAATGACCAGAAGGCTTAGAATCATGTACACCAGGATACCACCTCTTTTTGGACCCCTCCCTTTACCAGCCGAAAATTTTCGGGTTTTGAATTTATTTATTTTTTGAATTTTTGTATGTATTTTTAAAAAAATATATATTTTTAACAGAGCTCGAAAAAACACCCAAAATTCGTGCCTCTACACTAGAATACCACTCCTTTGAGTGATAATGTTTTTTAAATCAGTCGTTTTTTTTTAATTTTATAACTTTATGGATATTGAATTAACCATAAACTTGAACATAAATTTAGAAAAAAAATAGTGAGACAATGGTTTTTTTGGACCTGTTATGAAAAAACAACACACGTCTTTTGTAGATTTTAAAAACGTTTAGTTTTTTTTAAGCATTAGTTTTAATTCAAAATAATTACGATATTCTACTACTCAAAAAAAGGGAAAATATTGTATGTGAAACATATTAATATATGAACTATTTTTACAATTTTAAGCAAAATGTGATACATTTTCTAGATGAAAAATTGATAGTTTCTGTATGCACAAGCAATCTCTTTAATGGTCTCACCGAGTATTGTGAGAAATTCTAGAAAATAATATAAACCTTGCGGCAATCGATCATATTTTCATGACAAGCAAGAGTAAACAAATAACTTTAAAGGCCCAAGAACTAAGTTGATAATGAAATATGTCGTATAAACGGCTGATATAAAGCCTTAAATTCGTGTGTACTTTAATTGAATTTTTAGTTAATATTTCAAAATTTTACTTAAATTAATGTAGGCATATTTTGCATTAAAAAATATGTTTTCGTGTGTGCTAAAAAAAATAAGACCTTTAAAATAAGCTACGTGGAAAACATATGTAGATCTTTTAACATGAGAAATAATAAATTTCAGTTAAATGCATAAAAAAATAAAATAGTTCATTTATTTTTGTAAATATCTCTTTATTTATCTGTCTATCTATGTCTCAGCACATACACGTTCTTACACATTCACACACATTTACACCATCTCTTTCAGTTGAGCTATCATTTTTATTGGGTAAAATTCGACATGTATTATTGCCATTTGATATTTATAATAACCTAAAATATGTTTAATTAAAAATACTACATTTGTTCTCAGATTTAAGATTTATTCTTTTTTCGTAAAATGACTACGTTTGTAGGTGGTAATAAAATAGATTTTTACATTCTGACTTCCGTTCTAATGCTCTGGTAATCAAATCTTTGTACACATATTGTTGATACTATATTTATAAAAAATATTTGTCAAAATATAAAAGTATTTCATATGGTTTTCCGTGAATACGTAAAAGACCAGTGAGTATTTTTATTTACACTTTTTATTTTAAACCTTGGAAAAATGTATATTGTATTTACCAACAGCTATTCAAGCTACACCATAAAACATTAATGGCATTTTAAAGTTGATATGAATTCATCGAAATGCGAGTCAAGGTATTTCTATTCAACCTGGTTGGGATCTATGAATGAATGAAAGGAACGTCTATTCATCTGGTCTCAGCCTAGATCAGCGAATTTCAACTTTGTGAACTGATTACAGGTATTTTTATTATTATATATTTCATTCATCAAAAATTACATCAATTTATTACGTCGAATCGATGATACATTTTGTATCATTCCTAAACTAAATGTAGTTCCTATTTAAAATTAACATGTTCATTTTCAAGTAACACAAATATTTGTCTTAAACTAATAAAGATATACCTATTGTACTATCACTGTCACCTGGCATTTTATTTTCTTCGAAAACACAAAATATTAGCTCTTTTCGATGTCCCAAGTCCAAGAGGGGTAAAATTACATCCCAATTAGCCATGAAACCCTAAAAGGTTTTTATAATATCACCGTGACCATAATAAAATTACCCAATGTTTTTAAAAAGTGAAAATGTTGATAATAATACGTATTTTTAATAAGAAAATATCGACTATTTTTGTATTTTGTTTACAAGCTAAATAGCGAATACATATAAATACAAATCTTTATTATTTTCTTCGTTTTTGAAATTCATACTTATATTAAAAAATATCGATTAGTAAAGCACAGTAAAAGTATTCAGAAGATTCCGATTTTCATTTTTAGAAAGACTGTTGTGAAAATTTGATTATTTGCAATTGAATATTTAAAAGTCAGTACATACATATAAATCGTCAAAATATTTTTCCACTATTTGTTCTAGAGTGATGACATTGTGACACTATTAAACCCGGGACTTTATTTTATTTTGGAAATTCCGTAAAATCTTGAAAGAGCTAAAAAAGGTCTCACGTCATTGTGTCTTGGGAAATTCCAAGATTTTGGAAATCGACAACAAATTGTTTGAATGTCCTAGGATTTTAAAATCGCTACGGAAAAGTTTCTCAATTCCGAATCCCAATTGATACACGATTTTATGTTGAATGATCAATCCCGGGATTGAAAAAATTGCCAATCCCGAAATCCCAGGATCACAAAAAGCCTTAATGCCTGAAATGTAACCATTGGCATTTAACTTTTAATTTATTATAATACCAAAAAGGAAATCAACGATGACATTACAAATATTATCCGTTTTAAAATCGCGATAATTATAAGAAATATATAATTTTATAAAGTCTAGTCTAGTCTTACCAAAATATTCACTGGAAACCGTCAAGTAGAAGAATTTATCATTCTACACAACTATCAACTATTTGAAGACCACTGAGGAACAGTAACGTATTCTGCTGGGATTTGCGGTTTGTTTCTTGGTTTTAACTTAACAATAGAACGGACTTTGGTCTAATGCAATATATCATTCACATTGTAGAAATAGTAAGCGATGATTGTATAGGATGTTGTATCCTGCATTAAAAGTTTTCAATAACGTTGTATGAAATCGTTCTTATTTTTTCACATTTTTTTCCAAAAAAACATGTCAATAACGATATTTTTATTGTCATTATTTGCACAATGCCCGTTTCTAGAAAACCATATATTAACCTCTATTTGAAAAACTTTACATTTCTTTACTATAACTAGTCATATGCCCACTCCCAATGTGGATCATATGGCTCTTTTATGAAGGCATCTCAACAGAAGTTTTTCCACGAGCACTGTTTGTCACTCAGTCGCTCAACTTTTCTTTTTTTTAGAGAGTAGTAGGAATGGAAGGATAAGGCTAGGACAGGACTAGTGGTTAGCAAATCTCACTCGCTATGCCAAGTTATTAAGGAATCTGAAGGGTGATAAGCATTTTTTAGACATCACAAACACTTATGTCTTCGAACAGAAAATTGATCGAAATATGTTGCTCGTACTGGGATTCGAGGCAGTGAGGTCCGGCGCGTAAGCCCACGACACTAACCGCTACGCCGTAGAACCCTACTAAGCCAGTCGGTCATAAGACCCGATTAAGTCAGTTACTCAACATATTTCACAGAAAGGTGAAAAACTGCTGAATAGTATAAGGAAAAAAATCATTGGGAAATAAAGCATACTAGTTTATAATATTTCCAAATCCATACATTGGAATATTTAAGTATTTTTTTGTAAATTCAAACCTTTGACCCCTATATCAAATTAACTAAAATCACTAGAGAGGTTTCTTTACTAACATAAAAAAAAATGTTTAATAAAATATTAGTCAGACCAATTCAATCGTCAAATTGATATGTAATACGTTCTCAATATTTTTTTTAAATTTATTTAGATTATGATTGATTTTGAGTATTTTTGCAAAATGTCTTCTTTGACAACATTAAATAGCCAAGTTAAAAAGAGATTTTAAAATCCGTATACCATATTTTATTACCAACCAGTTTTGTAGCCAAAACATTTACAAATTATTCTTTAAAACAATATTATAGTGGTGTTTAATCACAGAAAATTCAAATGAGAGACCAGTGGGTTGTTAGTACTATATGACAGTGAGTTTGCTTACATAATATAATGAATGTATGTACATGCATGTTTGTGAGTTATTATTACGAGCCTCGTCAAATTGATACAAGCCTTCCGTCAGTGGATAAAGTTAACAAAGCAAGTATCCCCCGCGACAGGACGAGAAGCAAACAATCCAGAATTCCTATGCACAGTGACTCAAAAGTGTGTTTATCTTTGGCTAGCTGTCTAATGTTTGCAGATAATATTATGCGGCGGGTAGTCTCTTGTGTGTTCAGAAAATGCAGCGCCCTGTTTAGGGCTGCTACGCTCAAGGTATTTAAAATATTATAACGGTACACGTACTACGACGATCCTTAGCATTTGAGTTGATCTCTACTCAACCAAATTGATCCTTTGTATTCAAAATATAATTTAAAATATCGAATGCTATACGGCATACAAATTTTTCACATTCCTTTTATTCGAAAGTAAATAAATAAATTTGCTTGTATTATATTATTTATTTCGTTGTCCTGATTTTTGTCCTTATTGGAGTTACCTGAAATGATTTCAAATATTGTTTTTTAATTACATTTACAGTATAGCAAATATTGTATAATTATCTTTTTTTTAATTCGATTTACCATTCCCGCACTCATCGCTTTCCAGCATTTATCATCCTTTATATTGTTTGTTTTGAGATTTTCTCAAGTAAAATGTTTTTGGGGACCTTTAAAAAACTATAAATTGGGGTTCAACTATATGTAATAACGTTAAATGCTTTTTAATAAAAAAAATATATTTTTAACTTTTCTATTCCACTTGCAGATTTTTTGTTTTAAAAAATAAGCGAAACAAGTGACAATCAATTAAATTTACATTCGATAACATTTTTCTTCTTTTTTTAAGTAATTTGTATCGTTATTGTTTGTTTCTTGGTTTTGAATGGATAAAAATCATTGTGAGTGTTTATTTTATGATGCTATTTGAGAATAATTATTATTGCAAAGTAATAATCAACTATCATACAGTAGACATTATTTTTTAATGCTTTTTAAAGTGGCAAAACACTTTTATATCTAGGAACAGAACTTGTAAAAAAAGTTTTCAAATTTTATTTTGTATTTTTAAACCGTGAATTAAGTTTTGACGAAAGAACACTTACAATTAATCGTCGGAATGATCTCAAGCCATGTCATTTTGTACTTAAATACATTGAGTTTATTGTTTCGTCTAAGTATTCAACAGTTTATTGAAATTATATTTGATATTTACTTTATTGTTATTGAAATTAATTACATGGCTTAACCTTTCATATTACATTTCTCAAATCATCATATTTCTATACATCATTCAGTTTAAAATATGAAAAACTTTACTATTCTCAGTGTTTGAAATTACACAACTTTTTATCGATATTGATTGATCTCATTAAGCAAATCGTTGACAATTGATAGTTATTATTGTATTTACATTTTGATTTTCACTGCTTGTGGTTTTTGTATCAATATTGAGAATAAAATGCAATCCTGTTTCTATAATTATAAAAAAATGTAATCGTTTTTAACACTTACGCCCTTATTTTGCGAGATACCCAAGATTTGCAAAGGATTGGCATAGACACTGTATGATTTCAAACGCTGTACCGCATATCTATGTTTAAACATTTTAGTGACACTGTAATATTACCCTTTTCAAGTTATTATAGGATATTTTCTATTTACGGTGTACTTTTATCCAAACCCTTCTTTAAGCTGTAACAAAATTTCTCTACGAAATTGTCTTATATCTGCTAAAATAAAACTTAAATCATGTCAGGAATTAATTTAAGATTTTGACTGAAGAATTGATGGAAATAATTGTACCCGGTTTCACCTTTCAACATCGTAATCCTTTCATAATCGTTATTTTTTTATAAAAAAACCTATTATAATTTATTCTAGAAGTAACTGATGACGATCAGAATTATTTTTTAATTGATTTAATATCGTTCAAATTATGTACATTCACACAAGTTTTGGCACTGACGGCCCGGGTTTTCTTCTTTCGGCATCTTCACGCGTTCAAGTGCACGGATGAACTTGAACTGAGTGCACGGAAAAACTTGACTAATATTGGAATTCCACCAAGCACCTTCAGTCGAAATCTTAAGTTAAACTTAAATTAAATAATTTCATATTGATGACTTTTACCCTTAAATGGGAAAGCGATTACAAATAAAAATAAAAGCTCTGCAAGTCTTTGAAATAAAAAGTGATAGTTGATCATTGATCATGATTACAAAGCAGTTAAAAGGGTCGTTTTATATAAATGCCTATAAAACGGCTGAAAATGATCCACCATTTTAAAATGTCAGTCAGATGTTAACGTATCTATTTTAAGTCTAAAATGGCACTAAAATCTAAAAATATATACGCCATCTTTTTTGAAGAGAATAGGTATAGAAAGATAAGACCAGGACAAGTGTCTAGATAAACGCTCTCCCTACTCCCCGTTTTAAATAGGTGTGAGATAATTTTAAACATCAAAGAAATTAACAAAAAAAATTGAAACCAATAACTGGCCGACGAAAATTTCATGCGTTTATTAAGGATAATTTAATTAAAACTAAACATTCTATGCAAAATAGAAAAAAATTGTATATTAAAGTAAATAATATGTATGTACAAATTTTTGATAATGTGCAAACATTTATGGCTAAGTTCGTAAGTTAAATCTTAAAAGTTTTATTCAAATAAAATTAAAATATTAATGTTCGTAATACAAGTAACAATTTGCATTTGATTCACAAAAACTGATACGTGTGTATTTATTTATTTTTTAATAAGTTTCTTAGAATACAACTGTTTTGATTTAGTGTAAAAATACTCGGTGTAAATTTATATTAAAGTTATTATTTATTTACATAACATCGTAAATGTAACATAGCAATTAATATTCACATTCTATAACTTCTGCAGTCAATTAATATTCGTAACAAACTTTTGATTGTATATATCATGTTATAAATACAGTGCGCTTTGGTCAACTCTGCTGCATGAATGCTTTAGTCCAACCATAAAGTTTAGTTCTTGTTGCATAAGTGTTGAACCAATTTAAGCAGTAAACACAACTACACACGTTTTCTTATTTTGCATCTAAAATATTTGTACTTTTTTTCAAGGGTTTTTTTACTTAAATTTATTTTCATTTAAAAATCAGTTTTTAGTCTTATTGTTGTTAGAATTTTTGACTTTTATATTTTCAATTAATAAAAAAACACTTTTTTATAATTTTAACATAAATCTGAATCGTTCAAATTATGTACATTCAAACAAGTTTTGTCACTAACGACCCGGGTTTCGCCTTGCACTTGAACGCCCGAAAATACCAAAAGGCGAAACCCAGGTCGTTAGTGACAAAACTTGTGTGAATGAACATAATTTGAGCGATTCATAAAGTTTCACCAGATACCTTCAGTCGAAATCTTAAATATAAGATAACTGACAACATTGTCCTTGAAATAATGATTACAGTAAATGGTTTTTTCAAGTAATATTTCTATGGTAAAATGGTCAATTACTATGCGAAACACAATCTTATTACAAAACATTCAATAACATAAACAACATTATCTTATTAGAAACATAATAATACCAAACAGTCCAAACAACCAAAAGAATGTGTTGATTATTTTTTTTCAAAACCAACTACATATTTCCAATGTAACTTTGTTACTCCGCTTGCTGTGACACGTGTTTTGCCTTTTTCAAAAGCATCATCAGTCAACCATCGAACGTTACAAAGATACAAAGAACGAAATTGTAAAAATAAAATCAAAATGTTACCACCGAATCCATTTAAAATGTCTGACTATTTCCATTGGACATATTCACTTGCAAAAGAAGTGCTAATTCATTATAATAGAAGAACAGTTTTAACGTTTTCTGAAAAAAACTGACTAGTCCATATTAGAAATTAATATGAACTAAACATTATTTGTTATCCTTGTTTTTTTCACAAAACCGATTAAAAAAAAATCTTAAATTAGTAAAATTTTATTATGTTTATTTTTTGGGAATGGTTAAAATGTTCACACAATAAAAAAACTACAGTTTAAAAGACAGAAGTAGTCTGTCTGTAGATTTGGCGATTTTTTTAAGCCATTTATGCCTGTTATATATATAAGTAATATATATACATAAATGTTGTAGTATATATATATATATATTACTTTACAAATTTTTGCCAATTTCGTAAATAGTCAGTTTTGGAAAAGAGCTCAGAATACGAACGACATATTTATTCGATATATATCAAATAAAACAAATTTTAAGCACGGTTGACGGTCATGTCAGCATATTACTATGTAATCACTTTAAGCACTTTTAGTCGACTGGATTTATATTTAACAATAGAAAAGTTTGTGATATAAAAAGAGATTTTAACAATTTTTGCTACCAAGAAGTAAAGAAAACATTTGTAGTTTGCACATAGCAGTAATCCACACAGCTTTAAAAGGAAAAATACAAAGTTTTTTTCACCCTGTCGTTTTTTAAGCTTGGTATTAATGGTATACGTCTGGCGTGTCCACAAAAGACACTAATTTATTTAATACTAACTTTATTAAACAATAAAAAATGTCATTAGAATCAGTTATTTTGTGTTTTTTAAAGTATGTTATTAGTTTTTTTTTTTCTTAAACGTGGTATTTAAGAATTAAAAAAAGACACGATGGTTGGTTTAAAATGGAAGGCTCAATTTAAAGATTATACATATAAAGGTATATTATGCCTTGATAATATTAGTTTTTAAATAAAAACAAATTCAAATAATGTGAATTATATTGATATTGAACTTACCAAAACGATGTGTGTTATACAACTTTTAAATTATATATTTTGAAAGACAATAATGGTTTCTATAAATATCACTATTTATATAAAAACTTTAAAGTGTTACATAAGTAAAACGAAAAAAACTGCCCTTCAACCGTGCAATTTTTGTTTAGGAAAATTGGAAAAAAACCCATTAAACGCGTTTACACAATTTTACATCTGAAACATTTTAAGCAATAAAATCTAAAAATAAAGCACATTGGAACGTTATAGAAGACAAAATATTTATACAATTTTAGGAGAAACTACGAACACTTGAAAACAATATCACAATGATATAATCAAAAAATTAAAAAATCTTCATTATTGTTATTTATAAGGAATGTTTTACATACAATTATGAAAAGGGTTAAACAATATTGCTTTGGGTGAGTGACTACAATTTCCAATTAGAAGTCATTTTGTTGAAAAAAGTAACTTTTGTAATTTATCTCCAGATCAATTAAGAAGAGGCATGTCCTCATTGAACAAATGCTGTTGAGTTACATTTTTGTTGAAGTCTATAGGCTCTACATTTGGAGCGGGTATATATTGTATGTATTAGGGTACACTATGCCGAAACATGTATATTTGAAGGCTTGGGAAACAAAGACGGCAGTTTTCATTATTCTTAAGCTTTGACAAATTAATCAAAACTTTTTTTTTCTGTTATAAATAAAACGTATTAAAAAATATGTTTAGTATTCTTATTAATAATTTATCTTGCTATTGAATATTATTTTTATTTTTTGAGAAATTCGTTTTAGAACTGTTATGTTTGCTATGCAGGACTATGTAAACACCCGCTTTTCTAACAAACTCGATTAAAATTTTTCGAAAAATTACATGCCAGTCTTATTTAAAAAAAAAATATTTACTGCTAAATGCGAAATTGCCAGCTCTACACGATGATATAATATTTAACTAGTTTTCAATAAAACATGGATACTGTCTTTTTGTTTGCAAGGCCCTCATTTTTACTTACATCTAAAAAAACCCTTCTTTATGTATATCACTTATCATTTTATTTATAAATCTCTTATCTTTTTCTGTAAAAAATCATCGATTAGCAATGCCAACTTACATACGAAGTTTAAATAGCATTTCCAGTGTTAATCTTTTCAGTTGTAAAATCGAATCAGTAAAGTGTGCCGAAGCCAGTTCTTAACAAAAGAGCAATCTGTTTTGTCAAGTAGTCAAGAGCAAGTGTTTGGAATTGAAATGTCGAAGTTTTACTATGTGAAAGAACGTAGATTATTGTGTACATACATACAAGTACGCTAGGTCTGCATTTTTATGCAATATAATATATGTCCTTTACCATTATGATATACGATTCACGTTGTAAAGAAAAATAACTGTTTGCGATAGCTCTACGGAAATAATCATCGATAAATCTTAAAGCAATACATGTTGGATTCTGCAGCATTTTTAAAAAATAATCTATCCAAAATCACTGTTCTGCAGTAGGTGGTATCGTCTTATATTTAAAACTATTGTGATTTTTTTACGGTTTTTATTTTTATATCCAGTTAAATATTAAAATGATCTTTTTTATTTTGATTAGTAGTCTACACAAATTCGATTGATGAATTAGCTTATTATTTTTTTTTTATGAGCTTTCATTTCTTGTGGTAATTAATCTTAGTCTATAAAAATCTTAAAACTCTTCTTTGCGTAAAATTGTAATCAATATTTTTAAAAATCCAAATGCCGTTTTCTCACTTTCACAAAAAATGTTTTCAATAATCATTGTGATAAAAAAATATTCATGGTTTTTAATTTTAAAAATTCAGGCACTTGTAATACAAACACAAATTAAGATCTTAGCGTTACACTTATGGTGACATAAGTTGGTTTTTTTTTTAAATTTACACCCAAGAAGATAAAATGAATTATGATGGATTACGAAATAAATATTTATTGAATTATAACCATTAAAATATATTTTAACTGTCTATCATCGCAATAGGTGACTTTCATAATAGGCGTTTAAGTTTTACTAATTATTTGTAAAAAAAACACTTCCCGTTAAGTTCTACTGACATAATATTCATATTATGAAAACAGTATTTTTTTGTCTTTTACAGACGTTTTCACCTCTTTCACTTCGCCTCTAAGAGCTTTTGCCAGAATTCTGGTTCTTGTAAAACTACTTTATTAAAACTGCAAAGAACATTTCAGAAAAGATATTTCACTAGACATTTATTTGAATTAACTTTTAAACTTTTATTAACTGTGCTTTATATTACTTTTTAACCTTTATGTACAGCACATTTTAAATTAGGTATGCATAGTTCTTTGAACAATAAAAAATATTACTTTGACATCTTTTTGTATTTAATCAACATTAACCCGACAATTTAAAAATTCAGTGCTTTTCGCAGTGAAAATAATTATTATTTTCAATACAAGTAATTTATTTTAATTGTATAATATTTATTTCAACGTAATTTATTATTCATTTACGCATTTGTTGCTGTAGCACTTTCTTAATATATTGTGTTGATTAATTAAATATTGTGAACTTAAAACATTTTCTTTAAGTTAATTAAAATTTTATTTTATTTTCAAATAATTTCTGTATTTTTTGCGATTTTTGCATGATGATTTCTTGTTTTGATTTCGTATTAAAGCATAAAAATTGTGTTATTTAAAGAAGTAAATTATATTTTATAAAATCATTACACAATTTTATACAATGTTCGTGAGTATAAGAAAACTAACATCCCCATACATTTGCATGATAAAATTATTATGACGTAAAAAATGATATATGACCAGATATTTTCATGTTTTTTTAATAAAAGAACTTTCCGTAACGATGGATAACATTTTGAACACGAAGAAATAGATTTTCTACGGTCTTGATCCTTGAAAAGACATATTATTATAAAAGGAGTGAAAATGGAAAGATCCCTTTAAGTGACCGACGCGAAGGTTTCTTTTTATTATATTCAACATGACGATGTACATAGCATAGACTAGTATTGAAGAGTTTTATCAACGTCTCGGAAAATCGTTTTCGCACCATGCGTCATCCACATACCTCGCTATACCCACCGACCAGCGTCCTAAGTAAACATGCATTATATTTCACTTTTCCCAAAACACTTTTTGCTCCTTTCTAAATATAAGGAAGGCTTCTCGTTCCGCTTTTTTACACATTTATAATCATAGCAGCCTTAAAAAACTAGTTTAAAAGCACAAATATTTTTGTTTGTGTTTACAGCACAGCAAATAGCGTCAAAAGATAGGACCGCTTAACTTTAAGTGGAAGGACTTGTCATTTTTATTTTGATTGCTAACAATCATTAATTACAAATATATTCCATGTTGTACGTACTTATTTTTTAAAATATATCAAAGACATTTGAATCAGCTATTTCTTAATCATCATTAAAATAAATATAACTCTTATAACATTGCTATATATAGCTATATATCATGTACCTTTATTTGCGACTTTTATAATAATTATAACAATATAAACTTACAGTCAAAAAAAAAATTGTAAGCATTTGAATTTTTAGATGCGTTATTTATTTTTTTAAAAACATTTTTAAATTATTTTCTCTTTTTAAACCCATTTTAATTATGCCGCTATTGCTTGGTTTTTATTTCATATTTTTTTACAGAAAATGATTTATTTCATTTAAATATTTCGTTGCATGAAACATCCAATTTATTTACACATTGCTGATTAATCGGAAGTTGTAATTTTTTTTAATGTATTTTTATGTGATTTGTTTATTGCCTTAAAGCGGTCATGATAAGTTTGTTTTATGAACAACTATTATTTGATTTCTTTGGCATATTTTTAAATTAACATTGATTGTTATGTTAGCTTTAAAACTTTTACACAGTACAGTTGCCTACAGATTAATTTAATATTGATTAACACAAGGTGGAGATCGAAGGTTTGACCGGAGACGTAAAGTTCAACGATGAGGGGCGAAGGCAAAACTACACCCTTCATGTCGTCGAAATGACTGTCAACAGCGCCATGGTTAAGGTAAGCTATTTTGACTATTTTCCGTAATAAAAATGATAAATTATTTCAACGCAGCTAACAATTAAGTCACGCAGCCAATTTTTTAATCGATTTAAGATTATATACAAATTCATAGATTTTAATAATTACGTCGTACCTCTCCTACCTCCTTTAACTATTAATATATATCCATGCTTCTTTTCTAACCATATCATAAGAATGGATAAGTGGTTTACAAGCAGCATCTTTATTTTTTGTAATAGAAAAAATTGTAAGCATATCAATAAAATTAAATTGGGAGCCGTTTAAAATCATTTTATACAAGTTGAGCTAAAAAAACTTTTAATCTAAATATTATTCTTTTTTATCTATCTCCACTCCCAACGTAGAAAATATTACCTTCCAATAGAGGTATCTCTCGTTCAACATGTATTTTTCGAAGTGAGTAGTAGAGATAAAAAAAGGATAGAGCAGGTCAGGACTAGTGGTTGGTTAATCACTCTTTCTACACCCATTTATTTTAAAATTGCAATTTTAGAATTTATCCATGCCACCAAACATAAATCCAAAATTCGATTGAAAAATTGCTGTTGCGTACTGCGATTCGAACCCGTGGGGTCCGGCATGGAAGCCAACGACGTTGACCTCTGTGCCATGGAAAAGATGATTTACCAATGTACCAAATATAAACAATCAAACAAAGCTTTGGTTGCAATAAAGTTTTTGAATGATTAAAATTATTATTTATTCTGTGTGTATTGTAAAATTTATTAACACAGATGATCGGAGTTGTTTTTAATAAATTATGTTGTAAAAATATGACGATTTACATAAATCATATACGCTAGGTCGAGTAATCGTTATTGGTGCATATTAGTAAATTGATAAATCATCAAAATAAATCAACAATTAAAGGAGTGTTCATTTTATGAAAACAATAATTGGATTTTTATATAATTTTAATTTTTTTACTAAGGGTGTTTCGTTACTTTGAAAAATGTCATTGATTTTAACATTGGATAGGGGAATCTCTGACCATTCACATTAAATACTACTAAAGAGGATACCAACGGAAATAAATATAGCCGCATGATAAATATGTATCCGTTTAATAATAAGTCTTTGATTGAATTTATCATAAAATTAACATTAAATACAAACTGATTATTCTCAATTGAAGATGAGCTTATTAAAATAAGGTTAAAACGATTTTTTTTCATTTAGGTGGCTGAATGGACTGACGAGAGCGGCTTCAATCCAATCGCTGTCAAATACGTCCGACTCCGTCCAAGAGCTGATATTGAAAAGAATAGAACCTACATTGTGACGACGATCATTGAAGAACCTTACATCATGGAGAGAACTGCAGAACCAGGGGAAACGTTAGAAGGAAACGATCGCTTTGAAGGTTACTGCAAAGACCTCGCTGACTTGATCTCTAAGAAGCTTGGAATAAATTGTAAGCTATTTATAATATTTTAATGAAATTTATAACTTGTGTTACATTTTTTTACAAGAATTTGTTTCACGATATTTCATATATGTTTATTTATATAGTGCCTTCAATGAGCAACGCGAACATTTTTTTTTAAATAAACTTTTTTTTACCATGTCCGCTCCCAATATGGAGCATATGGACTCCTAATGGAGTTTATCTCAACAGAAATGTTTCTACGAGAACTGCTTGTTACTCAGTTGCTCAACCTCTTTTTTTCCAAAGAGAGTAGGAATAGAAGGAAAGGGCTAGGACAGGACTAGTGGTTAGCTGATCGCTCTCGATACGCCCCGTTTATAGGATAGGATGGGTGGTAGGGGGGAATTCAAGACATCACATACATCCATGCCTTTGAACAGAAATTCATAAATCGATTGAAAAATCAATTTATAAAACTGCCCGTACTGGGATTCGAACCCGTGCCCTCCGTAGCGGTAGTCAACGATGTTGACCATTCGACCACACAGGCGGCATTTATTACAACTTTTATTACACCGTTTAAACTTTTTTTAGAACTTATATTTGTATCGTGTATATTGAAAATAAACGCGGTGACCATAGTTCCAATTATATTTTTATTCAACGATATTACTGCAGTATCCGTTTTGAAAACCGACAAGCCCTAGCTAGTATGTACATTACAAAAAGGTGAATACAGCTTTATAAATATCTTCAGGCTCTTAATTTAATATAGTTTTACCCACGGCCGCTCCCAATGTAGAAAATATGACATCCTAATTGATGTATCTCAAAAGAAGTTTTTTCTACGAGGACTGTTTGTTACTAAGTTGCTCAACCTCTCTTTTTTAAAGAGATTAAGGAATAGAGGGATAGGGCTAGGAACAAATTAGTTGTCAACTCATTACTATTTTAGGATTGGAATTTTAATTTTTAGACATCACAAACACTCGAATCTTTCGAACAGAAATCGATAAATCGATTGATTAAAATACGGCTCGTAATAGGATTTGAGTCCGGCGGATGCTTTACGGAAGTCAACGACGTCGACCGCTGAGCTACAGACCCGAATATCATATAGATAATAAAAATGAATTCAAATTAATTTCAGTCGAAATCCCAAGATTTTTTTTGTAATTTATTTCAGTAATAGTGTATGTATTTACATTTACAAAAATTGCATTTTTTACAGACAGCTTATAATATAATACTTATAGCGGTGTTAAGCAATTAATATACTAATCGCTACACAGCATACATTATATAATTGCATTATATGTACCACGAACTAATCAGATCATAAGTCTAATCAGTAAGTGACATTAATTAATTATAATACGTAGTATACAATATATGTATGTATACCTGATTCACACAGCCCTGCTTTCAGATACATTTAGTGTTTGTTTTTGATGTTGTTTGCTTACGTTACATTTATATAACAAAAGCAGACTTTTCATTTCAATTATTTTAAATCACTTATTAACTTAAGTGAGCTTAAAATAAAATAACCTGTGTAAAATTGCTTTGTGGTGAAGATTTTCTTTTGAGATGTTGAGAAAATTTTAATTTTTCGGTTTCAATATGCTTCCACTACTATCAGTGCGGTATTGTATTGTTGTGCTATTTACAGTTTTCAAAACATTTAAATATTTATATTTTAAATATCATTAAATACCAAATTAAGGATTAAGATAGTCTTAGAGAATAATATGTTTCTTTGTGCTTTTCTCAAATGAGATATTTTTTAAAACATTTCATTATATTATACATGTATAAATTACGGACTAAATTTTATTTTTAATAAAAATGTCTTCAAGCATCATTGATTTCATTACATTAAACAAACGCTCGCTATATTTATTAATATTGTATATAATGGGATTTTTTTTGTTTAGTTTAGTTTACATAGAAAATCAGTTTTTTAACCACGTTAATAGAAAATTAAAGGATTAATCAAAAAATAAGTCTGTCGTTTGTTTTTCAGGGACTGAATTTAAAAAAAAGTTATATATGTATTTGCCTATTTGTATTTTCCCATCAAAATGAGACTTTGTAAAAAATAAAGTTTATTCAAGTATTATTCTCCGTTTTTAATTAAACTAAATTTTGTATATAATCACTATATACTACACACAGTAACTAACAATACAAAAGTAAAACAATAGCCAAATCGAAATCAATTAATGAATGTTGTCTTAAATGTTATGTGCAAGTAAAATATTGTTCGCAATATTATAAAAATATTTTGTTTTGAGAATTTCATATGTATAGAAGCAAATTGTTAATATTTATTAGAGTAAAAAGATTAGTATTAATACTTTTTTATAGTATCTTGAAATATTGTTTTAATAAAAATCTATAAAAACAAACATTTCTGCGATGAACGAAATGAAAAATGAAAAAAATCAATAATCCGATAAATATCGAATGCAAACGAAATATTTCTGAAGGAGATTCACTTTTTTCAACGTTGACAGATTGCATAAATATATTTATCCGGTAACTGAAATCTGAAAGTAAAAAGGCAGCCGCAGACACACCTTTCGCAAAAGACTACGAATGACGAATGCAATGTGGAGAAGAACTCCTTTGATAATTTAATTTCTTCCATTGGCACATGATGCGAATGAGCTGCTTTCAGAATTTCCTTGACACCTTCAACTGAATTAAGATTAACGCATCCGTAAAAGTGATATAGCTATTCTGTTGTCATATTATTACATACATTAAATAATTCTATTTTATCATTTCACTTTCAACTGTTCTGCTTTTTAATGAAGACAATATGAAGATAAAGTAGTCAATTTTGTATTTCCGTGCTATGTTTTAAGTATTTGTACTTTTTTATAAAACAAAATAAGTTTTTTTCACAGAATTTTTGTTATTAAGTATAATTATTTTCATATTGTTTCAAGTTTTTATGTAAAATAAAAAAAAACATGTTTTTAACATTATCAGATTTTGACGGATATTGCTCAGGAAATGATGATTTTCAGCATCTGAAAAAAAATGAAAAACTGAAACTGGTTCCGATTATATTCTAGAATTGTGTAATTGTTATTTTTAATGCAAATTTTTTTAATCCAAAACTTCAACTTTTCAGTAGAGTAAAATTCTATAACGAATAACAAAAACAAAATAACATTTGCATAAAAATATGATTTCCAAATTCAAAACGACAGTGTTTTAGACATTTATATTAAAACTAATATGACCAGTCGATTCCTTAGGCTTGAATTACCCTATCTGCATACATATGTAACTCAATATCGCTCATTTTGGAAAAGGTACGTTTTGCATTACAACCCCACAATTGTGTTTCAATTTGTAAAGAGGAAATTTTTTATCGCATATTTATGTTAATAAGAAAATAAATATCTCATTTTCAAAAGGTTTTTAGTTATCTTTTAACATTTGAAAACATCTCATCAGAGTGAGGATACTTTTATGAAAATAAATTGTGTGAAAAATTTGTATTCGACTCATTGTTAAATTTCGGAATAACTCATTGGATTTTCCACGTGCATTTGTTAGAGTATTTGCAAGCACCTCTCTAAGAAATTCTGTGTTAAAATTCAAACACCGTCTCGAAAATTAGCGCAACTTTCACGTTGCTTTTTCTTACCCGCCGACATATTCCAGCTGAAATAATTATTACAGAACAAAGCGAAGAAGTGGGCTTCCACCTTGTGACGGTTTTTTCTCTCCTTTTATCTTGCAGACGAACTTCGCATTGTAAAGGACGGAAATTACGGCGCAGAGAACCAGGACATGAAAGGTGGCTGGGACGGCATGGTTGGTGAACTGGTTCGCAAGGTATGTTTACATCTGAAAAAATCCAAAAGCATTTATCAAACTACCTTGTGTTTGTACTCATTTTTATAGAACAAAGTTATTTCATAGAGGAATTTATAGGAAGTTTTCAACCGTTTGCAAAAAATCTAACACATAAATAAAGCAGAGCATTTTTTTCTACAATTAAACAATTAATGTACAGCGTTTTCCCATTAAGAATTTTATAACATTTTCAAAAATTATATCGTTTTCAAAAAAATACTTTAATTAATCAGGATGTGCCCACATAACCAAAAACAATTCGTCAGAGTTATTTTTGCTTAGCAACACTTAACACAAAAATGTATTTTATTTAATTGTCACAATATATAATATTTGATTACAACCAGGAAAAATGAGTATTCACATATATCTACGTAATTTTGGATAATTTTTCAAAAAAAATAAATATTTTATTTCATCTTTTCAATTTTTTTTTTTTACAACGTAGTCATAATAAAATAAATCGTAATAAATTACATAACATATTGATGTATTTTAATATATATATTATGTTCAGACAAAGAAAGGAAAGAAAAAAAAGCAGTGATTTATTCTTAGCTATGTCGACGGAAAGAATTACGTTTCCCGGTCTCTTGGTGTTTGAGAGTCGCTATTAAAATTCAAAAGAAATATTCCGACAAAGCACGACTAGACATTTTTGGAGCGTTACCAATGGGCAAAGTTTTTCAGCACTAATGGATCATCAATAGGCTCGTCATGAACTGCCCAGATCGTCCCTGGAGGGCATTCAACGAGACACGAACGCCATTGTGAATTTGGTGCGACAGAATTAACTTCATTTTTTTCTTATATAGCTGTGCAGTCCCAGACCTTTAATATAACCTATTTAATCCGGACGTGACACAAAACTTGTACCTTTCTCTTCTTTTTGCAGTATAAAAATACTTACCTTTACCACTTATATTATAGACGCTAGATAAAGGACGCTTAAGAGCTCAGGAAATTAAAAAAATATATGAAATTAAAGCTTTTGTCAGCTTATTAAAACATTTTTTTATCAGCCGTTTTCTACTGAAAATACATTCTTTTAGATGATTTATAAAAAAAGCATACGATATATAATTACATCAACGTTCAAGTTATTTTCACATAATAATTTTCCCTCAATTTAATATTTTAGTCAAAATGTATACATATTTTTTATCTTCGTTAGAATAACTTATTAAGACTCAATAAAATGATAGTTATACTGTTGTATGTTTTATGCACCTGAGTTGATTGAAATGAATTATTTTATATATAATTCGAATTTTCTGCAGCTTTCTACAGACTCTAACGGGGGAATATTATGACAATGACTTACAGATAAATAAAAAAAAACTGAAGCTATCACATATGAAAACTTTTGTTACCATTTCATTAAAACTAAGATAGGCATAAGAAACTTTACTTTAGATATTAAAAATAAATCAAATTTTGTACTGGTAATAAAAAAATAAATGCTTGGTATCATTTTTTTAAAGATATATCGTCATCCTAATTAATTATGTATTTACTACTACCTTTACTCAATCTATTACTTGGATTACAGGCTTAACTTTCTCTTCTGCAGAAAGAATAAATATTTTTTTTAGACGTACATAATTATAGTATTTATAAACTTTCTCTTGTAAATAATATATTTTCTGTATATGTTGCAATTTTTTCTGAAAATAAAATCATGTAATGCTTTAAAATAAGCATTTTTCTTACACGCTTTATGTAAAAATGCATGACTCAATTTCTATATTACAGGAAGCTGATATTGCGATTGCATCAATGACGATAACTTCGGAGCGAGAGCGAGTGATCGACTTCAGCAAGCCTTTTATGTCGCTTGGCATATCCATCATGATCAAGAAGCCAGTCAAGCAGAAGCCGGGAGTGTTTAGCTTTTTAAACCCCCTTTCCAAGGAGATATGGGTAATCATTTATTTGAGTTTTTGTGCAGTTTTTGTATGAACCAATAAATAATGAGAGCGAATCCAAAAATATTCTCAAAAAAAAATCTTAATTACAGAAAATAAAATTTTATAATTAGAATATAAGAAATTAAATGTCATTTCACATTTTTATTTCTACACCTTTTCTTTTTGATATTAAATTAATGAAACCTAAAGTCCTTTGGCACATTGTCGTCAAAGTTGTTCGAGTATCCTTCATTGCTGATGATATTAGTTATTTGCAATACGTTATGTAAATTCGTAAACAACAACTAGATATTGTTTTTATTTAAAAAGTTTTTCAATAGTACAATTATGGGATTGAAATTGTTTAAATGCGTTTCAGAAATCACGCAGAGAATTATTTATCAAAGTACAAGTTTAAACTTTATTCAGAAATCCGAATATCTACGATGATAACAATTTTTTTGTAGATTTAAAGATTTTCAAAAGAACCTTAATTAGAATTTTTAGGACGTTTACATATTAAACTCAGTAAACTTCCTTATATACTAGTATGTTCTTTAATTATCAAAGTCACTTGTAAATACTACAGATTTTCTAAGTGTAAATAAATAATATTTTCTAAATGTAAATTTTCTAAATTACAATGCCAACATAAAATAAAATGCCAATATTTCTTTGTCAAAATTGTGCCAATTATAACTGACGACAAAATTTTTATTCCTTAAAATATTATGTTGAAATCCGTATGAAAACCAATAAATGCATTGAGACATGGATAGCACAAAATTTTGAATCTTGAAAATACTTCTTAACGCTTTAAAACCTGATAAACTATCAAAAATAAAAGAGTTTATCTGTTTTAGTCCATATCTGACTATTATTATGGTTTTACAGAAAACTGTTTTATTTTCCGATCTTCATAGCGTACTGCCAAGTTTTTGTACTTAAATTTTTCTATCCCGAGTTTTTTTAATTCTGAGTAACTTGAAACTTTACTCAATGGTAAAAAACTGGGAGTAGACCATTTTTATTACAATCCTTTCTTAAAAAGTTTTTACTCTGAAAAATGAGATGTTTCGAAATTGAATTATGGTGAATAATTGTGGAAAGCTTTTACTATTTAAGTGCTTTCATTAATTATTAAACAGTTCATACTTAGCACATTATTAGCAGACACACTTTAAAGAATATGTTCCTTTTTTAGAATTTCATTCAGCCTTGACATAACAATATCTCGATACAATGAACTTCGGGGACACATTATGAAACGAATTCAATATTTTGTTAAAAGATTTTAAAACATTCTGTTATCAGTATTTATGCTTTAATTCAAAATCCATCACACGTATACAACTTCTGCGTATGATAAACTCGTCGGCATACAGCTGCGGTAGTTTTGCAGCGTACTGGATGATGATTTGATACCTTCATAGTAGCACATATTATTTTTAAGCAACGTGCAATTTTGAATTCATTTATAGTTGACTTAACTGGCGTTGTCTCTCAGTGTATTGTACATTTATTCAATAAATAAGAAATCCTTTTTGGCCGTATTATTCCCCTAAGCCTTTACGGTGCTGAAAATACTTCCGATATGTTCCTGGCCTTTAAAGAACCAATTGAAAAAACATGTTTTAACACTTACCGCTCTTTGGTGGACGGTAAAAACTTAGGACGTACATTTAAAAAAACATGTTTTTTAGCACCGTAGGGGAAGTAATATAAGTATAACCCAAGGGTGCGGAACCTTTTCATTTCTAAAGACCACAATCATTTATCTGAATCAACATAAAGTGGCAGTAAAGAAAACGTAGACACCACCTCCACTTTTTTTCGACTGTCAAACATTTTATGGGTTGATTACGCTCTTTTTTCCAAACGTTTGCTTATATTTTTATGATCAAAGTGAATATTTTAAACAAGTCAAAAGGCCGCATCAGTGTAGCCAAGAGGCCACAGGTCCCCTTCCACTGGTATAACCTCTCCAAAATTTACACCTGTTTATAATTTTAAATTGAATAAAAATGAATAACAATGTTTTTCAGCAGTAATAATAATAAACCTAATTACCACGTTTTTTTAACAGGTCTGTGTTATATTTAGCTACATCGGCGTTAGCATCGTTCTGTTTATGGTGTCACGTTTTTCACCGTACGAATGGCGACTCATACACATGACAGACGGACAACACCACGAGCAAATGTCTTCTTTGACAAACACTCAGGTAAAGATAATAGCGTAACATATAATAGTTCAAAGATTTATTAGACAAACAAATACTATATAATATTATTTATGTCACACTGTATGCGTGTAAACATTATTCGACAAGTGGCTTAGCAAAATCAGCACAAATATTTTGCATTTTTCCAAACATTATACAAATTTCACTATTTTTACGACAATAATATTTACAAGGTATGTAAGATAAATCTTCAATGCACTGATACAAGTTGGTTTTGAGAAATTATTACAATACTGTTAACCTTGACAGTGATAACAACATATTTAAGGAAAACGATGTAGATATTTATGACATCTTAGAAGTAATCTCAAAATAGATAAGCTTTATATTGAGATTACTTGCTTAATTATAATAGTTATGTAGAGTTTAGAAGTTTAAAATTTAAGATGGTGATAATTATTTTTTACGCACTAATATTTAAAGCCAAATGGAATTTTATAATGTTGTTACAAACAGAATATATGTTGTAACAACGTAACAATACCCGTGAATAATGTTTGCTTTTTTTTCAATGTTTTTCCACCAATGGTGAACAATAAATCATGTTAGCTGCAATATATTATTATAGTAAAGTAACACTCGTTTATTTAGTACAACAACGATGACAACTAAAAAAATTGAACATTGATATTTAAATAATCTAATATTATATCCAAGGCATTGTATACAAACTTTAACGAATAATATCAACATTCAAAAAATAAAAAAATATACTTTTATACTGATTCCCACTTTTATCTACTACAATCAGTACCGGTTTCGCTCATAGCGAGAATCACTATTTGATAATGCTCGTCGTGAGTGAAACCGGTCCTGATCTTAATAAAATTAAAATGGGAATTAGTAAAAATGAATATATTTTTTTTTTAATATAATGTCTTTCTACCAAGTGTTGACAGTGAACAACCTAAAAATATCAACATAGCTGAGGAAAAAGAGTTTATGTAGTGAGCAATTCAAAAAATTATCATAAAATTATACCATCGGTATATATACTGCCAGAAAAAGTTGTCAAAAAAAATGTTTTGAGATAACCGATTTTTTCGAATATCAAGAAGCAAACTATCATTGTAGCGTGGCTGTAGACAACAAAACAAATAAATAAACAACACTTGATTATTAATCGATTCAAAAACGTTTAACCATCTTATCGTATTTGGGTAGTTTTAGAAATAGGAAACATGTTATTTATAGCTTTCTGCCAGTAATTTACTTAGTTTGTACTAATTAGTTTTCCAACGAAATTTACTTAGTTTGAACTACTTCTTTAAATATCGAAATAAATAAATTTTATTTGAGTGAGCTTGTTTTTTAGGAAAATATAACATGTTCAATCTATCAATCTTTATTTATAGCTTAAGACATCCAAACTTCGATTAAACGTTTTCTGACAGTGTACCGACGAATTAAAATTCGTACTTGTTTGAAAAATAAAGTAGATTGTACCTTTATATATTTCGTTGATATACTGTACAAGTTTTAATTGAATAAATTTTACTCTTTTTCACCCAACGGATAATATTTATTATTGGAATTTCATTCAAAACGGTTGGAGTTTTCAACAAAAACATACTTTCTTCATTAACAGAAATTTTGCTGTTGTCGTATATTACGATACTAAGAGTCGTCTTCGTTCAAAGCGTTGTCATAATACTTGAGAAAAAAGTTATGATTGTGTAGTGAAATATTCCTTTCATTTATTATATGTACACAATGTTACTTTGCAGAACACGATGGCAAATGACTTTAGCATTCTCAATTCGCTGTGGTTTTCTTTGGGAGCATTCATGCAACAAGGTTGTGATATTTCGCCAAGGTGAGTAGCGCTTCTAAATAACATTATATTATACTCAACCATTGTCTGATGATAGTTTGAAATATTTGATAAATAAAATGAGTTTGATTTTTTTCTGAGCAACTACCGCTTTAGCCAAAATGCCGTAACGTTAAGTGGTGTTTTCATATTTTAAGAAAATAAGTGAAATTAGTCACATTTTTATCACTGACGATGAAAGAAATATTTTGTTTTTGTATAATGTTAAAATGCATACAGTTTTTACACCCCAAATTAGACATTTTACAAATCAAATTGGACATATATATAAACTGCTGGAATCAATAAAAATGTAGTTGTTTTTTGTATTTATATTTATAATTCTTTTTAATTCTTCATTATCGTCATCATTAAAGTCTCGTATTGCAACCGTCATTTCTGCAAATTGCTATAATTATTATATGTGGAAAGGAATAAGGACGTAACTCTCAGTTTTTCTAAAACAGCTTTTTTCCGATAATCACAACATGACACACGTTCTATCAAAAGGATGGAAGCTGCAAATGCCGAATTGGTATCTAAATTTAGATTTTAAGTTTGAAAAAGATGACGTTGTAAAAAGTTAAACCAAGAAAAAAGACTCAAAAAAAGGTTTAACCTAGACAATTTCTTTAAATAATATTAGATTACGTCAATTAAACACCAGTCTCCGTGCACTTCAAGGATGTGTATAATTCATAATTTGCATGTGGCAAAAAATCATCAAAACACGTTTTTTGCGCCTCTTGTAAAGTTTGATATGTGTGGGTTACGTCCTTTTTTCTTTCCACAGTCGATATGTATATGAAACTACCTGCAGTATTTATAAATTAAATTTAGTGATTTATTGCTGTATTTCATAAAAATGTGCGTAAATATACCTAATTTAAATGTCCAATTTAGAGTGTAAAAACTGTATGAACTTCTCCTGTGTATGTCAACAAAAGGTTTTCTACGAGAACTGCTTTTTACTTAGTTGCTCAACCTCTCAAAGAAAATAGTGATAGAATGACTGAACTAGGATAAGATTAGTGGTTAGTTAATTGCTGTCGCTACGTCTCGTTTTTTTATTACAAGTGAGAGGAGGGAATTGAAGACATCATATACATATCTATCCCATCTAACAGAAATCCATAAATCGATTTAAAAATCATTAAATGAAATCACAAAAACATTTAAAAAAATGATTTCCAGTTGTCCTAAACAGAAATTATTAGAAATTTGTGTGTTATATATTTTAATAATTCAGTAGAATAAATGTAATTCGTATAATAAATGAGAAATATTTTTTTACAAACATGCCGATAAATCCATAAAAAACATTTATTTTCGTTGGAATATAAACGGCTAGAGGTTAAACACAATAATTATTTAAAGTAAAAATGTAATTCGATTCCGTAATAAAAATAATCAACAGATGTCTTATTTAAATCTCATCACAAATTACAGATGGAAAATTTATCAGTAAAAAAATGAACGTTAGAAAAAGTCCAAAGATTTTATTTTTATCGTCACAGAAGTGATCGTTCAATTGTTTTTTTTTGGATTATCAAGTTTATTTTACTTTTAAAAAAATAAAATTCTACATTATGTTCTTTCAAAACGTCAACAGATTTTTCTTGACGTCGCGAAACTTTAATAAACAATGTGAGTCAGTTAAAGCTTTATTTTTTCACATAAAAACAATTCAATACAATAAAACAGTTTTTGTTGAACTTAATTGCAAAAATGAAATAAAATCTTCTTAGCTTTATGATACGCGAACCTTTTATTACACATAGTATGGTATGTGTGGTAAAAAATATTTATATATTTTTTATGAAGTAATAAAATGGAATATTCGCATTTTACGCGATAGAACATTATATTTGATAGCTCACAAAAGAACATAACATCATCGACTCTAACAACTACCCACAATATCTTTACTTATTTATGCTGTAGGTTATTTAAATAAAAGATTAGCGTGAAAAGGATCCCTATACAACGCTTAATATCATGACTTAATCAATGTTTATGCCATTTTTATATTTTAATAGTATATTAATTTATACACAAATCTTTGTGTAAATTATATCTTATGATGTCGCGATAAATTAACGACGTTGCGTCAAAAACAATAACTATTTTTATAATTTTGTCAATCTTCGTGCGTTTGTAAATACGTGGATGAACTCAAATTGGCAGTATTATTCGTACATAAAAAATAAGATAATATTAATAACAATTACTGGTAGTATACAAACCATATTGTTTATGTTTCACTACTCTAAAAACAAGCATTTTTTGCAATCATTTTAATATTGTTAAATCTTTTAAACATATTAGTGACTTATAATTTGTTTTTATCATTAAAAATTTGCTTTTATATTTGAATACGCTTCTCTGGAATTTAAATAACGTTGTATTATTTGTATTGATTACAAATAAAATCATTCTCAGGTATGAAAATAAAAGAGGAAAATATTTATTAATCGGAAAACCAAAATATTTGTTCATTACTTCATTTGATTTTATAAAAAAAATACATTATTAAAACAACGGTCGGTTCAGACGTAATTCTTGAGAGTTTGATAATTATTATTCTCTAGTGGTCAAAATATTAACCCTTCGAAAAACCTTTTAGATAAGTCAATATTAATTTAGCTTTACTAATGAGAAAGGGGTTAGTCATTATTCCCGCAATTGTAGTAAAATGTTTTTCCGTAAAATAATATTGAATTAATATAACGTTTCATTCTTTTGTGATAAATAAGAAAACTTTGCTAATAAAAGTAAAATTATTGTCAAGTTTAATAGCTTGATGAAAATTTATCGCTCGAAAGTTTTATCTGAGCAAGAGTTCAGAAATTCAAATTAAAGATGAAAAAATAATTCTTTGGATGCCTTTATTCTTGACAATCTTTTCATTGACAACTTTTGAAAGGGGATAATTCGTTGAGTGAAAAGATTTAACTGACGATAGAAGAATTTTTAATGTCAGCTGGAACATATTTCCAATAATTTTAAGCTATTTAACTTTTAATTTTAGTTACATATTAATTTAGTGTATTATTTACTTAAATCTTGTATTTTGGATTCAATATTTTGCAAACTATAGATGAAATTTTATTAAAAAACGTTTTCATTAAATTTTTGTACAATATTATCATTGTATTGTATTCTTGAATTTTTATTGTAGACTACAATTTAACAATATCTTTATTGGAAGCACTAACTTTTAATAAATATATAAATTATGCTATTATTGCATTTTTTTATAAAAAATATGTATGACTAACTGATTTAATTATTGAATAAAACTTTGTATCTAAAATTGACACGATGAAAAAATTCTTTTAGAAATAATTATCTATCCCGAAGTTCTATTCGTTGAAATTATAATATAATATGATAAAAAACCTCATTTTTATAGGTCTATATCTGGCCGAATTGTGGGATCTGTGTGGTGGTTCTTCACTTTGATCCTCATATCTTCGTACACTGCCAACTTAGCCGCTTTCCTTACCGTCGAACGAATGGTTGCTCCAATCAATTCGCCCGAAGACTTGGCAGCTCAAACTGAAGTACAGTACGGTACACTGTACCATGGATCTACCTGGGACTTCTTCAGGGTATGAAAACGTTACATTTAACCATAAGATAAGCTTTTCGTATACTGCGACTAATTAACCGTCTCATTTTTGTGAGAAATATTTGAATATGCTTATTGTATATACTTTAATAAAAGTTTTTTTCTACATACATATATGATTAAAAAACAAATTTTATGTAGTGATTTTAATATATCGTCACTGTTTTGGCAGATGTTGGTAATAAACAGACTGATAGTTTTGAGTAAACAGCATTTTTTTTTGGCTTTTAAGATAAATATAATATCAAAATATAGATTTCACACAAAAAGAATTTAAAATTACTCGACGGGGATATAATTGCTTACAAATTCAATGATTTTTTGGTAAAATGATACAATCAATGCACCAATCGACTTATTCTAAGCAAAGAATTTCTTTGTATACTCAATTTTTGACAGTTTTTTTAGTTTTTAACTTTTGCAAGAAAGGTGACGGTATTATAGATTATCTTGAAAAATTTACGACGATTTTTACCTTACACTGCTAACATCACTTTGCTTTTTAAGCCTAAACAATGACTACAGAGTATAATGCTTCAATATGTATAATATTATAACGCAATAGCATATATTTCATTGTCAAGTATTCGTTCACAAAATGAATTAAACAATTAATATTTTTTTTCAAAAAGTAAATTGCATACAAATGATTAATAACTCTAGAATACTCAACATTATTCAGTGCCAATTGATTTTCTTCTTGCGGATCAAATTTATTATATTCGGTTTTTTTTTAATAGCGTTCTCAGATTACCCTCTACAGCAAGATGTGGGAATACATGAACTCTCGCAAACACGTGTTCGTCAGATCATATGACGAAGGCATACGCAGGGTCAGAACGTCTAAGGGAAAATATGCTTTGCTAATGGAATCGCCAAAAAATGACTACACAAATGAACGAGAGCCGTGTGACACAATGAAGGTTGGCAGGAACTTGGACGCTAAAGGATTTGGGGTGGCAACACCACTTGGTTCACCATTGAGGTAAAACTTTATCTTTGAAAATAAATTTCTTACCATAATAACATGTTTTGCTGTAGAAAATGTTTATCAACCTTATTTCCACCACGCTCGTTGTAATTATAACTGCGTCTGTTTCGTGCGATAATAAACATTGCAAAGCGAATAATTATTCAAAAATATAAATACTAACTACTACTTATGCAAGTACTTCATTTATTATTGTAGTCATAAATGCTCTCAATGAAAAATCTAAATTATAACACATAGCACTAAACATTATCATCAATATACTTTTTTATATAATCCACAAAAACATACAAACACTTTGTACCCAAACCAATACAAATAACATGTACTAGCGCGTACAAAAAAAATGTAAAAAGAAAATGTACTCTTTATGCTTTTCGCGAAATACTTTATTGCAATATTTTTTAGCTAAAAAAATACATTAAAATCTTTTGTAATACTGTTCCTTTAGCTGTGAAGTAAACTGTTTAAGGCATTCGTATGAATCAGTTGCAAGAATCATTTAAATGCTACAACGTACAATTGCGTCCATTGATTTTTGATTTAATTAATGGGCGATTTTTAATTTTTACACTTCTTTTAAAAAAAAACTTCTCACTTATTAAAGATGGGACGTTAAAATAAACATGAGATAAGTATGATTTCTTTTCTAATAACATCTTTATATCATTCCCTTCACCGAAAAAAATATTGAGAAAAAAAGGAAAATGTATTTATTAATATTTTTGTCTACACTGTTGCAGAATTTTTTCCTGGTTTTTTTCACGATTTTGTATTTATATTTTGCTGGGTTTTTTTTCTGAAATTGAATATTGAAAAGTTCACACATCAGTGTACATTTTTGTTTGCGTTAATAACCGTGTTTGCATTACCTTAATTCAAACTGTATCACTTTTCAATACGTAACAAATCTATGTTCCGGTGATAAGTTGTGCAATTTATTTAATAAATCCAATAGATAATAAAATTTTGCGCATGTAAAGTTGATTGCATTTTCAAAATTGTATTATGGGAAATGGTGAAATAGATTCGCGGGCAGAATTTAATAATCGATAGATTATTATGAAATCCAGGTGCGCACAAAATTTATTGTTTATTTACAAATAACATTTGCGTATTATTTGTAAAGCTGCAAATGGGAAAACAATCATTATTAGCACGTCATTTCATATGATTCATTGACTATAATAGAATAAAATATTGACGATTGATATTATCGGAGTAACTATGAACGGCGATTACTTTTGACTACTTCTGAATGAAGTCATATGTGTGTTCATTTCAAACAATATTAACTCGGAATAAAGTTTTCACGCCATGGGATAATGAATGAAACATAATAAAAATATACAGCAGAATAATAAGTACGTAGCTTATTTATTGATTTGGCATTTACTTGGTAGAACTCCATTTTAATATGGTAAAAATATCAAAGTATTTTAGTTCTACAGTTTTGAACTGTAGAACTGAAATACTTTGATATTTTTACCCTATTAGTACGTAGCTTGTTAAATAAACGATTTCACTCAAAGTAATTTAAGCATTCTATTGTAAAAATTCAAACGTCCCTTTTTCTACTAATATGTCAAAATTTAACGCACATGTTGCCACTGTACTGATATAAATAAACTGGTAATTAACATATTGATAGCTCTGAGTAAACATCAACTGAAAAATTTGGACCATTATGATAAAGGCTCTAGCCTCTATATTTTATGTTCTATGGATAATTATAATATCAAAATAATAATTAATTTATGACGATCTGACAAAAACAAATTTAGAAATCACAATTACCTGTCTTTAAATATGCATCAATAATAATTACAAATAAATTATGCTGTTTTTGCCAAAGCGGTACAATTAATATACGAAATGGGTTATTATAAACAAATCATTTATAATACATATGTTTGAAACTCATCGTGTACTTTATTTTTGTCAATTGTGTTACTTTTTAACTTGTAAAATGTTTATAACTTCAAAAAACAAAGTAACAGTTTTTATGTGAATAATAACGAAATGTTGTGAATTGTTGTTTATGAATTTGATTGTAATTTAATGAAATAATTTTGATTGAAAATATTGCATTTGCCTTTATTGAAAATTATACCATCATGTCCAACACAACTTTTTTTTTTATTAAATTTTGTTGTTTCATTTTGCTGTTATTCAAATTTTGAAAGGTATCCGATTAATATGTTTGAGTTTGTAATTAAATAAATTATTTTCACGACACTCTAAATATTCATTTTGCAGGGATGTTATAAATCTAGCAGTGTTGTCGCTGAAAGAGAACGGAGAACTAACAAAACTTACCAACAAATGGTGGTATGACCGGACCGAGTGCAGACACAGTGACAAACAAGTAACCCTTCCTGCTATAAATCTTACTTTACTGGATATTACGTTACCCACAAATGAATGTTTATTAACCACACCGGGCGAGTTCTTACTCAGAAATTGATTATTTCATATCATATTCACAGTTTATATTTTTCCAACAGCAGCCAGTAAATAAAATCTGATAAAAGAATAGTATTTAAAAAATAATTGCATCATAACAATAAAATTTTTACTTAGATAATTATCTTTCAACAGGTCAATTCATGAATTATGTATCCAAATAAAGCCCATTTTTTTCTTTATTAAATTCTTCAACTTTATAAGGACTTCGTTAATCGCGATAATTTTAAACTGATAGTGCTTTTACACGTACTGCACAGTTCAACTAATAAAAAATGCAATATAAATGAATAATTGAAGTATTTGAAAAATATTTTTACGATGTTAACTAGACAATTATACTTTTAAAAAAAAAAATCACGAGGAAAAACTCTAGGTACTTTTCAGCGGTGAATTTTTATTATCATAAGAATACTTATATAATTTACTGTTTCAAGTTAACCACTTTTATCTTGAACGAAAAGATATCAATTATATGTATTGACACTACATTGTTGTAAAATTATAATTCCAGGACACTTCCCGTAACGAGCTATCCTTGAGTAACGTGGCTGGGATATTCTACATACTGATCGGAGGGCTCCTGGTGGCACTGGCTGTCGCTTTGGTGGAATTTTGCTATAAGAGTCACACCGAAGCGGCCAGAGCCAAGATTCCACTCTCTGATGCTATGAAAGCCAAAGCTCGGCTGACTGTTGCAGCTCCAGGGGAAATAGATAGCGGCAGTCGTACTGCTGGTAGAAAACCAGCAGGCCGCGAAGCAGAGGCCGATGGTAGACCCGGATGGAATGGAGCTTTTACAGCTGTAAGTAAATCCATATGGAAATTTTCTAGACTCCAGCAACTATTATGTTGTGTTATAAGCAATTTATCTTCTTACTCGAATTCAAAAAATATCTTTGGTATATTCTTAAATAAGGTCATTCAGATAATTATTTTCTAAGCACATAATAATATTTTAGATAGATTTACAGATTTTTCTTAGTTCTTTTTTTAAACAGAATACGTGACAAATTAAATAAAAGTTTTTTCTCGCAAACAGTAAAATATTTTTTTTGAATTTTTATTTTTATTCCAAAAAATATTTCAAATTATTTTATAATTTTTTGTTCAATATTTAGTACACTGATACATCGGGACGAAAAAAAAGCAGCACTTATCGAAGTTACTAAAATGTTTTAACGACTCTCCGTTCGACAAAACATTTTATAGTGAGTAGTTTTCTGTTTATGTTTTCCCATTGCCTTACCTTTCCGTTCCCGGCTTCTGATGCTTAAAAGATTAAATCAAACCTATACGCTTTTAACACTTTTTCAATACTTTTTTTTATTTGTGTGTGCCTAAAAATCGTTTTCATTCCATCGCAGTTTAATATGACTTAAATAATAAAAATGGTCTGAATAAATTTATGTGAATACTGCATTTCAACAAATTTTTAAGTACTTGATTACGTGTTACACTTAAGCCATATTATTTTAAAACGCTTTTAATTTCGTAAACTATTTGCAATTCTCATTGTTTAAAAACAATAAAGAATTTCGTTTTTTTTATAATTCACTTTTTGTGAAATCAATAACAAACGCTTACGTATTTTACGTTATTTTGTTTGTTGCCAATCATTGACCGTGCTTTATTACTAAGCGAATTACTTCATTAAGCTTTGGCATATTTAGTAATAAATCTTTATGTAATCATTCAAAATTTAGTCTTCATCTATTTTGTACAAACCCTCTCATACACAGTATCAGTGATTAGTTCCTCATGCTAGATTAAATAAAAATATTTTAGTTTATTCAAAATATAATTCACATTGACCTTTCTCCAAGTCCTTCGAAAATAAATATTTTAATCGGTGTAAATTTCATTTTATAAACCTTAATAAAATGCAAAACACTTAAAGATAATATGTATGAACTAAATTATATCATATGTTTATATACATATATAATATTTCGATGAAATTTAACTATTAAAATATTGATTTAGTCCCTGTTAAAAAATATTATTTTACCGGTCAATTTTATTGTACTTAAAATTACCACGTGTGTTTGTGTAATTTCAGTATTACACTCCTTCAAATCAAATCGCTGGGAATCCAGAACAAGATCCTCTTCATTCTAACACCCACACGCAAGTGTGATCCGCGGCTCGGGAGTCTGTTGTTCGACGCCCCACACCAAAACAATCGCAACTGCTGGACCTCTACCAGCTGTAAGCGAATGAAGGCGAGCGACGTGGCCCCAGATTGAGAAGCTCCTGAATAATAAATGGTGCATAAACTTCACATATATTAAATGAGATAAAAAAATGATAAAATTCAAGCGAAACATTAAGATGTATCACTTTATGGAATCAATACGTCAAATATGACGTTTACAACAAATTCACTTACAAAAATATTTTATAACAGTTCGGCAATTCAGAATAATTGCAAAATGATCAACACCATCCAAAAAGGTATTAGTGTAAAAACACATTGTTTTACTTTTAATTATCCAAAAATGCAAAAATATATGATATGTGTTTGAATTAAATGTAATAATATTTACAACAAAACAATGTTTCAATAATTTTACTAAAGTTCAGTAGGTATAAAGTTTTAAAAAATATTATAAATAAATACATAAAAGTACGGTTCAAATATTTCAAATTCAATTAACACAACCATATTAATTCGATGTCAAAAAGTAAGCGATTTTTGCAAAAAAATATATATATGCCTTTTACCAGGGTAAAACACAGTTGCCGATTTCTATTCACCAAATAATATAATCCTGAATTTCAAATGTGTCGCTTGAATTTTATCAATGTCTCTGTATATTTCACGAAGCCTGAGATACTTATTTAAATATTTCAAAGAAACTTTCGGTGTATTAAATATTCCATTACTAAAATAATCACTATAGACTTTTAAATATTGGTGTATTAATTATTATTCAAAATATGTGAAATATTACAACACTTTGTGTCACTGTAAATACATCATTGATAACTTCCTGAATTAAACCAGCAACGTATTGAAACGGTATTTCACCATGATTTTTTATGCGTTGCATTTATAAATCAAAACGAGTAAATTGAATGAATGACTTAAATTAATCGTAATGAGTGTCTTTAATTCTGAATAAAACAGATGTTTTATTCAAGATATACGTTCATATGACTCCTCATCAGATGAGATATGATTAGGGCTTGCTAGATTTGAAAAAAAAACAGGTTAAATTTACGATATTCAAAAGCCGTTTTTTTAATTGGTAACCTAATCTAGTTTCAAAAAATATCGGAATTAACATATTTTTTCATAATATCAAAAACCTTAATACTATGACTTGAAACCGACATTGTTACAAATAAAAAAAGATAAAATATGTAGTTTACAGATAAGTGAAAAATATTTTATTAAGGTTTATTCGAAAATATTTGTAATGCTAATTTTATTGTGTTGTGTGTTTTTCATAAACATATTTTTTGACAAGGAATAACGAATAAAATTGAAGTATTTTTTTGCCCACAAAATGAACGATATTTTAAAAATAAATTAACTTTTTTGCTATTTTATTTGAATTATATTATTATAGAAACTAGTTCATGGCGAATTTTGGAAAATGTTGTCATTTGAAAACAGGTTTTTTTTAAATACTCTAGTCATCCCTAATCATGGTGTGAGGCTCATTATTGTTATAAAGCGGAAAGCGACTCTTAGTTATATATAGTTTATAGTTATCTATATTTTTTATATCCATTTCAAAAAATATTGATAACTGAAGGATCTTTGTGAGTATATGTGACGTTTTTAAAATTACATGGTGAAATACGCTTTCTATAGCTTCCACAATCATATGGCCATGACTGAATACCATTCTCCCGAGATAATGTGAACAATAAACAATGAAAGTGTTGAATAACTAAGTGAGTGTTATGATATTAAGGATCTAGTTTGGAATAGAAGAAATTTATTGATTGGTTGCTAAGTAAAGGTAAAATATTCAAAAGAAAACGGTGACTGGCGGTATGTGATATGTTTATTATTAGAATTAATACAATGTAATATGTTTTTCATATAATTCTTAGCGTAAGGATCATCTGTATGTTAATTGTGTATTAAGCTCTTTTACAAAATATAATATCGATAACTTTGCGGTTAATGTATGACTCGCAGTATATTGTAAACGTGATTAATATAATATGAAAAATTATAATTTAGCAGTGTTCGAAGTTATAAATTTACGTAAATGTTAGCGACATTCTTCAAAATTAAATTAAATATATGTTGTACCCTGAAAATGTATTTGGGAATCTGTGGCTTAATATAAAAATCATATTGACAATATGCTCTGTAATTAATTTTATATTAAGACATTATTAAAAAGTAGCTACATAATGTCCACCGAACAACTATGTAAATAAACTATTTAATTTCACGTCACAGTATACCAATAGTTTTCAATTGAAATTATGCTTCTTTAACATCTCTTTCCATTATTAACTAGCATTAAAAGAAATCTCGTTTTGGTATTATTTTAAAACAAATAAAACTAAATAAAATCTAGTATAATAATGAAATAATATTCTAAATTTTAGCGATTAATAAAAACCATCGTAATGATAATTTAAATCTTTAACACTATCAAAAGGTAATATTTGTCAAATATTGCAATTCTTTCTTCATATTTTTTTAAGCTGTGGGTCACTTAACGAGTGTTCTTCTGTTTAATAAACTAAACATTGTACGTGTACATTTATTAAATAAACCGAGTTCATCACTTGGATACTGAATTTAAAATATAACTGTAAAATTATGAATGGATAATTAACTTAAATACTATTTTTAGATTTTAAGATAATGGGCATATTAAAATGTTCGATGACTTTAAAAATATTTCCGAATAATATGTAATACCTTTAATTCTCACATTTTCTATCGTGAAATAATACAATGGTATTAATTACATTATTACTACACATGACTTAAAATGTTCAGTATACTTCTAAACAAAGCTTTTAAAATAAATTAAAATAGAATATAAATAATTATTGTGATACATGTTCTACAATAGCTACTTATTATATTTGTGTGTAACATATGGATTAATTAAAAAATATAAGTGAATGATTAAATATAATGATTTATGAATATCCACATATTTAAAGAAGCACTTGGCATTGAATTAAAGTATTCAATTATTCATTATTAGTGAAAAGGCAAAAAAAAAAATTTTTTGGAAATTAACGTTACTCATTTTTAGTATCCCTTTTAGAGTTTTCTGTGATAATTCTTCAATTTTTTCAACGGAAAAAAATGTTTATTAGTTTAAATTACACCTAATATTCGTTTTTCAATTTTAAAATATGAGCTATAAAGCTTTCACTTTTCGGGTGTCCACTGTGTGATACGTGTAGGTATTGTATTCAAAGGTATTGTATTCAAAAAATAAATTACTAATTTGTAATAATTGCACTTTTATTTAATATGATCATGACCGTTTTCGATCGTGACGAGCTTTATCAAGTGATAAGAGAATACAATATTACAATGTTATTTATACAACAAAAAAAATAGTAGCGTGTAACAAATCACTGTGTGTTTTTGTCTTGATCATATTAAATAAAAGTGGAATAAGTACAAATGACATTTTTTTTAAATTAAAAGCTTTCTTATATTAAATATAAAACTGAAATACTTTGAATGAATAGATTTTTTTTGGAAGTCAGCTATATTTTTTCTTGTATTATTATGCCTAAATGTTATTTTCAAAAAATCAAGGAAAGCATTCAAATCATAGGAAAAAATGTTGATATCTGAAATCTGAAATAAAATAGTTTAATGAAAAATAATGGTAAGTGTAGAAAATTTTAAGACAAAAATCATATCTTACTCTAGAATAATAATATTGACATGTAAAACATATTTTTTCCCAAAATTTTTAATTTTTAATTGGAGTGCTCCTTTTATTATTGAATGTTTTTTTTTTTGTTTTTTTACGTTTTTTTTTCATTTCAATCCATTTTAAAATTAATACTTTAGTAAAATAAGTAGAATTCATTATTACACCTTGGGAGTATATTTTGAAAATATTAATTAAATTATCGATGTAAGGAAACCAATTGTATAAATATAATTATTTCTTAAATGAATGTTGATTAATTTTATTATTAAAATGTACACATAAAATACTACTATCGTAAATCTGTCTAAAGTTGATAAGTGATTATGATTATTACACTGTTAACCGAAACGTAAGTTGATGTACTTTTAACGTAATATAACTCTAAGAATGAAAACCTAACTTGAATATTAAAATAGTTTCATTGAACGTAAATAGTTCAGAAATTATGCATGTAAACCAAAAGTTTCTTAGTACTGATTTTCTAGAAGAAGGGTTGAGAAAAAAACATTTCAATAAATATTTATTCTTACAAATCAAAATACTATTAAAAATATTGAAAATCGTCAATTATCTCGAAAACCAACGTAAAATTTCACCAAAATGCATTTTGAAAATACCCTTAATGCCATTTTTTAAATATCATATAAACATCTTATTCCAAGGATAATTATTGATAACACTATTTTTCAAAAGAAAAATATTCATATGAAAGATCAGATGTACTTTAAATATAAATACGTTTTCAAAATAATGTTTGTCTTAAGTTTTATGTTTCTATTTCTGAAAATTGTCATGAACCTTCTTCTATAAATAAGGTATTTCATTAAATACGAAGAAAAAATATTTCTAAAAAACCGTCAGTGTCAATTCTGTTTTTTCATGAACTATTGTTTAACTATATAAAATCACTGTTGTGCTGATGTATAATTTATGTCATATGAGAAACGAAATAAAATAAAAATTAAACAAATGTTATTTTTTTATTTATGTTTGTGGATATCGGTTTTTTCTCAAACTTTTCCCCGGGTTGGATACAATTGACATATTTAAAATACCGTTACTTTGAAATGAATGGTATCATTCTAAAGTAAATTATAATAAGAACCTTCTTTGTACACAGGTAAATCCATATTTTCTAATTATTTACCAGTAAGTCTTGTCTTATAACAATAGAAAGAATAAAAAAAAAAAGTTACTGCTGTCTAGTGAATAACTGTAATATTACTTAACTACTTTTACTAATAGTCAAAAATAGTTATTTTTTGCAAAAATAGGTTCGCCAAATATTTCTAAAGATCAAAAGTTTTAAAGTTTTTTTTGTTCTTCTGTTTTAAGATCTAACAAATAAATCGTCGGTGTTCAGCCAAAAAGCTTTAAGTTCAAAAATGGGTGTTTTGAGTTATGAATGCAGACCGATAGATTAAAACATTCTCTATCATATGAAAAAACAAACACACCTAGATTCCATTTATTTATTTATTTATTTAAAAAAAGTAATACGACCTAAGTCAATTATTTTGTCAACTTACTCGAAGCTTTTTAGCTGTACAGCTTTTAGTGAATTGTTGTTTATTCCGTTGACTTCATGTTTATGGTCAAGCTACATTGATAGTTCGCACTCTTGTCTTATCGTATGTTTTGGATTTAATTGTATTTTATATCATTATTTATATACCAATTTACGTCTATATAAAATAGTTTTTGTGGGAGCTGTCGATTAAAATAGGAATAAATATAAAACGTAAGTGATTTAATTTAACATAACCTCATAAGTTTGCTGCACAATTGATTGTTTTTGTATTGACACTACATTCCTTTGTTGTAATTACTAGTAATTTGAATGACATTGTTAACAGCGTACATTTATTTTATATTCCAGATGAAAAATCGAAATACGAAATATACGTATTACGTATGTAATGTATATGTAATTATTACGTATTATGTAATTATTACGTAATTATTACTATGTAATTATTATTATGTAATTATTACTATTATTATTATGTAATTATTACGTAATTATTAATAATTATGTAATTATTACGTATTACGTAATAATTATACGAAATACGAAATATTTCGTAATTCGTATAATTTATCAATGTTCTTCTTTCTAATGTGTGGTTTTAGCACAATTATCAAACCCTCAAAAAATAATTTTAAATCGTGGCGTTGTTTTCAGCTTAGTTTGTGAAGTTTTTCGCCGTAATAGTCGACGTGCTACTGTATGACATATTTACCAATATTTTAAATCGTGGCGTTGTTTTCAACTACTTTGCCGCAATAGTCCATGTGTAAGTAAAGGATATTTTAAAAAGTATGGCGGTGTACAGTGAAAATATGTCATATTTTGGATAATTTATTTATCAGTGTTCTTCTTTTTAATGTGTGATTTTAACGCAATTTATCAATGCTTCAAAAAATATTTTAAATCGTGGAGTTGTTTTCAGCTTAGTTTGTGAAGTTTTTCGCCGCAATAGTAGACATGCTACTGTATGACATATTTTGGATAATATAATACCACGACTCATGTGATATGGATGAAGGACTATAGGTTGAATGACCAAATAAGAATGATATTGGTAAACACTTTACACACTTTACTTGAATTCACACTATTTGACTATTATTATATCAACACCAATAAAATCTATCCCATTCAACTCTTCATATTTGTCTTTGGTTGCTCGTTGGATACACCAAAAGACTATTCTAGTTATGATCTCTTGGTCTCTAGTTGTCCTTTGTCTTCACCAATGATGATTATCATTAATTTTTACTCACTGTTCCGTCCAGTTTATAATAATCTCATGTCTCCATTTTTATAAATTTCTGTATTTAATATGTTCGGATGTTGCCTGTGCTTATGCAATACATATTATCTTATTTTAAGATAAATAATTACTCACATAATATAAAAAGTAAACTTTAATAAGTTGGTACCAATGATATATCGCGTTGGTCCACACTAATCGTCGTACTCCTGTCAAACTATTCTTTGAAGTAAACATAACCTCTATTACTATGGTAAACATAGATGATACATTGGTTATTTTAATAAATTAATCTATGAAACGAACACGATGTCAAGAACTGAAAATATTCTTCCAGTATTTTTATGCCTGATTACTCCTGCCCTCTCGCTATATACGCATAAGAGTGATTGTAATGAGACAATAATATGTCTTACGTTTACTACAAATATGCTACTTTTCTACATGAAAACCAACTAAATGCCGCTAATAGCAACGCAGTTCTGTAGGAAATTGCCAAACTATCGTACAAGGAAATCAGGGAAAGTGATAATTTACGCTAAATACGAATATGATATCCGTATGATATACAGAAACAGAAAGATGTCGAATCGAATTTCTTATATCCATAATAGAGCAAATTGGAAATACGACGACGAAACTTCCTTATATTTTTTAAATTTGCATAGATTATCGGTTCCTTAGATTCCTAAATTTGTTTTTGTATATTGTCCAATTGGAAATTAAATATCCTAGGAATCGCATTGCTTTCTGTGGAATTTGTTAATTTTCAGGGTGAAAATGAGTACTTTGTTGTAAAGCAGTGATGCACAACCTTTACCTTCTAGCAGGCCGCATAAAACAAATTATCGTGGCTTCGGGCCGCAAAGAAAAAAATGATTTAAAGTACGCTCAATCCTTTTTTTATACAGAACATATGTACGTTCCACGTAAAACAGCCTTAAAATCGTGTAAAAAAGAGCAAGTGAATAATAGGTTCCATTATATTATTTTGACCGTGTTATTTCGAAAATAAATAAGCCATGCAAAAAAAGGATTATGAGTACGTGCTTATTAAAAATCGTTTCATTGTGAAATATTTATGTTTCATTTATATGGAAATCATAAGTTAATGCGTTCTTGGTCTTTGTTAATTTTTAACTATTTTTTTTAATTTGACATAATATTTGTAAGCCTGTTTCTATGAACCGATTTATTCTCCTTCATTGAAGAAAAAGCTTGCTTACATTTGTTTAATAAATGTTTTACGTGAAAAAAGTATGTTTGAGAAAGAGATTTAAGGGCCGCTACAAAATTCAAAAAGGGCCGCATGCGCCCCGCGGGCCGCGTTTGTGCATCACTGTTGTAAAGCATTTAAAAATATGAAAGAAATAATCAAAATTCGGTCTTCGATTCCCGACATTGTATTCGTTTTTCATTCAGTCAAATAATAAAAATAAACAAAATATCGCCTTTGTTTAAGGTTTACAGCAGAAGCTTCCCCACATACGAAGCACCTATACTGCGTGACTGTATGGAGTTGTATGGGAAGACAGGTCATGTGGCTGGGCACAACGCTCACCTTTGCAAATACGGTATACTACCACACAACAAATGTATTGTTTTTTTAACTAGGTTGTAAAGATATTTTCAAGAAATGAATTGTCATTTAACACGATGGCTGCCACAGACGAGATATCTCGTAATATTTAGTACTGCACAGTTTCACCCTGGTAACTTCCATCTAGAATAAAAATAACTTATTAGTCCATTAACTCTTAATTTTTTTCAAAGGTTGGTAGCGCCAACTCGTATTTAATTTTAGATTTTTTCGGAACATAATTTCTGAAAGTAAATTAAGAAAAAAACACCTTTTCCTTGGCTATTTTTTCAAAAATAAAATAAATAAATATGTAGAATATATACAATTCATATTATAAATATTGTTTAGTAAATTTTTTATTCCATGTCCGCTCCCAATATGGAGCATATGGACTCCTAATGGAGTTTATCTCAACAGAATTTTTTCTACGAGAACTGCTTGTTACTCAGTTGCTCAACCTCTCTTTTTCCAAAGAGAGTAGGAATAGAAGGAAAGGGCAAGGACAGGACTAGTGGTTAGCTAATCGCTCTCTATACGCCCCGTTCATAGGATAGGATGGGTAGGAGGGGGGAATTCAAGACATCACATACATCCATGCCTTTGAACAGAAATTCATAAATCAATTGAAAAATCAATTTATAAAACTGCCCGTACCGGGATTCGAACCCGTGCCCTCCGTAGCGGTAGTCAACGATGTTGACCACTCGACCACATAGGCGGCATATTTGACTTGTTTAGTAAATAAAGAAGTCAAATATATGTTTCTGAAAGGTTCTAACCCAGCTGCACACATTTTACACCTATTGTATCAAAATCTTTCTGGGACTTATTAGACATTACTTTAGATACTATCTGTTTAGAAAAACATTTAAACAAGGATTGTTTCTTATTGCCTGTAATCAGGGCTTTTTTTACCCTGTAACGCGGCGGAACGGCGTTCCGGCACCTTTTTTTCTCGAAATTTTAATAAATGTTTAATTTTATTTTTTCTAATATAAAATATGAATATTTTGTTTTATTTTCTATGCATTATATGAAAAGCTGTCATTAATTCTATCAAAATGATATTCGAATATGTAATAAATAATATACCTTCTAAGAAAATGCTCGAAAAAAGTGCGTTCCGGCAC
Source organism: Himalopsyche anomala (assembly GCA_031772345.1). Taxonomy (NCBI): domain Eukaryota; kingdom Metazoa; phylum Arthropoda; class Insecta; order Trichoptera; family Rhyacophilidae; genus Himalopsyche; species Himalopsyche anomala. Next base: position 8,075,298 of record CM062844.1, on the reverse strand, counting down.
CTTTTTTTCAAAAAAAAGCACTGCCTGTAATAATATACAATAATAAAGGTAACAATAAGTCCACAAATTAGGATTTGAAAACGATGGAAATTTTGTCATCTGACAGTCGATGTCATCCTAACCTCAATTTTATATAGCTAGGTAATTCGTAATAAACATTCACGTTGCTAAGATACATTGCGCGTACGCTGGTGTATCAGCGGATCAAAATCTTTTACTCGACAAAAGTATTTCTTCATTTTAATAAAATAAAACAAAACATTGTAATATAATATATTTATTTGTCTGTATAACTAATAAATATAAATAACGTTATAACGCTAGATATGATAAGAAATTAATTATATGGAAATCGTTGAAACAAATGTTTTTCTGCATAAAGTAAAAATATATTTTTTTCATCTATGTCCGCTTCCAATGTGGAGCATATGGCCTCCTAATGGAGGTATCTCAACAGAAGTTTTTTCTATGAAAACTGTTACTCAGTCGCTCAAAATGTGTACATACAAAAAATACACAGCGCAATTAGATTTAATTGAATCGTAATATTTTAATTAGTCTATAAAAATAATATGTATATTACTTTATAACACTAGATATTACAAATAAACCATCCGGAAATTGTTGAGACACGTGTTTCTGCCTAAATTATAAATGGGTTATACATAATTGAACTAAAACAAATAAAGGACGAACTTTGTACACACGAACAAATATTTTAATACTTTGCATTAAACATTGCCCACTAGCACGAGAGAACGCCCAAAAATAATTTTCAAAGCTTATCACTAAAAAACTCACAATATCCACTTTGTACGGACAAAGTGGATAATATGAGTTTTTTTAGTGAGAATTTTCAAAAAATCGATTTTTGTTTTTTTGCATTTTCGGAATGTAAACATATTTAAGTATATTCTCTAAAAATTTGAAGCCAATCTGATAATTTTTTTCGGAGATATACCTGAATTTGTAAGGCCACGTCAGAGTGGCAGAGTTAGCAGCTGAAAAACTGTTTGAAAAATCCTGTACTGAGGAAAATGAAGCGACTGCTAAAAACTAAGGTGATGAAAATAATGAAGATTTAACAGTTTTGGATGATGGAACCTGGAAGAAGCGAGGGTACAATTCTTTGTATGGAGTGACATCATTGATTGGATATTATACTGGAAATTTTTTTGATATTGTTGTAAAAAGTTCATACTGTAAACAGTGTGATGTTTGGAAACCTAAAAAAGGTACTGATGAGTATAATGAGTGGTATAATGAACACAATGGTGCTTGTTCTGCAAATTACCAGGGCTCTTCGATGGAAGTCGATGCGGTTATTAAAATGTTTAAGTGTTCAATAGAAAAATTGAAAGTTCGTTATAGAAACTATATAGGTGATGGCGATTCTAAAACATATTCTGGGATCCTGAAAGCTGCTCCTCACGGTGAAGTTTTAGTTGTCAAAAAATAATGTATCGGGCACGTTCAGAAGAGAATGGGTTCACGACTCCGCGAAGTAGTAAACAAAACTACAAAAACAGCTGAAATAGGCGGAAAAAATACTTTCAGGGAAAGGTAAACTCACGGCTAAGGTAATAGATAAGTTGACAGTTTACTATGGTTTGGCAATAAGGAGAAATTGTGATTCTGTGGATAGTATGTATAATGCAATTTGGGGAACATATTATCACTATTGTTCGACTGATGAGAATCCTCAACACGAAATGTGCCCAGGTGGAGAAGGTTCAAGGCTAGCAACAGACACATTATCTTCTTACACCCATGATTATCCAACTTTACCAGCTGATGTTGCTGAAGCTATATATCCAATTTATGAAGAACTTAGCAACAAAAAATGATTGGAAAGGTGTGTTGGTGGATTTACACAAAACAGTAATGAGAGTTATAATCAGTTAATATGGAAAATAACTCCAAAAATTGTTCCGTGTGGCTCTAAAGTTGTTGATATAGCGGCTAAAATTGCAGCTGGAATGTTTAATGAAGGTCAAAAATCACTATTGTACTTCATGAGTGCATTAGGACTTTCATTAGCTCATGTTTATGTCGACAAAGAGGACGCAGAGCGTGTGATGATCTCTGACGCAAGAGCGCATGGGAGCACGCGAGAAGGAAGAATGGCTCGAAAACAACACCAGCTAGACTTATTAGAAGCTACCAATACTGCAGAAGGTACCTCTTATGGCCCTGGAATAGACAATACCATGTCAGTTGAAGAAAAAAAAATTAACTATGTGTAAGCTACTTCTGAAACGCGTTTTTCTCAAAACGGTATTTTCAAAGTCGATGATCTCGATTTCTCCGAAATGGCTCAACCGATCGGTCTCAAATTTTTACACAATCTTCTTAAATATATTTCTCAGGTATTGAACGAAGGAATAAGATTTTTAAAAATTATTACTATATTTTTTTAACAATTTGGAGCGAAAATTTCAGTCAAAAACGATTTTTTTTTTACAAATAGACGCCATTTTGTCAAAAATCAAATTTTTTCTTATTCCTTCGTTCAATACCTGCATTAATCTATCCTTCAAAAGAATTCACCATATTTTTTGATTTCAAATAATCCGAACCGCCGAAATGGAGATCACCGCCAAGCGCCTTTTTTTAGAGGTCGTTTGGAACATCGTCTACAGGAGCGGTGCACATTAATATTTTTACATGATTGTCGCGCTATTGTATTCTTGAAAGAAGGTTCTATTCGAATAATCATCATTTGTAATTGATAAATAAAAACTGTGTATATAAAAAAATCATAAAAAAGTGTTTTTTTTGAGCCTTGTAACTGCGTATAACCCCTTAAGTAGTCTATCAGAGTGATAAAAAACTCACTGCTTCCCAGAATACAGAGAATTGCTTTGATATAAAGCGAGCACCTTGTTAACGCATTGGCAGCCTACCGCTGGCTGTACTTATTCAGAAAACTTTAAGGGCGTCCGCACAACAAATCATCAAAGTTTTATTGCAATCGGATGAACGGTATAGAAACAGGAAAGCATAAAGGAAAAACTACCAAATTACCGTATTGGCAGCTCATCGTATGTTTTGATTCAAAAACCTTTGCTGGTGTCCACAAAACAACTCCCTAAAGCTTTATCGCAATCACATGAACGGTATAGGAACTCATACGAAACAAACACACAAATTAACGTATTGGAAGCCCACCGCTGCGAGTGTTCGCACAACAACTCACCAAAGTTTTATCGCAAAAGGATGAATGGTATAGGAACAGGAACGCATAAGGGACAAAAGAACAAAGTAGAAGAGTTGTAACAATGTTCAACGGTATTACTCCAGAAGTGGGCGTATTCAAACAGATAATATTTTCTATGTATTAAAGAAGATTTTGTTGAATCTTATTCAGTTGAAATCTTGGCCAATTTCTAATGCACGACCAGTGCTATACATTTGGCCGCCCAGGCAAGATAGTATTTTTCCACTCTAGATGAAAAATTTCTTCCCCCATTGCCATGAAACGTTACGCTCCAAGCAGATTCGTTGAGTGCTGCAAACTTTCATACAAACTGTATCCATTCAAACCAGATTTATTGCTACAGATGGTTGCCTGCTCCGCTAGCATGTACCGCCAGCCCTGTTATAGTGACTTTTTTTCTTCTTTTTACTATATTTTAATCAGTTTTCGCATTGTAAAAGCAATAAACTTATGTTTTAAGATTTCGACTGAAGGTGCTTGGTGGAATTTCAATATTAAATTTGAATCGTTCAAATTATGTACACTCCCACAGATTTTGTCACTAACGACCCGGGTTTCGCCTTTCGGCATCTTCAGGCGTTCAAGCGCACGGATGAACTTGAACTTGTCGGTGCGCTTGAACGCCTGAAGATGCCGAAAGGCGAAACCCGGGTCGTTAGTGACAAAATCTGTGGGAGTGTACATAATTTGAACGATTCAAATTTAATAAACTTATGATTTGTATTTTTTTAAATACACACATATATATAAATAAAATATAGCAGTAATGTTAAAATTGTACTGATGATCTAATACTTAAAGAGTTCAATGATCATATTACTTTTATGAGAAATGGTAATACTATCTTGTATGTATATTTTGTATTTTCACTTCATTGTAAGGAATGAAATTTGATTTTATTTTTAATAACAATAATAATTGTAAATGCTATGTTGGGAAAAAGCGTCTGGAATTTGAGATAAGGTTGGGAACGGGGCGAGAGGTGTAAAATGACTACGTTAATGCGGCAAATACTTTTAGTCTGTGCCGTGTCTTTGAGGAATACTCATCAGCATCAGTGCAAATTGTGTTATTTTGTTAGGTATGTAGTTAAATTTGTACTGTTTTTTTCTTATTGTAAAATTTGAATCAATATAAATGTGAATAATTGTCTATAACAGAGTTTCCCAAACCTTGATTGCAATGGAACACTTCGTAAAACTGTAAAATTTAACATAACACTTATTAGCTTATTTTTTTAGGTTAGGTAATTCATAATAGTAACAATTAAAAAATAGTATGTTATCAAAACACTTATTATTTATTTATGTAGTTATTTTTTAAAATACATCACATAAAAATATGAGTAAATAACGCACTTAATGAATTTGAGTCCTTGAATTACAAATCTTCTTGGTATCAGGTATAATATTGGTGAGTTGAATTCTGGTGTGGTGTCAAGTCTGTTCATCGCACTTTGACTTTGTTGCAGCATAATAATTAAATCCTGATCTCATAAATAGATTGTAGAAAACGGAACTAAAACAACTTTAGCTCTTTGTGACACATGACCAATGTTTCCTCTAAGCTGTGCGCGCGAGCGGCCGCGCAGCAGTCTATAAACCGCCGCACATTAATTCCGGGTTGGTGCGCGCACTCTAATAAAATTATTCAAATCATATTTCTTTAAATTAGAGTAATCCTAATTGATAGAAATAAGTTAGAATTTGAAAATTTTGAAAATTTAACTTCCATAAAATTATGATATATTATTAGAACAAGAAATTGATCTAATGAAGTATATGATATAAGGATTAATTGTAAGGAACAACGTGAAAAAATAGTTTCTTTTTAATAAATTTATACAATATGTTATAAACTTTATAAGCGACTGATTTTTTTTGTTACTTTGTGCTTGATGTAAAAAAATAGAGTGAGTTCTGTTATTTCTTATGTTTTTTTTAACACACAAAAATTTATTTATAAATTATCAAATGATAATTTTTTTTTAATGCAAATCAAAACAGCAAAAAGAACACTATTTTTATATCACATATGAAAAATTAAGCCGCGCATTTGTTCGATCGGCTCGCGCAGTCTTTGAATTTTTCTGCGCAGCTAACCTCTTGTCTTAGAGAGAACATTGCACATGACTGTCCTGACAAACTCGTCCCAAAATAAATTTTAACCTTTTTGCCGCCAACGTCGAAGTATTTGATCTACGGCTGTGCGCCAGCGATTTTAGAGAGAATAGAAATTGCATAAAAAGGGATTTAACTTACATAATTTATAGTTTGAAGATGTTTTTGTGTGTCCTGACACATGTGTGTACAATAAATTCTGTGCTGTGGGACGATTTATGGGTTTATTCGATTTCATGTTCAGGGTTGTCACAACACCTGATGAATATATTTTTTAAATTTAAATTTCAGTTTAATAATTTATTCACTGGTATATAACACATTATTTTATGGGCTTATTCTATTTAGTGTTCAGGGTTAAGCCATACGGGTAAAAGCAACTTGAAATTTTTTTCCGGTATATGTCCAAAATTAGTCTAATTTTTTCCAAACTTTTGCCACGCTCCTGTTCTTCATTTTTGGAAAAATGCCACATACTTAGTAACAATTGAAATCGATTTCGGGGAATTGTATCGGAAAAAAATGGTGAATAAAGTAATGGATTCGTTGACCAGTGGGATTCGATTACATTCCTCGAATTCAACGGGAATAACAAAAATATACCCAAAAAAATGTACATTTCATCTAAATTAGTATCAATCCACGCTTTCAAACGTTTGCTCAAAAATGGTAATTTAGAAGACACATAACGATATTGACGTTTCAGTAACAATAGTGTTTACAATATCATCATTCACAAAATACTAAAAATATTCAGATTCGCTTCACTCTCATCACCGATGTTTACTTTGATTCCCGATAAGTTCTCATCAAACAAATTAAGTATAGGACTGAAACCCGTATCTTTCCAAGAGAAGACGTTCTCAGTTGTCGGCTGTTGAAAGAGTTTTTCATTGTCCTCTTCATCTGAAGATATTATATCATTGCAAAGCTTGATTATCAGAAAACTCTCATTCGTCTGAAAAATTTTAGATCCCATTCTTGGTAGGGATAATATTTTTACAGTCAAAAATATAGATCACGAAAGAATTTTCACAGCAGAATATCACAAAACAATATTGTCAAAAAACAAAAAAGTCAAAAAACCACTTTCAAACAAAAAATCGCGACAAGACAATGTCAATCAAATACGAAACGGTGATGATTGGAAGAAGTACCGTCGAAGACTGAAGTATTTCATTATTTTTACCATATGACAAAAATTCAACACAAAAGCCTAAATAGTTTCCATGTGTTTGAATTCTAATTCTAGTGATTCTGACTTCTATGTGTCCTTCGAAAGAAGCTGCATATGGATGTCCAAGTTGTCAGAAGAAAACGTCAATAAATTTATTTTATCACTTTATTAGACAAGACCCGAACCCATATCGAGTTGCACATGTGTAATATAATAGGGTCACGTTGCTTTCTAATTTTCAAATGAAAGAAATGACCCCCCTTCAATTCAATGATACTGCACAAAATCGTGAAACACATGTGGCAATAATAACGAGTCAAAAATAATTCATTATGTTTTTTTTATAGTAATATAATTCTGCATTTGACAACCCTGTAGCCATTCTGTAGCCATTTATGAAATTCCCTTACTAATTATACATATCAGATTTTTTTAATGAGGTGTGCCAAATACTTCAAAAAATTACGATTCTCTTTCGCGCGTATAGAATACTTCCAGCGGGCAGCCCTAGCGACATCCAGTATATTTATTTTAAAATAATACCCAAAGATTAAGATATTTTAAACTTTTAGAACGTTACTGGGTTCAAACATAGAGGTTGCTAGCATAATAATTTTTATTTATTAAAAAAAATCTTTATTTTCAACGAAAAAACATCGCGTCTCACCGGTGAGACGTTGGCGTATGGAGTCAATACGCATGCGACTCACGGGTGAGACGTTGCCGTACGAAGGGTTAAGGCTGATTTTCGTTACAAATAAGAATCACTGATGAAATCAAATCGATTTTTAAAATCACTTGCGTCTAAGCCTACTGGTTTAGCTGTCACGGAAAATGGATTCCAATCATAGAAATCATCTTTACTAAATTTGAATCGTTCAAATTATGTACATTCACTCAAGTTTTGTCACTAACGACCCTAGTTTCGCCTTTTGGGATCTTCAGGCGTTCCAGTGCACGGATGAACTTAAACTGACGCTAATTAACAATGGAGTTCAGTCAATCTTGCTGTACTAGCAATATTGATATAATTTAAGATTTCAACTGAAGGTGCTTGGTGGAATTTCAATATTAAATTTGAATCATTCAAATTATGTACATTCACACAAGTTTTGTCACAAACGACCCGGGTTTCGCCTTCAGCATCTTCAGGCGTTCAAATGCACGGATGAACTGATGCTTATTTACTCTAACTTGTGTGAATGTACATAATTTGAACGATTTAAATTTAATATTGAAATTTCACCAAGCATCTTCAGTCAAAATCCTTAATTATATAAATATTGCTAGTTAGCTAGCTAGCAAGATAGACTGAACTCTATAGTAAATAAGCATCAGTTCAAAAGTTCATCCGTGCACTTGAACGCGTGAAGATGCCGAAAGAAGAAAACCCGGGTCATCAGTGCCAAAACTTGTGTGAATGTACATAATTTGAACGATTCATCTTTACTAGTTTTCAAAAAACATTGCAAAAGAGTTCTTTTCAATTTATGTAGGTGACTACTACTAATACGTTTTAACTACTTAGCAAAGACGATGGTCAATGCCCCCCGAGGTAGAATTACGTATTTATTCTTCCCAGATATTGTTTAATGCCGCCATTAATTAATTGTTGGATTAACGGAGGAAGGATTTCTTACATATTTAATTGAATCTTTTTTTGCACTCCCTAAAATTTTTGTCACCGCCCATCACTGAACTCCAGTAAAGGTTTTACTCAAATGGTTTCGGTACGCACAGTTAAACTTGGCCAAATTTGATATCTGACAGTCACTTTACTTCAGAGTTGCCTGAGGAGTGTTATTGGTAATATATGTATATATATATATATACTTAGGCAATATCAGTTCCAGATTCACGTTGGTTTTCATACATTTCAAGTTTTCAAGGTTGTAGTTACATAGCAATAAAAAATAAATGAATACAAAAAAAATCAAAGTTGTATTGCATATTTAGCAAAGTAAAATCAATAGGTACAAAATTCGAAGAATAATTGTGTGATGCTTCTTTGTTTGATAAGAGTTAATTAATTTTACTTTGACAGCAGACAGCATTTTGTAAGGTATTTTTTTCATTCTTTTTATATGACCTTGATGTTAACTTCGATTTATGTTTGCGAGACATTTTCGCAAGACAGAATTCCCTAAAAAGAAATTTTGTTACTTGAAATTGTATTTATATTAAAATCAAACACTTGAAAAAAGATACTTGAACTTGAAATTATAAGTACGAAAGCTTAAAAATTATACTTAATTAAATAATGATATATCTACATAACTAGTTATAGTTTCGAAAACGCTATTGTAGACACAGTAACCCCAAAACATGATTTAATCTGCATTGACAGGAGATTTATGTAGTGTCAAAACCAACCATATTATATAATTTCATTGTTTGTAACGTGATAGAATATTAAAAGCTTATCTTATAAGTTTTGAGAAGCTTATCCACTCTGGAACGTTAAAGTTCACTAAAATACTTCAAAACTGATACCACAATGAGATTAAAATCATTTTTCAGTATTAAATGTAAGCCAGCGTAGAACCTTTCGTAATACCATACATGAAACGTTGATATATTCGTTGATACAAGTACTCTGTGACCAGTATTATAAAATTAAAATGGACTAGGCAAAGTAACCGATGGGAAGACAAAATAACCTCATTTGACGGTATCAAAAGTTCTTTAAAAAAAAAACACATATGTCGAGCTGGACTCGACATTACAGATTTGGCATTTTTTTTTAATTTATTGAATTTTTTAATAATACAAGTTTTTTTTTATCCAAATATTACCAATACACATTGTTTGAAAGATAAATTTTGCTATACTGACACATGCAAAATGTTTTTTATTATAATTGTACAATAATAAATTAATTAAAGAATAATTAAGGTGTAAACATATTTCAATTAAAGAGTGCTAAGGATTAATAGAAGGCTCTGACTAAAAATCGAAACTTTTTCACTCACTATTGCACCAGATGTCAAATTATATTACCTTTTTCAAAAACAAGTTTATTATCTCTCTAGACCAGTGTTTCTCCGGACGTGCCCTGGAGGCTTGCAATAAAATCACTAACACCATCATATTGGACTTGTCAGTTTCTAATCGGCCATGGCAAGTTCAATGCAAAACTATTTGCGCTGGACAAGTTGGTTTTAAGGCCGGACTGCTCTTGTGGATATGCCGAGCAGGACGTTAATCACGTTCTGTGGGACTGTCCTGAGATGGAGTCCGAACGAGCAGAACTGTTTGCTGTGGTCCGTCATCACATGGGCCCAATAGGCCACTCTGACATGATTGCAACCAAAGCTTTTTGTTATTTCTTCATACATGGATACTGGACACATCCACCAGTTACCTTTGGCCACCACATTATTTTTTATTTTGTTATAGCAAATGAAGAAAATGTTGTTAAAAAAAGGGTAACATTTGTAAACAAATCGGTAGCCATATAATATTGAACGTAAAATTCTATTTGGGATCGATTCCTTTCTCGAATCGACGTCTGTAGAGCGGCACATGTAGACAGATGAGAGCAAATAAGATCTTGACGCAAAAGCGAAGTAATAGCTTCTAGAAAAATATTCAAAAGTAATAATGAACTAGTTTACTTTACATTTTTAACTATGAGTTTTATAATTAAAAAAAAATATTTACTTCTTGAAATAATAACTAATATTCTTCCCAGATTGGTCCGTATCCAAAAAAAAAGGTTTTTATATTTTTGTGTGTGGCAATACTAAAAATAATCAAAATATAAGACAAAACCTAATTTAGTAAAATTTAACTCACCACTCAAAGGGTTAATATCAACTTGATTTAAGTGGCTGAGCTAGTCACACTGTTTTTATTATTATTATTATTTTATTTTTTAAGCACATTAGTGCATGGTTCGAAATCAATTCCGTGCAGTTCTGCTTGGGTAGACTCCTTTTTTCTGTCGATAGCGTTGTGGAAGGCGGCCATTAACCCTTTCCGGTCCACAAAAAAATAAAAAAAGTATTCCACCTGGTCCACAATAGATTTACAGTATCACGAGGGAAACTAATATTTGCAATTATATTTTTTTTACTAGATTTATAGCAACAGTATAATTTTTTTCTAAATATCAAAATAATGACCTTATTATTTATATTTAAAAAAAAAATTAAAGTATGATAACGGCAAAAGCATTTATCATAGCCCAGGTTTTGCTTTACATGTTATACAATATATGTATCAAGTTGCTTTTTTGCGTTTTTTTTGTAATTTTGGGCATTTTTCCAAGGTTAGAATTATTAGAACAATAGTAAATATCGGTATTAATTTTCAAGTGCACGTGGCAAGCGTTACTGTTGGAAAGAAGAATGTAGAACTTAGAGCCCGAGCTGCGCGAGCCGACCCAGCCCCTAAAACGACCCTTTTGTATCCATTGCAGGCATACGGTTTCACAATACAATGTTCATAAAAACCATTTGATTCTTTGCTCAGAATACCGCTGTAATAGATACGAGTGGAAAAAAAAATATATTCAATACATTTGAACTTATTTTAACTCGATACCAATAAAGAAAAAAAATGTCGAATGACATTCGACATAGGACCCACGGAAATAAAATCGATGTCAAATGAGATTCGACATAGGACCGGAAAGGGTTAAACGTTGGTTGCATATACACAACGGGTGGTGGTGGGAAACCAACTTGAATCTCTCTGACAATAAGTATCCATATACGTTTCGTTCAAAGAGGCGAGTATCGAATTAATTATGTTTTATTTTTCAGAAACAAAATCTTCACTCTGTCCCGTGCAAGCCTATAAATAAAAGAAGATAGTATCTAGAACAGAAAATACGATGAATACTTCCGGAAATTTGAAGTGCAGTCCTGCACTCATAATCGCAAATGTTAGTTGTGAATATTTGCAGAGTATGAATTTTACAAGTGATGAAATCTTCAACTCCTGGGACCTTTTCAAGAAGCTTAAAATATTTTTCGAACCAGATGAGAGTATGAATCAGTCGACGCGAGAATTAAAGGCGATATTGACCAGCTTGACTTACAAAGAGGACTGTAAGGTTGCACTCATGGCACACTACATTCAACCAGGATGTCTTTTCCTCTTGTATAACGAAGTCATACTCATCCCCAGTAGGCTGAAAATGTCTACTATATTAGAGATCAGGAGGTATTTTGATTGGTTTTTGCTACCAACAATAATTTTGACAAGGAGACTGACCAAGCAAGAGAGAAAAATGATCGTCGCTGATGTACTGGATATTATGCCCCAAAATATGTGTGCTCTTAGAGTGGTGTTGTACTCAATAAACGACGATTATTATTTAAAAAGCAACACCATGGAAATCAACATAACTATCGAGCTGAGTGATAATGTTCTCATTGAACTCTCTAAATTTGTGGACGTAGTACGCGAGCAGACAGCTGAGCTCGAAATACCAATAACAATATGTTCATCAGAGTCACAATAAATACATAAGTGCACTTGTATTCACATTAAAATAAATAACTAAATTTGAATGCATCTTATCTTATCTCAATATACCTTAATGGTATATCTCTGTAAATCTTCACGTATGACTGCATATTTCATAACTCCTTAAATGTGGAGTTATAATGCAAAACATACTATTTCCAAAATGAGCGATATTGAGTTAGGTATGCAGATAGGGTAATTCAAGCCTAAGGAATCGACGGATCCTATTAGTTTTAATATAAAATGTCTACAAGACTGTCGTTTTCAAATTGGAAATCATAATTTTATGCAAATATTATTTTGTTAGTGTTATTCGATATAGTATTTGACTACTGAAAAGTTTGAGTTTTGGAAATAGTATGTTTTGCATTATAGCCTCACAAATATCAAAATCATTTTTAAATCAATATATTTAGTTTAGATTCATAATTGTAATGTGTATTTTACACACTGGTTTTTTTTCAAATTAAATAAAAATAATTTTACATCCTGAAACTATTATGAACAAAAAGTAAGTTCTAAGTCAAAATTCTAAGTAGATCAATATTTTACAATTATTTCAAATATCATCATTTTAATATACAACAACCAAAATTTAAAACAATGATTTGTACTTATGAGGGTATTATTTACAAACACGGCTCATTCTAAAATGGTTAAAAAATGAAAATTGAAATTCATTTTGTAAAACAATATACATTTGACAGTGTCTTCAGTTTTACATTACTTTGGAGTGATATTTTGTATATTATCAAGCCATGTTTATTTACTAAATTACATTCATGGTTGTTGTTTCAACAATTTTGGAATAAGTCGGGTGGGCAAATAATAGGCCCATATTAAAGTTATTATTGAAAATTCACATGGCATTTTGTAAAGATTTGTGGAGTGGTGACCTTAATGTTTTAGATATATTTTTTTTAAGTTGATTTTTAAACTCATAAAGTCAAGTAATATCGCTCATGATAAAACAATACCTCGTATTTCATACGACACAAATTTTACAAGAGACGAAAAAACCTTAGTCACTATTAACAATTTATTTATTAAACACACATTTGCTCTGTTCATGTGGAAAAAAAGGTATATTGCTCTACTCATATAAAAGTAAGAATAAAGGCAATTAATTGAATTGCTTCTAGTTAAAAAAACAAGTAGTTAATATTATTATTGTGATAGAGATTTTGCTAGATCGTGTGTTTTTTCAATGTTAAACTGAATATATCAAAAACTCTTTTTGTTTAAGTGGTGGGATGCGAGGTACTGCCTTATCATGAGGGATACATAATATTATATTTATTTTATACGTGAATCAATATTTACCATCTTGATTTTATATTATTTGTCTTATTTTGTTAGTGTTTCACTTTTTCATGCATGATTAGACATAGTAAAAAAAAAATAGGAAATAATAATTAATGGTAAACGTTTATCGTTTAGTTTGCGATTTACTTGGGCTACATTTTAATTAGGTCTTTTATTCATCATAGTTTTAAAATGGTTTGATTAATAAATTAGATGCTAAAAGTTTATCGTTTAGTTTGCAATTTACTTAGGTTACATTTTAACTTTTCCGGTTCTAAGCTCAAGAAATGCGACCCCAATACCCACATTTTCTTAAATATCTATTTTAATATGGGTGATACAATGTTTATAATTAAGGTATTCTTATATCATAGTTTTTTGGACCTTTTGTAGTTTATATAAATACGATAAGATACGATATTTAAGAAAATGTGGGTATTGGGGTCGCATTTCTTGAGCTTAGAACCGGAAAAGTTAATAAATTAGATGCTAAAAGTTTATCGTTTAGTTTGCGATTTACTTAGGTTACATTTTAATTAAGTCTTTTATTCATTATAGTTTTAAAATGGTTTGATTAATAAATAAGATGCTAAAAGTTTATCGTTTAGTTTGCGATTTACTTAGGTTACATTTTAATTAAGTCTTTTATTCATCATAGTTTTAAAATGGTTTGATTAATAAATTAGATGCTAAGAAATGGTCTTTTATTTAAGTATTTCACAATTCCTCAATCTGAAAACCAAAACCAAGTATCTGAAATGTCTCAGCAAAAGTTGTTTTACGAGATCTGGGTATTATTCAATATCCTACATTTCTTTTCGGAGGACGTGTGCCTAGGATAATGGGGCTGAGAATGGACTCGTAGTTGACTTATTACTCTCACAACATCCTGTTTTTAGAATCAGATAGAAGAAATAGAAATCACTAGTGTATTTAATAACGCTTCATAGTCACTGTTTTTGTATAAGCCTAGACTTATGGAGATACCAGGATGACCTGTACCTGCTCCTTTGGTGATACTTTAACAACCGTGCCATCTTATAAAATAAAAATTTAAAAAAAATATATTGAAGGCGTTTCCTCCTTTGTATATACAGACAATGTCTTGATCGTAGTAGAGGTGAACAGCCGCACATACATTGAAAGGACTGCAAACACGGCTTTTTTCTACATAAACAGTTTATAACTCAGTGGCTTAACCTCAGTTTTTCAATTTTACTGATCAGATAAGCATAACCCCAATTAATTGATTATTACAGCTAATCAATTAAAAAATGCAGCAGAATCAACCACCAGCGTCACACCTGTAATGCCTATGAATAAGAACTAATACTACCACAAAAACAAAACAAAAACCAGAGACCACGCATCCGCCTACGTCCCAGTAAATCCAGGACGTTACGCGGGAAAAGCAGAATCAAAATACACCAGATGAAAGGGAAATTGGAGCACACCTCCATCGGCCTCAGAATTTAATGTATGGATATAAATCTGTTTTTCAAAGAGTAGGGATAGAAAAATGAGCCCAGGACAAGACTAGTGAATAGTTAACTACTTTAGCTATGCTTTGTTTTTAGAATTCTTAATTTCTTGTGGAAGGACATTTTAAACATCACAAACGCCTTTGACAAAAATCCATAAATCGATTGAAGACATGAGTGGAGGGAGGAATTATGTCACAATTTTTGAAGTGTTTTTTTTTGCGTGGATGAAGGTGTAATGCACTCACCTCACATATGTATTTATCAGACATCTTGAAATGTGCATTGTTATACCAATTTGGTAACATATTATATAAAGGGGCTATGGTAATTTATTTTTTTATTTGAAAATGGATGAAGGTGTTATGTTTGTGTACATCAGAGGCGGTTGGTGACTTATTCGCATATATTCGTGGGGCTGACATATCAGCCCCGTGGGATTAAAGGGGTTGAACACATCACCAGATAAATTGTTCTGGACAGAAAAAAATTATGACAAAAAGACTTTCACCTCAATTTACTTAAAATATTGGCTTTGTAACAAAACTCCTTGATCCACTCACGTCTTCAATTGATAAAAATGTCCATACAGAAATTCGAACCCGTGAGCCAACTGAAGTCAACGACATTAGCTACTCATAATGGACATTGACAGGTAAGATATCATATTACGATTCTTACAAATTCTTGTGCAGATTTGGTCATGTAACATTATGGTAATGTTTTTAAATATTTAAGATAAGTTTGATATTAATATTGCCACTATCTGGCAGAAGTTGGTAAGTAACAAAACTGACAAAAATGAGTTAAGTATACAAAGAGATTCTTTGATATAAATTCTTTGTCTGGAATAACTCATTTGGTGCATTGATTATAACACTTTGCCAAAAAAGCATTTATTTTTATAGGCAATTATTATTAATGATGATTTAAGGCAGTGGTTCTTAACGGGGGCGGTACCGCCCCCCTGGTGGGCGTTTGGAAGTTTGGGGGGGGCGTTTTAAATTTTTCAGAATTCGGGGGGCGCTGCAGGAATGCGAGTAGAAAATGCACTCAGGGGGGCCGGGCCGCTGAGATATTGCGAGACTTTATTATTGTACTTATTTTATTATTGACGTTTTAGAATTTTTTATTTGTAGTAGGAAATCCATAGCATGAAATAATAGTACTACATAGAGAATTGTGTAATTTTATAATTTTGGATAATTTATTTCTGCTAAAAGGGGCGATTCTTTCAATACGGTTAAGAAACACTGATTTAAGGGTAGGCAATTGTCCCAATTGTATTCATTTTGAGTTCTTATTTTTGTCAGATCAACATTCATGTATCTATATTTTGATATTATAATTATTTATGTAACATAGAATATCGATTCTAGAGTCTTTATCCTAAAAGGTGAAGTTTTCATTTTCTGTATACTCAGAACTATCCATCTGTTACCTAACAACTTCTGCCAGAACAATGACGATATATAAAGGTAAATTTAACACTAAGAATTAATTAATATAATTTACTAACGATGCTTTAAAATTAAAACACAATTGGAAGGTAACTTAAGCCTTTTTTACACCAACTGAGTACGAGGCGGTGAGAATGATCTCAGCCGAATATAAATCAATTTGAAAGCGACGCACGGGATTTTTCCGAGCAATCCGACGAGTGATTTTAAGTGAGCGATTGTATGGGAACTGTTTCTATTTCCTCGGTTGAAAGAATACCCCCACCACCTGTACCATGCCATCGCTCACGTTTTTGAAGTCTCAGGGTGTAGTTAAATTGAACAGAATACACGTCAAAATTAACTGAATAGCTGAAAATCTTACATGCGTGTAGATCAACGGCACTCAAACTTTTAGAATTTCTTGCATGGCAGTTCCATTAAGAATTGTTCGATGGCTCGCGGACCCTTTTATTAAAAAATGATTATTATTTTATGGAAATTGAGGGCGCCAAATTGTATAATTGGAATAAATCTTCATAAATAGGGCGCTTTTGAACATAAGTGGTATAATAAATTGTAAAATACTAAGACGCAGCTCCGTTATTCAGGATCCATTGAAGATGTATGTTGTTTTCGTAGCAATAATTCAGAGTGCACAAATGACAACAACTGATTTACAACCTAATTTATAATTATTATCAATGCAGTTATGACAGCAAGGAGGAATAATCGGTTATCCTTTACTTTAGAGTAGAAAACTCACTGACAGATAATCCATCATGGCCGCCGCGTCAATGCTACCAATAGAAAAACATACGTCACATAAGCAAAACATTCATTATTATTGTTTTTATAATTTCATTCTTTGTCAACATAAATATTGTTAGTTTTCAATTTACCGTGATGGAAGGTAGACCTCAATCCCGGAAAGTTATCGTAGATGTGAGTGAGTTGATTAGTGACAATATAAGGAATTCGTTTCGCACTCCGCTTAGTGGTTTTGGAGTATTTCTGACGCTTCTTAAAGACAATTACGCTTCTTAGGTATGTAAAATAAAGAATGAAATTATAATAACAATAATAATAAATATTTGGTTTATGTGACGTATGTTTTCTTAATAATACATATTTTTTTTATGTGACGTATGTTTTTCTATTGGTAGCATTGACGCGGCGGCCATGATGGATTATCTGTCAGTGAGTTTTCTACTCTAAAGTAAAGGATAACCGAAAAATGTACAAACTTAAAGAAAAGTCGAATGTAATACAATAGTTTTATCCACAATGACCACTATAAAGCAGCAAAGCAACGTCAAATAATAAAAAGGCCTACTCCGTTAACTGTCATGTTCAAATTTTGAAATTTAAAATAAATATACAATTATATAGACAGTATAAAAAGACAAGAATGGGTCGAAATGAAGCTGTTACGTTTAATTAAAAAGTAGACGTAGTCGGAAATAAATATTTTTTAATCTTTTACATCAGTGTTCTTCAACCTATGGTCTGCAGACCGGCACCGGTTTGCTAAAGCTTATCCGCGATAACTTTTGTGTTTCGAATAACATTTAATTCTTTTATTTGTTAGGCACATATGTATGTTAGGAAAATACCGTACATAATGAAAGTAATATTTTTTTAAATTAGAACTATCATCGTTTGTACCGCCTCCCTGCGTTCAGTAGAACACAACAAAGCACCGATTTTTATTTTATTATTTATAACATTAGAATTTAATACATTTTTATTATAGTCGTAAATCTTGCAATGTTATACTACTAGATAGGATGAACGAAAAATACAAAGGAATAAATAAAAAAAAAGATAAAATATTATGCCAAACTCATTGGGAAAATATGCTAAATTGGAAACTTTATGGAACCACTACTGAATTGACATATTTTATCAACTGTAAAGTTTATATCTATTTGTGGCTTAAAAGTTGACATATTCACTTTGAAAATATTTATTTTACGCTTTATCAGAAATTTCTTCAATCTTCAGTTAAAAAATATGTTTTCTTATTATAGATAACCAAATAGAAATTTTTCAACATAGTTTTATGTAATAATATCCTATCTGGGAGAGTGCCTCATTTATTTTTAATCTAATATCGTAAATTAGCATAAAAGAAGTGATCACGGGGTACCATTATTTTTAATAATATTTGTCATATATTTAATGGTTTTTTCTGGTACATAATAAAGATAATTTTTCAGACTGTTCTAACGGATGCGCACACGATTCATTTTTGACAAAAACACAGTCAACTCTTGATTTTGTTACCTGTAAATATTATGAGGTTACTAAAAAATATCTTAATAGCACTGCAAGATATTCGTAATTAAAACAGTTTTTTAGAATTACTTTATTAGGGAATATGGAAGGTTAGTCTTTGACTTTTTGTCTATAGTTTTACGCACTGGTATCATTTTATAAAAGCGGGAATCGTCGAGGCGGGAATAGTTCTTCAACTCTCTTTCGTGAATAGATAGATACTCTTTTTGTCGTCCAGTTAATTAGCAGGAAATTATGATGTCTGATGATCAAAAACCGATAGAAGTCTCATCCGGTGAATGAAATCATTATTTATGTCCGTTTGTATCAATTAAGGGATGTGTTGTGGCTTTAGTAATCCATCCGTTATATTTAACACTTTTCCATTCCCTTGAAAAATTTTTCTCTCACATACAAACTTATCCTAAACTTCCACAATCCTGTCAAAAATTTCCTTTCGATTATAGATGAGGCTAACACTGCAGAGGAGGAGACCGATAAAAGCTTGGAACATACGATAAAAGCTTGATACGGTATGTTTTTGTACGTTTGGGGGTTCGAGACCACGACTTTGCAATTCAGGCAGACTTATATTATTACCACTCGGCAACGGCAATTTGATATAGCAGCATTACAACACATTTGCTTATCAATATGACTGCTTATAATATAATGCTCTCACTGCTGAAAATATAGCATTGTACAACTTCATTTAATTCATTGATTTCATTATTCTATTTAACATAGAATTATCTGACTTACCCTTCATTGAATCATAACCTTTTTATTTCTAAATGTGAAATAGAATTTTTCATTTTACATTTCTACTCTACTCATGTGACTACTACTAATACGTTGTAACTACTTAGCAAAGACTAGCTAACTAGCAATATTTATATAATTAAGGATTTTGACTGAAGATGCTTGGTGAAATTTCAATATTAAATTTGAATCATTCAAATTATGTACATTCACACAAGTTTTGTCACAAACGACCCGGGTTTCGCCTTCAGCATCTTCAGGCGTTCAAATGCACGGATGAACTGATGCTTATTTACTCTAACTTGTGTGAATGTACATAATTTGAACGATTTAAATTTAATATTGAAATTTCACCAAGCATCTTCAGTCAAAATCCTTAATTATATAAATATTGCTAGTTAGCTAGCTAGCAAGATAGACTGAACTCTATAGTAAATAAGCATCAGTTCAAAAGTTCATCCGTGCACTTGAACGCGTGAAGATGCCGAAAGAAGAAAACCCGGGTCATCAGTGCCAAAACTTGTGTGAATGTACATAATTTGAACGATTCATCTTTACTAGTTTTCAAAAAACATTGCAAAAGAGTTCTTTTCAATTTATGTAGGTGACTACTACTAATACGTTTTAACTACTTAGCAAAGACGATGGTCAATGCCCCCCGAGGTAGAATTACGTATTTATTCTTCCCAGATATTGTTTAATGCCGCCATTAATTAATTGTTGAATTAACGGAGGAAGGATTTCTTACATATTTAATTGAATCTTTTTTTGCACTCCCTAAAATTTTTGTCACCGCCCATCACTGAACTCCAGTAAAGGTTTTACTCAAATGGTTTCGGTACGCACAGTTAAACTTGGCCAAATTTGATATCTGACAGTCACTTTACTTCAGAGTTGCCTGAGGAGTGTTATTGGTAATATATGTATATATATATATACTTAGGCAATATCAGTTCCAGATTCACGTTGGTTTTCATACATTTCAAGTTTTCAAGGTTGTAGTTACATAGCAATAAAAAATAAATGAATACAAAAAAATTCAAAGTTGTATTGCATATTTAGCAAAGTAAAATCAATAGGTACAAAATTCGAAGAATAATTGTGTGATGCTTCTTTGTTTGATAAGAGTTAATTAATTTTACTTTGACAGCAGACAGCATTTTGTAAGGTATTTTTTTCATTCTTTTTATATGACCTTGATGTTAACTTCGATTTATGTTTGCGAGACATTTTCGCAAGACAGAATTCCCTAAAAAGAAATTTTGTTACTTGAAATTGTATTTATATTAAAATCAAACACTTGAAAAAAGATACTTGAACTTGGAATTATAAGTACGAAAGCTTAAAAATTATACTTAATTAAATAATGATATATCTACTTAACTAGTTATAGTTTTGAAAACGCTATTGTAGACACAGTAACCCCAAAACATGATTTAATCTGCATTGACAGGAGATTTATGTAGTGTCAAAACCAACCATATTATATAATTTCATTGTTTGTAACGTGATAGAATATTAAAAGCTTATCTTATAAGTTTAGAGAAGCTTATCCACTCTGGAACGTTAAAGTTCACTAAAATACTTCAAAACTGATACCACAATGAGATTAAAATCATTTTTCAGTATTAAATGTAAGCCAGCGTAGAACCTTTCGTAATACCATACATGAAACGTTGATATATTCGTTGATACAAGTACTCTGTGACCAGTATTATAAAATTAAAATGGACTAGGCAAAGTAACCGATGGGAAGACAAAATAACCTCATTTGACGGTATCAAAAGTTCTTTAAAAAAAAAACACATATGTCGAGCTGGACTCGACATTACAGATTTGGCATTTTTTTTTAATTTATTGAATTTTTTAATAATACAAGTTTTTTTTTATCCAAATATTACCAATACACATTGTTTGAAAGATAAATTTTGCTATACTGACACATTCAAAATGTTTTTTATTATAATTGTACAGTAATAAGTTAATTAAAGAATAATTAAGGTGTAAACATATTTCAATTAAAGAGTGCTAAGGATTAATAGAAGGCTCTGACTAAAAATTGAAACTTTTTCACTCACTATTGCACCAGATGTCAAATTATATTACCTTTTTCAAAAACAAGTTTATTATCTCTCTAGACCAGTGTTTCTCCGGACGTGCCCTGGAGGCTTGAAATAAAATCACTAACACCATCATATTGGACTTGTCAGTTTCTAATCGGCCATGGCAAGTTCAATGCAAAACTATTTGCGCTGGACAAGTTGGTTTTAAGGCCGGACTGCTCTTGTGGATATGCCGAGCAGGACGTTAATCACGTTCTGTGGGACTGTCCTGAGATGGAGTCCAAACGAGCAGAACTGTTTGCTGTGGTCCGTCATCACATGGGCCCAATAGGCCACACTGACATGATTGCAACCAAAGCTAACTTTACAGCATTTGAAACGTTTGCCAATTTATATGGGGACCATCACAACCTTGATTCCTCTCTAGAATCATTAAGCTCGTCTACATCAACGAGCTCTCAGTATACGGATTATACACAAGATACTTAACCCTTTGTGTAACGTACCAGTACGTTGGAGTAGCTTGTCATCTATTATCTATTGCCATTCTCATATTTATTTATTGATTTTTTGTTATTTCTTCATACATGGATATTGGACACATCCACCAGTTACCTTTGGCCACCACATTATTTTTTATTTTGTTATAGCAAATGAAGAAAATGTTGTTAAAAAAGGGGTAACATTTGTAAACAAATCGGTAGCCATATAATATTGAACGTAAAATTCTATTTGGGATCGATTCCTTTCTCGAATCGACGTCTGTAGAGCGGCACATGTAGACAGATGAGAGCAAATAAGATCTTGACGCAAAAGCGAAGTAATAGCTTCTAGAAAAATATTCAAAAGTAATAATGAACTAGTTTACTTTACATGTTTAACTAGGTAGACTCCTTTTTTCTGTCGATAGCGTTGTGGAAGGCGGCCATTAAACGTTGGCTGCATATACAAAACGGGTGGTGTTGGGAAACCAACTTGAATCTCTCTGACAATAAGTATCCATATACGTTTCGTTCAAAGAGGCCAGTATCGAATTAATTAAGTTTTATTTTGCAGAAACAAAATCTTCACTCTTTCCCGTGCAAGCCTATAAATAAAAGAAGATAGTATCTAGAACAGAAAATACGATGAATACTTCCGGAAAATTGAAGTGCAGTCCTGCACTCATAATCAGAAATGTTAGGTGTGAATTTTTGCAGAGTATAAATTTTACAAGTGATGAAATCTTCAACTTCTGGGACTCTTTCAAGAAGCTTAAAATATTTTTGAAGCAGATGAGAGTATGAATCAGTCGATGCGAGAATTGAAGGCGATATTGACCAGCTTGACTTACAAAGAGGACTGTAAGGTTGCACTCATGGGACACTATATTCAACCAGGTTGTCTTTTCTCCTTGTATAACGAAGTCATACTCATCCCCAGTAGGCTGAAAATGTCTACTTATATTTAAAATTACTTGAGAATTTAGTTGTTATAATATGAAAGTGAGGTTACAGAATTGAGAATGTAAAATTTTATATTTTTATCAATCAAAAATCATTAAATATGAATTGTATTATGCCTTTATCATACATAGATGATATTTATATTTAAATTTCTTGTTTATATACCTAACATTAATTCATTTATATGACTGTTATTATTACTTCGTAAATTACAGTTTGACAATTTGACTTTTTGACCACCGTAAAAACACGAAAAGTGTACAGGTAAAAGACTTAAAGTTTTCTTTTTGTTCATAATTTCGAAAAACTTAATTTTATAACTATAAAATGAACTTTATTATCATTAAATTGGATTCTCAAATAATTGATTAATGTCATAAAATTGTCAGTTCAACAATTTAACGTTCAGGTGTAGAAATAGAGAGGTTTCAATTTCATGAAAATCTTAAAATTCGAATATCTCGAAACAAGGTTTTATGACTTAAAGCTTTTTGGCTGAACACCGACGAAATAATGTTGATGATTGACGAAGACAGTCAAATTAGTTTTTCTTTTGAAAGTGGTATTTTCCTATTAGAAGCTTAGTCGTTTTTTCAATAGATGACTATCTATGACTTCTATAATGAAAACTCAATGAAAATAATATATGATTGTAGATTCAATTACACGTTTCATTTTCTTTCAAATATTTGTATACATATATGTAAATATACTTCAAATTAAGAAAAATACTATTATTTAAAACATTAAAAATTTCTATCACAAAAACGTTTTGAAAAATAAATTATGAAAAGAAAGATTCGAGAATATACGTACACTATTATTTTTGAAAAAAAATATTTATCAAGTGGAAAATGTATTTGAAATAACTAACACATTAGACAAATTATATGGCAACATACATATAAAGTTAGTTTCGTATTTTTTGCTATTTAAATGATAATTTCGAAACTGCATTTTTTTAAGCAAATAATTTATAATGCCCTCTTTCATTTTATGTGTGAAAAATAATTTTGCTTCATAAACTCCCTTGGTAAATATACAAGTTAGGTCTGAATATTTTTTGTCTGGTAAAGTTCTATAATATTTGCAAATATTCAAATATCTCTACTAAAATGACATCTATATAACTTTAACAAAAGCTGCTAAATATATTTTTCCATCTTAATTGTTAACAACATCTCATCAAATTAAAAATAATGAACTACTTTCATATTATACTTTCAATAAAACTACATACTTCAAGTATAAAAAAAATCTTTTTTTAATATTGGAAGAGTCAAGTAGAGTTTTCATACAATTTTCTTATATACATACATTAGTCAAACATATGTACATGTATGTGATAACAACGTCTAAAAGAATTTGATATTAAAGTTTTGAAAAATAAGATTGATTTATAATAGGAAACAGTTTCCCCGTTAAAATTTACTTTTACTCAAAATAAGCCATTTCAATATACATAAATGAGGTGTCTAGTATCACAACCGGCTGTCATGTTTTTACCGATATACGCTAGTTTATGAATTTTTGACGAGAATTTTAATATGTAGAATTCAATATATGTTTCAGCTTCAAAAACGTACTATAAAAGTATAAATATCCATTTTGAATAATGATTTTACAAACAAAAGTGGCCAAGTCAAAGGAAACTTTTTATTATACTAGTCAAGTCATTTATAGCCAATCAAATGACAGGATTAAAATCAACTGAATGAATGTAATTTTGTATGAAATTTCATCGCAAGTTTATGAGTTGACGTCAGTGGCGGCCGGTCAATGTGGCATTGGATCAATGCACCTCTTGTATATGCAGGGGTGGTTATATGTCATGAAATAATATTCAAACATAAACATTTAATATTCACTCATTTTAAACTCTTCATTTATTTGATTGTCTATAATAAATATTTTATAATATTTTATGTTAGACAATAAATACATGAAGAATTTCAAATGAGTGAATGGTATAAATATTATGTTTGAATATTATTTCATGAAATGTAAACGCCCCTGCGTATACAAGGGGTGCATTGATCCAATGCCACATTGACCTGCCGCCACTGGTTGACGTTTAGTGTTTTGGTTGTTCAAAGTAATGAAAATAAATTCATATCAAAATTCCGTTAAAAAGTACCTAGTCAAACAAACTTTCAACCCTCCTGAAAAAAAATTAAAACTGACCTGGCCGTGTTTGATATTGTACCACTAAAACTATCTTTTTTCGATAGGTAACCGAATGCTCGATGCTTTTGACTTTGATCTCTTTGGCCTAGGATTTGAATACTTTTATGTTGAATATACAACCTCATAAATGTTTATAATGTCTTCAGTACTCCTAACAGTCTCAATACTCCTCCTATCAGATTCGGAAAACGGGAATAAGTAGAACGATGAGTAAAATTCAAGCTCAAATTTGAATCGTTCAAATTATGTACACTCCCACAGATTTTTTTCACTAACGACCCGGGTTTCGCCTTTCGGCATATTCAGGCGTTCAAGTGCACGGATGAACTTGAACTGACGCTCAGCAAACGAGTGTTTCGTGTTTATATATTAAATAAATGTATCACTGAGTCTACCCAAAGATTTGAGTAGTGAGTGGTTTTTAGAATTATATTTATTTGTTTGTCGGCAAAGGTTTTATGATATTATTTATATAGGATATAGAAGTGGAGAGCCCGGAAGGTTTAATATTTCATTTAAAATCGGAAGATTATCCAACTGTGCCCTATTAATTTCTAAAATTTCCTGGAAAAAGAGCTTATGACTGTCCGTATTTGGGTGTAACATTTTTATCCCTTGTTCCTAATTGAACAAGTGTCCTTCCGAAATTAACTTATCCTTTTCGCCAGCAATGGCTTTAGACTCAGTGATACATTTATTTAATTTATAAACACGAAACACTCGTTTGCTGAGCGTCAGTTCAAGTTCATCCGTGCACTTGAACGCCTCAAGATGCCGAAAGGCGAAACCCGGGTCGTTAGTGACAAAATCTGTGGGAGTGTACATAATTTGAACGATTCAAATTTAATATTGAAATTCCACCAAGCACCTTCAGTCGAAATCTTAAAAAAAAAATCTCCTGGTGTTAAATATTTTATCAATTTGAATATAAATGTTAGATGAAGTAACTACTTTGTGTAAGGTCCATATGCTTAACATGACAGATTATTTCAAGAATGTTCTGTAACATATATATCTGAAAAATATTTAGTTTTCATTAATTTACGAAATTTTACTTTAAGTTTCAATAAATTATTCGCTTCCGAAGATTTTTCAAATTTATAGTTGCAGTTTGTTAATATCATAAATATTCGAAAACAATGTTCTTCCACTCAATCTCGTTTTCACACAGGAAATTATTTTATCGCCAAAACTTCATGGAAACTTTTCATTCGCTACTGCGACAGTCTACTCTGTACAGCGCATCTTTTTGAAAAACAAGCCTTTTCATAAATTATATTGCTATATTTTGAATGATAAGTGAAGATAAACAGAAACTTTATTTTTTGGCTGTCATATTTTTTTACAAATCTTAGAAAAATTCCATTATGTTATTTACTAATTACCCGTTATGCTTTACTAATAAATACTTCATTGTTCCGCTCTATGACTTAATGACCAAAATGTAATAAAGAATTTAATACTACTTACTGAATATTTGCAGAAGAACGACATCATATCAAATTATTGAAAAACTTTGTTACGTGTATCACTTAGTTAATAATTGTGTTGCTCTGCTTGCGGGTATTTTCAACCAATACAAAAAATAAAAATTAACATAGAATTTAACATTAAATTAAAATACTAATCAACTGATTTAAATAAAAAAAAAATGTTTATTGTGATAATGTAAAAATTTTCCATGTTAAGCATTTTCAGATTTATTTGTTTTATTTCAAAATAAATCACCAAGACAAAATATGATAAAAAGAAAAGTTTTCCAATTCCTTTTGTTTTTTACTGCACACCATTTTCTAAAAATAAATTATTAAAAAAAGTAATAATATTTTACAAAATATTTGTGTTTATTATCCTTCATTATTTGCAATATTTTTTATTTAGGTAAAATCAAAAGAATTAAGATAGTTTTTAGCATTGATCTATATCAGTGGAGGGGATCCTGCGGTCTTTCGGCTTCTCTGGTGCGGCCTTTTTATTTGAAAAAAATATTCACTTTGATCAAAAATTATACGCGAGCGTTTGGGAAATGAGTTTAATCAACCCATTATAAATATGTTCGTCAGTCGAAAAAAAGGGGGGGTGTCAACGTTTTATTTACTGCGGCCTTAAGTTGAATCAGATAAATGAATGTGGCCTTCAGAAATGAAAAGATTCTCTACCCCTGATATATATCATATAACTTATTATAAGTGTTGGCATACTATGCAGATGCTAAAAGATTGGTTTGTGAATCCTTAATTGGTAATTACGTTTCAGCTTCACATACCTTTGCCATTTTTATAACTATGGTTACATGTACAATCTTTAAATGTTAACTATCTGTATAAAAACAAGAATAATTAAGTCACTTGTCAATTGAGAAATTAATGAATTTTATTTAGTGTATGTATTTTACACGTTTGTCAGTCTGAATATATTTCTTAAAGAAACGATTATATGTTTAATAAAATTTCAACCAACTTACCATAATACACATAAAATGACTTACCACACCCAATATGTTAATAGATCACTATAAAATGATAAAATGACATATATGTTTTAATTAAAACTATTTTTTCAGAACGAAAACAATTTTTTACCTAGATAAACATGGGATAAGGAATGATGAGTCTTAGAAATAATACGATTGAAAAAAAAGTAGTTTTTATTACAATATTTTTTAATATTATTATTCACATAATCTGCATGAATTTTTGGAAGAATCATAACAATACCAACGTCGAAAAATAAAAATAAAATCACTATATGTATTTATTTTTGAGTAAGATTTGTATCATATAATGATTATATTTCCGTTGAATGTTGTTTGCAGAATGTTTTAAAAATTGATTGGATATTTCAACCGCGGACTTACGTGTTGAATGGTATTTAAAAATATTATTCTACGCCGATTACTTCTTTTATTCGGCCACGTATTATAATTAATGAAAATAATATTTGAAAAAACATGTTTATTGTAAAAATACTACAATATTTTTACAACACAATATATAAATTATTTACTATTAACATTCCGTTTTAGGATTTTCACTTTTATCTGATTAGTATCAAATATTACGCGAAGTAAAAAAATATGAGTTTTTTTCCAGTTTTAGACAGAATGAAATATTATGAAAGACTAACTTAACACCGCAAATATAATATAAGTAATATTCCTCGAGGAAAGCTGATATTAAAAAATTAAATGTATGTAGCAGTTGAATCCATTTTTCAAGCACGCTTATCTATTTTAATTCCATAACATGGAACATATTCAATGTTTGATTATGACGTATGAATTGCAATGGAAGTAAAATCAAAATAAAAATATAAATCGCAACCATATCTCTTTTCCAACAAGCACTTTATAATTTTTGCTACACTAGTGAAATTCTTGTTGTCTTATTAAAGCGAGCTAAGTGGAATTTCGAAAAAATTGAGTTAGATGCGTTATAATATTGTACACGTCTTAAAGTATTGTAAAAGTGAAGTGAATTCAGTAAATATAAACTGCAATCTCATTTAAATAAAAATATGCAATCCACCAAAACACCACAACAATAAAGTTATGATTGTATTTAAAAGTCAATAATTTTTTTACCATTTTACTACTTGGCTCACTTCACATCTTGAGGGCTCAATTTAGGATTTGAACTGAAGGAGTTAGATGAAATTTCTATATAAAATTTGAATATTCATACTTTTTTTACTAACGGTCCGAGTTTTTAAAGTGTATATGATATATAAGAATGAAGTCAGCGCGTGGCGCAGCAATCAACAGGGATACGCGAAGGATCTTACGGGTTCGAGTTTATTTTTTAAACTATTTTTTATTATGTCCGCTACCAATGTGCAGCATATGGCCTACTAACGCAGGTATCTCAACAAAAGTTTTTTTCTACGTGAACTGTTACTCTGTTTCTCAAGCTCTCTTTCTCTTTCTGTAAGAGAATAAATGAAAAGAATAGTGCTAGGACAGGATTAGTAGTCGACTTATCATACAAGAATGAAATTATTATTTTATGTTTATATTTCTACATTTGTATGATTAAAATAAATGTGATTTAAAATGGTGTGATGATGAAATCAGACGAGGCAAAAATTCACAAAGAACATGAAAGAGAATTCGAAAATCGTAAAAATAGTACTACAAAAATGCATCTTTTTACACATGCATAGGAAATACAATGATAAAGTGATGCTTTCTTTTATTATTTAATTAACTATCTTTCATTTGTAGAATTTATTTTGACGAATTTTCTAATTATTATGTCTAAGTCTTCTCAAAAAATATATATATATATATATACCGTAATTAAAAATATATTAACATTAAAAGCAAAGTAAGTAAAATTCAGTAATAAAGTATATTTTGATAATACTTTGTTGAATATATACAGAAATAATCGCTGTGTGAATATTCTTGTGCCGATAAGTCTTATACGAAAGAAACTGATATTTTAATAACATATTAGTATTATTTTCATTCATAATAAAAAAAATACATATCATAACATATTGAATAGGCATTTTAATAAAAAAGTTATTTTTAATTATGTGGTTTCACTTCTTTGATGAAAATATTCAAAATCTGCTTGATAATTACTGTTGTCTACAATTAAATATGTTGATTGACAGTGGCTGTATTCCATGAAAACAGTATTTTATACGCCGCAACCAGGCAATCCTGAAAATCGGCTTCATCGTGGAACAGTGGAAACACAGTTTGGTCTATTGTAAGGCGAACGTGTTAGCCATTCTGCCGGCTGATGAAACATGCCTATTATTCTCAGGATATTAGCTTTCAACAATGACGTATTCAACACATGCTATGTGTCCGCGTCAGCGATTTCTCATAATTTATAATTCCGGTAATATTTGGATGCAATTTTCACGTGAAATTTGCATACACCATTGTATTTTAACAGACGTACAGAATTTAATGTGTTATCATTGTATTTTGAAACAATTCAATATAACTTTACATACATACATTCGGATATTGTTTGCAACTAATGCTGAGTATTATGAATCACTTAATATTGACGAAATTTGAAAAATTCAAAATAAATGTCGAAATTCAGTCGAAATCTTAAATGAAATGAAATATATTGTTATTGAACAGGTTAAATACAATTGAAAAAAATATTTTCTATATAAAATTCATTAACTATAACTCAAATCCAAATTATCTTTTGCTTAAGAATTACTTATATTAGTATTTTTCCTTTTTTCAATATGTAGTATAAATAATTGGTTAACAATATATTAATAGAATAGGACTGGTAAGGTTAACATTTTCTGTATAATTAAATGAAGAAGTAAGGAAAGCACATGGATTTTAATCTAGTTGTTATCAATATATGTACATGTATGTTTTAAATTTACTCGGAACTCGGAACCAACGGCTTAGCATATTGGAAATGTTATTGTTAAAATTACAATCGGAAATTTATGGACGTCACAAGTTTACTCTGCCATTAAATAAACTTCAGAGCACACATTGTTATTCTGATGATCTTTGACGGTGAAACTACACCCCGGTGAAACCTCGTAAAGTTTCATTTTCCGTAAACTTACCGTGAAATTTTATTACGTAGTGTGAAATTAAAAATTTCTTCGAGACAATTGTTTCAAATTACAATTAATGTTTGTATAATGAAGCTTGCTACAGCATATTTTTTTATATAAAAAACTGCTAGCCACTCAGTAACTCAACCTCTGTTTTTGTGGCAGTGTAAAGGTTAAAGGATTATTAAAGGACTATTGATAATCGTATCGCCCTTGCTACGTTTTGTTTTTCATCTATATACATTTTATATATATGCCATCAAACACTACCCAATACATAGATCAAAAAGTGGATTGGAAAAAAAATTATTCAAAACCGCGAATACCGCAATCGAAACAAACTATATTGACTACTCGGCTACAGGCAAAGTATACATAGCAATACTATGCTAAACCCATTCGCCAAGTATTCAACGCTTGCATTTTAACAGCTTGCTGAGCCTTTGCATATCATGTCAACTAAAGAAAACCCTATTCATCTACGAGAATAAAGTATTTAAAAAGAAGTGTATTGGACTGAGATAATAGACAAGGAACCTTTTTTACGTTTTGAATGACGTTTGAACTGGAGTTGTAGACTGACTCAGACACGTGATGATTATATCTTTGGAGAGTCTCAGCTCTGTTTGTCTTCTCTTTTAAAATTCATGATTCCGACGTCCAGAACATTCTATGAATCGACTAAACATAAAAATGCTTATATTATATTGTATAGGAACTTGGCGATTGGCTTAATCTTGGAGACGTCAAATAGAAACCATATGATCCACTTAAGCAGGGGTGGGCTGGAGGGGACACGGAGAGGTTTGCTCGAGCCCTTTGTTGAAATTTAGTAAGGCCGGCGAGCCTCTTGTTAATTTAAGAGACGACAATATTCTTAGATCAAATTAGTACATAACTGCAAATTCTGACTTATCTACGACAACTTCATTATACACAGTAGTACATTTTTAGCCATTTACATTGATAAGTATACGGTAAATTGTATATTGTTACAAATTATAAGTGTACTAAGTAAAAATTGATTGCTTATTTAAGTATTGCATAGGAGTGATAAAAAAAACTACTCCATCCCGGAGACACCGAAAATTGCTTTGAGATTAAGCGAACCCCTTGTTGACGTATTGGCAGCTCACCGCTACACCTGAGGCTAGTCCTGCTCTCCCTTAGAAGTTCAATACTTTCATATGTTGCGCATCCAACATCCATAACTTATAATATCTAAGTATTGTATATATATAATATAAATGTAATAATATGATTTAAAATATCGACTACGAAGCGTCAATATCGAAACAACATGGTAAAAATTTTATATTTTTTTATAACAACTTGAGTTTCAGATGCTGGTATACGAGATACAAACAGTTTACGAATTGCCGGTTTTTAGCACCCGTGTATTTAAATTTATGAAATTGCTGAAAGGTGAAACCTGGGTCGTTAGTGACAAAAAATATAGAATTGTACAAGTTTCGAAAGGTTTGAAATTTTGATTGTACATATATTGAAAGTCTATAATTATATATATATTTATGTTTTAGTGTAAACTTTACTAGTTGCATAAAAGTAAATAGTTAAAGAATCTTTCTTGTATAGAATAGTATAATGTATGTTGTATCCACTTGGTGTACCGACGTAAATATTTTTACAGGTTCTTTCTACAGAAAATCAAACTATTTAATGATATCTTCTTCCTTGCCATATAGGTGTGTATTTATATATTAATCTAGCTATATCGTTCATAAAGTAATGTTAAAAATGAATTGAGTTTTAAAGGCATACCAAAAATGGTTTTCAGTTATTTTGATCAAAATAATTTATAGAATAACTGTGTGTGCATAGCTTTAAATGGTTTAATTATTCGAAATGTATACTTAATAAATTTTATTCACTGTTTTCTTAAAAATCTACTGTTTAAATATTCACCAAGTAAATGCTGAAAAAGTGTTTAATTATTCAATATATTTTTTTTATTTAGGCCATGTCGCATACTATGTGCAAATATTTTTTATGCTAAGTTGTCAATACACGAAAATATTCCTTTGTGAAACCGAAATATTTTTGAGAAAAAATTCTCAGCTAGTGATATTTCTTTCGGTACATTTATTCATAATAATTTGATCGTTTCAAAAAAACGTATATTATAGAAACCTTTTCATAGACCAGTCATGTATCTCTTCTCAGAAGGCGTAACGAAGAAAAGATTATATCAACTTATTTTCATAAACATATATAAAGATGTTATTGACAGTAATTCTTCACTTGTATCCATAATTTTGGATAATAAATAAATAAACGCATGAATAAAATAAAATATTTATGAAAGTTTTCTTTCGGTCATTTCAAGATACGTTATTTTTTCCGTTAGGCTACGTTTCATTTTCATATTTCAGGATCTACATATTTATGTTTATGTCATGTTGACATATATTGCTTCATTACTTTAATTGTTAGAAAGTTAAAATCAAAATTAGTCTCAAATTTTGAATTTAATATTTGATACCAGTAGATCAATGATAATAATTCAATTTCAATTTCAAAATATAGAAATTAGTTACATGTTAACGGAGGAAATTAAGAAAAATGTAACAATAATCTTATCGGTGTGTGTTTAAAATTATCGATGAAATCACATTAGCATAATATATATTCTTCTTTATGCCGTACTATCGATAATTCAGTTATCGTATCAGAAAATCAAAAAACACATTTAAACACAAGCCCATTAGAATATTACATGAATCATACTCAAATTTGTTTACAAATTTAGTCACAAATGTAAAAAAAAACTTTCTTCTAATCACGTACTTTAAACGATAATTTTATTTTTTTATTAATCGATAGTAATACGAGGCTGTGGAGTCGAAGTCGGAAAAATTGTATGACTCCGACCTAGGGCTTCCAAACCGGTTTAAACCGAAACCGGTTAACCGGTTTATCGCGTGTTTTGAAAAAAAACGAAAACCGGTTTATTTCACTCGGTTAACCGGGTTCTATCAAAAATATCCTTTTCTTATTTTTCATTGTTTTTTACAAAAAGAAAAATGTTTTATAATGAATTTACTGCGTTATATAGGAAACAATTCACAAAATACAACAAGCATGTACATATATATATGTATATATATTGCAGAATAATCAACTTCTGTCTCCAAAGTTGTCCATGTTGTGAACAGAAATGACTCTTTCAAATAATTTGTCATTTTTTGACAAGTGAATATTTTGGTATTTTACTCTATTTTTGTCTAAACATTGGATTTCTTGTCTTATCCAGTTGGTATTTTTTAAAAATTGAATGCATTTAAACATCATTCTTTTTGTGAGTTTTGTAACCAAGCTCAATTTTTTTTTATTTGACGTAATTTTTTTTTATCATAAAATATTTTTTCACATGTTATAATAGTTATTGTTTCTTTTCCAACAGGTTGGTTACTAGAGTCCCATTAAGATAAATGTCGTGTTTTTTGTTTGAAATTGGAGTATTAGCTGTTATGCCAAATATTGAAAAAAATCTATTTTTTTGCATACCTACCTAATTAAAATACATGATATTTCGGTTTAAACCGGTTACCCGGTTTATTTGTCAGAAAAAAACCGAAAACCGGTTTGTGTTCAAGTCCGGTTAATTGGAAGCCCTACTCCGACCCATTATAAAGAATACATTTAATGATTTGTATTCAAACCACAACAGTCCATAGTTTTAGTACTGCATGTTAGGCTGATGATCTGATGGCATACATATATCGACATTAGAAAGGAAAATAGATTTAACTCACAGGTTTTCCAAAATATCTTTTTTCTATAATCACTACTTAATAAACGCTCTAACAAGAAGATGTTTGATGCAAATAATGAAGTAGTTAGTATCAAAATTTAGCTTTTATGTTTAAAAAAAGGGGATGTAAAAATTGCGACCAGGAAAAAGTACTTACACAAAGGTTTTACTGAAACAGCTTATCAAATAAATATTAGAGAGAATAAATAAAAAGACCAGTTTTGAAGTCGTTGTGCACTTCAAGTTTGTATATATTTCATATTTTAACTTTAGCCCAAAATCATCAAACAACACTTTTTGTCACTCGTGTAAAACTCGTACCGTGAAAGTTACGTCTATTTGCCTTTCAAAAAACCAATTCGGAGTCTGAATCAAAGTCGTTTCATTACCCGACAGCCTTTCAATTATGTAATTGAACATTCATTATATTACGAGTTATAATGAAAACATTTTATTTACACTTAAATATTTATTTTGCATTTCTTATTAACAAAAAGTTTGGTGTTGCCTAACAGAGCTTTTAAACAAAATTTCTTCGACCTTTTTTATGACGGCATTAACAAAAATTTTACGTGAAACTTTGTCAACTCTTTGATTCTGAGTTTGAACAGTTTGACGCTTGAATGATTACATTGCTATGACGTCTGTGCTGCATAATTTTGTTTTAATAGAGTAAAGTAATTCTTCGCATGTACTTATAAATTGAATTGTATGATTTGATCACGCCTTAATGCGTTATGAAATAATTTTAACGTCATAGAATGACTTTTACCAAGACAATTATTAGTCTTAAATTTTGTATGAAAATTAATTTCATATTTTGATTACAAAGTTATTTTCTTCTAATAAGTCAAACAAATAGTGAATACTTGTAATAATTATCCTTATTCAAACACTTTTTTTTATTTTCTAAGCTGAGCGAAATTTGTGGTACTCGTACGAAAGAATCGTTTATTTTTACATATTGTGCTTCATTTATTCAATATACATAAAGTCTTTATAGTAAGAATTTATTGCAAGCAGAGCGGAAAAAATCATATTAATGTCAGAAGTCATTGAATACGGCTTTTCAATCGATATTACCATTTTTTCTCTATCGCAGTTGCATTGAATAAAAATGTGCATCGAGTTACAAGATATAACAAAAAAATATACGTCTATTGAATTTTAAAAAATGACCAAAATTATTAAAACATAAATATAAATAATATCAAGCACAAAATCCTCTTTGCGGTTTTATTATTTTATTTATTTTACATTATATCCTTTGGGATTAAACTAGTTCAACTTTGACATATCGACTTTTATTTATAAAACCTATTTCTGAGTTGAATTTATAGCCCCAACACCTTCAATCATTTTTTATTTACGCTGTATGCACTTCCAACTCTCAAGTTGCACTTCATTGTTAGGATTGAGTAATTGGCTGTTGAAAAGTTGATTCGTCTGTTAGTTACTGCCAAAACAATACTGGAAAATTTCGAAACACAGCCATTATTGTTTACTCCAATATATAACATAGCCAAATTAATAAAATTGCCATTCGATCAGATGAACGGTTAGTCAGATTATAAAGTAACCATTTCCGTCATGTCAAATTGAGACACATTTTCTGATTAAAGATTTTCATACGTATTAATTTATCTATTGTAATATTTTTTTATCTATGACGCTTATATTTTTGTTGTTATAGCTACTGACTCTTTTTTACTGTATCCATAGAGATATTCACCAACTGACTGATAGTTTCTTTATTAGTTTATGTATTATTTCATTTTTTTTTTATAAATAATTGACTTTTGTTCATCTTTGAAAATTACCAAAGTAAACATTGATTAAGTACTTACTCACGCATACATTTGACGCTTGTTTATCCGGACTAATGGTGGAAAGAGGTCACACCGATAGTCTGAACTATTCATTTCAATATCGTTTTCAGGCAGGCCATTCATTTATTAGGAACATCTGTGATTTAATTTTGTTTGCAGGAATCTTTGAAAGATTTTCTAATATCATTTCGAATTTCGTTAAACGCTATTATATCGTTAGATTCGAGTTGTCATTGATCGTATACTCCATTAAAGATTCAACAGAAGTAAGTGTTGTGTTATTGTTTATGCGACATTTATTTTTTGTATTTCATAAAAAATAACGAATACGTGAATGTTTCAAGCATATACTATATTTTTCAACCAGTGACCAAAGAAATTATTTAATTTGTTAAACTCAAATATTAAGAGAATTATAAAACAACCACAAATAAGTTTTTCATATACAAAGAATAGAAAAACAAATATCTTATATTAGTAAAGTAGCAAAAGTAATTAATAACGAGCCCTGTGGAATATTTTATTTCCCTGAGTTAGATAGTTTTGTGCTTGATTTTCGTATTTATTCCATGCTATAAAAGCTTTGAAATATGTTCTTACTATTTATAATAAAACAATAAACCAAATTAAAAACACGTATTTTCTTTGGTAGCACTGTTTTAAAAAATATAAATAGAAGTGTAATAAAAAAACTTGGTGTACGCTAATTAATAAATTAAATGATATTTATTTGATGACCTATAACAAATGATAATATAATAGTTATTGTTAAATCTTACTTTTAAAATTTGACAGGAAAAATATGTATTAAACATTGATTTATTGTACAAAAATTATGCATAATTATTTACATTAATAGACCCGAGTACTAATACATATATGTATTTAAAATATGCAAATATTTTGCATTTTAATGAAATATTTAAAATTCGCATCATCGTTTCTATACTAGCTATTGACCATTAGTGTAAAGAAATAACTAAAATAAATAAGTAAAAATACAGATTTAATAGACACAGTAATTATTTACAGTGATTTTTGTTGCTTATTTAGTTTTGCTTGGTATTTAGTAGCTGAAGATCATCACTATCTTTAAATGTAAGCTTTATTTCTCAGCTAGCCGTAATGCCACGACGTTGTTGACACTTTGAAAAAATGATACCAAGAAAAAGTCAGTAGTCGTACTTTTCTAACACGTAAATACCATTGAGATTGATGAAAAATATGTATCATATTAAAGACAAAAAAACATTTCAATGAAGACCCAATCGATGTTGGTTTCTTAACAAAGCTCGTAAAAGTAGGTGAATAAATACAAACTAATGTGACATCTATCAAAATGAAAATACCTCCTTGTTATAAAGACGATGAATCGAATAGAACTGTAATTACAATATATATACATACATGTTATTTTTACAAATACAATTCTCAGTTGACCGATAAAAATACCATAAAATATTTTATATTTATCTCAATGGAAAAAAAAAATAGCCATATATTTCAGCTTTTAGCTATTGTATTTCTTCCGAGAAAAATATTTATCACGGCATTTGAGTATCGTTCAGTGCAGCCTTTGGTAGGGATGTTTCATCAACTGTGAAAGTAAAAGGTGAGATAGGAAAACAGTCAAATGCAAGACAATCTTTTAGCACTGACACGATTCGTGGCTTATTCATCTTGACAATTACTTTTTTCCGTATAGATAAATAATTGAGAAATATTGTATTTGTATCCATAGTAATTATTTTATATTTAAATGGATGAATGTTGACATTTAAAATACTTTATTTTGTTAAAATCAAATGAAATCTAATTATAAGTTTAATATTTGTATTTATGAACATTGAAGTAAAACTGTGTAAAAGATTATTAAAATAATAACGTTTGTATAGTTGCATTACTTTATAATAATTATTTATGGAACTCGTCAACATTATTCGTTCAGTGTATAATTGAATGTAAATAGTTTAATTAATTTATTCAATATTTTCATGTTTCATATTATATCTTTCAAATTCACCAACGATATTGAACAACTATTAATAGTTTTATCTGACGTCATTTACTTGTCTCGTAGAGTAAAATAATCGCATTTGTATCTTGTGTGTGCCACATTTAGAATATCCAGAATCTTATTTGAAATAGTTATTTTCGGTTATCAAACGTCAGGTAACATCCCACTATTAATTACCTCGGTGTGCGATTTATTTTAAGAGCTGCGTGTTCTAGCGTAAAAGTAGTAAATGCTAATTGTATGTCAAAATTAAATACCTTCAAGAGGTATTTATATATTCGTTGTATTATTAGTTAAGCCTTCCATTAAACCATTGCTTGTGAATATGTTCAAGCATACTCTTTTTCCTTTCATGCAATGAGCTATCTCATAATTCGTGTGTTAAATTTTATGTAATAGAATGTAACAGAATGTAAATATATTAATTGGGCCAATGGTAAACTGCCGTTGCGGCAGGCCGTTGAATGTGCGAAATAATTTGTTACAGTATTAATTTACTTATTTTGCCTACGGAATTCTCACACATGCCTTAATTATATTAAAACGTGTAAAAATAAATGCTTTCTAAATGATTCATGGTGGAATAATTGCATGTTTTTTTCGAATGATATTTTGCCTTATATATTTTTAATCTCGTATACGATTATATATTTGGATTCTTTAAAAAGACAGTTTGATGTTATCTGGTGTGACTAAAGTGTTCGTCGGATAAAGCGCCAAGCATAATATGTGCTCTCTCAATTGAATAGGGCTGCAGAAGTAGTGGCGAGCAGCGAGCGTTACTATGATAGTGGGTAGGTAGATAGTAGGGTGAGAGTGAGGTGCCGTGAGCGACTTTATCAAAGCTTTTTCCGGTCAGAACCTTTCCGAAGTCTCATTAAGCCTGCAGCGCCACCAGTTAATGCGGCTAATTATAGCATTCTCCAGGTGAGCAAGTTTACGCACCCAAAGAGCGACGATGTGCGGCTAGAGGCGTATGCAAATGATTTGGGGGTCGATAGGGATCGTTGAGTGCGAACGGCCGTTCGCTGCAGCGCCCCGCGGCCGACTGCAGCCCGAGGCTCGCCGCGTCCTCTCGCGGAGGGCGATCGATAGCGCTACGCGGATTCCCGGGCCGCGCAGACGCGCCGCGAAGCCTTCTCGGCCTCTTAGAATGAGCTTTAACTCGTCACATTTACCCGCGACATCACCGACGCCGGTGAAGTTTCACAGTCTGAGCTCCGCTCACGAACGCGATCTCACTCGCGAGCTTTCGATAACGGACGCGCGTCGTAGCTTTCCGGAGGATGACGGCGGGGAAAACGGAGGCACTTTCCCCCCTCTTCTCTTTTGTTACGTTCCCCGCAGCGTGCTGAGTACGTCGAGCGCCTGGGTGTAACGCTGCCATAACAAAAACGGATCTCCATCGGATCGGACGCATTTTTTACGGATTTTTTTTCGTTTGACAAAATTTTTTTTCGTCGTCGATCGAATCGAATTTTCGGACGATCCGAGGCTGGGCCGCTAGAGACTTATGTCAGGGCTAGTGCGGGGCAGGTCGCGTGAGAGGTCGCGGTGAGATGCGGCGCGGCGCGTGAGGAGACGATGGCAGCGGCGCGGGCGCCGGCCTGCACGGCCGCGCTGCTCGCGCTCACCGTGGCCCTCCTGCCGCACGCCCACAGGGGACCTTCGCTCTTCGTGCACGCCGGGTGAGTACCAACCATTATTTCTTCCATCATCACCTGCCAGCCTTCGGGCACCGGCCGTCGACCAACCCCGCCCCCTCACACACACCCAATTACTCATATGTCATCACTTGCCAGTTCCCTGCTGAAGTTCCTCTCCATGAATCCCATGACTACGACCAGTGCTATTTTCTTTCCCTTGGCATGTTCAAAAAATCTGATTCCAATCATTCTGTCAACCACTAGAATCCTCATCACGACTATTTACCATATATATTGAACAGTGAAAATTTTGTTTTATCATACTGTTCTATAGTGTAAAATTAATAGTTTGTGATGTCATTAAAAATCCATGTTCCAGAACCGTTATTTGTTAATTTTTTTCAACAAAAACTACATCTTAATTCTAAGCTAATCTTATTCTTGAGTCGTACACCCCCAAATCTGCAACGCCCATTTTTACGCATTATCAATTCATGATTCCAATTAACTTATTGAACACTTTAACTATAATATCATTGCCAAATAAGGTACTTCTGTAACTCATATATGTGTGATAATCATATTTTATATTGAATTATTTAACTTTTTTTAAATTTCGCGTGATGAAAATTGTACGTAAACACTCCGCCATTTCATATTTTGACATGTCAAAGAGGGCTAATATTAAATCCACTTTATAAAATCTTTACACGGGTAATTTATAATAAACATTTCTTTAATATTAGTTACCGAATGATAAAACATGGATTTTTAATTAAATTACATTCAGTTAATTTTATTTTATTTTTATTTAGTCTGACTTTATTGCCTAAAGTTTACGATGAGAAAATGCTTCATTTATGACCATCCATCGGCGTTTGAATTAACCGCTCGTTAAAGTCTCCATTTATTTAATGCGTGCAGTACACCGATGTTTCAAATCGTACCATGAAGATTGAAAAACTTTTCAATTTCAATAAGTGTTCATTTACTTATATTTTTACTATGAATAACATCCGAAAAAGTCATCGTTTTCAAATCAACCAAACGTTTCGATCAGCAGCATTACTTAAAAATAATCGATACTTTTATTTAAAAATCTAAAATTGACAAAATCTCAGCGGACTACGTTTAAAATGTCATAAAAGCTTTATTTGTTCGAATTTTTTTATGAAAGAATGCTGAAGTATCTCTCAATATAAAGACGTATAAAATGAATAAGCTGATATGCTTGCTATTGTTTCGATTTCATTTCAAAGTCTTTTGCAAATTTATAAAACTGTAATTTCGTATTGCTTAGATTTTATCAGTAAAATTAATGGTTTACGAATTCAATGTTCTATTTGGATATAACAGCATACTTTTTGGCGCCATTTTACCGTGTTCTCTCTTTGCATCAATTTGAATAATTAAACCAAACTAATATTTTTTTAAGTAGCTATGAATATTGTTTTATGAAGACTACTTATTAATTTATTTATAAAAATTGTTTTCGCAATTATATAAAGTTCATTATAATTTTATAATATGACATTTATAAATTTCATATAAATCATTTTAAATTTTCATCAGCGATACCTATTATTTCAATACACAATTTAATAGTAATTATGTTCCAATATACTATAAAATTGTCTACATTAATTTACCGATGTCTATTCCAGCTAAACCGCCCATTTTCTTTATTTCCTTTTATCCAGTAGTCGATGTAACGTTAACACACGCAAATCATAAATTTGAAACCTTATTTTGCTTCCATTCAAATCACGACAGTTAAAATATTCATAAAGCTATTAATTTATTCTATTTAAGTTAAACAAAGAATAATAATTATTTTACTTCGATATCATGTTCGGTATGGAATTTTCAAAATAAAACGACGCAGAATTTGGCTGCCGAAAATTTGGAAATGTCTCCGCCCACTTCAACCACTTATTTTACCCAGCGTACGCTGTGTTCCAAAGCACAATTGCGCACGCGTACTGTGGTGACTATCTAGACCTCAACCTCAAATAACAGCCAGAAGATTCTTTAAAAGAATAACAAATCTTTATTTCATATTATTAAATAACCTCAAAACCATTCATTCTTAAGGTTTTCGTATCAATGCTGTCATTTAGTCAGTATTCAAATAATATTTCCAGATAAAGCTTTAAAAAAACCTTCGCTGATTTTTTTTCCTAAAATGACATTGTCAATACAGCATCGGTGACCGACCTTTGCCGAATCGGGTGGGCGTACACGTCGGGTATTTTCGTTATCGTATTCCATCAGCGCAGGAAGTGGATTTAGAGAAGTTCGCGAGAAAAATCTGATTCGGCGCTCCATATTCGAGATCTCAAACGTTTGTCACGTACTCAGAGGGCTTATATGAGAATCCTATAGAAACCCACAATCATTTTTCAATAGAAGAAAATTTCGCTGAATGTTTTTTGCTCTGGAGTTAATGCTGGCGTAGCATATTTCTATCCCTTACTTTGATATCTCGCATGCGTATTATTTGAGATAAATTTACCGGTTTCAATGCTACATCTGAGATAAGACTTTTCTTACATAGAAATTATAATAATACATACATGTATTGAATATTATTATACAAGTATATATATTTAAAACATGGCTGTTATATAAA
The DNA here is from genome assembly GCA_031772345.1 of Himalopsyche anomala. Lineage (NCBI taxonomy): Eukaryota > Metazoa > Arthropoda > Insecta > Trichoptera > Rhyacophilidae > Himalopsyche > Himalopsyche anomala. The sequence goes on along the minus strand of CM062844.1, from coordinate 8,032,889 downwards.
TTACACAATAGAAATATATTTTTCGCAAACACTAACCTTAGACTAGCTAAAAAAAGTATCTATATTGGTGTCTAAATCATCTGATAGTCTTCTCGATAAGTTGGAACGCAAATATTTTTGATTTAATTATAATAACAACATTAAAATTTTAGGAGTTATTTGTTTTAGGTGAGGACTTAAGCATTAATATAAAATTATATTAGAATTAGTTTTCATACAATATAAAACAATTAGAATGTTGGAATAAGTATAAAAATTTACTTAGCGATGCTTAAGCGCTCATTAGTTTTTTTATTTACTATAATTTTATAAAGTTTTAATCGTCGCTTTACAGAAAGCTTCATTTAATTTTAAAATGACGTATAAGAGATTATTTAATATAAAGCATTTTTTTTCAATTTTAATAAAAATTGATATTATTAATAGTAAATAAAATAATGTAGCATGAACTATATTGTCTCATATAAAAATATATATTTCTTTGTGGATAATGTATTATTACCAATGCATTAACTTTCACTAAAAGAATATTCTACAATGTTCTATCTAAATTGTATTTATGTCACTATTTCTGCAACAGTTATCTTTTAACATATAAGATTCTGTTTTCTTTTAATCTCATTCAACTTTATTTTGACAAGCTTTAGGATTTTTTTTCAATTTGCTTCTTCGTTGTAAGATATTTTTTGCAAAAAGCATATCCTCTTCGCTAAGACTTTTCATATCCCTACATACTATAATGAAAACGTTTGAAATATTCATAACTATACATAGTTTGTACAAATAGCAAATAAAAAGTTTTTGGCATGCTGAGTTCGCTTTTATTAGATTAAAATAATCATGCTCAGCGTTTAACTTCATCACCGATTTAATCTTTATGTTTATTGATTTGGCATTTACTTGGTAGAACTCCATTTTAATAGGGTAAAAATATCAAGGTATTTCAGTTCTACAGTTTTTTACATGTTATATGTTGATAGCTATTTCGGCTTTCGCCATCGTCAGAACTATCTGTAGTTCTGACGATGGCGAAAGCCGAAATAGCTATCAACATATAACATGTAAAAAACTGTAGAACTGAAATACCTTGATATTTTTACCCTATTAATCTTTATGGTTTTTTACAAGCATTCAAATATATCAAAAGTTGCATATTAAATGCAGATTTCACACGAAAATCATCTACTATAATAATTAAAGTAACGGATAATCAAATAATAATAAATAATCATCTAAATATTGATTGTTTAAATGTTATGATGAAAACTGAACTTTGCCACTTGCAAAAGTATTCTATAAAATTGGTTGATAACATAGATTTATTTTTAGCATTTGACATAATTGTAATGTATACGTGTAAAATTTTGCAAATTAAATAGTTTATTTCCGTATTCCAACTTGGTATTATATATTTCAAATGAAAGATTTAAACACAATGAGTAAAAATTATTAACCCTCGATCTACATCAGATAAAATACCTTTCGATTTTTCTGTCGGAGAATAATTACATTATAAAAAATTATCTAGCAACACAAAAATGAATATCAAAATTGTATGGCACGTGAAAAAAGCCGTTTTTGAAATTTTATTGGAGGGAGTTCATAATATGAAGCCTTTGTGTGCTTTCCGTGACTACTTTTTGTTTTATTAGAATCGTTTATAATTTGACGCGAAAAACCATGTCATAAGGTAATAAAATAAAAATAACGCATTAAGTCCGTGATAAAAGGGTGGTGAGAGACACACCTTCCAATCGTCAAATGCCATCAATAGGCAGTGAGTGACCAACCCCAATAAAAACTCATCCCTCTGACGTCATACATGGCGAGTATAATAACACCTCATCAAGTGCAAACTTTTGCATGTTCATTTTGTTTTTAATTTTGATTATACGGCTGTTGGATTGCAGAGAAAATGTCAATTATATTCAAATGAAAATACCCATACTTATAAAATCAGTCAAAAATATACACATAAATTTTAATATCTTTGAAGTTTATTTTGTTTGTGTTTTTAATATGGTAAATTACATTTATTTTGATGTTTTTTTGTGAGAAGAATACCGCGTAATAAATTAAAATTGTAATTGATAATAACATAACTTATTTATTTTTTGATTGTTTTCTTCAATTTCTTCATTATAAAAAGTTGACCACCTAATTGTAATGGCAAATATTTCATAATTACATGAAGCATTTTTAATCACAACTGTACGCGAAATGCCTCAATCAAACCATTAAATGATTGATCTTCATTTGTTATATTGCGTTTCCACACATACAAAACCGCAAATCGTGTTTGTTTGAATGATTAATTGGCATAATACGATTTCATTTCAGTTTCAATTTTGATGCGACGCCAAATATCAACACTGTGTGAATTGCAACGAAATACATCGCAATCGAAAATCGCGTTTTGCCGGAAAATCATAACGCTAATAAGTAGTGTGTAAACCCGATTAGTGCTAATAATACGCATCATGTTTTTGGGCTTAACTAGTTACGATGCGATAAACCAATATTTAACGTTCAACAAAATATTCCATTCAATTTATAAATGAGAACAGTATTCGTGTGAGCTTGGCGATTTTATATTTCACAAAATTCATTACTCACATAAAGTTAATATCTTAAAAAAATCACTGTCGCAAATAGTTGATTAATTTACATAATTAATCGATATTTAAATTACCTTTAATAACCCAATGCTGAGCATTGTGGTTAGTTGTATATAGAAAAGATATTAGTCTTTGTATAAGTTCACTCTGAGAAAAAAAATATACTGAATAAAAGAAATACACACCTAATTAAAATTGTTTTTTATGTGCAACTTTTAAATACATTTATTGTGACTCTTTGACACATATTATATTTTATGCGAATTAGCTAATTTTAATCTATTAGTATTTGTTTTTATTTTTAATTTGTGGATAATGATTAAAAACAGTTTTCGTTTCGATATATATTTTTCAACAATAAAAATCATTAATTTTTGACATCAAACTCTTTAACTTTAACTTTTCCGGTTCTAAGCTCAAGAAATGCGATCCCAATACCCACATTTTCTTAAATATATATTTTAATATGGGTGATACAGCGATCGTTTTTAAGTTGCAAATTTATATTTGTATTGGAATGACTTACGCGCAACTTAAAATATGATTATTTATTTTAAAAAAACACGGATTTTTATAAAAAAAAGGAAGAGGAATGATGCAAAGAGATATTTTAAAGCCCTTAGAATATTTATTTTTTTTGAAATTCATAAGAATAAGGCCAATAATGAGGAAACCACTGGGTCTCTAAACGACCCCCATCGGCAGAGAAGTATTTTTCTAGTCTCCGAGCCGCGAGAGTTAATATAGATCGAAACATTACGATTTAATTGTCGTTAATTTTTTATGATAATTTATAAAATATGTATAAGGATTCTGATGGATTCAGCCGTAGATTTGTGGAAAATTATTTTTCAACATAAAATAAAACTGATACCTTTGTTATTCCACTGCGTTAGGTGGTTTTTACTGGTTATTAAGGAATCAAGTAGAAGTTTAAGATAATAATTAACTTTTGTTATCAAAATATTAAAAAATATTTTGTCGGACGCCAGTACAAAGCTCGTAACTCATAATGTTAAAGCTTTTTATCATTCAGATTGGCAAAGTTTAAAAATACTTTCTATTGCCTACCTACTAAAACGTACACGCAAGTAGGAAAAAATAGATGTTTAAATTGCTTTTTTAAAAAACTCTTTAATAATAATTCACAATCGTACGATCTTCAATACAGTTGCAATGTTTGGACTTACATACAATATGTGTATGATATTTGCTTTAATCCAATATATCTACCGGTTCCGGATTGACACAAAATACATAAGCAAGTCAAATGAAAATCGTGGAAAATCTAGGATGTTTTTTCATCAGTCTTCACGAGTCTTGACTTTGGCGAGCATCCGAGAGAAGGTTCATCCTTTATTCCATCAATAATAAATTTTATAGAGAAAAGGTGGCAGGAATCTTCGCGTGGTAAAACTCTCCCCTCATAAATAAGTGTGAGTCGAGCTGCGACCACGGTAATAACTAAGCTAAACGGGCAGCCATAAAAAACATCCTCCAGCCCAGACCGACACTGCATACCCTTCCTTCTGTTATATACTACCAATAAAATTACACATATACTTCATATGTACATGAATATTTTCTGAATTTTGACAAGCATGTTATATACAATGATTTTGAAAATCATATCTTACTTTTGGTGAAACTTTTCGAATTAGTATAATATAATGATTAATACATACATATCTGCTAACTATACAATCTTAATCATATTTTTAATTTCAAATAATAAAACATAGAAAAGATAGAACTATTGCATAATACAATTGTTTTTAGATGAAATTAGTATCACGTTGATCTGAAAGCACAAATATAGTTATATTTAAAAGAATTCAGTTAATAATTTGAATAAAAAAAATATGCATTACGAGTTACTCTATATTTATGCTCTATTTCTTTTTAACGTTACTTACACGATTCACGAGGTCATGTTTATTGAAGTCGAACATAAATTTCCCTGATGAATTCGTCAACTCCTTCAATCTATGTATTCTTTATTATAAAAACCATTCACTGTGCAATGGTTTCAAATAATTATTTAGCAGTATGTATGCGAGTGTGGAACCGACCTTTCTTATTTGACGAAGATTTGACGAAGATCAATATTTATTTTTTTAAGAAAGTAAAACAAAACGATCGGTTCTACAAATCAATCGGAAATTTTTTACATATCTTCTCAAGGTAATTAATATTTTTTGTGCTTTCACCAACTATTAAACTAGCGTTAAGCACTTTCAATATTTCTAGCAATGTCTCAGGGGCACGACTCACGAGGTTGATAAATGATTACTTTACAAACGATTATAGAAAATAAAACCCCGCCCCAATATATCATTTATAATATGATTGAAAAACTTGCACCAGTTCTTTAAGAAAAATTTGATAATTCTTACCTAGAAGGCGAAACACGTGTTACACCTTGTTACAGCCATTTGAATAACATTCTTAATAATTTTTATTTTTATTAAAAACAGTATTTATGACTACAGAGACTTCTACTTTATGCGTCATATCAACGAATATGATGCAAAAAAATATATTTTATAGCAGAACAATATTGACACTTACCAACAATACTTTTCATGTTTAATTTAATATTTCTTTTAGCTTGCACGACAAAGATTTTATTTGAAATTAAAAGCTCAGTTACAAGTACTAAATCTTTTTCTTTTATATTATACAATTTTCAATATATTTTTATTTGTGGTAATGTTAGAAGACGTAATGCTTTTTGTTATAACAAATAAGTTTAAAGTCTTAAAATCGAAACATTATGGTATAAATAAACACAATATTCTTGACTGTGTTGATATCATTTTCTTATTTTTGTACCTTACAAACAGAAATGTTTTTCGATTGTAAAATGCTTGAAAATGATAAAAAAAGTAGTTATTTAAAAAAAAAAGAAAAATCTTGCCAAATAAATTCACATTTCAAATTTAACAATATTCTTGAATACACTTCCCTTTTTTGTATTCTCGCTGTATGAAAGCATTCTATTTCAGTTACGTAATATCTATCGCAAACATTGTCGAACCAATATTTGTTGATGACACAGCACTTATCGGATGTCAAAATGAGAACAGATGGAATCATTTTACAAAATTTTGCTTTAATAACGCCAAAGGTGAACTTTTAAAGTTTACAAATGTATTTTATAGACATTTATTAAGTTCAAAATAATTACTAATAGTTCTCAATCACAGCTTATTTTAGGCTGCCGTTGATATTATAATGCCGATAAAACAATCTTTTCAATCAAATTTCCTTCAAAACTAATATGTATTTAAGGATTTGTTTATATGTTTATTAAACATATTCATCAGCATCATGGTTTTTACCGTTTATTCAAAAAACTAAAATAACATTACGTTGATATTCTTTTTTTATCGTAACTTATTTTCTTTAAATCAATTTCCCACACATAATATTGCTTTTTCGTGAAAAGTGTGAGTGCGCTTCACAAGATTTTTTCGCCAAAACCCAGAAGCCTGCAAACGGAACTTAAAGTGACAAGCATGTACTATCTATTTGCTGGTTATTCTTATAGGCTGTGACAGGTATTTTCCACTTGGCCGAGCAAAGATATTTTTGACGCAACATTTTTAGATAAGAAATATAATGGCAAAGAATATTTTCAAATCATAGAGGAACTGAGATAACGCGAAAGATGTATTTTCCACCATTCGTTGCTGTAGGTATTTGTTTAACATTTAGTCAATTTTATTTATTGTTCAGATAAAAAACAAACAATGTGTAATATTTATACAATTAAAAATATTGTTAACATAGACAAGGTCATAAATATGACATAATAATGTCAAGAAAAAAATCACAAAAATTTCACCCGTTCAATTTCAACCAAATATATATTATGGATATGACAAAAAGTTTATGGCACTTCTTCCTTACTTTGATTCAAACTAATTAGTTATTATGGAAGAAGTCTTAATAATTTAATTATTAACAAGTATGAGACATTAAGGTGTGTAGGTCCACAACCCTTCAAGAAAAGGGTAAGTGGGAGATACTTGAACGCTCTAGAGATGAAAAGAGCCCTGAGGCCTCTTGTAACATGATACTGAATTAAAATCCATGACAACAAAGACAATTACGTGCCAATTTATTGGAATATCAAATGATAACTGGGTATTTTTGACACAACAAGCTCTAACAACAACTCTTCAGTTAAAAGAACAATCCACTTGACTATCTTAATATAAATAATCGACAATACAAACAGGAGACTTTAATTAAAACATTTTTTTTTAAATAAGATGGCCGATAACCCTGAGATTTCTTTAGCAGCTTATTAAAATAGTTCTTGTTTGCTTTAATATTACCTCCTTTCGATAATAAATGTTAAATAAAAAAGATAGTTATTTATTTTTACAATCATATTTAAATCTTTTTTTTCATAATAATTTTCAATCAATAAAACTTAAGCGGAGATTTAAATTCAATCCTACTCATTAAATATAAGTTTTAGGGTATTCGTTTTTCATTATTAAAATAATTAACAAAACATATTTTAACAACAGTTTTAAAATATGTTAGTATCTTTTCTTATGTTGAATAATATGTTGTTTATTGATAACATGTTATTAATAAGCAAATTTATTTTCAAAAGTTTCAAATAATCTTTTGATTTTTAAAAAATATATCCACTCGCGCAATCATTTCGTTGTTAATTTTGCATTTAAATAACCAATTTTCTAAACACTTTGATTCTATTTGCGTGTACTAAATTTATTTTTGATATTTTTTTTTCTCACATTCGTGTTAAGTTTCATAAAATTAGAATCTTAAATGCGTAAAAGTTTAGCATCAAAAGAATTCAAAATATTTTAATTTTGAATAATGTAAGCATTGCGCGTAAAAAATAAATAATAAAAGAAAAAGATTTTCTGCTTCGTGAGACAAGTAATAATAATAGTTTTAAATTGACGTCGTTGTGCTACAAGATTCAGTCAAACGTTTCAATGAAATATTGGCTTATGACACCAAGAATGTAAGTATAATAATAAGTCAAATTTTCTATAAATTCCTTCTAAAAAGAAATCATATTTTTTTCCTATTAAACTATTGAATTCATTTCATACAATTTCACATTATAATTCCTGCTAAAATATTTATACTGCATCCAAATACTGCATTTCAAAGACAAACGCATTTTATTAGCCAATCAAATTCATTGAAGTCATTGCAAAGAATGTACAAAGTCTTGATGATTTTTAAATAAAAACTTTTTAAGTCAAAACATACAAACCTTATGTAGAAAACATTTTATTTACGTTATTACGTCACAAATTGGGTTTTCCAGAATATTTTATGAATTGGTGAAAAATTTTACGAATACAGATAAATTCAATATTTTGCTTGAAGTGACATGGTAATAAATTCATCTTTTTTAAAAGCATTGCCAATATATTGTTTTTTTATATTTTACATTTAGATCTGATATTGTATAATCTCATAATACGCCTGTATGAAGGAAAAAATCAACTTTTTAAATTCCTCTACTTTACGACCCATCTACGGGCAAGTCACAGTTCGTGCTTTACCAGCAGACAAAGAATAACTGCATGCATAATTTCTACAATCGATAAAAACATATACATTCCATTATATACAAGATACATATTATGAAATGTGTTTTGAAAATTTTAATATGGATACATTTTTATTTACTCATTTTTTTATGCGCAGTTGATTTTTTAGCTTGTTATGATAAAGTTTAATCAAGTAAATAATTATGTAATCCATAAATTAAAAGTAGTTTATATCAAATAATTACACGAGTCATTGATTAAGTCACAGTTTAATCAAGTAAATAATTATGTAATCCATAAATTAAAAGGAGTTTATATCAGATAATCACACGAGTCATTGATTATCTGATATAGACTACTTTTAATTTATGGATTACATAATTATTTACTTGATTAAACTGAAGTACTGTAGCTCCTAGTAGCTGCTATTATCTCTTATTATAAAATATTAGGGGACTGAAAAAAATATATTAACCCGGTCAGTTAATTATATGAAGGCAGACTATGTTATTTTACCTTTTTTATGGGTTGCGTTTGTCACTTTGTTCTTTTTTGTTTGGCAAACTAACAAAGTAAAACGAAGCAAAAAATCAAAGACATTTATGGGTTTGTTCTAATACTCAAAGAACCACAGAGACGCTCTTAAACGATTGTTACTCCTAAAATTAGTTTATAATATTCTGAAATTGTTAATGGAATCAAATCTTTTTCAAACGATCGAATAGATATATAGTAAAATAGGCTACTCATTCTCTTCAAGTTGGAATCATCATTGATTTATTGATAAGATTCATAATTTACCGACGGCACTCGATCAACGTCGTACGATATGTGCATGTATCTTATCTTGGTACAAAGCTGACCCGTTTTGTAGTGATTTGTAGCTGAATACAAGAACTGGGTGCTGTGTAGTGGGTGAATAATAATATTCCTATTCGAAGAGCAATGGCTTTCTTCCAAGCTTGATCCCTTAGACGAACTTTACAATAAAACAAAATCTGAAATGGTTCACATGGCAAACATGGCGTTATGATACAAAAGTGACTCGAAAAGAAATATGGGAGATTTTGCTGGACATTTTTTGTCATTCATTAACATGTCATATTTCTTTCGTTTTTGATCATTGAGACATACATTAACGAGTTAAAAAAAAATACCTCACGTTAAAAAAAATATGTCATTCACAATTTATATTGACCTTGGCAAAACAGTTAGAATGTTGAATAATATTTAAAACCTTTTGACAATTACCTTTTTTGCAAGCAGACAGATTTTTCAATTTCTCTTTCCCTTAATACTTTCATTATATACAATATTGATTTAAGCACTTTGAATTTCAAGTGACTTCGACATTATTCGATCTGATTGTTCATGGTGCAATACGTGTGTATTTTATATAAAAAAATACCTTTGAGAAACTTGTTGTTCAGGTATCGATACCATCTCTCTTTACGTGACAGCATTATTTTCCCGAAGCGAACGCCCGACCAAAACTAATTTTCCCCGGAGCCATGTTTTCCGAGTCGCTACAAGCGTCGGCATGCAACGCTACACGTTGTATTTCGACGCCCGTACCACCCGACGCCCAACGGGGCCACTGTGACGTCAATACAGGGTGACTGGTACATGATTTACCGACCCGGAGAGTTCACAGGAGGGGTCATTACACGGTTAGCAAAAATAACACATTCACTACAACAGAAAATTATTTAAGCAATGTTTTTGAATTAATTAATTATCTTAAATGTATATACTAAGATTATGTATATGTATACATAAATTTTATTAATGAAATCTGTACATCGGAATGGAATATTTTTCTTAGACTTAAGGCGAAACGATTCACGTTAGACACGGTCAGCTTACGAATTGATAAGAACAACACTTCTGGAAATGTTTAGATTTACTATTTTAGTTGTTAATAAAGTCTATCTGAGTTCGAAATTCATTGTGTTTTATAAAAAATGATTTTTATACAAACGTTCGACTTACCTCTTTTGAAGAAACAGTGGATAGAAGAATGGGACTTGAAAAATAATTTTAGTACAATAATTGCTCTTTCTACTTCGCGTTAGAATTGGATAGAAGATGGTTCATTGTTAGCTTAAGAGATATTTTTCTTTGACTTTAAGATATCATTCGACAGAAAAGTCACTGTGGATTATTTTCTCCATTATTTTTGGACGGACACACAAGAACATTTGTTTTCAATTTGACTACAATGCTAGAATAACTTATTGCAATCGAAAAAAAGCACTTAACAACTCAATACATCTTTATAACTTATTTATTTTTTACGATGCGACTTATTTATGCGAACTTTTTTATAAAAACTTTACAGTCACCGTGCAGTTTTCTTAAGTCACGCCGTACAGTTTTATACATGAAACATGAAAGCTAGTGCCGATTGGTATTTTTCGTGAAGCTTTTCAACAAAGATTTTCTTTTGTTCAACACATTTCAAACGTATAAACATATTTACACTTACTTTAGTTTATTAAGGTGATTGTATAAAGAAAAAATATTACCCATAACATATATCAAAGATTAAATAATTTTTCTTATTTCAAAATGTGTATTTGAAAATTTAAGTTATTAGTTTAAATATACCTGAATTATCGAAACCACAAAAAACATCAATCTCTTCGCCATTTTTATTTTATTATTTATGAAGTACTGTTTTTAATCTATTAATTATTCATTGTTATTAATGAATTCTACGCATACAAGATTAAAAAGTCCGATCATTTATAAAGATATTATTCACATTTAATTGTCCACGCTAAGGTGATTTAAAATCTCGAAATGTATATTTCCAGAATTGAAATAATTATATATTCTTGTTCAAGTCACGCATTTTAGGGCTATTAGCATTTACTTTTCGGTTAAGCATTTTAGGGACTTGTTAAAATCTTAAATTAATTTGCGATGGTAATACTACACTTACGCATTCAAAAAATCTAGGGTCGAAATTGATTGCCTTTTAATTTCAAAAGAATTTAAGATTATTCATGTGAATACTGACTTCAATTTCATTAAAACTTTAGAATTTAATGTTTTAGTACGCGTTTACAGAAATATATAACAAAAATAAACTATTATATACGAAATAAAATTGGGTAATAATACAATAGAAACGCAAAATATGACTTAGTGATGCAGAAAAAGTCCTTTATTTTTCTGTTTCTTGATTTTTTTCCTGACCGATCTATTCTAAATTACTAAGCGATCTATCTGCGACATTGTTTTATTCTTAAGCAAAAGAATAATTTTGTTTTTAAAGTATATTAAATCAAGAAGATTATTTATTTTTCTTATGCTACTAAATAAGTTACAACAGCATTTAAAAAAAATATCTTTGACTAAATTCGCGCACAAATATAGTGTGAGGGTACAATCAACTGTTTAACAAAAATGGCGTTTGTAACATAATCACCTATTGTACTTATATAGAACATTCGAATTGCTACGTTCCACGCAACATGTTTCAATTAGCAGGTACACGTTCTGTTTTTGGTGATTAGTCGTTATAGTTGCCTCCTCATTCTATATAAAACAAGCCAAAAAAATCCAATGACAGCGAACTCAGTGCTGGCATATGAAGAATGTATTCTTTTAATAAGTACGTGAATATAATAATGTATCGAAAGCTTTTTTGACAGCCTGTCATTATATATTTAATAAGCTGATTTTTCTCCACCAGTATATTGTCATCGTACTAGCAAAATTTGGGTAGTAACATAATAATATCTTTGAGTAAACAGCTCGAATATCGATATTGTATTGTATTTTTTCTGTTTTGGTGATTAGTTGTTATAGTCATTTCCCCCCTCCTTCTATATAAAACAAGCCAAAAATATCCAATGACAGCGAACTCAGTGCTGACATATTAAAATAACAAAGAATGTATTCTTTTACTAAGTACGTGAATATAATGATGTATTGAAAGCTTTTTTGACAGCCTGTCAATATACATTATATTTAATGAGCTGATTTGTCTCCACTAATATATTGTCATCGTACTAGCAAAGTTTGGGTAGTAACATAATATCTTTGAGTAAACAGCTCGAGTATCGATATAGTATGTTTAAAAGATAATTATAACAACAACATATACAAAGATATAACTATGACTTTCTGTTTCAGTAAGTAGGAACAATTTTATGCCTTAGTTATTTGTAAAATAAATGTTCTGTTTTTACCAAACTAGGTACAATAAATGCATATTGTCGTTAATTTTCTACAAACGAGTATCAGTACTTTTGTCAGTTTTGAGTTTTTTGACGTAATGAATTCATAATTTCAATATGCACATATTCCTTTAACTCAATAACTCAAAAAATATATTGAATGCTTTATTTAATATAAAACAATAACGTTGGTAAATTATATGGCCATGTGTTGTGGTCAGCATGAAGAAGAAGGTAAAATGGATGGTATCGTTATTACTTTTTTAACTATCAACTTCTTCAAAGATATTGAGGACAGAACCATTATAGTGGTGTTTTATAGCGATAGTTGTAGAATAAAATACATGTATGCGTTTGTGGAAAACTTGTACATTTTGAAATACTAGTTTGTAGAAAATCACCGAGATATACTCAGTTACTTCAGAAAAATAATTGATATCTAAGAATCTCATTGAGTACTTCCAACATCATTCTGCCAAATTCTGCTGAAATAATGATGATATATATTACATATTTACCAACCTAGAATAAAAACAAGCTATTCGAAATAGAAACTGACTTGTAATGATGGGTCAATCTTTTTTCATTTTTTAAGTATTTGGCGATTTCTTTCTATAACTTCACAAGTTAGATTCTTTCATACGACATATATAAAAAAAATGTTTTTAAAGATAGGCATTTAGTTTTAAAATTATCAATATTACAAAAAAAAACATCGGTCACTTTATTAAATTAAACGCACTAGTGGTCACTGAATGGATCGTGGTGTAATGCGTATTTGCCGTCTCCTCTGTAAGAAGTTGTTTCGTTGAATTAAATTTCAATGACATCGTTGGACTGTAAGAAAACTCTATTGTCAACAAAGGTATAATGGTAGGCGTAGGAATTATAAGGTTTACCGCTCGTGCTTTGACGTGTTGTACGAAAAAGATATCGTCAGCAAATTCAAATATCCTGAACTTTAATATTATTTGTACTCAATGCTTAATTACAAAAAAGACTTACATTTTTCAATAGAGATGTATTTGTTAACTAGTTCATCACATTAAAATTATTATTATGATTCATACATGGTTGCAAGTCTCTCGATACAAATCATTATTCCTTGAACAAGCGCAACTAATAAACCACGCAGAGAATCGTACTACATACACTACATAGAGAATCACGCGATTGTTTCATTCCATTCGGTGGCTCTCAAACATACACACATAAGTACTACATAAGCTTAATGTAGAATAACAAAAACAATGTATCGTATTTTAAAAAACGTTTACTCCTTGAACTATTACAATATTACAATGCACATTGAATGAATGATTTAAAATCGTGTCAAACATTAAAAAAACAACTTTCTTACGAGAAAAATGTATAGTTAAAATAACGGGAATGAGGCAAAATTGGAGGTTGTAATACAAGTATAACCAAACCCAGGATCCTAGTATTCGTAGTGTTTTTTTAATACTATAATAACGTAACGGTGCTTGATGGGAAATTATCTTTAGATTAGAACTATTTTCATAATGTACGTTTCCATTATTTCCAATAGTTTTAAACTATAATAACGGTTTTAAAATGCAATAATATCGGCATTTTGGTACCAAAATCTAATTTTGAATGTATAGTAACCGTCATACATTTTTATATTATTTTTCGCGAAATATTTTAAATCTGGTAAAAGTTGTATCAAAATTTACAGGCTCCAACATCGATAAGCCTTTCAAGGATGTACTATTATTTTTAAAATCGTAACCTATTGATGAAAATCACTTGTTTATATTTGTGATATATTTTTTATTGACCGTACTTTGTATGAAATATCAAAATACAGATTTTTATTTACTCGCTCGGTATTTCGATTGCAATTTGCCGTATTTTTTGGTTTATTTAAAATCTTTTTGAAATTATATACCGAATTGCTGGTTTCGATATAATTGGTTAGTTTTTCGATGTCGCTGCGTGCTGCTTTTTTTTGGGATTGTATGGGTGGGAAGAAATTTAGACATCACATTTAAATTTATAAAACTGTCCGTTTGAGATACAAGCTTATGAAAACTTTTCATTTTGTTGTCACGCGAATAGAACACCTGCCCTTAGTTTTAGAATCTATTATTTTCATATGAAGTATGGCTCACGGTACATCATGTGGGAATGAATTGCGTGATGTGAAGTGAGTTCGGTTTGAACGCTTGTAAAAAGGTGGCCGGTAATTTTGACCACGGTTGATTCACGTGACTCAGTAGATTTACTTACCAATAAAAGGCCAAGTAATGTAGGTTAATTAATAACGCTGATGGATTTTTATACTTGAAAAGGTTTACATTGTTAATGGATCCGTTTTTCCATCAATTTTTATGTCGTTTCATGTTTATAGCGATAGTTTGAAACACTTATTTTAATAAACATGCTTTACTACCGGTAAATTCGCTCAAGTATTTTATTTTGACGTGTTTGAAAACTGAAAAGAATAATCAATACATTTTATTCTTCAGATAATTTGAATCAATCATATTCAAATTTAGAATAAGCTATTATTGTTATTCTAAATTTTATATTTTGAAAACAGAGCACAATAAAGTCAATATAAATTTATGCACTTGAAAACAATTTATAAGAAAATGTACGGGTTAGGAAAATACTTAAAGTAAAACACAAGAAAAAATGAGAATCCAAATCAATTTAAAATCTGTAAAATAATATTTCAATAAACTATAACAACAATAAATTTTCATTGCGTTTTAAATGTACTAACAATAAAAATCAATTAGTATTGAATTATGAATTTTTCGTAGTCCAACGAAACGAAAACAAAAATATCTTTAATAATAGGTGCCTCAACCAAAATGTTCACATCTTGATCTTGCTGTCACGGAATAATCTTCTTTTAATCCATCTGTGTACGATAATCGATAAACATATTTCTTTTGAATATTTTTGACACAAAAATACATATGTCAATGCTCAAAATTTAAAATATTGACTTATAAAAAAGTATCATGCTCTTACGTATTTTAGAAGAAAAAACGTGTACATTTCTTTAAAATTTTGCTTATTAGTAAAGTTTTTATCTCTAAGCTTTGGATTCACAAAAAGATTTAATAAAACTTGTGCAATTTCATTCGAATAAAATAAAGTTTGGACGAAAAAAATATCGAAGTAATTATTTAACAGTGTCCCTTGTTATATTTTATATGTTAATTAATAGGTTCATATGCTTATGTGTAATTATAAGGTCATTTTTTCTTTCTTATACTCAGCACTGTTTTTTTTCTGAATATGATAGTAACCATTTAAAATTCAGGAGGATAAAAATACATATTTTTTATCATACGGTGAAAATAAATAAATATGGTGCAGTGACTACGGAGGCAAAAAAACAAGATCGAAATCGAAGGAAAATTAGCCATCTTTACATGATACTCGTCTAGACCAGTGCTTTCAAACCTTTTTTATGCCACGGACCCCTAAATCTAAAAACAATAATCTGTGAATCCCCGAATTTTTTTTATTTCAGATGTTCATATATGTATTATCACAAAGAATTTTGAAAGAATGAAAATTCTCGCGTACCCCAGGTTGGGAAGCACTGGTCTAGGCCATAGTTTCTCAACCTTTTCGAGGCCGTGGCCTCTTTTGAATCTCATATTAGTTTTTCGAGACTCGAGGACACAATTATTTCTGTATTGATGTCTGGAAAAATAAAAGATTCCAAACATATTTTCAATTCCAAAATGAAAACACGACACCTTTTTTTCCCGTGAGGGTTTCTCAACGGGGGGGCAAAGCCTTTTCCAATGGGGGCACAGAAATTTATTTTTGTTTTGGGGAGCCACAGCACAGTTCAGAAGGGCCACGGGTAAATTTTCCGAAAACCATAAATTTCTGCGATTTTGGATTCGAAATTCTCGGAAGAGCTAAAAAAATAAAAAATATCCCACGCTGGTAAATTTGGGAAATCTGCAAATTCGTGGGTTTTTATAATTCGATTTTTTATAGGAAGACAAAACAATGGTATGGGGGCCACAGAAAAATAAAGACACTCCAAAGGGGCCGAGGGCCCAAAAGGTTTTAGAAAAACTTATCTTGACTCTAGACCCCTCATATGCGTATTATGCATACCATTTTTGATATAATACAAAATAGCCAACTTTTTTTATAGTTTGGTCTCTGTTTTCCGAGCCTTTAAATAAACAATCTGACATATAGACTAAGCAAGCTTCAAACTATAGCCACTGCGCTTAAATTGAAATAAAATACTGTTCTGTCAAATTCAGTTAAACTCGTGTTTTTTCATTAAAAAGAAACTATTATTAATACGACCAGAGACTACGCTAAACCATACTTTCATTTCTGCGACCGTTGAGAAGCATTGGTAAGTTTTGGTCTAAAGATCCAGTAGAAATACATCAATCTTATTAAAAAGTTCACACCGTCAGAATGTCAGAACTATCGTGTTTTCTTCATTCACAGTTACCATATTTTCACTATCATCAAGTTTGTGTATTATATTTAATGCATTATTAAATATTAATATTCTGTTTGCGAATTTAATTACATAAATATACAACACAGTTTCGTACGTTTCAACTAGTCTGTCTAAAATAGATTTGAAATTTACGTTTACATTCACTTCAAGTCTAGTTGTATCGTGGCCTGGTGTTGTTTTGAGTTGCCTGAATGATCGTCATTGACTATTGAACTTCGTGGAGCGTCGGTGGATAATCTATTTTCATTCACGGCTCTAATTTGATACTGAGTAAATAATAATGGAATTGCATTACCCAGTTTCCCTTTCACACATCTCATACCAATGATGAAGGTTTATATTATAGTACGTTTATAGAATGTTGCAATGATAGTAATGTGGAATCATATGTTGATTCAATGACATTTCATTCATAATTTCCTAAAATAGTTGACGCTTTACGAACCACAATATTTCAAGGTTTTATTCCTGTCTTTGACATTATAAAATATGAATTAGTGAAGAATCTCCATAGAATAAGCCATTCAAAACAAAAATGATTATTTTCTATATGCAATTCTAATTAGTTTTATTTCCTTTACTTTCAATTTTATGTTTAATGACATGCTTTAAAATTAAACACACAAATCTACAACATATTAAATATGAGGGGGATATTTCACTTTTTTCACTACTTGGCTAAAATAAGTTATGAATTCCAAATTTTGAAGAAGAAACGTTTGATCAAGTATTTTAATTACAAATGGTTGCCATTTAAAAATTGCAAAAAAAAATATTTAGCATCAACACAATAAAGCTCACATTTTCAATGGATTCGGTGGTAACTATGTAGAAGTTCATTTTTAATACAAAATTAAATTTGATATGTATGTTATTTCACTTCGTGTGGTACAAATTGTGACAAGTGTTTCGCTTATTTATGTAGCATCATCAAACAAACAAAAATATCGTAAAGCACATTGTATAACATCATAATTTAGAATATGTTCTGAGAGTGAAATCTTTCATTTTACCTGTCAAGCTGCTTTTGTAGGGTAAACAGGTAAAAACTTTAATGTTAGAATTAAAAAACACTTGTGAAATAACTAAAGTTTTTTCATGAAAAAAATACTTCTATATTTAGTTTTATCGACTTAAAACTTAAAACAATTGACACTTTCTTTTAGAGAGAATCGTTAACCAATAACTTGAATGCTCAGTTGTGAAAGAGTCAAAAACGTTTACTACCGTAATTTCAAGTATGAAAAAATATGAAGATCTACTAAATGTGTTTCCTGACAACAACAACAACAACAAAAAAAACAAAAAATTGTAATTGTACTCTTAATATGCATTATTTGTCGAACATGCAAGCAACGAAACAAGTCAAAATATCCAGTTTAACGTATAAATAAAAAAAAACAATAAATAAATATTCGTTTTGGTCAACTACATTATAGTTCTTACAATGAAAACTACCTTGAACTCATTTACGGTTTAAGGTAACACACCGTTAATCGCTTTGTAATCATAACGCACAAATTTCTAGCTAAGATTCGATAATGCGATAAAAAAAAAACCCGTGCCTACAAAATAAAGCAACAAGGCGACCCTCTGACTGGGTAAGTCGTCAGTTTTCCGTAAAAACTGTATGTTTTCTCTTTTGTTTGGCTCTTGTTCGTAAACCTTGAATATGAGTTATTATGTACTTCATGAATACTATAATTAAAAAGGATTTCTTATTTTAAACTGTTAACAGAGATTGTACATAAAGATTTATCTTAATTTCATTTACAAATCCGTTTACATTCAAGACACGAAAAAAATATTTTTTTATTCAACGCTGTTTAAGATTCACACATAAACATGAATTTCAATTTATTATTTGTATTGGTACATATGAATAACATAAACAATTTATAATATATACAGTATTTCGTTTACTTACGCGGTTGAGAATTTAAAAAAGTCAATTACGTTCGTTGGTTACATGTATTGATTCATATAGATTTTTGCAAGGCTTCTAGCAAAGAAATAGAATTCAGTGTAGAATTGGCTTAGACTACGTCAACATTACATAGTTTTCAGATAAAATACTTAAATTTTATGTTTGAGACTTGCAATTTCATATCATATACAATAATAGTTAGTTATTTTTATGTTTTTCTTTTATAATGTGACCCAACTCGATTTAGATACTTTAATTTTGAACATGATTTAAACATGTTTTGTCACGATATGATAAGTGTGAATAAAATATACACATTAAACATATGTCTATAATTAATTACTTCTCAACTTACGTAGTTTTGGAGTTATTATTACCCTTCTTAACCTCTGTAACCGCGTGTATAACCCACCGTACAAGTTTAATAGGATTACTCATGACACTTAAATTATATTCGTTGTTTCACTCGCTGTAGATCAAATATCACTCTCACATAAGAAATTGAAAATGGATAAAAAAGGTTTACAAATAAATAAAAGTTTTTTTTTTTTTTAAAAAAGGGCCATTTTGCTGATTAACATATGTACGTTAAAATAATCTAAATTAGTACGCAGAAGAGGTTTTATTAACATGTTCCCTTAATGTTCAATATACGATAAAAATATATATTATTTTTGTTCAATTCATATCATGTAAGAGTAATTTATTAGCGACGACCGACAAAATGTTAGCTATCAGCGTGTTATCGGTGTCATTTTAAGTGTATTGAAAACAATACATGAATAATGAATATATAAGAGAATATGCGTTATTAAATATAATTGAATCTAGTATATTTACAGTAAATAGTCACATTGCGTTTTCTAAATACCAAGTCGAAAACATCTTAAAATGTATTACCTTGGAGCAGTGGTCGGCAAACTTACTAGCCAAAGAGCCAAATATGAACATTACAACAATTTAAAAAAAAATTGGGAGCCAAATCTGCTTGTTTAGTAAACTTTTATTATTACAAGTAGTCAGTGCCGGCGTGAGGTTATTTGGCGCCCTAGGCAAAGGTTATTGGTGCGCCCCTTTTTTTACAAATCGTTCAATTTTTTTTCGAAATAATGAAAAAAACAATTCGGGATCATTAGATTTTTTTTTTTTTATATATATATCCATGTCCGCTCCCAATGTGGAGCATATGGTCTTCTAATGGAAGTATCTCAACATAACACGAACAGTTTGTTACTCAGTCGCTCAACCTCTCTTTTTCGAATCATATAGAATACGATACATAATTACAACGAACAATTAATACAAACGTCAAAATAAAATAAAATGTACTGTTATTTATAATCATTAAATTAAGTACATAAAAATAATTTGAATACTCTATTTATGCGCCCCCTCATGGTTTGCGCCCTAGGCGGTTGCCTATTTCGCCTGTATGGTGGCGCCGGCCCTGCAAGTAGTACAGTTAATAAAACTAAATTTGAAACAATGTGCTTGCATCGCCTTGGAAAATTTGAGTAAGTCAGGTTTGTAAGTTGTTGTTTTTAATTTTGGGCATGATTCCAAATTCTCATCAATAAGACGACTTCTCAGTTTACTCTTGATAATGTTCATGCTTGAAAAAGATTGTTCGCATATATATGTAGAACCAAAAAGGGAAAGAACAGCAAACGCGAGCTTTTTCAGCTGATCGTAAGAGTCAGGAATCCTATTCCAAGTGTTGAAAATGATCATGTCTTCCTTCTCCAGGTCATTCAAAGCAGACCACTTGTGTTGTGAACTAAGATCACATTTTTTCTTCTCCAATATTTCCAATTCAACACAAAGGTGTTCGAATTTGGAGCGCCATATCTCTTTGTTTTTTAAATTCAGCAATTGTATTTCAAAGTTACTAATGTCAATTTCAAAAGGAGAAAAATTCAACTCGGTTATCGTAGTATTAAGAGGATTTTTGACAAATGCTAAGTTGCTCTGCTGTTTTTAAATTCCTGAAATCTACTAAGAAATGCTTTTCTCGTATTTAAAATTATTGTTTTAAAATGGTGTTTATCAATAGAGGAATTATTTTCTTGGCGATTTTTCAGCAGGCTCGGAAAGTGAAACAATGTTTCCCTTTCAAAATCCTGAGCAAAAATGGATAATTTGTTTTCGAATGTTATTACTTCTTCTAACATCGAAAAAATTAAGTCTCCTTTCCCTTGTAGTTTACGATTAAGCTGATTTAGATGAGACGTAACGTCTACCATGAAATAAAAGTTTTGGATTCACTGATCGTCGGTTAGTTCTGGATAGTGAACGCCCTTCTCTTACTTTAAGGCTTAGAGTATAAATCTTGTAACATCAATATGGAGCACAAAATATTTCAATCAAAAATATAATATCCAATTTTTCTGTCACAAAAACCAATTTCTATTTCACAATAACATTTAAAGCCACAAAAATGTTCTCTAACTATTTTTAAATACAGTAACAATTATGGGTCTATTCACAAATATTAAATCTGTAAAAATATTTTACTGTCTCAAAACTAACTAACAAGTTTATGTATCGCAGTGTAGCTTTATCACGTCAGCTTATATGTATATTTCAACATTTTTTAAAAAATATATGTACTCCTAATTTAGTAACACACGCAAACTGAAACGAAACCAATTAAAGAGTCTTGTTTAAGATCTTGCATAAAATTAATTTCTTTCTTACTCAGTTATTGTTTTACTACGTTGCAATTTTGATAAGATACAACCATTAATTAAATTCTACGCAGTTTAAATATTAGTATAAGTAAATCGACTATGAGACATTATATAGTACGAAAATTCGTTCAATATACCTGGATTAATTTGACATTATTTCAAAACCATTCATAGTATAATATTTATGATTTATTTGACAAAGATAATTTCCGTAAGTGCTTTAAAGTGTTTTTTTAAATCCATTAACTAATTGCATTATCATTATTTAAATATATCATTGACAATATTATTTCTCCGCAACCGTTGTAAATAAAATATTTGTTTTTTTTTTTCAAAGTAAAACACAGCACATTATTGTCAAGTGTTGACCTAGTATTAATAATAATACTTATAAAAGAAAAATATTTTTCAAAATAAACACACTACCAGTAAATAGTCGAGGTAGGCATAAATAATGTTACAACTCTGAATGGCCGTGGCAAATGTTACAGGCTCTGAAATTAGTTTACACATAAAAAAATATCGGTCGTATAAATAAATAATAATAATATAAATAACCCATTTAAAGATTGAAATAAAGGTGTTCATTTAACACAAATCTTGATATAAATTCCTAAAAAAATACAATACTGAATTACTTAAAATTGCTTTATAATTTCACAAATTCCAAGAATTGATGTATTTACAATATGTTCCATTGATAATATAATGAAAATGAAAAGTAAAATTTTGGAAGATCTGCAGTTAGTTATGTTATAAAATGATGAAGTCTTTCAGCAGGTATTCAATAAAAGTGTATTCCGAAGCGTGACAAAGTAAATCGTGTTTCATTTGTTTTCCTGAAATTAGATTAGCTCGTTTTTTTTTGACATCCTGAACACTTTAGGTGCTTTATTTTTTTTAATAGATACACCCACATTCGTTTGTTTGAATAATAATTGTTATAATATTCGTTACTTTTTATAAATGTACACCGCAGTGAATTTAAGTCATAATGTATTGTAGTAATAATTACTTCAATCACTCAAGTAAATTCTACAAACACTTCTCGTTTTATAAGTAACTTCAGTTGCATATAATATGTAATTACAGCACTGCGCACTTTGCAAACACTTAAAACTGAAGCGTACACAAGCTTTTACCTCTTCAGATAATACAGAAGTGATACAGACCAATATTTAAAATATATATTTGCTACTTTACTACATGTCATAAACATTTATTTATGCATTTAGATCGTTTTAAACGTAAATCTTAATTAAGTTCCCAACAAATATTGTGACTTAATAAATGTAATATTACATGAGCGTATTAACACGTAATAAATAAATTACTATTATTTTAATTTAGGTATGAAGACATAAGTAGTAATAGATGGCGAATGCGGTTAATCTAAATTACGTACTTGCCAACCTAATTGTTTGAACGTTATGATTTAAAATAATATTTTTGTTAATTCATTAAAAATAAAAACAAAAGCTTGTATTCCGAAACAATGTATTGAATATAACCTTGTTGGTATTGTCCACTTTATCTTTTTTAGACAAAAAAATCATCATTTTCACATTTTGTTGTATCATATTATTATAATATTATATCATTGTATATTTAAAATATTATGATAATCAATTTATAAAAAAACAGATCTTTAAATGCATACTGATTTATTTCGAGAATATAACCAGAATTGAAAAAAATCAGATTGTTAGGCGTTGAATATAAACATTTGTTTCTTATCCCTGGAATGTGTGCTGAGTGGTGAAACGCAAACAGTTAGTACAGGCACACAGATTCCACGTTGGAGAACACTCTTTACATCAAGTTTGAAATCATCGTGTCCTACCTGCATGTTGGCTTTTCCGGGGTGTTTACGCCCCCGGTGGAGTTGGCTGACGTCTGAAGCGCAGACTACTTAAGGCTGTGAGAGGCTCTCGTTCATAAGCGGCGATTCGAATCGCGTTCGTGGCGACAACATTCTAATTGTCACCCTTCGACGCTCTTCTGCGAATAAGGGTGCCACAAGAGCCTAACACTTTAGAGTGTCATCGAATTTTAATTTATTTTCATTGGACCAATATATATCTACACCGAAAGATTTATTCTTCTTCATTCGAATCATTTTTAAGGTTTTTGCGTTATTAACATTTTCTACATTTACTCTTAGATAAATTTAAAAAAAAAATAAGAACGGGTACTTTATTCTTGTTCAACAATCACAACACAATGAAAAATAATAATTAAATATATGTGCTCTTACTTCGCGCGAAGCTTTAATATATTAATTTTATAATTTATTTCAATGGATAAATCATGGCATATATCGACAGGCCTGCAATATTTAAATTGTAAATTATATAATTTTTGGAATAATGTTTAAGTTTGCTAACAATCATTTTTCGTAGTAACAGAAATAGACCTCGGGGCGTATATCGACAGCCCTGCAGTATTTAAGTTGTAAATTATTTAATTTTTAGAATAATGTTTAAGTTTGCTAACAATTATTTTTCAAAGTAGAAGATTTTAAAATAAAAGTCGAAATATAGTTCTATAAAATATTCATACCGTCATTAGAATATTCCTAATGCATCTATGAAATTAAAAAGATTTTCAAGGCCGGATGCAAAATATAACCATACCTTCCAATAATCGAATCAACGACACTGAACAAAATCTGTGAAATCAGCTCCCTGCCTTATAATTATAGCTTCAAAAAATCAAATCAGTATATTTGATCATTTAAAAAACTTCGTAGCGATGCAAACTTTCAAATAAAGTTCTCTTAATATTATTACGATGCTTCAGTTCTATTCCAGGAAATTTGAATTTTTAATATAAAAAGACATCCATTCCAATTGGACGAACGAAATGTGCGATTCAAAATGAAACGTTAGCATTGGTCAAAAAATGTACTGTTCAATATAAACCGCTATCATTGGGCGAAGTGGACATCAGGACATATTTGTGAGTGATTATTTTATCGGCTATTAATGTTAAGATTCTGGCCAGAAAAATACGAGCCTTTAAAAATTCATTTTACAATTTTATTCAATTTACTTCACAATAATCGTGATTGATAAATATTTTTTTAATATTTCCGTACTCATATTCGAGTCTGCAAGCTCATCAGCAGAAAAAGAATGAACGAAAACTTTCGACTGAAACAGCATCTTTAATTCAGGTATCTTTTACAAAAAATCGGGTGCTATGGCGCAGCGGTTACCGTTATGAGCATCCGTGCCGGATTTCACAGGTTCGAGTCCCAGTACGAACAGATCGACTTATCGATTTCTGTTTAAAGACATGGGTGTTTAAGATATCTAAAAAATCCCTCCCACTCTTTTCGATCCTTCAATAACAGGACATAGCGAGAGGGATAAGTTAACCAATAGTGCTGTCTTAGCCTTATCTTATCTTTTTATCCCTACTACTTTCTTTGAAAAAAATAGGTTGAGCGACTGAGTTACAAAAAGTTCTTGTAGAAAAACTTCTGTTGAGATACCTCCATTAGGAGGCAATATGCTTCACATTGGGAGCGGATATGGATAAAAAAAGTCGCCTAAACCTATTTTTTATATTTACTGCAATATTTTTACAAGTAAATTGTAGAATAAAACTGAAAAAGTTTCATTTTTTCATGTGAAATTATTTAAAATATATATATTATATATAATGATTGCTTTTACCAATTATTTTTAATGAATACTTCGTCGTTGGAACTAATATTTTAAGTATGTAGTACGATGTAACAAAATCAATTTTCCCGGTAGAGAGTTTATATATTATCTCGCTTTCATTGAAATATTTGAATAATAAGTAGAATCAATTATGTAAAAGTCAAAACGTATTTGCCATTTTTCCAAAAATAATGTTATGTTATAATACGCAAATAATAAATTGAAAACTTGATTTGGCTTCTTGATAATCATTTTTTTATATTTTTTCTCGGTAAATTTATAAACAGCATATTCAATTGATTATGAGAACCTTATCTTTTATGTATTTTACAAATATCCGTAAGAGAAAAAAATATATTTATTTAAATCAAAACTTTACAAAAATTTCTCCAAGAATATATTCACGTACTTTCGTAATTTCTCAATTGAGATATATAAAATTATTTTTGCTGTGGATCATATACATTTTTCAAAACAAAGACATTCGCTGTAACAATAAGTTCTTTCCATTTTTTTATAGCAATGGCCTTGTCCATTCCGCAGACTGGAAAAATCTCGGTCTGCATAAAAAGAAAACTCAAGGAATCCCCTATCTGAGGATTCTCGATTCATTTTCTCGTATTCAAGTGGCAGCTCTTGAACAAGACAGGGAAAGCAAAATAAAAATAATTCTCTCGGTAATCTAGATTTTCTTTGTGTTTTATGAGACACGTGAAAAAAGACAACACAAAATAACTTTACACTTGAAACAATTTAAATATTTTTAATTAAATTGAAAGTACAGTGAGTGCTCGCTCATTCATTAAATATTTTTTGTGTTCATTATAAAATACATTGAAGGCAAACAACTTACATCAGTTTTTTTTTGTTTTCACATCCTAAAACGACTGCTACTCTCAAACATAATAAATAGAATATTGTTGTGATATATGAATATAGAATTGTGTTTTTAAGACTGACAAGATTTTATTACCTATCATATAATTATATTGTTTTATATAATACTAATTAGTGTTATTTTACCTATTTTCAGGACTGGTGGGGGTGGCATGTTTGGTGACGTCAACATTTCCGCCATTTTGGATTCTTTTAGCGTCAGCTATGACAAAAGAGTAAGACCAAATTACGGAGGTGAGTTTCATATTTGTTTATTTGTATTATTTAATTGCCGTGTCCAGCTGAAGGATCGTTTTTTAAATACCATGTATTCTATTGTTTTGTTTTTTAGTTGTAAAATAATTGAAATCCTCAATAATTTTTGTATTGTATGAAGCTAAAGATGTGTGTATAAAAAAATCATAACACAACGTTAAATGATCCATCAGCTTTTTTATTCGTTGTCAATGTCTAAAAATAGGCGGTTGATTCCTAACGAGTTGAAATATAAAGGATTTTGACGAAAGCGCCACGACTTTGATTTTTTGTGTGGATAACATGAAATAATATGAGCTCCGCAATCTGGTGATTGTGGGGAGTAACTTCCGTGTTTTTATAAGTTCGACCGGGCCGAACGAGCAAATGAAGCGGACGAACGAAGTAGGCGAGCAGGCCCCAAATCGAGCGGCTGGCCGCAAAGCTCGAAAAACGGATTTCCCGGTCGTTTTATAGAAGCCGACCCTGCGCTGTCTCTCGGATCGATTGTTTGACGTCGGGTTGCTTAGCGACCGCCCAGCTTCCAGGTCAGACACTCTCTCTTTTATCCGTCGAGTCATTTACTTCCCACGTAGGAGCGCCTCTCTCGCTCGCGCGTTGCCTCTCCGGCCCAGAACAAGAGGCTTACTACGAATGTTTTCGTTTATCGCTCGAATTATCTTTACTGGGCGGTATGAAATTTACCGACGAAAACCGAGAGCAACCGATCGCACCTGTTTCGTATCGCGCTTTCCCGAGCCCGCGGCGCTGCCTTCCCGTGAGATTTATAGCGTCAGCGTCCGATTCATTTGCCCGTCCGCACACCTCTAGGATACCTCCTGCTGGTCTACGATACATCTATCAGCATTACATGAGGTGATTTACTCCCAACTATAAGATCCCAGATCCCGGATCGCAACACGTAGACCATTAAACATCGCTGTATTGATCTATTTAATATAAAAATATTCTTCCACTTATTTCAACGAAGATAACAGTCTACCCAATGAAGAAAGTAATCTTACATTATTTATATTATAAATTAATATTAAAAAAAACTCTGTTTTAATATCGACTGTGGAAAGGAAAAAGGACGCAACCCACACATCAAATTTTACAGGAAGCGCTAAGAACGTGTTTTAATGATTTGTGACATATGCAAATTATGAATTATACACAATGTTGAAGAGCACGGAGACTTCTAAACTGGTGTTTAGTTGACATAATCTAATATTAATTAAATAAGTTGTCTATAAAAAATCTTTATTTCAGTATTTTTTCTTGGTTTTAATTTTTTACAATGTCATCTTTTTCAAACTTAAAAGCTAAATTCAGATAATAATTTGGCATTTGAAGCTTACATCCTTTTGATAAATGTGTATCAAGTTTGATACATAGTGATTATCGAAAAAAAATTGTTTTGAGAAACTGTGGGTTACGTCCTTTTTCCTTTCCACGGTTGATATTATGCTATATGTATAAAATATCCAAAATGATATCAATTTATTCGTGTTTACAAACAAAATAGGACTGGGGAAACATATTTTTTCGTGCTTATCTTGAATACATAGATAACATAGTCAAAATAATGTTTACATACGAGCATACTTAAAAGAAACCATCAATATTGATTTCGACAGTAGGCGAATATACGGTTTTGTTACGAAATACATTTCCCTTGTGCACGAACTACTGATGCTAGGGGAGGGGTATGCGGTTTCCAAATAAAAACCCCCATCAACGGGAATACACTCACAAGTTGTGTTTCGGGTATCCCTCGACTCATTTTTATCCAGAACTTTATTGCTTTCGTTGTATTAAATTAAATGGTGCTGGCGAAATGCTTTTATGGGTATTCAATATCGTCCTAAAATGAAGTGTGTACGACTTGCTATAGACCTTTTTATCTCTCACACGTTTGCGGAAAATTACAACAGCGTTAAATTATTTCAAGATTTTATTTGCAACAACTTTAAAAAAATATCAATCAACCAGTAACTGGCCAATTTTATTTTACTTAAATTCAATTATGATTACCTACCTATTCATAAAAAAATATTATTCATAAAAATAGCTACAAAATGTTTAAAGATAAATTTAATTCAATATGACATCAACATTTTAAATGACAAGATAACCAGAAGGTGACTTATCATTAAAATATTATGGAATAGCATATCTTTATATCACGTTTAAACTAGATATTCCATTCATATTATTTTAAATTTTTATTTTATTTATTACACGAAAAAAGGTTATAGGTCGCCGTACGCATAAACTGCCAGGAAGAAAAGTCAAAGTTCATGTATATAAAATCACAATAAGAGAATCCAAATTGAATACGGAATTAAAGAAAACGTCTCAGTTATAAAAAAAACAATATCCATTCGACATGTACATATAGAGTTGCGATATCAATACTTCAGCTTTTATTCTGATAAAAAAACAATAAACATCAAACTGATGTTTGTTTGGATTCTATTATTGAGTATAAAGAGCTTCCGAACAAATAAATATACAATGAAAATCTTGCTAAAAACGTATACTAAATATATATTCAAAGTACTCTATTGTTAATCAATGTAAAATAATTGAAACATTTGAGGAAAAACAAACATTTTTAGGCTTTCTATGACATGTTTCAGAGTATTATGTTACGTTAATTCTTTCAACTGTTATTTTAAATAGAACATATCTTTCAATAAGACAGTTTATTAACATACATAACTATGTATATGATAAAAATTCATGCCATGTTTTTTAAAGACACATTGAGTAAATTTTATTTTCCAATAAGGTCTTTTTTATCATTCGTTTTTCGATATTGTATGTCGATGTTTGTACAAATTCATTTTATTTTAAGATATCGGATTATCGAATATTTAGTATACACATACAAGCAAATTTGTCATTTATATTAAATTGGTAAAAGGGAACCTAGCAGGACATAAGGTGTGGTGTAAAATTTCAGGTCCACCGGTGGAGGTGGGGGTAACCATGTACGTGTTGTCCATCAGCTCGCTCTCTGAAGTCAAAATGGTACTACTTCTCTACACTCAGTGCAACATTTAAAAATCCTATGTTACCCGCTTCTTTACCCGAATTCTTTTGTTTTCTTTTTGTAATTAATTGATTACTATTATTGTACGTTTATTAATTTGTTTTTTTTTTTTATAATAAAACACTACTATCACAATCATCAGTTGTTTCACCTCTTCCAGGGAAAAACAACGACCTCTTATTACTCATACATAAAACATTTATTGAATTTATCCATTAACACACAACTACAGAACATATTTATAATAATTAAAACATCAATTCATACACATTTATCTAAAATTTATTAATAATGGTATAATTTTTGTTTGTATTAGTTTCCTATCAAATACAATACACACTAGATTGAAAGAAAGTGATTATCCTTTTCCATCGCCAATCATTCAGTAGTACTTTGAAAGTATTTTGAAATGTATCTATCACATCTAACTGTTCCAAATTTTGTTAAATGAATTGTCATTTTTTATCATCAGTATTTTTGAATGCCAAGGTATTATGTTTGACAAACTGTATGACGAATTGGGAAAGTACAACGTTCAAATCTTGTTCAAGTAATTAAATTTATTATAATGTAAAAAAATATGTATATCGCTGCACAAGAGATCTCCTATGTTTGATATACACAAACGCATACCAAATGACGACTAGTAAAAAAAAACATTTTTCTTGACTCTAGATAAAGAACAAAAAAAAAACACAGATTCCAGTTTTTCTCTTTTATTACCTTCACAGAAATAGTTATTTAAAACGGTTTCAATTATGTAATTTATTTGGTTGCGTGTAATTATATTGGGTTATTTTGAACTATGCTTTGAACTAGTATGAAATTAATGATTCTCATGTTCACCGTCAGGGGAATATTATATGTGTCATTTTTGATTCGTTGGCTGGTATTGAATTCGTAGTACTTTCTCTTTTCGGCCATATGATTGACTGACGATTGGGAGGGCACATGCGCAGTGCGAAGTCGTGGTGATGGGCGGCAGCGAGCCACGTCGGCGACAAACGCCTTACAAGCTCGAGCGTAGTGTTTGCATGTGCCTGTTTACATGGATGGTAGCGTGACTACAAACTCTGTTATCATATTACATATATCTGTAAACGCTATACCCTCCTTGGCGAACTGTTCACGTGTCTGCAATAATTGATAGAAAACGACAGATAATCGTCCCCACATAAAATTGATTACAACAACATTGAATTTATAAAATTGTTATCCAATCTACTTTCAGTATTTATCCTTTTGTTGATAAATGTCGTATTGTTTTGTTTATTGGAATTATTTTTTGTTGCATTTTAACCAGCCCACTCCGTATCTGTACGGGTGATCATCGCCCTCCCAGCCTAATCACTCCATTCTTGACAGATCATATCGTCCGTGTTCGATTTCAGGGTGTATCAGTGCAGGCGATGGGCAACGTTTGCGCCACTGCTTTGATTTGGTTTTCATTCGTTGGAATGATCTCAGAGTGCGACAGCAATCTGTCGAACTCGTCGATGCTCATCAAAAATATTCTTTGTGTTCAAAGAGACGATTATACATTACAGGTCCTCCGGTCGAGGTGGGCGTCACCATGTATGTGCTCTCTATCAGTTCGGTGTCCGAAGTGCTTATGGTACTCATTCTCAATACTCATCTTCAATTTTCATTCGTTTTTTCACAATATGTCGACGTTGTTATCTATAACTTGTCACATCGCTATGACCGATCTCAATGTGTCTATTTTTGTCTTCAAATTACAAACTATTTTCTCTTGTTCACTACCAATGCGACAAGTTATAAAACACGACTTATTCGATGCATTAATTAAACTATTCTTTGGTTGTTGTACTCGGCGTCTTGTGATTGTGATGGCTGTCAAAACGGATAAAGATCTTCCGTTTTTATTTGACACATATTCTATTAATGCTGAATATTTTAAGACCGAGTCTATTCAACAATATTAATTAAATTTTCAAGAGATGGAAATATTTGGCATCAGTAGACGCTTTGTCAAGAAGCCTATATACGTGTCGAAAGGCTTTTCAGGAATGTGGTTGCAGGTGGAGAAGGGAACCTTACAGCGTTCCTCATCGCAGTCCTGAATACGAGACTGTGTGCATGGCCAATTCTTCTTGGCCTAAAATATACTTAATGTTTAGACACTGCATTTCATTTTAATCGAAAACAACATTTTTATGTTTATATTAATTTCATAGAATAAAAACTTTCTTATTATTAAACCAAATCCTATCCAAATAAAATTAAGTTTCATTTTTGTTTCTTAATTTTTCATCCATCTAAATATAATTAAAAATACAAATTATTACCATTATTTTATTTGTAAAAATGTAATTATTATCGAATTTAAGTGAAATGCAGCGATCTAAGCTGGCCATAAAATATGTGTTCATTTACTGTTTTTCCCTCACAGAATAACAATAACTATGTCTGTTCTTTCTGCCACAATGAATGTTGACTTTTGCTTGCGGGAACAGTTGAAACTCATTTTTTTGTTCAGTAGTCGGACACAATAAACATTTATAAAAAAGCACGGCCAAAATAGCATATAAATGCGATGTAAATTACGCTGCAACTAAGAAAAGAACGGGCTTTCTCCTTATTTTTATGATCGATAAATGGGCGTAACCCGAGCTGTACGAAAATTCACAGCACAGTAAAGCGAGCAAAAGTTGAACGTTTGTTTGCCAGATAAATCTAATACGATTTTATTTGTTTGTAGTTTTGCTGTGGATGTATAATTATTGTATTGTATTTGCTGTACATTCAGTTCCAAATTGACTTGGAACACTGAATCGGTCTTGATATAAATGTTGTCATGTGTTGGACATGTCGATGTTTAGGACCATGTGACCCTTGGTTGCTGGTTGTACACTCGCGGTCTTTCACACAATTAACAAACTCGAAGATATTCGGAGTAAAAACATACATTTATTTCACAAATCGAGTTATAACTTTGTATCGATTTTTCGTTTTGTATTTAAAGTTCGCGAATATTAAGCGTTTTGCTTTGTCGAACGTGGAACCGTATTCGCCGGTGTTCCAAACATTTGTGACTGGATGTGCCGCTTAGGGGAACCAGGTGAAGGACCCCGAGTGGAAACCAAATCAAGGTCAAACGAAGGTCACAGCAGGACGTGACCCATTGCCCGCCTGCCGTCATTAATACAAAATGCCCTCACTCTTACTGTCTAACAATATTTCAACCGAGCAAGCGAGTGACGAGTGCGTGCCACCGAACACTGAGAAAAAGTTCATACATACTCTTGAGTGGCAACACTGTCATGTCAAATATTCGTTGTGATTCCCTATCCATGCATACTTCCGAACCGCTCCCCCAAAAATATCCTTTATAACGATACTTTTTTCTGTTTTTTCTTTTCAAATTGGTGAAACTGTTTTTTATTTGCATTTGTGGTTAACATGAAGACGATGAAAAATGTTTATTTTACTATGAAATCGGTTCTTCTCCCAAAGAGCAGAACTGTGGCGCATCAAAAATCAAACTATTCTATTGCGACTAGTGAAAATCATTTCGACTGAGGCATTAGTGCATGGGGTTCGATGTAAAAAAAACAATAACTGCTTTTTTTGTTGCTTTTTGATGTTTTTTATCACTGTTCGTACATTTCATTTGGTGTTTACATCAAAGGACATACTTCAACAAATCACTGAATTTTTTGCTTTTCATTAACGTATTTGTATTATTTAACTGCCATTCGCATATCATAAATCAATATTATTCTTGACATATTCCAAAAAACAAACGTATTATATATTATAAAATGTATTTCATACCTCTTTTGTAATTTAAAAGGTACCATTAATTGTATAGCCAATATATAATTCGACCGATACTTGTATAAATTTCACGAATGGTAAAAATACTGCACATGTAATAAGACGCGTAGATTGTAGAAAAATATTTTCTTAACTAGCTACGTAACAAATCATCTTTTATATGAGTACCCAAGTTTAGAGCTTAGCAGAATAGTTGTATCATTTTGACGGCAAGTTATTTTATGATTATAAAAATATTTAATGATTGATTGAAGATCAAAATATTTTATTATTATCTTTTTCACGACGTCACGTAGTAACAGGGAAGTTAGTCAATAGCTATGGTTAGAAAACTAACAATCATATACTGAGGTATATTTTATTCACTTTGATATAAGGCTGTTTTTTTATATGAGTTGATGAAAAGCAATAAGCCCTTAGATTTAATAAAGATTTTTTGGTATGATTGCTCACCAGCTACGAGATAGTTTGCACTTGAGCAACGAAAAAGTATTGCATGGAAAAACCACTCCTAAACCAGCTGAGAGATTTCATTTTGACTTTATTAGAAAAGTTTTTCTGCTATAGGTACCCTAGTATTGACTAAAGAAGTTGTATCGGCGAGTCAAAATTAGTTTACAAGCCAGGAAAGCTTCTCAAAAACATTTCAGAAAATAAATATCGCGATAATTTTATCATTATTTGAATGCATCAATTAACGTGATGAAAAACATATTTTTCAAATCCAATGGTTTTGTTATTTATAATAATTTAATACCAGCTGCGTATTATTTTATATGAGTTGATTCAGGACGTTTTTCTTGTACAGGAAACTACCAGCGTATGTTTAAATAATATTCATATAACAAAATATTTATAAATAGTCATTATTTTTTTTTATAGCAGCATCGAGTAAAAATTCTTTTGTTTACTGTTTTGAGATGCAGTAATTGTTATTTCATTCGAAGGTTTTCCGATCTTACTAAATTGAAATACAAAATAAATTTAACCTTATAAATAATGAAAAAAATAATGCATCTCTCAGGTGCTACGAATACCTATTGCGGCTAGTGAAATAAAGCAAAATCAAAAACGTATCGCGTTGAACAAATACAATTATTCATCAATGTCACCCTCGAAAAACGAGCGTGGACTAAGAGAAGAAAAAACAAATAAAAAACGGTAGCTCGTGGTATTTATTATTCGAGTGATATTCTCCCAGGTACTAAAGCACAAAGTTTTCCTTCATAATATTTGTTTTTCCAAGAGAGGCAGCAGAATGGGAAGCCAAACGCACACTTCGAAAGACGCCCACCCACACAAGTGGAGTGGTTAAATCTTTACACAGATTTACAGTGGAGCCAAAACCACGTTTATTACTTACTTGAAGTAGCGTTACTAAGAAGTTTTCGGAACAAATATTTTTCAATAATTTTAACGGGGAAAATATATGCTTATTTTTAATTCTTTAACAGCGACTTTTTAGTTTTTAATTAATGAATAAAAATCATATGAACCTTTAAGCCATACATTCACTTAAAACGGCAAGATGATTCACAAAAATCTTTTTAATGTTTTACACCAAAATCTAAAAAATAGTCTTTAATTTTAAGTTTCAAATATTGACAATGCTTATATTTTATTTCATATCAATAAACATAAGATTCTACAATTGAACTTAAATTTAAATAAACAATCAATGTATAAGCCAAAGAGTATCCTAATCACATCGTTTTATTTTGATAATATAATATGAGCAATAACTGGATAAAATAATATGATTCAACTTTAATTTAAAAAAATAATTGAAACATTTAAATTGTTTTACTGGCTCAGAGTATAGTATAAAATGACAAATAAATATTATATAAATCAAAAATATTACACTATTTGAACAGTGTATATATTGACAATTTTTCAACATAAATTATTTTTTTCACGTTTATATCCTGGGCATTATGATAACACCACAGTATTTAATATGAACAGCATTTAAGGTTATCACTAAAACACAAAAATATCACAGAAACTTTGGTATAGCTAGGTTTCGAATTCTAAGCAGATTCCGCGAATGAAATGGGTCTTTTCAAAGATTATAGTTACGCCACTGCTATGTGACGTATGTTTAGATGGTTGTACACGTATATAATAGCGTGAGAAAAAATCTGTGCATGTGTCTGGACACCCTTTATAAGTTTGAGTAGCGTTGAGGGAAAACAGTTATTAATGTGTTAGTGGAAAAGCTTTATAGAGATATGGGGGAGGGGCGCGCTTGTATGAGAAAGGTTTTATGTAGGTAGAAAGACTTGGCAAGAAATCGTAAGAAACTTAGTTGCAAGACTTGGTTATACACATACGTACTCTTCCATATATGGGTATGTATACAAATGTATATGTAGTATGTACATACTTAATACTTCGGGGCTTCTTGGGTATTTTTTTGGGTGATTTATTTCTATAAAAAACCATCGCAGCTTGTTTACATCGACTTCTTAATTGAGGCTTTTGAATTTCTAAAGTAAATTATTCCATTACTGTTTTGTAAATAAAATCATAAATTATCTACGGATGCCAGACTTGGTTAATGATACGGGTAATTTTCACAGTGGGCATTAAATAATTCAATTAAATTTGATATTTGAAATTCTTTTATATCCTATTAATGTGATATTCATCTTTATATATTTGATTTGATATAATTGTTTTAAACGATGTGGCTTTAGTTACCATGTAAAAATTGAATAATAAATTTTATTTTTCCGATAAAAAATTGCTACGAACAAATACTGAAATAATTTGTATGGTAAACTACTTTCTTAAATAGTATTTATAAGTGTGACTCTAAAAATAAATTAGAATACATTAAGTCTTTTTGTTTATATAAACTAATCTAATTAAAATAATATTCTTTCCTCGTTCTGGCAAAAAAACGTTACAACTAAATACTCGTGCTTTGAGTTTTATCAGTGGTTTTTAACGAATGCGGTACCGCCCCCCTGGGGGGCGTTTTTAATTTTTCTGAATTTGGGGGGCGCTGTAGGATTGCGAGGGGGCGATTGAGGATTTCAAATTCGTGAGCTAAAAGACGAGTTTCGGAGATATTTTGCGTAAAAATTATACGGAATTGAGGATTTCAAATTCGTCGATGAGCTAAAAAAAATGAGTTTCGAAGATATTTTGGGGAAAAAGTATAGGGAGTTGAGGATTTCAAATTCCTCGGTGAGGGGGGAGGCGTTAGATAAGTTTGGATAATTTATGTCTGGAAATGGGGGCGATATTTTCAGTACGGTTAAGAAACGCTGAATTATACCATAGTAAACGAAATGCTAAAAAAGCACATGGAATCGAATTCTTTTTCGTTAATTATAGGTTTTAAAAAAAAATAGAAATGTATGTAAATATTAGTCGAAAAAAGTATATGTTGATTCTAAAAATCCAAATCACTTTTATATTGACCCAATATTGATTTATCGTGTTAGTGTTAATAAATTTAGATTCAAGGTTTTGGATTAAAAAAGCAATATTTATACAATACATATGACAGAAATTTTATTAATGATCGATGATTTATTTCGAAAGAATCGCATACAAATAACATTTTTTTATTGTGTCTAAGATATTATGTTTATCAAAAGAAAAAGACATCTGAATATAAAAATTCAATGTGAGTAATAAATCTTTGCTGAAAGGGTGTGGAATTGAAACCATTTATCATTCATGTACGTATGATAATATTTTGTGAAATGCTATACGGGTGTACATTAAATGATGACTCTCTTTTTCCATACATAATCCATTTGTGCTGAGAGTGTTTGAACATGGAAATCTGTTAGGATGATAATGCTTTGCCGCGATGACTGTCTGACCTTTACCGAAGGCTTCGCTATATCCATAGGGTGCGTGCGCAACCATTTGCAGGGAATTCGGGATAGAATCAGAACAATTCGTTTTCAGAAGCTTTTTTGTAATTAAAATACCCGGAAACTTTATGTTACAACGATATTGAATTGAATGAAAATTAAAAAGTTATATTTGAGATGTAGTCCAAGTGTTAAATGTATTTTTTATCATATTTTAATATTCATTGACCTGTTATTTTAGCTTAACTTAATTTAATTTCAGCAATATCATATTATCTTTTTTGTAAAGGAGGTGTCTTAACAATTTGTTTAATATAAATATGTTTCTGATCAACATGGTATATTTAAAAAAAAACGCGATAAAACCATATTTGAAGTTAAAATAATTCGTAAAAAAGGGTATTTCGATAAAATGTGTTTATTTAGTGTTGTTAATATTTTTAATCACGTAAAAAAATTGTGATATTCAAATAGTTTTAATTATTCTCTCAATTTTTTGATATTGTATTTCATACCTGCTGTAGAAATTCGTATGTGTACGTATATCTGTATGCTTTGCCCAGAAGTTTAATTACAAAGAATTTATAATATACGTATTGATTAAGATCACTTTATCAGGATGTCTTATTTTCTCCGTGGTGAAAATCGTCACGCTGAGATTTTCAAATCTCGCGGGTTTTATGGGTCCTGCGCAGCCGGGCCTTGCGCAAGCGCACGCCTTGTAACCCGGCCTGAGCCCTTTCTGGCCAGGCGCCAGAGACGCAATGCGACGCTAGAGGGGGGCGTTCCTGCTGCCTAACTCTCCTCCCCCTCGCACGACACTTAACGTCTTTCGCAAAAGCCCCAGAGATTTACGGTCCGGTATGGTCTTTGATATTATTCTCATCAAAGGGGGTCACTTCTCGGACACTTGCACTGCAATTTATAACTAAGCATTGTCTGAAAAATAAAGAATATTCAAACATCTATTTATTATCCCATAACAAGAAATAAATATAATTAATCATTATTAGAATTAAAAACTTCAAACAGAATCATAGGACTATATTCTCAAAATCAAAAGTTGCTCAGCTCAATAGTTTTAATAAAAAAAATAATGCTGAATCTTTACATATTTTTCAATAAAACCCAGTTTAATAGGTAAATTTTCATTCGATAAGAAATTTAAAAGTCAATTTACACCATTGACTCATTTTTACTTTACAACATTATTAATAAGCTTAGTTGTACATATTTAACTTTGACTGATTAGGTTTACTCCGTGAATACTTGTGATTTAATACATTTCGTGTTCTTAGCACCTCACCATCAATAATTGAGAGGAATTTCCTTGAAAAATATAAGCCGGTGAAAGCCAATTCATTTGAGCAATTTTAGATTATTGCGGACAAAATACTATACATTTATGAATTAACGTCTTCTGTAAGAAATCATTTTGTAGGTAAGTATAAAATAATATATAAGGCCGTCATAATTTTTACCTAAATCATCGCATAAAAAAGTATGTCGCTTAGCAAAATCGAATTACCTTGGTAAAATCGTTTTGTAATTCACTTGCGTGCATGGCCTGTAGTTAAAAAGTTTTTTGCGTCATTGTAGAATAATTTTCATGCTATTTATCATTTTACCCTTATTTTCTTACAAACTGTTTTATATTAAATCTAATAAGACTCCGACTGGAGTGTGTAAAGAAGTTTTTCTTTGTGGCATAATAAATAATTTTAACTAAAATTCAACGAAATTCTCTGTTTTTAAATTACGGTATTTAATATAAGTAATAGTTGTCTGTGGATATGGTTTGTTTATCCACGTAAAAGTTATTAAAATCCGATTTTCATTTATAACAGTATATTTATTTAATTGCGGTACTTAATTGTAAAGTTTTATTAAATACATTGATCAATAATAACACATCTAGTTGCTAAACAAATACCAATCAAAGGTACACCTTTTTAATACTGATTTGAGAATTTCAAACATACCTCGATTATCAAAATTATTGTGTGATGAAAATACTTTAGATGAGAAAACACTTGATTTTTTGATGGTGATTTTTTTAGAAAAACCCCGCATTAGTTTCAAATTATAGAAAAAAAATTCAAAAAAAAGCGTAATGATACTCAATTTTAAACAACATCACTAAATACATAAGTTTATATTTGACTAGAAGCTGTTTAAATATTTTCTATTTGAATGCTTTTTTCCTGTATAAAGAAATATCTCTAAGCCATTTACCGAAGGAATATTTTCCAGAAGGGCGGGTATGCAATATTTCATATCGTGTTCGTGACTAGCTACGTGCTCTAGAGTAACTATGAAAGCAAAATAGCATATTTTTTTATTATTATCAAAGCGATAAGCGCACTGCACAATATCCGACGTGCGTCACGAAGACAAAACACCATTGCCCCATATAAAGAAACGCTTCTATCGATAAATT
The DNA here is from genome assembly GCA_031772345.1 of Himalopsyche anomala. NCBI lineage: Eukaryota > Metazoa > Arthropoda > Insecta > Trichoptera > Rhyacophilidae > Himalopsyche > Himalopsyche anomala. The sequence goes on along the minus strand of CM062844.1, from coordinate 7,993,477 downwards.
TACACACATAAACAATGTCAAAAGTGAACATTTGCGATTGTTCGAATCTAAATACGATCATTTTGTGAGTATAATTTATACGTAAAGATTATCAGCTTTTGAAAGGGTGAATATTCTATTATTATTGACTGTTATTTTTCAAAATTACGTGATGCCATGTCGGATAAAACATTTGAATTGAATTATGATGCGGCATAGCTTTGTGAAATTTCTTATCAATGGCTATTGACAAGATACTGAAATAATCATTATTAACACTATTATTACGACAGTTGAAAATAATTTAACTACATATGTTTGTTTCGTATATGTACTTAAAATAAAATAATAATAACACGAATATTTTGTAATCGGTGTACTATAATGTTAATGGAAATCTTTCCCAAAATAATAAGCCATTAGATTTGTATGCTATTTAGAATCAATTTAAAATTCATCTTTTGTCATTTTTTTCCGTTTAAACGATAGATAAAATATATCAATCAAAAAAGATTAATTTAAAGATTTTAAAAAATATATTACTTTTAAAGCAAACTATGTTATTAATTTAATACAAAATACGTTAGGTATAGAGAACGTACACAAAAATAAATGTTTGAACAATAATCTAACGTAAAAGTAATACTGCAACACTATTGGCTAAATGGATGATTAGTGAAATTCGAATGCTGATTCAGGAATTAATTAACGTAGTCTGTTTGGATTTAACGGAGTAATTATTAATTTTGTATTATTGGTTACTCAAATACTGTCTATAAACACCTGAATAAGCGATGGAACGCAAATTATTAGTTAATTAAATAAAGAAAAAAATGAATAGCGAAATCATGAATTGTTATCGTATATATGTAGTTTCTTTGTTGCAGTATTAATTGTATCAACTTGAGAGGATCATTGTGATGTTTATTTTAAATTATTTTATTCCTTTCTTATAAAATACATTGGTATATTATGTTCCATTAAAAATATAATGATGTAATTTTCATATGACTATTAACTTATTAGATTTGTACTTAGTGGTTGGATTTGCCTTTGCCCTTTATCACATTACTTGGTGTTGTACGACAACATTTCTTTTTACCTAATTGACTTTTACTCAATACAAACTTTTTCGTAGATCTGGTGACACGATAATTAGTAGAATTGAATTATATTCGCAGAAAATAAAACTACTTTTGACGTTCTACTTCCGAAATATGTATAGTGTATGTATTTAATTTAGTTAGAATCTTGGTTACTTTAGTATCAGCTCCATAATTTAATATTACTTGTGAAAGTAAAATTGTACATCATAATATAATAAATTTTCACTTCCACAAGAAATTTGACATACTATCTTGGTTGGTACCAGTAAAGATAAATTGATAAATAGAGGTATTGTATTATTAATAGAAATTACTAATATTAATTAAATACAGTGTAGTAATAGCCGTGGAAACTTTGACAATACATAAAATATAATATATTCCAAATTAGATCATAGCAGTATTCTAATTATTTTTAATAATACATTATTTAATGAGACATATTGTAGTATTATTCTTTCCTATTTCATTCCGAGTTAATTTCATTGGACATGCGGTATTGGAATATATATACTAATTTAGCAAACATTTAAAACCATCGTCAACCGCACGTTATCAACTTACTAGTCACAACGGTGCATGTTGCTTATTGCACGACCTTTTATGACACTATCAAACATCCGTTAACTATTAGACCTCATTTAAACTGCACACATACATTTCTACACTTACCTACATATGTACAAACCAACAATCATTCATTATCAAAAAAAGGCCTCAAATATTTCATAAAACAATGAAGCATTCATTGTTTTGTGAAATATTTACTGATAAGGAAGACTTGAGCTCCGAAGAAAATCAAATGAAAAAAGTCCAACTTATCAGAAAGAAAGTTTTCTTTGTTAAATCTTAAGTCGCACTTATTGATTTTAATTAAAGTTTTATCGACATTATTGTAAAAAAAATATACTTTAAGAAAAAACCAGTAAGTAAAATATTTTTTAAATTTCTAAAGCATTATATAGTTTGCGATATAAATGCCTTTTTCATTATTATGAATAATACAAATATTCCAATGTTTGAATAATACAATATGTTTTTGAAGACTTCTTATAAAATCTCCTGCATTTTGGCAAGTACTTATATGTTTATTAATCGTTATAATATTATTTTTAACTGTGTTTTTAAATGTCGCATGCTCAATTCACAATGTGTTGCACTCGTGGTTAAATATTTCATTTATAATTTACAATTTACTTTACTTGTTTTAATCTTCGGGATTAATTTCCTACACGTACAAATTTAACATGCAAACCGTACGTGCTTTAGTTCTATGTACATAAATCTGTGGTAGGAAAATGCAAATATGGCTTTTGTGTTTGCACTTACCATTGAACAAATTGATCTTTTAGAGCTGTTGTTGTAAATTGTGTGCTCTTTCTATTCAAATAATGACTGAAATTTATTGAAAACAATATAAATTTAGAAAAATACTTCATAAATTCACAAATGTGTTTGTGTCAAAACATGACATATAACAATTCACATTAAAATAATAGTTAGAATTGTAGATTTTTCAAAAAACTTAGATGGTTTTTTCAACTTAATTGAATAGGACTTATCCATTTATTTTTTTAAATTCTTATTTATGCAAGGCTTTCTGAACAAATAAATAGGTTCATTTCATTACATATTATTCACACTTTACTTCAAATACCTCTGTAAAATATAAATTTAAAATTTTAGTGTAAATAAATGTTATATTGATTATTTGCAAACAAAAATGTAATTAATTTTTTTTAAATAATCACATTTTGTAATTCATAAAATATTGGCATTTAATATGGACCTATTTTATTGTTGAACGCATAGATATTTTTGAGTCAAAAATTATTTCAATATAATACAGCTAATTATTCAGCTACAATTTAAATATCTTTTCGTAATACAGCTGTAATAATTGATATAATTCAGAATATCAATATGATAACAGTGCCTTTAATGATTGTTTTTTGTTCGTCAATTCAAATAGGACTTCACCCTGGACTTTTACTTCCGCCAATTTTGGACGGACCCTCGCTTGGCATACAAGAAGCGGCCAGGCGTCGAGACCTTATCCGTCGGTTCAGAATTCATCAAGAACATTTGGGTACCGGACACGTTTTTCGTGAACGAAAAGCAGTCCTACTTCCATATCGCAACGACGAGCAACGAATTCATCAGAATCCACCATTCCGGCTCCATCACGAGGAGTATCAGGTGAGAATTTTGCATTAACCCCCAGTCAACATTATGTAACTCTTGATAATGTGTAATGCAAAATACAAGTATATTAAATTCTGATTTCAAACACAGCATAATGAAAGAAACATAAAATTTGTCACTAGTAAAACTGTATATTTTAAATCACACATAAAACAGGGTTACATGATGTTGTTTGTATAAGAGATATGAAAGCGCATAAATATTATAAATGACGTAAATGTACCTGTACAGCTCGATTGATCTTCAAAATATTATTCCTTGAATACGTAACTAACATAGATAAAATATCATCTGATGTTACAAAATTAATAAACTAAGTTATTACTTTTGTATTGTTTTTGATAATACCCATGCTTTACTTTATTGTGTCATAAACTAATAACATAAAGTGATAAACTAGTAATCTCAAGCCCGCTGATTCTTATAGAATTTTTAAAAACATTGCTTGTTCCTTCATTATTAAAGAAATATAAAATCAATTTGTTTCTTATAAAAAAACTTCAAACCTACCAAGAAAGGAACTTCCAACGGCTATTTTTTATTTATTAAATGACTGAAAACCAATTTAAGACAGTAGTACAATGTTAAAATAGTATCCATGCTTGTTAAGAATTCACTTCGAAGAAGAAGAAGATACACTTCGACGTAAATCTTTTACATTATTTTTAATAAGAATTGTATGTTTTCCATATTGATATTCGAAACATATCTTTTGTGCTAAATATTTCAATTTAAATAACTGCAGCACCTTTATAAATTTTAAATACAAGTACGTAGTTACATGTTAAACAATTGCATGATCTAAAACATTTTAAATATCTACATACCCTTTATTGATTTATTGGAAATGTAGACATTAGAAACATGATATACATTCGGTTACAGTTAAATTGACCTTTATAGAAACTTAGACTTAGGAAATGCTTCAATATTAAAAAGTTTACATAAATATCTTACGTTCATTCGGTCGTAAAATTTTATTATCGTGTTGTTAATAATTAGCTTTCAAATTTTCTATACTAAACATAATTTAATAAATCTTTGTTTTTCGCGAAATGCACAAGAATTGTTTCGTGTTTTATTTTATAAAAAAAACGTCTACCCAACAGTGTACCAGCGATCATCAATATTTCAAGTTACGTTATTTTTAATAGTATATCGTTGATATACATAAAAACACATTATTGAACAAAATTAAATTCCTTGCAAATTTTAATCTCGTTCTTTTAAAATTTCATTCGAATTTATGTTTCAGCTTTTTCGTTTAATTCAGTAGTTATTACGGGAATTCAAATAAATTCTCCACTAATATATTATTACTATTCAAATAAAGCAATTAGTCATTGGAATCACTGGTAATTACAAACACCACGCGCTCTATCCATCAATAGCTATCAACGATTGGATAGCTTTGCGCTCCTTTTATTAACGAAAGCTTGCAGCGAAGTGCAGCTTTTTATAATGGTAATTAAAATTACCAGTTTGATTGGATTTCAATTTCACTGAATTGATTTATTTAACATAAAAGCATAATTATTCACTGGCCAATTACAATTTAGTGTTCATTTGATAAAATATCACTGAGTTATCAAAAAGAAATTATTTCAAACGAATCTAAGTAAAAAATGTATTTTTGATATTATTATTGTCATTACCAGATTTTTTCGTAATTTTATGATGAAGCAAGAAAATTATCAATTACACGTCGCTATAACAAACTATTCTAGGTATTAATTATTATGAGAGACTAATTAGACACATCGAGTCAAAACCGAGACTTTTAACAAAGTTCTTACTTAGTCTTCAAAAAAAGACATCCATAATTAACATCATGCAAAAAAATATGTGATTTATTACCGAATTCAACTAAGTTAGTGTATCGCAGTGGAACAAGTAGGATAGATCTCTATATGTGGAAAATTATACTTATAATATAATAAATAATTTGAGTCCGTGGTTGAGAGGTAAAAACCGTTGGGTATGGTTACGGTGCTCTTGGGCTCGTATCCCAGTACCGACAGTTTTTATAAATTATTTTTTAATCGTTTACGAATTCTCGTTTAAAGGCACGGTGTCTGAAATTATTTCTACATATCCGATCCTAAAAACGGAATGTAGCGAGAGCGATTAGTCAACCACTAGTCCTCTCCTACCAATATCTTTCTACCCTAAGCAATTTTCTTAGACACTTATGTTATGCTTCACGAAAAGTCCGCATATGCTCATTGGGAGTGGACATGGTTAAAAAGGTGTGGCTTTATGTCAATAACTTTTACTCATTTTAAAAAATGGGTAGTGATGAATATATGGTAAATTTATGTTAATATTTTTTTAGTATCATACAACAACTCATTACGCAATAATTGTATTTTGTCTAGAATTAAGAAAATAAAATTTAAATATGTTTTAAGATAATAGTCACAGAACTATTTTTTTTAAATCAGGTGTATTTTTAATTATTAAATACATTGATTGTGTGTTTGTAAATTGATTTAAAAAAAAAAAAAACAATTTTCATTCAAAATGATTTTAACTCAAGTTATTAGAGACAAGAAAAGTATCATGTGATTGTATCTAACACACAATATACATAAATCTAAATATGCAGGGATGGGCTGGAGGGGGCTCCCTCGAGCCCCTTGTTAAATTTCGGAGCGGCCGGCGAGCCCCTTGTTAAGATAAGAAAATCATTCGTCTTAGATCAAATCGTCACATAACTGCAATTTCTGTAGATGGTTTAATTTGAAAATTAGTTGTCCCTTCATTTTTTCATTCAGCATTTTGGGCTTCCGTGTCGGACCTCACGGGTTCGAGTCCCAGTACGAAACAGCATTTTTTCGATCGATTTATCTATTTTCTGTTCGAAGGCATGGGTGTTTGTGATGTCTTAATATTGCCCCCCACTCTTCCGATCTTTCAATTCAACTGGACGCTACTATTAGTTAATCACTAGTCCTGTCTTATCCTTATCATTTTATCCTTACTACTATCTTTGGAAAAGAGAGGTTGAGCGACTAAGTAACAAGCAGTTCTCGTAGAAAAATAACTTTTGTTGAGATACCTTCATTAAGAGGCCATATGCTCGACATTGGGAGCGGACATGAATAACATTTACTGAGCCTCTTGTTAAGATATTGGCAGCCCACCGCTGGAAATATGTATGTTTAATATCGTTACAACAGTAAATTTCTGTCTTTACTTAATTGCGATGAAACATTTTAATTCTTTAACTGTGAAAAGAATTCAATTAAGGCATTTAAAATAATAAAATAAATAGTGAAGAAACGAGCACTTACATCTAAAACGTTGATTGAATATTATTTTTCCTTTTATGTTTTTTTTAACATTACACAAATATTATAACTGCATTTCACTTCCATTGAATATTTCATTTCCATTGAATACAAATTGGAAATGAAATGGGATTTTATAGAATTGAATTACAGCTTTGTTATTTAATTTCCCTACAATGTTTATCTATTGAAAACAGCATCAATTTCTGCAACGGAAATGAATAATTCATTGCATTTCAATGAACGAAATATTGCATCTCTGCCCATATTTTGATGAAATTACAATTTAAATAGGGTTTATTTATTCCTTCAACAAAACTACTTATAAATTTGTGGTATTTTGTATAATATTTATATATTATCAGCAACTTTTGATGTAGTTTAAACATATGTTTCCAACACAAGTTTTTTTTTTGTTTTTATTCATTTTAGAGCGTTCTTTTTGTTCTGATGACTAGTTAAAGAGAACGTAGTAAAGTATAATAACTTCACAAAAGAATATGATTATGTATGTCTTCATAAATAAACATAAATAATATGCAGGAAATATCCAACCTAAAGCTACAATCCACTAGTATGTGATAATTTAGTTAATAGAAGATTGGATAAATAAAAAAATCACAATAAGCTCTCAGTTTTCAAAAATTATTGTAATCTTTATTTATCTTTCTAATAAAGTCTAATAGCTAGTTGAACACTATTCTTGACACTTTGTTCCTGTAAGTACCGTGACGCACTTACAGGCAAATCTTCCAAGTGAAGTTTTTATAAGAAACATTCGTTTTGTTAATGTGTCCTAGAAAACAACACAACATGGGCGATAGCTAAATTTTTGTTTTTTTCTAATCGTATTCTTTCTTCTCAACCTCTTTTTAAAAAGTTTTTATAAAAATTAAAAACAGCTTCTCCCTAGAAGCTTCATAAGTATTCCACATACGAGTGGAAATAATAAAACAAAACTATTTATTGTTTAATTCCATGAAACCTTTAGTAAAAAACATATCATTTAGTTGTGAAAATAACTTATTTTTAATCTCAGTAAAATTACGTAATTTTATTATTAACTTATTATTCTTATAAAATTTACTAACACAACCAATGCAAATATTTTCTCGACGTAATTTAAAGCGCAGACTGCTTTGTTTGCAATTCCGTTTATTTAATTATGACCAAGTTCACAAAATCTCTTAACTTTCAATTCAAATAGCAAATATTGAACGCTTCCATAAGAATCTTGTGGTTGAAGTGTTTCTCTTAGATTACAGAAGGAAACAGAAGTGGCTTTTACGGTTTGATAATATCTATCACCAACTCGAGCCACTTGGAACGAGGTTTCTAGAACGCCAATACTTCGTTGGATGGAAGCCAATATTTTCGACCCCAACTTTCAACCGTTGAAACTTCTTGTCATATAACATAAACTTCCCACAACGACTTGCCATTTGTATAAAATATTTGGTACATAATATTATCAACAGTAAAAGGTTTTTGATTTATTATATGTACATATATTTATGTAAGACAACAAATTATTTTAGTTCTTTTATCAGTAACATACATAAAAGATAAATTTATGTAATTTATTATAACTACTTTCTTACGTGTTGTATTTAAATATTATACGGAATACACTATTAAATATTAAACAATATTTCGATATTATTTATAATTTAAATGCTTTCAAATAATACGTTTTCCAAAAATTTGAGAATATATTATCTAAAAATAATTATTTCATATTATAAAAATAAATATTTATTGGGATAATTGTAGTTATGCTTCGTTTAAACTGAAAGAGAACTAGTGATAAGTTAATTGTGCTATTTAAAACCCGTTTTTAGTACCGATTAAGGTGAGTGGGTAGGGAAAATAATATGTAAATATATAAACACTAAATCCAAGATTAATATATGAAAGTTTTCATAATATAGGCGTCTTAATCCCTCACTTATAAACTAAGTAAGAAAAAAACCACTAGGCATTTAAATTTTAATACGAGTCCAGCTTATTTATTAGTAAAAAACAAGTACAGCGAAAAATCATTTAATAAAATTATTCCAGTTCATGTTATCAATTCGAAAAACACAGCATATTAAAAACATATTCTCTAGTGTTTTTATTTCGAATTTTCTGCCGTTATTACGAATATTCTTTTGTTTTTTTCTTTCATATAAATAACAGATACGAATAAAATATAGATACGTAGATGTTATTTATAGATACGTAAATGTTATTTATAGATACACATATTAATTTGATGTGAGTGAATTTAGGACACAAAGTAATTTTATTATGAAAACAAATTAAAAAATTTAATTTCTTTTAATTAAATTGTGAAAAATATTAATTCTGTGTTTACCTAAGATACTCAATACTCTTATGATTTATTTGATATTTGTAAATTTGATCGCACCACCAAGTAAAACAAAAACGTACGAACATTTACTTCTCGGCTATGTTAATATGTTAATATCTCGTTATTCACAATAACTTTTACTGTCTTAAATTATTACAAAAAAATTTCAAAAAATTTTAATGCTTGGATTGTTGAAATATTATTACATGTAAATTAATTCTACGGAACAAGATTTAAAAAATTGAAAATCTATAGATTTTTTCAATATATTCTTTAATTTTATAATGGGAACATTATAAAAGAAAAGTACAAAATTCATTCAAACCAATTCATAACATTGTCTACTGCAGAGTTTCCCAAACTATGTTTCGTGGGACATACATAGGTATTCCGCGAAAATTTGGAATGGAAATATACGCAACAACACATTTAAGAATTTTCTATTTTATATTAAAAATCGAGTGATGGTAAATCTCCACTGATGTTTAAAGCGTCAAATATCTAGATACAGGCGGAGATTTTGAATCACTAAGAGCTTTTAGTAATTTACTTTTGTAGAGCTATTTAGTTATATTTTATGTAACTCGTTTCAAAAATAACTAGTTAATAAATAATAAGTGATTTAACAAAATATTTTTTTTCAATATTTTTACTATTATGAATTACCATACTTTAAAAAATAAGCTGTGTTCTAGTAACATTAAAAGATTTGCGAAGTGTTCCAATGCAAAATAAGTTTGGGAAACCCTGGTCTACTGCTTAGGAGGCAATTAGCATTTTAATCAAATCTACTTCTTGAAGTTTATATTTATAATCCCTGCTTGCATGGCGCTTATACGATGATAGTGACTTTGGTGACATGTTCATTAATATCTAATAGGACATGTGAACTCAATTAACCCAATGATTAATAATTTAAATACTAATCTAATGAACAGGAAATTAGTATTCATAATCATCATTAATGAATACATGCTAACTATCGCATATGGTGAGCGGCTCCTTGCTTAAAATAATAATTGAAGTATTTTAGTAATTGAAAACTTATTTACCCAATTATTTTTATTCGAATAACTTTTAATTCATTGAAACAAACATTTAAACACCGTTTAAAGCAAATATTTAATTTTATTTGGTACAAAATATTTACGTTATTAATTTCATTAGCACAGAACAGTAGTACATATTAACAAAGTGCCCAATAAAATAATTTGATTAAAATCAATTACTGTCCGTACTGGGATTCGAACCCGTGCCGTGATCTTCGTGTGCTAAGCCAATGACGTTGACACTCGGTCACCCAGCTGGAGCAGTTTTTTTAGGATTAATGCCAGCTGCGTGGTCGAGTGTCAATTTTGTTGGCTTAGAACACGGAGGTCGCGGGTTTCAATTCCAGTGCGGACAGTTTTGAAAGATTGATTTTTTAATATTAATTAAATAAGAGATTTCTGTCCGAAAACATGTAGATATGATGTCTTAAACTCACTTTCCTACCCATATTATCCTAAAAAACAGGGCGTAGCGAGAGCGATTAGCTATCCACTATGCTTGCCCTATCCCTATCCTTTTATTCTTACTCTCTAAGAATGGTAAAGCAACTGAGTAACAGGCAGTTTTCGTAGGAACACTTATGTTGAGATAAACTCCATTACTAAAAAAAACTACAAACAGTACAAACTCTTAAATGTATCAATAAAAATTAATTGGCATATGTTCGTTTGATTTATATATTATATTTATGCCAGTCATCCAATATCAGAATTCACAAGTAAACGTATTTTCCAATATGACATTATTTATCTACGTTTATAGCATATTTACACGCTCACAGCAAACATAACATATGTATATTACTGCAAAATTGGCTAGAAACCAAAATACGATATCAAATATAGTGCTGATATTCCGAATAATCATCAGTCTAAATCGGCCCCTTAGGGTCAAAGGAACGAAGCTCGATGTTTGGCACTTTCGAGCTACAAATGGCACTGGATATAAAATAACAATGTATTAGGACAAAGTGACAAACATAAATATCTATAGACGCAGTGGGTGCAAAGATAGTTCAATACACATCTTCTAAAAACAAATTAATAAAACCCATTAAACCATTTATAATAAAAATTGACAAAATTAACAAATAAATCAGGAAGCTAAAACATCACTCTTTTAGGTGATAAAAAAGTGATTTGAATAATTTGAACCTGTTTAAAACAAGTAACAGATTACTGGGGAAACCTGTTTTTTTACTCTCCTGAAAAGAAGAGAAAAATGAGATACGTTTCTATAACCATAAGGTGTTAAAATGTTACTATTCTTTTTTGTTCTCAACAAGTAGTATGAAATACAGTGGGAAGGTAAAAGATATGTTTGTCATATATTTTAAAGTAATGATATTTTTACGTTTATTATCGTTTACAATACAGTAAAACCCCCCATTTACACTATATTCGGGACCGTGTAATTGGGGGTAGTGTAATTGGAGGTGTGAATCTCATACAAAATTAGGGATTTGGTTTTTTCCGCGGAAAATGCAAAACTAAGATTTCCATTCGTTTTGCAATGAAAAATATGGACGAAATATTTAGTTTTTGTAGTAGTAAAAATCCTGCACACAATCAGACGCCCAGCTATGCGTGTATAGCCTGGCACGTGTTGAATACACATACGCTAGCCGACATTTGACTGTATGCGCGGCACAGACGACCGTTTCGTAGTAACGACAATAGAATGCGACCGTGCAATTGGGGGATTTGCGACGAATATTTCAAGTCAGCGCGTAATTCAGGGTAATGTAATTGAGGGTTACACTGTAGGTTATTTTCTATTTCATAATTGTAAATCAAATTTGCTTATTTAAAAAATGCTTTTAGTTTATGTCATCATAGATGTACGAGACATGACTACTAATTATGATTTATTGTCACACCGTCATATAAATATGACAAATTAACGTATGTCCCATGAAAAGCTCAATCAACATAATGTATTAACATAAATTCATTTTGTATTTTTTATTAGTATTAAAAACAAAATAATATATTTGATTACAATAATTTAAATGCCCAATCATGGCTTAAATATTATATCCTTTAATAATGTACAGTGAAATCAATATTTAGCAAGTTTGACAAACCGATCTGAAAGTAACTATTTGAATCCTTCGAAAATATTTGAGACCTGTTTAATTATTTAGATTGAAATTGAGAAATTATTTTCAACTACTGAAATAAGCCATCTTGTTTTCCCCTCTGAAGATAAATTAAACTTCCCTAAACTTTAAGGTAGCTACTAAATATGGACAGGTCGGGAGTGCGTCTCCATAATTGATTGCCCACCGAAGTTTCTATTATCTTGGTGTTATTTAGTTACAAAACAACACTTACGTACACTTATCGTAAAATTGTATTCAATTAATAACCTACGGCCACCAATTTGATTAATTTCCCAAGCACAACGTGGCGTAAAAGATTTAGAAACAAGATTTATAATCAAAATATGAAAAGCTTAACCTAATTGATGACATTTATATTTTAGATTTATGAACAATACCTTAAAATATATTTCTTATTAATTTTAATGTATGTATTACATATCGCTACATAAATGCAGCAGTAGAACAATCGACTGATGAATCGACGATGAGAATATAGAATTATGAGTTCAATATTAAAGAATACACTGTAATTTTTAGATACGACGAACGTGCATATAACTTTACATGGCTTACAGTGACACTTTAATAATAAAAATGTATTATATTGTGCAAAACACTAAAATGATCACACCATTGCATTTGTGTAGCGATATTGTTTCAAAGTATAAATTTAACTATATTCAAAGTATACTGTTAACTTAATTAGTCTAGTCTATAAGACTCAATTGACCTTCTCATCAGAACCATTTTTACGTATCATTCGCGCAACGTATATTTTAATAATAATACATATCAATTATCCATCAACAAAACTCTTGTTTACCCCATTATTTTTCGATTATATATTTTCTTTAATGATCTAAAATAATTTTGCTCTAATAACTTATAAAAGAATGGAAGCGACCTGATACTAGTAAACAATAGAATAATTAGTTCAGTTGATTTCGCTAAGTAACGACTATCAGTGTTACTTACTAACAAGGCTTAAGCCAGCCTCCATTAAACTTAATCAACTGTGTGACATATGCAGATTTAATCCACTAATTAAACCTATTTTAGAAGTCTCATATATTCCAACAAATCCACTTCAAATCAATTTATTGTATCCACTTTATTATTTGACTTAAACGAACTGTTGGTAATCGTAATATAGCATTAGTCGCCAGAAATTTGTTATTTATTTTTTAAAAAATATTATTTTGACAAGACTTCTCTTTGATTTTCATAATACATCAATCATTTTGTAATATTCGGGATCGAATCTATTTTTATTTATGTCAGAGCATTAATTAATTGCTGTTTTTATTGTACACACACTTAAAGTTATTGCTATATAATCAAGTTCTCAATTAATAATAGAAACCTTAATATAAAAAAAAACTTAAAAACTCATTTTGCTCATGTTTTTAATTTTTGTATCACTTCGAATTTGCTTTTTCTGATAATAAAATTTAACGAATGCCTTAAGTAGCGATCTACGATCGGAAATAAATATGAATTCTAAAGAAACCAAACAATTGGTCACTTTAGATAAGAAATGGTTGGACAGTTCCTAACAATTCCATGCATTCGCTTCTACCTTTTACCCGGGAGTGTAATATTTTTTCCAACGTATTTCAAACAAAGAACGCCATTTTTCCTCGATTTATATGAAACGACGCCATCGACGGCGCTACGCGTCGTCTCTTTCGACGCCGCTGCCCGCCTGCTAGCATGCCTGGGGAAAATCTTGAAAGCTTTTTCCCTCTTCGCAGGGATGCAAAATAAAACTCGTCTGATATTTTATAAATAGTACAAAAGAAAACAGACGCTTCAGACAGAACGGCTCATAAATTATGTGTAAAAGATGATCGGATGGAAGTAATGGTGAGTTTCTTGACGCAAAAGAACACTTCTGGGAGAAAGCTCAGTGATAATAGGAAAAAATTCTGCGATTTTATTTTCGAAGTGCACAAACCACATTGTATAGGCATGTATTAAATTTCTACTAACTAATTTAATACATATCGCTCTATTCTAAATGCTCAAACAGTAAAAATCAAATATTTTCTAGCATCATCCAGATTATATTAAAAATAGATGTAATCATAGCTTCACTATTAATACTTAATGAAGATTCAAAATTTGACGCATTCATAAAAAAAACGGATAAGCTATTTTATTTCATAACAAAGATGCAATCAAATTTTTTGTTTTCATTTAATTTAAAGAAGCCAGTAGCACGATAATAAATATTTTCACGAAAATGAGGTGAAAGGTATAAGATTCTTAAAATCCACAAAATCATGTTTACGACGGCTTTTATTCTACGCATTTACTATTGTGAATTTAACAAATAATATGGATAAACAATACTCATGCATTAATTATTATTCACCACACCAGAGTGATATTATTTTATAGACTATAAAAAATAATTGAAAGACTTCCATTAGAGTGCATTGCGTAAATGTATGTAGTGTCAGACTGTCAGTAGGATAAAAGCCCAACATGCATACTAACAGAACAAAAGATTCCTGTGAGCAGAGTTACTCTCCGTTCTTTACTCTTCCACTTGTAAATGGACGTGGATCCAGGTCACTACTTCGCTAGATTCTGGCGTTTGTTTCTCCTTACAAAATTCAAAGTAATTGTCATATGTAAACACTCTTTAAAATTATAAAAAGTCAGTGACACGGATTTTATCTCAATTTGAATTCGTGTATCATATTATGAAATAGACTAGAAAAATATTCAACTAATGATACCATTATTCAATAGACATTGGCTCAGAAAAATAAAAATATTTTAAAAGTATGTACAAAATAAACAAAGATAAATTTGAAACAATAACACTATTTAAATATTTTCAATTGTCTGGCTAAGCTAACTCTAGAAAATCTATTTATGATTGTTTCATATTAATATACATCAATTAGTAGCCAGCCGTCACACTAATAATATCTGACATTTATCCTATTTTAAATTCAGAGCGATTGTTTTATTTTAAAAAATATCTGAAATTTTAAAATAGACCACTGATAATGTTGAATATATTTCGAAAAATAAAAAAATATTTACCAGACATTGAAGAGACTTAATTATTCCCATTCTATTTACTGTTGATAATCAAATATAAATTGAACTCTTAAAATTAAAATTAAAATTTAGTGTATTATTGAAGAGATTCTCTCTTCAGTATGATACAATTAATAAGTTTACCGAAAAGAAGACATTGAATAGATTAACAAAGGCTTAGTTTTTTTTTTCATATTTAGGTGAACAAATAAATAAATTAACTTTTGTTTTTTGACTGTGACTGAGTATTTACAATGACGTAAACAATGCTTACAGATGTGCACAAAAGATATCTTTTTGAATATTGCGTTTCAAATATGTTAACCTCATTTGAAAAAAGCGTAGAACTCGAAATAAACAAAAATTGAATCTGCTTTCATATAACTTAATATTTTTTTCTTTGGAATGGTATTATTTGTTTTTTCTTTTAGATGTTTTTTCAAAAACTCCTTTCTCTGAATATAACATTTCTTTCGTAACAATACTTATTCATAACTTAAAAAATCAGAATGGCACAATTATAATGTGTCATTTTTTTAGAAGCTCATGTTTTAAAGTTAAAAATGTACATATTTTTACTTTGTAATGGCACCTTTTTATGATTGATTGTAATTCCCGGGGAACCGAATAAGATATCAAAACATACGCATACCCAATCTAAATGCAGGCCTTGGTGGAAAATTTAATGGCCATAACTATGAAATCGATCAGATTTAATGAAGATAGGTGAAATCTGAATCTCTGACATAACAAAATGCACTCTCCCGAGATGACGTGCTGGAAGCCAATTATAATAACTACCCCGTGTACGTGCAAATCGACTTAGTAATAATTACGGGTGCCAGCGCTTGCGCCTCGCTGCTTCTGATACCTCCTTCGTGTCAGACTTGTGAATTTGATTTTGATGACATCATAGTGCAGTGATACGTTAATAGGGTAATAGGTCTAATAATAGAACTACCAGCGATATGAGACATAAATTTTCATAACTCAATTGGTGATTTAATCACTTTTAACGGGCTTACACTAATATATCAAAATTTTCCACACCATATAGTTTATTTTATTCAAAACTAGCAAGCGTTGCGATTCCACTCGAAGAAAGAAAGTATTTGTGTTTTAATTGTGTTTATTGAAGTGCATGCTTTCTTTTTCTGTCCGTTTGACGTTCGCTGCCGATTGTCCATCGTGCGACACACGCGCCACCTACTGTAATTTAATTGTAATACGTCTATAACCTTCGCGCAAGTTGCATGAACGGTATGACACACATACAAACATTTATTTGTATATAAAATACCTACTGTAAGCTAATTTTAATATGCCTATAATCTTTGCTTGTTTAAAACTGGTTGTCAAAGTTTTATTGCAATCAGATGAACGGTGTGGCAACGCATAAAATACAAACAAACAATCACACCTAATGCACGAAATTTACATTTAAATGTAATGTCAAAATTTGATTTGACAGATTTTAAATATTCCATTTTTAATACAAACAATCGAACGTCAAATTTGAATTTTCTGAATGCTGTTGGATTGTCAATATATCAAAACAAAATGGCCGCCGTTCAAAAATTCGAACGACGGCCATTTTTGTTTTGATATATTCGGCAGTTTGAACGGTAAAAAACATTGAAATCTACAAATATTTTAGTTTTTCGACACTGTATGTTAATTTAAATATGCCTATAACCTTCCAGGAAGTGCAAGCTAATAGGTTGTCGATGTTTTATTGCAATCGGATCAGCAGTTTTTAAATGTATAAAGGCCGAAAATTAAGCAAACAAACAAACATTGATTTTTATATATATAGATAGATAATTTTTAATACGCGTGGTTATTAACAAAGTGGTGAAAAAAATACTTTTTAAATTGAGTGAAAAGAAGTCGAGAGAAATACAAGTCAATTTTAGTATAAATTTAGCAACTTCATAGCAGTTAAAACAGTTTTTTAATTGATAGAATAGAATGGCTGGTTGTTTCTACTTTAGTACGACAAAAAAGATGATGCAATTAATTCTAAATAGACTTATTTAAATCTATAACTAAGTCAAGTACCGTCTTAGCAAATTCTTATAACGATTTCAACATAATAAGTTTAATGAAATGACGCCTCGTATGTTCCATGAAAAAATAAGACTTGAACATTTAAAACTTTTACGCCAATATTCAAACTTGAATTAAGCGATGATATTTTCGTTTTTTTTTGTCATCTACGTGCATTTTATCTACATTATTATGAGTGGCTTAGAGAAAATACTTTTATTCTTTAAATTAATCATACTATTTACGAAAAGCTACAAAACTACATCATTATTAGACGAATGAATCAATGTTTAAGTATCTATTAAAAAGATTTGACGATTGTTAGGTTAACTGTTAAAGTAGTTGCAGTTTTAAAACCAATTTGACAAGTTTAAAGAGTTTTGCATTAAATATACCATGCCCGGATAGAAACTACAATAAAATGGTGATTTGTCAATTGGAAGCATAAAAATCTAAATCAAGCCCAATCATCAATAATGGAAAATTAACGTTTCTTGAATTCATATAATACATTCTTACAATACTTATTACCTGTAAAATTTACTTAGTTTTTGGAGTCTTTGGTGATATATAATAAAACAAAGTTAACTGTGGATACCCAATAGTGGTAATTTTTAAATATTTACAATGTTGCATGAGTTTGAATAGGCGTAGAATTTTCTTAGTTGATTAAATAAAATCCCGTTTGTGATATTGATATCACTGATATCAGACAACATTATTATGAGTCAAATAAGTTCACTGCTTCATAGAAGCATAAAATATAGTGACATTACCTTATTCCCGCCGAACAACTCACCCGGAATTAATTACCATACCAATATCTAGTATGCTCTACTGAAAGAAGTCAAAACTAAACTAAACATTGAAATATTGCCAAAATTAAAAATGTATATTTCTTTTATTTGGCATTTACTTGTGGTACATTTTCGAGGAATTTTAATAAAGGATTTTAGCAAACAGATATGTTATCACAGGGCTTTTTGAAGCTTAAATTCTAATAAGCGTATTTTTCTTCCAGATTGACCATAACAGCGTCATGCCCAATGAACCTGCAGTATTTTCCTATGGATCGACAGCTTTGCCACATAGAAATCGAGAGTTGTAAGTATATTTTATATTACAGTCCTTAAATTCGCATACACTCCTTTCACATTGATGGCTGATTTTAATTTTGAGTGTCGCACGTGTGCACATCTGTCAGTGGGTTCGAGTCCCACTTTGAATTTTTTACTCGTGTTAAATCAAAAATATTTTCAGTTCAAATAAATTGATTTTTGAAATCATTTTTGAGAAAATAATTTTTTCAAGCAACATCACCAAAATGAGAAACATACAAAAAATGATTAATATCCGATTAATTAAAAAAAAATATCAATGACATGTTGCAAACTTTTGATTTTGTATCACAATAAGAGATTTGGGCACACATATTTGTTTCTCATTAATCTTGTATGTTTGTATTCAATAAAATTCACCTTGTTATATTGACTGTATTTACACTTGTTCAATTAACGCTTTATAAATGTGTGTCATACCAACAATGTTTTGTAATTTCGTTTATGTGACTGTTTCAGTGCAAGTTTTACTTTTTAAAAATTACTTTCTCAATAATTCCAATCGTCACGATCAATATACTTCTAATACGCATATAATATGCCGAAAGAAAATATTTTGTGTCCATTTTGCTTCAAATAAATACTCCCTAACTGATTCAAACCATGTCTAAATGTTCATACTTTACACTGGATACAATAAATATTATACTATGTACCTGCCTTATTTTCAAAAAAAAAAAATCTCTTCTATAAATTAATCATCTGTTTTATAAAAAACACATATTTCTGCGATATTTTTAAAAAGAAGAAACGACATTTTTTGTTAAATTTTTATTTCAACATTCAAAAACATTTTTTTCGTAATCAAATATTATCTTTCATTTTATAAAATTTTAATTCAATTTCATCATAATAAAAATTATTATTCTACCATTTTTGATGATCAATACGCTTCTAGATATCGATTTAAAAAATACGAATGTTAACTAAAACAAAAGCATACCCAGCAGTGTATCATGAATCCATCAAGATTTGGTAAAATAATTCGAAATGTTTTAACATCGTTTAATTTATGATGGTCATATGTTCATATTTATGTATAATTTTGATTATATTCTGGTTTGATTTGGTTAAATGTCGGTCTCCTTCTCAAGTACAGCACCCGCGGAAGGCAGACTCTGTCTATAGGATAGCTGTGTCTAAATGATCTGACCAGTGACCACTGATCGGCACAAACTAATATTGTGACATTAAAACGCTACAATAGCCCTTTTACTTCTGCCCAGCTCACCTCGAGACATTTTGCTAATTAGTGTGATTCCTAGCCGACCGATTAACTACTATGTACTACTAAAAATACCATGCACCTTTGACGCAAACTTTTTGACATTGATCTCCACAAAAAAAAAGAAGCACGGCTGTGACAAAAGGTCGTAATAACGTGAAAAGAACGAGCGGCCTCGTCCGCGTAACGTTGAATATCGAACCCGATACTGATTCGACGAGCGAACCACTGAAACTTGCCCGAAGAACCGGGTCTGCATAAAATACAGAGAACCGTAACCTGCAGACGGGAAGGCAAACAAATTACAACACCTCATTCCAAAATTTTACCTTAGTAGTGGCAATGGAATATAGAATACATATTAGCATTTACGTTTGAAAACTTTGACGAAAAGATAACGAAAATCGCTGCATTGTGCATCAAACCCTTTATGTATGAAGTAATGGTAAATGGTAATACTAAAGTGAATTGAATCCGCCAGAGAGGTCCCGGCTGTAGACCGTGCGCGAAACGGCCGCCGAGTGTCGTGGCGGGGAAGTCGCCATTTTGTGGATTGTAAACAAAAAAGATACAACATTATACCTCAATCTCATTTGAAGCATGTTGTTTATCATCGGAGCATGCATGGCGACCACTGCCGCAATTTCTCGCACGCTTTTCTTTCACCGCCCATCGTGTTTGTCTATCACTTTTTTCACATTATTATTAAGCGCATGATTTATTTTATATCTTTCATTTTGATTTTTGCTGACTAGCTTTTCCAGCTTTGAATTGCTGTCGAGCTTTGCACGGCTGAGTGAGTGGTCACTTTTCTTCTTTATTAAATATTTTAAACTATTATTTTATTTCAGTATCCTATGATTTCTTTTGATATTTTGTTAACAGATATTAATTGATTATTCAGAGTTTTGATTTCTCAATTATAGTAAAAGCATAAGTATTAGACAACCTACATCATTTATGATAATTTTGATATTTTATTGAAATTTCCATGCCAAATGTAGCTTTATATTTCTATCATCCATTGAAATCTGGTTCGGAAGTATCATGACACAGATAAAGATATTTGCGTGCGTCATATGTGATTGACCGCTCAAGCATACTGTTCGTTGATGTCGCCGATTGATCGGTTATATAAAAGTGAGCATAAAAATTGGGCTTCGAGCTTCCGATCCGGATTGAACATTGAACATACCACACCAGTAGAGCAGCAATAAAAGGCTCTTCGAGGAGAGCTTTTAATTGTAACCGGGCGAGCGGGCGCAAGTCCGCCTGGCCGGTGGTTTAAAATACTTTAGCCGTAGCGAGGTGGACGGTGTCATGTTGTAAATGTAAATGACGGCATTTTGTGTGTTTGCTCTTGTTTGGCTCTGGAGTCGGATACACAATGCGCGATATTCGCTACTTCTGGCGGGACGGACTCAGTAGCGTCGGAATGAGCAACGAAGTGCAGCTACCGCAATTCAGAGTTCTGGGCCACAGGCAGCGGGCGACAGAAATAAATCTGAGCACAGGTACAGCCGCGGGCGTGTCGGCGGCAAGTGCACGCTCGCCATTAAAGGAGGCCGACATTAGCTTACCACGCGACCCACTCCCATCCCCGTCACACGTATGTATATACGTGTGTGTCGAACGACACACCGCATACCACACGCCACACACCACACACCACATACCACACACCGAACGCGGAGGCCGACGGCCGATTCCGCGACGCTGCGGTTCTCATCCGACCGCAATCTCGATACTTTTATCATCTCAATCGCTCTGTCGACGTTCGCCAGTCGGCTTCTTCGGCTTTCAGCTTCATATGATTCATTTTAAGGATGCACAATTTATCAATATTTATTTTTATATTATACATACATATAATTTTTTCCATCGTTTTGTTCTTTATTCTCATTTCGGTTTAAACGAGTAACTCAAATCGTACAGAAGGTAAGTGTAGACCCCCAAACCCGATAATACTTTCGCAAAACCCACTAAAATGGGTCCGGGGTTATTTATTTTCTTGAAATATATACAGTCGGCTACACCATGAGGGATATCCGCTATAAGTGGAACGAAGGGCCCAACTCGGTAGGCGTCTCCAACGAGGTGTCTCTTCCCCAGTTCAAAGTGCTCGGCCATCGTCAGCGCGCCATGGAAATCAGTTTGACGACAGGTAAGCCCGCGTCATTACACAACAACAACAACAACAACCATATGCTTGGTCGAGTTTTATATTATCTCTTCATCATCTGCAAAAGTTCAAAAAATATATCAACTTCCGTGCGAGTCTCAATTTCAATTTGGTATACATTTTTGATTAACATCTTTTTCATTTAAAAATTAGCCTAACATAATGAAAATAAGAAAAGTAAAAAGTTTTCCATCAATAGCAATAATAAAAATTTTCACGTTAATTATCATAACAATTACAACAAAAATCAGAAAGTTTCATTTAAAATTTAACCGAAAATTTAAAATTATAATAAGAATTATTTTAAGATGAAGAAATTTACCTCTCCTTCGGGAAAAATTTTAATAAAAATCATCATGTTTATTTTAATCAAGTTTGATTACTTTATGCCAGATTCACGATCATCATAAGCAGCATTTGGTATGTAAGCCGTTTGTTATTGCGACTTGCATATACATACATATGAAAACAGTCGACATTTGCGTTTATTATCAACAGTGGGAAAAACGTCGCTACTCTTATACAATATCTTTAAGTAGCCTTAGCATAGTTTCTTATTTTCATTATTTTATTTCAATTTAATATTTTTATAGAAGAAAACATGCGAAACAGTCTTCGATCACCTTTAAGTATGATAATGAATACTACTTTAAATAATATTCACAATCAAGTGGCTCTAACGAGGACGTTTGCCACTCTATTCTCAGCTTTGTAATTATTTTGATGAAACAAAAGTAAAACAGGCGTGATGTGCTGTAACGAGCTTATAGAAAATGCCAGCGAGAAACGAATGTTGTGTTTGTTTATGCTTGTATAATAGAATGGTATTATTTCTTTTTAAATTCGAATCCAATTTCATCTACTTAGCATATCTTGGAGCATGGAAATTTTCCTTTAATTTGAACATTGGACGAATATAGTAACAAAATTTCAATATTCAATACTTAATTATTGTTTATGCAAATAAAATAAATATTTAACTCACGTTAACATAGGTGTGAAATAGTTTTTTATTATAGCCAAATCTCATTCATTTGTCTGTAGTAATTAATTGTATTCAAAAATAATGAAGGAAATAATTTCATTGTATGATTAATCACGTGTGCTATTTTGGCAAGAAAGCAATATAATGGTTGACTAGTTTCAATTTACTAATAAAAATATATTTGACGCAGTTTACGAGCATTGATTAAAATTGTCAGCTACAATTTTTACAAATGCGCAGTCATCTTTTTAGTTAGTGCAGTGAATTTTGCAGTGAATACGTTGGAAAATAATTAACACTGCAATAATTCCGGTTTAAAGCTTTATTCCAGAATTTTATGCACAGCACATAGCACAACGCTTGATGTATGTGCTGGAATTTCACTGAAAACACTGAGTTATTATGGACGTCGATGCTGTGTACATATTTAATAACGAAATATTGCAGAGCAAATGTAATATCCAAACCCACTTGTGTTGACACTTTCATTTGTATCCACTTAGTCTCATCGCTTAGAAACGTTCAATCACACACTGGACGGATTTGAGAGCTTTTTATACGTCCTTGTGTTTGTTTTAAATCGTCAATTAAAAATTTCTTTCGAATTCTTTATTTGAATAGGGCATTATTATTGCTGAGGACCTCAATAGAAATGATTTCTATTCATTTAAAGATATTTATAACGTATTGTTATTACTCTATGTTATAAAAAAAATCAAATATTTGGACCGACAGAACAAATGCAAAATCTTTCAAAAGAGTATTGAATACAAAACCCAGTTAATCAGATTTGTCGATTTGCATCGGTATATATTTATTTTTCAATGCAATTAAAATCGTCGTGCGAAAACAAATTGATTCGGTCAAACTACCGTAAGTTTTGGCGGTTTTAAGAAATGGGACGTGGAATTATTTTTATACCTTATTAAAAATTAAGGGGAGAAAGGTATTATATAATATATAACTCTAGTAACCAAACGGTTTTATGGTTGGCATTTATGGTGAATTTTTATTGATTACCTTTAATATTCTTCAAATTAATTTTTAGGAAACAATTACAGGAGAATATCGATTATTTTGGACGTGAAATTCGAATTAGTATTTTACCAATATTAATGTCTAGTATACTTATTGGTTCGTAATTCCTTAAATTTGTCGTGATTCTTTACCAGAGCGGTGTTTGGTACTGAAAAATATTCGTAATATCTCTCTCCCTTTGACGTTTTTTTCCTATATAAATAAACTAATCAAAATATTGAAACGTTCAATACAGCTGAAATCCCGTTAGAACAAACACCGATTAAAGTAAAATAATTTGGTCAAAAGTTGAGTTCAGTCGGCTCGACGACATAGAAGTAAATTTTTCAAAAAGTAAATTTCCTTACTCCGTGGTATTGGTTTTAACAGGATTTGACCTGAAATTTATAATTGGTTCAATTATAAACGAAAAATTTGACCGTTTTTGTATCAAACTAATTGGTTGTTTGTATTGATTTCGTCGCCTTAGGAAATTACTCACGGCTGGCGTGCGAGATCCAATTCGTCCGCTCGATGGGCTACTACCTCATCCAGATCTACATCCCGTCTGGTTTGATCGTCATCATTTCCTGGGTGTCGTTCTGGCTGAACAGGAACGCAACCCCTGCGAGGGTGGCCCTTGGCGTCACCACCGTGCTCACCATGACTACCCTAATGTCCTCGACCAACGCTGCCCTACCCAAGATATCATACGTCAAATCGATCGACGTCTACCTGGGCACATGTTTCGTGATGGTTTTTGCTAGTCTACTGGGTAAAAACACAACAAACACATTCAATGGTTTTACATGTTACAATAATATAGTTGAATAATTGTACTCTGTCCCTGGTGAATTGCTGCCATGTACTTTACCAGGGACAGAGATATTTGGAAACGGCTTGGGGAGACCTTCATCCAGCAGTGGATCGAATTTGGTTGAAGATGATGATGATGATAATATAATTGGTTTTACATGTTACAATAATGTAATTAACCGGGGCGTGGCGTCGTTGGGATAACGCATGATCAATGATTCAATTCTTAAGCCCACTATACGCAATCATATTCTTGTAATGAAACATGAATACATGCCCCAGTTTGTAGCAGAGAGGGATGTTCAATTGTGGTGGTCGGATCGTATCCTACTTTTGGACGCCAGTCTCACTCTGCGGCGAAGTGTACGGAAGTTGTCGAGCGACAACTGCCACACATTTTAATAAATTAAATCATGCAATACTGCGTTTCATGGAAACGTTCAAGGCCATCATCTCTCCATTCGAGGGATTGTCATAAATTCAAAAAGTATTTGTCCTGAGTAATAGTGCTGGCTTAACGGGCCGAATATCTGTCAAATAACGAAACTTCACATAGGTAGAATTTAATTGGGTGGTTCACCAATTTAAATTTGCAAGGAATTCCGCATCACACGCGCTTAGCTGCGCAAGGAATTCTCTTAAAAAATAAAGCTCAATTATCAATTGAGAATATTTTTGTAATATCTTGGCTTCACGAGCATTGCTAGCTCAGTTGAATAAACGACAGTTTCGGTTCTGTCGTGTAGTAGACAAAACACCACTGTCCACAACATGACACTCGGAGCCCACTACACGACAAAACCTAAATAGTCTTTTATTCAACTGTATGATTCTTTTTATTTTTTGTAACTGTGGAAGCATTAACTGTGTCAGATTGAATTTAGATTGTAACACTAAATTGAAATAAGTTTTGTCATCCATTTGAGTCTCCATTATTGCCGGCCCGGTTTCAAAATGTATATTTTATTTGTTCATGGGAAACATTCCACTGCGTCCCTTGAAGAATAAACAACTATGTATTGAATCCGGTCGGCTAATAATCAAGCCTCGAGTAGATGATATAAATTTGTTTCAGATATGCAAGGGATTTCCGTCAGGATAGAGAGTGGGCTGGAGGGTATGCTTTGCCAAGCCGTGGCCACCCCGCTAAGGGTATCGGCGTCACTGTTACAGTTTAGAGACTACAATCTTTTTCAAATAGATTAAGAACACGAAAATGTGTTGTGCAATTCTACAT
The DNA here is from genome assembly GCA_031772345.1 of Himalopsyche anomala. Taxonomy (NCBI): domain Eukaryota; kingdom Metazoa; phylum Arthropoda; class Insecta; order Trichoptera; family Rhyacophilidae; genus Himalopsyche; species Himalopsyche anomala. The sequence goes on along the minus strand of CM062844.1, from coordinate 7,967,695 downwards.
ATTTAGGTATTAAGCAACCCTGTTTTCCCCTTTTGGCATCATCGGGCTCCTAGCTGATGATGCCTAAATTCAAAAACACGATCGTTTAATATCGAAACCTGTGGAATGGTACAAAACCTTTATTGTGATCATAATTTATGTGAACAATTGATATTCAAATTATTTATCACCATAGCAAAAAATAAAGTATTGTAAGGTTTAATTGCGAATGCTTATCATCATCATATGTCCTTTGACCCCCATGTATAACAATGGAATAAATTCATCCCTTTCAAGTCTAAAGGAATGAACTTATTCTGCCAAATCAATTTCCTTTTGATTGGTCGATTTGTTCTCATTTTGGTTATGCATTAGTTTTGTCAACATTATCCTCCATGTTTTGCATTTAATAGGAAAATAAATATTTGCACAACTCAACCCCGTTGGCTTGGGCATAATATTTTTTTTCATAGTAGTTTTAAAACACTGAAAGTTTTTGCTGTCAAAATGCCATTGAAAATATTTTACCCGAATACATTCAATTTCTATTGATTATTTAACTTGAAATATTAATTTATGCGTAATGATCACAATAAAAACTAATTACCTGAACTCAATACCTTCGTTAGAATTGGCACAACCTGCATTTACGGTGATCAATCATAATATTATTAAAAACTGTTTCTAGAATCTATTTTAATTAGTATGTAAAGAGAGAAAATTATAAGTACATCAGTAAATAACCTTATTGATTGTACGCATCTTATGATCAGACAATGATCAGTTTGCGTTTATTTAATATTTTTTTAATCCAAACAATATTTCGGTTTAGACTTTTTTGACAATATACAAACAATTAACAGTGGTAAATATTTTTAAATAACCCCTAAACTTCAACTATCCGATGGCTTCACCAAAATTAATGTAATAATATAAAATATAACAAAAACAACGTAACAAAATTATTTATTTTATAATATTTTAACCAGATGACGTTACTTAATATTTTGGATAGTCGAAGTTTCCTGGTTTCACTAAAGCAAATATTATATATATAAATAAGTACGTATGTTTATATATATATATATATATATATATACATATAGCATTACGTCAATAAATAGTTTAGTTTGGACATCTGCTTTCTAGGTCATCTGATATCTTCGTGCGCATCTTCAGACATATCGGACTAAGGCTTCTCATGGACCTTTGATACAGAGGGACGATTATAATATTTATCGAGTGGTTTTTTCAATTGATCGATCCAAAAGTGCGGTCTTGTAAAAAAAATCAAGAATAAGTTCAAGAGCACTTAACGTCACAAATATCTTTGAAAACATCCAAAGTTTGTTTGTTGAAGCGAACTTGTGATCAGGGTCTCATGATTTGCCTAGATCCAATACGTTTGCAGTACTTTTTTAAAAAGTGTTTTAATATTTTCAATAAATATTAATCATTATAATAAATACTATTGCTTGCGAATTTATCCAAAAAAATAAAAATGTGAACTGCTTGCGATGATGCTTTCTCCAAACAACAATGGAAATATCAAGATATTTACTGGTTTAAATGCAAAGCGTTAAATATACTATCTGTTATACCTTACCAGCTTATATAACAACATGATTATATCCGAATCATCGACGATAGCGGTCGATAAAATAATGCCATGCGAAACGATTTAGATATTTTGACCGATACCTAAGAATTGTTATAGCTCATAGGGAATAAATTGTGTTAGTTAAATCTCTCTCGGTATGATATTATATCTATCTCCTTCTGATATCGTAGGTCCATGAGATATAATTACGCTGTAGAAAGAGTATGTTTATTGACTGTGCGTTGACTCACATGAATATTCAACTTTACTCCACTCAGTTGGGACAATGTTGCAATTATACCTTCTATAGTAACTGATTTTGTCAAAATTAGTTTTGAAAAAGTGAACGTCATGGAAGACGTATCTTCAATAGTCAGAACTCTTTGTCTCGCTAATTTTTGTATTTTTTTTCGTAAATCCACCCGTAATTAGAAACTGTAAATATATTTGGTTTACTTTTTAATCAAATTTGTCTTTAGATTAGGTATACGTGATGCCGTCATAACGGTTATTTTTCAGAATATGCTACGGTCGGTTATATGGCCAAACGGATTCAGATGAGGAAGCAGAGATTTTTGGCTATTCAAAAAATAGCAGCCGAGAAGAAAATGCAAGCGGAAGGACCTCCACCGGGCGATCATGGGTCTAAGGGTGGCACCATGAGTCGACAAGGACCCCAAGGAAGATCGTCTGTAAGTATATAAAAAAAAACCACCGCAATAATATTGAAGTCCAGACAGAGATAATATTTGCGCCAGCACATCTTTACTGCCAGCATGTTGGAACTGTTGTAGTGCACAGTCGATAATTTAAGGTCGAATTCCGAGCTGCGGAGCCTAGGTTTGATACCCGGTAGGACAGCAGATATACACATCTCAATAGTCGTTGTAATTATCTTGATCTTTGTTTTAAACGATGCTTTGTAGTTTTTGCACGATTCTTTATTTAACATTCTTCGAAGCGTTCAATGAACGAAACCCATGAAATGGTGGCAAATAAGATGTTTTTTTCCTAATTGTTACATATTTTCTCCCTTGTCCAGCGTTTATTTTAGCAAGGTGTTTCAGCGGGCCGAGTAAGTTGAGTATGACACATATTTTCTTTTACAAAAAATATTTGAGAGGAATCATTTTCACCCGACAACATTTTTTTCAGGTTGGTATCTCATTTCAGTTAATTAATATTGAAAGTGGAATGTTTTCATCATTTTTATTAAAACTTCACTTCAAGTTTTTTAATACTCATACAGATTTTTCGATAACAATGAATCATGTAATGCTTCAAATATTTTCAACAAAAAATACAATATGTGTATCTTATATATTATTTTTTTGCTTTACAGAAAACATATTTTACTCGGATAGGAACAATATTAACAAAAATGTATTTTTCTTCAAAACCTAATTATTTTATTCTGTGAGATTCAAATCAATATAATTTATTTTTACATTATTAACAGAAACGTTAAAATAAAATCGTTTTTACTCAATTAAATTCATAGTTTCAAATATTAACTGCCAGCAAATTAATATTAAATTAAAACTTTACTTCAAAATTATTGTGTAATAGAATTTATAAGTGTTAGGAAAAGAAATGTCAAATCTGAAACAATCAATACAAACTTTACGCACATGTTTGAAAAGAGTAATTTTTAATCTGTTCAAAGGGTATACGAATACACTAAAGGATTTATAAAACATCCGTGAGTATTCTTTCAAATTTAAATTTTATAAAGTATTTTATGTATTTATGAAAATTAATATTTGTACTCGCAGTTAATGAGGCTCAATAAATAGTTTTTCAATTTAAAAAAGCAGACAATGTGGTGGTTGGTTATTTTTGGTAAAAAGACCTGACATCACTTTTCGTATGCCATCGCTCGGGCCTTGGTCAAATGAGGCAGCGCATATCCACAGATACTCGTTAGGGGAACGCTTGTTCCAGGAGGTGCGGTTCAAAGTCCACGATCCGAAAGCGCACTCCAAAGGCGGTACTTTGGAGAACACGATCAATGGAGGGCGGGGAGGAGCTGACGAAGAGAATCCACCCGCACCACCAGCTCACCTCATACATCCTGGCAAGGTAAACAGGAATAACATATCTATACCCGATCCACTTGAAGCCATCTCCAAACGGCTCAATGTAAACTCCTTGATTACCTTGGATATATGAATGGTTACCGACTTCCTGCATCCAAATGACTATTTTTTTCATTATTGTTATATATACAATAATATTGAAATACACACAACGTTATTTTTGAAAAGACAGAAAAAAGATTATAACTTGGAAATGGAGGCTTCATTTGAGGGTTATTTCTGAACATTTTAAGATAAATTAAAAGTATTTTTATGGCACAGACTTTCTTTAAAAAAAAAGTAAATATTATAAATGAGTAGTATAAATTTTCAATTAATTACAAATGTACTACTATACTAACCATAATAATACTTTTCATGATATATACATTTTTTTTATTATTTGCATTTTTGCCAGTTTTCTAATAAACTGTGCCATAAAAATTTCTTTTGTTTTATACATCTTAATAAATAGACTTTTCATTACATTTTGAATTTAACATATCAAATTTTCATGTATTCATTTCACTTTTAATTATTCAGTATTCCTTTAATAGTCTTAATGATACATTAACTTTAAAAATGTTATTTGTAGATTCTAATTAGATGGTTTTTAATAAAAATTTGACGTAAAAACACTTAGACTCCTACAAAATTTGTATTATTTTCACGATTTACATCACGTTTTTCTTTAAAAAGAAAACATAGGTCAAATACATTTTCTTTGATTAATTTTTCGAATTGATATATGCATGAACGACATCCAGTCAAAAAGATATTTTTAAAAAAACCAAATTATTACAGTTTTTAAAATGGGTTTCTGAAAATGTTTTCACAATAAAATCGTTGGTTTTCTTTGAGTAAACCAATCCATTACACTTGGTTTTATTGTAAAGCTACATATTGATATTTTTTCAACTCTCCTGAGTAACAGACAACAATATTAATTGAAAAAACTATTTTCATGAATATTAAAATTTTCTCTTTTCATTTGCAACGCATTTTTATTTAATGTGGGCAAGGCAGTTTTAGGTTCGGTCAAAATATACATATATTGCTTGCAATACTATTAATACAATTTGCTGTATTTGCAGTGTTGAAAATTATGTTCATTGTTTTTAATTGTCCATCGTATGTAATTGATTTTGAAAATTTATAAAATAGATCTCATGTTCATAGATTCATCCACAAAATCAATTCATCATATTGGGTATATGATTTTTTTTTATTTGCTAAAGTTTGTAAGCGAAATTATTCATTACTGAATATATTTTTGTTTATTATTTATAAATTTTATGTTATGCCATTGCATTTGCGACGCCATTTTTGTGCTACATGAAAATTATAAATATGTATTTGTTTCTATAATTATAACTTATCTTAATATGTCTGCTGATTACAAAACGATGTAGTTATAATATGATTGATGATTAATGCACTGATATATTGGTGATAAAGTTTGCGTTTGTTGCGTTTTTACAATTTGACCTATTCATGACATTCGTTAAGTGAATATTTACGATTGCTACAACTATATATTGCATTTACTTAAACATTAATATTATTTAATTTTGCCCATTCAAAAGAATTTTTATCTCTTATTATGATTTACTTTAACAGTATATTGAGTTTGTTCTTACTAAAAGTTTGTAATGCAATTTTAACATTTTTTTGTATATTTTATTTGCGCTGTTTATAATTTTTGCATTACTAGTAATTTTCGTATTTATAATACGTTGCGTTCTTAAATTATTACTCTTTGACCAAATCAGCTATATATAAGTGATTTTAAAGAAGGACTATTAAATTTGGATCGGTTGGCATAATAATTCATTTTCGTGGTACTACTACGTAAAGGTAAGTGGTTTAATAATTTCTAAAGATAAAAATCAAATCTTTATCAATTTAGATATTTAAAATATTAGAATATCATTAAACCGTTAAATTAAAGTAATAAAATTAGTAATAAATTTAATAGTTCGTTTAACATCACCATACGTGGCTTTAAAATATTTATTTAACATTTTTTTTTATTTAACAATATATGTAAGCTGTCTTGCCCACAGTTACTCGCAAAAGATTAAAAAAATGTCTTTTCTTAAAAATTGTTGACAATAAATAAAGTAAAATGATTTTCCCAGTATATAAATATTTATATAGATATATACATATCCTTGAAGTTTATTAAAAAGAAAAACAAAAAAAAACACTGTTACTTAGTTATTTAACAAGATTGAAATTGTAATGACAATTCAAACAGTTTTTGAAACTCGTGCTAGTTTTATTAAATTGATAATTACTTCTACATCAAAATTGAATTGAATCAAAAACTGTATCACTCTCGTATTAAAGATTTTTTCGATGCTTACAAACACCCAGAACTAAATTCAGTTTTTCCCGATCTAGGCGTTGTTATTTCATCAATATAAATCCAAAACGAAAATTAATATCACAATATTTCCAAAAAATACAGTCCAAATATATTTGAAAGAATACTAGGTTGACGAGGGAATTTATTTGGTAAGATTATATTTTTTTCCATTCAACTTTTAAAGGAATATGTGAATAAGTCTCAAGATGAATCTAAAAATGTAAGAATACGTTTAATTCCAAATTATAAGATTGAATTTTAAAAAATGCAAGATAAAAATTATCTACATTATTTGAGGTTGACTGTATTTTGATTTAATATCGTAAATTGACATATTTTTTTATTTCAAATATTACAGATAAAATATTTGAAATAAAACCTCTTAAAATAGCATTTGTTAAATATTCAATGTTTAACCTATCGACTTCACGCTCTAAGTTATTAAATCATGTAAAAAAAAATAAGTCTTCAATTTTTGGATTGCAAAATGTTAATTAGTTATATTTAAGAGAAGTCTTCAAAAATCATCGATCAAAAACAGTCAAAAGTTTTTAAGTTTATTTCTTATTAAATTTGTTAAATATGACCAATATTACATGAAAAATGTGTTTTATATCAGGATATCAACAAGCTGCTCGGCATCACACCTTCGGATATTGACAAATACTCGCGCATCGTGTTTCCGGTGTGCTTCGTCTGTTTCAACCTGATGTACTGGATCATTTATCTCCACGTATCGGACGTGGTGGCTGACGATCTGGTACTCCTGGAAGAGGACAAGTAGAGGCGCCGGCTCCCGAACGGGGGACCGCTTCTGATGCTCACGCAACCCGCAAGCCTGCTCGTAGAATTGTTAGGCGTCTATTACCTGGTAACATTTTGCTTTCGGAAACTTTATTCATGTAACACAAGCAATAAAATCTAAAATTAGCAAACTCACAGTTTGAATATTTAGTCTAACAAAATATATCCTTAAAAATCACAAAAGCAATCCATCATTTAAGGGTGCTATGACGTTAAAGATATTAAATATTTACTATAAAAAAATTGAAACAATTTACCATCAATAAAGTAAATAGTTTTCACTGTCTTCTATGAATAAATATTGAACGTATTCTTTAACATGTAAATAATTATCTATATTGAGCAAAATACGCGTTTAAAATAATTATTACTTTTGAAAATCTTTTAAAATGACAGAATAATCATAAAGAAGGTCAAACTTATGCATAAACTGTTTATAAATATTTTTTATGTCGGAAAAATAACACTGTGTGTTTGCTCATTTTCTTGAAACATCGTTTGATTTGCAAGGGAAATCTTTCTGTAAACAAAAAGTACTATTTAATAGACGCTTTGCCACAAACACACATGCTAGAATCTCAAAAACTATTCAATACTGCAAATGAAATATTATATTTTTTTACCTGGTATTTCTAATCTGTCACTGCTTGTTTTCGGATGGTCTTTCAAAAATATACTTAAAGATACTACATATAATATTCCAAGGCAATTTTTGGACAAATATGGCCTAGAATTTTGTTACAAACATGCTTTAGCGCAATGTACTCTGATTAAAAAGGTAATTGTTGCATTCTTTATAAAGAAGATTAATCAAAAAATTACTTACCGAGAACATTTGACCGTTTTATTTTCATTTTTATTCAAAAAATAGTTTTTACTTTAGTACGTTTGTTCTATGACCATTGAAGTGGAATGTGAAAAAAATATCTAAGTATTTTAAACAGAATCACAATTTAGACATGAATTAAGTAAAAACAATTATTGGCAAATTTCAAACAGAAGAATAGTTTTCCTACTCTTGTGCTTTAAAGTATTTTTAAAATATCAACCGAATACGTTCTATTACAAACTTTGAATCAACATAATTGTAAGTGACTAATTAGAAGTACAAGTTAACAAATCTATCAAATAAATCAACACTCATTCGGCAATATCACTAGCATGTGTTTGAGGGGCATATTTTTGTAGTGCGTTAAAGAAATTCTTAACTTTTTGAGAGGTGCAAATTACTGGATATTTTATTATATATTTGAAAATATATACACTGTGCTTGTATTCAACTCAACGAGCAATAAAATGAATAAATAAATTCACTTTATACCGAGCACATATTTAATATGTTGAGTGACGAATCGAAAAGCGACCATTTACAAATGTGGAAATTTTGAATGTCTGCATGATTAGGGACCGCGTAATATTTTGTTTACGTTTCAGTAATATATATTGCCCTACAGAAAGTTAAGAAAATCTGGCATTGTAGGTAGGAGGTGCACAATTTTATTAGTGATAAAACTGGTATAAGTCAACTAGCAAAATAACAAAAAAAAACTACATTACAAATCTTTTTGCACCAAATCTATGAAAGTAATTATGTAAAGTAGATATTTTCTTTTTTTAAATATTTTTATGTTTAATGCTCTTTGTATGGATACTATTTGTAGTGTAAAATAACAATTTTGATGCAACAATGCTTTGCAGATCATATTATTTAATCCATCATTTAAATTTAAACCCGTTTATTCTATTTAACAGCACCATTGAAGCCAATTGCATGAACGGTTTTCGATAATAAAACCGTTTATTATTATAGTGCATCTTACATAAGATATTTTATTTTATACAATATATACGTATAATATATAAAATAACATTATACAAGTATAATAGATTTCGTTAATAATCCACCATCATAGTCAATCTAAATATGTGAAAATATGTATCACACATTTAAGGGAAAATATATATTCTGAGTGACTAAATAATAAAGTGTTGATCTCAAATATCCAAACGATTCTTTTCGACGCATTAACTCGTTTACTTTAGTTATAAAAGATCTAGCTAAACGTTTTAAATTAAGATGTTATCATAATGTACTTATTTAAGTCGATAATTTATATAAAAAATATATTGAAATGGGGGGCTTATTTGTGATTCCATTGAAATAATAAAAAACTGTCTTTGAGAAAGGATTTGCCATTGGCTCACGATAAGTAGGTTGTGCACCCCTATTATTGTAGACCCTCTGTCCTAGCAATTAGTGCGCGGAATAGCGAGCGTAAAAGCCGGCGTCCTAATCCACAGGCTTTTGATCCATTTCTCATAGAAATGTATCGATTATATAGCGACAAAGTTCTTGTAAATAAATAGTTTTCATACTAGTTTCGAACTTTAAATTTTTTATTAGAATAAGTCTGTGCACGGACGCCGATGCTTTAAGTTAAAGCCTTTGTCGGCTCATTGTTTTGTGATATTAAAAGTTATTTATTTGCTATATTCAATTCTATACTAAGTTATCGTAGGTTTACAGGTTATTATTTCTAGTCAATAGAAAATTTAGATTTATCGTTAATTATAATTCCATGTCTTATTCTTTTTTGATTTTTATTATTATCATTATTATTGTATAATATTTGAAAATGTATTGCCATTATTTTTTTGTATTTTTACTGGTGACGATTTTGGTCTCAAAACTGATGATGACCATACGGCTGAAACCGACTGCAGTAAGAATACGAATCTAGCGAAATTAAGCAAAGTGTCAATTTAATCAAAATAATTATTAAATGTAGATATTTGGCGTAGCTATATTTTAAAAAAGTCATAGATAGTTGTATTTTTTAAGGTTTATTTTGAAAATTGTTTCCATAAATTTTGCCCTCAGTTTTTAGTCGTTTCGATATTATTTTTCGTAGGGTGAGTCCCAGGGACGCCTCTATTACGTTTAGGAAATGGCAATGGAGGCGTTTTTGAGCTGCACTATTTCTCTTATACTATAATGTAATTAATGCATGGTCACTCAGACTGTAGGAGCATGTAAATGATCATATACGTGCGTGGGTTGAACATGAGCATTGGAAGGGTTGCTCAGGTGGTATTGGCAACAGTTGTCGACTATTTGTGCAACAGCTCGGACTCGAACCTCGGAACGGCAGGTGTACCAGCGCCTGCCCCATTGTCCGGTAAGCCACTGATCCCATGGCCAGTGAGGGGCAAAACAAACTCAAAGACTGCAAGTGGAAACACTGTGACACAACCCTGCGAATAAGGCATAGATACAAATTGTATCGTAAAATATTCTAAAATCCTTTAATGAAAACTTAAACATTTCTGTGTTTGATGTAACCTACACTTATATTCCTATGTGCATGCAATACGACAGACTCTTCCACTAAACTTTTACGATTAGTTCCACAAATTTAGTTGCGAAGTACTTAGACGAGTTCAAAAGAAATCACTTCAATTTACCTATTTCGATGAGATCGAGCAGTAGATTGCAGAACATGCGCCGACATACATTCATCATTATTTTTGCTGTTCTCAATCTGCTTGCAGACATAAAAGAACTATTTACAAAATATTAATAATGTTCGACCTAAAGCCTACATGATTATATTTCACGTTATATATAAATGTATAAGTAGAAATCATTACTTAAAAATGAAAATGTATCTCATTTTTATACGCGTATACTGTTTATGACAGTGTTAAAACAATTCTGTACATTTATTGTGTACGTGCAAAAAAATTTGAACCGTATTATTAAACCTAAAAACTGATCATACAGAATATCTTCCATCCTATAGCTATTTATACTTTATACATAATATTAATACATATATATATATATATATGACGTACATCAATGTATTACATAATGGAAATCTAATTGGGAAAAAAAATCGTGTAAAATAAGATCTTACATTAATGTCATTTTTATTTATCATATTACGCCTAAAATTTACTAGTAATTATTGTAAAAAAAAGATCGGTCAATATGACTTGGAAGTTGGCGGTAAACTTAGTTTTTTTGCGTGTACCTGTAATATTTAGATCTTTTGAATATATATGTATAGACTATAAAATGCAATGGCCTTGTCTCTGTAAAAATACAAAATTAAATAAACAACCAAGACCATTTATTCTGAGCCTCTATGTGTCACTTAGTTTCCATGTGTGTACTACATGAATGTACTTCTAGAGGTTGTAGATAATTATTTTATAAATTATAGGTTTGAATTGTTAAGCATCTTTTAAGTTTTTGAAAACCCATACAGAATATCTATTCATTGTCGATTTTAAAGTTTAGTTTATATACCCTCGAAAATTGTAAATATCCTTAACTACTACGAAGAGTTTTATACTATTATATATCTGAATGATGATAAATATACATATACATGAATAAATAATAAAAATATGTAGGCACACTTATTACATCTGTTAATTAATATTACAATTCTTTTCAATATACATATTCACACACACGCGCATAAAAGTTTCGCTTCTATTCGTTGCTGTGTATTTATGTATATTTTTAAGTAATTCCCGATGTATAATATATTAATGCATATAATGAGTGTGTGGACGTGTGGCGTTCACACACACATATATATATATTCTATTTCAAACATAGTTAGGGCGAATAACATGATTAAAATTCACTTTTGTAAATAATATCATCTCATTAAAATTCATTGCGAAAATATAAAAAAAAATGTTCCGAAAATGAGCGGTGTAGCGATCGACCGCGAGCCGCTACGAGCCGGCTCTCTCGCCCCTAACTTAGACGATCCAAGTGTAACTTCATTGCAATGGAACAAAAACATGTCGAAGAAAAACATTTAATTTCAACGTCACTCCCCTTTATACACATTATTATTATTATTATTATACAACATAAGTATCTAAATTACTATGTCACAAACGTAACGAATAGTTCTTTGTACCAACGTACCGGTGTATATCATCACGAATAGTAATATTAGAAAAAAATCAATGCACCACATTTCTATATCTAGCTAGTGTATCCACTAAAACATAGAAAAATATTATGGAAGATGGCGTTGACCGAATTCATTAATTTGCAACACATTTTTTTTCCTAAATGTATATCGCGAGTGGTCATAAAAGACCATGGCTTCGTTGCCATAATTATTAGTATTGCGGCCACGGCTCGTTCGCTTTTGAACTTGCCTCAACTAGCCATCATATCCCTTTTATGGTTTGTCTATATATTTTTATCAAACCACTTAATTTGCCAAACTGTAATGTTAAGTTTAACTATAAATATTTTTAATCAAAATTTTATACAATTATGAAGCATGTTTTATTATGTTATAATAGTGTGATACAATTCGTTAATATCAGTCAGAATGTTTAGAAAAGGCTTAAAAAGTCTTAGTGTCGAACACGTCGTTTTATAGAAGGATATAGGTGCATTTTTTTTATTTTACCATTCAATCTTTTGACGGTCCACCTTTAACAGAAATGCCCCATATTCAAAATTTAAATAAATCTTTATTTGAGTAATTTTAACAATATTATCCTATCCTCTGTAATGTAATTTGCATAAAATGAATTCGAGTTCATAGTCATATTATAAATATAAATATAACATAGGTAGGATATGGTTGCGCTAAGAAGAGGTCGGCAGGTCGACCGTTCCATTTAGGGCATGCTTTGACGAAAGTTTTTTTTTGCCAGATCAGCTTGCGTCGCCCCTTCCATTCTCACTTAAATTGTTTTTTTCTAAAAAAAATATAATCCTTGTACTTCAGATACTTTCACAAGCCTAGCTTACCTCATCAGTTTAAGTGCAAAACGTACAAAAATAGCGCGAAAACACTGTCCACCTTGGTCGACCTCTTCTACGTGACAAACACGAAATTCTAAACTGATATTTAATATAAATGAAATAATATAAATATGTAAGGACATTTGAATAGGTCAATAAATATAAGGAGAAGTATTATAGATAGGCATACGTAGAAGAAACAAATGTATTACTATCCTCTATATATACCTACCTTACCCAAGATAATTTTAAGTGTACAGAAAATAACATCTCATACTGATCGATCTGATACGAACGAATGTGTCAACATTCTAACTGGAAATAATGTAAATGGAGTAAAAAATGAAAAACAACCGATAATAATTTTAATATTTTCTATATTCCAAGCTTTATCGAATCGTCTTCGGCTAAACTTATTATAATGCAAAGAATCCCTCAACGAGAGTTCCGACGCGCACTCACGTCGTCTGTGGCCGTGGGCCAGTGCCATTGCGCCAGGTATACAAGCAGTCGATCGGGATATCATACAATGCACTTAACCTCGTTATACCATATAAAGGAAATAATGATATAATTAGTAGAGCCATAGTTGATATTTTCTAAAGAAACATCTGACTCCTACAAACACACAATAATTCCAACACATTCAAAAAGCTGTGATACCACAGCTCGTTGCTCAACACGATGTCTGACTGTTTCGTCTTTATTATGATGCCAACATATGTGATTCACGAATATTTCTTACTAAAATCTAGATGAAAAGGACTTTTAATTACTGATGTCTAGATAAAATAGACAATTTAGGGAGACATACGTTTGGCTGATAACGTGAAGCGCGCAGCTGAGACCAACCTATGATTACTCGTTTACGTACAATATGAATTGAGTTCCAAATGTATTTACAATTTGGTACTAGTGAGCATTTAAGTACTTATACTTAGGCACATAAACGTAACGACAGAAATACCAGTTTTAATATTTTAAGAAACCATATAGAGCAATACTAAATTACATGAAAGCACGTAAATAATAATATCGAATTGGTCAATAATGAACATTTATTTAATCCAATGTTTTTCCCTTTTTTACTTTAGCACTCCTATAATATTGTAAACGTTTTTTATCTTATGAAATAATGTAACCGACTGAAGGTGCGTTTAAACTGCTAACACCACTTCTGCAGCCACAATTATTGATGTACTTTATAGGAACCACTCCACGGATTGCAGTATTATTAATTTACTACGGACTTAACGATTTGCAACAATCAAGAGCGAGGCAATGTGACATGTCTCTAATAATGTTTCGAGATAACTATTATCGCCTTTTGCGAACGCAATATTTTTGAATAAGCCCAGTCACATTGTCAACTGGCGAACGGATACTTATTTTCAATCGACTAAATCGCTAATAATTATTTATATATTCAAATATAATAATAACGTGGTATAATAATCGCAATAGATTGCACACTTTTTGTGATCTGGAAGTGTAAATTAGGTTAAACCACCTTTGTAAACCTTTTTTATGTAGCTTATCTCTCGAAAAAACGCCCCGGTCCCGATCTTGGTCAGAAAATTAAGTCAATTAATTTGCGTCATGCGCAAGGCGGATATATGTAGCTCCGATCTCGAAGCTTAATATTAAATAACTAACAGCACGAGGATAATCTTGAAAGCCGATACAAAAATTTAAGAAATCATTTAACGATTATTTTTCCTAAATTTACTCAATTAGTCTATATATGTAGTAGATCACAACAAAGGACATAATTATTTTAGTTAACTTAATTAGTGGACCTGAGAAATACATCGATGCATTCATTCTTCACTCTTACAGTGCTCTTTTATAAAAAAATATTACATTTAACTTATCTTACCAACTGCATGCGATGTGTTCATATAAGTTATTCCCATTTCAATACAATCATGCACGATGTAACATAATTGTAAGGCGGATTGATTGAGATTGCCAACCAGGTGGAACTAAAGAGTTGACTCTGTCGCCTGATTTTGTATAGTTTCTTGACGCTTGGTACAAATCGTTATTAGGAATATTGTCTGTGTTTGAAGTGAGCCCAGCTGGCGATTAACCTCATTTCAGGATAAATTTAGTGTAATGAATAATTACGTAAGTACAATTAAGTAAGCACACGAATGTATATTCAGTAATGAGTACTCAGTAGTTGTGTATTTGACTGTCCGATGTATTATACATGTGAGATCACACTATATTCAATGAGCAATATCATTAAATGGTTTAAAGACGACACATATTTAATTGGTTGAACCAAATAGCTATCGGCGACACAACTGCGTGATCATCTCTAACGTTTTCCTTTATTGAATACGTACCGATAGCAATTAAAAAATGCTGATTCTTGATATAAAGAAATGGTTCTTACTAAAACTCACTAATAATCAACATTCGTAGTGTCGTTTATATCAGTGCTTTATCAGTGCTTCGTCTTCACAATATAGTAATCTTATTCGTCAAATTTTAAAAATTTACATAATTTATATAATATCATATATTAAAATACAGAGACATATTCGAATAGATATAGGAAGCCAGGGATAGCCTTATGTTTAAATGACAAACAAATATTATACATTCCGTCAACCCTTATTCCATTTAGGCTCTGCCTAGAGCCTGTATATATAATGAATACTTATATATTATATATTATATATTATGTACTTATAATCAAATTTACTTATAATTTGTATGTAAAACTGCCATTCTGTTACTGTAGAAAAATTACTAGTTATACATGCTATTTTATTTACCTTATAGAGATATCATTTGATATTGTACAAATAAAAACACCAGAAACATTCCCCTGATGTTTCACCTAAATATTCTAAATGACCCCCAGTGGTCAGTGTCATGAAATAATTTCAATAATATTAGTAATATGCTAAGCAAAGGTACAAATTTCTGCTTTGCTTTATTTCAAATGTTTTATGTAACAATATTGCCTTGAAATTCACAATATTAAATATCAGATCACAGCAGATTTTTATAAAAGTTTACCCAGAAGTCCATTTGTGTTCTCAGGTGACATATTTTGATAATGTGAAATTCTCGAGGGACAAAAGTTTGTGATGGATATTTCATTTATTTACTGTACATAGACAGAGCTGAATATATTTTATTGTTTCAACATGTCAACGCTCAGCACTATTAAAATTTGATAGATATTTTCCAAAACGAACACGTCTATCAAACATAATTATATGATCACTTTTGGATTAATAATTTATATACTAATGTAATGTTGTCAATAGAGATATAAGGATCTTTATGTTAAAAAGATTATACAGGCTGTCAGTGCATATTGGCAATGTCAGCTATGAAAATATTGCAAACTGATATGTAATGAATATTTATGGGAGTTTTTGTTCACAAACGTGTCCCATAATAATTGTTGACGATTATATCTTCTGAAACCGCTCAACACCAGAAAGATTAAAATGTAAAAATATTTTATACTCTTCTGTAGTCATTTCTCAAAATCTTCCAAAAAGTAATTATAAACAAGTTTATACTTATAGCGTGTAAAGATCTAAGGCAAAACAATTCAAACACAGACAGGTTTGATGACATTTGTAATGGTAGCTGGAGCGTGAATAGATCAAGGGGTGCTTATTGATAAACACATTCAAATATTCTAAATTCATTTAAAAAAAAAGCATAGCCCAGTGACGTAACGACACTGTGAAAATTGTAATTATAATGTTATAATTATGAAATGAAACAATGCATTGAAAACTATAGGAACATGATAATTAAAATAATAAGAGTTAAAATATACCATATTACATAATTATATAAGCAGTTTTATTTTCCTCTTCCTGATGTACTACAATATATATAGCATACATATAAAAGAACATGTTTGTGTTGTTTTAAATGAAATAAAAATATGTTTAAAAAAAATATATATGTGTTTTATATTTTTTATATGAATCCTTTTACCTAAAACGAATGGTTAATATTTATTTCACATACACATAATTATTTCAGTTGGAAATATTCACTATCTTATTGAAACGTGGATTAAATTTTTTTAATACACAAAAATTTTCGATTTACAACAAAAAATTCAGAACGAAAATATTTTGACTAGTGATACAGAAACATAAAACGTTTATTAAAAACAAACGAAAAAAAAATATTATAAAATAACATTGAAATAATTAAGCATACCCATTTTAAGAAATATATTCGAATTACACTCACATATATTATAGTAATAAGATACACTACAAGGCAATTTTAAGGGAGATTTATGAATTAATTCAGAAATACTTGTTAAGTATTTATTAAAATAAATTCATATCGTAAACAAAATCAAATCGCAAGTATAATATATATAACACTTCTCAATACATGTTTCCAAATTCGTTTGGAAGTTTATCTTTTTTGTCTTAAAACAGTACTCTACGCAAATAAAATGCAAGAATTTATTAAGATTTTAAAGAAAGATAAATTAGTTGTTTACCAAAAAAAAATACTGTTCTAAAAATTAGAATATCGCACAAAAATTGAATCAATAATGAACTTTTCATTAAGTTGTCGATAGCACACAAAAAATGTTCGGTTCCAGATTCTACTAAAAATAGCACGCCATCTATTTAAAATATAAAACAATTTCAATTTTGTGTTACTTAATTCTGCTTAGTTAAAAGCTTAGGCACAATTAATTATGACACACTTTGTTTTTGTTAGAGGGCATCCGTTTTATTATTCTCCACCAAATAAATTTCATGAAAAGACGGTTTCAATGAACTTAATTTATTAATTCTTATAAATAGAATAAATTATAACATATAAAGTAAGATAATATTAATCCACTATAAACTGCATTGATAAAAGTAATAATATGATTTGAGATTCTGCATACTTCTTCTGAAACCTTTTTTATATACAATATAAAAATTCTAACTACTGTTGAATCGATTCTGATACAAATCGACACGATAGTTTTTTTTGTAGGTCTTCTTTTAAAATCACAGGAATTTGCGGATTTTCCAAAATGAGCACCGCGAGATGTTTTTTTAGCTTTTCCAAGAATTTCGAATTTATAATCCCAGGAATTTACGAATTTCGGAAAACTTTACCGTGGCCCCCTTAAAATGTACTGTGGCTGCCTTAAAAAAAATGTCTGTAGCCTTTTTGGAGCAACCTGTGACCACCTGGCTCCCGTTGAGACACCTTGGCTTTAATCATAAAATACCTATAAGTATTTTCTATAAGTAACTTTCGCCCAACATTAAATCAAGTAAAAATGAAATCCTAAATCTGTAAATGGGAAGTAAACTGCAATAAGTTTACCTATGGCTGTTCAAAGCTTCTTCATAAAGTTTTATAATAGAAAATC
Organism: Himalopsyche anomala; assembly: GCA_031772345.1. NCBI lineage: Eukaryota > Metazoa > Arthropoda > Insecta > Trichoptera > Rhyacophilidae > Himalopsyche > Himalopsyche anomala. The sequence goes on along the minus strand of CM062844.1, from coordinate 7,949,683 downwards.
ACTGGTTTTATCTACTATTTATGATCATTAATTGAATCATTCTTTATGTGTTTTTCTAAAATATCACTTGAAAGACCGTCGCGATGTATACTACACTATGTAGACTACACTATGTAGACATCTCAATTTGGCTAGCATTGACATAGTTTAGTTTACTTCCCACGTACGTGTACATGTGCACGAATGTGCATGCTGTTCAACTATCAGACCAGATTACTTTTATGCGCATATCTTATACATACCCAAAAAGGATATTCATAAATAAAACTTTAAAAAAAAAGATTTTTTTTTATTGTAAACATTGCCTTTATTTAAATTGTAATAACATATTGTTACACTTCCACGTTGTAAAATGCATATAAAAGTCACAGTTAAAATGTAAAATCTCGTCAATGTATGCATTCATACAGTCAACGCATGCATTAAGTTAACACAGCACATTTACACGGAGTAGTTAATGAACTAAAAATTGTAGAAAGTCACTGACAAAGAGTATAAATGATTTTACCACCAAGGTAAAGTTATATAAGTTGAATAGAATTGACAACAAGACGTTGAAATTTTAAAAGTTATATGAATTTCAGATGACACAAAACACAACTGCGTGATTGCGTGCGCACAGCAGTGGATCACGCGTGCTATCAGTTTTAACCAAGCGGACACAGGTGACGGAACATATGCAAGCGAACACGGATGTCCAAGACATTTACAAAATCAAATATTAAGTATTTTAATAGAATATAAGAAATATTTTGATGAATATGTGCAGTGCTATCTATACTAAGTCAATGTAGGTTTTTAAAATATCGAATTCGAGTGTATATTAGGCAAAATTATTTTTCTCAAAAACACGCAGTATCTCTGAGACATATTAATGATTTATTTGCGCGGTATTCAAACGGTTAAGTATGTGAGCAATCTACGCCTGTCTAGTTAATGTGCATATTGATAAAGATAAATTGTTTTTTTATTAAATAGACAATGTTTACAGTGACTAGTGAATTTACACATTGAATTAATGCATTCTTTAACTGTAAATATATACAAATAAAAGATCCGTCTCTTATAACAGCATAATTAATTTGATAGCGTTATTAGTACGTAGATAGCAATTGTACCATCCTCTAAAGTGATAAAGACAAAGTAATCGTATTTCATTGATAGCAAATATTGCAATGCAAATAACAGATAATAGTGGACTATTAAATTTAGGTCAATAGTGTTGCATAGATGCAATGTTAAACAATATTTTATGAATATGGACTAGTTACAAAACTATTAGGTTATACTAATCAAGCTTCAGGTAGAGTAATTAGGACCAACCTCATCGATGCTAACCTATTTCAATCAAATTATAAATTATAAAATCAGATATTTTTTGTTATATTAAACACACAAAATTCATACTATCGATATTATTATCTCTTCCATACTTATTGTTTATACATATAGGTAGGAATACTATAATTATTCTTGAAAAAATGCACTCTTGGAAGGACTGTATTGAAGACGTTCATTAAATAAAAAGCTAAATATTTCTGTGTAAAAAATAATAAAAAAAATATTTGGAAGAAAACTTGGTCAGATGCAATAATAATGATCTTTTTATCCATATCCTCTCCCAATGTAGAGCATATGGCCTCCTAATGACGGTATCTCAACAGAAGTTTTTCTACGACAACTGATTGTTACTCAGTTGCTCAACCTCACTTTTTTGAGTGTGAGTACTTTCACAAAGTGAGTAGCAGAGAAAGAAGGATAAGGCTAGAACAGGACTAGTGGTTAACTAATCGCTATTGCTACACCCAGTTATTAAAGGATCAGAAGGATAGGAGGAGAGGAAATAATAAGAAATGACATTACAAACACCCAGTCTTCGATCACAATTTTGAATTGAATAATTCTCAAATTCACTGTGATCTGACCGGGAATCAGACCCAGACTTGCGTGATCGGTAGAGCAAGCTTTAACCAACTGGGCCACAGCAGGAAATAATAATGATACTTAGTCACAATTTGTCAGGGCTGTGGAGATTTCGACTCTGACTTTTGATTTTAATTATTTTTTAGGCTTAATAGCATAAAGTATACTTTTGACCCTACTGATTTGAAAACACATTATTTTGAAGAGGACTCGAAGTTGTAATTTACGATAAAAAATAAAGGCACAAAGGAGAAATAATCAAAAAACGGGTGTCTTACAAAACGTGGGTATATAAAATATTATATTATTAAGAATTAACAATGCCCGATGCATCCTGGTGCCAACCGGAGATGAAACACGTCAATAGCCGCCACCATTGTATTTCCGTTCCGTAGATTGAAAAATCCGTACCTTTTTCACTGTACCTATAATACATGTACATGTACATGTAGATATAATATCTTTCAACTATTGAAGACGATGTACCTGAGGTTTTTATAAATTCTCTGGCTTCTCGCTTTCAGTTAGTAACTAACTAACTACACAGCAGGTATTCCAACTAAGAGAAACTGTTATGATTTTTTTTAGTCCATTTCCGCTTCCAATATGAAGCATATGACCACTTAATGGTTGTATCTCAACAGAAGTTTATATGTGAGCACTGCTCGTTACTAGGGATTCTGAAGTCTCGGGTTTTTCAAAGTCCCGGGACACGAGACGTGATAAAGTCAAAGTTCCGGGACTTCCCGGGACGTGGGACTTTTATTTCCCCTTCAATAAAATTATATAATAGTTAAGCGAACACGTGTTTAAGTGTTTTTTTGTATTTCTGCATGTCTCTACCCATCATAAATGGGTACAATTATAAATCCAAACAGATGTTTCTTTTATAAGATCCCTTTTATACATGCATACTTAATTTTGTTAAAACCCCGGCATTTAATCCTTAGCTTGAATATAATGCATTTTTTTCAAAACTGATCCGAGGATAGACATCAATGTAAATTTACTTTAAATCAAAATAAACTTTTTAGGTCACATTAGCGATTGCTTACATCCAATTTTATTTTGTTAGAATGGTTTTTTCGAAATTAAAATGTACAATTTGGCTGTCTTAAGTCCCGGGACATTTAACAACAAAGTCCCGGGACTTAAGACAGCAGAAAACCTTAAAAGTCCCGGGACTTTTGTCCCGGGACGTCTCGACATAGAATCCCTACTCCCTAGTCCCGTTATTTGAGGATTGGAAAGGTGGGAGGGAATTTTTAAACATCACAAACACCCACGCCTTTGAGTTGAAATTGATATGTCTATTGAAAAAATGCTGTTCGTATTGGGACTCGAATCAGTAAGATCCGCTACAGAATCAACGACATTGCCCGCCGCGCTACAGATGTAAAATCTGCTGCAGTATAATCCTGCAATTTAATGAGTGTGCTATCGCAAAACGCCTATTAATTTGTATGACATTATAACAGTTAGCAATTAAATTTATTACTTACATATATTATTGTTTCTAAATATAAAATAAGTGATTATATTGAAATACAAAAAAAAACTTATCTATTCTCACAATACAATACGAGATACAAGATAACTATTCTTCTGAATTAAAATTGATAACTTTTTTTCACAGTTTACTAACTGCGACACATATTTAGTCTCATACAAAAATCTTGTTTGTATATATTGCAATGAATAGCAATATATTTTCGCACTGTCGCTGAATTCATTTAATACGCACAAAAATCTTCATACAGTAGTTGGACGAAGAAGTCTACAAATACTTGATATAGGACATAAAAAAATATTTCTTTTGATTAATTAATGCGAAACTTATTTTTTGTGTATTTATAAATAATTAAATATCTTTTAAGCAAATCTTCCATTTTACAGACAAACAATCAACTCGATTTTACTGGTTTTTAACTACACGACTAGGGTTTCCAATCCCGGGATACCGTTCAATTTTCAGATCCCGAAATCCCGGGATTGACATGGTCGCGATCCCAGGATTTCGGGATTGAGAAAATTTGAGGAAATACCGAAAATTGACACGAAATTGGCAAATTTTGGATTTCAAATTCGTCGGCGAACTAAAAAAAAAACGAGTTTCTGTGACAATCTGGGGAAAAAGTATACCAAATCGGGGAATTGCCCAACAGTGGTTAATTAAAATCTAATCTATAAATAAATAAGCCACCAAAATGTCTCACGTTAACTAGCACTGAAGGAAGACGAAGCGTTGGTAGACCGCGACTTATCTGGATGGATGGAGTGTCACAGGACCTGCGAGTGCTGTAGGAGAGCGGATGATCGAGTGGAGTAGAGGAGATTGACTGAGGTGGCCAAGATTCACCTCAGACTGTAGTTGCAAGAAGAAGATATAAATAAATCAGAGTTTAAACAACAGTGGAATAATTGGTTCATCACAATCACAATCTGCCACAATCAATACCAAGCCGTGTATAATACATCAATTTGTCTATAAAACTTTGTAATTGTATCCCAGTATTTCCGGTATACATTCTAAAACTGTTAATACGTTGTAATCTTTAGGTCCGATTAATAAAACATATGTGATATTTTGCATATTTATTTACAAAAGTAGGTTGCAAAATCAAATTGTCATTATCACAGATACAGTACATTGTATTGATACAGTAATTCTATAAACACAATTATTCAAAGTATAGATAGCAAAATTATGCAAGTTTACAGTAATTATGAACTCTGTAGAGAGTTTTCATAGAGTTTCAATTGATTTTTTAATTACAAATCAAACTATCAGAAATAACCAGGGCTGTGAACTCAGAGTCGGAGTCGGAATCGCAGTCGCGGAGTCGTGGTATTTTGGCCTGAGTTGAAGTCGAAGTCAGAGTCATGAAAAATGGGCGGCTCGATTTTTTTTTTAAATATATTGATGTGTATTTAAGCAAAATAGTCAAAAGTGTTAACATTTCATGCTTGGCTGACTAAAGATGATCTGATGGTATACATGTATATATATATAATTTAAAATGATTTTTTTTAAAGCTGGAGTCGGAGTCGGAGTCGTCTTTTTTTCACGCGACTCCACAGCCCTGGAAATAACTATCGTTTTGACATAAATAATAAAGAAATGCTTTGTTTTTATTTCAATTGTGATGATTTTCACGAAAACAAAGACGGACTTGTGGACTCTCAGAAGAAGCCTTAACCCTGTATGTCTCTTCAACCAACTGGAATGATAGTTCGTGTGTTGTGGAATGTGTGAATATTTTTTATTTATTTTCATTATTTTTTTCGACAAAATTAAAAATACACTATGAGTCCTGGATTGATTATATATAAGAAAACTTATCCACCATAAACTTTTATTTTATTTTATTTTACTTTTTTACGCGGCATTATGTGGAACGTATCCACCTCTTAAAAAGAAAGCCCATTGTACACACTTTTGTTCTACTTTATTGGCTGTAGTAACTGCGGTTCATTTTTTAAAAAATGTTTTCATCATAACATTAGTAATTCTGATAAATTTTATATTGGTGTTATATCACTGGATTATTTTTGTCTACTTATTTAATGACTAATTAAATTAACTCTTTGGCGATTCGAAACATGTTGATTAAGGTTTTGATAAAACAGTGTGACGAGGCCAAGTGATAACCCTATCGACACTCGCGAATCACCACAATAAATAATCGATCACACACGAAACGTATGAAACTTAAAATCAAATCCATACGATTAATAAATTTCTTTAAAGATAAAATTGTTAATTTAGTCAAATATTTTATAATAAACATTGACAAAACTATTTTGCAAACTTCGATCATGGATCGCCTTGCTCATTTATCTTTTGTTTTAATCTTGTATGCCTACTACCTACATCTTTCTTGTGATTCTTTTTTACTTACTGTTTCATTCGATATCAGCACTATAAACATGTATTGCGAAGAAGTATTTTTTAATCTGCCATGTAACAATTTATTTTGAAACTCCAATATCAACATTTAGTAAGATATATAAAATAACATTTGTAGAACTTAAATAAGTTGATATTTTTTCACCTATTACAATGGAGTTTTACCTAGTAAATACCAACTTAATCAATAAATTAAAATTTAGCGTCTTTAAAATAAAAAAATATTAATTTATTAGTTTTTTAGAGGGTATTTTTGTCACTGTGAATTTTCCTATACCTGCTGTTAGGCACCCACAACAAACTAATATATTATTTGCAAACACCGGTATATTTAAAATTACTCATAGATGAGATTATAGACGCATTCATCCATTTTTTGGCATTTTCTATTGATTATTTGATTATTTATCATTTATATTTAAATAAACTACATATTTTAGGAGATTTGTTTATAGTTAAATAATTAGTTTTCAATACAGGCGCCTTGCAAAATTGCAATCGAGTAAACACATTGCTAATGCACAGATTTGTATTTTGTTGTGACTTTTCATGTGATTTCCTCTAGTTTTTATCAGTCGTGAATTGTCAGTTAATCATTTCAGATTTACACTATAGAGTAATAAATGGATATACCGTGCTTTTGGACACCACAAACAATTGAAATATAATCAAAATGGGGTATTTAAATATCAAAATATTATTTCACATTTTCCTAAATAAATCATGATTTTTTTTTAAATCGTAAAATAAAATTATTTAATATTCTTCTTACATAAATTCTTTCCGAATATATTGCAATTCATTTTCCATAAAAATATAATGTATGTAAAATAACATAAAAATAAAGATTCGCTTTTAATCCGTTCATTCTACGTGTGCACAGGTAATGTTGAGGAAATAATTTTTAATATATATTGAAAAAAAAAAAAATTATATATATTAAATTTTATAAAAAAAAAAATATATATATATTAAAATAATTTTAATATATATATATTGTATATTGTAAGACTATTTATTGCATTGAGTACGGCAATATAAAATGAATTTATTTTTATATGTGCACATTTTTTTAATTTGAATGATTTAAATATCAACTACGCTTAAAGTTTACTGCGAAGATTACCGAAGACAATTTGATGCAATACCATTTTTTTGCTTTTGAGATAATTTGATTATATTACACGATTTTGTTTGTAACAACAATTGCCACCTTAAAAATATTTCGTGTGAAACTGACACATTCAAAGTACTCCCCTTGTACTTACTTATACACGTAAACTCAAGGCAGAGCTTAACAATAACATAGTGCATTTGTTATATTGGGTTGCAGAGAATTCTTATTATTAACGTAATAAAAAAAACTGATTTTTTTTATGGACAAGGAATAGTCCTTTTATTCTTCAAACAAATTTAATGTCATTGTATTCTAAAATAATTCTCATACTTATTAGTATTCTGTTGTTTTAATAAAAAACAAAATACTCCTTTGTACTCTATTTCCACTTTATTAAAAAAGGTCAGGACCAGTTTCGCTCATGGCGAGCATTGTCAACTGATAAGAAATATAATTTAACCACTTGAAAACCAAGCGGACACAGGTGACGGAACATATGCAAGCGAACACAGATATCCAAGACATTAAAAAAATCAAATAATAGGTATTCTAATAGAATATAAGCAATATGTTGATGAATATGTGTAGTGCTATCTATACTGAGTCAATGTATGTTTTTAAAATATCGAATTCGAGTGTATATTAGGCAAAAATATTTTTCTCAAAAACACGCAGTATCTCTGGAACATATTAATGATTTATTTGCGCGGTATTCAAACGGTTCAGTGCTATTTATACAAAAACAAATTTAAATGAAAAGGTGCAAAAAACAATTTACATTGAAAAGAATTTACAAATTAATCTGTTGTTGTTAAAATTAACAAATCGTATAAAATAAAACTGAAAAATATATACAAATTGTATTTATCAAAACCAAAATATATATTTTTCTTTTTCTGAGAAGTTTTTTTACACACAAGTATGTTTCTATTTATAAATGTATTGAAAGAAAAAACATTTATAAATAAACAATGTTTACGAAGTATTGCTATCAAATAAGAATATTAAAAAATCAAATATATTTTTCCGTTTATTAATTTTAAACATTGTATAAATATTCCGATAATTTGTAAAATAATAGATAGCTAAATAATATTAACTCCCATACTTAGTTTTTTTGCGAATTTAAGTTCTCGCTAGACTGAAATAGCAGTCTACTCCAATGTAGCAAGAGTGATTGGTCAACCCCTAATTCTGTTTTAGCCCCGTCCTTTCTATTCCAACTCTCTTCGAAAGAAAGAGAGGTTGAGCAACTGATTAACATGCAATTCTCTTGGAATAACTTCTGTTGAGAGGCAATATACTCCACACTGGGAGCGGACATGGATTTAAAAAATGTGTCGTAGAATTAACGTCGATATTTGTGTGTGTGTCTTTACTATGTATATTACAATTGGTTTCATTTGAAAGAAAAGTATTCACATATATGACAAGATACACATTTGTAATAATCGCTTGGTTCACATCCAGTCAACGAACGCATACTGCATTTTGAAAAAGTAATTTTAATATTTTTACTATTATCTACGCAAGTCAATACAACATGGTTCAAAACTTTAATAAATCCTTTTTTGTGTTGATAACTGTTTGAATTTATTTCTGAAATGCTTCCATTGACAGTTGGTTTCATCATCACATATCTGGAGCTAAGGCTGAGGAAATACTGCTGAGTGCTCCGCATGACGGAGCTTTCCTTGCTCGATGGAGTACAACGGTTACTAAAAGCTTTTCCTTGTCAGTGAGGTATTATTTTTCATCATTTATATAATATCTCTTACAATAAATGAAGCGCTTATCATCAAAACCGCTGAAACGGTTTTTGTAAGTTTCGATAAAAATGGGGAAAAGTCATATTTGTCATTGAACCTTCTAGCAACTATGCAAGTAAAATATATATTAGAATACGTACCAACTGTATACTAGCGAGTGTATTGATTGACTTATTCATTAGAGCAATTGAAATTCACACGTCAATCATTGATGGAGCTTTCAAAATGAACCTTAATTATCGATCAAAAGAGAGTTTTTATTATTTTTTAAAACGAAAACATTGGCTATTTATACAAAGGGGAAATACATATCACTTCTTATATATCAAATTCGAAATTGTGTGGAAACTATTTCAGCAGGTTTTGAAATTAGGCGCTGATAATGATCTATTTTATATTTGCGCGCGTTTTGCGAATTACCAATCTATTTATAATATTATACAACATTTAAATAAAATAACATATTCAATTGTATTTACTTTAAAAAATAAAATATATGTATCGAACTATAATATGATCAAAAACTTTGAATAAAGAGCGGATATATGCCATTATGAAATTTATATGACTTTTAATAACTTTTAAATCGCAATACTTTTGCGTTAGTTATTTTTAAATGATTTCATAAACTTTGACTTATGTATTTTTTAAGAAAGTATGTTTCTATGTCGAAATTATTTTATCTGCTTTGCACTGCGTTGCGATTTTTTTTTGTGTAACTACTTTATAGAATATGTATCAGTTAATTAAAAAATATATGCAAATATTATTCATGAACTAGCTACAGGTTTCTATGGGTTGATGATTTTACCTATCTAAAGGAGGTACGGCTCACTTCACGGTTGTATGGTGATATAATATATGGACTTACTCTTATTTTTCAATGTGTACTTTTTACAATATTATCGTTATCTGATGAATGATTTTCAACGTGGAAAACAATTTTAATAATATTATCTAATTTTTCATTTTTTAATTATTTGCTCGTTATATTTATATTGTTAAATTATTCATATGAAGTTTAACTTTTGAGTAAATAAATAAAAATGCTATATCCATAATTGTATAGTTGTGCATAATATATCCATTTTCAAATGAGGCGTCTACCCATAATAATTCTTAAAATATTTTGTTAAACTTACCTATATTGAATATTCTTGATAAAATTTTAACATACGTAATTGATTATCTCGAATTTTCTTAGAATCATTCATTTTTATCACAGTTATATTATTATATAATGTAAAACAATTGTTTGGGCATCTATCCGCACTATTCAATGCATTTTGCTATTACAATTATTATTTTTTGCTCAGTTAGTTACGTTGCAAAATTTACTTTAACATAAAGTATTGATATATTTATTCATATTACAATTTAAGCCATTCACTTTATTTAATCTATTATTTTTTTCTAATTTGCGTTTTTTTACCCATAACACTATTTTTGTCAATTATGTCATTTTAGGTGTAATGAAAACATAGTACACGTAAGGGTACAGCATAAGGACAAATACTTTGACTTGTTTGGCGGTAAGCTTGAATCATTATATGAGCAAAATAACCATAGGTGTATCAATCAGAAAAGTTGAAATATTTTTTGATATAAAGATAACGACATGTTATCGATTACACTGGTCGACAAATTTTGACGATTTTTTTTATCTCTTCAGTTTAAACGTATTTTTCGGAATGTATTTAGTATGCTTATTTAAAAAATGGAGATTTTTTGTGGCATGGATCAGGTTTTTTAAAAAAAAAATCCTTTTGGAAATTATATTTTGTTGACCAGTGTAATTTTGGTTGCTGAAAATATTTTAAATGGAAAAAAATATCCATTGCATTAATTTTTCATATTAAAATAAAAAAACTTTAAAGAGTTTATTAGCATTTTACTTTCTTATGTAAAAAGTATCAAATTATATTATCACCCATTATTCCAATTGGACAGTTATCATTATATTTAATTTTGTCAATACATTTCATTATTTGCGTCATTTTCATACATAAAAAAATCTTTTATTTTATTTTTTACTGCATCCATGATATTATATTAAAGGGTTAAAAATGAATAGCGTTTTTGATTGCAAATAATAGCTGAAAAAAAAGTATAATTGGGGACATGTTTACAATTGAATAAAAAATAGGGGCTTATTTGAACCATTAAATCTGTACAGGATTTGTACCTGTAACATATATACAGCATTGGTATATAGCATAGGTTCCCAAAGTGGTCCGTACGGACCCCCGGGGGTCCGTGAGGACTGCCAGGGGGTCCCTGACAGGAATAAAAAAATGGGGGTCCAAGAGATGTAAATGGGGGTTCACGGACCGGAATCAAAAAGTAAAAATTTGATATACTTTGAAACACTGAAACATATTCTGAAGAGAACCACGTTGAATAATATGTTCGCTACAACGTTAAAAAGAGACGATGATGGTTTGCGGGAATCTTACAATATCTCACGTCTCATAGCAAAATCAGGAAAGCCCCATACTATCGGGGAACAGCTGATTTTACCAGCTATTGAAGAGGTTTTAAAAAATGTTTTACATATGCCTGCACATGATACACTCAAAAGAATTCCTTTTAACACAGTTCAAAAGCGTATTGATGAAATTTTCTAATCGAAACTAATTTTCTTACGAAAAAAAGAAATCGGTTGCAAATCACTGAACGTGGAGATTTACGACTGTACCTCACTAATTTGAACCCAAATATTGACCAATTGATATCGGAGTATCAGGTTCATCCCTCTCATTAACAGATTTTACTATTTTATGTAAGAATTTGATTGTGTTTTGATTTTTTCATTTTCATTAAAAAAAAATCACTTAAGATAAGAATAAAAAATTAACATATTTTTTTTTACAATTGTCCACTATACAAAAAACCCTATCACAGTGTGCTCATATTTGTATTTTAAAAAATTAGAAAACTTCACTATTATGCATCCTGGGGGAGGGGGTCCACGAAGGATAAAATACTGGGCTTAGGGGTCCACGGGGGAAATAAGTTTGGGAACCATTGGTATATAGCAACTTTATTTTTCTTTCAAATTGAATTTGTTCAATGAAGTTTTTATATGTTATGTATCGTATTGCAAATCGTTCTGTTTTTACTGTATATGTTATATTGTATTTTAAAATCATTCATTTATTATATGCTCACGTTATACCGGAATGATGACAAAATATAAATTAAATCCTTTTTAAGCTTCCTAAATTATTGAAAATCTCAATAGTAAGACGATGGTAGTTAAAAAAAAGATTTAAAGGAATATTTTTATATAAAAAAAATTATAAGTGTTTCCAATTCTCTAAATAGAGACATCACCTGTACCACAACGCTGTAAGGCAGCGGTTTCAAATCTGTATGTCACTGCGCCTCCCCATCCCTTATTTCGTATAGTAATAAAGACACGTTTTAAAGGGTAAATATGTATTTTGGAATGTTCGCGCCTCCCTTTGCAAATTGTCCACGCCTTCCAGGTTGGAAATCGCTGCTGTAAGGCACATTTTGAGCTGCATTAAGTTGACTGTGCAACATTTTGCACATGACGCACATTTTGGTGGGGTCACAAGCTAGGATCCCAACATTACTATTATTCATTATCAACTATTTGAATATTCAAATAGTTTTTGAAGTATAAAAATAATATCAAAAATTCTATTTGAATAATTATTAATATACATTTATTAACAAATGTGGACGATGTGGTCTCATAATAGAGTTTATTTCAACAGAATAATTTGTACGAGAACTGCTTGTTACTCAGTTTCTTAACCTCTCTTAAAAATACTACCTGAGTTATTCATTATTATTCCTGAAGTCTGGAGAAATTGTGATGTGAATTTCAATCAAATCGTCATTAAAAATATTTATGATTTTTACAATATATTATCAAAAAGTATTACGAAATCGAATAACTGGCCTAATATTCGAATATTGAATAGTTAAAAAGGGGGCGAATATGCTCGAATAATCGATTGGAATCTCTAGTCAGAAGTCAAAAACTTTGTTTTTTTATATAATTATTACTTTTGATAATCATTAATTTTTAACATTTATTTTATGCACTATATCTATTACTTATCGCTCCAAACACCTTATTGAATCTGATTGTGTTAAATGAATTCGATCCACATATGATACAAAAGCATTAAGTTATTTGATAACGTATATTATGTTCGAATTGTGTAAAAATACAAAGAATATGACTGCTCTAACTTTTTAGCGAAGATACAGCGAGCTAAAGTTTATTTATTTACATACCTCAAAACAGCTGTTTTTTTAATTAACGCCTTCTGCCAATATGTATATCTAAGAAATTTTATTATTATATTTAAAAAAACATTAAAATAGCCCGGAAGTAAAATTAACTGAGGTTTATTTTTCACTATTCATCCAAGCTTATTAAAAAGCTACTATTTTCATTTTTGCAACCAGTAAATTGGCATTGTTATTCGATATTATGAAACAAAATCAGTTTTCTGAAAATAACATCGAATCGCAATGATAGCAATGACGTAATATAAAATTAGATTCAATTATTTTAACAATCTGTCGTTAGTCGAATTGAATTAGTGAGATCGCAAGGTGCACTAACAAAAATCGTAAGTAATTGTTTCCTTCTTTACTAGCAACATTTTATTTCAACGAGTTAAATAGATGGGTTACTTAAAACTTCAACCGTGGTTTATAATCAATTGATTTTTAAAAGAAAATATTGGGGCGCCCGTAATAAACCTTTTTTTATATTATTTAATTCACTAAATACCGAGCACCATCGGTCAAAATTGTAACCATTTTTGTTGCTCAGCGAATATTTTCTTATAAGCTTTTTTTTTCATTTATTGCGCGCCATCCAACTCTTTGTTTCTTTTATTTTGAATAGTCTCACATGCAAATATGTTTCAAAAAGTTGAAATAATATTTAAAACATTTTAATCAATTTGATTTATAAAAATAATTGTGGTTAATTCATCATCTAATTAATATACATAACTTAATTACAATTATTTTTAATATAGTGTTATTATGATGATTTATAATTTTTCAGTACCTACCTAACCAAAACAAGATTTGAAAATTCCTTTTTTTTAAATATATGCAATTATTCTAATGAAATTACAATTTTATTACGCGTTGTAAAAACTTTAAAAATAAGCTTGAAACTGTGTTTAAATACTAGGACTAAAACGGGAAAATATTACAGAAAGAAACATCAGCTTATAAAATGACTTTATATCGGGATATAAAATAAAACAGTTTCTCTTTTAGAACTATAGATTTTATAGTGCATATTTATATTTGTCTAAGAAACATGATATATGAATTTAAAAAAAAAACATCGTTGTTGAAACTAAATAAATCATGTATAAAAACCATAATGTAAATTATTTATGTACTCTAATCATAAAATAAAAAGTGTGGAATTAGTACAAAAAAAATATAATACCTTTCCAATGAAAATGAACATTTTGAAAAACGATATATAATTACAATCATTGTCGCTTTACGAAAAACAAATAATTCGCCTCATAACCGTGTTAAAGCCAAACAGTTATTATAAAAACCATAATTATTGGTTTATTCTCTATTTATACCTATGTAAAACAATAATAATTATGGAAATGGGGTGTTTTGTTGTCGGTATAAAAGTCTTAAAATGCTTAGTATTGTTTGGGGTTACTGGATTGCATCTTATGAGAGAAAAATATATCGTTCATTACACGTGATGCTATAACATATTAGAATAAATCATACTTAACATTTGTTTTTTTTTATGTATATTAAATTCTGAGAAAATATTTTACTTGGGCGTCACTTTATTCAACAGTATTCCAAATTAGAAATAGCATCGAAGATTTTTTTAAACATTTAATATTTAGTGTTAACTATGGATATTATTAGTAGAATAGCATACTCAGAAGTGAAAAATAGTTACTCTGTGATTATTCCACTCGCCAAGATATAGTTAATGCTATAATTTATTGAAAACAAGATAAACAATTGTACCGTTGAAAAAATTTAAAATCAAAATCGTTGAAAAATTCACCCTATATTAAAATACAAAACAATTCACTAATAAATGATATGGTTGATTTAGAATATTTTTTCTAAGCCCGGCTTTATATAATAGAACATTATGTCAAAATGATAAACACTTTATATCTGAACATGTATTTATTCTAAATCACCTTTATTTAATAATATTTTGACTAATTAATAAAAACTTCAAAACATAATTAGTAAATTGCAATATCTTTTTCTTAATTTGTAATGGTTTTCAAACTTTGTATAGAACTGAGTCAAGTATTGCTAAAATAGTACTTGTTAAACATATGATTATATGAGTTGTTACATTTGATAACAAATGGCAATGTATTTGTAATATGGGAGCGGTCGGTAGCGGCCGGATATTAATATCTTTTAGTATTCTCCTTTTTTACCCATAAATATGTGATGCATAAAATAAGATCATTTTTTTCGCGACCTCCATTCATTGGCATTTACATTACATAAATTGATGTGTTAACTGAATGAAATTATCATTTAAGGCGATTGAGAATAGTATCATAATTATTTTTAAATTTAGTTTTACTTAAACCTATCGCGCTGTATGTTAACCCAAGGGCCACGAAACGTCACGCTATAAGTTAACTCTTTAAGCGCTTCAGCGTTGAATGAATTTGGTTAGAGCGTGACGTTTCCTGGCCTTAGGGTTAGAGTATTTTAATATTATATTGGATATGGCAAAGGCGGCAGTTTCCAAGATCCTTTAATATTGGTAAATCAATCAAAACGTTTTGTTAATTAGTTTATAGACAAGATGTCTGAAAAAGGTAATGTTAAATATTACTATTAGTATTGTCTTGCAATTTTAATACAATTAACATTGTTTTGTTTTTTTTGTCCATTGTAAACAACTACACTCATAAAACAATATTTAAATAGTAAGCTGTATTTTAGCATTCCAGTTTTTTTTTATATAACTATGGTTATATATATTTATTTTTTTAACCATGTCCGCTCCCAATGTGGAACATATGGACTCCTAATGGAATTTATCTCAACAGAAGTGTTTCTACGAGAACTGCTTGTTACTCAGTTGCTCAACCTCTCTTTTTCTAAAGAGAGTAGAAATAGAAGGATAGGGCTAGGACAGTACTAGTGGTTAGCTAATCGCTCTCGATACGCCCCGTTCATGGGATAGGATAGGTGGGAGGGGGGAATTCAAGACATCACATACATCCATGCCTTCGAACAGAAATTCATAAATCGATTGAAAAATCAATTTATAAAACTGTCCGTACTGGAATTCGAACTCGTGACCTCCGTAGCCAAAGCCAACGACGCTGACCACTCGACCACACAGGCGACTTATATATGGCTTATTATGATTGTATAGAATTTTATATCCTCTGTTTTGTCAAATAATAGAGTTTCAATAAAAAAAATTCACGCAAATAATTCAAACCTTTTCCAAAATGACAATGATTTTTTCGCTTACCTAGAAGAGGAGGATTCTAATATTTATATATTGATAACAACTTATTTGTCATATTAATCTTTACTTTCTAGGATTTATATATAAATTATTGGCAAACTAATGATCATTATATACATATTTTGCGATGTCATTTATTAATAAACGTATTGCACGATAATTTATAAGGCTAACACTCGTCTACAATATTCACACTGCCTAAAATAGAAAAACAATTTTAGGAATAGATAATTTGCAAGGCAATTCTGTGGTATATTCCAATTGAAACATTCTATGTACTATATATGTAAACATATATGTACTTTAAAAAAAATACGGGGTAGTTAGTACCCTTCATCAAAAATAATGCACACAAGGAATTTTATTTCCGGCGTTAACTAAGCTAGGATACCACCGGTACTTGAAATGTTTTTAAAATTGCGAAATATCATTTTGGTATCATGTTCACGATGGCAGAATCAAGATGGACAGATTGCAGCATTGATGAACTTCTGATTAATTAGATGTCATATATATTTAGATTAAAAATAAGAATAAATTGATAGGTTTCGTGAAAATCAGTTTATTATGGTTTTGATTTAAATATGTTTTAATACCAGTACTTGAAGGTAAATACTAAAGCATAGCAATTACTTTTTTTATCCGGTATCGTCATTTCAATTGACTGTTCATATATCTTTGTAAAACCCGTTTTCATACATCAATACATTCCAAATCCTATTTGAAATATTCATTTTGTATGCTCTGTTTCCAGACGATAATGTTAATAGAATATATATATATATACCATTGAGATGATAAAGAAATTATACAGAATTATTCATATAGTATATCGTGGGTAGGTTAATTATAATTTTAAACAGAATGTGGCATTACATGTTTTACTTTGAAGCTTTGAGTAGTAAAGAGTTAATCCGGTACAATTAACTAGTTTTTCCTTTATATGTTTCTAGGAGAAAGATTTTTCTCTCTGAGTGAACTTATCCAGCACTATATGAGAAACAATATGCTTCTTCGAGAAATAAACGGTGACCATATTCCACTTCGCTATCCTATCAATTGTATGGAGCCTACCCCAGAAAGGTTAATTGATCAGCAGTTACAATTTATTATACATAGAAAACCGAATATGTTTTTCATATTGGTTGAATTTTGGTTTATGCAACAAAACTAGCATATCTTATTAATACAGCATTCAACTACGAGTCAATTGAAACATAACAACTAACCATAAAATTAAAGTACGTACATATCGACCCATAATAAGCAAAAAGTCTTAACCGACAATTTTAAATTTTACAGCAGTTTTTTTTTTAAATTACTCTCAAACTAATTTCGATAAAGGATTTCTTCAAATGCGGTTAGTAAATAGTAATATATGGCCAATGTCTATCCTGATAATAAACTGACTACTTTCAGTTTTCTGAATCAGCGTTTCTCAACCGTAGTTCACGTGGAACAAATGTTAACAAGTCAAAACGCTAAAATGTACAGGTCTTAAAAAATATCAGGTGAATGAGATAATGTTCCAAAAATTTTGTCACTGACGACCTAGGCGATATTGAACAATTATTGGTTTAAAACGAAATTGACCTAATTGTGTCATTTAAGATCTTTTGCCGATTATGTGTCGAGATGTATACAATTGATTTGTTTCAAAAATTTCTCTCAGGGGTTCAAACTATAACTATCTTAATAACATGTGCCATGAATTATTATTATTTTATAATCTGTATATAATTATTGGTATTCAATAATAATGCTGTCAAATACAGCATTTTTTTATACTGCCATACTCAATGTATATTAATGGTTTTTTATACTTAGTTTTCTTTTCCAGGTGGTACCATGGCCATCTCTCTACAGCTGATTCCGCAGCATTGTTGTCAGGCGCAGTACATGGGACTTTTCTTGTTCGGGAATCTCAGAGTCTTCCCGGGAATTATGTAGTTAGCCTCAAACACAAAACACTCATCGTACATGTCTGCATTCACTTTGATGTAAGTATTTTTTTTATGTTTCTTGGGCCCACAGGTATTTCTATTAAGTTACAGTAGTTGAGCTTATATGAGAATGCTGCATCCAATCTACATAGATTCAACGTAACTCTATAGGTAATGTCAGTATATTATGAAAGTGTGAAAACGCTCACAATCTTTGACTTATATTATAGTATAAAGCTCATACTTGCCACAATAAAATATAGCGTCAGATCAAACAAAGCTTTAAATGGATTCTGCCATGACATACGAATAAAAAATCTTGTACCACTCTTGATGCAGAATATGGAACATGCCATATTAATACAGTGGAACCCCCAATTACACTACCCCAAATTACGCGTTCATCCTTGAAATATTTGCCACAAATCCCCCAATTGAACGGTTGCATTCCATTGTCGTTGCTACGAGACGGTCGTCTGTGCGGTGCATACATTCAAATGTTGGCTAGTGTCTGTTTATTCAACACGTGCCAGACTATACACGCATAGTCGGGCGACTCTATGTGTTGGATTTTGGCGAGCTTTGCATTTTATCACTTATTAACTAAATATTTCGTACATATTTTTTTTTCAAATCTAAGGGAAATCTTAGTTTTACATTTTTCGCGGAAAAAACCAAATCCCTAATTTTGTATGAGATTCACTCCCCCAATTACACTACCCCAAATTACACAGTCCCGACTTTAGTGTAAATGGGGGTTTTACTGTAATAAACCAACAAATTTAATCACATTTAACAATGTAAAACAAAAACAATGACATTACAGTACTCTTAATCAAATATCAAATGAAATAATATACTGTTAAATATATCTAATCGATATATTAAATATTCTTTCCAGGGAAGCTCGTATGACTTATTCGACGGACCGAAATTTTCGTGCCTAGAAGACCTTGTTGCATATTATCTGGAATATCCCATGGTCGATACAAATGGGAATGTGTTGGTTCTGAAAATACCTTACAATACAACTCGTCTTCAGGTGAAGTTTATAAGAGAACGTATTTCACAACTAGAGGTAAACAAAATCTTTTTTATTTAATATTTATCGTGTCACTAATTTCCTGCCTATTTTTATTTCTAATGTGAGTATAGACTTAATCGTTATATCTCAAGCCCAAGTGTATTCTACCTTAGTACTTACATTTGAAATCTGTCAGCTGAGGACTTTGAATGGGAAATGCAATAAAATTTCTTACTTCCTTAATGACCTAGCTGTGTGGGTGTTCAATAAACAAGAGAGTTTTTATTGGGAATTGTTTGTAAGTGTAATTTTAAAATTAAAGACTTTACTTAACAATACTTTAACAGCTCTTACAGATTCTCCACAATGATTTTTGCTGTAAGAACATAAATTTTATTAAATCAGTCTTTTGTGCTTTACATCACAATTTGGCAATGACTTAGCCCATTGCATTATTTGAGATATAGATGGTATTCAAATAATGTTTTTTTTATTATTTTCAGAGACATATCAGAAAAAACAGACCAATAGAAAGATTTTGGGAAGAATTTGACAAGATTCAGGACAGAGAGTTTGAAAGTGTTTATTGTGCTCAGAACGTTGGAAGGCATTCTGAAAATGTCACCAAAAATCGTTTTAAAAATATTCTCCCATGTAAGAAATACTGCTTATCTTTAATTTTGAGACATAATACACTACTCATATGTGTGCAATGCATTCATTGATGAGGGCGCCGGAAAATGCTCCGTTTTTTGTGTATTTTTTTATTTTTATTTAAATTTATTAAAAAAACTCAAACATGACATTAGCGACCGCCCCCTTTAAAACATTTCAAATATCAAAAACTGTCTTTTTTACCCAGGAGCACTTTTTCAGCAAAAAAACCTACAGTTAACAATCCTCCATTTGACAGTTACTATTTCAACATTTAATTAGTTATGAATGTTCAATAAAAGCTGAAAAAATAAAATAAATAGTTAATGTTAGTATCAATGATTTGATTTTGTTGACATTAAATAAAATTTTCAAAATTAAATAGTGTATTTTGGTTGAGGTGCAATTCTTTATTGAAAAAAAATAAGAGGTCACTGCTTAAGCACGCCACTGTTTCTCTGTTCATTTTTTACAGATAAACGTTATTGAAATAAAATTATAAAGACTGCTTAATTCAACTGGGATGTTTTGAAAATCCCATTAAACTAGATTTTATCAATTGATCAAATGTTTGTAAAGTCACTTACAAATTTGTCTCAATTATAGGTGTAGCTGAAGACCAAGGGTGCCTGATTTTTTTTTTGCTTTTCAATCCTAAAATTTCTCGTAATCGACTTCGAGCACGATTCCTATATGAAAATTATTTTGGGTTTTTTTCATTCTTCAAACTTTAAAATATTATTTTAAATGCCAAATATCTTTATATATTACAAAATTATTCAGTTTAAGTGTTTTATATTTATTTAACATGATATTTTCTAAAAACAATGATTATTGGAGAGAACAAGAAAATAATATTTTTCGGAGTCAACCAAATTTTGGTATGCATCCTGTTGAGCATCCTCACTGCAGACTATTAACACTTAACGATATTGTACTTTTGATTATCAAAAATGGTTCATTTTACAACTAGTTAAATAAAATTTAATAACCAAGATAATTTTCTTCTCTTTCAGATGACATGAACAGAGTTAAGCTGAGGAAAACATTTTTACCAAATAGAGACTATATAAATGCCAGCTATATTAACTCTTCCACAGAGGACTTATATGATTTCATAAACTTGTTTTGGAATGGAGATATTATTAATAACGCAGGTTTGTTATAACTATTATATATTATGAAAACATAATATTTCAACACAAGTTATTGTGTTTGATACAAACATGTTACGTATTTCATTTGTATGATTTATCATGTGAGTTACTAGTTAAATATAATACTGGCACTCTTCCTCTAGAAAATTTCTTTATCGTCAAAGCGGAGGCGTACTAGGATTTCCAATCTCGAGACCTGTAAATACCTGGATCGTTTTAATACCGATCTCGGGATTTTTGGATTCACTATAACATACAAAAATTTCCTGATTTACTACCATATTTAATAATACAGTAGAACCTCGATTATCCGGACTAAATGGGGATGAAGGTAGTCCGGATAAGGAAAAATCCGGATAATCAAAAAAATCATAATTGATAGAGAAATACTTGTTCAATCAGTATGAATATTTTTTATTTGTCTAGATTTTCTAGATTCTTCTAGATTTACACATAGCTTCATTATTAAATTATTTTTTTATTAAGAAATTGAAATTGATTTTTGGTTAATGTAGCTAGCTAGGCTATTTGTTCTTTTTTAAGCTGCCAAATTGCGAATACTTTTATTTAAGACATATAAGTTGTCCTGAGTTACACTGTTTTGGGTCTCAAATCACTTCATGGCAACATCTAATCAAAGAAAAGATTCAGAATGTGTAGGACCAATATCTCTCCCCTTGCAAATCTCGTCTTCGTTTTCTCGATTTTGTTTCTCAGAGGCAGATATTTCTTTAATTATTTTCGTATCATTCAAAATTTGGAATCCATGATCGTTTGCATCGCAATTAAAGCACTCAGTTACATCAACTTCGTCACACTCAGCACATATTTAAATTTGTGCTATTGCTTCAGCAATGTCTCCTATATCACTTTCTACAGTGTTTGAAACTTAATAATGGTCTTTTTGAAAATTTTGTTCCATGATTTTCTCAAAGTTGACACATCTAAAGAGTTCCAGCTCTCTGCTGCCATGTAAGCAGCTATAAACAATTTCTCCGATATTTTGTCTGCTAGCAATTATCTTCATAGGATCTCCATCGGTTGTACATCAAAGTGGCATTTGATGAAAGAAATTTAATCGTAAAAATTTCATCAATCTGGTTTAAAGTTATATAAATAGGTGGGAGGTGCATTATTTAAAAATAATATTGTTTTTCCGCTTTTATCTATGGAGTTTTGACATTTTTTCACTTCTGGAATGAACTGTTTTTCATGCCATCGTTTAAAATTTCATTCATTCAGTCTTTTTTCTGATGATGATATTCAATCGGAAGACTTCTGATATTTTTAAGGAAACTGGAGTTCATTGATTTCCCAGTGGCAAACAGTGGGAGCACATGTGTGTCTGCTGCGTTGGCAAACACCATTATGGTAACAAATCAGCAAATTCGTAAAATTTTTGTTTACATATTTTGAATCCGGATAATCGAGGTTCTACTGTAAATTAATTCTCGACAGTACACCTCTCAATTTGTTTGTGTATATATTTTTGTACAATACCTCAATAATGAATAAACTAATTGTGGACTTATTTCCTCTCATATTTATAACAGTCGTAGACAAAAGTAGACAATTGTTTTTTTTCATAACTTCATATAAATTTCAGTTGCAATCAATTATTTATTAGGGTGGGATAAGTGGCATCCCGCTAGTGAATTTTACGTCATTAACCCGTTACCTGCCATGATCCCCATTCGGGGTACGCGACTATTATTGTTCTGCAGTTGGTAGTACTTGATGGAATATTTCTACTAGTAACACAGTTACGTTCAGAAGAGTCTGTAGCACCATCTTCACAAAAAATAATTTGCAATAGCATTATAAGATAAGAGTTATAAGTGCTAAAAGTTAAAATTTAAAGGTAAATCGTAAAAAGGTAAAACGTGACTTTTGTATAATATATGTTTTGTATTGTTTCTTTAAATTTTAAGTTGTTATTTCGCGCATGGCTAATATATAGGTTATTGTAAATGTTAATGCTTAGCTATAAATAAATAAAAAATCGCAGTCAATTTTATTACTGTTTTATCGCATGTTCCCATTTGGGGATCATGGCGGATGCCGAGTAAAATATTTGATACATGTGCTTTATTTTATTTTTTACTAATTTGTAGATATGCGTACGAGAAAATTTTATTCGCTTTCTGAATTGAAATAAATATTTTATGGATGACGAAGAATCAGATCCTGAGATAGACCTTGTTGAACATCCACCCTATACCGTCGGTCAGATATAGGAGAAATCGGTGATAATATTTCAGAGTACACTTAGCCAAAAGATGTTCCAGGCAGAGTCGAAATTCATTCAAGCTTTCTACCAATAGAAGCTTCCACTTTGGGAAAAAATAATGAAAGTACATCACCTTCATAAATTTAGAAGATTTCTCTATCTAAATCTAAAATTAAAAAATCTTAATCGCTTTGGAAAAATATAAGACCAGAATTTTCAAAAAAAAATAAGAGAAGATGATGAAATTTTAAGCAATATGAAAAATATAGTACAAATTCTGAAAGGAAAATCTCCTGTGGAAGTATTTGAGACATTATTTGATGACAATATAATGGAACATATAGTAAAACAAAGTACATTGTATGCTTCCCAAAATAACCGCCATGGTTTCAATTTTTTCACTAGACTCTAAGAATTTTTTTAGGGGGTTTTATTGCTAACTGGATATCATTCTTTACCCCAGGAACAAATGTACCTGTGCGAGGACGAGGGTTTATCTATTCAATGTGTAAGGAAATGTTTGTCACGAAACCGATATTTGGAGATAAAAAGAAATTTATAATTTAATGACAATGCCGAATTAATCAATAAGCAATGTACAGATTTTTTTTTTTAAATTGGTACATTACTTGATATGATGAACAAACTGTTTCTGAAATTTGGAGTTTTTTCTACAAATATTAGTATCGATGAACAAATGATTCGATATTATGGCCATCATTATTTCAAACAATTTATAAGACTTTCGAAAACCTATACGTTTTGGATTCAAGCAATGGGCAATGTGTTTTAGCGAAACTGGATATTGCTACAATGCTGAATTATATCAAGAAATACAAGAGGGAGATTACCAAAAAATGGTACTAGGCACGTCAGTCATAATGAGAAATATTTCTAAAATCGATAATCCATCCAACCATTTTTAATATATATTAACGCTACTGGGAATTATTTTAATAGTGCTGTAGTCTATAGAGGTCTGCACGGGCCCAGGCCTGGCCCGCGGGCTCGGGCGGGTAAGCGCAATTGAGAGTCAGGCTCGGGCCGGGCCGGGCTTTGGAATTTGGGATATAATCTGGGGAAAAATATAGCAAATCGAGGATTTCAAATTCCTCGGTGGGCTAAAAAAAAAAAAAGGACTTTCGGAGATAATCTGGAGAAAAATATAGCAAATCGAGGATTTCAAATTCCTCGGCGAACTAAAATAAGGAGTTTTGGGCTTCGGGTCGGGTTCGGGTAACAAGTGCGGTATTAGACTTGGGCCCGGGCCGGGTCGGGCGTGAGTTTTTCGGGCTCAGACCGGGTAGTTTTGTAAATTTTTGGACCGTGCAGACCTCTAGTAGTTTACTTACGTGGACAAAATCAATGCGAATGCAAAGCGACTCGGTGCGGCACAAAAATATCAAATGGTCTCCGCTGCAATAGAGTATCCTTTGGCAGTATCAATCAGTTTATTTGATATTTTGATTCGCTTTATTTTGCTTTAAGCCGCGTTCCAATCGTATTCGCAATGACTTCGCTTACATAAGTTGTTGTTAATGTTTTAGTACGACCAACTACTGTTGAGAAAACTTACATCGCCACTCAAGGATGTTTGGCAAATACAACTGAAGACTTTTGGTCGATGATGTGGCATGAGAACACTAGAGTGATTGTCATGATGAGCAAATTGATTGAGAAAAAAGTGGTAATTATATATTACTGGAATTATTTAGGGATTGCAATACCAGACAAATATATCGATACCGGTATTACAAAAAAAAGTTCAAATTAAGCAAGAAATAAAATCCTTAATAACTTAAAATAATGACACTATTAAAAACGATCATCTATTCAGAAACCTGTCAATATTAATACAGCTCCTGGCAGATTTTAACTTTCCCGGTTCTAAGCTCAAGAAATGCGACCCCAATACCCACATTTTCTTAAATATCTATTTTAATATGGGCAGTGCTTTTTTTTTCAAAAAAAAGGTGCCGGAACGCACTTTTTTCAAGCATTTTCTAAGAAGGTATACTATGTATTATATATTCGAATATCATTTTGATAGAATTAAATGCGGCTTTTCATATAATGCATAGAAAATAAAACAAAATATACATATTTATATATTTATTTTAGAAATTTCAAATGAAAATTAAACAATGAACATTACATACATTATGTAAACATTTAAAAAATATGTAATTTATTAAAAACGCTATCCAAAATTACATTACAATTTGCATTTGCAATCTTTTGCATGACATTAATTTATGGGTCCTATGATACCCTATATATTCAAAAGGGATTAACAGTCAATGCCGTTCCGCCGCGTTACAGGGTAAAAAAAGCCCTGAATATGGGTGATACAATGTTTATAATTAAGGTATTCTTATATCATAGTTTTTTGGACTTTTTGTAGTTTATATAAATACGCGATAACTCAATGTGATAACGAGATAAGCGACCGCTTATCAGCGATTGTTCATAAGATAACTAGGCTGAATGCGTCAGTTGCAAATACATTTTTGTATTGGAATGACGTCTTTTTTACGCGCAACTTAAAATATGATTATTTATTAAAAAACCACGGATTTTTATAAAAAAATGTATGAGGAATGATGCATAGAGATATTTTAAAGCCCTTGGACTATTTTTTTTTTGAAATTCAAAAGAATAAGGCCAATAATGAGGAAACCACTGGGGTCCCTAAACGACCCCCATCGGCAGAGAAGTATTTTTCTAGTCTCCGAGGCGCGAGAGTTAAATATTTCAATTCGTTGCGAACAATGTTATTAAAATATGTGATGATTTCTTTACATTAAAAACTCAATATTGGCTAATTTTCGATACTGAAATACCGGTATTTGTATTTGAGAAAACACCATGAATACATGGATTCTGGTTCCGGTAATACCGGTATTGCAATCCCTAGTTATTATAAATACCTGTCAAAATTTTCTCAATGCGTTAACAGTGTGTGTCTGTTCTGTTATGTTTCTGTGTGTTCTGCGTAATACATAGAGAGATTAATCAAGATTACTATATTAGATTATTGTTTTAATTTTATTTACAGTTGGTAAACATATACAGGATATTCAATTGCTGACAACTGGTGCAATAGTACTCTGAACTAATATGGAAAAACTTTATAATAAACCCAATTGAGAATATTTCACTATAAAAACCCTAGTTAATAAATATAAAATAAGTAATCTGTATCAAATGTTACTTCGATTAGTCATTTTAACTCAATTCTCTTTTTTCTGTATGAATTATAACAATATGATTTTTTCATTTTACACTAGCCAGAAATCAAAGTAACGTGATAAATAAAATGTTTGGTGTTTTATGTTAAGAATTTACAATATTACACATCAATCAGCTTACATTTAGCATCATTTTTGCCAATAAACAAGTAAGTTTTACATTGACACATTATTAAATGATCTATTCCCATGGTTTTCAATGAGTCATCAATTATATAAATATCTGTTTTGTTGGCAAAACTTTTAAAGTCAAAGCTATTTTGTTTTAGAAATGTGTATTAAACTTCGTTTCTATTGACTTTTCCAGATTAATAAGAATGAAAATATTTGTTTGTATGGTTTACTTTATAATTAAGATAAAAATTTCAAACAAATTCTAGATTACATTACTATATATACACAGAAATCTTAAATTTAACATCTAGTTTGTTAATTTTTCAAGTAATAACTGCAAAGATCACATGAATTCACGTGAAATAGGTTTAAAATCTAGGATATAACAGGGCCGATATGCCAATTAATTGCATCAATGGATAAACTCATAGCACCTTATATCTTTTCAATCACCAATGACATTTAATTAAAAAATATTTAGTTCTACAAGAATTATAGGATTGAGATAATAGTTACTTCTCCTTCACACCAATTAGTTTTGACAATGACGTGAAGCCAAAATACCATTCAACCATATCCTATAATACAGCAGTGGCCAAGATGTCGACTGCGGTCGGCAGGTGGCAATTCCAAGCCGCCCGCCTGATGCTTGGAAACAAGAATTGGGTGTGTCTTTTATTATCTATCCATTTTGTTTTCCTTTCATATACATTATATTGTGCTTTTAATTATTTCACTTTTTATGACAACTTAGCACATCGGTGTTAGTAGAGAGCTACGACTGATTTCAGTTTGAAGTCACCCGCAGAAGTCAAAAGTTTGGCCACCCATGATATTTTACATACATGTAGGACACTTTCATATTTTTACTGTATCACAATGGTGTTTTTGCAAATAAGTGCCAATTCAGTAGATAACCTATGAAATTATTGGCTGTTTTAAAATGCGTTTTACTATTTTTCAGACCATGTGCAACAAATATTGGCCCAATCAAGGGTGTGGAATTTCCTTTGGAAGATATTACATAGTCAACCAATTCGAAGATAGGTCTACTGATTACGTCATGCGAGTTTTAACAGTCACCCACCAGACAAGATTTCTTTTTGAGCGTTCTAAGTCTCGATATATTTACCAATTTCAGATACTTGTAAGCAAATTTTTAACATTTTATTTATCATCAAAAAACGGCTTAAACAATGTAATTGTAAAAGACAAACAAAATCGAACATAGTAATTTACAGTGTCAAAAATGCAACCAAAAAAACAGACAACTATCCTTATTAACATGTGAGTACCGAAACGTCGAAAATTAGTTCAAGGATCGGTAGGTTACAAAGTGACCCCAGATATATTTGCATAATATTTGCATTGCATTGATTGAGGTATCATTGAAAATTGCATTATAAATCAACTAGATATTATTGGTATTAATCAAACAGTTGAAATAAGAAGCACTTTGAAATGCGAATGCACCCCATAGGTACCCGAAGGTTAAGCAAGTTATGTTCATTACATAAAGCACAGTTTCTCAACCGGGGCCACAGAGAAAAAAAAAATTTTAGAGAAGCCACAGCACAGTTTTGGCGGCCACGAGCAAATTCACAAACTTCCAGCTTTTTAAAATTGAGAAGTGATAAAATATTTTGAAATTCCAGGAAGAGCTAAAAAAAAGGTCTCACGTCTTTTCATTTTGGGAAATCCGTAAAATCTGCCAGCGAGCAAAATGTTCAAAGAAATAAAAATTTTGGAATCTTTTAATCTCTGAGTCTCGAAAAACTTATTTGGGGACCACACAAAAATATGAGACTCAAAAGGGGCCATGGGCCCAAAAAAGGTTGATAAACTCTGAGTGCTGTAGTCATAAACTTCACAGATGGTATAAATAATGTATATGTTGTGCAATGTATATCTTATATTTACCAGGAATGTGGAGACTTCTTACGACACTGCCCATTCTATTTTATTTTATTTAGTAGTTGAAGTTTTCATCATATTGATTGGTGAAATGCTATGCACTAGAATTATTTTATTAACTAGAATGATCTGATGGTAATAAAAGTAAGTTAAACAGAAATGATTGAAAAATCAATTCAGAGTTGGAGTCAAAAAACTCCACAAACCCGATATTTACTTCATATAAATATGAATAATATTTCTTACTGTGGTGGTTAAGAAATGAAAAAAATTAAAATTAACAGTATAATTTACCACAAAGTATTAATTTTTTTGTCTGATGATAGAATATTTTGAATAGACTATTTCTACAGATAAAGCAGAGAATACATAGCGTATACCTTCAATCATTATATGACACCAGACTAAAAACTAACCAGCCTGATTTTTAAAATAGCTTAATGGAGCCTTAAGTGACTCTTGCTGACAAGTAAAGCTTTTTATGTCTGGAAACTTACCGTAAGAAATATCAGAGTATTTTTTTTTCTCAAATCAGTAATGACACTCATTATTTTTTTATTTATTACATAAGACATGGCCTGAGCATGGTACTCCATCATCTCCAGGGAGTATTCTCTCCCTTCGCCATGCTGTAAACGATAAAATTGAAAATTTGTTTGAATTCAGCCGTCCACCAAAAAAGGTTAGCAAATAATATTACTTTATGAAAATTGAAGCAATATGTAAAAAGAGGAAACTCTTTTAACATAAATACTACTTAATATTGCAGGCAGTAATATGCGTCCACTGTTGCTCAGGGATAGGGCGCACCGGAACATACATTGCTGTTGATGTCTTGGTGGACCATATAATCAAAAAGGGTAAAGAAATAATTTAATCATGGTAACCAATTTCTGAAATAAATTGTTTTCCAAAATACTTATTGACAGTTGATATGTATTTTATACCCATTGGCCATACAGAAACGTCATCTAATCGTACATGACTGCACCTCGGTATACAGCCTGCAGTCATTACGTCAGACTGATTGATGTTACGCTGATTCAAACTAGCCCATACATTAAAAATCACTCGTACCAATCTCTGTTCATTAAAAAAAAATGTCAGAGTTTGTTGTATTGTATGAAACAAAACACGTTCACTTTGAAGGAAACGAATTTGAGGTCCAGTTTTTACTATTTTATTATTTCATACTTACATTAGCTTTGATTTTATTGTATTTGCTTTGCAGTAGTGTCGTAGTATTTGTAAATTTGTTTGTAGATATGTATAAGGTAAAGTGGAAACATGCACAATTTCGTAAATAGTATACAATGCTAAACTTTTCTCTAGCCCACACAAGATTTTGGGTCACGAACCGCCACTGGCAAATGGACCAGTAAGGTACGACTCACGCTGATTTTAGTGGCTAAAAGAAAAATTACTAATCTTTTTCAAGCACTTTTCTGTATATAAATACATAAATCGTGATTTGTTATAACTCATAGGTGAAATAAATATTGAAAATATATGTCAACTAAATATAAACAATTAAAAGATATTCTGGTCTGATCTGAAAGATCAGGTCTGGTTTTGCTTGGATGGGAAGTATTTTCAAATGATCCAACCTAGAAACATTTTCTGTCTTTTAGTATTAATATGTCATTATAACTTGGCTTCAGGCATTCGAAACTAAAATTCTCAATTGTAAATACTGCGGAAATAAATGTCAAGTGTTTCAAAAACGATTTGTAGGAATGTGCATGAGATTTTTCTAAAAGTATGATAGTTCAATTAAGATGGCAGGTCTTAATTGGATGGCTGCCACAGACGAGATATCTCGTCAATAATTAATTAAATTAATAATTGAAAATTATAGTCGGCATGCTAGGTACAAACATGCTTTTTCTAGGGCAGCCAGAAGGTTAAAAAATAACTTGATAATTACAATCCAAAACATTGCTGATCGGGTGGCGGGCATAAAGGCGGGCCAAAGTAGTATGAAAATAAAACACCTGTAACACTCTTACAATGGTCAATGGTTGACAACCCACCAGAAAACACTCAGTGATCTTTTTTGTGGTCACAACATAGCATACTTGCAAAACTTTATATTATTCTTAAAAAAATACAAAATAAGCTGTTACAAATATAAAAAATCTCATGCCCCGATACCAATTTACATAAATTTCAGGCCTTGATTGTGAAATTGATATTCTGAACACAATTATTTGGTTACGATCTCAACGCAGAGCCCTCATTCAAACTGAAGCCCAGTACAAGCTCATTTATTTGGCTATCGAACAGTATGTTGATACAATTACTTCAAGATTGGGTTACGGAAGGGTATGTTTATCTATCCATATAATACATCAAAGATCCAATCACAATAGTGTCCACTCAAACAACAAACTCAAATACCTATATCTCAGTAATTTACAAAAATGAAATTGGTTAGTTAACCAGTTCATGGCGACATTATACTTCAGAGTGGAATAGCTTAATTTATAATAAGTAACACTCTAATCAACTAAGTTGTTTTAATCTTTTCACTGCGTATGACCGCTATGCATGTCCTCGCGAACATGCCCTCAGCGTGCGTGACACGTATAGATGTCATGGAAATTTCAAACCCTATATATGAGCCATCTATTGTGTAAAAATTGGTTGAAAATATTACTAAATGTATATTTTACCAAATTCAATAGATGGCATTAGTCAAAAAAGATTCAATACAGGCTAAAATAATTTATTTCTGGAACACGCCGTCAACATACGTCACCAATGCAAGATGGCCGCCGTTGATTCATGGCGTTTCTCGTAAGAACTGTGTGCCACGTGGTGACATCACGCCGCAATTGTATGAAGAATGATTATTGTTGAATTAAACCGAAAATACAAGAAATATATTGTATTTTATTATTGAAAAAGTTACTTTGGGTGACAATTAACATATTTGATTAGTTAAAAAAATATTACAACCTATATTTATAGTCGAAAACGGGATAACAAAATCCGCAAAAAAGCAGCCGCGTACAGGGCATGTTCGCTAAATTTGGTGACGCGGGCAAAGGGTTAAAAATATGAACTGGATTTATTAATTACATAAATGTTTCCTAACTATTCTCATTCATAAATGTCACTGTCATAGGGGCATTACAATTGCTCTTCTGTTTATTTACTCTAATAGGTATAGTTGCCTAATTTAAAACTTATAAAAATAGCAGTTAGAACAGACGTACAATAATAATGAAGAAAGAAATTTGTGAATGAATATCCTTATTCTTTTTTAGGCTATTGGAAATCGACCATATGTTAATGTGAATCTAAATGGTGACCTCGCTTTATTCCAATCTCCCCCACCAGTTGACTTTCACCGGCCTCCATTTTTTGGGGTATTTTTCTTTCAAATTTATTTTACGAATTTTTATTAATGAATTGGTGTTGTTTACTGCTAGCTTAATTTATATTAGTTTCATCCATTGAAAAAACATTTTTTTTTCAGGTACAGCAAGTATTACCGAAAATTACTGCTAAAGGTGACAAATTAATCATTTTACTATTATTAATAAGATGTTATTTTATTTTGTGAAATTTCAGAACGGAAAATAGTCACTCCAATTTAGAAAACATCAAGCAAGCATAGTAAAACATAAATATGAATCTTTTATATTTATCTATTAAACATTTCTTTTCATCTACTTTATCTTACAAATACCATATTTACTTGATTATAAGACGCACCCTTATTTATATATCATTTTAAAAACGAACGTAACACAACATCATTTAATACACCATCAATTATAAGACGCTCCCCGAATTCAGAGAAAAAAATAGGGAAAAACTTATAAATAAATTATCACAGACCAAATCTCTCAGTAGAATAGGATAAAAAGTATCATTATATAATAATGGGAAAACTAAAAATAAAAATGGCGTTATGTTTCGTATCAGGCATCTCATTTTAAAGCAATAATGCTAGATAAAGCTCAACCAATCATAGATTCAGAAGTCAATTTATTGAATATTGTATATACTTTCCCAGAAAAGAATTCTATCTACGTTACAGGTAAAATGACGTATAAATATTTTACAACTTAGTCCCGTATTATTATTTGTCCCGTTTTCTCCCTAAGCTGCAGCTGCTCGAGGGAACCGGCATCATTGCGAAGATTTGTTTTTTGAGGGCTTAAGCATTTTTCTTTGAGGACATCCAATGTTATTTAATAGTGGTTTCATAATATTTTATTTTTTATACAGCAGAACAACAGCCACAAGA
The DNA here is from genome assembly GCA_031772345.1 of Himalopsyche anomala. NCBI lineage: Eukaryota > Metazoa > Arthropoda > Insecta > Trichoptera > Rhyacophilidae > Himalopsyche > Himalopsyche anomala. The sequence continues at coordinate 7,916,903 of CM062844.1, read as the reverse complement.
AGAGGATGAACCACAACCGTAAACTTCTGGCATAGTTACACGGTAAATATTTAATGTGCCCAAAAAACACATGCTTTCTTGAAACAAGTGAGATATCTTAGTGCAGGGGCTACCAACCTTTTTGAACCCTAGAGCGCATTCTAAAATATTGGTAGGGTGGCGGGCACCACATTTTTTCAAGATTATTTATAACCAAGGAATTTAACGATTTGACCAAATTATCAACGTGACTCGTTTTTTTTATGCTCTTCCAAGAATTTTGAAATCCGAAAACCCAGGAATTTACTGATTTGCCCAAATAAGTTGGCGGGCGCACCGAAATCGGCCGGCGGGCGCCATGGCACCCACGGGCACGGGGTTGGTAACTCCCGTCTTAGTGAATAAAATCTTTTGACCAGGCTCCACATTGCCTATTTAGCAATCATAAGATTACAATAACAGGTTCCGAGCAAATTTAAATACAAAATTCTACATTAAGTTTGACACCCAGTGTGCTTATTTTTTTTCTCATTAAACTAACATTCAGTGATTGTATTTGAATCTTGTTGATTTTATCGGAAGTAATTCTAATTTAAAGAATATTTGGCATTGTACATTTTAAAAAAAAAATATTATATATTATATTTCTGACATCTTAATGATTCATATCATATTTTTCTGATATCGAATGGATAACTGTTAACTGTTAAATACTTTTTCATTGCAGTCCATTGCAAGCCATTGAAAAATCAAATGATGTGACGACGATGATGATGGTTTCTCATCATACAGTGCTGTTACAGTAATTTCAGATAGAAAATTCGCTTAATGCATTATGGATTGATAAATTTTAACACTCCCAGAAACATAAAATACCTTTACCTAGAAGAAAAAATTATTAAGAATATCAAAGCGATCATATTCTTTTACTTTATATAAAAATCTATCTAACGGTGTTAGCACACTGCTGTGAAAGCGAAATGGAAGCGGACCGGCACGAAGCACAAGCGCATACCAACCGTATGGTACGGTCGCCATGTGCTAGCGGCGTAAAAGGCATATAAGACTTTGTAAATGACGCCAAAGATTGTAATATTAATGATTAATTATTATAATTTAATAAAACAATGATATATTATCACTTTCCTACTTACTCCAAACAAATTCATTGTTTTAAGAAAATTGAAGGATGTACATCATAACCCTTTTCCTGTCTATCCCATTTATATACGGATGACCTATGAAATCTCCATATTTATTTTTTTTTTACAAATTTTAGCAAGACTTAAGGGCAAACATATGTTTACTTGCTTAGGAACGACAATAATGTTTACCATAGGGTAAAATATCGAGGTATTTCAGTTCTACAGTTTTTTAAAAAAAGTTAAAGGTTGATAGCTATTTCAGGCTTACGCCATCGTCAGAACTATGCTTTAAACGTACATTTACTCAGCTATATATACTGTCTAAGAAGAAATACACAATGCATCATATTATTCACTCTAACATACTAATTCGAATTCTAATTACAATATTGCACTTATTAAATGTGATTTTAGTGTTACAAAGAAAGATAAGCAGTCTGGGTTTTTAAAAACATTAATTAGAATAATTTAAACTGATATTTATTATTAATTATGCTACATTAAATTTATTAACTATGGCTTTAGTGTTTTGAAAAACAATAAGCAATGTGGGATTTTCCACAGGTAAATTAGGAAAAAATATATTGATATTTATTATTAATTACATTAACCTTTTAACTGCCAGCAGGTGTATGTATGGCGGTACCTCGCACGCCACGAGTTTAATTCCAATTATATATATTTTTTAATTTATCGTTTTTTCAAGTAGTAAAAACGAAAACTGTTTCAATTGTGAGTATAGGACGATATTCCCAATAGATGTCGTAGTGTGTTCGACACAGTTGTATGTTTAACATAATTGATTTACGTTAGTAAAATCCCTTTCAAAGCGTGCGTCCAAAGACGTCATTTTATGTATGATTGGCGTACCGTTCACGGAAATGTTCGCGTCTTAAGACGCTTGTGGCAGCCATCCGGTTAAGGGTTTTAACAACGGCGATGGATTAATAATGGTTTGCTCATTTAAGATGTTTTGTTTATGTCTGGTAATTTCAAGTTGTTCTAGTAAATTTAGTTTTTAACCCTTATGACAAAGATGCAGAACGGTTGGCACTAAACTTAAACTAATGTCATGATGTAAATGCCATCAAATGGGTCGGGTTCTGGTAACAAGTGCGGTATTAGACACGGGCCGGGCCGGGTCGGGCCTGAGTTTTTCGGGCTCGGACCGGGTAATTTTGTAAAATTTTGGCCCATGCAGACCTCTAATGTATACATATACACATATTTTATGTAACATGAAGTCGTTTCATTTTTGTTTCATGTATTTTTGATTTAAATGAAATAAAAAGATAAAATTCATTTTGAATGATAAACCATGTTACATATTTAAAAAATTTGGAACCGATCCCATTGAATTTGTATGAATTTGTATTCGAATAATTGATTCCTTATGGGGCTTTTCGCTTTCCGGCCAAGTTTCGTGGAACGTATCTAGGCCGTAAAGCGAGGTATGGGTGTACGATTGAAATTGCACAAGACTGTTACAAATATAAATGTTATATGTATGTGACTAGCTGTTCAGTGCATGTCCCTTAATATTGACACAACACATTATTTAGTGAATCTTCACTCTTAATATATTTCCAAAAAAGGAAATTTCATACCGGCAACGAAACCATACCTAGCAAATTTTTAAATATTGATAATTCAGGAGACTTCAAGTAATAAGACTTTTTATTCCAGTGTATTTTTTATTTAGACAGTTTAATTACAATTCAGTTATACATTAGGTATATATTTGACATAAATTCTGTGCTAACATGAAAATACAATGAAAATTTGCATGAATTATTATTGTATAGGTAGGTACTGTTAGATTTTAAAATGTGTGGAAGAAGAAAAACCACATATATTTTCTTAACATATCGGCATTAAATTGTAAAAAAAACCAAATTGTATATTTGTATTTACTTTGCACCATTCCGGTAATTATTTTAATACCAAGTCAGTATTAGCACTGCAGGGTGGAGATTTGCTATGTTTAATTAACACACGCTTAAGCACTCAATTTTGTCATATATTGACATAATCATATCAATCCTTCTAACAATTATAATCAGTAAGAGTTTGAAATAAGTTTTGGTAGCATAGAAAAAAAACTCGAGAGAATCAGTCGACTGATGTATGAAAAGTTTTTCTAATAAAACAATGGCAAAAAAAGTTTTGAATCAAAAATTACTTTCTCGTTTATAAAATGCCTTCTTATCGCTAGTTGAAAAATAAAAATGTGAACAATATTTCAATGTGGTAATTTGTAATAATAGTGTAGTGTGTGATGTATTTACATTATGCCTAAATAGGTAAACCTCATAAACACGATATTCAAAAATTTGGCAACATTAGTCAGTATTCAAATTCACCCCATTGAATAATAATTAACCCCACACTTAATTTTCCATTGAGAAATAAATAGTACCTCTAGCTTTCCATTCTCACCCTTTAATTAACAAATAATTATAAACATATAATTACCATTCTAATATTCTGTGCACACTTAATCTACTTAATTTTTTTATAGCAATACTTCAGATTAAATAAAAAAAGCAAAATGATAAGTTGTATTCAAACTAAACCAATAAATCTAAGACATTTATTTATAAAGAGCAAACAATTTTCTGACAACAACTAAGATCCAATATAGTGTTTTTACATAATATATTATAATGATGCAATACCTCATTTCACTACAGAAATGCAGAGAAAAATGAATTTCTCATTGCATATAAATAATTTTACTGTGTATTCAAATGAATGAAATCTTTTTAAAAATTAGAAATTAAATTACATAGAACTGTATTTAACTTTGAAAATAGTAGTACACTATAAAATCTAATGACTCAAATGATGTGCATACAAATATGTCCGCTGACAAAATATATTCAGCAGAATGTTGACAAATGTCTGTCTCACAGGATTATTTACGCACTAAAGATTGTTCGTATCCAATCTGCTGCCTCAAATGCTAGGGCAGTTTATAATATAGTAAAATAACTAACAATATTCGAAATGGATACCAAAAATATTTTCTTGAATTTATGAGTATATTTTAAGTGGCAAGAGTGTTATTATAATATTTCATATCATTACGAGCAGTGCTGTAGTGAAGGAGATACGGGGATATACCGTTTGCTGAATTCATAGAAATAGCGTATACCCTGTGGTTAAATTAAAGTATTCTATCATCAGACAAAATTATGTTTAACAATATTGTAAACACATAGCCATTCCAAATCACCCACATGATGCTTTGAAACAAGAATTGAGCGTGTATTTTATTATCTTTCCATTTTTTTCCTTTCCATATACATTATATTGTGTTTTAAATTACTTCACTTTTTATGACAACTTAGCATATACGGTGTTAGTAGACCAGTATGATTGATTTCATTATGAAGTCGCCCGCAGAGGTTAAAAGTTTGGCCACTCATGCCGTATACCCTCTGCAAAGTTTACAACCACAGCACAAGGGACATTAAAATCCTAATGCATTATCATTCTCAAAAGTGTGTGTAGATTAGTAATCGAAAAATGGTGTTTTTTTTTTCATAAACAAATGTTGTGTAACTTAGAAATACGCTTGCTAGGTAGAACTCAAACAAGAATAATGAAAGAGAAAATAAATAAATGAAATTATTATATAAGAAAATAAAATGCCTAGTTTCATAGTCATATTTCAATAACACACAATATTTTATTTCATCAGAAAATTCATTTCAATACATTATATTGTATTTGTTAAGATTAACATATTTGAGTTTTACCTAGTAATAACAATAATAGGCTGCTTGGCAGCAAACCTAAACAATATTTACTCTAATAATGAATATATTATATTCTTAGAACATCCCTTTACATTTACAAATGGATAAAGTGAAGCCCAAGATGCTATTCAGGGTATTCAGTTGCAATACATTTATTTAAATGCCTAACAAAACATTCATAAAACTATTAATTTAACAACTATAGGCCAATAAAATTTTAAGTTATGTGTATGTACTGTATTATATAACAAGCTTAAAATTGTTCATTAAATATTTCAATTACTTATAGCTTACACAATGTTTCATATATATATATATTTAAGACTGATGTGGAGAAATATTATAGTACTTTTAAATAAATGAAGAAGTTAATAATGAATTGTTGGGAGTATCAATAACATAAATGTGTTGTAGCTGGGACAAATTATGAACTAATTGAATAATTTCACCTAAAAAGAATCAATTTTATAAGCTAGTAAAATAAAAATAATGTTGTAAATTGAATAGTATTACCATTATCAAAGGGATTGAAATAATTATTAGTTATAAATTCTTAGATCAAATAGTATAATAAATAGTAAGTAATTTTATTCATTTTTGGGATAATACTTGTTCAAGATAAAACAGAATAACTTATTTGAAACATCTATGTCTAGTAATTTTCTAGCTAACAAGACTTTATCTGATTACCCTATGGTTAAAACATCAAAAGTCGTAATTGTAACATATTTAATCCTATAATAAAATAAACAATATTGTTGACATTTAATGACAATCAAATTAAACAGAATTAAGTGTGATATTTGCACTGAATAATGGGATTATGAAGGTATTGTTATAACTGCTAAATGTGAAATGACGTTCAATTTTGAAAGATATTCCATATCTTTTCTAGTTTTTTTTAATAAAAATATATTCTACAAAGATTTCTTATGTGATAGTTCTACAAAATTAAGTGCATTATAATCATTAAATAAATCATCACAATGGAGTATAAAGGTTAATACTTAAAACCCAAAAGTTATTAAATCTTGAAACAACATGGAATTGTAATTTTTTTTTTTAAATTAACCAAAAATACATTTATGCTCATGGAATATTTGCAGAAATACTAAGGTACGAATATTTTATAATCAGAAACATACTAATGATATTTTTATATTATACTTGTGTTTCATAATAAGTACTTATTTCACGAAATTTCTTAAAAGAAAATGACACTAAATTAATGTATTAAAATTACGGTTTATGAACAAAAGTTTTAATTATAATTGAAAGCATCGATACTATAAATAGTCATCGTTATTTGAAAAAGTGACATTAGGAATTCATTCCTGCAAAATAATTACTGTCTGTCAGAGAGTTGAGAATCTCAGAAGATGAGTGTTGATGATGGAACGGTATGATAATGAAAGCCGCATGCGGTTGCAGGTCACAGTATGTCAGTCTCATAGATCTTACTAGTCGTGGAAAGAAAAGTTGCTTGTGCATCAGCTGCCCCCTCTGTTGTTTGAGTTCTGGGGAATGTACCAGCTAAATGTGTCAAACTTCCAGATATGGGTGCAGCTGGGCTCATATTAAGTCCCATTTTTGATATCAAATTTGATTCACTACCAGTTTTCTTAAGATCTGGTGGTGGCACTACGGTAAGAGAATTTCCACCTCTTTGAATTTGCTGTAATCGAGCATATTGTTCTTGCAATGCCTTTTGTTTCTTTAGCAATTCTTGGTGACGTTGTTCTAGTAAATCATGACGTGCAGAAGGGGCGCGTGTTTTTGAGACACCTTCCTGGGAATCGACAGAATCGCAAGAACTGGAATTAGAAGCGGACAACATAGGATGGAGAGCGGCAGGGGAAGCTAAGGGTGACCTAGAGGAAGTTCGCGGAGGTGGAGGAGGTGGGGCACGACGACCTGCCATTTGCAATAAGTCTGGATTGCGTTCTGGCACGGGTGGTTTAGCGGCTGCTTGGCCTCTAGGTGCGACCGGGGGGGAGAGCTCGGCATCAGAACTGACAGGGCAGACACGCAGTCGCCGTAAAAGTCCGCTTTCTTCTCCTTCTTCTTCTCCTCCAGGAGAAGGCGGACGAGCAAATGTTTGCAATTCATCTAACAGAGCGTCGAGTGCGTTCTCCGTACGCTGGGTGGCGTCGGAGGAGACATTTCCCCCGAGAGAGAGCGGCGCCAGGCCTCCGGACCCAGACTCGCACCCCATGCCGCGGCTGCTCCCCTGAAAAAATGTGGTCATTAAAATATTCTCAAGAATACCACCCGTTAAGAAACAACAATTAAAAATTATACTTTCAACATCCGGTCACAGACACAAACCATATACCTTTGGATAAGGGGAACATTTACAACATGATTAAAAAAATCATATGCATACAGAAGTAAAATAAGCAATTCATGACAGCGTCAATTCAAAACATTTATTCATGAAAAACTATTGGTAAAATCTATAAATTTTATACATAAACTTTTCAGTCCACCTTAGTTTAAGTTAATATGAAATACCATTTCAAGATCAAAATAAAAATGTTGGTAATAAAACATGGAAAAACATGACAAACATTCCTGCAAAAAATATGTAACTAAAATGGATTTAATTGTATTCACAGTAATAAAAGAAATCATATTGTGAGAAATATATTATATTTAAAAAAGAAACTCGCCAACAACTATCAGCAGGATTATTGATTTTTTTTTAACCTGAATTCCATAACTCTTATGTTGAAGCAAAATTTTGATAAGGGTGTAGCCAACTCCATTGAAAAACACCCAGATAAGACCATTCCAAAATAAAGAGATGAGATTGTCTAACAATTAAAATTATCGAGTTAACTATTTATTATTTTGAATAAATAATCAAATATATGAAGAGGTTTTGTGTGCATTGTTGGGTTTCACTGAAAATGAGTTTTTTTTATTTTTTAGCTACATAGGTATAAATCATAATATTTAAAAGCAAGCATTCAATAATAATAATGAAATCTGAAAGCATTTTTCACAAAAATCTAATTAGTGGATAGTTATTTTAAATACATGCCTACATCTAGCATCCAATCAGTTTCTACTGACTACTGAATTTAAATTGGCGATATGTGTAGATAACAAAACAGTAAAGTTAATTTAGAATTATTTTCATAATGTACACTTCCACAAAAATCTTGGTCGAACACGACCCGGGTTTCGCCTCTCGGCATCTTCTGGTACTACTCGGTGCGTGAATGCACTCGAACTGACAGTTTTGTCATAGTAGTACCGGAAGATGCCGAGAGGCGAAACCCGGGTCGTGTTCAACTAAGATTTTTGTGGAAGTGTACATTATGAAAATAATTCTAAATTGACGTTGAATTTCCATCAAGCACCTTCAGTCGAAATACTAAAATAGTAAAGGTTATTGAAAAAATGGTAAAGAAATATGATAAAATTACAGTTACAGATTTACTACGTCTATTGCGTGTATTTCGTTTCTGTTTATGTAACTGAAATAAAATTTTCCCTGACTGCCTTTCTAACAAAAAAATGTTTTCGCGTTGTTTATCTATGAAGTTTATCAATTATTATCGATAGATAGCATGCAAATCAGTCATGGCACCACTATGACAGTTCAATATTGGTTGTGAAATCAAAATCAGATTATATTAACCAAATCTAGAAGAGCATATGAAAAGAATTTTATTTGAATATGCAAACGCAAGTACTAAGCCAAATAAACGACAAAGTCAACTTTTAATCCAAGTGATACAAATTAATTGTTCTCATTATAAAGTGCTTAAATTTTTCAAATGACATTAACTAATCACTTTTAGGGTGTTCACTGTCAATACTTGGTGGTAAGCCACAATATTCCTTTGTAGTACTTCCACTTTCATTTAGCAAGATCAGGACTGGTTTCGCTTATGACAAGCATTATCATCTGATGTCAGATAAGAGAATGAACTCAGTTGATAATACTTGTCATGAGTGAAACCGGTCCTGATCATGTGAAATAAAAGTGGAAGTAGTAAAAAGGAATATTGTGTTTTTTTTAATATTTGACATTAAATAAAATGAATGTCATAAAAGTTTGTTTATTTTATAAAAGATAATCCGGTATATTTCGTGATCCACTTTAAGATTGTGTATATAGAAAAAGGGTTGAATATATCCTATCATTTTTATTTATATTTTAAGTATCATAAATATAACATCAATAACTCAGATTTTTAACATAACATAGACAAGATACCAAAAATACTTTATTAAATATCGTTGAATTGCAACAAAATCAATATTAAGTAAAAAATAATATAATGAAGATTTACCTCACAGAAATCCAGGCTGATTTTAAAGCTGAACAAAATTTTCAATCGAACTCAAAGCTAAATAAAGGAAATGAAGGTGTAAAGAAACAAAATAAAGATGATGTTGGCGGGATAGTTTAAATACGAAATGAATGAATCGCTAAGGGAATGGCAATAACTATTTTAAAAATGTACTTTCTATTTCTAAATATGTTGATATAAAAAAAGTGATACATACTATATCCTTTTGTAAAAAGTGCTACTACCTAATTGATTTCAACTATTCTACGTGTTTAATACTACAAGCAATAATACTTCTCACTAAATAAAAAAAATGTATAATACTCAAGAAAATTTCATTGGTCTATTGAAACCAATCAGATTAAAAGAAAATATTGAAGTAATCACCTAATGTTTAACATTAATACTTTAGTTTATGTTGTTGGCAATAAGCACACAAAACTAGACTACTTAAGTAAGTAACTAGTTTCAATGAAAATAGATTAGGTGAAATATGAATTTTATCAACAGATTACATAAAACTTTAATACCCTATGGAAAGTTAAGATCCCGTCTGTCCGTAAGCTCTCTATGTTAATGTAAGGGTTATAATGATACATAGAAACTACAATCGATAATTTTTAATAAAAAATCTATGTGAGATTTATTCTGAAAAGGCAATAATAAATAAAGTAAAAATTTCAAGACCAAATGGTAACTAGTAAGCTTAGAGTGTGATGACAGCTTAAATGTGAGAGAAATAGGAACGATAGAAGCATGGAGAAGTTGTATTTTGGGTGGCTGTTGCGTAGTACATAGTATCGTCTTCACTGTAGTTAGGCACGTACTGAAACAAGATAATTCCAAAAAAAACTAGCATGCATGTGTCTTTACAACTACAACAAGGGTTAATATACTCAAACCGATTTATAAAAAAACATACAAAACGCAGGCTCTATTAACATTTCAGAAGCATTTTTATTAAAACTCAGCAAATACATGTTTCCAATTGATATATTTCAGGCTTTTTTAAGAAATATAAATAAATAATAATTTTTTAATTATCTAAACATAAAAATAAAAGCACGGAATTTTTAAAAGTTAAATTTGTTATTTTTAAAAAAAATGCTTATCAAATTTAATTAATAGACGATTTTTTCTTGTTATCACCATCACAATTTCACAAATCTACAATGAAAAACCACTCAGAGGCAATTTTAATTTGATGCTTTTAAAAATTATTCATAATAAATTGATGAAATTTACTTAACTCTCTCAGCTTTATGAGACAATTTAAATTTGAAAAATTATGATAACAATTTTTGTAAATACTTATTTATATATTTCCAAAAGTTTATAGCTTATATTTACGCTACGGTGCAATAAATTTAAATTCTAAAGTCAATTGAGTTTTTTAAGCAACTTTATAAACCTGCTGTGATTTATAAAATATAAAATACTTATACACATGTAATATGTATGTAATTATATATATTAAGCTTAGCTATACTATATTTAAATATATAAAAGAAGACCATTGAAAAAACTGAAGGCAATTTTATTTTCATACTATAAAAAGTAGAAGAAAACTAATTGGATACATTTTTATTATTAAGGTGAAAAACCAAACAAAGTCAACTGGCAGTCTGATGCATCATAAAGCATGCCTCAAAAAATATGAATAAAAGGGTTTTCACACGGAGGCGAATAAGCTACTGTTTAGATAAGTTTTTAAATTAAAAATAATTCAATTAATAGTGCAAATATTATAGAAGAAACAGTGTGCAACTCATTTCTGAAATATCATTTTCAAAATTACTTACTACAACTCTCATAAAGAGTTATAATTTGTACAAAAATAAAAGGTGCATACATTCAATGGATTAAAACACATAGGTATTTTATTAAAGAAATAGTTTGCATGGCTGTTTCAACTATATCAGGTTAATACGTCTATCATATAATTAAGATTGATAGATGAATGTGATTTTTACATTATGGTGTCTTTTTTTAAGTATCATAAAGTCTATCTTACGTATTTATTTATGTAAATTTATTTGCCAAATTAAACAATGGTTTTACTTTTTTGGTATAAAATTAGCTCAAAAACTTGTATACCGAATATTATTCCAATACAATAATATTTCTAATGGTGACATTTTGAAATAATACATTTATTACATCAGATTATAATATAATAACTTACAGATTAGGTGTTACAATATTGTCATAGAATATAATTATCCCATGAAAATAAGAAAACGATAATATATTTGTTTACATTAAACCTATTTCTTCCATCAGTAATTCGACATTCAAGATAGTTAAATGGATTATGATAATTTGGTATCATCAATATTAGGTTGTCTCATAAGTATTTGCATATTTTACTTGTAACTTTAAAGCAGTGATGCACAAACGCGGCCCTTTTTGAATTTTGTGGCGGCCCTTAAATCTCTTTCTCAAAAATACTTTTTTCACGTAAAACGTGTATTAAACAAATTTAAGCAAGCTTTTTCTTCAATGAAGGAGAATAAATCGGTTCATAGAAACAGGCTTACAAATATTATGTCAAATTAAAAAAAATACTTAAAAATTAACAAAGACCATGAACGCATTAACTTATGAATTGCATATAAATGAAATGCATGGCTTATTTATTTTCTAAATAACACGGTCAAAATAATAAAATGGAACCTATTACTCATTTATCTAAATTCACTTAATCTTTTTTACATGTTTTTAAGGCTGTTTTACATGGAATATACATATTTTCTGTATAAAAAAAAGGATTGAGCGTACGTTAAATCATTTTTTCTTTGCGGCCCGAACCAACGATAAATTTGTTTTATGCGGCCCGCTAGAAGGTAAAGGTTGTGCATCACTGCTTTAAAGAGATAAAATAATAAAAGGTTTCCCAAGGTACTTAAATGTCTGGAAAATATTGTTGGATGCATAACTAGTCTTTGAGAAACCTCTCACAATTAATCTTGGGTATATATAGAATAATGGCACTAATATCCTCACTTTTAGTCACTTGAGGCCTACCATTCCCAGGGAAATCTTCAACAATAAAATTCCCAGAACGAAATTTGAATATTGTCAATGTATTAAAAATACGCAGACCTGTGAGACAACTTAATAAAATGTATTTCTTGATTAATAGCAATAAGTGAATTGAAATGATATATATGAATTTAAAAACATTATGTTGCAATGCAATATGGAGAAATTGGTAATTTGGCTTTTATAAATTTATTTCACTATATCTAGGAAATAAGTGAAATGTTGTTTATTCACTAGATATTAATGCTACAAATTTTTTTCAATGTAACACCATAATGTAAAAAATACAATGGGCATGTTATAGACTTAAATAAAATAATTGCAGTATGTAAAAGAGGGTTAAAACCTTTTCACATTTTGATAAATTTTGCCATATTGGAAGTGGTGTAAATTTTTGCCATATGGAAAATATAATATTACTAATTTTGTGCAAAATCAAGAGATGCCAATTCATACAAATTAAGATTTTTTTCTTCAAAATTTTTAAAAAAAAAGAATAAAAATTAAATGTACATATAATAAAATTGAATATACAGGATTCGACCAAGAGAATGCCTTTTTTAGAAATTAATGTATTCCGCTATCTACATAAATTTTGTCATCTACTTATCAATTAGATTAATAGGTCAATTTAAATAATCATATAATTAACCGACTAAGACTTTAATTGATTATGAAAAAGTAAAAATATTTATAATTATATTAAGTACATGTTAAAGTATTCGAATAATTTACATTTACTTATTTTTCTACTGAAATGAAAGAGTGAAAAATACTTTTATTGAGAAAGGTAACATTTAGTAACCTAAAAGCTAATATTTCTATATTGCTTATGGGTTAGCTATCAAAAGGTTAGTACAATGAACTGATGTTGTTTTTGGATTATTTTTACTAAATGTTAATTTGATCATTGTTTTAAATTTATTAGTATAAATAAATCATTATACCCTTGTTATGGCGTCTTTTGTCTGGTTTTACTTAACATATTCGAAAAAAGTTGGTAAATGTCGTCGAATTGCTTTTTAAGATACATTGTTAAGGAAATGGTGTTGTTGTTCATAACCGATTGAAAATAATAATAGTACCTACGAAAGCAATCTCTGGGCTTATATCACTGTAGAGTAGAGTATTCAATTTTAATGGGATTATCTGCATGACATGGTAAGATGATGCTTGTAAAAGTGTTTAAAAATATGGATAAAATAAGTGATATAAACATATATATATATATATATAAATAAAGAAGTATATATATATATGAATAAAATGTATATCAAAAAAAATTAATATTATTATTATATTGGTTTATATACTCATGAACAGTAATCGCGTCCTTGAAATTTGCACTCCACTTCCAGCCATACTGGTGACAAATGGAAACAGGAAACAAAAAGCAAAAACGGATTTTTTAATTTATCAAAATAGATAATTGACTTTTTAAAATTTTTAGACGATGAGAATTTTAGTCAACAGCAAAAAAAAAACATTTTCACTTTCATAAGGACATCTGAAATTTCAATATAGTTAACAAAAAAAGCAATACTTTTTGATTATTTTAAATTCACCTGCAATATTTAGGAGGTTCAGCCGATAAATAATTAAGTTTTCATATGGATATCTATATATTATTATGTAGGTATGTAATCCTATTTATATTGAAGATTATAAAAAGAGCAGATAGATTTTTAAATTATAAATACCGCAAAATACCATTGAATATTTATTCTTTTTAATAATAATCGTATTTAATTTGTAAAAAAAAAGTCCGGACAGTTTTAAGTGCTTGTTTTGTTCAAGCTATGAATGCATGTGAATGTCACCTTATGTCAAAATAAAGAAGTTATTGATTTATTCATCATCAGTTTCTATTTAAAAAAAATGCTATTTTTTTAGAATGAGTGATATCAGTATTTAGTAGAAAATCGACTTCTATAATTTAATAGGGAGCTAATATATATGAATAATCTTGAATAACAGAACCTATTATAATATAATTATTCAGTACAAATGTATAAATCGCTTTCGATCATAGTAAAAATGAATATATATAAAAGTTACACGTTCAAACTCATAAATTTCACCAAAATCATCAAAAACATTGTCTAGAAGTCCATTTATACATCATAACTGTTTCAAAATAAATACACTATAAACCTACCTATCCAGGAAAAAACATTTAAGAAACCACACACAATATTTTTGTAGACTTAGGATTCATCAAAGTTCAGGATTAATAAATAATCAAAATAAAAAAAACCAAAGGTTAAAAGAAAAAGAAAAGGTAACAGAAAAATATATCTAAAAATTGTAATGTTTGAAAATTTGTAAGTATAAAATACTTTAGTTATGAATAACTTCAGTATCCTAAATTCAATCAGCTACATCTGAAAATTGTAAGGCGAATGAAAAATTATAGAAAAGAAACCAGAAATATGATAAAATTTGTGATTTATGTTAATTGATTAAGTCTGCACAATTATTCATTTTATACCACTTTCTTTGTATAATATTATTAGATTGTTTGTTATTAAAAGAAACTAACCCACAACATTTTTTTTAAAATAATTATCACATGGAAAAGTGTCAATCCATAATCCGCTTTAAAGATGAAATAAATTTTTCTCGTTATTTCATTGTGAAATTTACATCACAAGTCAACACTATTAACAAAAGTCTGTCTTTCCAGGAGAGCAAAAAAACAATTTTTATTACTTTGTAACTTTACAAATCAGATGTTAATTTGAAACCAAATGTTCATATTTTATAATTTATTGTGTACTGTATCAGGGCTTCAAACCGTTATTTTTTTCGTTCTAGTTCAAGTAAAAAAATATATATCGGATCGGTTTCGATTTTCGTTCCGGCAAAAATAACGGTTTTAACGGTTTTCGGTTCAGTTCCGGTTCGAAGCCTTGGTTAGTATTGCTTATGGTGACACTATAATTTTTGTGGATGATATTAAAAAACATTTAAAACGACACTTTGTACAGTTGGCGTTAAACTTCAATGATGATTTAAGAAGAAACGAGAAAAGATTGACATAACGTTATTTGACTAGCATGTACCTAAGAATGAAAAATAGCATTATCAACAAAAAAATGAAAAACACTTTTTTGTAGATAAAGTTTTTTTGACTTTGATGTTTTACTTAGTATATGTGGAACCTACATATATTCATATACAATATTTTGACAATACCCACTACGATTGTGTCAGTTTCTCGTGAATACTAGAAAAACATCTATCAGGTGATATATTTATCATAACATATCAATAAACCTATCAAATAATTGAAAAGTTATTCATTATCAAATTATATTACAGGATTTATGACAGTAAGATTTTTTACAGCTCATACATACTATGTTTGAAAGCCTCGGTAAACCTAATTTTCAAGAAATTACAAGATCGGTCAATCTTAAACGCATTTTACAATTGGAAGTTTGAGGTGTCTAAGTTATCATAATCGATATTTTTATGGATAATGCGATTCGCTAGCAGTAACTTGGCCAGAAAAAATGTAGTTCAGAGAGCTTAAAATTCTTAAGCCTGCTACATATTTTACCTGTTATATATTGATAAATGTAGTCTGGGACATACTATGTGGGCAAATTATTTTATAATATGCTACAGCAAAAGTATATTTAAAATGAAACTACATTTTCACTGGTGTTTTAATGAAATTATATCCAAGGTTTTAACAATTTATTATACCAATGTATTTTTATTATTGAAAATATATTTTCACTGACAGTCACCAGTCAAATTACATTCTTCTTCAAACTACCATTGAAATCTAAATTTGGCAGTAGTAAAATGACTAATGAAATCATATTGACCAGTAATCGGCAGAAAAACGTAATGGACGACTCAAAATTTTATAAAAGATTTATTTTTAATAACTCATAAATTTAAAAAAAATTTAACGGTTTAGTAATATTTGGTCAGTTATGGTGTCTTATGGAAAACTTATTACAAAAGAAATTTTAAAAAAATCCTCCTGTAAAATTGATGAATTGTTGCTTACGTTTTTCTGCCGATTACAGGTTGATATAATCTGATGAAATATTTATATTAATAACAGCTATTCAGTACCTGTGTTCAGGAATATACTTTTACTGTTGTGTTAGGTAGGATAGGTACTGTGTACATGTACCTGACAAATATAGTTTCATTAATACTGACTAGGGAAATTGTATAATAAATTATTATTGCCTGAGCTAAGTAATAATGTAGATTCGCTTCAAAAACACTCGCTGTAAATTATATTTCAATGGATATTGTGATAAAAAGTAAAAAAAAGATACAAAAAAGAAAACAATGTCGCTAAACTTTAATGGTACATTTTAACCTACCTAGGTAAGTAAAACTTCGTTTGGTTTGTGATATTGAAGAAACACTTTCCTAAAATTGAGTAAGGAAAAACGCGAAAATTTGCATTTTTTTCATTTATTATTTTTTTAACACATATTTTCCGACAAGGTAAATAAAGTGCCAGGGGTGCTATAGACTTTTTTGAAGTGCAATGCATTCAACTCTATCTATTTTTCCATATACAGAAATTGTTGTAAGTATAGTATTAAATACGTTTGTTTGGTGGTAATTTAGTACATAATATTTCTTATGTATGTAAGTAGAGATAAATATTATGTTATTTGCTGACTGCCAAAATTTTTGTGTGCCTGTAACATAGGATTATTTTACAATTTGAAGCATTTTTGGTTTGTTTTAATAGAATAAAAATAAATATTGTAATCATGAAAAGAAAAAAATATTATCAAGGTGTTTCTTCATATCAGGTGCACAAAAAAAAAATTGTAAAGCTAGATGCAAGTGAAGTGAGTATTTTATAATATGCCAATCACACAAGAAGTGTTTTAAGTGTGCATGCTGTAGATGTTAAAATGCCAATTTCATTAAATACTTTCTATATATATTTTAGGAATAATACTGAGATTTCAACAATAACTTACTAAGTACGGTAATTATTTCTGTATTATTTGTATCAAAAGCCTATTTTCAAATGAAACATTAAAAAACAACTTTAAATTTTTTTACCCATTACTCTCAACATGCAAATAATGAAAATCTACAAAAGTGCACTTGATTTAAAAACATACAGAATTGAATGTCGTACGTATTGCCGTATTTAAAATATACAAAAGAAATACAATATATTTTACATATGGCAAATGGCGAAAATTTTCAAGAATAATAATATAATCGAATGATATAGTGTCAGAAATTCCTTTAAATCAAGGTATTTAAAAGGTGCTGATAACACCAGATTAAATCTACTGATTTCCACAAAAATTCGATTAGAAATGCAAAGTTCACTTCAGATAGAAATTGCATTAAAAATAACTTCCAATCTACAAAACACACATGGGAAAAGGGTGAGAAAAATCTTTAGCACTTTATCATTCTCCATTTTAGTTGGATGAAAAAAATGCCATGCATCTAATGAAAGAATAAAAACAAAAAAAAACTGGTGATAAGGGAGATTTAAAGAAAAATCAAATGTAGGTATATGTTTTATTTATTCGTAATGAAAAAATGCGAATTTTCGAGCTACCATCGCATCCATTCTTCCAACAATAAAAAAAATAAAAACTCAACATAATTCAGTGAAAATACTGGGAACGTTTTCAAAGACAATGATGTCATAAGTTTAAGCTGAAATTGAATTGATGATAATTAATTCTTATATACAATAAGTAATAATTAACTATTAAATATTGAGTGGCATAGAAAGCACTGACTCTAATCTTTCATAACTAAAAACAATAAATGTTTTGCAATTGTGATGTCTGTACTTTGCTTGTTTATGTTTAAAAATATATTTAGTTTTAAATCTTTTTATAATTCAATATTTATAGTTAAGAAAGACTAATTTTAGTTTAAGTTGACTAGAATAATAATGCATTTATGGCATTGAAGTAGCAATGTAAAATGCCCACAGATTACCTTATGGTTGGAAAAAGAAATTCGAATTCTTATCTTCTGCTTCAACTATTATATTTTTATGGAATTCTACCAAGTAAATGCCAAATCAATAAATATTATATTTTTGATTGATCAGTATTGAAAAGGTGATCTACAAGATTTATTAGTTCTATACAAAATGCTTTAAATGGGTTGTAAATAATGATACATACATATTTAAAGTATTTTTTTATAGAATCACTTCAATGATTGAGATCTATCTATATATGTTAAAAATGAATTTATCACCTTGTCAGTATCATACCAATCATATTTGGAGCAATCTGCTCAAATACACTTGAAAATATTTTTGTAAGCAATACGATTATTATTTAATTACACACAAGTAAATGAGTATGTGTAATAATCTTGATGGTCAAACATTGGCAAACAATTCTTGAATGTAAGTGATATCACACAAAAAATTATTGCCTTTCAATTATTAAGTACTGGTTAATTAATTTTGCATCCATATTTGAGTACACTTTTCAGAAAGCATCACTGTTTTATAACTACACAAAAAAGCCTTCAGTTTTACAAAATAATTACAACTTATTTTCGAATTACCTTGCTATGAGCAGAATTGCCTTCATGAAGATGCTGATCATCCATTGACATGCCCGATCCTCCCGGAGATATACGACCACCCTCACATGGTAAACGCTGTTCTTGCACACTCGCCAATCTGAAGTCACATGACATTGCCGGTTATCCGATGAAGCAGTCAAAATTTATTGAAATATTTCACACAAGTAATTAATTATTTGATGTAAGAAAAAACTAATATTGAATCTCAGGTTTTAGTTCTCTTTCAATTAATGTTTCAATGGTATTTTATTATTATCATTGGATACTAATCTGCCAAAATAACAACTTTATGCTACCTTTTTAATGTCACCAAAGTGCCTGTAAGTTTCTTACAACGACGTAAGGCCAACTCTAATCGCTCAGGCTCTTCCTTAAGAAACTTTTCTTCGCGTACAATCTGAAAAAAAAATAATACTCATATAGTTTAAACAAGTCATACTTTATTACAAAAAAATATATATTATCAGTTATAATGCACATGATATTTTTTTTTTAAATTTCAAATTATTGTTCAGATAACTATGATTTGTTATCACACTAAAAATGACAATCTCACCATGAACATTGTTGTTGCGCCTTCAAAATTGGCTATGTGCATATTTTCCCGGAATCAGATTTTTGCACCAAAAAATTTAAAACAATTCACCCGAAAATAATAAAATATGTATTTCCTACAATATAGCAGAAATAAATGTTTTCATAATGATGTGATATTACTTTGAAAATTATGAATCCGGACCGCTCATCTGAAAAAAGTACCTGTTTTCAACTCTATAGCATGGCTTTCACTGTAGGGGGCTTTGTAATAACACATTGGAATTGCTTAAAAAATATTTCAATGATGTAGAGCAGCCGTTGGTAACTGGTGGTCCGCGAGGAAATTTTGGTGGTCCACAGAGAAATCTGACATTATTTTAATTTTTTAATCCTATCACCAGAAAAAAAAATCAACTGAATCTCGTTATTTAAATATATAATATTTAACACAAAAGTCCATTTAGTGGTCCGCCGGATAAAATATTTGACATTTTAATCCATCTAGTGCATAGGTTCCCAACCTTTTTCGGGTGGCGACCTCTTTTTATAAAAGCCATATGACTAGCGACCCCCCCCCCCAAGGAATTTGAAATCCTTGATTTGCTATCCTTTTTCCTCGGATTGTCTCCGAAACTCCTTTTTTTTTAGCTCACCGGGGAATTTGAAATTGCTATATTGTTCAAATCTCCAAAATCGAAAAAGTTGGCGACCACCCAGGAAACCCTTTGGTTGACAGGAAACCCGACCCATAGGTTGGGAACCCGTGATCTAGTGGTCCATGAGTCCATAAAGGTTGCCGACCGCTGTTGTAGAGGACAGACATTGTATTTTGCACTGTGTTTTAGCTTGTTTTTTAACTACAGTAAAGTTTTAAAAAAGGCATAGATGATATCACAGTACCAAAAATATTATGTATTATAAAAGCAAACATTAGATACCTTCTCCATTTCGTTGGTCAGCATGCCTTTTATTCCTTCATGTAAAGATGGAAAACGAACTTTCAAGTCAGCCACAGTTTTACTGCTCTTGGATAGTACAAGTGCCATTTTTTCCACATCAACCATATTGACACGGGTTTTCCTGGAATTCACCAAATCTCTTTAAATATAAATTATTTCGTGTTTTTTTTAAGAAGAGAACCAATTTATGATATGACAACATAAATAAGATGATACCTAATTATGACATTTCCGCGCAGTTGTTCTACCGTTGATTCCAAATCAGTCAAATCTGCCTCCAAATTAAGCATTTCTTGCTTGTAAATCTCTTCTTCGCGTGCTACCCTCATCTGTAGTAACAAGTTTTCTATCAATTCATTATAACACAATCAACACACGACAAATAACACACTGATTAAAATGACCTAACATTAGTAAAACATAATAACTATATACTATAAATCCTTGATGAAATATATCGATATAAAGTTATAATGAAAAAATGTGTACAATATAAGTATATCTTTTGATTTATTGTAAAGTTTCCTGAATATAACAAAACTTAATACATCGGATTTCGGTTAAAAATCTTGTTACTGTTGTGCATATTTAAATTCATAGGTAAACTCGTAGGTAAAGGTGTGTGTCTAATTGACATGTGATCACACAGCTGCGTCAGTTTTAATACGTGCCGGTCAATGAATTTAATTAGTCACATATTATAATAAATCCCTAATCATATATATTTAAGTGCTGTGTCTATATTTTCAGAAATAAAAATGAATGTAAGAACAACCTGTTTTTTATAATATAACTGACATTCGGATTTGACGGGTACCCTCTCACCATTATCTATTACTACTGTATCAAGGTTTTACAATATTATAATTTATGAATGTTTTCTTTATATCTCAGTAATCAATTCCACATTCACTTTGGTTTCACACCTAAAATTTAGTGCATAGTTAAAACTTGAATTCAATATATTGTGTCAGTGGACAAATTGTTGAAAAATTTATTCAACCAAGTGAACGTGTATCATATTGTTTAAATTGTCATTAATATAAATTATTTTAAAAATTTTCCTTTTCTACAGTTTTGAGTATGTCAGATTTTTTTGATTTATTGATAGTAGCATATATTATTTGACTGCTTACCGAGTCTTCGTGAAAATTAAAATCACCTCCACCAGAAGTGGCCGTACGGAATTTAATGAATGTGTCACATATCATTTCACGCATCGTATGTGCTTGAGTAAGGGTCATCCGACGTAAGTTTCGCATCTGGAAAAAAATAATAAAAATAAAGTTCCGATAAAAAAACATGGAATCAGAATACATAACAAACTTATACAATAATCTGTTTAATTTTTGTTCATATGTCAGTGAATGTAAACATCAATAGTTTTAAATCATTTTTTCTTTGCTATTCCCTATTCAGAACATCCAAAAATCAGTTTTCTCACTTCCTCCCGTCATCCCAGTGTCCTGTAGCTCCTCTGAGTAATTCCTATTGATAGTAATTTAAATTTGAATCGTTCAAACTATGTACATTCTCACAGATTTTGTCACTAACGACCCGGGTTCAAGTGCACGGATGAAATTGAACTGACAGTTCAAGTTCATCCGTGCACTTGAACGCCTGAAGATGCCGAAAGGCGAAACCCGGGTCGTTAGTGACAAAATCTGTGAGAATGTATATAGTTTGAACGATTCAAATTTAATATTGAAATTCCACCAAGCACCTTCAGTCGAAATCTTAAATTAGATAGTAATGCAGCTTTCTAAAGTGATGAAATCTACTCTGTTGAAAGACCAGCGAGGATCCAGGCTCTCATAGTACATGCCCAAGCCAGGTCTATCGGCAATTTTTATTTTAGACATTGTAGTAGGCAAGTTAGTCTGCTCTGCTCTATTTGACCTTTATAATTCCTGACAAAGTCAAATCACTGTTTTCAATTTTTTGGAAACATCTGTTTTCGAAGCTCAAAGTGCATGCAATGAATAAGTTCCAGTTGGTTTTGACCTGTACAACCATCATTCCCAAACATTCCTCATTTAATCAACAGTTGTTTCAATTGTCCCTAGTCGGGTGTTCTCTAGGGGCCTCCAAACCTTAAGGACCTCAATAATGCTCATATTTTCTTGACATGAAATCCTGTTATCTGAAAAACAGGACCCCTGAACCTTTTTGCGCCTGGTGCCTCTCAATTGCTTAATCTGTCACTGGTCCCTAGTGTGATAGTGAGCACTCTGTGATGTGAACCCCCAAATACCTGAATTACCGAGATTGAGTAAATAATAATAAATTTAATAGAATATTATATTCACCTCCATATGAAGATCTTTACATCTCTTTTGGAGACACTTTAGCTGGCTGTAATAGTCCATTGACTGCATCATAACCATCTGTTGACCACCAGATATCACCATACTCCCTGGAGCTCCCGCTAGGGCTTTTGGTTTTGGTGGAGGTACAGGCTTCAGACGGTCTCGCTCTGAATCAGTAAAAATGATCATATAACATAACTGGTTAAATCAACAATCGTCAAAAAAACAGGCTATTATTCTATTCTATCTTTTATCATTTCACTAATGTTTTGGGTAAAAAAAACCATGCTTTTTTGCTCCAAGATTAGTTTGTAAGTGAAATCGTTGTCCAGTCACTAAATTTGTGCTGCAATTTTTTTCTCTTGAAATAAAAACGTTTGGAGACATGGATACATTTTAAAGTTTCTGAAACACAATTAATTTACCAATTTTTTCGATAGACTGCATAGAAAAACAGAATTTTTTAACATTCGTCCATAACAGGTTTTATTTTTACTTGACAACTAAAATAGATGCACATTTTCATTTCCCTCATGGAAGTT
This sequence comes from Himalopsyche anomala, assembly GCA_031772345.1. Taxonomy (NCBI): domain Eukaryota; kingdom Metazoa; phylum Arthropoda; class Insecta; order Trichoptera; family Rhyacophilidae; genus Himalopsyche; species Himalopsyche anomala. The sequence continues at coordinate 7,893,743 of CM062844.1, read as the reverse complement.
TGATATTCTACAGGCTTACAGACTAATGTTAGACAAGGTTTTTAAATATTTTAGATATTATATTTTCATCGGAGGTGACCTTACATGTATGGTCATACCTCTGAAAGGGTTTAATATTTTAAAAAATGGGTGTGGTAACAATTAGGAATGTCAACAAAACATTTTAAATGGGAAAGGAAACACATAAAATATCTAAATTTAAACAATTGAGTCCTAACATCATCTGATTTGACAGTCAATAAATCAAAAGTAGAAACTTCTTTATAGATAGTGTTATTGTTATTGAAATCTAAAAAAAACTACATGTTAAACATTCATACATTATCAAAGAGACTAAGTTTCACAGTGATAGTTTAATTTTTAATTTATTTGGGACTCAGTTGGTTAATTTCAGAAAGATTTGCAGAGGCACATTTCTGCCCATTTATTTTGTTAAAATCAGTGCATAACTATTTTTCTTCAGTCCATTTAAGGAAAATCTGTATCTTGATAGTGCATGTATAAAAATTCTGGATCATCATGTGATCAATTACCTTGAGAAGACATTCGAGGCAGAGTTGAAGACTTGATAGCTGGTTTCGGGGGCTTTGTATCAGCTGACGTGATAGCAGAATGAAAAATTTGCTAGTATTAATAATTTTTACATCTAAGATTATTTGTTATACATAGACTTAATAGATACCCAATCAAACTAAATAAACATTACACAAAATAAAAAAATTTACACAACTCATATACAAATGTATTTTCTAAAAATAATATGAAATAATACTTCAAATGTTAGAATCTTTCGTATTAATGACAGTTGAAAAACTTGTTCAGTAATAATGATTATATTATGACATGGTATGTGAAGAATGATACGCGGCAATAATCATCAGTAGACTGACCCTAAGAATACTTGATCCTTTGTTTACCAAGAGATTTGCCAACATATGTACGAACAATACTAAAGGCTTTTATACCAATCTCTAATGTGTCAGGAGAAAGATCACATTGAAAAAACAATATGCGGTATTGGATTCAAAGAAAAAAAAAAAAAAATTTAAAAACTCAAAAATACATTGTTTTAAATGCATTCTTAAACCATACGTTTACTTAACGCAATAATTCTGTATTTCTATAATTTTATAGAAATGAAAATATTCTTCAATCAGTGGTAATAAATTACCGCACACTTTTTCGCAACAAATCTGATGGGTGATTAATCACCACTTGGTAAGCAAAGGGTTAAGGCAGCCCTGGTTAAGGCAGCCCTGGTTTAGGATGTCTAATGAAATAAAAAAATAATTATTATATGTATACCTACATATATTTGAATTTATATATTCATAAGAGTGGAGCATTTGTTTTCTAAAGTGATAATGTTATAAGTAATACTTAAATGTACTTATTGTAGTAATTGCACCAATATAAATTATTATAAAAGATATTCAATTCCAAAATAATATTTTTAATAGAATCTAGTATTTTTATGCTGAAATTTAATGAGAGGAACAGAAACTTTCATGTAAGATGTATTAAAATAAATAAATACATTCTTTTTGACTAAATCAACGTCCACGTCCACTTTTAAATTTATCCCTAATCCGAAGACAATCTAACAGCCAATCAAAACCCAATATTATTCTAATCTTCAAGCTACCATTTTAATGATAAAATATCGTATAAAATTGCATGCTTTCCATCCCAATAGCATCTTTTTTATTACTATGATGAACATATTTTCCTTATTGGAATTAAGGGATGAACAAAAAAACAATCAACTATCCACCTACATTGAAATCTTCAGTAATTTTTAAACTTTAAAACACTCACAAAAAGAATAATCACATGCATTTTTTTAAAGGCATTGATTGATATTCAGTTAAATTTTGATAAATGAGTAACCATGTGCCAGTTTTTTACTCAAACTGGAAGATCATTGATGCATTTGAGATTTAGTAATGAAGACAAATCCGGAGGATATAAAATGGAAAAGGAAATCTTCAGATAAAAGGAAATGTGATGAAGAAGAAATTATATTCAATTACACATTTCCATGTTAGCTTATTTTAACCTTTACTAAGTCAAGTTCATTTTTAATACAAGGTGACTAAAATATATATTGCAGATTTTTTAATAGTGTTAATTCTGATTATTATAGAGGGTTGGTGTGAAAATGAGAAAAATAAAATAGATATAAATTTATTAACCTGCATGTTGTGGAGAGTGCTGCTTAGGTGAATTCATATCAGGTGGCTCATCACTGAACGACACCGACTTCTCGAATGATACAGACTTGTCTGAAATTTATAGATATCATTTTTTATAATACATACTGTTAAATTTCCTGGATTTTTTGCAGTCTAAGCTACACTAATACTATTTACAGTAACTTAAGCATGATAATTGATTAGACGACATTTTATGTATTTCCACTAAACGGAGGACAAAAATAAAATTTGATACGGCAAAAAGTAGAATACTTACATTAATATTGCAGTAACCATTTTGTTTCGAAGTATTAGAAAAATTATTGTTCAATTCAGAGCTTCTGACATGTGTTAAAAAAAATATACAGGCAGACCTCCACTTTCGCACACAATTGGTTCCAGAAAATGTGTGGGAATGTTGAATGTTCGAAAGTTGAGGGATGTAAAAAAAACACCAAAAATTGTCCATTAAAATGTTTTTTTAATAAACTTGTCAAGAGTTAGTTGTATTTTACTCTTTGTTTTCGTTTCTTCAAAGAGTTCTATAACATGCAGTGCTTTTATGGATCGCCCTACGCACTTGAGATATGCGTTCTCTCAGTTTTTAGAAGGTTTGTACCCAGAGGCAATTGATTCTTTCGTTGATAAGAATGTACGATTAGGCATGTTATTCCGAAATAAACCAGTCTCATATACATTGAATATTTGACCAAGGGAATATTCTCCATCATCAATAATTTTGGACGATGAGGAAATAAAGTCTTTTCCAGCATCTCTATCCACATCAGCCGATTCTCCAATGAATTTAATATTATGTAGATAATAATACATCGTTTTAAATTTGACAAACCAGCCGTTACTTGCCGAAACAAAACATTTTTGCATTATCGCCAAAAAATCTAAAGAGAACGATCTTCAAATAATGTATGTGCGAAATAGCGAATTGTTCGAAAGTAGAATGTGCGAAAGTAGAGGTCTGCATGTAGTATGATTTGAAAATATGTTTTAGTTATTTGGATACTAATTCAACAATAAGTTATTATTTTGCTTTTTTGAACTGTGAATAAATAAATGTAGAGTAAAACTGAATAAAATTGAGTGGTCAACATCGTTGGCTTTTGTAGCGCTTCTCACGGGTTCGAATCCCAGTATGGACAGTTTCATAAATTGAATTTTCAATCAATCAATGGATTTGCATTTAAAGACCCACACATCCGAGCCTAAAACAGGGCATAGCGAGAATGATTAGCTAACCACTAATCCTTTCCTAGCCCAATTCTTTTATCACTACTCTGTTCAAAAAACAGAGGATGAACAACTGAGTAACATGCAATCAATGTAAACTCCAGTCTTTAGGCTCCACATTAGGAACGAAATAGTAAAAAAATTGACATCTTAGTAGTTTTGTTATAAATAATACAAACAAATTGAAATAATAAATAGCATATAAAAAATTATCCATTTTTTTTTTTGAAAAAACAAAAGAATTAATTGGTAATTTCTAAGTGAGACATTTTTGTAAATTTCATTTGAAATGAAAAAATATAAAATAGACATTAAAAAATTAAATCACGATGAAAAATAATATATTATAGAAGTACCCGCAATAGATGTTTTAACTTATACATAGTTTAGAGCGGATAAAACATAATTTTAACTAATTAGCAATCTTTATGCAATACATACAAACACATTTTGAAGTATATTTTATTTCAACTGTCAATTTTTTTAAAGCATGCCTGTAATGATCGAAAATGCTAATCTATTTTCTAACTATTTGTTATAACCATAAATAAAAATGTGTGTGTAGGAAGTGGGTAATGTTGCATTCATGAATGTATTATAATGGCAGATAATTGTTGATACAACTCTGAAATCAGTGAAAAGGATAAAAGATAAACAGAATGTAAATATTTATTCTGTCATACAATTGTTATTTTAATTATATAGGTCAATTGTGCCGAGCATTCTAAAAGTTATTGTGTCAAAAATAATAGAGACAAGAGATGAATCAATGATCTTTAATGTTGTAAACACATGAGTCATATCAGAATATTGGAATATGGGAAAGTCATACGAAAATAGAGAAAAATAATCAGATATTTCATAAAACTAAATCTTACCATTGATTTTTGTTAGCATTCTCACGCAGTATTATTATAAACTTTAGCAATGATTCATGTAATTTTTTTCAGATACAACAGATTATTCATACTGATCCATTTGAGTAAATCAAGATTAAGACCTACATATAGCAAACTCGCGATTATCCAAGCTAATGGGGGGGGGGGGGTGTCACGCAGAAATTCGAAAAACACAGATAATTAAAACTATTAATTTTAATTTCGTTTAAAGATACTACTATACATTTCTAAAACTGGCCATCAATTTTGTTATGATTGATACTTATTCTTTATTATGAGTATCTATCTGCGATATACATATGTTTGGCTACAGGAATTTTCAAGCGAGTACCCATTGAAAGATGTACTCAAATAAAGTGTCGTAATGTGACTAATGCAATTACAAATTATTTTTTCTTCTCTTGCACCTTCATTTTCTTCCTCTCCTGGTTGACTGAGATTATAAATAACCCAGATCACATGAAACATATTCTAACCACTCTTTAGTGTTTGTTTTTATCGAAATTTTCGTTTTTATCAAAAAGCATGGAAAATTATTAAAGGCTCTTAAAATCTAAAAACCTCTTTCTATATCGAATAGAATTTTCCTGCAGAATTGAACGAGTTTCACTGACTTATCTGTAACAAGCTCTTATTTTGTAAAAAATTCTCACCACTAGAACCTATTTAGTGTTGAATTTTAAACCAAAATATTCATTGAATTGGATGCAAAAATTAACAAATTAGCTTAAACACATTTACGTTGCATCTTCTTGGAAGGATTCACATAGCTGAATCTGTTATAAGCTCCTTCAGATTCTTTTTTGTTCAATTGTATTGCTAACAATTTTCATACTAAATCTATATTCTTTTCAAAAATATTCAACGTAGACTCTCATTTTCTAAAGCTTTCAATTAATGTAAGTCTTAGTTTAATAGCGAGTACGACTATCTTACGATTATTAGACATTTTCATAAATTTTAATTCCTATGATTTCATAGTACTTTATTTTTACACTAAATGTGTACTAACAACTAAAGATGTGTCAATCAATGTGATCAATACTCCAAGTAAATTGGGTAGATTTTTAAAAATTGTATTGAATTCATGCACGGATGATCCACAAACCGGATAATCAGGAGTTTACCGTTTATGTAAAGTTACTATTTTGAGTAGAATAGACTGTAGAATAGTAGAATAGACTGTGAATGAAGGCAACATCAGATTCACACACAACAAAGTTTTTTTTTTTAAAGAAAAAACCGTTATTAGATGCATTAAAAGTCTAAAGATTTTTCATTGACGCAATTAATTTTCAATAACTGTATTTTTTATATTGTTTTCGAGAATGCAATTATCAACCCACATAATTTTGAAATCAAAATTAATTTAAAAAAAAAGACATTTACAATACAAAAATAAAAATGTTTTGATAAGTAGATTTTTGTGTATAATATTTTTTTTATGAGCTTAATCAATAAATAATATGTATATATTATCTACTCTGCATTAAGCTTTTATAAGTAGAAAAAAACGCAATCGATGCTGGAACAGTATTTTGTCACTGAAATAAAAAAAAGAGTAGAGAATTTTGAATGAAAGCTATGAAACATGCCATTTAGTATTGTTTGAAAATTATTGAAAGCATTCAAATACGTAGAGAAGACTAGTTACTGCATAGCGTTTTACTTGATAAAAACACAATACCAATTAGAAGTAATATAAAGGGGGGCACTTACGATATCTACCTTTGCCTAATTTGGGGGGTCTCTCTGTGCGCAGAAATGGATCCGCAGACTCTGCGCACGAGTCAATAAATATTATAAATTTTTACCTCTTAAATTATGTCAATAATCAAGCATCAACTTCTAAAGAAGCATTTTTTTCTACTTTCAAACCAAATCAACCCATCTATGAATTTGTATTAAAATGCATAACAGAAGACATCTTTCGTAAAGTAATTGATTCCAAATAAAAACATTAAACAAAAAAAGGTTAATGTATAAAGAGTTCATGAGATTGATTGAGTTTTCTTGTTTTTGTATATGGTAATAATAATTTATCTTTCCAAAATAATAAATGCCAATCCAGTAAATCATAATGGGATGATAATATTATACATACAATATTTATCCTAAATGTTAATAAATGCATTGCTAGATTATATAAAATGTATTGGTTAAATGTAAATACTGCACATATTATAGTTTTTTTCTGCATCAAGGATTTAAAATTATAGTGCGGACATATAACAAATAATACACTTATAATAAATCAATGTAATATCATTATTCAACTCATATGAAGGGCAGTTGAAATGTTATTGTATATTTTTAGACATCAATATTGATTTATAGTAAGAATCGATCATCTTGATGAATACTGTTTAATATATTTTTGAACAAGTATTAAATTATTTAATAGTTAAAAGCTTGACAATGAAATTTTGTTTATATAATATAATGTGTGATGAACATGTTGATTCTTTTGGCGAAAAATGATGGGCATACCAATAATTATTTCATTGTAAACACACCAATATTTTAAAAAGTTTAAAAAGTATTCTTGAATTAAAAAATGTTTTATTAGATACCGGTAATAAACACATTGTTTTGGGACATTTGTGCGCTTAGACTCTGAACAATTTTTCTTCTTGATATATGATAAAAAAATTCAATGAAACATTTATTTTTAGTCATTGTGTAGGCTTTATCAAACATTAAAGATATTTTAAAATATGCAAACTAGCTCAATATAAGTATTTACAACTACACAAATAATATCAATATTTTTACTGAATTAAAATAGCAACATATTTTACAACACACATAAGGTGACATAAATGCAACAATGTTTTTACAACTTTGAAAAAAGGTCCATTATTCTGCGACATAAAACATCACAATTAACATAAATTGTTTCCGGTATATATTACAGTAGAATCACAATCTATCGTTTTCATACTTATCCGTATTTTTTATAGTTGCGGACAAATACCCTTTTGAATAGTGTTTAATAATCTCGCATCCCATATTTAACGTTTAAATATTATGGTCCTGTCGCAAGTTTTACATTGTTTGTTTTTGTCGATTATTTGTCATTCCACTATGAAACATTTTCAACCCTACCTATTTGCTCTAACTATCTTGTTCACATAACCAAGATCAAAGGTCGGCAAAAACCTTTGCATTGTTATAATGTCAGCAATGTCAGCATGTTTCCACTGCTGATTCACTCACTGAGCACACTACTGAATGGTACCTAGACTCTCATCAGGAATTCATTTAACTTACTGTTTAAATGTGATTCATGATATTGGAATTTGATCTGAGAAAGTGAAAACAAATCAGGTTGTTATAAGAAGCCCAGGTAAAAAAACATGTTGGACATAGCAAACATCTGCAACTAGAACCATTAACTCTCAACTCAATTGTTGCTGAGAAGAATGAGATCTGTGGGTTAATTATAATAATAATAACTAAAGAAAGTCCAAAAACGTCTTGTGATTTAATAATATTTCCTAAAAAAATACATTTATGAGTCTTGAGACTTTCCTATATTCACCATTTATTTTTAAAGACGCCCTTAATAAAAAAAATGATTAAATGATTACTAATATATATCCCTATCCCTTAGAATTATGTGACCAATGTTAAGTCTATCGAACTGATACTAAGAATTAAAAAGTATCAAGTCTCCCAACAACAATGTGTTTAAGCGATAAATATTATTATTAAAATTATAAAATAGAAAACTACTTATGTTTAAAACTGAATTGCTCAAATAAACTTTTAATAAATCAGTGGTGTGTTTATAAATTATTATTTCTTTTAGAAATTACTGTAATATGGTAAAATTTCAATTCATCAAACAAATCATCGCTGTAAAATAAAAAAATCCGAAATAAATAATAAACATTTTATAAGAATATATATATATGCTCGAGGAAAAGCAGTCATATATATATATATAAAAGCACAAGCTGTAGGGGCTCATACAAGGATTCACAGAAGAATTTTTCAAACATCAAGCACAATTTTACACTCTACAAAAACTGAAAATATTTCGTAATATTCCTACATAAATATTAGGCGTTTTGTATCACAATCATATGATTGTCATTCATTAATAATAAAGGATTTAATTAAGGATAAAATCTCAAATGTTTACGGAAATATATTTAAAGGACAAAACGAAAAAATAAAATTATAGTGTTAAATTTAAACCGATTCATAAGACTAGCTGCCAGTTAACAATATTTGTGGAAAATAATGTGTGACTATTAACCTATCGAGCCTTGATTTGTTTTAGCAAAAATCTTTTCAACTAATTTTGAAAAGATAAAGATTATCATTTCTATCGAGCCGTAAAATAGTGCTTTTTCTGGCTAATTTAACTTGACTGCGTGGATGGATTAGAAATTGACCAAAGACAGAATTGAATGTCATTATTTCGACCATTTCTAGAGACGGTAGCATTTCTGTGACTTTCATATAATAGAATTTAGACAATTTTCACCCTAGATGGCTCTAGTTAGCTTTTTGGCTGCCGTAGAAAAAAGTACGTCTTTACGTGGCACTCCTACAACGGCGTCTTTACGGCTACAATTTGCAATTATTAATTTAATTAATTATTGACGAGACAACTCATCTTTGACGTGTTGAGCAGTAGCGTACGGTGGGTGTTGATGTAGGGGGTGCTGTAAAGTGTAAATGACATATTTTTTCAAAAAAGACGATTTGTACAATTCTTCTTGTGTTTAATTCTTTGCTTTTGCAACGTGAATTTTTCTATTACACTATCGTAAAACGTGCCTTTCTGTTTTAATTCAACGAGCATCCTTTCGTTCTACATAAATTAAATTTAGACTACACAGTCTGGCCTTGTGTACTTCGATAGTTTCTTATTGGGAGTTAGTGCGCGCCTAACAACGCTATGAGTTTGCAACCAATACGACACGTGTGAGCTAGAATGAAAGAGATCGTCCTGGGTCCTTAAAATTTCAAACAAAAACATGACTTTGACGTGACGCCTGCGCAAACGGGTCAACTGTATGCTACTGTATGGGATCACTAGTCGAGCGGCAATCGTATTGAACGCCTTGAGCGAATTCATATACGATTCACTGCCGCTTGCAAATGCATTTTAAATATATCGCTTTATGATATAGTCTCTACGGGCGAGCGGCGCACGCCTTGCACACCCTGAATATACGCCCCTGGTGTTGAGCACGAAAAATTTTACGAGATATCTCGTCTGTGGCATCCATCGAGTTAAATTTGCCAAAAAAAGCACTATGAGTGACTTAATGTTTATAAATGTTATTAATTTCAAGATTACTTATTTAGATCATTAACTAATGTATCTCTCATGGTTTTTTTTTAAGGAAACAAAATAATATGGATGACTTTTGATGAGGAATGTAGCATTTAGCACATCTATCAATATGACACTTTTGAGCTAAAGAGGCCAAAGGATTTTACATTTGAACATATAAATATATATAGTTCTTTAAGATAAACAATAAATTGATCCGTGAAATGCATTTTTTTTGTCTATTCATCAAAATTTGTATTAAAGAGAAATGCAATTATATTTTTTAAATGGGTATAATACTTTTATCAAAATAGGAATGGGGATGAATTTAAGCCATGTTTGTTTTGTATGTAAATATTTTCTTATCTCCCTTGTCATATCTCATAAATTAAATAAAACTATTCTTGAACATGATCAACGATTGTATTTTTTGGAGAATTAAATATTTTTCCTTTTATGGAATCTATTTACCATCATAAAATTCCTATGGATATCTGTAGCATTGTTGTATAAGTATGATGATAATAGTGATATCAAATCCATTAAGTAAGGTTAAACAATATTGCTAAACACATCATATTAAAATTCAAACACAACAACACACAGTAAGAAGGGATATAAATACATTTAAATGAATATTTGCATAGGTTTTTTTTTAAACTTGAAAGTGAATAATAGTGGATGTTTTAGGAACTATATAGTATAAAAAGTGTGTTTTTAATATCAAATTATTTGGGAGATAGAGCAAGAGAGTTAATATGGCGGCAAGCATTGAATTTCTTCATTCATTAGCACAAGAAAAATATTGGTTTTGATAAAAAAAAACATTTTTTCCTTATTTCGAATTCTCTTTTTGTCGATGCCTTATTATCACCATTTAGTAAATAAACTTTGCAGTAATTAAGTAATGTAAAAGATAGTTTTTATTCTGTTGAAAATATGTAATGAAAATCAAACATTTTTACATGTTTTAGAATTCTTCACTCTACTGCTGATATTTTATTATATATATATAGTTATTTAATATTTCTCGTTCCTTTTATCACATAGTATTATTTTTAAATAAGATTTTTCATTATTAAAATCATGAATTTATTTTAAATGAGGAATCCTTTAAAATTTACTTAGATCCAAAACCATGTTGTTGTTTGATAATGAATAAAGAAAAGTATGAGTTGATTATAAGGTGAACAGATGATAATAGATAATCCTTTTTGTATTTTGTCTACAAACCTACAAGAGAAGTAGTGCTGGATGAAGTTTTAAGCACGCTCACTGGCCCTGAATATAGAGAATGCTATTAACGCAATAGTGTGGATAAAATAATAAAACCTCATGAATTTGAAAACATGTGCCGAAATATCACAACACAAAACTATCAATTTCATAGTTACTTCAAGCTTACAAAATTCAAACTTTTACATTGTTGTGTCAACTATGACTTAAACCAACTTAAAGACTTCAACCAACTTAAAGACTGATTTTTTTATAAATTATTCACTTTGTTATTCACTAGGGATTGCAATACCGGACGAATATATTGGTATTTTGTATTTTTAAAAAATGAACAAAGCAAAAAAAGAATACTGCCGGGATCGAAATACCGGCCGAGTGAATCAAAGTCTATTTTTTCAATAGTTCATAAAAAATACTAATTATTAAGAATAAACAAAATAATCACTAGCAGGTGATTTTTATAAATAACATAAGGTTTCTTAAAATAACAATACATCACTTAAAGGCTCATCAATTCTGGAACCTGTTAAAATTGATACAACTCTTCATCGAAATGAATTTTAAATTAGATTACCAAAATATCAGTATTTCGGTATTGAAAAATCACCATGAATATCGGGATCCCAGTTTCGGTAATACCTGTGTTGCAATCCCTATACAAGACCTATTATAATAACCAATGCAGAACATAATATTAATTCTATTTGCTTTACACTCCGTTGATTGAAAGTCATATCAGTAATGTCGGATATTAAAGTAATATTGATAAAAATAAACACAATCATTATGAAATGATAAGTAAGTGGCCAAGAAACAGCTGAGGTGGATTCAAGCGTAAAAGTTCAACGTCTGACCTTTTCAAGATTAAAGGTTTGATCGACCGATCAAAAAAGTGCAATTAACTGTGTACCAACTTAATAAACAAGTGTAACAAAGTTAAAACAATACATATTATGTTAAATGTGACTAAACGGTTATTTTGAGAGGTCTAATACGTCGAATTCAGCCCCCTGATATGTTTATTATCAAATATGATACCCATAAGAGTCAAAAAAAATTGGGTCTCTCTCCAGGGGAATTACGTAACTAAAAATGATCATAACATCCACCCCACCATATAAGTATTAAAAACACTATGTATTTACATTACCATAATATAATGATAAATAAAGAAAAAAATGTCTACCACAACCGTATTCATTTCTTACAAATTATTTGTACTTGTTATCCCCCACCAAAGGTTTTTTGATATTTACATAATTTTAAGCTGTTTAATTTATTCAGACACATTTTCAAAATTCATATGCTTGAGGATTATTTGCACTGTAAATTAATTTGATGTGAAAAATAAGGGAGTTGAGAAATATCTGGATCATCTAGCCTGCATTTTGAATTGTAAAAATATAATTTGGTGTAAAATAAAATAATTAAGTATCAAGTGAAATCATTATCTGATTATTTAGTGTATCTTTTTAAAGTAAATTTTCCGTATTATAATGGATTTTTACAAAAAAAAAAATCTCTGTGAATCAACACATAATAAAAAAAAACATTAAAGTAAAAGAAATAAAAATAAAACAGTTTCTGTTAGTGATGATCTCTCGTTATGATTAATAAAAAAAATGTGAAATTCTTATAATGTAATTTCACAGGCGATTACATTTAATTTAATAATTATTAATATTAGAACTATATGAAGACTACTGCATATGTAAACTTGTTTCTTGACATTAATTAGGTTACAAAAATTCAACCATTCTTTTTAGTATAAAATATATATGATCAGCATATGGAATTAAAAATGTGTTAAGGGTGATAGATTCACAAAGATTTATTTTCTTTTAATTAAAAAAATCATCATTAGTATTCTAATAGGTTGTAACCTTGAGCGGAGTTTCTGAAATGGGAGCCCCCAGGAGAGAAGTCGCGCGGCGACTGGGCTGCGCCAGGCGCCTGCAAAGCCTTCTGCACCAGCCCAGTCAGGTTCGCCAGCTGCCGCTCCATATGCTCCACACGCATGCGCTGTTGCAAGTCTTCGCTGTGCGCATTTAATCTGCAATTGTCAACATTACACCAATTCAAATTGTGCATTAATGGGTGAAATCCAACACGAAGGATTCAAATTAGTATTTGATAAGTTATGCAATATTATGCCACTGATACCACGTTTTCATTGACAATTATTTTTCATCTTTTCTTCATATGAAATTTGACAGTAAATTATGTAGTTTGTGGGCATAAACGTTAATTAATTAATAATCCCATTTTTACTGTTAAAGCAATGATTTATTACTATTACAACTATTGTTTTAGTTATAATAATAATATAAAATAATTTTTTTTTAACTGTTAAACATTGGTGTATTACCGAGAACTGCAGATCAAATTAACAAAATATGTACAAAAAACATTGGATTTACTGTCCTATGGAAAAATAAACATTTGGTTAAAGATGGACATTAATTCAATAAATAAAATTTTACTAGATTGAGGATTTTTTAAAATACATACCTTTTACTTTTCAGAAACCTAACAAAACCTCTATCCTATCATCGCAAAACAAACATAAATAAAGGCAATATTCAGTGAGTGGCAGTTTATAAAAAATAGAAGAAAGTGATATGTATTGTCAATGAAATGGATTTTATTCTTAAATTGAAATCTTTTGTAAGTAAATATTAAAATTGAAATGCATGAATCAAATTCATTCTTATTGAGAGAAGAAATAAAAAAACAATTAAATCCTAACTATATAAAATAATAAATAAAATAAATCATAGCCAGACAGATTAAAGAAGATTTCTAATCAATCTATTTTAAAGAGTATCTGGCATACACAGATTCTTTAATAAATTCCTGATATTAGGTGAAGAAATAAAAGTGAACAAAAATCAGAGAAACAAATACATTTTGATTATTCTGTAATATAAAAGGATCGCAACAAACGCAAATGAATAAATTTAATTTAGCAGTGGTAATTGGAGTTGCTTACATCAACAAATAATTTCAAAAAAGTCGCCAGCTCGGCTATAAAAATATTTTTTTTAATTTTTCCAAAGACAGTAAATCCACGAAACGCAGCAAGTTACGCAAGTTTTAATTTTTATATTTCTCATAGAGAAAATAATGAAAATAGCAATAAATAAAACAATATAGATATCATGAACAAATAATATTACATACATTAAAATAAATACATGTATATAAGCGCGCTAATAGATATTTCATTTTCATCAATTGTATGAAGTATAAAATTATTAGATATTCTGGACTAACCTGTTTCCGTCGTAAGTTGCTCCTCTAACGGCTGGTCGTGGCCCAGAAGAAATTTTCATACTGTATAGCGAGTACTGGTCTTCCATCATGGAAGGATCTCTGAAAGATTAAACCAATAAAATCAATGACACAGAACACTTAATAGAATTGTATTCCTATATAAATTAAACTTTAAAGAACTGATTCATCTTAGTTTTTTATTGACCCTTTCCTTGCTTAGCCACCAAACTTGATTTATATTTGCCTGCCCAATGGAAATGATATGCAGTTTATTCATTTATATGGCGTATATTGTGTGATGTGTAAATATAAAAGATCTCTTGATCCCATATATATATATACTTGACACTGCCCACAGGTTAAAAACAGATTTATATGTCAAATTAGTAAGTTAGTAATTAGTAAATTCAAATTAGTAAGTTGTGGTTGACGATCAAGCACATTACAATCGATGGACTTTAAAGAAATTGGTACACAAAATGTTGAGTATATCTCTTATACCCTTTCAAGTGAAGAACTTCAAGAGTTGAAAGCTTAACAGGCGGTTGTAGAGGATACAAATAAGCCAGGGTTGAAAAAGTTAGTCAAGAAACATATTAACCCCAAAGTTGTTATCTGAATGTTACGGTAAAATATCTCATCCAATAAAGGTTTTATTCTGAAAACAATCCTAACTTCCATGGAGAAAATTCGTGTAGTGAAAAGAAATGTGCTAAATGCTGTAGATTGTAAATAAAGAAAAATGCAGGAGATCCTAGGTAAATTTACATTAATCCCTTAAAAAATTGTAATTTTTATTTAAAAAATAAAACAGTTAGCCCTCCTAGGCTATTTTTACCTTTCATAAAGCTCTTATTATTGACAAAGTAGCATCTTGGAACGCGTACATTTCATTGATCTACGTATTACTGTATATCTAATAAAGCAATAAATAGATGAAAAGCCTCTAGCATAAATCGAAACTTGAAATATCAAAGATAACATCCTTTCAAGAATGGAATATATTATAAAATATAATAATTGGTATTTAAAGCATATTGGGCAAAAATTCAACACATATTTAAAAAAATATATTATTGCAGATTAAAACCAATGTGTTTAGATATTGGAAGGAGGCAGAAGGGGTCTCTGATCGACTGACCTAATTTCATTTGCTTAGTTTTCAGAAGAATTACCGGGTGGATTTATTTATAACATTAATTGATTGATCAGGTTGAAATTACCTTAGCCGATGTTTATAAAAATATCTCCAAATGATTGGATTTATTTCCAAAGGCATGGATTTTTGTAATATCTAAAAAAATTCCTTACACTCAGATCCCAAAATATAAGACGTAGCAAGAGCGATAAACTAATCACTAATCCTGTCCTCTCTCCAAAAAGAAGATGTTGAGGACCTGAATAAAAAGCAGTGAGAGATGGTTAAAATTATCTTTGTTAAAAAAAATTACCCAGACTCTTCGTCAATAACGGGTGTCATCCCTCCCCTTGGTGGTCCAACATACTGTGTGTAATATGGTTCCTCATATGCTCCTCTGGAACCACGTTCAGGAGATGACATGTATCCATCATTGTGTATTCTGTCAGCTGAAATAGTAAAAGTAATAGATGATTTTTGAGAAACTATACTATCAATAAAGCACGTCAAAAAATGTAGAAAATTTTTTGAATTATATTAAAAATTTTGACTCTAAAATAGGCATAAGAATTGAATTGCTTCTTTTTTACAAACAATTTTTTTTTATACATCATAAATTGGTTATTTGGGTAAGTTTTAACATGTAATGAGACTGTCATTATAAGTTTAATTACATTCTCATTAAAAGATGTCACTACTAGTCTTTAGTATTGCTCTTTCGCATGATATTTAAAAATTACTAGTTTCATTTCATTTGGTGTAGATGTCATTTGATACATATTTTGTGTGTTTGCACATTTTTTGAATTAATCTACAAGGTGACAAAAACTTTCGAAAATGATACACAGATCCTTTCAAATACTTTTAAAAATCATTTTTTTTTTTTTTAAATCGCAGTGCCTTTTCATTCACAAATTCAATAATTGTACAGTATGGATGAAAAATATTAAATGACAATCATGCATATAAATCAAATATACGAAGAAGATATACATACACATTATTAATGGGGATGAAAACATGTGTTAAGTTACACAGTCAATTAAAAATGGTTAGTAGCAACAAGCATATAACATTAACATTTTCCTAACATCAAATAGGGTATAGTAGTTTAGAGGTGGATAAAAATAGAGGGCTGGCAATAACCATTTTGTGAATTTCTTTAATTTAGTTATATCTCTGTTAAGAAATATCTTAATACAGTGGTTTTTAATTATAAAAAAAAACAGTTATTTTTTCACAAATTCTTTTTAGATTTATTTGGTATTCTTATATTTATGTTATCATTAAAAAAAAAGTATAGCCACTTCTAAAATAAGTCTTTCCATACATTGATGTGAATGACTGTTTACCAATAAAGTCTTTATATATTTTTTATGATGGCAACAAAATTCCCAATGGGAGGAAACAAACATTAATCATTATTAAAAGTACCATACCTACATAAAATAATATTAGTTTCTAGCATAATAGCCCTGTCAATGCATGCTCGAATTTCTATCCACCCAAAACTACAGTAAATAAAATACATACATTATTTACAACAAAAAGCATGCATTATGTTTTGACTAATAGTTTCAAAATTATAGTATGTATATAAAGTATATAAATTATATTCTTTTAAGAGTTAATTTTTTGTTGTTGTAGCAAGTAAATATATTATAATATTAAGGATACAAATATGGCAAAACAAAGCAATAAATTATAATTTTTTAAATGTTATAAAATATTCTTTATCTTTTAGGTAGCCTGAAAAATTATAATAATGCGAAACAATTTAAGCTTTGGGAATATGATAAGATCACTACAGACTAATGTTTCTAAAATATTTACTCATTCAACTATAATAACGCGTTTAACTGTTGAAAAATATCCAAGCATTCAGTTTGGACGAAACTAGTATAAATATGTATACATAAGTTTTATAATAAAATTACTTTGCATGGTGACAAAAGTTAAAAAAGGCAGAGGTAGTCAATTTTAATTTACAAGATAGCAATTTGAAGCTTCGTAATTTTTTAAAACCAATAAATCTTAATGTTTTGAGATTTCATAACTAGTTCTGTAACTATTGAAAATTGTTTTTTTTTTGGAAATTATAATATTTTGAGTAAAAAAACATTATCTGAAATGCAATTCTCCAGTAACGTGTACTATCTCAATATTATCACCAAGAGTGATAGCCTCAATTATTTTAAGTATAATATTAAAATGAAAAAAAAAATAGAAACCCCATGTGACACAAGGAAGCGAAGGAAATTATGATGATTCAAATTTAATATTGAAGATCCATCTAACCCTTGGTAAAAACCATTTTTATTCATCTCTCCTAAATCTAAATAAGCAACTATATACACTAGGATTCTGCTTATGAATAAAAAAAAAATATATGTAATGAAAATTATTATTAGTTTTAAATTAAATTATCCAGATAAATACTGCACAAATGCAAAGTAGAAGTGTTTTTAAGTCAAGGTAATATATGATTTAATTTCTTTTAATTGTCTTCTTGAAAAACAATTCATATTATTGAACTCAAGAAAAAAAGACCCACTATATTGTGGCCAATTTCACTTGAACCTGCAACATTTAACCAAAGATATTGTTTTTCTTATAGTTCTTTTTATACCTGGAAGACTGTACAGCTGATCTGGTGCTCTCATAGCATCAACAGGAGGAGTAAAAGGGAAACATCTTTCAGAGCTTCCACGAATGATTGACGTTGTACTCCCATACGCCCTTAATGGTTTTGGAGGGGCACCTACGACAATGTCAGCTATTTAGATACCGCAAATTCACAATAGTCACCGAATTGTTAGTTAGAATTAATATAACACCCATAAGGTTACAGAAATATACCCAACAATACTATTAATCAATAAAATGGAAGTTAACTTCGTAAAGGTTATACAGTAAAACACTACTGGTGTGATATTGTATATCTAACAGTTATACCCTAAGGCATAGTTTCTCAACCTTTAAAGGCCCGTGGCCCACATATCCTTTTTTCTTATTTTTTTTTAATTTTGCGCGCTGGCAGATTTCTAATTTTACCCAGGAATTTACGGATTTCCTAAAATGAAAAGACGCGAGAATTTTTTTTCGCTCTTTCCAGAATTTCAAAATATTTTGTCACTGACTAATTTCAATAACCCAAGAATCTACAAATTTCCCTAAATGAAAATATAAGAGACCTTCTTTTAGCTCTCCCCGGAATTCCAAAATATTTTGTCACTAACCAATTTCAAAAACCCAGGAATTGACAAAAATGTGGAACCTTTTTTTAAACTCTCTCGCGGAGTTCATACCATTTTTTGTCGCTGCCCGATTTTAAAAACCTGAAAGTTTATGGATTTGCCTGTCGCCCCCCAAAACTGTGTTGTGGCTCCCCTAATTTTTTTTCTCTGTGGCCCTGTTTGAAAAACCGTGCCCTATAGCATATTCTCGTATGGTACTTAGAGAATACTACAGATGGTATACGGTATATGCTCCAGAATATTCTACACTACACGACTGTTCCTAATACTGTCCAGTGCAGTGGCCAATGGTATCATAAATATTTTTTCACAATCACAAGACGCTATGAGTATGGGTATAATATTATAATTTTATTTGGATATTACACTTTAAGTTCCATAAAATTATTTTATACACTACACCTTCGTGAGGGTGTAATATTGGTAACAGTTACCAACTAAAAAAAAAAAATTTAAAATTTTGATAAAAATTATTGCATGCTTTTTTTGGATTTCGACTAAATTTCTTCGATAGGATTTGTGCTGAATACTAACACAAACAAATAATCTGGCTAAGTGTTTTATAATGCAATGATTAGTGCCAATACTTGCGTATAAAAAAGAAAAGTACATGGATTCAGAATATTCTTTATTTTATTGAATGTATTTGTCAAAACGTTTATATGTATGATCGGGACCGATTTCACTACTACAAAAGCATTTTCAACTGATACACAAAATATCAAGCAAGTGAAAGGATTTCTAATATACATGAAGTTTTATACATTGAATAAAATAAACTTTAAAATGACAGACAAAATTAAAGAACGCCACTGAAACATCAATAATACATCGATATAGACTGGGAGAGAACATTTTAAGCTTCTGGAATTAGTGCAGAAGAACCAAAACCTGAAATTGTTGATTAATTATTTCGTAATAATTTTGAAGTAATTAATCAAATTGCTACATGTTGATCGATTAATATTTCCAATAAAGCTTTTTACAAAATCACCAAACCCTGATAACTATATATAAGAAAGAGTACATTTGTAAGTTTTATAAGTACTATTCTCATTACAAAACTAATTCACAATATTTTTTATATATAATATATATTGTTAAGTCTTCACTATTATATCACGATAACCTACCTTATGGGAAACATAATGAATTTAAATGTTGTGATTAAATGTTACAGTTACTGTGGGAATAAATTAAGAAATAATTTTATAATTGCTATTTGTGGTTTAACCAGATAAACTAGATTTAATTTTGACGGAGGAAAGTGAACGGGAAAAATTAACATAAATTTCAAAGTGTAAAAGAAATGAATCACCCAAGTACACACACTTCGACGGTGAAATTATATTGAAATAATTTGTACTGTTCTGCGATTTTATTAATTTATTTGCCGTTTCGATAGCTAAATATATGCAATGATGTACAATAAAAGATTAAACTGGATATTCACCACTACCCGGAAGCGACTTGATCCGGTCTGCTGGAATTGGTGCACCACTGCCTGGAGAGTAGGCTCTTATCAGCGATCCTCCTCGAGGAAGAGTACTGGGAGCTCCAGATCCCATGTAATATGCTGGAGGCTTGGCGTTCACCTGCGGACAAAAAGAGACACAATATCGTATTAATATAAACAACATACATAGCGACTTCGATAGTTGAATTCATATGCTATTTATAGTGATGTAAGTTGAAAATATTCTTCAAAAGATTATTGTGCGTATTTTATTCCCACATATAAAAAAATCGCCTTCATTGTTAACTAGAAAGAAAGTCACATTCTTACTTACGTCTGAAAGATTATTTTGATCGGAACCACATTCAGGCTTTATTAATTGTACATACTATTTAAATTAAATTTCACAATATACAATACTCTTGATGCATCACATAAATTTAATTACATTGCTTTCAAATCTTTACATTCAGACGAAAATGAAATTTGACAGAACTGAATATAAAAACTATGGTTTCAATTAATGTTTTATGAACGCTCAGATTTATATTCAGAAATATAAAACCATGTAAGTAAACAATCTAAGCATTAATTTTATTGTATTATTATACTAAAAAAGATTTTCATGATTCACGGTTGTATACATAAAATCTTATAAATGCGTTACGTGCATATATATATACAGATAATTTAAAGAAAATGTATTTATTTAAAAGCTCTTGAAATCATTTGAAATCTCTGAATGGAACTGCATGAAATTTAAATCACGTCAAAATAATATCGATAGAGTTTTACAAGCATAAATATCAAGAAAGTTTTAGAATATTTAAGATCCAGAGGATAGGAGTCATATTACAATATTAAATCTACGATTTAAGTTGGCCTTAATAATATATCTTGATAGGGACTCCCGAATGAGTTGCGTGGTGGTCACATTCTCGACGTAAGGAGATATGGTCAAAGAAGAATAACAACATGTCCATTGTTACTTTATAGTATTTTTTAACTTGCTTCCTCTCCCTTCACATGTTATAAAGTATAGAAAATAAAAAAATCTCGTAAATTACAATGTATCCGTTCTATAACTGACGTCTTAATTAACCTATTTCCATAGACAGTGTAGCGAAATGGAAAAATCTTTCAGACATTCTGGGAAGATAATAATTCTCGACAGTTCTGGCGTTGGAAAATAATATTTTCTTTGTTGGCTAGTTGGTTATATATTATAGAATATTGGTGGAACTCGTCAAATATGCAAAAAAATAAAGCAAAAAGTAAAACCGCTGTGAATGCGATTCAATGAATATTTAACTTCTCATTTTTAGACAAATAAAACATTAAATATAAATAAATTTTTGTCCGTTCCTTATGTGAAGCATACGGCCTCCTAATCGAGGTATTTTAAAATAAGCTTTTCTACTAGATCTATTTGCTCTCAGTTACTTAACTTTTTTTGTTCCTAATATAGTGGAGATAGAAGAAGTGAAATGTGATAAGAATGGTGATTAGCTAATCGCTCTCGCTACGCCGTTATTTTATCGCCTGTTGGAAAGGTTACAAACACCCATACATTCGAACAGAAATCGATAAATATGTTGAAAAATCTTGTTATACTAGGACTTAAGCCCGTGAGATCCGACACAGCAGCCAACGACGTTGGTCACTACACCACGAACCTGATAAGACTTTAATAATAATCATCCAATAATTAAACATAATAATTATAACAAGATACGGGAAACCTGTACTTAAAGGAAATGATTTGTTGAATATCCGAGTCTCATAAATGACAATTATAAATTATAGCGCCACTGCGCAATGTTAATGTAACGTTTTATTTAGGAAATAAAACATTCTTCGACAATAATAAATTTCTTGCACGTTTATTGCTTGAATTATTCACAACGTTATTAAATAGTTCTTAAGTAAATATGTCTGCGCATTGTATACGGATAAGTACAAAGCGAAAGTTTCTACAAGCAATCTATACAATTACAATAATTTGCTTGGATAAAGAATAATTGAGGTAACTATAAACTTGTGTAAGTGGTTTCGTGGTTTGTCTAAATAGAATAAGTACGTCTTGTAAAGGTAAATTTATAACTTTTGCAGCAGAACAATAAAAAAATATGCTCGATTTTATTTTTGGATAATTGAATAGTTTGCATTTATTATTTATCTTAAAATTATTCAATGCGATACAGGAGTAGAA
The DNA here is from genome assembly GCA_031772345.1 of Himalopsyche anomala. NCBI lineage: Eukaryota > Metazoa > Arthropoda > Insecta > Trichoptera > Rhyacophilidae > Himalopsyche > Himalopsyche anomala. Next base: position 7,871,533 of record CM062844.1, on the reverse strand, counting down.
TTAAATTTGAAGATTAAGTCTTCTAAAATAAAAAATAAAAGGCAATTGCATGTTTTCTTCTCTCGGCACATACAGAGTCTTATGAGTATATCGTGTTAGGTAAAAAAAACCATTGTGGTGGATCGGACATACGGTACAATAATGCTCAACTTTTCTTGAGAGCGAAATGAAAATGATTTTGTATATATGCAATACATTGTATTATATACACACACACGTGTATTTAATATTTTAAATTTTTGATCGCGTGTTTCAAGTATCTCTTTCAACTGCAATAATTCGAATGCTGTATTTCAGTAGAGAAAAGAAAAAAATATGAACATTACTGTGCGGTGATTATTATGTACATCAATTGAATTTTAATATATTTGTTAAACCATGTACGCTCTTAATGTGGAGCATATGGCCTTCCAATGAAAGTATCTCAATATATATTTTTTCTACGATACATGTTTGTTACTTAGTTGTTCAACTTCTTTCTCGAAGTGAGGAAGAGAGTATTGATAGAAGGATATGGGTAGGACACGACTAATTATCAAACAATAGCTTTCGCTACACCCCAATATTTTAGGATTGGAAGGGTGGGAAGCAATTTTTAGAGATCAAAAACACCCACGCCTTCAAACAGAAATTGAAAAAAATGTTTTTCGTACTGGAACTCAAGCCCGTGAGATTCGTCACGGAAGCCACCGACGTTGACCGCTGTGCCGTTGATACATGTATTTATTATTTACTTTAAAAATATACATATATGAAAAAAAATGTATATTTTGAAAGAACATTTTATTTTGAGCGATGTAATGCTTGTCGGGTCTAACGCCGTTTGCTTCTACGCCGGACATCACCGGTTCGAATCCCAAGTACGAACAGTATTTTTTCGATTTTTGTTTGAAGGCATGGATGTTTGTGATAACTGTCTTCCTGAGTAACAAACAGTTCTCGTAGAAAAACTCCTGTTGAGATACCTCCATTAAGAGGCTATATGCTCCACATTGGGACCAGACATGGATAAAAAATGTTATCTATAATAGTGACATCAGTAGTTTTTATTTTTACTCGAGACGATTCATAATGATTTTATAAACGAAATAAATTCAGAAAACGATAATAGTTTATGTTTAATTAATTATCCAGAATATGTGTAGATTTTTTTTTTGTACGTAGGCGATATTTTTGTATTATATTCTGACAGTTCCTGCAATAATTATGACTAATGTCTAAGGGAAGATAATTTATAATAAGCTAAGTAATTCATTCCGGTTAAATAAAAATAAAAATATTTGTAATGTCAACCGAGCCTTTAGTTGCGCGAGCGTGCGTATCCAATTGTTGGTTTAAAAAATAATTTTCACCATTGCATTTTTTCGCTATTAAAAGTCAAATTAAGAATAATATCAATCGAGATGGAGTTTCTGGAGACAAAAATAAAGTATTCTGTTACTTTATATTTAGTTGCCACTAGACCTACTCGGTTGTAAGGCGTCTCTTACAAAGTATAAAATTATACCAAGTATCGAACAATACGCAGTGAAAACTTTTAGCGAAAAAAAAACTTTAGTTCTGAAAGTTCACACATCAACAATGTGTATTACGTTTTAATTAAAATCTTTGAAAACAAGTTTAACAAGAATTATTATTTTCTACTAAGTCTGGATATTAAAAGATTACTAAAATCAGTGAAAAGGGGTGTTGATTTTTTCTTTATTATTTATTTATACATAAGTAAAATTGTTTCGACAAAAGAAATCTTCGTTGAATGTATAAGTTATTCCGTTTGTAAAATTGTAAACCTTTCTGTATTTGATTTATTTCCATTGAATGCATATTCTAATATTAGATGGCAGTGAAATAATAGAAAACTTTTAATGTTTGATCGAAAAATGATTACGTATATTAAAAAAGGTTATTATTTTTGGATCGTATTAATCATTCTTTCAAATGTCATTCATTATTTGCCAAAAGTGGTAAGTGAACCAAAAGTTACGACGCCAAAAACTCATCACAATGTGCATAAAGTTATCATGACGCAGAAGGGCTACATTCAGGTAATAATAATTCTACGGTATTTAGAAAATCACGTATATAAGAAATAATTTTCCTGGCATGTGAAAAAATATAAAAAAACCCACAAAATATGAGTACGAGACATTTTTGCTATTGTAAAATTATACGTTGTGAGTATTTCTATGAATAATTGTTTTCATATTTTGTTTCTACGTAATAATTGCTGTATAGATATAATATTATGTAAACGACATCTCCAATCAAGTAATTGCATTACTGCGAAAACTCTGGTTTCATTGCACGTCATTCATAACAATCTATAGCATGGTTTTTGGAATTAATTATTATTAAATTCCCACACAGATTCTAGGATTTGTATATTACAAAATTTTAGGAAATTCAATTACTTTGGTACATTGAGTAGTATTTTTGACATAACTATAAATAATTGCTTATTATTTATTAGAGACCTCAATTTTGAGCCTTTATTTTTATAAACTTTAACATTTTGATTTTAAATTTAAGTGTTTTATAGTGTTAATAATGTTTAATTTTAGCATATATTTGTATTTAATATCAACTTCAAATAATGGCAACACATTTGAAAATCATTTACTATATTTTATGCATAATAATATTTAAAACATTTATGTATTTGTAACATTCCTTTAAAACATCAAACGAGCCCTTGAGAGGTGAAGCGAGGCAAGTGGTATTTAAAAGTACAAAAGTACCATTTTACTTCTTGGCTCACTTCACCTCTTACGGTGAATTATGAATGTTACATTTATTTCTTATTTAAGCATCGAATCACACATTTTAGAATTTTATTAAAATATAGCTTATATTGTGAAGGTTAGCACGAGATTATAAAAATAAGGGTCACTAGTAATTATTAATATTGATTTTAATTTGTCCACGTCACTCCATCAAAGTATACAAATTTGATGTGATTAACAATTCTATCAAAGTGTCATTTCTTTTCCGGTGGAAACTATGTAGTATGTATATGTCGAACATTGACATATTTGCGAAAAATTGCTTCAGCATTTCAAATTTTCTGAATTAAATTTCTGTAACATTACAATATCATATCGGCAATAAAATTTACGGCAGAAACATGCTTTTGTGGTAAATAGATGACGTAACTTACGTGTGTGTCAATCACATACAATAATTAAATAAATGTATTGTTCGAAAATTTAAAAAATAATAATTGCTTGAGAATGCATGAGAATTTAGCTGTACGGCTGTAATTTAAGAAGTTTATTTTGCATTTTTAGATGTTGCACTGTTTTGCTTGCAAGACTGTGGAGATGTAAAAAATGAAAATGTTGATAATAAATAAATAAAAACACGCCATTGTCAAAAATTTGTGCTGGATTTCTATACAAAACAATAAAGCAATTTATTTTACATTCGTCGCTTTATCGTGTATTAAAGTGTTCATTTATTTATGACAACAGCAGTGTACAGCATGTAAACTATTAATTGTTAATTAATTAAATAAGTTTTTTTGTTCATCAGTGTTGAAAAGCGAAACTATTGCAGACGAATTTAATTAAAATAAACAAAGCACAAATGTTGCCCTCGGCGTTTCTGGAAAGCAATTTACTTTCGTCTATTTTAAAACATGTAGTATAACTCCCATCAATGTACTTACCGTTTTGGAAAACTTAATTTTAAGCCCGTCACTCACACAATTACAATTTTCGCTCGCTTAACCTTTTCTCTGTTCACAGTTCCTGAGATACAAAGTGGATGTACCTCCTTTAAGCAGATTCACATTCTGCATATGGCTGAAAAGCATCAATTTCACGCACGCTCATCCTATAATTAGTTACTCACGTACGTTTGGTTTGAAACTTTTCTTACAAAAAGTTGTTACTAACATAATTAACATGTACCTGTTAATTTTAATTTATCTATAATCCATCTATGTTCCCAATGAAGTGCAAGTAGACTCCGAACTAGGGCTTGCAATTTACCGCCAATTTGCAATAATGTAATTTGTAAATCCTTTTAATTGTTAGTAATTGCTTACACCTTTTTATTTCAATTTAACTTGAATAAATAGCACTGTTTAATTTAATATAAAATAAAAATAACTTTGATTATTCCACGTATTGTGTATCAAAATGTGACACGTGTTTCGCCTCTTTCAGAGGCATCCTCAGACAACTACTTTCGCAAATGTTTGCTTAAGTATGAATGATTTTAATTTTACTATTCTGATATATTATAATAAAGATCAAAATAAAATGGGAGGGGATGATAGAAAAACAAACAAACGATAATGGTTATACAAATGACATTTACATTAAGAAATGATTATCTAATGAGTTGGATCAATTAGGACGGGTTAAACCGCTAGAAAATATATTACTATTCTGATATATTATAACAAAAATCAAATAAAAATGGGTGGCAAGGGGGGAAACAAGGGGGGGGGGAAAAAACAAACGATAAAGGTAATACAAAATGACATTTACATTAATAAATGATTACCTAATGAGTTGCATCAATTAGGACGGGCTAACCACAGTGGCGAACCACCTGTCATTATTATAATATATCAGAATAGTAAAATTAAAATCATTCGTACTTAAGCAAACATTTGCGAAAGTAGTTGTCTGAGGATGCCTCTGAAAGAGGCGAAACACGTGTCACATTTTGATACACAATACGTGGAATAATCAAAGTTATTTTTATTTTATATTAAAATGAACTTCCACAATGTTACCGCCGAATCCATCGAAAGTACTGTTTAATTTATTTTCCTTATTAGTTGATAATGCTCGTGAGGAGCGAAACCGGTCCTGATCAAATAAATTTTAAGTGTAAAAAGTACTAAAAATCTTTTATCATTTTTATCATTAACTTATTGATGTATGTACTTTGTATACACATTATATAAGTTCGTAATTAAAATTAAATAAAATAATCTAACAATTGAATGTTTTTATTGAGTTTATGAAAAAAGTTTTTATGTAAAATCAATATTTACAAATTTGTTTTTTTGCAAATAAACAAGAATTTAATATATGTAAACAATGAAGAATATGTACCAAAATACGTATGTTTTTAAAATGTACTTAGTCTTCAGTCCTAAAAAAAGTATTTAGGATCAGCAGAGTTTGAGCGGTCACTGCGATGGTGATGACAGTTGACACCAGTATGAGCAGTAACAATCTGTGTTTTCGAGTTAAAAAAAAAACAAAACTCCTAATTTTGCATGGATGTCTGTCTACAATCAACTTTCGTTATAATATGCCTGTATTTAACCTTAATTCGAGGTAAAATAATTTTCGGTAATTACCGATGGTGCGTTTTGGACGATTTACAGGTAAACCGGGAATGCAAGCCCTACTCCTAACTAATGTGTAGTTACCAAGAATTGATTGACATATTAAGTGGGTACCGAAATATTTTCGACACACATATACATATGACAAATATCAAATGAAGAGTTTTACAAATCTACGAATAAGGATACACTGTTGTAAGGTTATATTGTATTGCGTACAGTAATATCTTGAAACTTATCCAGAGCCAAGGTTTATAATAATAATATTCCCTAATGTTAACAATACTGCATTTTTTAATTTAATCGTAAATAGTAACTGAAAATGTTATCCCTATTTGAATTACGGATCTAAATGGTTAATAAGTATTTATCCAAACAGAAGTTACTAAAAGAAAAGTGGCTGTAAGTCGGTCGATCAACATCGATCTAAGAATGGGTATAGAAAAGAGCTAGTATTTTGTTAGTTGCTCTCATTCTCTCGTATGACTCAGATAGCAATGAATACATCACAGGCACCTATGTCATTGGAAACAAATCTATAAATCATCGTATGGAACACACTATTCCGCGCAAGCTGGTATGACAAAGCTGCAACCAAATGGGAATCAAGAGTATTAATAATTAACTGGGACATCGCACCACAACTATTCTTGCTTCAAACGACTACTCACGATTCGTATTTAGCAATTTAATATGATTGGGGAGTAATTTCCTTCGGCGAGTGATAATTTCCTACAGATGAACAAATCAGTTTGAGCTGGACCGTTAAAGCTCATTATGAATGACTCTGTCTAATTGAATTTAATTTAAATTTAGTTACAAATCCATTTCCACTCAATGGAACTACTGTTTTTACTATTATAGTTATGTATAAGTTATATATTATTTAATTATTATAAATACCTAGATAAAATTATCTTTTCTTAAAAAATTGTTACAAAAAAACACGATATATTTCCAAACGCAAATATATTTAAATAGGGTAAAATATCAAGGTATTTCAGTTCTACAGTTTTTAAAAAGTTAAAGGTTGATAGCTATTTCGGCTTACGCCATCGTCAGAACTATAGATATAGATTGATAGTTCTGACGATGGCGTAAGCCGAAATAGCTATCAACCTTTAACTTTTTAAAAACTGTAGAACTGAAATACCTTGATATTTTACCCTATTAAAATGGAGTTCTACCAAGTAAATGCCAAATCAATAAATAAAGCAAATATATTTATTGTTCGCCAACTTGCTCACTTTTAAAAGATGTCAAAATTAAAACAGTTTATCATTCTGAAACGGTTTGAAATTAGTATCTATTGCGACATGTGTAATGTGACAATATTTTTCTTTTTCCATTACTACTTAAGGAAAATAGCGATAAATCAAATGAATTAATTCCGGCTTGAATACGTCGGTTATGAAGATTAATGGATACCGTAAGATTGAGTGGCTATAAATTGGAAGTTTAATTCTATGATGCGACAAAGGGACATGCAATTTATCGCAACATGATTTGACAACATAATCAAAGTTTTGTATATATGTATCCCCTTTAGTGTACATTACACTAATAATGTACGAACCGGATGTTGATGTTTTGATTCTTTGTCAATGATATTTACGCTATTATAATAAATAAACTTGCTTTGACTCAATTATGATACTATTTGTAAAAATGTTGAAGTGCACGAACGCGATCGACTACTTCGCGCATGGATAAGTCCAGGAGGACGATGGTTGAAAGTTCGCATTCTAGAGCAGGAGCTTCCAGCGGTGAAAGTGGACTTGAGAGAGTTCAAATGGACGCACGTTTGTTTATCGTGGCACGCTGGAGACGCTTCTTGGCAAGCCTACATAGACGGGAAACTCCGTGGACAAGGAACTCATGAAAAGGTGATTCGAAAATAATTTCCAATAAAAACAGATTAATTCTCATCATATATTTTTTAAGCCGTATGTGATATTTTATATAATATTATTTAAAGATTCGGCGATAACTTTGTGGATTTTTTTTTATTTTATTGTGTTACAGTTTATTGTCATTTATTCTAATAAAACTATTTTTCTATCTAACCGTTGTGTTTTAACAGAAAAATGTATTCTTAAATACATTCAGTATTGTTACCAAAATATTTTACCGAAGTCCGTTTGTATATTTTATAAACTTAGACATATATAAATGTTACTTATAATATACATACATAAATGTTATGTGTCATAATTATACGGATGATAAAAATCCTTCATCGCCAAGCGATACTTGTGATGTAACAATAAATTGTAAAATAAAATGTTAATAAATGTATTACTACCATTTTTGTTTATTGTTAAATTCATGTTACCAAAAAATCGTTGATGTATCAAATACTGTCAAAGTTATTTAATTATGAAATAATTACCCTCACTATCGACGTAACTTTAATCGAAGATAGCATCACTCAAAAAGTATCAAGTCATTCATAAAATGCAACTGACATTATGTTTTTAATTCCTTGAATGACTAAAAAACGTTATACTTTCTCTAATAAAACGTTATCGTCAAAGGCTAGGTGAAATTTGCTTTTAACAAACCAAACGACAAATGCTAATTTATGTTGACAACTTGCTGACCGAATCAAAGCTTACCACATCAAAATGATTCAATTTCGCTTAAAGTTCAGTGTGCGTGCTAACGAGTTTCATCTAATTGTTTCAAATTAAATTCTTTGGCTGGATTTTGTCGTGACTCGGACACATTAAAGTGCTAACTATATAAGGTGAAATAAAAAGTTGTTAAGCTTTTCCTACCAAATTGGATTGGTCGTCATTTTGCCAGAGCAAGCTTTTAAGGCGCCATTCTTACCTACATTTAATTTGAAATATGGTGTGTAGCTTCTTGTCGTTTCCGATATAATTTCGGTACGATATACAGATATTTTTGCTATGGATTATAAACTTGAGGTGTTTGAAAATTATTTTTTTTAATATAACACGAATATAAAGTTGGACTATTACTTTTTAAAAAATGTCCCAAATATCAATCAAATACTGGTTATATTGCATTTCAGTAGACGTTAGTTTATAACGAGAACTATTTTTGTGACATCGGACAGACAGAAATTCACAATTGGTAACTAGTAGAGCTTGAGGGTGGATTAAGCTGAATGAAAACGTTGCTGGGCACATAAAAAAATCAACGTGGCATCTCTTGTCTGTATTCATGAATTCGACCCTTGGCCGAACAACCAATTAGTAATTAGTCTCAAAAGCAATTACAACTATTTCTACACGAAAAAAAAATTTTTTGTTTGGAGAGAGCAGCGCACAGTAAAAATATATCAAATTAATATATTTTTTTTATTTTTGACATTTTTATAATTCTTTACTTTTAAAAATTGTAGGTACTAAATTAGGTTATATATATAAATATTTCAATTTTTCACCAGACTCATTTGTAAAGCCATTTCGCAATCATATATTTGCGAATCATTGTTTTGTGTATTATATAAATCTGCAAGTTGAAAATATTATAATCAAATGCAAAATTATCGAAATTCGTGCAGCAAACTGCAAAATGTGACAGTATTTGTATTCTGACAATTTTCGCGTTTCTCCTATAAATATTTAAATATACACAGAAAATTTACTGTTAAACTATTATTTAAGTATCTATAAAATAGAGAAAACTTTTCTACTATGAAAATAGATTTAAAAACTAAAAGAGCCGGCCCTGGGTATGTGAGACTTAAATTTGCCGCAATAACACTGAAGCGGTAAACGCACTTTTGGCCTTAAGTTCTACTCGAGGATTCGAGTCCCTGAATGGACCTTTCGATTTTTGAAATTGTGTGTAATCCTTTCATATTTCCATTACATACTTGACAATTTTACTGTCCACCTTAATTAACAAAAACACAATACATTAAGCAGTATAGTTGCGAACAGTAAATTTATTCCTGCGAAGATATATAAAAAAAAACACAACAATAAGTAATTAATTTTACAATAACCGGTGAATCCACTTAAATTGAATTTTTTTTTCCAGCTACGGGATATAATAATACCAGGCGGAGGAGATGTTGTGGTTGGACAAGAATATACTGATTTCGATAAAGGTAATAAAAAACAAGTAATCATTTTAATTTACAATAAAATACACATTTTATGTTTTTATTGTGCATGGTAAGATTTGTACAATTTAAATTATACAGTCAAACCTTGATCATCCGTCGTGCATGAATTCCATATTTCAAAATATGACGATTGTATTGTATCAAAGAAAAGAGTTGTCATCTACATACATGAATGAAAATATATTGAAACCAACGACTGACTGCCTTTAACCATGCATATGATTTTTTTATCATATGTCTATTCAAGCGGTTTATAACCCTTCATGCGTTATTTTAAATAACCAGGGCTGTGGAGTTGGAGTAGGAATCGTGAAAATTGATCGGCTCGAATCATTAAAAACATAATATATAAAGATGTGTATTCAAACCACATTATATTTATATATGAAATTGCATGCTTGGCTGACTAAAGATGATCTGATGGAATACAAACATATATAAAAGTTAAAATTAAATTATTGAAAAAATTCTTTGGAGTCGGATTCGTCTTTTTTTACACGACTCGTCAACCTTGTAAATAACGAAACTATAGCTTCAAAAAAATGCATGCTAAAAGATTTTCATATAACCACTCAATGTAGATTCAATTATAAATAATCAGTGAAAGTAACAGTAATTATATACTTGGGTACATCAAGCAGTGTTTTACAGGTTCAAGTCCCGGTACAAACAGATTTTTTTTTTCAATCAATTTATCGATTCATTTTCGAAAGCATGGGTTCTTGTGATGTCTAAAAAATCACTTCTACTCCTTCATTTCTAAAATAACGTGGTGTAGCGGGAGCGATTATTTAAACTAGCCCTGTCCTAACCTCAGATAATATTGCTAACCGATCGGTTGATAATGCTGGTAACAATCGAAACCAGTCCTGATTTAAGGTTAATAACGTGGACTAGCTGTAAGCCCGTCGACCTAAACGCGGATTTTTTGTTGCATTTTTAAGTAGTCAGAAAATTTACTGGCGTGAAAAATAAATTAAATACCTATTTATTGAATAAGCCAGAAATTCTAAAAGTAAAATAAATATATCTCGGGGCATATATCGACAGCCCTGAAGTATTTAAATTGTAAATTATTTAATTTTTGGAATAATGTTTAAGTTTGCTAACAATTATTTTTCGTAGTGACAGAAATAGACCTTGGAGCGTATATCGACAGCCCTGCAGTATTTAAATTGTATATAATATAATTTTTAGAATAATCCAAATGTATTCAAACAAATATATTTCGGAGAAGAAGAAGACCTATGGACATATGTTTATACGTGTTTGAATAAAAGTCGAAATATTCTATAAAATATCCATACCGTAATTAGAATATTTTGTTTTAATGTTTTCACGCAAACACTTTTCAATGCTGGACGCGAAATATAATCATATCTTTAAATAATCGAACAGTGTCTTTGATTATTTGAAAAAAATCGTAAGTGATGGAAACTTTCAAATTCAGTTTTCTTAATATTATTTTAGCATATACTACAATCTTTTTGTTCTAATCCATGAAAATTGAATTATGAAGATAAAAAGATAACCCACTCCAATTGGACGAACGACGGCTCCCAAAATATGTGGTTCAAAATAAATCGTTATCATTGGGCGTAATCGCGGCAAAATTGGGGACCCACATACCGACATTATCGGCCATTAATATGAAGATTTATTACAAAATCGTTTTATTTCAACATCAATAAAATAGTATTCTTTAAAAATGTATATTTATATTATTATTATAACAATAATTGAATCAGAATAAATAAATGATCATCTTCAAAAATATATTCTCATCAGTAGTTTAAATGAAAAAAATGTTCGATATTAATTTAATGTATTTTATATTTAAAAATTAAAAACGACTAGTACTCCATTAATAAATGTCAAATGCAAAGTATTATGACTTTTAGGCGAGACACTTTATTAACTTTCACATTTTTTTTTATTTATATATCGCTCACTTTTATACGGCGATAAATAACCAGCACGTAATAATCTCTATTAGTTTCATCGCGATAATAGTCAAATAAATTCTTATGATACACATAACTTATATTTATTAATTAGACAAGCGATATGATTATCACTGCAATGAGATGAGTGTTATTAAAAAATAATAACTTTCTAAAGAATCGCTTATACTTAAAAATTCGAACTGGCCGTGTTGATTAAATATTTCAATCAGAATTTACTGTTCGAATTCTATTTCCTATTCCGGTCGACATACGGTGAGCCGCTCATCATGAATCGTCATCATCATCGAATTAAAATTTATTGTTTAGATCCACTTTATTAGTTGACCAAGTCATTTAGGTGATAATAATGGAGCGTCTAGTTACAGAAAGCGCTATGAACAAATTTAAATATCTGCGACAAACAATGTTTTTATGTTTCAAGCAAAAAATATTTGTTTTAAGATAAGATTACTTTTTCAGTTGTATTCAATCTTTATATAAAAAAACTAAATGACAGCAATAATCAGCTGATAAACAATACAATTAAATAAATATAAACAAAATAAAATTATGCGTCCCAGATACCAGAATTAATCAATAAATTAAATAATGACGCTATAAGACGGGTGTATTTTTTTATTTTTTTTTCAGAAAAAAAAACACAAAACTGTTATTTGTCAATGCTAAACTAAAATGTATACAGATATTTAAAATATTAATACCGGTAATAAAATAAATGCTTATATAAAGCAATACCGGCTACTATATAAAAATTAGTATTTCGATATTTCATATAAAATATAGTCGTTAAAACATACATCTTAGAATAATAATACATAATTAATTAAAAAACTTATACATTCTGTAAATTGTCAATTTCGAGACAATTCTCAGATACAAATTCATTGCGAACAATTTTATGGACATATGTGATGATTTTTATACATTCAAAATGTACAAAACTTCACATCTGATACCGATATTTCAGTATTAATAAATAACGGGATTGCAATCTCTAGTTACGTCAGAACAGAATCCTGCTTTTTAGTTTATTTTAAATTTTTAACACCGGTTTCTACATGAATCATCAATCAACATGAGTGGCGGGGCGGTATCCCAATTATATTATTGTGTCGAGCGAACCAAATTGAGTAACATTTCAATATATCACTTAAAAAGTGTTAACTGTCAAATATTGGCAGGAAGCCATTTTATATAAATGTAAAAATTGAAGTTGTCGTGATCAGGAATAGTATTTTAAACAAGTAAAAAAATACAATAGATATTAAATAAATATACAACTAACCGGAAGATATGAAAAACTTTGTCTTTGAGACGTAAATGTGCTATTTTGTAAACAAACAACAATGTACACAATTGTATTTTTGTGATTATAAAAAATGTAGGCTCGCTGAGGGCAACCTTTTTGGCAATACTAATAAATAAAACTATAGAATACAAAATACAATCTGAAATTTATTTTTGAAATATGTATGTATATTATTTAAAAAAGTTAAATTGAACAAAATGAACATGCATCGTTTAATTTTGTGAACACTTTAAAATAATATATTTCACATCAAGTAAAAGTCATACAGAAATATGTTCGAAGAAAATAATTAATGGAATTTGTCCAAGTAATGTATTCCCACTGTCGTAAAAGCTTTCAAAAAGCAATACCACTTTATATCATCGTACTGAATTAAACTTTCTGTTTTCGTTTTATAAGTGTCAGCGAAAAAATGCGAACATAATTTAACATAATTGAAGTCTTGTTTGTCAAATTTAGCGTTATGTGAATTGAGATTTTTTTTAGCCAATAATTGTTTGACCTAGAAGTGATATAATGTGAATATTTCATATAATTCATTGCTCTGTTACATCGATTGCGAACGCTTTTTTTATAATTGTTAGTTTCTGTATTCGTTTTGCATCAAATCGCTCGATCATTAGTAGATTGTGTCAGATCTCGAGGTATTCGTTAAAGAAAAACAAATGGAAGATACGTTTGTTGGTTATAAAAATAAAACAATATATTATTACGAAATACACTTTAAATTTCTAAGTAGCCATACTACATGTATGTAAGTCATGCTTTTAAGAAACACTTAACATTAACGCAGATAAGCCAAGATTTTAGGTTTAACAAAACAATCATGGAATCAAATTTATTTTTATTGTATCCATGAAAATATGCTAAGTACTTTTTGCATCATATCAGAATTATAGTACTTCACAATACACTGTAAATGGCTTACTTTCACTATAAGTATTTAGATAAGGCAAACGTTTCATGTACTCATTAAAATTACAATTCAGTTACTTCAGCCATTAGCTTACACATAATAACTATAGGGTTAAATAGCAAAGTGCTAATCAACGTCCGATAAAAATGTTTCTTATGAAAATCAACGTGATGGAAACATGTTATTCAATTGTATATTGTTTGCTGTTAACCGTAGACGGATTTATGGATATATAACGAAAATAATTATAGAATAAAGTATATACGACACAATAAATTTGTAAAATAGGCAATACATATTTCGAACAATCAACGGATCAATTTTTCTCAACTAGTATAAATTAACAAATTAACTTAAAAAAAACATTTCAAAACATATAATATTGTTATATAATAGGTATAGATATATATATATCAATAAAAAGTATGTATACAAAATGTATTTGAGATAATTTAAAAAATTCTTAGCCGATTCAAAGCTTTTTGATGAGAAATAATACGATTAACTAGTTAATCCGATGAAAAAACTTTTCAATTTTTAATTAAAATCTTGATTTATACATTGTTTCAGGATTGGACGACGGCATTGAAGGAGAAATCTTTGGATTCAATATGATATTATCGTCAACTTCGGAAGCAGCCAATCATAACTATTACCAGGAGTCCAGAAACTATTTCCATTCAGTTCCACCGAACGGTGACGACGATAATTACCAATCGGAATATATTCGCTTTGCGGATTTGCCCGATGAATCCAACCGAGACAAAGAAACTAATTTGAAAAACGTCAAACCTGAACACACGTTCGATTCGAATTCGCGGCGCGAGATTGACGAAGAGCAAAAAAAGGTCGACACAAAAAAATTGAGAATCGTCACTAACGACTTTTACAAAGTCGACGTTGATTACGTTGCCCGAAAGCCAAACAAAGCGAGAGACAGCGAAAGATCGAACGACCACACCCTAGAAATTGAATATTTTCAGAAAGCACCCAAAACTTTCTCGCCGATTTTGAAATCGCCACCCAAACAAAGATATGTGGATTCAGATGATGAGTACTTGACAGATTCCTCCCCAGGCGAGTTGCTGCGCCCTCCGAATCCCAATGCCGTTTTCCCATTTTGGCAACACATCAATGAACTGGGTAAGGAAGGGAAATTTAAAGTTACAGAGGACAACAATTTATATCAAGAAGGAATCATAGAAAATCATCCATTGCCACTGAATAATTTACCAATATACGAAACACCTCCTGCGCTTCCAGTTTATCACAGCCCAGAACCTGAAGTTCCAAGTTATGAAGTGAAATACGCACAGGAAAATTTTAAAGGCAACGAATGGTATGATCAGAACGATTATTTTCCGAAAGAGCTTTTGAGATATACAAAGACTCGAAGACCTACGAGTCATCGTCATAAATCTCATCACCATGGCAAAACTAAAACTAAATCGAAAAACAAACATCATCATCATCACCATCACCAAAGTCATCGACCACACCAACACAAGCATAAACATTCTCACAATTCTCACACTGAAACTTCCGAATTGTTTCCATATGCAAGCGAAAAAGAACAAGTTTACGTATCAACAAATTCAGACGTTCCCATGGAGAAAAGAAAATATTACGTGAAAAACAATCACAGTGTATTTAAGCGGGATGCAAGTAACGGCGAGAAGAATATACAAATATTAAACCCGGAATCGGTGATAGTTTTTCCTAACAAAAACGATGTTGTAAATGTGGAAGTTTTCCCAAGGGCTGGAGAATTTCCTTCAATTGATTACGATACTAACGGCGACGAAGAATATAAAAAAAATGACAATAATTATATGACGGTGGTTTTAACACTTGAGAATCAAAAGCGTTTAAAGAACCATAGATTGAATCAGACTTACTACGACTCACAGAGTTCAAATACTCACGATTACTTAATCGATCCAAATTTACAAAATCAGCATCAAACGAAGGCGGTTGAATTTGACAAAGCTTTACCAAAACCCAGTTACGAAGTATTGTATTCCCAGAAGTATTATACCGGTAATAAAAATACTAGATTTACGCCATCGAATCACCAAAACGGTATAACAAAAGAGTTGGAATTCAACGCAAAAAATTATACTGGCCGATGGGGAGATCAATCATTCGACGACCTTAGATTTGTATCGGTCGATAAAAACATTCCGAATTCTGGCGATTTGGATAATACCGGTGGGTATAATCATTTTATTCTTAACAAACAGATCTTATATAATAATCCAATATATTCTCACGTAGCAAACGCTTTTGATATTGCTAAGAATAATAAGGAAAGTGTCTCACCAAAAAACATTGAACACAATTTTGAATCTCTGCGAATTAAAAATAAAAACGGTGTTATCAATCCATACAGCTTGTTTACGAACAATCAAAACAAGCGCATAGAGCCATCGCTCATTAAAAGGTACCCCGAAAGCATTCACGACAAAATAAACGGTCTGTCGGATTTCAAGCCATATTCAACTTCGACGGAGGCGACGAAGAAAAATGAACATGCGCAATTCGGGAAGCCTGTCAAACTGGGAAACGCCCTAAACGAGATACAAATTTTCCGTCAGCACGGAAACGACCGCGTTACAAGCTTCATAAACAGCAACGACCGAGTTCCAGACATTCATAAGTATAGGTCAGATATTGACGAACGGGAGGATGTCCGACGGCCCGCAATCACACACGGCGATATCAGTAAAAATGACGGTATCTATATTTTCAACGATCTCAATGTCAACAACCACGAAATCTTTGAACGACTGCAAAGAAAATCTAGTAAAAACCTGGTCCCGCCGCCACCGCTGTCCGCTGGAAGAAAGTTAGTTGAATTAAGTTACCGGAAATGCTTATTGGGCCGTGGCTCTCCGCTAGCCTCAGACCCTTCGACTTTAATTAGCTGGACATTGACGCCTGTGAGAGTGTTCGGAGGAGCTATTTTAAAACAAGCTCAGCCATCTTGTGGGTCATTCTAAGATAAATAATTGTCTTTGCATGCATCGAATGATTTAAAACATTACTATTTTTACAAAGTATTTTAAATGAATGATTATTAAAAACTTATATCTCGCGATAAAATAGAATAACCAATAAAAAAGATTACATTTCTGCTTATTTATTTTATGAATCGGATATTTTTTTACTAGATATAATAACTAAAAAATAACGCATTGATGCAAAAATTATCACGCGATCTAAGTTTCAATTATATGGACCGATAATTTACCGTTAAGTACGATTATGTGGAATCAATTTTCTTAATTAGTGATTTTAATATTTTCAATGTAAATTTCATACATCGTTTTTTAGACTAACCATACAATTAGAACATGTACACAATTTGTCATATAAATAAAAGTTTTATGTATTTGTTTTTTTTTTGTAATTAAAATGCATAAGCTTATTTATGTCACATTGCAATAAAAAATCGATTACAGTAATGCATTTACGATTTTTTTTTTTTTAATTAAACGCGTCCTTATTTAAAAACAACCTGTACATATTTATTTACAATAATACTATAATCAAACAAACGGAGAAGGCAAACCTTGCGAAGCAACATTGAAAATTGTCACGATGAATATTCAGCATTCCAAATTAATCAAGTGTCCAGGAAACATATAGATTCGATTAAATCTCAACTGCCTACAAGGACAAACACCTTTGGAAAACAATTTAAACGAAAAGGCAATTACTGCTTGTCGTCATCGCGCGACAGCCTTCATTTGAACTACCGGAACAGATCCGATAGCTCAACCCAGTGACTCATTCGCAGAGATCCTGATTGACAATAGTTTTATTTAAAACACGTTGCTCTAATTATTATATAAATATCAGTGTTTTCAAAAAATATCTGTGAAAAAAACATACATACCATACTCATACATCATAGTAAACAGTATCAAAATTTTACTCTGACAGAATTCGTAGCAATATAAAGAAAAAATGATTTAATATACAATGGGAATTGATTCGTTTTTTTCACATGTAGCACACACATATAGATTCATAAAAGGTGATTATCTTTATAAAATAAAAATTATCAATTTAATGAAATTAAGAATCTTTTTAAGGACGAGCGTGACCATATGATCACAGTAAACACCGTTGTCTATTGATCCCACTATTCATCCTTTTTCTACCTGAACATCGTTGTTTTCACTTATATTTGGTTAAAAAGGGTACAGACTTCAGTAAGTCATCAGCCGCAGGGACAGAAACGGCCACGAAAAGCACATGCGATTTTTTGAATTTCCGTTTTTTTTAATGGACTTTTTGAAACTATTAGTTATTTTTTTGTCAAAAAATCAAATTATTTACAGTTCTTTTGCTAATATATTTGTATTGAAAGTATGTTGATCTAAATAGGTCAAATTTTATATATTTAAAAAAAAAATCACGTTTAGATATATTTCAACCCCGAATGTTTGCGTGCCCATACTGTCACGCTCGTCCTTACTAATGTCCGTACACAATGTTACACGGTAATAAAAGGATGAGCATGACCATATAGTCATGCAGGGTTTCTATACAACGACTTTGCGTTTTTTTTTTTTTTTTTTAATTTTTATTAGGAATAAAAGTTATCCGTGACTTCAGAATAATGTTAATTTAACTTATTGTAGTAAGTGCCTAATAGTGGTCAAATACAATTGTGTAGCTTTTATAAACATTTCCATATTCAAATCCAACGTTTTTTTATCCATTTTTCATATTATATAGACGTTAAAAAACGTTATTATATATGAGGTAAAACTTTTAATATTGGTATATCATTTTGTAACTTGGCAATTTTCCGTATTATGGGAGCGATTTGTGGTGTATATATATTTACAGTTTTAGAGGAAAAAAAACACTCAAGGTTTCCAATGATTCATTAGCAAGCCATCAATACAATTCTATTTCAACGTATTATATACTATAATAATTAAAAAGATTAGTAGATCGATCACAACATTATTGATTAAATGAAATTTCGACAGTTATATAATATAAACATACGCCTTACTTCAAATTAATTGCCAATAATAATGCTGACAGAATTTAAGATTATTTTTTGTACAGTTTTAAAAACGTATATCATTTAGTTATTAAATATTGAGAGCTCCTGTAATACCTTCGTAAGTTGTAAGTCATCGTACATTTGATAATAAATAAATGTTTGAGTAACACAAGTCAAAAAGATTTTTCATCACGTCATTTACATGACGGGCGACGCCTGCACTTCTCAAACACGATTGCTATCAATTAATGATTGATCAATTGAATTACAGCAAAGTATCAATTATAAAAAATGGGTTTCAAAAACAGGTAGACGTGGTAGCGTAAAACAAAAAAGTAAGTGGCTATCGGCGCTGTGCAGCGAGCGAGATCAACATTCAACGGTGAAAATTTTGTGGGTTTTTTCGCCTATTTTTTTGTTTTTGATTTTTAACATAATTTTAACTACAACAAAAAAACCAACAGAGTAAACTAGTTTATATATCACTTTTTTGTACTTTTTTTTTAAATCCATATCCGCTCCCAATGTGGAGCATATTGCCTCCTAATGTTGGTATCTCAACAGAACTTTTCAACGAAAACTGTAGTAGGGATAGAAGGATAAGGCTAGGACAGGACTAGTGGTTAACAGTTATTGAAGGGTTTTTTGTACCTATTTCACATTATTTATTTTCATTATATCAGAACCGTTTTCGCTCATTGCTAGCGTTATTTCCTTCACTTGATAATGCGCGTGATGAACGTATTATGTGTTAATAATTGATTGGAATTAGAACAAAAAAACGTTTATTTTTATCAAAATGCCTTTTTACCAAGAATTGTCAATGAACATCTTACAAGTGGTAACTGGTCACTAAAAGTCACGTTTAATAAAAATGCTAAAGATTTCACTGATCAACTAAGAGCCAGGCACGGGCAAACATTATATTTTTGAAAAAGATTCACGTTTTTATCTTTTAGCACCTTTTAAAAAAAGATTGAAAATAAATATAATAATCGTAATTTTGGATCAACCTATATATGTGAACAAACATTTTAAATCATGAACCTCTTTACGATAAAACATCACCGAAAGCAGTTTTAAGAAACTCAACTACAAAATTAGCACCTGAATTTAAAAAAATGTTTAAAGACGTAAAACAGTTTCATTCCTCTCATTAAATTGTTTTTCTTTCATGATAATAAATTGTGTAAATATTAAGTGTTATTTTACTTGCGGCCCGCCGCTCATTTTGAATTCCCGAATTTGGACCTTCATCTGAAAAGTTTGCCCTCCCCCTGAACTAAGCGATGTCATGTTATGTCTTAAAAGACTCTCAATATCTTGAGGGAACATAGGAATCGACAGAATGTTCATATATGTTTTATTATACTTCACTACCAGTCGATGATTTGACTTGCATTACGTCACACCATTCTATGTTTATTTAATTTGTTTACTTTTCAGAAATGGAAAATAGAAAATATAATTTTGAGAAAAACAGTATCTAACCATTTAAGCGTATATGTCTGTTATATGGAAATTTTACTATACAGATACCACCAACCATAACAAAATGTCTTACCAAAGTGATATTTCGAAAATAGTTTTTGTATCAAGAAAATTTTTTAGTTGATTGCACGTTCCATATATCATAAAATGAATTTTATTTGTATAATTATATTTCAACTACGCGCTATCATACAGTCAAAAATTTATGATCCCCAATATTGAAATTATGTTTATTTCCACTCAATCGAAAGAAGAAAAAATCATATTATTTTTCGGATACTGTGAAAAGTGTCACCAGATGCAAAATTCAATTCGATTGCCAACCAGCAAACGAAGTAAATGTCTGATGATCGACGTTTACCATTGTGCGTTTAAACAAATCCGTTGCTCGCGCAAAGGTTTAATGGTATGCAGGTCTCTTTGTGATATTTTCCTCACTCAATTATGCAAGGGATTCTTAGAGAAGAAAAAAACAGGAAAATACGCTTTCAACGCCTTCTCGCAAGCATCAGCTCTTTTAAATTTAAATTAAGCCCAAAGAGAAAAATTTCTCTTTCAGCGGAAAAAATAATAAATTATTCATGTAATAATTTATTTAGAAACATGTTATTGTTAATTCCTTGATAAATCGCATCGTAATTTTATATTAAATATTGCATAGGTACCAATTGAATTTAACGATCCACTAAACGTAAAGATGTCATGTACGGCCCACGTATGAATGAATACATTGTAGAAAAACAAAATATAATTTATTCATATAATCAATAAACGTATGTATGTATATTTATGTATACAACAACAAAAAAACGCACCGGTGCGTATATTTAGGTCTGATATTGTTAATGTATTTACATATTTTCACTTCAAATGAATAACTACCTATACTTTTGATGATGAAATTAACTCTGTTCCTATCGCCATGCCAAAATATGTACATTTTATGTTATAATTAATAATTTAAGTCGTCACCCTAACAACGCCATACGGAAAATTTTGTTGATTTTACAGGAGCTAAGAAAAACCGTGTGGTTTGTACAGCGTTGTTCTGCCACGGGGCGTATTATAACATACCGTAGCTAAGTCAGGGGATATAATTTCGGACTTCTGACTACGACAAAACGTGCGTAATGTGGCGTTCATCAATGTTTCATACTCAACTCAACACAGCCTAAATTGTGCTGTATAGTGCTGTTCATTCGACGTCTGCAATTATACAATAAATGTAAATAATAATGACATGTAAACTATTGTATCACACGCTGAAAAGCATAAGCAATTTAATTCAGATATAATACGGGTGTTTCCTTTTAACATACGTTTTACGGAAATAAAGACTTTTGCACCAGATCTTACAATAGCCTATAATTAAATAAATTACGTATGTGAGTAATGAATATAGATGTATGCATTTTAGCACAGCGGTAATTAAAATTGCAGAGAGGGGAGTAACTGAGTTAGCTTTTGTCAAAACATTTAACGAACTGTATAGACGGCGCTGTATAAAAAGTACATTAATTAAACACTTCTCACTAATGAATAGCTGTAACGCGACAATGCGCTGTCCGGAACACGCAATGGGAATAAACTCTCCTACAGGGAGCCTGCTAGTATAAAGAGTACCACAAAATTGGCATTTTAAAGGAGCGGAAAATGCTCCATAACTTTATATACCGTTCAATAATGCCACTCGCACGGTAATTCGGACGGTTATTGAATAAATTGAAATTAATTGTGCGTTTTGAAATCCCGATTTCAGCCAGTATTTTGCTTACAGCTAGGGCTAGTCAGTTTTCAAAAATCGATCTTCTTTTCAATTTGGTCACCCGGTTTCAAATATTAATATTAAAATTAACATTTTTTTTTATCTTATTGAATTACCTACAAACTTTTTTTGAAATCGCTTTAGTTACAATTAAAGTGAGATGAAATAAGAAGTTGAATAGTTGAATGTGCTGAAAATATTATTGCTGTGCATTTTGTTTTGTTTTCTAAAAACATTTCCGGATGAGGAATAACAAATAAAATTGTAATAAATTGATATATTTTTAAGTGTTCAGATATACTTAATAAACGAACTTATTTTCGGTATTTTGTTTGATTTTTTTTGTTGTGTAAAGTCGAAAAGCGGATTTGAACGAGGTTTAGAAAATATTAACTAGTTGTCATCGCGTGTTTTTTTATAAGTATTATGGAGTTTTAATAAACAAATTAGATTATATCAACAATATACGTTAGGTAAATATATTTTTTTTAAACGTTGAAAAAAAGCGCCGTTATCCAGATATATGACGTATATATTATAATAATTTTGGTCATCCAAATTATAAATATCATATATATATATAACTTGAAATAACTAAGTGCATAATGGCGGATTATTATTGATTCACAGTGTTACGTAGCTAATTGAAGCTCATAAATTAAAAATGCAAGCATGGTCACTATCATTTTATTCAATGCCATTATATCGATTGTAAAAAGAAACATTAAATTATAGCCTTAACCACTTTCCTTTGGGTAAGCTTTGATGCTTTAAAGCTGATTCATAATAAATATACATTGAACTTAATATTTAATATACAGGCGTGACATAAGTATGAATATTTAGTAAAAAAAAAATAGAAATTATTAAAATAAAACAAAAATATACTTATCAATGAAATAAAAAAAAAACAAAAAGTGAACAATTTTTAAAGCTTAATTTTTAAATTATCACCAGGTGACAGCCACCAGTCAACATCCGCTTAATAAGTGATATCGACGTTAATTTTCTACAAGCACATATTTGTATGTAACGAATTCATAATTTCAATACATACATTCCTTTAACTCTTGTCCAAAAAAATAACATATATTATATGGCATACTTTATTTAACCTAATACAAAAAAAAAACGTTGGCAAAAAAATAATTTTGCAAATTATATGGTCATGTCATAAGTAAAGCATGAAGGAGAGAGTGGTATAGATGGAAATGTCTTTGGTTCCTTCCTTATTAACTTCCTCGAAGATATTGAAGACAAAGTCATTCCATTAGTGTTTTATAGCGATTAAAAGCGATGGCGATATAATAAAGTACATTTATGTGTCTCCTGAACATTTGTAATTTTTGAGATACGAGATTGTTGAAAATTACCGACGATATGTTACTAAGTATGTACATAGAATAAGTGTATGATGTGCGTTGAAAATTAACTCAGTATTTACACTCACACACAAGAAAGAGAAAAGATTTGTGGACTGCTATCATATAAATTATCGATATTTTGTTTATACTCTATGATAAATCGTTGCTCTACTGTTATTAAAAGTTACGCTGCAATATATTTTATAAACCAAATCGATAGCAAAAGCTAGAAGTAATATTTTTTTAAAAATGTAATGGTTAAAATATAATCAGTAGTTCGCGGCCCGAGTACTACAAGGTTCTATGTGAAAAATGTTGACGAAACAAAAATAACAATGTATAATGGTAGTAGGAAGAATGCTACATTGTAACTTATGTTTCGTCATTTTTTTCACATATAACCTTGCAGTAATCGGGTCTCGAGTTATCACCCATACAAAATCACTTAAACACGTATTTAAAAATATTGATAAGCAGGAGACACAAAGGTGTCTCAAAAGAGAAATGATAATAAATCAACCAAATGGCAAGACAGTAGAATTGGTCAAATTTGCAAACATATCTTGTTCGTTGTATTGAAACTAACGTGTCATGGATTTTTTTATTTTTTAACATGTATTTCTAAAACAAATCTTTGTCATGTGGATTGATTATCTGTGTCGGGTGTCCACACAATCAATCTACACCGTGAGGAAATCACAATCATTTGACCAGGTGTTGTGATTTCGCGGACACCATATATAGCAGTGAATTTATAGATTGAAAGTATTTTGTTCGACATTTGGGCGGGAGCAATGCGAGTATAAAATATTACAAGATAATTTCTATCCATTCACTATTGCCAACATGCCAGTAGCGAAACCTGCAGCAATCTCGCTATTAACAACATGATATTGAAACACAACAACAGCCTCAAATTAGCTTCAACAAAGTGAATGTGTCAACAAAAAATAAATAAAGCAAAGGTACATTTTTTAACCATGCCCGCTTCTAATTCTAATCGTGTGGATTCTTATTTAAATATGTAAACATAAATAATGTTACATCGACACCTGCTTGATAAATAGTTATTCGTTCATCTTGAATTTGTACAGTTAGTTATTTACTATAGTAGTACATAGTTATTCAATAACTAACACCACATTTTAGGGTGTTCACTGTCAATACTTGGTGGAAAGGCATTATATTAGTAAAAGCACAATATTCCTTTGTACTTCATTCCACTTTATTTAATATGTCAGGACCGGTTTCGCTCATTACGAGCATCGTCAACTGATAAGAAATATAATTTAACAATGCTATTTATACAAAAATGAACAGTTGTAAAGAAATTTATTTCTTTTCAATGCCAATTGTTGTTTACAACTGTTCATTTTTGTATAAATAGCATTGTTAAATTATATTTCTTATCAGTTGACGATGCTCGTAATGAGCGAAACCGGTCCTGACATATTAAATAAAGTGGAATGAAGTACAAAGAAATATTGTGTTTTTACTAACTAACACCACGTGACGTTTTCAAGAACGGAAAAATCGTTTGTAAAAACATCTAAAGATAAAGATTTAGATATGAATAAATTAACCAATTGCAAAATCAAATACTATTAATCAAAATTATTATTAGGAGGATCAAATAATTCGTTTTACCGTTGAGCGACCAGCTTACACCGAGTTTTCGTTCAGTGTTAATTTGATTTAAATACGTTTTACAATTCTCACCACCACCCGCCACGGTCGTAGTTTTAGCACTAATAGCAGACGATTCCCGTGGCGTAAAAACGTTTTGTGCTGAAATTGTCTTCTAAGGAGCAGTTACCCAAGGCTCGTCGGCTTGCACTTCAGTGTGCTGAAGGTTCCTAGCTTAATAAATTACTATAAGCAGTGTAAACCATCGACTTAATAAAAATAATCTTTGGAAATCATATTTTTTGAATATTTTTCATATTTTAAGTCAATATTATCTTTCTAGGTATATGGGTAGGTTAAATTTCCATTTATGCATTTTCGATAACACTCTATAAATGTATTGAATGATCGATTCGAACCTTTGAGAGCTCATCCTAATAGACGAATTCATCAGATTTGACCACTCGGCTACGGGGTCGACAACAGTTATTCTGCCATTTCATTATTACCGCTCGTGTTAAGATACAGTAGACATTTTTTCGCGCGATGTAAAGAGAAAGAACCGATTAAATTGATGCCTTCGGGTATTTTACATGTAAAAAGTTGATACAATTCGAAACAGCAAAAAATTTTCAACTCATTAAATACAGTGAAAAAAAAAAACTTTTTGTTTGCATATTCTGTAACATTTCTTATTATTGACATAGTAAGTGTGTTTTTTAAACTATTTGTTTACATGCCATAGAGTTGCTCAGATTTGTTATGGTTTCAAAATATTATGCAACAGTCAGTTGCAGCAAAACTGTTACATATTCTGAAATACTTACTTCATATGACACAATAATAAAATCTATTGTAACGTACTGTCAATCGAGATCATATGATAGCTTTTGTATGCTTCTCGGCGAAAATTGTTTTCGGTCAGTTGATGACGAAAGTCAGAAATTATTATTGGAGCATAATAAATTTATGGTGCCAATACTCGAGAACCAAAGTGTTAAAAGCGTCGAATGTTCTTTAATTAATCGTTTCTGTTAAGTTGTAATATGTGTCTCTAGAAATAATTATCTTGTATAATTATTTAGGACTAAGAGTAAGGCATCCTTAAAGTAGGGCAAAACGCTCGTATAAAATAACGTATACCTATGTCCTATATTATCTGCCGCCTGCGAGGTCAAGTGGTCAACGTCATTGGCTTCGGTTACGGATTCGAGTCCCAGTACGGACAGTTTTATAAATTGATTTTTCAAACGATTTATGAATTTTCGTTCCAAGGCATGGGTGTATGTGATGTCTTGAATTCTCCCTCACACCCATCTTATCAAAAAAAACTGATCGTAAAAAGAGCGATTAACTAACTACAAGTCACTATTATTCTACTCTCTAACAAAATTAGTAACTGAGTAACAAGCAGTTCTTGTAGAAACACTCATGTTGAGATAAACTTCATTAGGTGTCCATATGCTCCAGATTGGAAGCAGACATGGAAAAAAATATTGTAGGCTCTATACTATAGAATATATACCTTCACAGGCGAACCTATATTTACTATTATGTTGAGTAAAGGCAGGAACAAATCGTGGGCGATTCGTAGAATTTCATAGCAAGCTTTACACCGATGCGCTGTTATGCCCAATTAAGAGGCGTGTGTTCGTTGTGCACAGTGTCACCTAATCATGCATGACTGCGCCACTGTGTAAAGCTTGTTAATGAATTAATAAAAACACAATATTCCTTTGTACTCTATTCCACTTTATTTAAAAGATCAGGACCGGTTTCGCATTGTCAACTGAGGTTAATGAGATAATATGCTTGTTAATGAGGTAATGTGGAATAATTCGTATGGAGATGTTTATGATTTAATAATAAACAAATGAAGTTCCGATTCTATTAAATGATTATATTTCATGACGACATTGAACAATGAATTTTCTCCAAAGTGTGCCATTGTAACTTTTATTATGATAAACTATCAAATGTATACGCCGATAAGCAGAACAGATCATTTATGACACTATCGATAGATGAAAACATGTGTAATAAAGCAATTATTTGCAGTTTCCACGGCGCATATTGTATTTCTACATCCATTAAAAAATGATTTCAATTATATTTTTTATTTTTCTATAATAACTTGATATCAAGTTATAAACGCAATAAATAACAAAAAAAAATCAACACCATGCAGTTCAAAAAATAATCACGTTTTGTATCAAATCAACTTCAAATCGTATTATCTCAGAATGCCATATTTAAGAAACAATGTATGCGATATGTATATAATTTAACCTACAATATATACAGTAAATATAAAAAAAAATTAACATTTATTTTATTTGAAAATATACATTATTTTGTGAAACCTAAGGCACTCCTGTCTATCATTTGAACGCGGATAACACTGCTGTGTCATGGGATACGTTCATTAAATACTGTAAATCTGTAGCGGGTAGGGGCCGGTTACACGTTGAGTACTCAGGAAAAAAATAGATTCAGTAACTAGCAACTAAATACATTTGCTATTTGTATTATAATTTGTAGATATTACAACTGTAAAATATTTAAATCAGTCAAAACGATGACAAAACTGCAATTACCTAATAGATGAAAAGTATCAGCAATACACCGTCGTATCGCTGAGAGGCGTTGAGTTTTAATTGAAAATTAATCTTACAAACATCTTAATAATTATTTCATGAATAATGGATGACTGCTTGTAACACTAATTAATCGAGAGTAATACGTAATCACGTAATAGATTTCGCACGGCAGAGCAGGAAAAAGTTTCCTGAATTTTTTCAATGCCCGTATCTGTGAAAGATACGTTACGTAAGTAAAACCAACAGTAGTACAACAAAATATAGGTAACATTATTTTTTTTGAATATCTATTGTACTAATCTAACATTAGGGATTGCAATACCGGTATGCATGGTTTTTTTAATACTGAAATACCGGGTTTTAAAATGTAAAAATAGTGGTATTTCGGAATTTAAAATCAACTCAAACCAAATCAATTCAAAATAGTTTATTCATCGCGAACAATTTTATTGAAATATGTAATGATTACATTTAAAATTCGATATTAATTTTAAATGTAGTCATTACATATTTTAATAAAATTGTTCGCGACGAATTAAACTATTTTGAATCTGAACAGAATTGTATCCAATAATGATATATTCCAGAAGTAATGAGCTTTTTAATGATTATTTTAAGAAACCGTCAGTTATTTGTGAAAATCACCCGTTTATGATTATGATATATATTTTATCTTTATTGTAATTATTTTGATTTATTCACACGGTATTGCGTTTCTAGTTGGCCGTATTTATTTTTTTGCTTTATTTAACTTTTGTATTTAATGTGAAATACCGAAATACCGGTATTGATATATTCGTCCGCTATTACAATCCCTATCTGAGATCAAATAAACTGATTATTGTTTCATAAAAGTAATTGCAGAGTGTTATTATAATATAATTATAACAAGGGGCAGAAAAAACTTATGTAAATACTTTGTATTTTT
Source organism: Himalopsyche anomala (assembly GCA_031772345.1). Classification (NCBI taxonomy): domain Eukaryota; kingdom Metazoa; phylum Arthropoda; class Insecta; order Trichoptera; family Rhyacophilidae; genus Himalopsyche; species Himalopsyche anomala. The sequence goes on along the minus strand of CM062844.1, from coordinate 7,843,122 downwards.
TTGGGTTTCGACACAATTTGTCAGTGTCGTATATTTCGTTATAATTCAATCGTGACAAGATCTCATTATGTTTGGACACAAATAGAGGCCGAAAGCCCCTCGGTATTGTTTCACGTAACACCTTATTGCAGTTTCATCTCGCTTTTCATATCAAACGGACCTAGTTAACGTCAGATACGCATAGTCGTCGTTGACCAAAGCGCAAGCCGAATTAACAAATAATGTGCTTGCCAGTCTCACACAGAAAAAAACTCACATGCTGGTGCCATTTTTTATATTCTCGAAAGAAAAAATATATATTTTCTTAAGTGCAAACCAGATTGATATTTCACTAAGTTCCTGTAATATAATTTTATTTGTATAAAAGATTTAAACTACAGACTATTCGATTTTTTATGTAACCAATATTGTTCGTCAACTCTCATATCATTTTAACTGGTATTATTAATTATAAAAAATTGCTTTACCTCGTATCGAAAAGTAATAATGTTAACTATACTATTGTATGCTTATCAATGTGGTGTTGTAATAATTAAATTTTAAAATTTACAATTTGATAAGATAAAATCAATTTTTTAACTCTCATAGCAGTATTATTGTATTTCTATCAGACAAAAAATGTTCAAAAGAAAAAGTGTACATATCACAATCGTCACAATAATCACAGCAACATTTCGTTGCAAAAAATACTTTATGCATGTCAAAAAAATCAATTGAACCAAAAAAGACCATCGCGTTACCATTTAACGTATAATCATGTTGATACTTTCTTTTACATGTGATTTGCGCAGAATCAAAACAATCAAAAAGTGTATGAGGTATGAGTAAGTATTAAAAATTTTGAATCCAAGAGACAGGGGTGTAATTGAAATTTTGACTACAAACGACGACCGTAGCCAATTATTTTGTAATGGAATTTCGATTGAAGTGTAATGGCGATTGTTGTACCCAGCATTATTGTTACACAAAACTGCAATCAAGAGGAACGTCAATCGACGTTTTGAGTGGTGTACATATTTTACCTTTTAATTGGTTCAAAAACCTGCATGTGGCATGACAATTTGACAGCCCAAAAACGATGATAAGTAGCAGTAGTCGCAACTGAAAATTAACATTAATACTATATTGGATGAATTTTTGAAATTTCGTTTCTATTTTTTTTACAAGACAGATGATTTTGGGGCAGTATTTTCATAATGAAATATAAAAAAGAAATGATACGACCTCAGTCATATTAGTCTTCTTCTTTTACTCTGGCACAAATCTTAGCAGAGTCAATTAATCTTCTGCATTGTACTTAGTCCACCGTCTTACTAGGCCAGTCAACCTCCAGCACTTCCAGGTTCTGCGATACCCATCCATTCACCACAGTCGCGATCTTCCCTCAATGGTAGAAAATATGAGACGTTCACTCCAGCGAATCATGCGTGATATCAGGTAGGTCTGGGTTCGATTCCCGGTAAGGTCAATGTCCAATTGGATTTTTTTCAGTTTTAATTTGAGATTTAAGACATGGATGTCTGTTAATTCTCCTTGAGTTAACCTCATGTGACTTACAAAAATTCTCATCAAGTATATTTCGTATAATCTTTCAACTTCAAAATATTTGACGCATTGGCGTAAGCTGTAATGTCAAATATTGAAAGAAAAAAAAAATCTCAGGCCCAGCGCATGCGTTGAGTTTTAAGAAATTTGGCAACGTAGCTTATCTCTAGTTTACCGTAGAATTTATTAAGCTCATGGTTGTTGTCAGATGCCATCCTCGCATACGAGGCCGAAAATCTTTCAATCAACCACGTGTACCTTCTAAGAGTCCTAAAAGCTAAGCGTCCAGAAGTCTGACCTATACGCCAAAACTGGTCTTATGCGGGTTTTCAGGAGAGCCAATTTTTTATTTCGAGCTAAGCGGTAGGATTTAAATTGTTAATGCTGTATATAACAATCAATTGCTGGTTATAACAAAAACTAAGATACACGAACTCTTCGACCGTTTCGGTGACTAATTAGTATTTCAACCGATTGTCAGATATTCTAAAAACTGTTGTAAATGAAAACTAATAATAAAAAAAAAAAACAACTGTTATGCTGGTTATAATTTCACAGTGATTGCTTTTAAGATAAGCGCTGATTTCCCATTTCTTTTTTTAAAAATGTCAATCATATAGTAAAAATATTTTTAAAATACCCATACGTCAGTAAGTGTAAAATGGCTAGTGGCGAAACCATAACCAGAACAAATAGGTATGAATGGATATACGATTTAATAATAAATTTAAGCCCGTCTATTTTCAATAATAGAAAATCTACAAATAATCACAGATATGATTTTTTCACTTAATGCTACTATTATAACTACAATATAATTCATTTTATTAGAGCGCGATTCGTTACTTAAATGATCTGAACACTCCCTGAAGCTATAACTAAAAGTTAATGCGAATATTATGTACTTCAAAATCCATTCAAAATTTGTTGAGCAATCGACACAAAAGGTCGTCATTATCATCGAGTAAAAATCGGCGAAGTTTCGAATAAGCAGGTTGTAAAGAAAATTAACTTCAAGTAGAGATCAACGATCATGATATTGCTCAAGGCTTAATTGATTGCTTTGTCTGTGTCCCAAATTGCTTTTTACCTTACTGCTTTTGATCGCAATTTATGAAATATATAATATTATGTTTTACACGATAAATGTAACATTAATTTCAATTCAATAATATAGTGAATTTCCCACTGAACGTTTTTGAAGAGACATACGGGAAAACTTTGATCTTCAAATAGATTTTATAAATATATATGTTTGTTTATTATTTTAAACATAATAACTTCTGGTTTGTTAATATAAAACATCTTCGATTCGAAAATTGATTAAAAAATTTTGGTAGTTTCAAATTAGATCATCATGCAGTTATTAAGCACCCTCAATTTTCCTTTAAAATTTGTCTTCTTTTTTTTGATAATATTAGCTAAATAAAAAGCATATGTGCGAAAAAGGGTCTCAACGATTCCCTGTCTTCTGTCATTTCTTTTGCTTCCTCCCATGACATGCCAGCATCTCTCAGTTCCGCTGAGTACATCCTATGAATAATACTCAACCTGCGTCCAGGACGCCGGAATTCCACCGGTCGGAAAAAGAGGCAAGCAGGATTGGGGCTTTCCGGAGGCGTCCGCAGCACGCGACTTAGCCAGTTTCATCGTATGCTCATGGCCAATAATGGATAAAACGAAACGAAACAAAATTCGAGAGAAAAATAAATGAAATGTTTTTCCATGTAATTACGCTTCTTTAAATATCGCAATTTTCTATTACCCATCTAATGTGAATAATATTAAAGATCTCTAAGCAAAATAAATGTTCAAACTTTAAGAACTGACTCAAATCAAATGTAATTAACCCGGCTCCAAGAGTATTTTTAGTGCTTATACTTGATTATGAAAATAACATACATTATATCAAACGAGACTTTTTGTTATTTGTCGAAACTCTAGACGTATTTAATTCAATGTTTTGATAATGCGTGCATGGAGAGTCACATGGCAATATTTACAAACGATCTAGTCTCTCTTTTTTGTGCTTTGTAATTTCTACTTTCGAACGTTTTACAGAGATTTTTTTCTGTTGCTGGTACCATATTTGTATCGAAATATGTTTAGTTTTGCTCCTCAGAAAACTTACTCAATGTATGAAAGCGATTGAGGATGTATTTAAGATAGATTTAAATAACTACTTTGACGGCTGTTACTTCTATCACACAATGGCTATCAACTCACAATACCGACACTTTAGTCTAAACATGTTTTAAGGCAGCGGTCACCAACTGATGGTCAGTGAGAAAATTTTAGTTGTCTACGGAGTTGATGCAGTAAATTCATAATAACCAAAAATCTATAAAATATAAATAAAAATAACACAGCAAAAATTATCAATTTGTTTTAATCAAACCGATATTAATTGCCATTTTATAATTTGAAAAACTGTACCTGTATCATTATTCTATACAGGTTTGTACATTTTTACAGTGAAATCATATTAGTGATCTTCGATTTAAAAAAAAAAGTAAATTTAATTGAAGTCTATCAGTCTAAAATGTTTGCTGCCGCTGTTTTAATAAATACGTTCTGTAATATAACATCTGACTAATTTCAATTTGCGTAACTCTTTTACGTCAGTAATTCCATAATATCTTAATAAGAAGTCTGAACGAAAGACGCAAAACTGAAACCGTGTAATGATAGTTTAAATTTTATGGGAAATAAAAATAATCTCGAACTTAAATCAAGAATACGATAGTAAATCACTAAGCCCTACGTAATCTCACCACCAACGAAACGCGAACAGCAAAAGTGGAACAGGACACATCGACTCGATTATCTCACCGCTCCAAAAGCAAGACAATCAATGACAAGACAATAATTTAATGGTCCGAATAAATACACGTGTGTGTGTTTACGACCAGACTATACAGTCAAATTACGTTACGCAACCTGCTCTCGAAATAATAAGTGGAAAGTGACTGAAAGTTGTAAGCGATACAGTAGAGCAGTGATGCGCACGGGGTACTTTGATTACTCAAAGTACCCCGTGCGTTTTTTTCGAATGCTCTTTATTTGTATTGATTCTGCAGTAATTAATTGTAGATCATTACCAGTTTTGCTAATCGTAAGCATCATTTGACAGTGCACACGATGAGCGAAACCGGTTCTGATATATAATGAGCTATGTGCAAATAGCACATACAAATTTATTGTGATTCCATCAAGATTTGATAGTGAGTACTTTAAAAGTGTTCAAGAGATCGTTATCATTGTTTTGATAATAAAAAAAATCGATCAGGCCACTTCTAAATGAAATAACATTTTTAAAAAAGTGAATCTGCGACGGAAATTACCAAACGATTAGCCTGCTATTGATACATACGTCAATATTAGGTTACAGATTGGAAGTGAAGGATTTTAACGGAACTTTTTTTTTACTCACTTTTTTTGTATTGATTTTGCATATATTTCCATAGTTGTTGCAGTTTGTATAATTTAAAAAAAAGCTAAAATATCAAGACGACAACATTTATCCGTTTATCGTAAATCATTTTTACACTGTATTTTTTCATGAAGCACGTGCAAAATATAATTTGGAAGAGATTGGATGTGATCTATATTTCGTAAAATTAAAAAAAAATCACTGAGCAGATATTTGCATTTTTTTAACCATCGACACAAAATAAGTAAATTTGAATCGTTCAAATTATGTACATACATTCGCAACAGTTTTGTCACTAACGACCCGGGTTTCGCCTTTCGGCATCTTCGGGCGTTTAAGTGCACGGATGAAGTTGATCTGAGTAATTTAACTAATTCACAACAACAAACCACGACTAATTATGAAATAAAACTATATTATTATAAAATATGGAATGCTTTAGTTGTTTATATTACAGTTTTGTATACACAATACAGCATCTGTTAACATCGTGTTAACTGTCAATTCGTGATTAAAATAAAATATTACAATAATAGTAAAGTAAATTTTACTTTTTTTTATAGTAGACTTTGTATTAGTTATTCAATAACAACATTCAATATTTACCGTGAATTAGAGAAGTAAATAATTATGAACATTTAATATATAAACTATTCAAATAGTTACATAAATCAACGACAAGACTAATATGTAATCGATAATAGACAAAAATTATAAATAAAAATAAATCTGACCAGTGGTCATGGTATTTTTTTTAACATACATTCAACCGCTCTATACACCGGACACAAAGTCAATAACCGTAGCAATGTGGAATATATTCATGCTTATATTGTTGAAGAGAGTGACTTCGATTTTGTTGATTTATGTTCTCTTTCACTAGAGAAAAACTTTCGACTGCGGTCGGTCATTCACGTAAGTAAAAATATAACACCGGCACATATTCATAGCAGAGCGCGTGCGTGTTTTTGACCAACTCAATGAAACCGGTTTAATTGAATCTCGTCGATTTTTTGATAATCCCGTGACTTGTATCCGGCAATATTGGACGGTATTTCACTGTCACGCACTATCACGTAAAAAGCACACAAACACGTCAAACTGACAAAAATTCGTCATTTCGACGTTTCTATTCAAGAAAACTCTACTCAGTTAAACGTGTGTTTTTTTGCAATAAATGGTGCCTATGAAATTTATTCATAATTGTGAGAAACAACAAATCAATCACGAACTACAGAACTGTCTTTTTGTAATTTATAACTTTTAACATGACACTTACAATGCTCTAAAAAGTAGGAAATAATTAAAATAAAATAACTCGGCTCGTAGTCATAACATATACGTGTGAATTAAAAATATCACATTACGATAACTCAATGTGGGAAAACTTTCGCATTTGACAATTTTAATACAAGATTTTAAAGTAGATTTCACTTTACTAAAAAAAAGCAATAGCGAGCGACGATATCACGATAAGTGCGTGAAATTAGGTTGCGTACAATTAAAGAAGAATTCTCATTAAAAATATATATATTTATTACATGTTTTCGTGTATAATTTAAATGCATAAAATAATAATATTACACCATTATTTGGGATTTGATGCCCGTGTGGAAACAAACAAACATAAATCGTGACGTACGCAACGACGGCAAATGTTCAGCACCCAATGAACGAAAGAAACTGATAGCGATTGTCTTAATCGATTTGAATTTTAAAAACAATTGAAAATATATATGTATATATGCGAGAATTCGTCAAGGATAGAAGAGAAATAATGAGGCCATATTTTAACATACAAAAATAAACTCCCTAGGCTATGGAATTAATTAATTTAATTTCTGAGAAATCGGGATATTTTGGGAAAAATGTTTTCTGTTATATATTTTATATGAATAAATCTTCTACTTAACATTTTCGATGTATTCAACGTTGCTTTGGTGAAAATTATTTTTATTATAAATTTAAAAGGGATTCACGATGTTGTTAAAGTTATAAAAACAAAAGGCAATTCATTTACCCATAGTAACAAATAGATAGCTTTTTTTAGATAGGCAACTTTAATAATTTCTTTTTAAGAGTTTTATACTTGAACGATCGCTTAATGTAAGACAAAAAGATTTCGACTGAAGTTGCTTGGTGGAATTTCATTATTAAATTTGTGTGAATGTACATAATTTGAACGATTCAAATTTAAAACAAAAAGCCTTAAATATTCGATTTAACTCAGCTCTCTTATTACTCTCTAACTCTTTGAAATATATATTTTTTAAATAGTACAGTTTATTTGAAATGTTTATTAAAAAATTGATATTATTAAAATAACACATACAAGTTTAGGCAAATAGACTATTAGAATATTAGACTTGCTCTTCCTTCCTCATTTTTCGTCTGGGCAATATTAAAGTTTATACACACACTTATTTTCTTTACATTGTCAATTTCAAAATTGAGAGGAAAATACAACTCGATTACACAAATACACAAGAATAATTCTGTCGATTTTAGATTATATATGTTTTAAATTTAATTTATTATATTAAGTCGTTTACGTGTATGGTTATAAAAATGAACCACAAAAATCCATGGTATTTTTCTTTTTGTTAGTGAACCCGACTGTCACAACTGAAAAAAAATAATGGGATATCAATCAAACAAAGCCACCTACCTGTACATAGCATTTTTTGTGAAAAACAAACTCGTTAAAACTTGCCATAAACGAGTTTTCCCAAAACACGTGTGGATATATTAAAATGATCATATGGGTTTTTTTTCAAATTCCAACCAATTCTCTACCCACTCTTTTCTATAAATTATCACGATGGAGGGTTATCATGAACGAGCGTACGCAAACAAAATAGTATGTTTTTCTTGATTTTTTTATTATTTATGTATGAGAATATATATATGTACAGTGATTTTCAATGATATAATATGTATGCTATGCTGAAATTTGTTTGTATAAATTAATCACTTACTTGGCAGTTGCATTTCCTTATAAAGATTAATACAACATTAAAACATACCACCAGTTAGGTATTCCTCTACTTAACGCATATTAAAAATATATAAATGTATGTTATACTGCTCATGAAGCTTAAAACTGATTACGTGGTGAAATACCGCTGGCAATAAGCATTTAAGGTCTTTGAGACATTTTATAATAATCTTGAATTTAAAGTTCCAAGCGATATACAATTTTGCATCTGGATAATAAGATAATTGATACAAAAATGATTTCTTTTCCCAACATTATGTGTGAACACGCAAAAATATAAGTATTTTGTTGTTACTTATAAATTGTTCTGTTTGATCAGAATTCAGAATGAATAATAAATACGTAAGTATATTGTTGTTTTGTTTTCTGAATTTTAAACATTATTTCTGGTCATCGAAAAAAACGGATCATTTATATTTGTTTTTAATTAGTTTATTGCGATCGCATAATTTGGAAATGTGCTGCGGATGCTCTAAGAGGGCCTGAATCATAGATGTCTCTTACCGGATGGATCCCGCAGTCGTGGAAGGCCACTAATGACCATCCATAGATGCACTCGGCGGAGCTACGGGACGCTGGGATTACCTAGAAGGAAGCAAGGAGACTGATGGAGGGCAAGGAGTCTTGGAGGAACCATGTGGTGGTTATATGCTCTGAATAGGAAGCGAATACGAATATATATATATGTATATATTTAATGAGAGTTTACAAAAACCCTCCATTTTTATTTTATTTTTTAAAAAAGATCATTTTTCGCATGGTTTGTTCAGATTCAATCACGCTGGTGAGGAATTTATAGGGTGGATAAGACAATGGGTAACCATACCTAGCCATTAGTTCTGACGATGGCGAAAGACGAAATAGCTATCAACGTATAACATATATAAAAACTGTAGAACTGAAATACTTAGATATTTTTTCCCGATTAAAATGGAGTTCTACCAAGTAAATGCCAAATCAATAAATAACTAGCCATGACAGTTACCACTATAGTAACATGTTTATCATTTTTTTTATATATAAATAAAACAAATTCATTTGTACTAATCCCAAAAGTATACAACAATATCAGGAACGGTTCAATCAACACGAGCATTTTGAACCGAATCTTAATTACCTATAAAACTAAGCAACTTTCCGAACTCCGTTTTAAGCTCAGAAGGATATTTAAGACTCCCGCCCGAATGGCCAGCTTTTTAAAAAATAAGTTGCAATTTTTCCTAAGACCTTTCTAAAAGTACTATAACTTTGAATCTACTTTACAAATGAAATAAAATATTTTGTGATTGTTTAAAAGGCTATAATTATTCAATATTATAAAATATCTTTGTCATTTTTTCCTATTATGGAAAACCATACGACAATTTTTGCAAAATGTGTTAAGATTACTCGTAATTTATTTTAGAGCGAGTTTCATTTATTGTGAGAAATTTCTACTATTGTTCACGATGTTAAGCCCCAAGAATAAATCCTCACTAATAAAAGTCATTAAGACTGATACCGTTTGGTATAAACTGGACGTAAAACAGGTTGGTAGAAGTAAATGAAATCATCGCTCGACTGTTACGGAAACGTTTATTTTTTACGAATTTGCAATCACCGAAGTTTAATTACATACAATTTAAACAAACAAAATTTTAAATTAACACAAAACACAATAATTATTATACAACCTAGCTTGCGCACACAATTTTATAAATGTAAAAATATAACAAAAATTGAAGCTACCACCCACGCGGTAACAAAATGAATTTAATTATTTTTGTCGAAATGGAAAAAATATCTCTTTCATCTTGGACAAAAATAGAAAACCACAAAAGAAAAATAATTGCAAATTAATTTACAACTAAAGGTCTCTGGAACCACGTTCCAGAGACATGTGTCGTGTACGGTTCGTGTCCCAAAGAGCAAGGAAGAACAAAACAAAAATCACATTGGTATCGAAAAACAATGTTGCCATTTAAGGCCATAAATACTAAAACAATTGATATTACGGGTTACCTGACAACAAAATTTAAACATATTTAATTTAGCTACACATTTTAAAATTCTGCCAGTTTTCATCACAAAAGTGGTAGTGGGAGCGGGTGACAATAAACCCTACTGTGTCAGTGTACTTATTTTTTCTTTGCGTACACTTTGCAGGTTTTACAAAACCTCTTTTTTCTGTTGTTGCTATTAATATAATAATATGTTTAGTAATTATGCTTCCTGCAAAAGCAAAAAAAAAAGACTTTTTGCATTTTTTTTTCAATTCGAAATGGACTCAATGTTTGCATCATTGAAATTCTTCGGAAGGGTTAGTAGAAGCATCAAAGGCGTTATGATAAATATGATTGTTGATTGATAAAACTAGAAACTTCTATAGAATTTTAAGAATCTGCTATACTGGCTACTGGACAAATGAAAAAAAAAACAATTCAAATCTTTCACAACCAAAATGATAATTAAAATATAGTTGGCTCGCATGGTACGCAAGCAATTTTCAACAAGAATATGTGTATTTTAATGTATTTAAAAAAAACGGTCGGTTTTACCCATTATGTCGTTATGTCTGTCCATACTAAATACTAGTGTTAGACGGTGCGTAAATTGCTTACTTCAATCTACTTAATACCACAGGCGCTTTGCGAAATCGAATACTCCAACGGTAACGAACAAAGCAATTAGAAACATATTCATCTAGACTTGCGTGTTTATTACAAGCCTAAAAGTAGCACAAAGAAATAGAAAAATAAATAATAACATATCCTTGAAATACTTGTTCAGTTCGTGAGCCGCCTTAAGGGTGAGACGGTACAGAGTATGTAAGTGAGATCCCGACAGGAAAAAAACTATTTGGCCTCTGAACGATTTTTTCTCATGTGATATTCCAATGATTGGTACATATATGTATTGAAAAAATAACCATAATACCCCGTTTGATTAAATGTATGGTTAGCATCTGAGAGCTTATAGATAATTTTATAAAATAAAACTTAAATTGAATACTTTATAATAATAAATAACAATACCAATGATAGTTTTATGTCAAATGCTTGATAGTTTTTAAGGTTAATTTAGTTATTATTTCAAAATGAATATTTTACATAAAGCATGAAATTATCAAAATGAGATTCAAATATTACGTTGAAGTGTATTATTGATACGTAATTTTTAAAAAAACATTCCTTTGGATTAGGGTATCCAATCTCGAGCCTTTTTGTGATTCCGGGATCCCGGGGTTGAACACTGAACATAAAATTGTGTATAAATTGGGATTTGTGATTGACAAAATTTTTGGTCAGCGATTATGAAATCATGGGATGTGTCAAGCAATTTCATGTAAATTTCAAAAACCCAGAAATTTTCGGATTTCTCCAAATGATCAGCGTGAGACTTTTTTTTAACTCTCCCAGGAATTTACCGAATAGCCAAAAAATTGTGTTTTATTTTCTCAATCCCGAAATCCCGGGATTGGAGCAATCGCAATCTCGGGATTTCCGGATCACAGAATTGGACAGGATCCCGGGATTGGATACCCTGGTTTGCATGTACTAATTCCAATTACAGTTTCATATTCATATTTGGAATCTTTATCTATAAATTCCTTTCATATTTTAATTACCAATATTATTTTTTTAAATCCACGTCCGCTTTCAATGTGTAGCATATGGCTTCTATTGAGAAGTATCCACGACGTTTTTCTACAAGAACTGCTTGTTAATCAGTTGCACTGTTACACCCTGTTATTTCAGAATCTTTAGAATATGTTAAAAATAGCAACGTATTTAGTTCTACAGTTTTTTATATTTATTATTTGATAGCTATTTCGGCTTTCGCCATCGTCAGAACTATGATTTAACTTACATTTTTCTCACCTATATATACTGGCTCTGAAGAGATGTGTGGAATCTTTAGACATCACAAACATCTATGCCTTCGAACAAAAATCGATAAATCGATTGTAAAATTTTCCGTCGCTCGTGAGCTGTTATGTTTTCATAATCCATTCAATGATGTTTGCCATTCATCTCGGTCTATTTAAAATAATCGCCATCACGACGGTCTTATTTTGCAGTGAAAAATAGTCTAGTTTTCCATACAACTCTAATAAGGCACGACGCTATCATTCCCAATGGTATCGTATATAACAGCTACACAATAAAAAAACGTTTTACGGCTCAAAATGTCTTGCTATTATCATTAATTTTATGCCAGTCGACATTGTCCCACATTATATAAAGCTTTTGTTTTACTGCTGCCATTTTCTTAGTAAACTAATCTTCGATGTTACAATGATATGGATGTGAGATAACGGAGTTTGGTAATAATCACATAAAACGAAGTGAACTTTTCACGACTTCAGTCACGGCCGGTCATTACGCTTTTGTAATGAAGTGTAATAAATTCTCTTGAGCGATGTTAATCACTTGAATAATTCATAAGTTAACGTTCTCAAAAACTAAACACGGCCATAATATTACAACGCTGTCACTTGTAATTTCTTATAATTGCCAACGTCATTATCGTACAATATCTGGGCCCATCAGGGGTTAAGTGAGCCAATTTTAGGAATAGATGAATAATTTTCCGTTTAAGTATTGATACAGTAAACGTCAATGTTCCTTTATAATCAATGTCATACCGGTTCAGCTTATTTAGTGGCCGTTGTAAAATTGCGTGAAGGATTTAAGTTTACGCTATATCGATATGGAACCGAAGATTTCACCGTAAGAACGAATTTTATCAAAGAGATCCTTGGTCACAGAGTCAACGTCGGCATTCAAAGTTATCATATAATAGGCAGTGCTAGTTTAAATGGCACTTTAGTTTCCACATCAATCGCGCACTTAATCATCGAGAAGGGCTTTTGACTCGCAGAAACGGTGACCGAAAACACTCACCTTGCTCCACAAACAAAACCGTAATATTAATTGTAGATCACAGGGTATTTCAAAGTATTTAACATTGCGAAAAGTCTACATGGGAGCTTTTAATATTCGAATAAACTCGAGGGTCATTTAACTCATTTTTATTTCATGTCGTATATATTTTTTTTGACAAATCGTTGTTCAACGATCTAAGCCAGTGGGGGGAAACCTGCGGACTTTTGACTACTATGATGCGAGTTTTTGACTTGATCGAAAAATTACACGCAAGCGTTTATAAAAATAGCGTAATCAACCAATTACATGTTAGACCGTCGAAAAAAAGGAGGGATGTCTTTACTGCGACCTTATGTTGAATCAGACAAATGAATGTGGCCTTAAGAAATCAAAAGATTCCCCACCCCTGATTTAAACTATTTTGTATAATAAATACTATGTTATTACTATTATGTTATTTATATTGTATAGAATTTTATAATAAAAATTTAAATATATCTGGAAAAAAAAGTTATCTAAATTTATTTTTGTTTTTTTTTCATCGTTACAGTGGATTTTTTTGTTGCGTATGTCACTTGAATTTGAAAAAATATATATTTATAAATATGTTTGACAAAAAAAAGGAGATTTTGTTTGTAAAATGTAATTTGATCAATTTGTTATTCCACTTGTTGCAAAATTTAAGAAATGTTTCGCTTTTTTGAGAAGCATTATCAGACATAACATCGCAAGGTTTAGAGATAAACTAAAAAATAATTTTAATTATAATGTTATAAATTATAAAATAACTTGTCGGGATTTATTCATTTCTACTGGACGCAGGGAGGGGTAAGATACAAACAATGATGTTACTAAATACAAATTATATTAAGGACAGTAAATCCCAATGGAAATAAGTTCAACAATGGTGATAAATTGAGGTTTTATATTCCTAACTAATATGTGAAAATATACAATTATTAACATCATAAAAGAGAAGATATAATCACTAATAAGCGAGATTGTATCACACAACGCCGCATGTACTCGAACTATCTATCACTCGATCTCTATAAGCCCAAGGGCCCATAAACATAACATTCTATTTACAGTAATGATGGCATATAAAAACACTTTTTTTTATAAAATATATTTACTGTGTAAAAATTACATTACAAGGGCTTGTTCGAATTTCGAAAAACGGCTCTACGGTAGTCTAGTAGTTTTAAAAAAACTAGAAAGAAAATTCATATCACCAAATGAAGAAAAACCTTGTATAGTTAGAGCAGGGTTCCCCAAACATTTTCTGGAATGGAAAACTTTGCAAGTCCGGAAAATATAACGGAACACTTAGCTGAATTTTTAAGATTTTTTTTTTAAACTGTGTTGCAGCGAATAAAACCATTCCAATTTTTTTTGGAACACCTACTCTGGCTCCGCGGAACACTGCTGATTCACTGAACATAGTTTGGGAAACCCTGAGTTAGACGAAGATTGTTTAAAAAGTGAACACGAAAAAGTTACAAACGAGAGAGAGAAGCTAAAATATATATTATAATCGACATTTTCACGATACAGTTACAGTTCTGAATAACTTTCTAAAAAAGACACAATAAATTTTAACAAAATTACTGACAAATCATCGAGTATAATATATTACTTCTAATGGTCTCGAATTCAAAAAATTGATATATCACTTTTAGGGTGTTCACTGTGAAATACTTGATAGAAAGGCACTATATTCAAAAAATAAAATATACATTTGTCTGTAAGAAATAATACGATTTTTAAAATTCTTTTTCAGAATCTATATGGCAGTTAATTTTGTAAAAGGCTTACTTGAATGAATTACCTGGAAGCAGTAAATTCATTGATTAGTTATTAAAATTATTAATATTTGTTTTGTAAAAATTTCCGAGATTACAATTATTTTGAATTTATCATAAGACTCCTCTTTAGGTTAATAAAACTTTGAGTTTTTCAATTACATTTAGAGGAATTAAACATTTTAATTTGAATTAATTTAGCGTCACTTATTGATATTTTGTAAATTTATTTGTAAGTTCTTTTAAATACCAATTGTTAATTACACATATTTTATTTTGATTTGTATAGATAACACTAAAAAATTATTCCATTATCAGATAATTCTCGTCATAAGCGAAACCAGTCCTGATCTTAATTAAGAAAAGGGGGAATTGGTATAAATACGTATATTATTTTTTTGAAAATAGTTTGATACATAATGGCAATCTAACTTGTTTGAAAATATAATAACAGTTTAAAAGTGACCGAGCAAAACTGACTTATAGTTTCCTTAAAGTACAATCCTTTGACTCGTTGTAAACATCCTGTGCGAAATCTTAAGTAAAAGTTATGCAAGACTCTTGTGTAACGCACCAAGAAACTCGTTAAGACCTTATGTCCAAAGAGAGTTACCATGGGTTAACAAATTTAAGACTTTCCGTTTATTTGAACAACGCAGAAATGGAGATATATAAAATTACCATAACCTCAAGAGCTTTTGTTTGCTCAAATCAACTTCACATTAATATTGACAAAATTTAAGCACGAAAGAAATTATGCTTTTCGAGCGATGTTTTTTTTTAAATCAAATTCATGAAACTTTAAGTACTAGGGAGCATTAGCATCAAAATTCTTCGAGTCTTCTTCATCGCTAATTTTTTGGTTATTTGCATTCCTCTACCATTGTTGCAGACGAAAGGGCGTGATCGCTACAGAGGCGAGAAATCCTTAGTGAATCCAGTTCACGAGGACACTAAATATATCCGTTTGCAAATCACAAACCGATATCGTTCTGCTGGTAAACATAATAAACTGATAACAATCGAAATTGTCAAAGAAATGTAATTTTAATATTCAGGAGAGTTGTGAGTAGGGAATCCAATCCAGAGCCAAAATTTTGATCCCGGGATTTCGGGATTAGAATTTTTCAATCCCGGGATCCCGGGATTGGTCCCGAAATAAGTTTCATTAAAATACGTTATTTTTAAGAAATAAAAATTGATGATATTGGCCAAAAATAAATGTAACGATTTATTCTATATTATATGCTATATTATAAAACCAGCTGTGGGCTGACAATGCGTTACCAAGAGGCTCTTTTGATTTGAGCTATTCGCGATGAACAGGTGAAAGTGTGGACTTTTTAAATTACTCGTAAAAAATATACGCCTACCAAAGCATTAATTATTTCGCAATTTAGTCTAAAGTTTCGGTTTACAGTTAAAAATTGATATTTATGAATAATAGAAAAATAAATCTCGCAAAACAAACAGTGTCATTAATATATATCTGATAACATTCATAGAAGTGAAAACACTGAAATATTGAAATGTGAATATTGAAAAGACGAACAAAAAAAAAGTAATTACTGTTGTCAAATGCTTAAAATACAGTTCACTAAAATGCGTTGAAAAATTCAATATGCTTGGCATCAAACTACCTTATCTTCTGCGATTACTCTTGCAGTAAAATTAATCGCAAATAATTTAAATTGGGCATCGTTTATTGCATATTCGTGAACTGCCGATTTGAAAACCAACACGTTTCTGTATTAAAATCAATCCCGAAAGTTTCGGGATCATGTCTTCTAATCCCGGGATTGGATTCCCTTGTTGTGAGGTCATACAAATAAAAAATGAATCGTTCTAAATGCAACGACTTACTTGCAATTGAGTATCTCTTGTTTTATTACTAGTTACATATAATTAATAATTAACGCATTTCCACAAGAATGTATCAACAAATATTATTAAATTATGTAATATATAGCAGTGTAAAACTGTATTAACGTTCGAAAACATGCAAATGCATTACAATTCCTGCCTTTTTGTATTTTATAATGACGGTTAAAATATTTTATTTATTATTATTTCATAAACGAGTAGATTCACAAAAAAACGAAACTTTACACTTTTATTTCAGTAAATTTTTCAAAATTAGTGAATTAATACATCTTAAATATTTATTTATACAACTGTTTAGTAAGCAATTTATCAACAAGATCCGGTTAAAAATTCAACAAAATGTTAGTTGATTTAAGCACACTTTACGCGCCACATTTTGACGCCACGTATATCTGGGCCACACGTAATCAGCAGAAATGCAAAATAAGCATATAAGTTTCAGTAAATAGTCACTATATGTATATTTAAATACCAAATACTACTTATCGCGGGATAGTGTTTACTGTAAGAAGTCACTTACCAGTACCTATGTAGATTCATATGCTCTCAATCTACCTATGTGACCGATCGCTGCGGGTGAATTGACAAATTACTTACAACTGGAATGTCGATGTTGTTTTCAACTTAAAATCGAACAATTTCCTTAAAGGAACACATAGTATATAACGCGTTTTTACATCGTCGAGATATATGGACATATCAATACTTGTAATCGATTGAACAGATACTGTTACTTAAATCATGTAGAAAATAAGTATGAAATTATTTGAACGTACCAAGAAACAGATTCATAAAAGTACATATATATTATGTATGGAAAAAAAAACTATTCTTCTTTATCGCGTCACAGTGTAAAACAAATCTCGCGTAAATCGTGGTATGGGTGTAATAAAATATGTATCAAAAGAGTTTTTTATTATTCACACATTCATAAAAGAATGATTAATAACTTTTATAAGACGAATATGCTGCATGTTTACTTTGTTAACAAATAAATGTTATACTAAAAAAATTGTACTACCAAGTAATTAACTAAATACAGAAAACATAAATTTTAGACGCACTTTAGGTATCCCTGGTCTAGAGTCTAGAGTGATAGCGAACCATTTAGAGGAGTGGGTCAAATTTTGCTCATTATTTTTCAAATACCAGCCCAAGGGTCACTAAGTCAGTGGTGGAAAGTGGAAGGAAAGGAAGCCTTCGTGGGTCAGTGTCTGACCCGCGGGTCATAAGTTCGCCAAGACTGGTCTAGACTCTGGAGCATCGATCACCAACCAGTGGTCAGTGAGAAATTTTAAAATATCTGAGTTGTTGCAGAAACGATACTGAAGACACTATTTCAATCATGCAACAAGGAATATCAATTTTATTATCTTGTATTATTTAAATACGTATAATTATGATTTAATAATAAAAATGAAAATTTTACAAACATTACTTTATGAATGTTAGTGGTCCGCGGGAATAAAAATCACTATAGTGATACGTGAGATCGAAAAGCTTGGTGACCACCGTTCTGGAGCCACTGAAATAATAAAATATCCACATGCATAACGGTTGCGAGTGTTAACTATTATTTTACATATAAGGACCACAGTACCAAAACACTTTAATTGTATTTGACGAAATAGTTTCATGTTCCATATAATTATAGCGTTTTAGACGCGGTGCATTAATTTGTTCAAAAAGCAGTTTGTTTCATAATAACACGATTATATTTTCAACACGTCTCCAGTTCCAAAATTTGATACAAACATATTTGTAAAGATCCTATAACGGTTATATGCGGTTATTCTCAAATGCACGTGAAAATTATATTAAAAGCTGTCACATCTACTCGTACATAATATTTATATTAAGTAGAACAACAATTATCCGGGCTAACTAGGGATGAAGGTGGTCCGGATAATAAGAAATCCTTCCTTCCGAAACAACTATATTTTTAGAATAACTTTCATTTGACATAATTGTACATATTTAACTCTTGCATGATTTCATATTTTGGAAGGCTCGCACGGTCAATATAAAAGTAAATAACCGGTTTGCTAAGAGTAAGCAGTTTGAGTAAAAGTCACCTGTGACATAAGACGCGACTCGGAGTGAAATGTCGCGTATGATACCATTAAAATATTTTATTATGTAAATTCAAAAAGATCAACATGTATCGTATTTTTTGACAGCATAATTAAAAATAACACAGTACGGGAAACATTATACAACGGAATCTATTATTATTTGTTTGCTAAATTTATTGCTATACGATACAGTAAATACAGTTTTGTCACTTTTAAAGTGTTTAACTGTCAATTCTTGGCGGATATGTATTATAATAAAGATAACACACTTTTTTAGAACGAACTCTACATTTTTTGAAGACTGTCGATTGAATTGTAAAATTTTCCAATTTAATAATGTTGTTATTCAATATTTAAGAATTACTTTTTCAAACTGAATTATTTTTATTTTGACTTTTTTAAATTAACATATGAGGGCTCGAGAAACAAAGGCAGCAGTTTTCGTAATCTTTAAATGTTGGCAAATTAATTAAAATGTTTTTTCTTCTTTTATAAACAAGTCTATTACGAGTAATATCTTGTTAATTTAATATAATTCATATGTTTTTTTTTTAATTAGTTTAATAACTGCCGTGTTTGCTATACATGACAATGTAAACAGCCGCTTTTGTACGAACTCGAATTAAATTGTTGAAAAAAATATATGTTAGAATCAATTTTATTTTTTTAAATTAAGGAGATTTTACTCGCCACGATGATATATTATTTAACTAATTTCGTACAAAACATGAAGATTGCCGTCTTTGTTTCCAGAACCCTCATATAAGAGGTCCCTCATAAAGATTTTATTTAGATTATTGATAAATCCTTGTCATACTTCTTGTGCCAATTGTTTGATACATATTGTCATTGGTTTTACTAAATTTAATTATCCTAAATGGATTTATATTTTCATCGGTTTTTAACGCTCGGTCTAACGCTTTTTAAAAATCTGGGATCATTCAAAAAAATATATTTAAAAAAGGACATACATAGGTATACTATGTATTAGATAAAGTTGTTGTGATATTTATTTCTTTCAATTACACGTTCAAGTTGACCTTAGTGCTTTATTGTGTACGCCACTGATGAATACATATACTAATAAAATTCATGCTAAGCTATCGACAAAAACATATGATATTCAAAATAGTTTTGAAAATCATATGTTTTAATTTGTAAACGTAAGTACAAGAAAAACTAAAAAAATCTGCCAGCGATTGAATTACGCTTTAAAATGCCGAGAAAATAAATATTCAGTAAAATCATTTCACTATTTAAAAAAATATATATCGCAGAAAATGCCAAGGTATCAATTTACATTTCTATTTTTAAAAAAAACTTTCTTTTTTACTCTATAAAATAAGTAAAGAGTTGAAGAAGCCTTAATAACACTGAACAGTATGTTTAAAAATATATATTATTTAAAATATATATAAATAATATGTTACGTTAACGTCGATTTTTAAGCACTCTTTTTGATTCAAAATAGGATGGTGATAATATTAATTTATTTGGTAGAAAACATGTTTTTAGTATGTAAATGAGATTTCCGTAATGTTGTTGAAAGCTCTTATAATTGCATATTTGTGTAACTAAATACATGGAATACCCTAATGGTTGATGATAAGCCGATTATGTGTATCAGTATGCGGGTTGAAGGGGTTGCAAAAATTACAGACCACTGTAAAAAAAAAACAACATGTTATCATTGAATGAAGAACGTGCACATTCTACGGTGGAAATTCAATGGTAAACACTCGACCACATGCCACAAATATAGCTGGCATTGAAATTATTTTATCGTCGCCCATACTCAATGCGTGTTTATAAAATAAATGTTGCATTAAACAATGTGCGCAAGGTGACTTGTACAATAATAATGTAACAATTTACTATATTTAGTCATATGCACTCACAGCGTGAAACATATGCATCCTAATGAAGCATCATGATAACTGTTTGAAATTTAACCGCTTAAATTCTCGTTTAATTAAAAGATATGAAGAATTGAGAAATTTTGATGACAAATACCGGCTGCGTAGTCGAGTGGTCAACGTCGTTGGCAACGGTAACAGAGGTCACGTGTTCGAATCCCAATACAATACGAACCGTTTTATAAATTGATTTTCAATTTAATTATAGATTTCTGTTTAAAGACATGATGTTTGTGGTGTTTTTAATTTCCTTCCAGCCAAACTATCCTAAAAACGAACGTAACGAGAGCTATTGGCTAACCACCTGTCTTTCCATCTTTCTGTCGCCACATACTTTTAATGAGAGAGGTAACTAAGTAATAAGCAGTTCTCGTAGAAAACTTCTATTGAAATACCTCCATTAGTAGGTCATATGCTTCACATTGAAAGCGGACAAGAATTGGTAAAGAAATGGTCAAGAAGACACGAAGGCGTGAAAGAATCACAGATATATAAAGCTGGTCACAATTCCATAAATTAATTACTAACCAAACTAATGAAAGAGTCAGATCGAGTGTTATGAGCAAAATTATGGGTTTTCAGCGATTGGAAGACTGGCTAACTCATATTCATTTGTAAACGGGACAAGGACAAGTTGGCTAACAACTAGTATATATTCAAATATTCACTGCTACTTCTCATACTATACCTACTGTATACTTCACTGTGTAATTATATGCTCCATAAGAAAACCATAGTATTGAAATTGTTATAAGGTATGAAAGATTCATAAACAATGACTTCATGTACCTTTTTTAAGTGTTATAATGAGAAGAAACCAGTGACAAATCATCATGTAATTTTTAGGACCTTTTACTCGATGGGTAAGTATAAGAGTGTTTTCAAAAAAATGATACTATAACTCATTGTTTTGAAGTCAGCAAGTATTTTATGTTTTTTTTATCACATATTGCATTTAAACCTTACATGTATAACGACATGCGAGTGATACATTTTTTATCACATTAATAAAATAAAAAAATAACCGCTTCGTATCGCCAAGACGTTTTTTTTTACCTTAGGCCCGTTTGAAATCCGAATTTTCAGTAAGAATTAATAAAAACATTTTTCATATTTAAAGGTAATCTGCCCGAAGCACATTTTTGAAAACATAAATGTCATATAGTTGTACCAAACATTTGAATTAAAAAATCTCAATTTAAGCTTCATGAAAAAAATATATTACATCAATTTTGCGTCTGTGATATTAAAAAATGCGAGAGGTAAATTCATATTTATAAATTCTTTTATAAATATGAATTTACGAATTATTAAATTCTATATACATATATGGTCGACATTTCTATTGAAATCGCATTTCATTCAGAATTTCAGATAGTTGTCATTTCAAGGGCATCGAATTTATTTTCTGCGTATAAAGTTCATGGTAAATCATTACCAGGAATCGATACAGGCAAAATATGTACCGAAAACAAATAATCAGCGGAAAATTTCAGGGACAACAAGTGGAAGCGTGGGGATAGAACAAACTATGCACCAGCATTTTCAATGCGAATATTATTTCCAAAGCCTCTTTGTGTAACATCCCTTTGTCATTCCGTGCTCCACGCAATGAATAAAATTTATAATAAATTTAAAAAAGGCTTTGTTTCTCAGCTATCTCTGGGTTAGCAATAATAACGCCTTTCGTGTCAAAACATTATAATATATGAACTAGAGTAAAATTTATTTTTTGAGAATACATTTAATTATTCAAAAATTTGCTAGCTTCATTCGCGTGAAAAACAAACATTACGTGTTCGAAACCAAAAACAAAAGTCTCTTGCCTAAACAAGATCAGCGATTAGCTTTGTTTGCAAAACGTGTTAAGCACCATTAAGAAAACGTCTTATATCCATTTCCGTTCGAAAGATCTTTTTCATTGTTAGTAGTTGCTGACACCTTTTTATTTCAATTTAACTTGTATAAATAGCACTGTTTAATTTATTTTTCTTATCAGTTGATAATGCTCGCGAGGAGCGAAACCGGTCCTGATCAAATAAATTTTAAGTGGAAAAAGTACTAAAAATCTTTTATTATTTTTATTAAAATAACTTAATGCTACTTGTAATGCAATATATGTACGTTGGCCAGGCAGGAAAGAGTAATTTGACAAGTTTTGGAGAACATAATCATTAATTTGATTATCATAAATCCTTTTTATTTCAATTTAACTTGTATAAATAGCACTGTTTAATTTATTTTCCTTATCGGTTGATAATGCTCGTGAGGAGCGAAACCGGTCCTGATCAAATAAATTTTAAGTGGAAACAGTACTAAAAATATTTTATTATTTTTATTATAATGCCATTCCATCGAGTATTGACAGTGAACACCTTAAAAGTGATTAAGTTATTTATTAATGTCACAACTATTAAGTGTACGTATACGACTCGAAAATATTATTTGACGTCTTCTTCCTCACCTTAAACCATATTCGCTACCAATGTGGAGCATATGCTCATACAGGATTCCGTTCTTCCCATGACATACCAGCATATTTCAGTTCTGTTGAGGACGGTAATCCAAGACGCCGGGATCCCATCGGACAGAGTAAGAGGCAAGCAGGGTTGAGGTACACATATGCGTATATGAAGGAGTAAAATGACCAGTCAAATCAGTGTTGCCGAATTGGTAACTTTCAAGATAAAACATCACATTTTAGATATAATTTGATATAAATGCAAATCTCACATTAACTCTGATGGAAAGTACGAATTGAGAGCTTAACCCCGTTTTCTTTCACACACATAACCTGAGTAGATATATTTGTTTTTGTAATCTGAACGAAACTGTATTCCTCTAATACATTATATGTCAATAACTTGTCTAAGAAAGATAAACACTCGTTAAAAAGAAACACTGCAAAAATAAACGCTTCTCACAATAAAAAAATATGTTATTTTCAACTCAATAATAAAAGAGTTTCAGACATTTTGTGGAGATACAAGAAAACATGTAGCGGTAACAGATTTTCCAGCAAGCGGAATGATTCCGCAACACTGATTTTATATTTTCCTGTTATGAAATTTCTCTACTTCAATGGAGCAGTTATCAGTATTTTTTCCTGTAGATATATATCAAAATCAGTAAGAAGGTCTTCCTTGAAAATACGACAAAAATACAAAACCAATAAAAGAAAAATTTCCTGTTAGATACAGTGAAAAGCGTATGACAATGCATATACATATTTATACACAAATAAATTTGATATTTTTTTATTCCACTGATTCCGTTATGAATATCAAAAAAAATCATTAGCCGAAATGAAGTATTCATAAATAGCATTTTAAATAAGAAATGTGGCTCACCACCGCTAAATTGACTTGTATAGAAAAATATATATTTAATATGAGTCAGCTTGTTTTTTTAAGCAATAAAGCTTGTTTAAATCTACCGATCTGCATTCATCATTCAAACCACTCAATTTTTTACTTGATATTTTAGAAGATTTTTTTAAGCATTCAACTTACTTTAAAAGTATGAATGGAAACAGGGATGTCACCCCCTTGGGTTCCACAGCGTGTTCCAAATTCGTAAATTCCTAAGGTAAAATCAGAAAACGAGCAAATTTTTCAAAGAATTGAAAATTATTTTGAAATCTTTTAAATTATCATTTCGTCTCGAAAAACTTATATATTGCATATATAAAAACGAGTATGAGGGTCACGGAAAAATATGAGACTCACAAGGGGCCACGGGCCAAAAAAGGTTGAGAGGCTATGATTTCATGATTCAAATCTCGTTTATAGTCCTTGTCATGCACCCGTCCGTTGAGCTCAACTCGAAAACCCAATTATCTACCATTATTGACTCTGAATATGTTCAACTGACGGATAACAACGAGCGAAAATTGGCTCTGAGAGAAACATAACTGATGCACCGTTATTTTATTATGACACGATTCTTCCTAACTGCGACTGGAATAACTCGATTTTTAAGGAGCCAGATACATTTTACCGAAAAAAGCATAATTATATTAATAAAAACACAATATTCCTTTGTACTTCATTCCACTTTTTTTAATAGGTCAGGACCAGTTTCGCTTATTGCGAGCTGCGAACTGCGTTGCGAACTGATAAGAAAAATATATAAACAGTGCTATTTATACAAAATTAAATTTAAATAAAAGGTGTAAGCAAAAAATTACACTATAAGTGACTACAATTACACAAAATTAAAATGCTTAACATGAAATATAATCATTTGATAGAATCGGAACATCGTTTGTCTATTATTAAATCATAAAATCTCCATACGCATTATTCCAAATTACGTCATTAACAAGCATATTACCTCATTAACCTCAGTTGACAATGCTTGCAATGAGCGAAACCGGTCCTGAACTATTTAAAAAAGTGGAATGAAGTACAAAGGAATAGTATTTTGTTTTTATTAATATAATGCCTTTCCACCAAGTATTGACATTGAACACCCTAAGTCATAATAGTATTAAAACTTACTCAACAATATTTTCAATGGTTATATCATATTAATATTATTATAGCGAGAGTTAATGTAACGGAAACATTTGATATTGATTGTACAAGCAAGAGATTTAAGCACTATTCAGTGTACTATCGCGAAGTAAGCAGTTGCTTGAGTTTCGATTAATAGTAATAGACAAGGGTAATAGACTTGAAATTAGATATTTTCTTTTTACATTACGTTTTACGATCTGATAGGAGGGCTGAGAAGTAATAAAAACCTAGCAAGCACCCGTGTCTAGGGTGTATATCAATACATAGTCTGTCAAATCATTGTAAGGTGTTCGAATCTTAGACCGCGCAACCGTATAAGACGAAAGGACAGCAGCGTTGTCACTCGACTACGAGTTCAGTATATGTATTGATATTATTTTATAAGGTCAATTCAGCTCAAAACTGTTCTTTAAACTATTAGATTGATAAAATATCTGGAGAGCAGAATACGGCAATTTCGCTTTTTTTCTAAAATGCTGTTTTGAAACGAAAATGCATAAAGTCTAAAAACACTCTACTTTTCTAAATAAATCTTGGTTATATGCAGTAAATACTTAAATGTATAGAAGCAGAATGCAGAAGATTGACATTTTGTATTGTGTTTTTTTTACAAACATATCATAGGAAGCATTTTATGCTTGGTGGCTTAAATTCTGAGAAGAAAAAAAATAGTAAGTAAAAGAAAAGTTTACTAGTTTAAATATTTTTAATTGTTCACCTGGACATTTTACTGTTGCGATTTACCGCATTCTGCTTCTCAGACCCAGACAAAATTTCAGGTCAAAAAATAAAACACTATTTCGTACTAATTCCAAAATTATTTATTAGGATCATGACCGGTTTTGCTCCTCGCAAGCATTTTTATCGGCTATCAATGCAAATGCTCGTCAGATACGAAACCGGGTAGTTGAAAAGTATGTGTGACAGTAAAAGTGTTTTCTTTTTTAATATAATGCCTTTTCGCTTAGAACTGTCAGTAAACAACGTAACAGTGATATAATTTCTTATTTTCGCAGTTGTATTAAATGATTTGTTTATTTCAATATTATCCGATTCCTACAAAAAAGACGGAGCCGAACGATCGAAAACTATGACTTCACCAGTGACAAATGCAATATAGAATTGTTTACGATTACGTGAAGACAAAATAGTATAAAATTAATCTTATAATTCTTGTAGAAAAAATCTTCTGAACTTTTATTGGAATTTTCACTTTGCAAATTCATTTTGATTAAATTATACTTAACCTGAAATTTGTACGTTGGTCAATTTCGATCAAAAATATTTTTTTCTGATTAAAAAGTAAGTATCTTTGATAAGGAAACGCTTGACATTTTATTAATTTTAAGCCAGTAAAAACTCAATTTCTTATAAGATGACGTGAAACTGACCCGTGACGGCAAAGGAAATGAAAAATTACTTTGAAGATTGCGCTTCGAAAGTCAGATGTTGTCAATTAGGGCATCCGACAGGTGACATTAATATCAGAATCATAACCAGAAAAAAATAGACATTTCAATCTACAGAAAAACGTCCGTAGATTTTTCTCGCTTTAAATTTAACATATCTAATCGAATATGCAAAAGAATAATAAAATCTTGGAGGATATTTAGTTTTACAATCATATCACATATTTTTTTTTGCGTTTTCTTAGTAAGGTTGAAATATTAAAAAGTAATAAATGATAGTTCTAAAAGGAGAACGACGAAATCAACTAAATATTTTCTATTTATTCCTTTTACCTTTTACTAATTTAAAATGCACTTTGAGCGACTGGCGCTTAGTATATATTGCAGATGGTCTGAAATACCCAACACGTCATTGTGTCAAAACGTGATTTTGGTTATTTTAAACCGTTCACAGTAATGTGCACAAGCATGTGGTTGATAAGTTATATAATATATTTTAGATAATGATTTTTAAATCAAGTTCTCAAACGAAAAATCCAAACATTCGTATCTAAGAAACATACAATAAAAATAATAAAAGATTTTTAGTACTTTTTCCACATAAAATTTATTTGATCAGGACCGGTTTCGCTCATCGCGAGCATTATCAACTGATAAGAAAAATATATAAACAGTGCTATTTATACAAGTATATAACTTTCTTATCAGTTGATAATGCTATGAGCGAAACCGATCTTGATCAAATAAATTTTATGTGGAAAAAGTACTAAAAATCTTTTATTATTTTTATTATGATGCCATTCCACCAAGTATTGACAGTGAACACCTTAAAAGTGATTAAGAAACATACAGTTTGACTTTTGGTGGTAACTTTTGATATATAGTCGATAATAATTTATTTCATGTTTATAAATATGGTCATACCATAGTTATTAATAAACTTCATACAGCCATGTCAGAAGTCTGTCATTACAATATATGAACAAAAGAGTAAGACAGATCATGCATAATCTTGACGTATGATCTAGCAGGCCTTTCCCTTTTACCTGAGTTTAGCAATACAATAACAATACGTTCACAACAAAAGATATATTATATATCGACTGTGGAAAGGAAAAAGGACGTAACCCACACATAAAATTTTACAGGAGGCGCAAAAAACGTATTTTTATGATTTTGGGCCATATGCAAATTATGAATTATACACAACCTTGAAGTGCACGGAGACTTCTAAATTGGGGTTTAATTGGCATAATATAATATTAATTAAAAAAATTGTATGGGAAAAATCTTTATTTCAATCTATTTTCTTGGTTTTAATTTTTTACAAGGTCATCTTTTTCAAACTTAAAAGCTAACTTTAGATACTAATTCGGCATTCGCAGCTTGCATCCTTTTGATAGAATGTGTATTAGGTTTGATACATTGTGATTATCGAAAACAACCTGTTATGAAAAAACTGTGGGTTACGTCCTTTTTCCTTTCCACAGTCGATATAAATTGGATCATTTATTGCCTAGGAGACAACTACATATAAGTTAAAAACAGTAGTATTTTAACACATATTATTATTCACTGACAGTATGCGATATGAAAAATTAAAGCATTACTGATAATATTTAGTTGGCACGTAGACTTTTGCATCTATACCAATGGTCGGAAACCTTTTGATAGACTGGTTAAAAAAACAATTTAGAAAAAAAAATGGTTAGAGGGTAAAAGTTGACAATATCATTAATTTTATAAAAAAATATATAATACTTATATTCATAAAATCAAATGTGTAAAAACAAATGGATTCCAAAATTAACCTATTGTAAGTTAGTCGCGTTGTCATGTGAAACCTCAAATGATGTAGATAGGAATATGGTCTTCGGGAAGGATTGAAAGTAGTTAGTCAATCACTCCATCGTCTCCATCTACACTCATTTGACGGTGGCGAAAGCCGAAATAGCTATCAACTAATAATATAAAAACTGTAGAACTAAATACGTTGCTATTTTTACCCTATAATAATATTTTATATTGAGTAATTTCTCCCGATAATATTGCGAGATGTGACTTGAAATAATAATGTGAAGCATTATAGCGGTGATGGATACACAGTTGAGAGGCATTTTGACAGATTTGGATAATAAGCAACGATCAATTTATCTATTTAACAATATGTATTTTATATCAACTTACATATAGACTACTTACACAACAATAAAAATAATATACGACGATATAATGTGTATTAAAAATTTCCGATTCCGTAAGATCGCAAAAAATGATCTGATAACAATGACGATAAGATTTTGAATAATTCAATAACCGTATGCAAAAAAAAAAGTTATTATCAAATAATTGTTTCTTAATACGTCCAACAAAAGTAAAAGCATATTATTGGAAAGCAACTTGTTATTTTTATATTACACTATTATTAATTTCGGCCATTCACCCACTGCTTTATAGACACTTGTAATTATAATTGTGTTCGAGATATTATTTGGATACATAATTGTCAGCGGCTGTACAAAATGTAAGCAATTTCAAACTATTCAAACATACTCGTAAGTCGTAACACAGGAAGAATGCGTTTTCTGTCACATCCGTTTCACGATATCACATAACATAACCCTTTATACGTCTAATTCAGGATGTTGATGAAATAGTGAGTGTTGAATCCTTATCAAATAAAGCAAATCCGAATCCGACAGAAAGAAACTGGCGGAGGATAGAGAACCTTGGAGGAACCATGTGGTGAATATATGCTCCGTGTAGAGATCGAATATTAATATTTATACATATATTGATACATATTATTTTATTTATTCTAACCGAAATGATACTTAGATGTTTAAATAACTCTGTATTAATATATATTTTTATCACTTGAAAATGCTCGTGGTGTAAGAAACCGGTCTAGATCCTTATAAATAAATGTGGAATTAATAAAAAACAGTGATTTATTTTTAAAGTTAATACATTTCTACCACGTATTGACAGTGAACACCTTAAAAGTGATTAAAAGTATATATATTGGCAGATCAAAAAGTTTCTATAAAGATGCATAAATTGAAGTCAAACTAATATGTACATTGTATCTAACTTTTAAAAAAAAAAAAGACAGACATTTTTTTTATCTCCATACATGTATTCTCGCCGCAGAGACAGGAACCTTTCAGATTCATTATTGTAAGTCGTCTAAGTTAAGTAAAAAATCAGACTCCACTAGGTATAATTGTGTACAAATTACTTACGGTCCAATTATTTTAGAATTCTTCGCAAAACATTTGTTTTCTCACTCTTCATACAATTTATAAAGCTTTGTTAGAATAAGAAAACAAGTGACTCGAAGTCCAACTCTAATAGGATTATCCGAGAGTCATTTATTAAATTTACTCACTGTTACTCACATTTTTTCACTACATCTGCTATTGACAAAGCTGTGTTAGATTTTAAAAGAAAGTGCAAACAAATCCATATTATAATTATAATACATTCTCTGTAGAGACGTACCAGTGACTCTTGCGACATGTCTTCTAAGCATTATAATGATTCAGATATCTAGCTGTTCGGTAGCACGAGCAAGGGTTCGAAGCCCTCGAATGCATCGATTTATAGAGAATTGGACAACGCCCGTGACGTTTTATTCCTACCCAATGCATTACACCCGATTCTGAAACTGTTACCTACAAACCCATTTCTTTGCCACGTTCTTATTTCATTTCTATTGAGACATTCACTGAAAACTGTTCAATTTTTCCTCACAATGAAAGTAAACTTTATTTTGAGAAATGTATTTTACGTGCATGGATATAAAAGATATAAGTTGCTACATTGTTTAGAATAGATATGATTTTTTTTAAACCATGTCCGCTCCCAATGTGGATCATATGGAGTTTATCTCAACAGAAGTGTTTCTACGAGAACTGCTTGTTACTCAGTTGATTAACCTCTCTTTTGGAAAAAGAGAGTAGGGATAGAAGGATAGGGCTAGAACAGCACTAGTGGTAAGCTAATCACTCTCGATATGCCCCGTTCATATGATAGAATGGGTGGGAATCGATTGAAAAATCAATTTCTAAAACTGTCCGTACCGTAACCGAAGCCAACAACGTTGATCACTCGACTACACAGGCGGCTGTATACGTATATTTTTAAGATGTTTGTGGTCAATTCTTGGTGGGAAGACTCGTATTTTAAAAAAATAAAAAAAAACTTCTACTAATTACAAACTTTTTATAAATATCATGTACAGTTTCGTTCATTACGATCACTGGTGAAAATATAATATAAGTCTAAAATACATAAGGCGGACTAATAACAAGCTGTATCAAACAGTTGGTAAAATAAATACGAAAATAATTTTAAAAAATAATGATACAAGTTTGAAATTAATAAAACCAAATTATCTGTAAATAAAATTGAACGACCTCTTACAAATATATACTACTAACATCTTAACAACAAAATAGCCAAATTAAAAATCGATTGGTTAAGAAATGTATATTTAATGAGTTCAAAAGTAATTCTTAAATGTTCATTCACAAAATTTACAAAAATGGGAAGATTTTACAATAAAATTAATAATTTAAGTGTTGTATCGAATCATATTAACCAGTTTATAATGCACTTGATGAAAAAAACAGGTCACACACAACCTTAAAATAAAAATATGGAATTAGTACAAACGTGTTATTTGCTATCAGTACCGTAAGAAAACAACATGCCTTCACAGCGGAAAAGTGTATTCGCTTTAACAATAATATGTTTTGCTGCAAAACAATAATTTATTGTTTATTGATCTACTTTTACATCTTCCTAAGCTGGGGATCTATAAGTAGTTTTTTTTTTAAATAACTGGACATCGCATTTTCATCGTAGATCAAAGAAATCATTTTTTTTAAATCTTTAGAAACATTCGCAAACCAAATATTTTTTATATTTAAAATAATATTCGAAAAAAGACATGATTTTAACGCTGTCAGATTTCTCTTTAGATATGTTCATTCAAATATGTATATAATATATAAATATATCATATGTGATTATTATTTAGATTTGTCAGTTTATTACAATTATTTACGTTATAACGGTAAGAAATATCCGTGCTACAAACAGCATATATACATAGACTATTCATTCTCACTAGCAGTTACCTGTACGCGGTAATATTCTGTTTTACCGGAAACATTTTTCTTCGACTGCCGATAATTATTTCCGATGGGAAAATTTCGCTGGTTGCCATAAAGCAAGCATGAAACATCACGTGAAGGAATATTGATTAAAAATAGTTCACAAAAATATTTCCGCGTGCATAAAACTCATTTATAAATATTTCTTATTCAGCTCGCATAAAATATTTTCGATTAGCATGACAAATTAAATATATAGATTTTATCAAAAAAAAAAATTTTTTATAACTTTATATTTTTTTACAGTGGATTTTGTCATTGCTTTTATTTTTATAAAAAAAACGTAAACGTACGTTTTCGTAACTATAATATCGAAGTGATAATTAGTAATAAGGTTTTTTTACAACCACATTCACTCTGAATGTGTAGCATAAGGACTCATGATAAGGCGTTTAAGCAGACGTTTTTTTACGAGAACTGATTGTTATTCAGTATTTTTTCAGTAAGTTTCTAGGATTTTTTCGATATAAATTACAAATAAAAATGTCACAAATATTGCCACAACAAATACAATAATATCATTTTTAATTGTATATATACTATATTAAATTTTTTGCCGTATAATTAACTTCATATTATAATTACATGTGTTGAAAAATTTAACAGTTGTTGAGAAATTAATTAACAGTTAATTAAGAGTGATAGTAAACGTACACATACAAATTATTTGTTCGCTCATGTTAGATAAAAAAAAAACTGTATGGTGAATTAATTGATATACATAAACGATATTTGAATATGCTTGTCAAACCTTATTCGAATTTTAAATTAAAAAATATAATATTGGCTTAAATATGTACGCCGATTTATTTAAAATAAAACTATTAATATTTAGATTGTATTCATTTAATATTAATCAACGTCGTTTTTTTTAAGAAATAAATATTTGATATTTACTTGGCAATAGTTAGTGTATGACGGAGCATTGGATTTTCATACAACCCATAAATAACGTCACATTTACACACCTGTCGCAATTTATCCAAGCGAACATAAAGTAACGAGAGAAAGATTCTTTTCAAATAGAAATTTTGCTATAATAGAGTAAATTAACGAACCAGTAATTGTGTCACACTCCAACACGCTCAATATACGTTCGCTATATCCATTATAATTGGGCATTGATACGAAAAATTAACAATTTCTATAGACTAGTATAATCGTGCATAAGGAAACTGATAGCAAGTACGTCGATCAACCTGTCTCTTATAAGAACAACAATCGGATAGGGTTAGCAAAATACTACAACATGGCTAATGGATTTTTGACGCCTCATTTTACACGTTGTTTTGTCTAACGTAATTTTATTTATATAACCCTGTAAATATCGATATTATATTTTTATAATAATACTCACGATGTGAACCACCACTTATGATTTTTTGTACTTGTTCCAAATTCATTTAATATAATCTGACCGTTTTCGCTAATCACGAGCATTTTCATCTGAAATATAGATGGATGGTTGAATGATGCAACTTTCTTTTCATTCATATATTGACATTGGACATCATGAAAACTGAAAGAAAAAATGTATGGATACTGTACGTTTGAGATGGAATGAGAATCGAGGCTATTACTTGCATACCCGGCTAATTACAAAATTGTTGAAACATGAGCCATGAATGTAATTGTATTATTAAAAATACATTTTAAAAGTATTTTTAGAAAGCAGTATCACATTTGGCTTGATAACACACAAAATATTATAAAACAATACAACTAAAAATACTTTTAAAGTGTATATTGTTTTATAAAATAAAATTCATTTTTTAACCATTTTGGAACGAGCCGAGTTTGCAAATAGAAGCCTCAATTAAAACTTTTACAGTGCAACCAGGGGACAAATAAAACAAAAATTTATTACTCGGCTAAAACACTAACTATATATCAAAATAATAGTAAAACTAATAATTTCAAACAATGTTTGTGTATTAAACATATATGCAGACATGCCGATGAAAAAATTGTGTAAAGGGAAGAAGAATAATACAATTCAGGAAGCTAGAAAAATAAAAAACGCACCTCTAAGCCAACACGCAAAAGATGAATGTTTAACGTTATTTCGAGGAAGAGCTGGTAATATTGGAAGTTTTGAATTTTTAAATATTAAGTTATTTCAATATTTCCCCATTGATAATTCCTTAAAAGAATACTAACCCGTCAAATTTCTTTTATGTATGCAATCATTCTCTCTCGAAGCTCGCAGATCGTTTTAAATTTTAATGCATTTTTTTCTCCTTTTCTTTGGGGCCGAGTTAATAATCCTAGCATTATCAAGATTATAAACACACATGCCCTATGTTTTTCTTACGTGACCGAATCCATAACCAAACAATATATTTTTTTAAACTTGTTTTTCGCGTAGGTCATATGAGTCAAAAGAACAATATATTGCCTAGAGAAGTGGACATTTTCAGCATCATTCTCTGTTAAGCTTACTAAGTTTTATCTTTTGATTTTGTATGTTATTTTTTGTTGCCTTCTAATGTGAATTATGTACTGAATTTAATTTATATTTGTCAAGTGCGTGAGAACGCTTGAAACTGTTTATTTAAAACAAAAAAAAACAAAAAAAATACATTGGAGCAATGCTCTCTCTAAGACAAGAGGTTAGATGCGCGTAAATTTCAAAGACTGCGTTTTCCAATGAAATAATAATTGAATAGTTGTCTTGGAGTTCGCGTCAAGCCGTAATGAGTGCGCGAAACTGATGCGTGGCCGCGCGCGCGCGCAGCTTAGAGGGAACGTTACATTAGAGTCGATAGAGTAATAACGTGTCATTTAAGAATTGTCAGTAAATATACAAATAATTCTATCACGAACATGGAATACAGTATAAAGATGGTATGAAGGCTTAAAGATTAAATTATAACTAAAAAATATTTTTAGCAAGAGAAAGACTGTGAAATTATAAAATGATATAAAATTTATTGCAATA
This sequence comes from Himalopsyche anomala, assembly GCA_031772345.1. Lineage (NCBI taxonomy): Eukaryota > Metazoa > Arthropoda > Insecta > Trichoptera > Rhyacophilidae > Himalopsyche > Himalopsyche anomala. The sequence goes on along the minus strand of CM062844.1, from coordinate 7,808,545 downwards.
TGTACGACTTTTTCATTGCGAGCATGTATAAAGATTTTTGCGTAACATTTCAAAACGGTACTCGATTAAAATTTGGAGAAAGCCAGATTAGTTATTGAGAACAGATTTTTCAATATTGGCTGACGATGCACAATTGAGTTCATTTTCAGCGCTGAATATCGACAGAATTGCAATGTCATGCCTCGGTAATTATACAACAATATCTTGTATATAATTGTGAGATAGCAATATATAATATATCGCCAAAGCACCATGCGAAAACATAACGCGTATAATAATTACAGCATTTTAGTTTTACACAAAAGCACCACATTTGGATTGGATAATCTCTCTCAAATATAGTTAGTTACGCATGGATAATGATGCATTACCACACAATATCTCTGATAACTCTTGTATGAACGACAAACGTAGTAAATTTAGTGTAATCAAGCACAATTAATAATGTGATACCACGCACGTTATATCATATAAACAAACAACTGTAGCACTCTGCTATAGACAAATAAAAAATAGCCCTACTTATGTGTCTTAAATACGAGTTTAAAAAATATTCGTAATAATTTTTAGATCATGAAATGCAATTGTTATGCAATATTATTAATTCACAATTATGAAATACGTTTAATACAAAGTAGTCTAGTTTTTTTTTCCATCCCGCGTTAATTTTATACGTCATGATTAAATGGTTACACAAGATCGTACTCGTAAAAAGAATCAACAATAAAAGCATCATATCAGATTTTCTATCAATTACATTGAAACCAATGCGATACGGCACGTCAAGACATGACTCAAGAGTTTATTGCGAATATATCTCGACTATTAAACCTATGTATGTATATACTAATCGATAAACAAATAAATATTACTACTGTTCGCCTATTTTAATAATACAAGAAATGAGAGCCTATCATTAAAATTAAAATTGATAGAATTAACTTATCCATCCAAATACTAATTTCAAATCGAGCTGTAAAGGGTGGAAGTAATTGGCGACTAAATTCAGTTCATTGAAAGATCGAATGAAAAATAATGAAATTCAAAATGATAACAAGCAAACAAACGACATTTATTAGTAGAATTGTAGGAGTCAATTTTAATATTTTGTTGTGTAATGAAAATAAACATTATAACTGAAATTCATATTCGAGGAAAAATACTACATATTGAAAGACACCTGATTCTTTTTTTGTATATAAGCACGAATTTTAATTTCACAATGTTTAAATGTTTTCAATTTATTTATGAATAATAAATTATCACAACAAAATAGTGAATCAGTCAGGCAAAATATTTTTCCAGAGTAAGAAAAAAATAATTAGAAGAAGAATTAAGATTTCATAAATATATTTAAAATTCAGTTTAAGGGAGCTCAACTGTATTGCGCGATTATAAATGTATAAAAAAACATTTTTGCCAGCTACATCGACCACGAACAAAAATATTTCAACGATGAATTCAAATGAAATCGAAAACTACTGTATATAATTTATTATTATAGGGTTAAAAAGGCAATGTATTTAGTTCTACAGTTTTCTAAACAGAAAACTGTAGAACTAAATATGTTGCTATTTTTACTCTAATATAATAGAGTTCTAACAAGTCAATAAATAATTTATAATCATTTGCAACTATAACCAATATTTTTATATTAATTATATAGTTTGTTTATTAACTCCTACCTTTTTACGTTTTTGTAATGTTTCTGTGAGATTTACTTGTACAAAACAAGAATCAGTTATGTATGTAAACGTCTACAATAAATAGTATACAAGTTCTCAGCGAGAAACTATCTCACGCATATTATTGAACCTTATTACATTCCCCCTGTCAAAACTTTGATATCCAAAATAGTATTCTACCTGAATACGCAGCGAATCTTACATTCTCTGCAGTCATAACTAGTGCTCTTACAAATTACGTGAAATGTATTTAATCTTGAACTACTCAGTACTAACTACACTAGACATTTTGAAGAGAAACAAGAATGTTGTATTCAATATATAGGTGAACATGTTACGTTCGAAATTAATAAAGGAAGACTCGATGGTGTGAGCGAATCATGATGCAGCATTAAATATTACATTTATTTTAAATATTAAAAGTCGGGTCTGTTGCGCAGCGGTCAAATCCGTAAAATCCTGGGTTTTAGAAATAAGAAATTCAGGGAAGAGCAAAACACAGGTATGGGAACCACGTAAAATATGAGACTCAAAAGAGGCCACGGGCCCAAAAATGTTGAGATACAATAGTCTAGAGCAGTGGTTCTTAATCAAGGAGTGCGAGAAAGAATTTCCGGGGGTGCGGGAGAAGTTTATATTCTGACATATATAAAAAAAATTACATTAAATGTATTACAAAACAACTGTCATTAAATTTGTATATATTTTTCAATAAATTAGATATCTTGCAATAAATAATTTTCAAAATTACAAAATCGGAATATTTTTTAAGGGGGTGCGAGAACATATTTTCAGATTCAAGGAGGTGCGGATCACTAAAAAGGTGAAGACCCACTGGTTTAGAGTATAACAATTCCGTGAATTCGAAACAGCGTAAAATTAAAATTTAATATTATAAATAATGCATATTACATAAATACATTCTGTATCAATATATGTAATGGACTTTTTTTAATACATTAGTCAGCGAAACTAACACCAGAGTATGTATGATAAGGAAACGGTGACAGCCGTAAAATTTGACATGATGATTTAATTTTTTTTTTAATAATATTAAGAACTTGCGTATGTTGTATAGTAATAATTATTTATCATGATTTTTTTTATTAATATAATACGATTTCATAAACCAATAGACATAGCATGTTTGTATGCTTACGATAATAGCCATAAGGTTAGATACACACATTTAATAGAACGTGAAATTAAATAATTTATTATTGATCGAAAAATCATTCATTTTTTCGTTTACGTTGTTCACAAAAAAAATGTACTTTGATTAATTAAAAACGCAAAAAACCTCTTTAATGTATTCTAAGATTACTAAATACTACACAACAGGTATCGAGTTAAAAATAAATAAACCGATTATCATAACATTGCTTTCGAATTTGAATAATAACCAATTGAATCATAATAATTTATGAACAATTATCAGTGTCCAGATACGGAGAAAGTCTTAGAGGAATTAGAAAAAAAGTGCAGCCCAAACGAGTTTTAGAAGTCAAGTTGAATTTTGAAGACTAATTGATAAATAAAAATATTAACATATTACGACAGCGTTATGAAAGTACTACTTGTGATTTTTTTAAATAATATTTGAGTCAATTATAATCAATCCCACATCACTTCAAATAGTTATGAAAGGCATTTTGACATATTTTTTTTATGTTTGGAGCGAAAGCATTTTTAAGTCAAAGGTGTTAATTTTTTTCTTTAAACTAAATTCAGAACGTAAATCATTTCTCAAAAACCTATGAATATAATATCACCGTCATTCTTCAACGTCAATCGTCGTTTAATAACAGATTACATACAATTAAATAATATTTCATCAACGATGGTTAATTCCCATCCTACATATAATCCACAATCACAATCCTAACCTAATCTAAAAAACACTTTAAATGGCAAGTCGTTTATTTTTGCATTCCTACGTGTGTTTTTACAGACTTTCGTTACTGAGTATATCTGAGAATAACCAAAATACGACTTTTTCAATTGAGAACGCGAGTAGTATGTAGTAAAATCGACTCACTTGTGTATGACAATGTTTAACCATTCATAAGATCCTGGCAAAAAAAAAAAAATGTGTTATTATTTCTATATTGTGATTGTATTCAGTAAAAAATATTTTATTAGTTTTGCTTTTAAATCATCAGTAACAATAATATACGCAATAGTGGGAGCGATGTTATTAATGAATATAAATTTTGTATGTTTGAATGTTAATTAGACATAATAAATGTTGCAAAAAATAATAAAATTCGCGTTTTAAAATAGTGCGAAATTAAATCAAAGCGCGCACTAGTAAAAATGTTTCAAAATTTTAGCTTCTGTCGAATGAAATTTTATAATTTATCGCATTAAATTTATGTAATTAGTTTTCATTTTCCAGTAGAGTTAATTTTCGTTTACCTCGGATGGAAGAAAATTACTTAAAGGTAGTTTGTCTTCAAATATAAATCCGTGATATTTAGAAGTTTAAACGGTGAGGAATAAACTTTTAAATTCTTAAGTTGGAAGTGTATAAGTATAAGCGACGATAACTTTGCAGGATGCATAAGTGGAATTGTAAAGTTATAATTACTAGACTAATGAGAAAAGATTTATTCTTATATCAGTTACAATAAATCCACGAGGAAAAAGTGACGATAATTAAAACAGACCGCGATTATTATGTAAGTTTATATTTAACACAAACACCATTTGGCAAACGTTACAACATTTCGCCTTAGAGAAAGAAAAACCCGATCAAAAACAGAAGCAACACTCTTTTTACCCTAAGATTTAATCAAAAATTCATTTATACCGTGTTGATGAAAAATCATTTACCATGTCTATGTAATTAAATTACGTATGTACATTAATTGCATTGATAAAACTATAAAAATCCATAAAATCTTTGTAATGCATCAATAATAAAACACGACAATTTTGATAGAAATTATTCCACAATGTTATATTATTACTTTCGATGGATTCGGCGGTAACTTTGTGGAAGTTCATTTCAATATGAAATAAAAATAACTTAGATTATTCCACGTAATTGTGTTACAAAATTTAACACGTGTTTCGCCTCTTTCAGAGGCATTGCTAATCATCTAATCGAAAACGAACATAATTTTAATCATAGCAATAACGTAGAAATACTCCATCGAGTAAATAAAAAAGGCTTAAAAATGAATAGCTTAGAATTTTTAGAGATAAATAAAAGCATTAACAATAAAGAATTATTATTAAATAATATCTTGAATAAATCAGGTGGTTCACCACTGTTAAATATATTTTCTAACGGTTTAAGCCGTCCTAATTGATGCAACTCATTAGATAATCATTTCTTAATGTAAATGTCATTTGTATTACCTCTATCGTTTGTTTGTTTCTCTATCGTCGTCCCCCTTGCCTTCCATTTTTATTCGATTTTTATAATAATATATCAGAATAGTAATATATTTTCTAACGGTTTAACCCGTTCTAAGTGATCCAACTCATTAGATAATCATTTCTTAATGTAAATGTCATTTGTATTACCATTATCGTTTGTTTGTTTTTCTATCATCCCCTCCCATTCTATTTGATTTTTATTATAATGTATCAGAATAGTAAAATTAAAATCATTCGTACTTAAGCAAAAATTTGCGAAAGTAGTTGTCTGAGGATGCCTCTGGAAGAGGCGAAAAACGTGTCACATTTTGTAACACAATACGTGGAATAATCAAAGTTATTTTAATTTTATATGTCATATTATCATCGAGATCGTTATCGTAAAGAGAACACTTTAAAATTATGAAAATACGAAAAACAATTGTGGGAGCAAATTTTTATGTTCATAAACATAATGCTTTCCCAACAAGAAATGACACAATACTATTAAAGTGAAAGTGCAGTATTCACTCACCTTTTATTCAAAATCTGATAAACTATCGATAAAGATATGCCTTCATTACCTCCAACAAAAAAGAAAAGAAACTTTGTTGAACATGTTTTATTTTGCAATTCAAAAATGATTCATGTGAACATTATTTTATTTATCACTTTTAAGGTGTTCACTTGGTGGAATGGCATTATAATAAAAATAAAACATGTTTATTACTTTATTTACAAGAATGTCATATAATATAGAAAAAAATCGGTATTACTTTCACCCACCTGTACATTTTACTAATAGAATTTCCACTCCAATCTTCACAATGAAATGTGAATGAATATTTTCCCGACATTTTTCAAAATTGTGATAAAAATAATCTTTATCGACAAATAAAACTGAAAATATCAAATCATAAACATGTGGTTTTATTTTAGATACACAAAAAAGTTTTATTTTTTAAGAATTATTCAACGTTATTTAATATATTATGATTATCGAAATATGCGTAGTTAAATAATAATATTATTCATAAAAATTGGCATTTAATAATGATTTTATTTAAACAATCAGTACAATTCAATTAACGCGATTTTGTGTAAATAAAATGAGCGCGTAGATAACTGAAATATACAATAGCGAAGTAGCTTCGAACGCTTTCAACAGCAAATACAAAAATTCATAAAGCTTTCGAATATTTCAAATCATATAAAATTAATTACTAATATGTTGGTTTGAATCGTTAAACTATGTACATTCTCACAGATTTTGTCACTTACGACCCGGGTTTCGCCTTTCGGCATCTTCAGGCTTTCAAGTGCACGGATGAACTTGAACTGAGTTGACTGCACTTGAACGCCTGAAGATGCCGAAAGGCGAAACCCGGGTCGTTAGTGACAAAATCTGTGAGAATGTACATAATTTGAACGATTCAAATTTAATATTGAAATTCCATCAAGCACCTTCAGTCGAAATCTTAAATAATATGTTGGTGTTAAAGTTTTTAGTAAAATTAATACGGCAAATTGAAAGCAATGATAATGGCTAACAGTGCATTTTTATATTATATTTATAAGTTATCTAAAATATATAAAATATTATTTGATACAATTGGAAGCCATTACAGCAAGATCAAAATTATATTGTGCATTCTTCCGAAAATAATATTTATTTCAATGAATAAATTGCAACTTCTTATGGCAGCCATGTTTTAATGAGTCAAATCATACAATTTTAACTGATACAACAAAGGATAAAGGTGATTTAAACTGCTGTTTTATTACAATCATATAAATTACAATTTTTTAACAATTTATTCATAAAAACTAATATCACTGAATAACTATTAATATTTGTAATTCCGATCCAATTTGCACAGAACAATCGCAAAAAAGATATCAATTTATAAAGTTCCTTACTAAGATTGGAATGTCAGCGATACTCTTTATCGAACAGCTGATTGATAGTGACAGCTGACGGCAATAATGACTTTCATGGTCAAGTGTATTGGGTGACAACCAAATATCAAAAACAAACAATTCGACAACAGCAAGACAAGTGAGAGGTGGACAATAGGAAAGGTTTTTCGTCAGCGAACAGTAAATCTAGCACGCTCCAAAAAATTTTGCAAATAAATTAAGTTTTGTTTGCTCATATTCAACTTGTGCAAATAAATATCTCAACTCAATACCAAGTGCAAATTTAGACGTTTCTACACTAACTAATAATTAAGTTATGCAATGTGAAATTGTGGATAGAATAAAGCAGGTCAGTTTTGAATTTATGCTACATGATGTACAACGCAGTATAACACAACAACCATATAATTGCATTGCCGTTTGTTAAATGATGTATTTTGCAAAATTCGTTTTAATAATGTTTCATGATATAATTAGTCACATTTGTATATTAAGTGAATTAATTCATTTATTTGTGTGAAGATTAAAAATAATACACATTTTCGATAACAGCTATAATAATCAATTCTTTATGTTCAAAATATAATATCATAACTTGCAAACACGGCTTATTCCAAAATGGTTAAAAAATAAAACTTGAATTTCATTTTGAAAAGCAATGTACATTTTAAAATTATTTTTAGTCTTACATTACTTTGGAATGATATTTTGGATGTTGTCAATTCGATTGCTTGACAGTTTAACAGAACTTAATATTTTAATTTCAAATAGTAACACGTAACCAAACCTTAAATCTTTAATAACCAGTATAATAAACAAAGATTTTGATACGACTCCTTTTCTTCTCTCTACGGCATCAATACGGTATCCCCATGTATCCTTAATGTAATGTAATGTATTTGTTTAATTTCACATATTATCCATATTCTCATCATTAGATTTATTTTCAAATATAAACATACAATATCCTTTATTTTGTGTAGAAGTGAAGAAACTAAATACATATAATAATAATTAGTTGAGCACTATTAAGCTGACATTATCGAATCGTCAGTTCGTGTAAAACTCTCTTTACGTTTAGGCGGTGTAGAAATCAGTGACGCAGAGACGCGTCAATCGACAGTATTTGGGGTGTGCGGTAACCAGGTGACAGGAATCGGAAGCAGCTAAATATATCTGTGTAATAATCATATAAGTATGATATATTTTCATAATATTACTAGAAGATAACTGGTTGTTTTGAGACTTTCTAATACGAAAACGCCAACTAAGAGTGAAATTAGGCTAATAAAATATATTAGTAACATGTAACAGTGTTTTGTTTACAAAAATATCTTAGTAAAGTCAGAATGTATGTATACCTAAAGGAAATGTGAAATTTTAAATGATGATTAAAAATCAAAAAGGAAACAAAAATACTGGAAAACAGAATTAGCAAAGTATGGCGTAAAATTAATGTTGAATTTTTAAAGCTGTCTGCATACATTAATGCGACGACTTGCCGACAGCTACGGCATAAAAATAAGGTAGAATTAATTTCACTTCGGAACGTAAATGTTAACCCTCAATGCTTATGTAGTATATTATTTATTTATTGATTTGGCATTTACTTGGTAGAACTCCATTTTAATAGGGTAAAATATCAAGGTATTTCAGTTCTACAGTTTATAAAAAGTTAAAGGTTGATAGCTATTTCGGCTTACGCCATCGTCAGAACTATGCTTTAAACGTACATTTACTTGGCTATATATACTGTCTAAGAAGAGATACACAATGCATCATATTATTCACTCTAACATACTAATTCAAATTCTAATTACAATATTGCACTTATTAACTGTGATTTTAGTGTTACAAAGAAAGATAAGCAGTCTGGGTTATGTAGTACATTGTTTAACATGCGACCATTCATGTGTGTTGTAAATCCCATATGAAAACATATCATATGTCGCAGACATGTAAGTGTTAACGTTTAATGCAAGTTTATTTGTTCTTGTGATAACAACAAACAAAAATAATCATCTCAAAATTGTATTTACACATACAAAAAACCGTGTAGGTATAAGTTTATTTGGTTGCTAAAATGAAATCAAAATGTGAATCAATGACCGTCAATTACTTTACCGTAGATAAAAAATGGCTATTTCTAGTAACAAATCACATGAGATTAATTCGAAGAGAATAAAACAACGTGACCGAGATTAATTAGGGGAGATGAGGCATCACGAGCACCCACCCCAAAAGCCGAAAATAAATTGGCTAAGGCTAAAAAGAATGTTTTTAATCCTCCCGATATTGACAAATAATAGAATTATTTTTTTAACAGTAAACAGTCGCATATGATTTAATAAGGGAAATATTATTTGTGGATAAAAATCTATATTTCTCAATATAGACTGCCGTAGAAAATATAATACGAAGAGATGCGGTAAACATGTACAATTTATTTTTACGGCGAAATATAATTATAATGTGTGATAATAATGTTTTGTCATGCTTTATTTTTAGCATTTGAAGTAAAATATAGTTGTTCCGTTTTCTCAGACCGAGATCGGAACTTTTCAGCGGAAATTCCCACACTCACAAAAAATTGGCCGGCGGAGACTTTTATTATGCATAAAAAAAACCGACAGAGCACCTATCAATCTCATAAATAACGTAGGCTTCTGTCTCTTACAAAGGAAACATTATTATTACCACACGAAATCGAGAGCAGTCGTCGGCTCGATTTCCTTTATCTCACTGAAAATCTCCACGTTAAAGGTACATTGCCATAAAATAAGAATACATGCAGCAAGAATGAGTCCAGGTCTCGCAAAACGTATTAATTTACTTTCTAATTGAAAACGTTTACAACAAATTGACATACAATACGTACATAAATGGTAAAAAATGGAAACACATTAGAGAAATAGTATTTTCAATATAATACTAGCAAAGATATTAATTAGTTCCGGACAAATAAAATCCAGAAGTCTCATTTGAAAATCTGACTAAAGACTTACGAATGGTCAAATTATGTGGTGTTAGTCATTTCAGTGTCATGTTATATTACGAACAATAAAAAATAATTATAGTTTTAGACGAGGGATTGGTAGAAACTAAAAATGTGTAACGAACTAATACCGACATAAATTTGGTAACAAAAACCTTTAAGCCCACTGTCGCTCTTCTTTATTTGAATGTTTATACATTTCGGGAAAGTGCGAAGAATCTTCTAAAATAAATGTAATTTATTACTGACGGCAAAAAATACATACATACGTTTAGTAAAAGAAAAAATGACGGGTCCTTGGCGTAGTGGCCAACATCGTTGGCTTCCGTAACAGATCTCACGGATTTGAATCCCAATATGAACAGCATTTTTTTTTTAAATATTGATTTCTGAGCGAAGGCTTGGGTGTTTGTAATATATAAAAATTCTCTTCAAACAATTCCAATCTTAAAATTAACGGGGCATAGCAAGAGCGATTATTTAACCACTAAAATTCTATCTCGTGAACACCACAACTTCTACTTTATAAGAAAGCCATATGCTTCACATTGGGAACGATATATTTACTACATCTGTGCTTGACAGAACAGTTAGGATCAATTTTTACACGGGATATGTGGTAATACTGTATTTTATTATAAAAATAAGTGATATATTATACACCACAGAAATTAATTACATTTTCAACGATATTTAACGTTGTAGAAACTTTAGTCAGGATAAAATGTGAAAGCCATTTAGTTCACATGTTTTATACGTCGTTGGTATTGATTTTAAGCTGGTTATTAATAAACGTTCCAGGAGCATAGCTAAATAATTCAAGAAGACTAACTATGCAGACAGATAACTTTAGCGACCATTGTGTTCCGATTAAGGTTGTCAGTTTTAAAAAAACGGGTTTTTAGTTTAATTTAGCAACATTCGAAAGCCGGTCTTTTTTTATTTCGCAATAGAGTTTCAAAAATTTTATTTATATTATTCAATTGAAAGCCTTAATATTTTGACCTGAAACAGACATGTTTACAAATAAAACATTTTGAAATATGAAGTTATATAGTCGAGTATTATGGTTTATTTTTAAATCTTTTTGCATTGCAATTTTTTTGTAGTTTCTTAAAACCTTTTTCCTGACGACGAACGAATATAATTGAGGTCATTTAAGTGTTTATGTGTACTAAAGATACGATGTTTAAAAAAATGTTTTTTTGCAATTTTATTTTAATTATTTTGTTTTTTGTTATACCTCGATGTGTGGAAGTTGAATTCAAATTTTATGTTGAATTTATTTGTTTTTCGTTGATAATGCATATAAGCATATTTTTTTAATTATATCAATTACAAATTTCAAGCAACTGACATATAAAATCATTCTGCAGCTACGGCTATTCATCTGAGGAGTTATCTATCTAATCGGTCCCCGGAAAGTGCCGTGATCGGTACCCCACCAACAGGGCCCCCTTCTTTGGCGAAGCAGTCCGCGGAGGCAAGGAGGCTAGCTGATCCATCGAGGCTGCGACGGTTTACCAGAACGCATCCGTCAGCCAAAAACTTTGGTCTACTAGTCTGGTGCAAAGCGAAAGTAAAGTGACGGCGGGCATGTGCTACATACAACTTGTGACAGTATAAATAATCGACTAAAAGAAAACGCCGGTTCAACAGTCTCGGTGCATCTTGTTTGTTCAAAAGTCCTGATCGAGTTGTTTGGGTGTGTTTTATTTGTTCAAATTTTATTATTTTTTAACAAATTAACATATTATAAGGGATGTATTAATTATTTAGCTATCTATATATTGTGTTAATTTATCAAACTACAATTTATAGTATTTAAAAGAATTCATCGCCTGCGTTTGAAATAATAGATCATATTTGAATTATGTCCAATGTCATGTAATTTACTTGTATTAACATTAATAAATTGGTATTATCAAAACTTGCAGCTTTTTAATAACATAATTTTAAAAGTTTAACTTATATAGTTTGATTAAATAACGAAGTATATATTATTATTATATAAGATTAATCAATTGTACATAGGCAATAAAATATTACCTATTGAATAAATCGAATTAAATTAAATAAGCTATACTAAATATTTAAGATGTTTTGTATGCTTAACGTATTTCGCATACTGCATGTACTAAGGGAGACAAAATAAAAGTGATCGCGATCATTCCTTCTTAAGGGTCAGTAATTGAATGAAAAAATAATTTCAACTATCAATGAAAGGTTTTTTTTATCTAAAATATATATTATAACTTAAGCACCGCATTTTTTACACACCGACGTATACGAAGTGTTATTTTTATAGGGGAAAATCTTGTCTTATAATTTAATAGTGAAACAATTATTATTTCATTGAAAAAATGTAAAAAAAAAAAACTTTCGTTTAGATCATTTGCATTTAAAGTGTAGCTTCCCATAGAACTCTGGTTGGATACAATATTTTATTTTTGAATCAAAATAAAATATATGCACGGCTGGTTGTAATAACAAATTTAAAACATTAAATATGTATTTTGTTATATTTCCAACAAAATCAAAAATGAAGTCCACTTGTACCAGTGAAAAACATCCAATCGACAAGCGCAATTGTTGTTAACCCATAAAATAGTCACGGATCGAATACGAAGCGAATTTTATTAATTCGCATCATTAATGACAGTTAACCATACATATATATCAAATTGCATTATCATGGAAACAAATAAAAATGATATCAACATGAAACATAATATATAATCTGTATTTATTCCGGAATAAAAAATAACATCTTATACATTTAAGTAAAAGTAAAATGTCTTTGAAAAGGAGGGAATATAATTGGGTGCTTTCGAAAACCCGAATGATTATTTATTTATTACTTTAATTGCCAATGAATTAGCAAAAACGTTATACTACAAAAAGCCAACGAAAAAGAATTTCACCGAAAATATCTACAGATTTGTTTCAAATTACCTATCAAATTTAATGTTTTGCAATTCTGTCGAATAGTCTTTATACGATGACCAATATAAAATAATACGAAGAGAAATGTTTCCTCAATCGAAATGGTTACTAAATAGTTTTGAAAGAGAATGTTGTTGACGCGCACATTATTTGTGAATATGTAACGATTTTTTTCAATATCTTTAGTCATCCCAAATACCTAGAAATCAATAGATATTTGTCATACATTGTATTAATCACTTAATAGTAATTATTCATCCCACCTGTAGTCCGGTTATTCAAGGGCAAATACTAACTAATAAACTAATGTATAATTATATCGTTCAGTCATACTCAAACCGTCGCGATATGTATTTTACATTCTAGATGGAGAAAAAACAATCCGCACGAACGCAATGCCGATATTTCTTTTTTATTAAATATCGGTATTGCAAATATCAATACTGGTATTACAAAAAAAAAAAAACGGCCAATTGGGATAGGAATACCGGGCGAGTGAATCAAAGTCGTTATTGTAACATATAAAACACCGCTATTTGAAAATATATAATTATCATAAATGTGTGTTTTTCATAAATAGTTTACGGTCTATAAAAATAATAACACGTTATTCTCAAGTCTCTTTCCGGGACATGTCAATAATCATACTCCCCACTATTATTAACTTTAAATTATTTCAATAAACCTCAATTGCATCAAAATATGTAATGGTTTCTATATATTCAATAATCGATTTTGGTTAATTTTTAATATAGGAATACCGGTAAAATTTTCGAAACTGACTATTCGGTATAGAAAAACATAACGAATACCGCGATCCTGGTTTGAGAAATACCAGTATTGCAATCCCTACTCCAACACTGTCTTCAAAATATTTTAACAATTTAGAAACTGCTAATGTATTTCTATATTCCCGTAAGAAGGTAAAAAAAATAAAAGGGATATGATTGACCAAAGGATAAAATACACACGTGTGTATTTAATTATATCGATGTAATCATTCCCGTGTATAGTATTCATATAATTATATGTTTAAAGAAATAAAAGTACCATAACAGCTACTTGTAATAAACATTGTGTTCACTTATCAACCAAATTTTAAATGTAGACAGCAAAATTAATTTCAAGGTATATAATTGATTACTTTATTATAAACTTTTCGAGTGAATTTAATACGAAACGAAATGGCTATCTACTTGTTTAATGTTTTCACTAGCAAAAAGTGTTGTTTTACGTTAAAGGTTGTTGTGTACTTAATTTCAATCAAAACATCGTTAGCTTTTTTTGTGGTGGGATTAAATTTTCGCTTTATTTGAAAGTCCCTCACACTTTCGTACCTTGGTTGATTGTGATTACGAAATCCGCTTCCTCCGAGAAAAGCGTCCCGCTGTTTGATGGATGAATTTACCGCGCCTTTTCTATTCCCTTAATACATTTCACACCGTTCAAAACTTTTCTATCATTATGTATGAGGTTTTCTTTCAACAAATTTCGCTCATTATTTATAAATGCGGTCTAACCAGGTACTCAAGACGAATAAAAGTCCAAAATGTCAACATTTTATTCGTAATTTTGTTCTCATCATTACTTTAATACAAATACACGAATTTTCTCTGTCATAGAAAGTGGTCTTTATCGTTTACGTGATTTTATATTCAGATTTTAATTCAAACATATTTTTAAGTTTTAATTTAAATTAATATAACGTATCATTGTAACGCTTATATCTAAAAAAATAACAAATAAAGTCGATCATTAAATTATTATAATTATAAAAAATATTTATTTTATTTTATTATTCGATCATAATTATCAAATTCCAGTTGCGGAAATTTTCACTCCGAAACTTTAAACTAAATCGCAAATATTTGACCGAGTAAATTACAGAAGTGGATACAAATATTGACTAATGAAGAGGTCATCATCTATATTTATTATTCATTTTTAAAAATGTATGTCGAACGACTTTGCGTTATTATAGAGAATTGTGTGATACAAAAATCAAATATGCTTTTCAACAACAATTAAATCACTAGATGAAAGCTCGTTGACCATACTGATGTGCTTTAAGCTCATTACTGGGCCAGGGATTACTGCCTTGACCTACTGACCCGAGCGTATAATAACTAAGGACGAATTTACACCAACATAGAATTATTGACAATATTGAGATTGGAAGGACAAATTATCAATATTGTGCATTTAATGAATTCAAACGTTAGTTTAGATATTTATTATTGTGAACGGAGTAGACAAATATAATTATGTGCTAAATAAACTTTTTAATGTTTTTTTTATAATAGTTAGGTAAAATTATTTTTGGATCAAGGATCCTATAAATATTAAACATATTCACTATTTAATAGTTTACGGTTTAACTAATATATAATATTTACATTAACAGCTAGCGGTTGATATATTTAAAAAATCTGAAATTAAGTAAGCCAACACCGTTTTAATAATTTAAAAATACGAAGAAATATACATGTATGTATTTTTAAATAAGCGAATATATTTTGAGCAAAATAAAAATATTGTTGATTTTAAAATCCATAATCATTTTTTAACTTCTTTATAACTGTTTTAGTTTCAAAACTTTTTAGTTAATTCGTCACAAATTTAAGAAACATGCGTCACAATTATTTATTTAATCATAAACTACTAAAATATATATCATATTGAATACACAATCACAACGCAATAAATTTTAAATGTATTTGTTATTCACATTTGCTCAATTTTTCTACTATACTTTTAGCGAAGGAAAAACGAAATTTGAAATAACGAAAATTCCTCATTTTTTTAAAAGTTACATAGAAGATATCAATGAACTCTTTATTTAATAATCGTGGAAAATAAGGCATACATATTCGAGCTTAATTTAAGCCAGCGAGCGTAGCTTTCCATTCAATAAAATACTTGTAAAATAAATCTTGATTTACGTATTAAAAATGAAATGTCCAATCAATACAAACTTGATCGATCTTTTATTAGTCTATTTATGATTGTATACGATATTTAATTAAATTTGAATAATATTTTTACAATGATCAGCAACAAATTGATACACCAATTAAAAAAACAAATTTTAAAAACATGTTTTATCTTCAATTGATTTATTAATGATAAAATAAATCTATTTATAATTTATAATTGAATTACTTTTTTAATAGCCAATCATAAAATTGATAAAAAACGAAAACACGTTTCAAAAAAATAATTGAGTGAGTGAGATAAAATTTACATTACAGGTGAATCAAGTTCTCAAATAATATTATCCGCTTTCGATTATCTAATACAACCTGTACCGTGATATGCTTTATAGAACACTTTCATATTACGTCTGGCACCATAATAAATAATTATTCATCAATAAATATAGGATTAGAAATGTAGTATTTCTATATCAAATATCCGACGCTGTCTAGCGGCGGCCACACCAAATGACATGGTGCGGACAGAACATGTTTTGCACCGTAGATACCTTTTGCAATGTTTCCATACATGATATACTGTTTAATCTAACAGAAAATCTTGACTCAATAATTAATTGAAAAGGTAACTCATTAGACTTTGTCGTTTGACCCATTTAAGTTGTAAGCGGATGGGTATATTTTGAAATTATACTTATGTCACATAAAAAAGACACATGTAAGTAATCCGATTGCAGTTATTATTACCAAGCGTAACTATTGCAATTCTGGGCGCCATTAACAATCTGCATCGAAACAGTAGAGATAACATCGTATTATACGTAGTTCCCCAATCATTTTGAAGTGTATTGGCGATTCGAAATCTAATCATAAAATAAATAGTGTTCAGATAAGCTATGTGTAACTACATATTACAATAGTCCACCATTAATATTGTACACAACTTGGACTAACAATTGTGTAACGAAGTGCTTTCCTAACAGATAAAAATACTTTACATTGACCAAACCTACATTGATATATAAAAGACATACAATGTGTGCAACAAAGAAAAAATAAGATTTATGATTTTACCGGTCGTGTTTTCTTTCAAAGTATAATATTTTTATTTTTAATCTATGGGGGGGGCGTCGAGCAGAGCTTCTCTCGGCCAAAAAAGATGGTTAGATACTGGCTCGTCTTAATTATCGGGAAGATATCGTTATTTTATAATGTTTACCTATCTCGCTGTCAAACTTTTGAGAGGTTTCGATAAATGCATGTCATAATCGACTTATACCTGCAATGCTATTTCCTAAGAAACAACGTTTTTAAAGCAACTACTTTATTACATTGTCAGATGTTTCAATTAAATATATACATAACATTTATTTCAGATTCTTATAGGTAAGTAGATAAATAAGAAAAAAACGTTTGTTTTTTTTATGTTATGACACAAGCTGTTTCTTCTATACGTGCAAAATGACACTGACAAAGCAAGATAATATAAAATAAAATAATAATAAAGTTATACAAGAAAAAAACTTTTTCCGTCGTCACAAAATGAGCGTTAAGTCTCAATGCTCTGTAAATATTTTATCAAGTAATAGAGTAATGGTTTCGAAAAGGTTTGTTAATATGAGAGTTTTGCGTAAGAAAATAACTGGCGCATAAGGTTTAAAAATATTCGCAGCATGTAATATAATTGGCCAACGCAGCAGGTACAAACAAGTTAAGCGCCGATTCATTTAAAATTTCTACCAACTGTACAACCATGTTGAGTCACATCAATGTGTAGAATAAGAAAAAAGAATTGAATCAGATTTTCACAACGCTTACAACCTTTCATTTGGAAAACAGAAAGCTATTTCCAGATAATTTTACAACAGTTAGCATCTAACTTATTTTGAAGTAGGAAATGTATATAAAATAAAATATTTATACAAATATGTCTTAATTTATATGTCTGTCAATATTACTATAACGGATTTATGTTTTCTTGAAATTGGAATATTTTTTCATTGAAATATCGAAATGGTTCTAAGTTAGTTTATTTATTTGCTTTTATATTACCGAGGTTTAAATTGTAAAGCAAAGAAAACACGTATTATAAAAAAAGACAGCAAGTACATAAACAAAATGTTATATTTTATCAAAAATCATTTTCATTATAATGTATTTTTTTTGGTTACATATCTGAATAATAAAACTCAATGTCAATAAAATTACATTTTAGATTTTAAACTTTTAATTATAATTGATTATGGTTTATTTTCATTTAAATCAAAATAATGTCTGCTGCAAAACAAAGCCTCATCAAAAAGAAAATGACAGATGGCTTTGCCAAATGCTTATTTTGATAAAATATTTGAGCATTGACCAAATATTTCAATTTATTTTATAACGTACGAAGGCAACGCATCTTTAAATTAATATACTACATAGTTATAACTCATAACCTGTGTATAGAAACTATTATATAAATAAATAAATATTCGTTGAAATAAAATGAGGAACCATTATAAATTATTGTAATTAGACAATATAGCTAGGAAATAGTTCACTAATATTCAATAGTATAAATAAAATATGCAATATTTAATACCGAATACAAAAATATGTACGAGATTTATTAAAGTCAATTCAAAATAACGAATACATAATATATACCTATGAATTTATGTATGTAAATTTTTCTCTATGACGTTATTATTGCTACCCGTCATACGTTCTGTAACTGAGTGTTCAACTTACTATCTTAGGTGATTGTTATATTCGGTCGATCGGTAACGAATTTGAATGCCCATACCGTACACATTGATTTTTAAATTTGTGTTTGTATTTATTTTCGGAGCAGATTCATCAAGCAAATAATAAGTATTGTGCGGCATTTAAAAATAACCGATACAAATATCAATTGTTAAGAGCAGCTTAAATGTAAATAAGATGACATAAAAAATATATTAATATGGGCTGTAAACACACTGAGCCAAACGGACGCGAATTGTCAGTCATGATAAAGCCAGCGGTTCGTTTTCGCACAAAAGCGGCGATCACGCCATCAGACTTGAATTTGGTCGCTTCTGTTTTGTGTTGTGTGTCGCGGCCCTAACACAATTTCACCTTGTAAATGTGCATAACCTTTGTTTTCGTTTCTCTAGTATGACCGCAATTTCCATGCACACATAATTGACGAGAAAGAAACTTGCTTGCTCAATGGACGATGAAATAGAATGTCATAAATTTGCGGAAAACGTGCATGTTTAAGGATCAAGTTCAATATGTGACCTTGTCTATTACTTACATATCGACTGTGGAAATGCAAAAGAACGTAACCCACACATATCACATTAAGAAGGACGCATTCGATTGAATTTATAAATTCTATTCAATATCAATTGATTATTAAAACTTTTTTTATTTTATTTTTATTTGTATAAATAACACTATAACATGTTATTCTCTAACCATTTGATAACGTTCATCATGAGCGAAACCGGTCCTGATCTTAATACATAACAGTTGGAATTACTACAAATGTATATATTTTTTTTGTGTTGATTTTTTTTGTATATACTGTAAAGAAATGAAATAGTTACTATGTAATGGCTATGATTAATCTATTGAAAATTCTATAATTCTATAATCAGTTATATTTTAAATCAACTAAATAATGATAAACGGTAACGTGTGATAAGCAAGATGTTTAATATACATAGAAATTTCGACAAAAATATTCAGTCGAGACCGGTTAACCACAAAAATACAATTAAGTGTGCTAGACTCATAAAAGTCGAAAGACTAGTATGTAGTTATTATAAGAAAATGGGCATTCCGCGTTAACCGCAATCCGATCACTACGTCAGACTGTGAGAAGTATACACTGGGAAACAAACTAGGAGCAAAATAAGAATGCACATGTAGCATATGTGCATTCTTACATATTTGGACCAGTATTAATAGAAAAAATTTAAATATTAGACAAATGTTTTTTTTTCCATATGTGTTTAAACTGTCATTTGAATATATATATCTCTCGTTAAACGTAACTGACGACAACAATGCTACTTTGTGACGTCACTTTACCTAAACGCGCCAGACAGGTTTGTTTTAAATATTGTAGAATTCGGAGGAGAAACAGTACATCCATTGTATACGTATTATTTAACATTTTTAAATATATTTATAACTGGTGTGGAACTAAATAATATACTCCTTGCTATTTTTTGTTATCATAATTGAGCACTACCAGCTAAATCTTATCTCACTGAATGCATTATGTTAATAGATAATATATTATGTCACAACCCTTTTTAGAAACCCCAGCGAGATTAAAGAAAATAATTGGAATATATATAATATTATATTTACATAACAATAAAATGACGTTTTACACCTCTTACAGAATATAAATTAATTTGAAATATTAAAAAAAGAAAATTTGTTCAAAACAGAAGATCGTCGATGTGGTCCTCGTATGTGGGCACTGAAATTTACTCGGACCACCCTGCGTGAATCGTAAACGAGAGTGAAAAGAAAATGTGCGATAAAATCAACTCGGATGTGTACTCCATAACAAGACTTATATTTTCTCCTCTGTAATGGGTGTCATACTGTGAGACTGATTACGGATCATTTATATTACGCCATATTATGATCAGATTCATCATCGTTCAACTGGTAATACTAGCACGTTAATTTGGTAAACCTGATGGTCAACATACCGCAACCTGAAAGCAATAGTGAAATAAATCAAAAATAATTGTTTCGTGATAATTGAAGATTAAATTTTGTTTCGTACTTTTAAAATATACAATCATAATTTTAAATCGTTTCTTTTGTGGATTATCATAGACAGAGGATAATAATGAGATTTTTTAAATATTATTATTTGTATCTATAAATGTTATAAAAATATTTCAGCTGGTGCGTTGCGGTTGCAGGGCAATAATAACAATTGCCTTTCGTTGTCTTAAAATGGGTAATTAATTTATTTGTCAAATATGTCAGTGGTCCATTATATAGGTTAGGCTTATATTGACCGATAATCATTATTATTTCAAAATTGTATTTTTGCAAATTTTCACATATTCACAATTGTGTAAAAGCATATTCCCTATTCAAAGATTATTTCCGTCGATATAAAATAATCCTGATGCGGCTATAATGAAGCAAATAAAGTTTATATTTTTTGTACGTAAAACGATAATTTGAATCATATTTTCCCGAAAATGGCATTTTGTTGATTTAAAATTTAATTTTTAAAATCTTAATTACATACAAACCAATAATGTAATGTATTAATTTGTACAATCGGTGAGTGATTTTCCAATTCAATCAATTTCGTTCAATTCAATCAATTTTTCAATGACGTCCGTTCTTCAAGTCATATGTAATAACCATTACAAAATTCGAGATATTACTTTAAAAATCAAATTCACATAATTGCATAAAACATTTTCGACCATAAAATTATTTCTGAGTTGCCAATCCACACTTTATAGTATTTAGATTAAGTAATGAAATGTAGAAACAAATCTTTTTTTATTTGTGACATTTGACAAAAAAAAAAAATTAAAAGTACCACGTACCACTCTTGTATTATTTCTACCATATAAATAAATATAAGTATACAAAATACTAGATTCAAATACAAGATTTTATACCCGACGCGCATTGTCACATAAAAAAGTGTTATTTATTCAATAACAATCCATCTTCCGAGACTAATTCTTCCACTCCAATTTAATTAAATAGCCTTGCTTGTTCTACTGCAGCTGAACTTTAAAGTTCGGTCAAGAATATACTTTGCTTTGTTTACTTCTGTTATTTAACGAGAAATAGTAAATAGACACGTAAATAAATACGCCAAATATTCACTTGAAAGGTATTTATTGTATGTCGATTCTTAGAAATGTAAATTCATTTTATAATCTAAAAATAGAATTGTTTGCAAATATGCTTTCATAAGTAGTTAGAATAAGTTTTATATTTTTATTAAAACAAAACAATATAACTTTATTATTTTTATGGTGTTCACTGTCAATACTTTGTGATAGTATATTAATAGTATTTTATGAAAAAAGAATAAAGCAATATTTTGTACTAATTCCACATTTATTTAATATGATCAGAACCGGTTTCGCTCATCACGAGCATTTGTAACTGGAGTAAAACTTTTTTTCACAATAAACAGTTTTATATTAAATAAATTCGTAATTGATGTTGTTTTTAACTAATCATTAATTAACCTAAACCAAAACATTTTGAAACAAATGATTTGACTTCTTATAAATACTGAAATATAGTTACCAAAAATGTCAGTTCGCAGCACTCGAACCATTTAATTAATAAGAACTGCTGTAGTGAAC
Source organism: Himalopsyche anomala (assembly GCA_031772345.1). Taxonomy (NCBI): domain Eukaryota; kingdom Metazoa; phylum Arthropoda; class Insecta; order Trichoptera; family Rhyacophilidae; genus Himalopsyche; species Himalopsyche anomala. The sequence goes on along the minus strand of CM062844.1, from coordinate 7,786,350 downwards.
CTCCAGCTATGCTTTGGGTGTTCCCACATCAAAAACGTAAGAGCTAAAATACTTTATATTGCAAGGGAATTTTTCTAAATTCAATACCTATATTTCAATAATAATACCAATTTCTTCAAAATGTAGGATAGTAAAACACACGATAAGGATTTCAAAAATATAATTAAAACAATATGAAGCTACACATGAGAGAACAATAAATTAAAGAAATTAAATAGTATTATTTACATATGTATAAAACATAGAGCGGTAATTACAAGAGCTTTATGAAAAATTTGAAATAAATAATTTCATGACTCCATCCTTATTCCTTAATGTTGATTGTTTGTTACGTGTCTAAGATCTTGCTGCAAACTTTTTAGCGTTATAATAAAACTTTTCCGATACAAACCTTTCCACCTAAAAATAACATCAGCCCATTTTAAAAAAAAATAATCGAAAAGGAGCCATGGCAATATATATATATGCATATATATAATATATATATGCGTATATGTTGAGCTTTCTTTACATTAATGTATGTATATGTTAGATCTGTCATCGATAACAATGAAAATTAATTTTGACATACCTCAACATTGTATCTCAGTTTTAATTTCAGATTTTAAAATAATTTTTGATTAACAAAACAAAGACCATTTCATGGAAACAAATATCTCAAAGCTAAATAAGTATCTAATTACCAGAAAGCCTCCGGATATTAATATATCAAATGTAAACAAACGCTACCGCCTCCTCATTTCTTTTGAATTAAGTTACGCCGAAGCTAAATTTATTCTTCAGGGTTAACGTTAATTAATTTATTATTTAACTAATTGGAAGGAATACTGACAGGTGATAATTATCGAAAAACGCTCGGAGCAAACCCGTGTCATAAGCAGTAACGCAAAAATGATATCCAGGAATTAATTATAGCATTACTCACTCACAATGAATTTAAAAAATAACCAAACAAAAACAAAATCTACACAGAAATCATCATAGCTTAAAACATCTACTGTGGTACTTGACAACATAACCACCGCCGTCTACGACGGCTCCACGCTATTCTTACAAGGTGTATTTCGCGGCCTAATCAAACTATTCGTCACTTTTAGTGTGTTTACTGATAGTTGATAATGCTCGTCATGAGCGAGACCGGTCTTGATCATATTAAATAAAAGGTAAATTAATACAAATGAGTATTTTTTTTAAAAATATAAAGCTATTCACGTTTCAAATTGTTACTAGGATTGTCCTCGATTATTGTTTTCATCCGCTTAAGTTTTCAAAATAAAACATGATAATTTTAATGTTATTCTAAGATCAGTTCCATTTGATCTCGATAAGACATTAAATGCATTTTAATTGTCCATTGATGCACACAGAACATTGAAACGCCTCGATATGTTACAAGCTAATATTAAAGGCTTTCGGTCTGGGTTTCTACGTAATGTTATACGTCTGTGCTTGCCGACCGCTTCGATGAATATGTTATTTCTTCTATATGAACGTAGATGATTTATATAGTTTAATTTTAGATTTATAAGTTTACAAATTTTAAAGTAATCATTTTTATATTGAAAAAAAAAAAATCTAAAACCAATTATCCAACCCTGGATTGGGATATTTTGGATTTACAGATTGTCGACGATTAATCGACGAAAACTTTGAACCTTTGTAAGGTTTCTTTTAACCTTTGCTCCTGGTCAATTATTTTCCCTTATCGCTTTCACTTCATTGCAGACAAATTGTGTTGAGCACGTATATTGGAGCTCTGATTTTATAATGGTTTGATATATTTTATAAAATACTGAATTATGGTTATATTTAGTTTCTTTTACGATAACTGTAGGTTTAATTGTAAAATTATTTATCTGTATCTAGTTATTTTACTTATCTCATTAATGATTTGAAGTTACAGGGAAATGTCAATTATTGTAAATGTAAGATTTTTCTTTTAAAAAAGGGCATTTTAAAAAGTAATAAAGCAATCGATTTGCGTACTTATCTTAAAATCGACGTCTTTCACTTCATCAAACTGTTGCTATGTTATGGTAGCGATATGTGTGAAACCATTTCACCAGATGTAATTTAAGAATGTCAGATTGGACATTATGATTAAAAAAAGGTTTTCATAATAATTTAAGATTTTGACTGAAGGTGCTTGGTGGAATTACTTAAAGGAAACTACTTACTACTCGAATCTGTGGGCATTCCCATAAGCTTATCCTTTTCGCCAGCAATGGCTCTAAACTCAATGATACATTTATTTATTATATAAACACGAAACATTCATTTACTAAGCGTCAGTTCAAGTTCATCCGTGCACTTGAACGCCTGAAGATTCCGAAAGGCAAAACCCGGGTCGTTAGTGACAAAATCCGTGAGAATGTACATAGTTTGAACGATTCAAATTTAATTATCATATTAATTGGAAAAATCAAGTTTTATTTGAAAACAATTTCAATGTAAATTGAAAGCGAATATTAAGGCTTTACAGCGGTTATAATTTATAAATTTTGATACCTACGTAAAAGAACTTTTAATTATAGCGGTCGAATTGCTTAAACGTATTAAATATTTTTTTTTGAAGAACATAATGTGTTAATTAAAAACCCAAAGACAATGTAAAATAGTATTTTGGTATTTTACAATTGCTAAAATTTTCAAATACCCATTAAGTTTAAGAAAAGCATATTTATATATCATTAGAATTATAGATTTGAGAAATTTCACTTCATGTACAAAACGATAGTACACCCGCTGTGGTCCAGTTGGTTACAGCATGCTCTACCGATCGGGCGGGATCGGTTCGATTCCCGTTAAGGTCAATGTCAAATTGAGATAATTTCAATTTGAGATGGGTGTCAATCCTCATTGAGTTTGTCTCAAGATTCTCAAGTGACTTACAGAAATTTTCATCGATGATCTTGTTTGATCTGTCAACTTCAAAATATTTGCCGCATTAGCTGTAATATCAAATATTTTCGCGTATACTGACTAAACCTTATGTGGAAGAGGTATAACTAATAAACTAAGAAAATGACCAGCAAACTGTTTTCAATTTATAATATATGATTAAGAAACCAGCGAAACAAAACAGTATACCACGGGTTCCCAACCTGGGGGTCGCGAAGAGTTTTCCGGGGGGTCGCCAAATTTTTTCGATTTTGGATTTGAACAACAAAAGGAGTTTCGGGGCTAATCCGGGGCAAAAGTAAGGCAAATCGGGGATTTCAAATTTCTCGGGGGGAGGGGTCGCCTAGTCACATGGCTTTTACAAAAAGGGGTCGCCACCCGAAAAAGGATGGGAACTTATGCAGTATACGAATAAAATACGGCAATAATCCATTGCTCAGGATGATTATGAAAATTCTCAAAAAACGTCAAAGTATTAACTCCCTAAAAAGTTCATCTAAAAACTTTTGACAGCAACCTTTACATTGTTGTAGTTTTGATTTGTTAAAGGTTACCTATTCATACAGAAACATTGATGTACGTCACTAGCACCAAAAGTTTGCAAATATTTCAAAACATTTGTCTTCTTTCATGGTGTTTAACGTTGACTGGATTTACTTAATAGAAAAGTTTTCTCGCATTTCGAGGTTTCAATTGTATAATTTTCATTAAATTATGTAACAAGAAATGTAAACAACAACGTACTTTATTATTCATAAGATAAGTAAAAATATTATAAGCATTGCAATATTAAGCGGGATTCGATTTTTTAAATATTTTTTTTTATACACAAATAATAAAAATTGTTAAATAATCATTTAAGATTTCGACTGAAGGTGCTTGGTGGAATTTCAATATTAAATTTGAATCGTTCAAACTATGTACATTCTCACAGATTTTGTCACTAACGACCCGGGTTTCGCCTTTCGGCATCTTCATGCGTTCAAGTGTACGGATGAACTTGAACTGACGGTTAGTAAATGAATACTTCGTGTTTATATAAGAAATAAATTTATCATTGAACTTGAACGCCTAAATATGCCAAAAGGTGAAACCCGGGTCGTTAGTGACAAAATCTGTGAGAATGTACATAGTTTGAACGATTCAAAATTTGTTAAATAATCATTTGAGATTCATTTTAATACTTCTTCTACAAACATCTACAAATTGATTACTTATCAAATTTGCTACATTCGTATTGTTATCAAGCCCTACACCCACCTTCTATCAGATCTTGAAAATTGGGCGTAGTTTTAAAACCATGAGTTCTTTTATATACCAGCCATCGTTCTTTACAAAATCTCTCAAAATAAAATAGGTCGAGCGACCGACATATAACCAGTTATACAAAGACTAATTCATTTGGTAATATACTCCACATTGGGATAGGACATGGTAAAAAAAATACAGTAAACGTATCAATACTAACACCTAACGATTGTCATAGAAATAACAATTTCATGTTGTATTCATTAATTTACCATTATAATTAGTTTGTATTTATTTACTTTCTAGGTGACCTGAATTCGAGAAAGTTAGCACGCAGTTCAAGTAGAAGATCCTTATCATTATTGGCATTGCGACGAGTCAGTTAAGAGCAGCTGAGATTGGAAGTTAGCGCTAAGTTTTGAGCCAAAATGGCAGCACCGTCGTTATGGGCGCTTCTGCTCGCCTCATTTCTCATGTCAGTGCCAGATTCCTCGGCACAACTTTCTGGAGACTGGAAACCAGTAAGACGACCACAATCGCTTGCCATATCCACTTATCATGGAAATGCCTTCCCTGCTCAGGAGGACATAGAAGATAGGTCAGTAGTATAAACCATAAACATTTACTATTTATCAAAGGACAACAATACGCGATTTAATAAAACGAAAAAAGAAAGTATGTTAATATTTACAATGAAAATAAAATGAAAGAGAAAAGAAAAATGGATATTTTCCTTCGATGGCAACAAAAACAAATGTGTACTGTCGTAATATCATTAAGAATCTACATAAGCAATTAAAATTGATACATTATTAATTGAAGTCAAAGCATTTTGACAAAATCATAACTGTTTTGTGAAAAATGTAACTAGATATTTAGATATGCTGATTAAGGATTCCATTTATTGCCACTGTAAAATAAAATACATTGAAAAATCTGGGATTTAATCTGTAATTATTTAAAGTGCTCGTTTGTCACAAACCAAATACGTTGTCTAAAATCGTACTTTATTAAATTGGTCATAAATTGGCGGCTTGGAATCACTTATTTTGAATATTGGGAAAAACATATTTTGAATCAAGTCTGATTTCAGTTGTGGCATAAATATACATTTTACTGAAAAAAGCAACGCTTACAAAATATTATAACCGTTTAAAAGATAAGGTAATATATTTTATTAAAATTCACAAATGAAAATATATAGTGAGGCCAGATATTATTTATGTATACATATATGAACCCATTAGAGGTGAATTGAGCCAAGTGGAATTGAAGAAAAAAAAAATTAGATTATTTGTAATATACTACACGTCTAAAAATATCGTAAGAGTTAAGAAACCTCAGTTAATACACATTGCAAGTGTTTCCGCCGTAAAATAAAAATATGCAAACGAACAAAACGCTAAATAAAGACGTGATTGTGCCTTAAAACAGCCTTACTAGTTGGCTCGCTTCGCCTCTCGAGGACCCATATTATAAATGAGGTCGTAAATTTTTATTTAAGATGTGTTTGAAATAATGTGATCATATATTTTATTAATTTAGAAATGTGAGTTCAATTACACGCCCTTTATCTCAAATTTCATTGAGCATTTTTTTTTCTTTGAGTTTATCTCAAAACTTTGTTCAAATTATATGTAGGCCATTGTGATCTTAAGCCACTGAAATACGACACCATTTAAATAAATTGTAATTACTTTGATACAGATTCAGCGGATCAAATCACTTCAGCCCTTTTGACACATCTCTGGCTGGCCATCTCTCTTCATCTCATGACATCGGTTCGCTTTTGGGAGGACAAAACGCGGAAGACGGGTGCGCGCTCTACAAAGTTGGATTCAATCAGGAGGCGTATTTCCAGTATGTGCAATTCAAGGAAAACATACCAGACTTAAAGGAGTTCACTCTCTGCACCTGGACCAAATTCAATAATCACTCCAATGATCATCCAATATTCTCGTATGCCGGTAAGCTTTACAATACACTATAACCTTCGACCGAAATCGGGGGAAATTATAAATGCATGCATTTCATTTTAGAAGAAATAACAGTGCTTAAAGATTGTTTTGAACACTTAAATAATTAGTTTTCATATGTTTCTTTATATGAAAATAATTAAAGAGGAACTTAGACTCAAACTTTACACACTCGCATGTTTTACTTGGCTTATTTATTTTCTGTTGGTGATATTGGTATCAAAACATTTTTATTCGTGTGCTCTAATCCAGTCTGGCAGTTCGTGTAATGTTAAAATTCGGTGTGAGCCCAGTGACTGCACCATATTACGTTATGAAAAAAAAAAATTTTTAGTCTTTAAAATCAGTAACAATTTTTGAAGAAAATACTAATTGAACATTTTTATACCGATTTGAGTATCAGCTATGACGACTAAACATACATATATATATGGATCACAATTGTTGAATTTATTGTCATTAAAGTTAGCCATAACTAATCTAAGTAATTAATTTGTAATTAGTAGTATCTCAAGAGGTATCTCAAAAGAAGTTTTTCTAGGAGAACTGCTTGTTAATCAGTTGTTCAATTTTTATTTTTTTGAAAAGAGAATTGATATAAGGATTGGGCTAGGACATGACTAGTTGTTAGCTAATCGCTTTAAACGGAATTCGATAAAACTATTAATAAAAGTGCTGTTCGTTTTGGAATCCGTAAAATCCTTCGCATAAGCTAACGACGTAGAGCACTGCACCACTTTTCATTCAAGCTGCCGATCAATAATTGCTAATGGCTGGCGATATTTTAAAAATATGTATGTCAAAAGTTTTGCTTAGATAACTCGAAGTAGTCATTTGAAATTATACCGTGTACTTCTGGCGGAACTCAGAAAAAAATGTTTAAGTAATACATTAACAGTAATGACAAGTAAAAATGCAGTATTGCCAAAAATGAGTTTTTACAGAACAGCCGAAGGCGGCAAAAGAATAAATTAAGTGTTGCAAAATTTTAATAATACTAGTGCAAAATTTCTTTATAACATGCAACACTTGCCACACAATCGAAGGAGTGGAAACCTTTTAGGTGACATTTCCAAACGGTCATTAGAGTATTAACCCACGCCTGCCGGAGATTTTGCTCAACATCCAACCGATGCTTGACTATTTCAATAAAAACAAAACGTACAAATGTTGACACTATCTATAGTTAATATTTCTTATGTAGTTTCATTACGAAATCGAATAGTTTAGACAAAACAAACATGAATTTAAAATCACGTTTATTTAAATAATAAAAACAGTATTCTATATACTCACTCCGCACACTGTGTTATTGGAGCATTACGACAAAAGCAAACCAGGCAATTTCATAAGTACGAATTATAACAAAAGCTCATTTAACCCTACTAAAAATAATACGTTTTTTTAATTGTTTACTTTGTTTGTTTTAAGCCAATAATTGTTCAATATCGCCCAAGACGTCAGTGATAAAATTTTTAGAGCGTTATCTTATTCGCCCAATCTTTTTTAGGGCCTGTTCATTTTAGTGTTTTGACTTTTTATCATTTGTCCCACGTGGACCCCGGTTGATAAACGCTGATCTAGAGAACGGAAATTACTCAGACAATTGTATTATAATATCACGATAAGCATCGACGATATATTAAAATGTACTAACCGCACTGAAGGAATTTATTTTTCGAACTTCATTTTTAAAAATCTTCTATAAAATTTAAAAATTGTCGGTTACTATTTTCAGCTTATTACGGGTCGATATGAATACTGATCTGTGTTTATATTGTATTTTTACAGCTGGCAATCATCCAAAGGCAATCTCATCATGGGTTTCCAATACGGATAGAGCAAGTTACTACAGTTTGGCGGTTGCGGGCCATACCTTCTATCGACTCAACTATCCTCTTCGATTGAATAGGTAACGTATAAAAATGCGCGAATAAATAATTAAAATTCTTGCATTACAGAAATCGGTTACAAAACCATTGCGAGCGTTTATTGCCGTATGTACTTTCCACACATTCTGATGAAAATCGATTGCCAATTTGCAAAACAAATATTGCTTTTTATGAATGTGGGCATAACAGATTACATATATTTTGATAATACATATTGATTAAGTATACATATTTGACATTTGATTGGCTGAGAATTTAAAGAAATGATTTGTATTCAGTGCTGCGCGAAATTACAATCGTATCAAGTGAATTGCATATATAAAAACTATCATATTGAAAAATATTTTTTTAGAAACATGTTATCGATCGTGCATGTTTTCGACATACTAAAATATTATAAATTAACTTTGTAAATTAAACAAAAATATCCATTTGCAAATATGATGTACATGCATATTGCCGTAAATATGTTTAAAAAATCCACCAGTTTTGCGCAATTAATATTTACAGGGATTAAAACGTGCGTGTAAGAATAAATGGAGTGAAAATCCAAATAACAATTTCCTCAAAGTTTGTTTGATCATTTTAAACTTAACTGCAAAATGGGAGATTAAAATCGAGAATCTTTTACATTTTGAGTAAGAAAAAAATGTAAGCGAAAGAGAAAACACCAAATTGATGCATTTTAATAATTACATATTCAATAATTTCCAGGATGTTCCAAGACGTAGAATTATCATGTTACTTACGCCTACGTACATTTATTATGATGACAATTTCTTATACATTTGGTAAACATTTGGGAACTTTTAAAACCACTGATGAAATCAAAAAACTACTATTAATTTCAAAGCCATGTGCATTATTTGATCCAATAGCAGTACTACGATTTCATAAATACGATATTCATATTTTAAATACCGTATTGTTAAAAATATTTCATGCTACAATAATAAATATAATGCAGACTTTGGTGAATATTACAATGTAAGATGAAACTCGTATAGAAGCACATGATATCATTTTATTAGAAATTCATGCGAGAAAATTCTTCAGGTAGACGTTCAATGTTGTTACATTATAAAAAATTTGCTGCTTTTGTTAGCTTTCCATGAAAATGAAAATGAAAATAAACATCATTTAAAAAAAACCAAATCGGCAAATTTTATAAATTCTTTGTGATCAAAGGCATGCAGCGAATATTTTCCAATATTACTTTCGTGAAAAAAATAATGGCAAATTTTAAACCATCGCAAGCCATGAAGCAAATATATAATATTTGAAAAATCGCGATTGGTCGGTATATGTAAGTAATGGATGGCTCTTGACAATGAAATGACAAAGTATAGGTCTGTACGACACTTCAAATGCGAAATTTGCTTTCAACTAACGCGAATAATGTCAGCAAAAAAATATGAATTAATAACGTCATTAATAATATACAAAAAAGTATTTTTAACAAATTCCAACGAATGTCAAACAAAATTAACAGAGTCAAAAAAAGCAAGTGTTCCGCACTCAATGCCTTTAAAATAATAAACTATAACTCCTATTATTCTTTCGAGATGAAATTAAATAATACACTATTGTGTACTAACGATTAACAATGCCTTACAATCGATTTAAGTTTTTTACTCGAAACAAATATACGTAATAATACAAAAACAATATTATTACTTTAACATCTAGTTATAAATTTAAAATATTACAAAATAAAAGTGTGGTTTTTCTTGTCAAAAACAATATGATTAGCCATGATTTCATGGTATTTTTTTTGTTAAAATTGCTGTTTCAAAATAAAGTTGAGTTTTTGAAGAAATTATCGCTATGAATGTAAACGTAAAAAAAGTACTGAAGTAGGAGGTACTGCAAAGTAAATAACTCTATGAATTGAATTGAATAAAAATAGCGCTTAACCAATGATGTAAAAAAGGAACCTTGGTAAAAGAAGTCTCTCGTGTGTAGTAAAAAAAGCTTTTCTTTATGGGGATTTTCTTGGTTTTGTCCAACAGATGGTACCACTCGTGTCAGTCGTGGAACGGTCGCACCGGAGAATGGCAGATTTGGGTGAACGGAGAACGAGTGGGCAGAGGATTCCATAATAGGGTCAGTATAAAATGACATATATATAATATATGTAATACCTATATCTTTACCTATCATCGTTTTGATGTCACATTTACACTATTTATGTACAGTGGCCCGGAAAATCTTGGTCATATGTTAATAGACCAGAACCCGAAAAGCATTATTTTATGTCACAATTCATTTTGTGTATTTTGAGTATCTTTTCAGTTATGTGCACATTCAGTATTAATTAACAGTTTTCACAACTTACATTTTGATTGATAACTAATATAAACTATTGGTTAACCGATCATTTATAAATTAGCATAAAAGTGATAAAATGTTCTACAATAAAGGCGAGACTATTTTTATTGAACGGACTTACAGATATTTATATAAGCTGTTAGAATAAATTTAAAGTAAACAATGATTATTAAATTTAAGCAAAAGCACTCAGTTGAAACTGAAAATCATTATGCGGCTCTTCTGTTGTCAAAATAAATTCTAAAATGCGCCTAGACAATTAAATATCGCATAGATTCTCAGTTAGGTGACGACAAACGCAAAATATTAAATACACATGCAAAATAGAACTGGTACAAATAAATTTCAGTGGCTTAGACAAAAAAAAATATTTACATAACGTAAAACAATATCCAATATTATTCTACGATATGTTAGATATACAAAATAAATCCCATGGAAATAAAAATTCGAAACCCATTGAAACAGTTTTTTTATTTAAAATATCCATTGCATAAACAACATTAAGCCAATATACACATAAATTGTTTTCGTTCCATATAAAATCTATTAAAATCGCAACACTGATAACTTGTCTCGATGAGAATTTCAAAATATATTTTTAAATGCCGTGGATATGAATAAATGCATTTTAAATGAAGTTTCCAGAAATAAATTCAGTATGGAAAACTAATATCACTAGAAACAAAAAACATATTATTAAAACAGAGAAGTTGTTTGCAAAACCCCAATAATTATATTTTTATTGCGTTGTATTTGCTTAATTTATTCTTAAGTGAAATATATATTTAATTTAATAACACATAGCAGAGGTAAAATTTCATTTTAAATCGAGAGGAAAACGCAACCATGTTATAATATTACGAGGAAGTCGCATTTCTTTTTTTTCAAATAAAACTTAAAGGCGAGATTGTATTTTTTTTTTATTTTAAAGTTTGTTGAAGAATGTGATGAATTTAACAACTTCTATTCCGGTTGTGGACTCGGAAGTTCGGAACATTATTCATCCATGTTGATCCATATTTATCCATATTTATTTTTAACAGTTGGTTGGGCACGTGATCAAAGGAGGCGGAGTGGCCATCGCTGGACAGGAGCAGGGTCAAGTAGGCGGAGGCTTCCAGGAGGGAAAGGACGCTCCAAAAGGTAAGAAGATGGATAGTTAAATATTTCAACAAGATTCCGAAAGCGACAACGTTTCGCTAGGTAATTGAAACCCTTCGAGGTTTATTTATATTCGGACTGAAGATTATGTGCATAAAGATTTCCCTAAAGTATGTTCCTACGCTTATCTCACAAGAATTTTTGTGATTGGGTTCGCATCGTTGGCGTAGTTTTAAAAATATCAAGTAAAATGTAGTATTTAGAAATTAATTAAATATGTTGCGTTCTAAACTCTTTACTTTGAAAAATGTTGACACTTGTTCCTACACCACTTGTTTTTTTAATGAACTGGGTAGAACTCCATTGCAATAAGGTAAGCACATATATCAAACTATCACATCAGAACTAGATAGTTCTCAAAGTTCTGATGAGCACGCAAACCGAAATATCTATTAATTAAATGAAATAATATTTGTAGTTTTATCATTTTTTCACCTTACCACTTTCTTGTACTACGACATTAAGCAACATAAAATGTTTTGTACACTTGCGATCGTATATATTTGAATACGTTTCTGCACTGGTCTTAAGTTAAAAAAAAATATATTTGAATACTCAATTTGATACACGTAGTGATGCCGGATCTTATATATTGAAATGTGCTGAAGGAGGTACAATAACTAAGAACTAGATCGTGTAACTCGGCTGTGGGTATTAGAAATACTTGTACCAATAAAACTGACAATAGTATGGGTGGTACCTACGTTAACATATCGTTTAGGGTCTATAGAGAATTACCATTTGTGTGTGCTTCGGAATTATTTACAGAACCCAGAGAGCAAATTACTATGCCACGAAATGGATACATTCAAATCAGTTTGAAACATCCCATCCAAGGCATAAAGGGTCTGCCTATGTGATCGTACAATTGTTACAAATTATCATTTCATACAGCATGAATATTTAAATGGGGAACCTTTACAATCACTGCGGTTCAAACATTTTATTTCAAACCTAAAATTAGTACCTATGCAAATAGTTGTATGACAAATTCGTAACATGATTTAAAATTAAAAGAGCAAACAGTGAAATTCAAATTGTATTTAATACAGAAATTTTTTACAGGCAAAATAATTCATAAAACCGTTGAACAACTAATCCAAAGCTTCCCAACCTTATTCGCTCCATTCCATTTTCACCATTGTTCAGAATATAATTCCTCCCCTACCCAAAATAGTCTAACTCAAAAGATATATTCTAAATTATAAACGAATACGAAGTTTAAAAAATAGAATACTCCTTTGTACCAATTCCACTTTAATTTAATAAGATCAAAAACGTTTTCGCGGAAAGAACTTTAGAACAAAAAACTATTCAACGGTTCCTCTCCTGGACCTCCGAAATTCTCTCAGGGTTCACTGGTTGGAAACCCCTTAACTAATCAACTATTTACGAATATATTGTATCAGATAATAGAAGAGTGACATCCCAAAACCTAGCTTTAAATTATATACCGTAATAATGTATTAGAGTATGTTATAATATATCGATATTGGACGAAAGAAATTATCAGCAAGTAAATTGTACTAATTCTACGTTTCTAAGCAATTTGGCATTGATAAAAGTGTGATTATAAAGTCAAAATCAAAATATAAATTCGATGTATTAGGTTTAGTATCGTAAAAAAATATATTTTTATTTGACCAAATACGCTATGGCTACCTAGTTATAACGACAAATCACCGATTGCTTCGTGTTGTGACAAAGTTAATATAAATAATATAGTGTATTATAGGAAAAATGTAATTCACGTTCGAATGTCAGCGACGTTTAACGATGTAGAAAACAACGTACGAAACATTTGAAGTGGAATAAACTTTTATCAAATTTACGTTACAAAGCAAAATATACCCAATAGATTTCTTTTAGCCGTCGTATTCGTAGCTATAAAAATACGCATTGGGTGCATTTGTACAACAATGAGACAAATATATCTGGAGAAACGTGTATATGTGAAATATACTATAGATATATCGTAGACACTCTTTGCTGCTCATAAACCATTGACCTATTTTTTTAATGTTCTCATTCATCTTAAAATTCTTAGGGCTCTTGTGAGCCGCATTTATTGTGTAGAATAAAAACAGAACGATTTTTTTTTTTAAAGAATGTTTGACACATAAACACGTTATAATAATCTTTTATCAACGTTATAAAATTCAAAATGAATGGTGGGCCGGAAAATAATTCATGTATTTTAGATATACATATTATTGTGAAAAAGGACTTTTTGCACAAAAATTAAGTGATTCTGTAACAATGTATTGTCCAGCCTGCGCGGTTATATAAATTTAAGCGTCATACATCAAGCATACAATTATCTAGTATATCAAAACCAAGAAGTTAATTATTATTTTTGCAGTCAAATATATGGTAAATACACGAAATTCTTATAAATATTGCCGTGAATAGAATAGTTTTACAATAGCAACGGTTTCGACGAATATTATTTATAAGATTTTCGTCCAACTTGATTTGTTTGAAATCAGTCTCGATTTACTGAACGGTCTCATAACTTATTACCTTTTAGATTCAAGATGTCTGTAGAAAGATAGCAAATGACTCACTACAATATCAAAAAACGAAGCAACCAACAAAAAAACTACTATTAAAACCAGTGGTTTACTTCTCGGAATATGCGCCTTGTTAGTGACTACTAATGACGGCAGTCTAGCAAACGGTAAAGTAATTTTACGCAAAAACTCTTTTGAAAAGCTACATATTTATAAAAGAAAACTTAAAACTGGCACTATGATAAGTAAAACACATTTATAATGAATTATATAGAAAATGTAAGAGTTTCGTTGAACAATAACATTTTTTGTCATGCAACCTTTTTTAAATCGAATATCTTTCATACAAAAGAAAAACTTTAAAATTCATTTAATACGGAGCTTTCGCTGGTAATATTATGTTGACAATATACCGTATTCAGCAAGAGCTAAAATACCAACACTCGATAAAACTTCAAGCAAGAAAATTTGAATAGATTCATTTTTATCAATAAACTTTCTAGATCGAAGAATTGAGGAACATTTTAAGCATGAACATTATCATTTTATATTTCCAGATTAACCAACATTGATAAGTTGACGACGTCCATAAAGTATGCCGTTTATGAAGTTTTCGAATCGCTAAACACGGATAATAAAATCGTAAATATTCAGTAGCAAATTTTTGCTTGGTGATTTTGAAATCCTGGGTTTTGACAAAAAAATTCCTGTCGATTTCAAAAAACCAGAAATTATCCGATTTTCCCAAATGAACAGCGCGACAATTTTTTTTATCTCTTTAAGAATCTTATTTTCAAAACCAAAATCGCAGGAATTTGCTCTCCAAAATTATCTCTCCCGAGAACTCTCGGATCCTAAATTCCAGGAAACTTAGTGCGCACGTAGGCTTTGATTTTAAAAATATATATATGTTTCTTTTCCCAATCGTGTATTTTTTTTTATCGATATAAAGAATATTTGGAAAAAAATTTCACGACGGACGAATAATGCTAATGTACTGTATTTTGCAAAAAAAAAAGCACAAAGAATTATTGCGATTTATCATCTGGAAAAAGAATTTTATTCAATTTAAAAGCGAGAAAAGAAATATCTTACATTGAAAATGTATGATAGTCTCGAAAAAAAAGAGATGTTTCCATTTGGGCGGGACGAAGCATGCATAAATAAAACTCAAGGATCTGTGTTCCCATATCAAGGACATTTCTTCAGCCTTTTAAAAGTCGTTAAATTTAATTTTACTTACCTTAATAACAACTCATTCATATTTCTTCGAAGTTTACAATGTTACTTATATAACTAGAGTTTTGTTTATTTCCATACTCATCCGGGAGTTGAGTTAATAAACTCTTTCTAAGATATATTTGAATATATTAGATAAACACAAATATATTTTGATAAAAAGGCCTTTTATCTTTTCGATCACCTCTTTAGCGTTAAAACAGAACAACTATCGTAAATCATAAAACGAATCTCGTCCAATAGAAAAAAAATGGAAAAATACTAAAATATAAAGAAAATTTTTAAATTTTTGATGAATATTACTCATAAATATTTATTTTAAAAAATACATAAAAAACATTTTTCTCACATAATTGTAAAATATGGCTAATCAATAGCCATCAATCAATGTTCCTTCTAATAAATCCCCCGCCCGATTATTCCGGGCTGGTGCGCACTCCAATACAACTATTCAAATAATATTTTTGAATTTGAAATAATTCTAATTGACCGAAATAAACAAGAAATTTATTTATCATTTAGATAATTTAACCAGAATTCATTTTTTAGCTAACATATTATCAGAACAAGAAATTCGATTTAAACAGAGTATATCATTTAAGGATTCGTTTAATTAAAGGAACGTCGTATAAAACTAGAAAAGTTTAAATAAATTTATTAAATATGTCAATATCATAATTAATTACCGATTATTTGTTTTATTCTGCTTACTTTGTTAATTTTTGGTTGATTATATTGTATGTAATAGCATAACAAAATAGAATGAGTTCTGTTATTTCTTATGTTTTTTTTTTAATAACACTTTATAATTTATCAAATGATAATATTTTATTATGCAAATCAAAACAAAAAAAAAATGTATTTTTTATATGAAAAATTATATATCCCGCGCATTTGTTAGATTGGCCCGCGCAGCTAACCTCTCGTCTTAGAGGGAACGTTGGATACAATGTTGTAAACTGGTGATGCCTTTTGAATTTATTATATAATTTCATCTTGCTATATGTATGTATATATGTATAATAAACTTTTCACCGTTTCTAATGTTGATATTTTGTCTTTGTAAATGAAACCACCGAACCCCGGCTGTTCACTGTAGACTCTGGCCTTACATCATACGCCGGTTTTGACACAAAGCGTCGTCCTCGTTTCTAGTTTTGGGAGGCAAAGCGACGAGACGCAGTGGGATTAGCTTTACTTATAATGTCCATTTAATCATTAAATCGTAGCACTTTTTTGCAGCCTTTCACGCTCGGAAATAAATTGCTCTGCGGTCCAACGCCAACAAAATCAAGAAGAAAGTGAGTGATGTAACTCAACTGCTTGCAACACTATTCCATTTGTTTCATCACGTTCATTAATTAATCAGTTTTACAAAACGATGCTATTCTACGATAAAATTATTCAAGTTGAATGAAAATACTTATTCAATTAAAACAATAACGATTGTGTTACAATTATAAAGAAAATAAAAACTCGTCCCTCAATCGACAGTCTAACGCGGTCTAACAGAATATTTTTTTAAGAAACGTTTTTCGCAAAAAAAAAATTTAGTCAGGAAGCAGGAAATTTACTTAAGTCTAACAAACAATAATTTTACTATAAAATAAAATTTGATACTTTGTTGTTCCACTTGAGTTACAAAATGTGATACATTTTTCGCCTATTTAAGACGCATCATCAGGCATAACACAACATCGAACGTTTTACGAATAAAATAAAAATTGATTCCAATTCTTAAGAAATAAATTACAAAAAAAATATGAAAAAATAATATGGCAAAAAGAATCAATTTATTTATGATTATTTATTATCAACTGATTGGAAGTAATGCATGTTATTAAGTGATGGCGATATGAAATAGGAAATGGATTAGCGAGAATTTTTAGAGATCCAAATATGTTAAAACAAATTTTTATGCAGCCATAGCAAACACTGTTAAATAAATATCCATTGTTATGTTGTGGAATCAATCTACCATTTTACATGCAAATAATAACATTGCGTTTTGATAAACTATCCAACCATATTAATCAAGTGACATTTCTATACATTGTACCCGATATTTTTTTTAAAACCGTGTAGAAAACAAAAAATATTTATTGTTTTTTTTTTTTAAATCAAAATTAAAATCCTATCCAGTGATAGAGAAAGTATTTAATCAAATTTAAAGGAAAGAGAAACAGTTAAACATTACAATATTTGACTTTGCAGCTGCTCGTATATTTGTTTCGTGATCCGCACGTCGTTTTTTTTTGGTTGGCGTATTTGAAGAGAAAACCAAATACCAAATAGCCAACAGGAATGATCGCTCGTATTGGTAAAATTTTCATACAAAAAATATGTTATTATTTTTCTATTTCGCTTTACTTTCATACATTTACATTATTTGATGTAAAGCCAGTGTGGCAAAAGGAACCTTTTTATTACCAAAAAGGACGCTTTGTATTTATACTATTCACAAAAGTATATTTTGATATCAATAAGTGTACCTGTTAAGGGACAGGTAAAAAAACCTAAGAATATCTTATACTTATATATATATATATATATATATATATAAATGATTTTTTGTATGTTTCACTTTTAAGGTGTTCACTGTCAATACTTGGTGGAATGGCATTATAATAAAAATAATAAAAGATTTTTAGTACTTTTACCACATAAATTTATTTGGTCAGGACCGGTTTCGCTCATCGCGAGCATTATCAACTGATAATACAAATATATAAACAGTGATATTTATACAAGTTAAATTAAAATAAAAGGAACTACTAACGATGAAAAGGATTTACAAATTACATTATAATTACACAAAATTAAAATGCTTAACACCTATATTGAATGTTATAGGTGTTAGGCATTTTAATTTTGTGTAATTATAATATAATTTGTAAATCCTTTTTATTGTTAGTTGTTCCTTACACCCTTTATTTCAATTTAACTTGATAATGCTCGCGATGAGCGAAACCGGTCCTGATCAAATAAATTTATGTGGAAAAAGTATTAAAAATCTTTCATTATTTTTATTTTGTATGGTTGTTTGCAAAAACTTCGGCATCTATGGATTTGAATGCCACAAGTCCGATTGCAATAAAACTTTGACAACCTTTAAGCTCGCACTTCCGGGGAGGTTATATACATATTAAAATTAACTTAAAATGTCGAAAAACTAAAATATTCGTAGATTTAAATGTTTTTTACACTGCAGTATAACAAAACAAAAATGACCGATATACGATTTTCTCTTTGAAAGGCGTCCATTTTGTTTTGTTGTTTTGACAATTCAAATTTGTTTCTCGATTGTTTTGGAACATTTCAAATCTGTCAAATCGTATGGTCAACATTTTAACATTACATTTAAATGTATTAAAATCGAAAATGCGAAATTGTTAACAAAGAGAGTTTTGATTGATTATTTTCATGAGGTTCAACGAATATTGTACAATTTCTTTTTTATATGCTTATGCTTAAGCATGCATTGATTATACGTTTTAGGTTTGAAAGGCTTTTTGAACGTGGTAATAATCTATTAGCTGTGTCAAGTCATATAAGAAAGTCCATGCAAGGTATGTAGCACCGTGGTATTTCGAAATCGTGTAAAAAGGGAGTCCAATGTAAAATATTTTGCAAAAATCGACCATTATAATAATGTTCTTTTTTTTATTGCATTGTCCCAGAAATTGCTCTCGAAAATTGAATGAATTAAAAAAATACGTCTTTGTTAAAATATTCAGTGCGACCGATAGACCATATAAAAATCAGAATGAGCCGTGCTACAATATTATTCTTTACTAATTCTACTTTTGTAGATAATAGTAATTATTGATGCGACGTTAGTTATTTCGTAAGAGTAGATGAAGAAATACATATCTTATATTCTGGAATTTATATTTTGAAGGTTCCCATATATTATTAATAGTAAGAATACAATAACATGAATTTATGTTTTTTACTATTTATATTTATTTAATAATTTGTTTTAGGTAATTTTGTAGTAAGGTACATCTTTTTAGAAAAGGTAATCATAGAACAATAATTTTGAATACGAAAAAAGACTGAACGTATGAAATAAAAGTCACACAATCATGATCAGAGAATGGAATCGTGGAAATCGTGGAAATTTATGGAAATGATTGTCTGTTTGTTCGTATTTTATGCGTTGCCACGCCGCTCATCCGATTGCAATATAACTTTGACAAACTTTTTGCTTGCACTTCCGGGAAGGTTATAGGTCTTATATATAAAAATCAATGTTTGTATGTCTGCCATACAGTTCATTTTGACAACGTACGCTTGCACTTGCGCGAAGGTTATATTACAATTAAATTACAGTAGATGGCGAGTGTGTTGTATCATAGACAATCGGCAGCAAACGTCAAACAGACAGAAAAAGAAAGCATGCACTTCAATAAACACAATTAAAACGAAAACACTTTCTTTCTTCGAGTGGCATTGCAACGCTTGCCGGGTACCAGCTAGTGTTTATATAAAAAAACAACGTATTTTCATTGGATTATCAATGTACCAAATACGTAGATATTATTTTGTAATCAAAAATCTTTTTGAAAAAATGTTATACAGTAAATATCTAATCTTCAAAAAATATTTAATTTGACTTTTGTACATAAATACTTATTCCACTTGACCGGTCCTGATCTTATTAAATAGAAGTAGAATTATTACATTTTTTTTTTAATATAATGCCTATTCATCGAGTATTGACAGTGAAAACACTAAAAGTGATAAATATCTTATCCTAAAATAACAGGGTGTAGCGAGAGCGATTGGTAAACCACTATTCTTGTCCTAATCCAATCATTCTATCCCTAATACTTTCTTAGAAAAAGAGTAAGAAAGAGTTACCGTAAGAAAAAAACTTCTATTGAAATATCTCCATTAGGAGGCTGAATCCTCTACATTGGGAGGGGACATGGATTTAAATATTTTAATTATATAAATCATCAATAGAATTGGCAAAAGTGGGACGCAGGATGACGAGTCGAGTATAATGAAACAATTTGTTGCTTTTGCGAAAAAAATATGCTTAATTCGTCTGGTGATTTTTAAATGAAGCAAATAAATATACGTTCATAGTTACCCAAACATATTATTTTATTTTATATTATGAATGACATTCGAGGAAGGTTAATACCTCAAAGTGAGACTTACTTTTATGAAAGAACATTCTCCATTTATCTTTTTAACCAAAGGTTACCAAGGCAATAAAATGGCCGTACTTATGTACTTATGTGAGTCCAGACTCTCGAAGCAATATATTGAGAATAAGACGAATATATTTCATGGTTTATAAAACATACTGAAAGATATTTTATTTCTCTATACAATGGTATACCGAACAAGATTGGTAAAATCCTCCCACGTGAGCAATACATTTTATCAACCTAGCCGATGTAATAGTTTGTAGCCTTGTGATTGTATACGTGTGTCTAATAATAGCTAAGTGATTTATTGGACAGAATGCAAATATCTTTTACCGAATAACGTGTAACATTAAAGGAATATATTAAATCGTAAGTTATAAAAGTGAAAGCTTCTGTTAGTAAATTTTAACTGTATTCAAAAGAGATTTACACGACATGCCATAATTTATGGTTAAATATGAAACGCGTGCAACAATTTACAGAATAAATAAATGAATATGTTTTATAACTGAGTCAAATTATGTGTGAACTCGTCTATTCATCGTTTGCCTTTTATGTGGAGCATTTTCCCACGGTACGGCGCCTCCAAAATTCTCTTGTCCCCAATAGTCTTTTTGCTTGCTTCCAAATGATCCCTGCGCCCGTGGAGTACATACACCTGTGAATGGTCAGCAGTGGCTTTCCGGAATGACGGAATCCATGCGGTTGAAGTGAAATAGGCGGGATTCGAGCTTCTTTGGGGAATTCGTAGCACATGTCTAAACATAGTACATCGCTACTTTTTAATTTAATCGTTATGAGGGTATGGTTAATCCGCTATTTGGTTGTGTGTAATTTTACATTTGAGTCCTATATAAGCACAGCCACCTCCACAAAAAAATAATTACGATTTTATATAGGTTAAAATAAAACTACTCTTCGTTAATACTGCATACCTACGAATTTTACAAAGCCTTATTGCACATTGAAATCAAACATTAATACAATAAAAGTTTTTTCAAACACATACTTATCCGTGTACACTACCCATCAAAGATTGTAAAACTTATTAAAACAAATACACACAAGCAGCGTGCGAAAATCTTTAGATAAGTCAACACTATCATTTTTTCTACAAGAATATATTTGTCCAAGCAAGTATTGCTGGTCAAGTGTTTCTACGCTAGCATCGCAATTAGACATTCACTTAAGATTTTCAAACTATTTGTCGAAACATCTTTGTGGATACGTAGCTGAATATTTTCTTAATTTTTTTTTATCAATTTTACTTACTTTGCGTTATGATTAATAAACAATAAAGATTTTATATAATCGATATAAGACGAATGAATACATCGATTGACTAACTTTACATAAATGAAAAAGAAGCATGCTTAGTAAAAAAAATATATATATTATTATTTTTAAAATGATTATTTAAACGAATATTGTACATTTTTTTCTTTTTGCAGAAACTTTTAAATAAGCAGTTTTATAGGCTGACGATTTTTAAATTATTAAAAGTGTATATAAAATAAATTTTATCTGCAAATTTGTTTTCCTGTCAGGAAGGGAAATTTATTTCAAGCAACTCGTTTTTAATCTTCAGATTGCCTTTATTAAAAACTCTAAGCACGAAATTCTAAAGGAAAAAAGAATAAAACACTTGGAAAAGTGTTAGCGACACTGCAAAAGCGGATTTGTAAAGAAGCGATGCGATTTGGTAGTATGAAACAGTGGTAGGTACAATTTTTAAGCCGATCGCTACTTTTCCGATGGTTGATATTTAAAGAGCCGCTTGAGATAAAAATACAAGAGAATTAATATTTAGACAAAACTAAAGAAAAAATGACACATTTACAACGAATGTTTTTTTCACACATTCGATTCATTCAATTCAACTACCCCTTTGGACTTTGAAAGTGTTTCAATTTGATTAAGGTCTTCCAAATATAGTCTAGTGCTGGGGTTCACAACCAGTGGGAATTTCGGAGTCCCAGAGGGGAATCGTTAAATTGCAAAATTCTTGTTTTTAACCGAAGCTTTTTTGTGCATTGAAATATGCTTCAGTTATTTTGTGTTAGTAATTAGCTGATAACAAATCATCACAAAAAATATATATTATATATTTACATAATTAGAGGGGGAATCATGTTCATTCTGAAAAAGTGGAAGGGGAGAACGGAGCAAATAAAACAATTACGTATAATTTATTTTAAGATTTTTTTTTGAAAACTTTAAGGAAACAGCTTTTGCCCAATTCTTAAAAAGCTTGCAGTGCCTTCGTGAAATATCCTGCTCTCAAAGTACCCCGCGCGCATCACTGGTTAAAATAAAATGCAAGAAGGATTCGACGAAATTATTCGAGGCTTCGCTGACCATTTTGCGTTGAGCGTGTAAGAGTTTCTGGGCGCAGTGGCAGGTGGGCGTTCTAAGCGTCCATTCTCTCCCAAATTTTCTCTCGCCCAACTCCCGGTGACTGTTTCTTAGGGCACTCTCATTAACCATTCGTCTGCCAGAATAATAATTACGACTGCGAGAATATTATGTTTGGAATATAGAATAAACTATGTAACATCATCATTAATTTTGCTTATTATACCTTAAGTATGAGTAAAGCATTTAATATATTGATAAAACCACTTACAATAATTACCAACAAAGATTTAAGGACAATATGTTGTGGAGAGTTTCATAATACATATACGAGTTTAGTTGAGTGAATTGGATATAATAAAATCACTTTTTACTCCATTAGTAATCAGTGTTGGAAACATTACATACTGCCATGAAAGTAATTTATTTAATTTTTAAAATCTACATATATAATTTATAAGTGGAAAACTATCCTGGATTGGGGAACGGAATTAAATTATTAAAATAAGCATTATTTGCAGGAATTTCAGCATATCATTTGACTGAATGAATAAACTTTATTTTAATATAAAATAAAATTTGATAATTGTATTATTCTACGTGTTTCATTACAGAATGTGACATGTGTTTCGCTTATTTGAGAAAAATTGCAAAGCTTACGAAAAAAATTGAATTAAATTACAAAATAAAATTTTACCTTTTTCTACTGGACGCAGGGAGGGGGTAAGATAGCACTAATTATAAACTAATTAGTTTTAATAACTGTGATAAATTTCAATGGAAATAAATTAAACAATGGTGATCCATCTATCTTATTTAGTTATGTTTCCTTTTCGACTATTATTGACTTTATTAATTTTAAAAAACACCAAGCTATTTATTCTTAACCTTTTAACATTCAGTGTTTTATCTCTCTTAAACTCAAGTCGCATTTTTTCGGTTTCATCTATTTATAAAAAAAAATAGTTTTATTTTTTAATTATTGTAACAGTTTATATATCAAATATAAACCTCAATTTAAACGGGTTTGAGTGAAAATCGGGGAACATGTGTACTATCAAATTTCATGAATTAACAGCACGTTCATGTAATTCTTCAACAATGACAGTATTGGAATTCAATACAATTCGATGAAATTATAATGAGTTCACGTGTCATTACCGAATTTGATTTGTTAAATTAGGATCAAAATTTTGAGATTAATTTGGAATAAACTATTCAAGCGTTTTGTCATTTAGGACAGTGCTTCCCAAGCTTTTTCATTCCACGGCCCCTAAATCTGAAAAAAAATAAGCCGCGGCCCTTCTCAATACAAAATATTCTGCGGCGGCCCACAATATGGGAAGCACTGATCTAGAAGGTAACTAATCTTGGATAATTCGAAAGCTAAGCAAATGCTTAATGATAATACTTCAACTTTAGGATTATATGAGAATTGATCCAATCAATAAAAACAATTTTCGTAAAAAATGTTATCTAATGATATTATTTAAAGAATCTATCTACGTAATCCGTGGGGTTTATTTAATTTTCAAACAATAATATATTCATTGTTTGAAACATAAATTTCGTGAAAATAAAAAATAATGTTTTTTCTTTTGCTTTAATTTTCAAAAGTGGAAAATAAAGCCTAACAATTGAAAGTCAAATCGTTTTTTTTTTTTTGTCCAATAACATATTTGAATTGTGGATCTGATTGATATACGACATACGTTATATCGCGTAGGATTTTAATGTGTATATTTGATAAATTAACCACAGTTACCTTATGCGTGCTCTATTTAAGGACATATTGGGTTAACTCGAGCAAATTTTAGATCTCAAATAGAGTCCGTTTTTATCGGCTATCAATAGAGTTATAACTGAACCCATCACATGTTAAAAAGTTTATGAAAGATTGACGCAACATATTAAAACGGTTTAGTGGGGATAGTAAAACTTTTTATTATTTCTTTGATATAATTTTATTAAAGATTTTTTTTAATAATAGGAAAGAGGATTTTATAATAAGGCGATTTATATAATAGTTATCTTATATTCGCTACTATCTCAACTAGGACAATAAAATACTTATTACATGCCTACCTATTTAAAAAAAAAAAACTGTCGAAAGAACAGTTATTCAATAACATTACTTAGTTAGATTACATATAAGTATAGATAATATAAAAGTGTAACGTTATTTTTATATTTTGTTACAAATACTTTTAGAAAAAAATATGGGGACGAAAAGAACTATTTTTGGAAAAATAGACACTATTCAGCAGACGATGTAATATTTAAATCATGAATGCATAAACCGTGTCCCATTTGGATTTTTTTTGACCCTTGAATGTTTCATCTTAAAATAAAATACATATTTTCGTAAGTAAACCATTTAATTCAGTGTTACTTAACCTGGGGTGCGGGAGAAGTTTTTATTTTGACGTATATAAAAAAATGTATTAAAAAACAACCTAGTCATTGAAATTTGAATTAAAAGGGGGTGCGAGAACATATTTTTAGATTCAAGAGGGTGCGGATCACTAAAAAGGTTAAGTTTAACTGATTTAATTAAACAAATTTGAGCAAAAAATTTTCGTTGATGAAGCAAAATGAATTCCCATAGAAATAAGGTTATTGAAATTTTGATTCAATTTTGCGACTTAATACTTGACAAAGATAGCATTGACTTTTAAATTATAAATATGTTTCGCATACCTAAATACGTCATATTTTTTTGTAAATAAGTACTCCTAATCTTTTTTTTGCACGACTTCAAAATAACACGGTCAAATTAAATGAAACCTATCTTTCGTGTTATTTTTTTGCACGGGTGTTTTACGTGGAACGTATCCCCGTACAAAAAGAGGTTTGAGCGTACTTGCAATTTCACTTTTAATTGCGACCCGAAACCATAGTAATTTATTTTTATGCGGCCCACTACAAGAAAAAGATTGCGCGTGCCTGATCTAAATAAGCTCGTTTGTTTTTCTTAATCCGAGCAACTTTAAATTTAACAATTACACGATGTATTCATTTCTCTCATAAATAGTTTACACGGCAACAAAAGCTACAGAATTTCTCTACTCTTTAAACAATGGCTTTGTCAAGTATGCAGTCGATTACGAGCGTTAGATGTGTTAAAGCGTACGAATAATCTTTTGTTGAATTTAAATTATCATTTGCACAGGAGCATTAGTTTAAATTAGTTATAGTGAGAACAGCAAACACTCGAAAAATTAATTATTATTCGCCTTCAATGATAATGCGATGCCACGTCAAAATTACGGAATCGCTAATGAAACGGGTACACACTCCAATTACACCAGACTAGAGCAACGGAAATGGTTAGCTGGCATTTCGGATGTTGCACGCTGCAGTATACCGTCAGTGACAACTTTAACCATTCTACCGCGGAAGACACACCACACCGCATTTTTCCGCAATCAAGAAATAATTGGATTTTTTCCTGTTATTTAAAATCGAACCGACATTAGAGGAAGAACAGAAAAAAATAGTAAAAAAAATATTTTGGTAGTTGTCTTAATACGAATTCAAAGAGAATATTCAAGCGCAGTTCCACGTTCATTCGTGCGCTTGAAAACTTGAAGATGTCGAAACATGAAAATCATGTCGTTAGTGACAAAATTTGTGTGAATGTATGTACATAATTTGAGCGATTCAAATTTAATTAATGTACGATTTGTCAAGTTTTTTAAAAGTAGTGCCTAAATTTTTAAATCGTTTTTTAGCATCGGTGGTTTTGACAATACTGGTAGTATCTGTGTATATTCTCTTTGAATTCGTATTAAGAGAACTATGAAAATAAGTTTTATACTATTTTTTTCCGTTCTTCCTCTTATGTTGGTAAAGCATGTGAAAGTATACACAATTTTCTAAATTAACGTTTAATTCTCGACCTTTTGTAACTTACAGGATATAATATAACAAAATAAATTCCGAAACTATATTAATAATTGTGTGCTATCACTACAATTGACGATTCGTAAAATAATACTGGAATACGTAGTAATGAGGCTAAGGCGTAAATATAAAAAGTTTACAAAATTTTGTTTTATGTTGTGCAAGATTTTCTTAGCGTGTATGACAAAATTCAACATATTACTTACAGTTTGCAAAGGGTTAAAATAGTATTTATTCACTCGTCAAACGACTGGGTAACTTTTCTCGTTACTTTATCGTCAAACTCAGCTAAAATAATGAATCTAGAGTATATACGCAAATATAGATAACAGCTAATGTACTCATAAAATGTACCCTATTAATGTAACTATTTTAACAACTTAACTTTCATAAGTTGTAAATATCAATCAAGTTGTATCTGCAAATTGATAAACTATTTTTCATGTTTTGTATTGTGTTACTAGAATATAATTAATTTATATGTCGTATAATTTATTTAGTTACATTTTTTAATCGAATAGCGTTAACTCTCACGTGTTATATTTAAATTCCGTCGACTCAATTAATAAAAGAAATATCTTTAGAAACTGTTTAATTGTTATGAAAAAAAAATAATAGATACATTTATGCGACATCAATAGACCGACAAAACGTTTCTTATAATGTCAATACCACGAAATATTGGAAATATATTAAGTCATATTATTCAAATCTTTAAAAGCACTTTCGCACGGCCGAAAAATCTGTTTCATATGCATTCACAAAGGAGAATAATACGCAAGGTAAAATTGTTAATAGTTGAAGATCTCATTTATAATTTGTTGTTTTCACTTTCAAACAAATGTATTTTAATACATAACTATTTTCCCATATTAAAGCCATTCCGACACAATGTGGTTGACACTTTAACCAAGTGGTCAACGTTCGTGTACGTTGCCATATTCTGTTAAAGTCTCTCGTATCTCCCTACAGACATTTTCATATACGGATTTTTCAACCTACTTATGATTCTGTGTTAAAATACATGAATATCTGTGGTATTTTACATTTCCATGCAAATTAGAAATAAACATCCAGTATGCATTTGGAAATTTGAGGGTTTACACGTTATTGGCATACATACACTGATAGTGCTAGAAGTGAGCATTTTAAATCGGAGAATTGTGTAGATTTAATTAATATCAGCAGCATATTTCGATTTTTATATTAATCGTATCAATAGTAAGCTTCCGTGAATTTTAACTCATTACTTTGGTCCTTTGTTGACTTCACAGCATTGTCGTATTCCAGTTTTTTGTAAAACATATATAGTCTTTGTTTTGTGAATTTTCAAAACATATTCTATTTTATGCGGAATGCATATAGTGCAAAAAACCGACTACTGCACGAAGTGTCGTTTATTTAATATTCAGTAAAATAGTTTCTACATCACAAACCACTTACTCGATGAACAATTTATTGAGCTTAAATATACGACACATAATCAGTTTGTTGAATATGTTAGCAAAATGCTAATAGCAATCAATATAAATTTGTTAGATCAATAATATATTATGTTAAAACTTTAAAAAGTTGGTCCTAAAAACTATGCTACATAAAATTGTGTTGTGACAAAAACAAATATCATTCAATTTATTTATCATTCCAATATTGATAATAAGGACGTTTCAGTTTACTCATTTTGACGATGTACATAATATAAGATAAAAAAACTAATTTATTTTGAATTTTAAAACGATAATAATTGGTAATTAATTTATCCGCTCACAATGTGTAGCATATGGAGATCCACATTTATAATAACCGTCCGCAAACATGGATTAAAACATTTTTTGATTAATTAAAAATCACCATGTACAGATTCTAAAGAGGGATGGATTGAAAGTCTAGCAACTCAAACAAAACCAAAAAGTTATTTACTAGACTCCGGCGGTGGAATATTATGCATTCTAATTAAAATGTTTCTCGTTACTATACTCGCTACATTTTTAATAATTGCATAATAACACCGTTTTAGCGTTTACTTTAGAATTTAGATTGATTAAAAATATTAAATATTATTGTTTATTTAGTATAAATTAAATTAACCTTGATTAAATTAACCTCATTTTCTATACTATACTTTCAATACAACTAACATTATAATTTTTAATACCAACGCTCAGCAGATCTAAATTATTTTTATCTAGACTCTATGAAAATTTATTTTCCACGTAAATTCAAAATTAATACTTCTGTTATTCTTATGTTTGTGCTCCTAGTTATGACACGTTTTTCGCTTCTTTGAAAAGCAGCATCGTTAGACTTTCTACGTAATCCTCTTTCGTTACCAATCTAACGACAGAGGATTAGGTAGACATCGATTCAAAATCTTTTCATGTAAATAACAAAATGTTTTAATGGAAATTTTACTTTCAACTGCACGAGGAAAGAAGTTTTGAGACAATTAATTACAATCTATGTACATATATATATCAGACAAACTACATTTTTTTTAAATATACCTTGTTTATCATACATAAAAAATTCAGATATTTGTGAATCAAATATATCATCACTTTGCTATTAGATGCATATAATTTATAAAAAAAACAATAATTGAACAACAAAAAAATCTTTTAAAACTAAAATTGATTTTCCTGTTTTATGATGTTACGCTATACTTGATTGAATCGTGATTGGCTAGCATTAAAATTTGACTGATGAATGTAATGCATAATACATTTTTTAGTGTATTTTAATGAATATTGAATATTTTTTTTAAAAAAATCAATAAAATAATACTTTGATGGAGTGCTTCTAAGATTACCATTAAGCACAATGTGCAACGCCGATATTTAAATGTAAGTATTTATTTTCATATCAAATGAGTTTAATATTTGTGCATGGGCATGCTATTTGATAAAATAAATATGAGTTCATTATAAGTATCGTTTCTAATCGTATAAATATAATTTCAAAAATAATTTGCGCAATAGCAACATAATGTGACGCAAGAAGTGTTAAGTAACTTAACTTGACGTTTATATGTATAATGTTGTTTCTTGTAAAACCAAAATTTCTCCGCGAATAAAAACGTCATGTAGATGTGTCACTGTGACACCTCGCAGACAATGTGTTAAGCGGCCAAAAGCAACCTTCCTAGGCGGTCCATATTGATCTTAATAAGGCGGGATGCGCGCGCGGGATCAAGGACCGGGGTGAGGCGGGGGATTCAGGTTCGATTGAAGCTGCGAAGGGCGGGTGGCTCCCTGCGAACGCGTGGGCGATGAGATCCCGGCGATCAAGCCCTTGTGGCCCAATTCGCAGGCCAGGCCCTACAAAGGGTCACATTATAAATCTGCTACACCGGATCGCCAAACTTGATATTTGAACTTTAAAACCTTTCGACCATCGAACGACGCACGTGTTAATATAATTTGAATTGACAAAATATTTTTTATCACTTTTAACATAAAGTATTGAAAATACACAATCAGCAATTATTATTGACATACAAAAATCAACTCTAAATGTGTATAATAAAAGTGAAAAATACTATCAATATAATATTGTGTATGATTTTCAAAACCACACCGTTCTCAAAACAACTTATTTTCTTTAAGCCATACTTGTTCCCAATGTGGAGTATATATAATACTAATGGAGCTAATCAAATCAAAAAGTATTCTACAAAAGTTGTTCATCCTAAATAATGAAGCTTATATAAAACTAGTAGTAAGTTATAAACACTGTTGTCTTTCACATGCATTCATGCATTCGAATACAAATCTATTAATTAGAGATTCGAGTTCATGAGCAACACAACCAAGAAAGATTGAATATCATTTAGTTAATTTTGTTATGTAATATATGATCTAGCTGTCGGGCCCGTAGAGTAGCGGTCAACATCGTTGGATTTCTTTATCGATATCACGGCTTCGAGTCCCACTACAAACAGCGTTATTTTAATCGAATTCTGTTCGACGACATGAGTATTTGTCATGTCTGAAAATTCCCTCCCACCATTCCAATCTTAAAATAACGCGGTGCATCAAGAACTAACAGTAGTCACTGTCCTAGCTCTACTAATTTCTTCCAAAAAAGAGGTTGAGCAAATGAGAAACAAATCGTTTTCGAAGAAAATACTTCTACTTCCATTAGGAGGCCATATCCTCTATATTGGGAGCTGAAACTAGATTAATTATTTTTTTTAATCTAGTTTACGACCTGGTACTGAAATAGTTATTATCAGAGTTTGATAACCCTGATAGAACCAAATAATATAATACATCGGTGATTCAAAACTATTACGATAGTCAGCAGTTATACTTAAATAATAGAAATAATCAAAGTATCGATACGGAACACAATAACATATATTCATTATTTTTTTGGTGATGTTAAATTTTCCCGACGTCTTCGATGCATTACTGCCATTCTCTAAAATAAGATTCACTGTGAATAATGCCCCTGCAGAGCATCCAGGAATCGTTTTTATTTAGCTCAAACTTCGCGTATTTTCGGCGACCCAGAGTAAACCGAAAAACGAGCACTTTTAATAAAACTAATATTTGCGATCTTTTAAAATTAATTCGTTCCGCGAATCGAATGACTGGAGCAGCGTTTCCTAAATATATTTTACCGCGGAACCCTTTACTCGGTGTTAAACATGGTTAAACTCTGTAATATTTTTAATGAATTACTCAAAAAAAAAAACTTCCAAGCTCAAAATACCTTTATGTCATTTTTCCAAATGAAAGACGAAGTGAAAAATCAGTCGATCTGTATGAGAACGAGTCATAATGGGAAAACATGAGATTTTATTTTCTTCACACTTTCTACGTGGTAACATTGTGTATGTATAAATACGCCTAGACAGTCGCAACGAATGTATGAATATAACAATAATTGTAATTTCACGACCATATGTACATATGTACATTTGTTAAAATCATCTCTTCCACGCCCTTAGATATAACCGTACCTACAATATTAAAATGTATAACCAAAAAATAAGACACTCTTTGTGCTAATTTCAGACTTTTCAAATATGATCAGGACCGGTTTTGTTCATGTCGAGCATTTTCAACCGATGAAAATTTAGTTAAATATCAATAGTTCATTCAGGCTTAAAATACAGGGCTGTGGAATCGCGTGAAAAAAAGACGACTCCGCATATTTTTTTAATAATTTCATTTTAACTTATATGTATGTATACTATCAGATAATCTTTAGTCAGCCAAGCATGAAATGTTAATACTTTTGACAATTTCGTTTAAATACACATCATTAAATATAATTTTCAAAAATCGAGCCGCTCATTTTTCACGACTCCGACTTCGACTCTACAGCCCTGTTAAAATGTCTAAAACCGATCCTAATTATATCAGATAAAGTGGAGGTAATACAAAACAGTGTTTTTTTTTTAATAAAATACCTTTCATTGATTGAATTGTCATTTAGTTGGTAGAACGCCATTTTGATAACGTGAAAAAATATTTATTTCTTTAAATATAATATAATACTATAATTTACAATATTATATATGTATTTTTAAATTCAGTAATATTTTAAATATTAAGATAAAATATTAGTCAGATCAACTCGAGATCAACTCGACGTAAATTCACAACACAATAATCACAAAAATTAGGATGTTAGAATGGATGAGAGGATATATAGGTCTCTTCTAAGCTAGTATATACATATAGCTGAGTTTATGTAATTTTTAACATTGTTATGATGAAGGCATACGCTGAAATAGCTATCATGAATAAAAAAATATTTGTTACAATATATATAAAACAATGGTTGTACAACTAAAACACACACGGATATTTTTTTTCACCATATTATAATGCCTTTCTACCAAGCAATGATATTGAACACCTGAAAAGTGAAAAATTATAGTCTTGGATAAAATAATTCAACGTCTCGCGGAACCGCATTTAGGAAGCCCTGAACCAGAGCAATACATCCGAACAGAAAACGTTTAGAATGATATTTTCAATTTGCATGGAACCCCTCACACAGAAATGTCCATTACATTTCAATAATCGGGAATTGGAAATTCATCGATCGCCGCCGAATGTGAAGCTCTATCTATCTATGGCAATTATTATTAACATTTTCCATTCGTTTGACGTATATGTGCACGGTCGCAACATTACACATTGAAAGAGCATTCAATGACTTGATAGCATTGGTTTCGTAGTTCTTATTTCCGATCGAATGCGGTGAAAAAAATCTGCGAATAAAGTATTATATTTAAAGACTTAATTCATGTAAATGTTTTATAGGTAAAAAAAAAAATTGCTTCTATACCGAAATGTTTACAAAATGCCATTTATTTTGAAAGCGTTGAGTCACGTCGGTTTTTGAAACGTTTTATGTAACTTAATTTAATCTATGATAAGCATATTTTTTCACGACTCGTTCAAAATCACGACACCGATTTCCGTGTTATATTACTGCTAAGCATTTAATATCACAACTGATATCTACGTACTGAATTTCAACTTTGCTTTTTTTTATTTCGACCAATTTCAAACTGTTTTCCAAGATTGTAATACTATATTGCTTTGAATATGACTGCAGTTGTATTTAACAGGGCTGTTATTTTAAAACAAAATGCATGTATCAAATTCGACTCAAGTGAAGTATATAGACAAATATGGGTATATATGAGGAGCAAACATTCAAAAAGTGTTTTGTCACACAAATGCAGAACTTGGGAAATGATGAAAAACATGTCATTTGATAACGTAGCTCAAGTTCTTAAAAAATTGTTATTAAAATTAAATTGTTTACGGAATGAACTTCAATCCACGTATTTTGTATAATCTAGAACTCTTGGATTGGCTATTTTTTTGGTTTGAAATTTGGACAAAACACTATTTGAATGGAAATGAAGAGTTTTTAGTTATATCATGATTATTATTGTAATATTTTATTAATGTTAGGGAGCATATGTATAGTTATTAACATAGTATCAGTGATTTTTTCCCCCATGTGATGCGGTGGAACTGCGTTCCGGCACCTTTTTTCTCGGCATTTATATTTTACTTTGAAATAAAGAATCGTTAAAATAGTTATGCTATTTATTCTTCTTTTTTGAAAAATAATTTCTTTCTAAAAACAAATGACACGATTTATGACATTTTCTGTACATACGTGTCGCAACACTGCAAAAGCTAAAAGAAAATCATTACTTGACTGGTTTTGAAATTTGTGTTTCAAGAAGTACTCAGTGTTTTTTTTTTAATATTGCAACGGTTTAGATCGTGCCCATAATTATTGCTAAGGCAATAGTGGTTTTATTCATGTATAATTAATCAAAACATCTCTTATGAGATCTTGCAACCCTTGCAACTGAGTAAAATATATTTTTCCGAGATCTGTCAAGTAATAACTCCGTCCGGTGAAATACACACGCTGGAATGTCAATATTATCAACATCGTTTCCGCATACCTACGAGTATAACAAAAAAAAAGGCTAACGTAATTGTAAACAGAACCTGTCACGTCAAAAAAATAAAGGAATAAATAGCGGTTTTTAGTGTTTTCATTATTATCAATATAGAGTTGGTCAATAATTTCCGACGATTAATTCGTACGTACATTTTCATTCAGATAGCAAGCATACGAAACATGTTTTTTTTATATCACAGACGCCCTCTTCTTTGTTACTTTTATTTCCAAAACGATTTCTCCCCGCACAATTAATAATCAATACATGCTTCCCCTCCTTTCGCCCCCTCATAATAGGTTCAATACTTTAGAGGTAATAATCAACATATCATAAAAATATATTTTAAATACAATTCGTTTCATTCACAATCATATCAAGTTACTTTAAAACACAGTTAATTTGTCAATTATGGCAACACCAGTGATAACAATTTTCTATTTTGTACAAACTGTTTTAAAGTTCGCAATTACTTTTCGGTTAATGAATAAGTAAATTTTCAAATGTTTTCAAAAGCTAACTCCTGTTCACTCGACTACAGGATCGGAAATAGCGTTTAGTAGTCTTCATTCACGTATGCATTTGATACAAATATTATTTCTTCGTTTTAGGTGCCGGAGGCATGCTCGGAGAATTGACGATGCTTCAACTATACCGAGTTGCATTGACCGCAGGAAAAGCTCATAAAGACCACAAGCATCATCACGTTCACCACTTCGGCCACGACGGATCACCACTCCCCAATGTGTCCACGCCGCCGCCGCCTCCACCTGCGCCCCCAGCGCCACCCGGTTCCCTTCTTATCGGAGGACAAATTAACCCGATGCGAGAACTAAACCTAGGAAACTCACCTCAATTGGTCCCGTCACAACTCACAAACGGATTACAGCTAAACCAGCAATACGTTAACGGACAGTTTGGACCCGGAAGATCTATATCTGAACAACTGTTTAACCAAGCAGGGGTTGCGCCACAAAATCAAATTCAGTTCCCTCCCACTAATCAAGTGCAAGGGCTTCCGTTACAATACGCCTCTCAATTGAGCGGAAACCAAATCGGATTGCCTACGCAGCAAGTCCAATTCCCTCAACAGTACCCACCGTCTCCGCTGGGAGGAGTTGGAGGCAATAGACTACTGCTGACAGGTCAACTAGCGCATCCTGCAAATGTTCAGTTTATTGATTCGGGATTTACAGGACATAATCTTTTCAAGAGAAACGGTGGTGCCGTTGATGTCAAAAGACAATCCGTTACATTAGTCGAGAGCAAGAGAAATAAACGAGACAACCCCGAGAAAGACTTAATGAAGGAGGAAATGCTTGGTAAGCTTATTACATTGTATCAAACATATTTTATTTCAAAGACATACAGATATTGTATTTGTATACGTGACTAATTCCCTCAATGAATTAAAAGATGCCGAAAAGAAAAACCCGGGTCGTTACTGACAAAACTTGTGGCAGTATACAATTTATTAAATTGTCATTCAAAACCCGTCTAAATAAATTGTTTGACTATAGGATTAATTGACCAAAGATATAAGATATATATTAAAGTAAGCTGAGGCAAAGTATATAATCGGTGAAAATAAATTATTTATTTACTGATATAATTGTTAGGCAATTAAAATGTATCCAAAATATTTCAGCTGAAGCAGGAGAATCAAAAAAGCAAGCAAAGAGAGGTCTTATAGCTCTCTCTGACGGTTCCATAGTCGACGACTCGCTGTTGAGTTCGGAAACGTTTGAGCAGTCACTGCTCAACGGATTGGCAGGGTTCGGAGAAAATATTCCCGTTCAGAATTTACAGAAGGAAAAGGTAAGCTAACCGTCATATTACTGATAAAAACTAAAAAGTTTCTAGATAAGAGGCGATAGAAAATATTATTTTAAATTGCTAACAGTTTGTTGTTGTATAAATCGCAAGAGAAAAATGATACACAATGAAACCATGTTACGAATATAGGGAATCTATGGGACTTCAATCAAAAATCGCTAGTCGTAAAGTGAAACCACGTTACAACGGACTAACGCGAGCGAGAGGGTTTCCATTAGGGCTTGTCGATTTTGAAAACCCGGTTTTCAAGTGAAATTCGAGACATTCGAAAACCTGTTTTTTTTCAATTTAGTAGCCCGGTTTAAAGCATTGAATTTTGAAATATTTTTTTGCTCTTATTCAATAAAAACGTTAGAATTTTTACTTGAAACTGCCTTGGTTATAAGTAAATCGAGAAGAAATAATATGTGGTCATATAGTCAGTAGACATTAATAAATGCGTTAAAAACATTATATTCTGGATTAATTTGAAAATATTTTTGACTAGGATACACTTAAGGTATAATTAATCCACCGCTAAATAAAAATATTTAATATTTTTTTTATAAATTTTAGAATCTTCGTAGCATTCGTTGTTTATAATAAACGTAGTTTAAAACATCGCATTTTCATTAAATTGCCCTTTTTGTGAAACTTCGAAAACCGGTTTGAGTCGACTTTTGGGATATATTGGAATTCGAAAATAACTTTTTTAAAATTTAAGATTTCGTATAAGCTCTAGTGTCTGTTAACGCTGAAAGTCGGTTAACTAAATACGAATTATAATAATTGAAAATATAACCGACACAATACATTTTTTTGGTTGTTGAGTATCCCACCACCACCCGTTATGTGTACGCAGCCGCATTTTCACGGCCGCCTTCCATAACGCAATGCGATCAAGAAAAGAATTTAACACATTTGTATCCATTATGTTATAAAAAAATCACTGAAGTTTTCCTAAATTAGTGCGCGCCGAATCATCTGAAGGGCGTAAAAACTGACACAGCTGTTTATTCAATTGCTAATCGCTTATAATTGATTAAATGTTGAATTTTAGATTCAAGTAGACATAATAAAAAAAAATGTGATAACTGTCCATTTTTGGTTCAATGGCAATTTCTATCGAGTAAATCCGAATATTTTATATGTCTAATAATAAAAATGATTAAATAAATCATGGATGTGTAGGGTCCCTGTCAGTGACGAGATTGTATGTGAAATATATGCAGATATAATATACGAACTATTTTTATCTCTGTAGTTTTCTCGTCCTTATGAGAAATTCTTCAAAATGTACACTGTTATTGTAGAAATTGTTGATAAATGAATAAATTTTGTTTTTCAAATCAGACATCAGTTATTCGAATTCGAATTGTGGACAATTTCAAAGTCGGCGACGCGTATTATAAAAACTTCACATTTTAAAAACTTCACAGACTTAAAATATATACACGAAGATGCAGAAAACAGTAAATAGTTTGAGCCTTGCTGTGCACAGATAGCTGCAATGTAAGCAAAATTGTATTAAAGTCCAAGAAAACATCTCCGCTTTGAGTGCTTGAAAATTGAGATCTTTAGATTGCATTTCATTGTACAAAAATATACCTTTTCTGGGAAAGGCAGGTGCATTTTACCCCGTCATTGTATTGCACAGCATTGCGTGCGGAATGGTATCATTTTTAATCATAAAAAGCTTTTGAAGAAAATTTACCGGATTTCCTTCCGCGTACGAATACTATCCATCCGCTAGTATTACATTACTTTTTCTTGTTTATTCGAATGTAGACGTAATAACAAGACTGATTTAATAGTATTTACTAATGTTGTCTGTAATCTGAACAAACCGGGAGACATTATTTTAAGGAACCGGAATAAAACACGCGGGTAATAATAATTTATTGCGGCTCATTGTTATAGCATTCGAATTTCCGAATTTAATGCTCGGAATAATCGAAACGAGTCTCGTAACAAACAATGAATTACGTTGGTACAAGAGTAAGTAGTGTTATTGACATATTTGAGGCCGGCGTTGAACAACAAGCAACCGGGAGAGGAATGGGAGACTTATTTCAAATTGGCCAGACATTTTGCACTTTACCGTAGTACCGATTAATCGACGCATACAAAACAAATGAAAATACAAACCTCTTATAACAATCACGTAATGTTTTTGTGTGCTTTAAATATGAGCAGAATAATTAAATCACTTACAATAACTCTTCGAAAATATTAAGTAAATCATCACCTAGTAGTTAGTCATTCTTCATAATATATTTAAACATATATTTTTTGATATTGTATCATAATATTTGTGAATAACCTTACAATTCGTTTATCTGTTATTTTCAAATGCTGAAAGAGCTGAAACTATTAAAGATTCTAATTAAGTTCTACCGTTTTCACGTATCATCTAATTGGAACGAATCCTTTAGCCATTAAAGACAGAACATGTATTATCTAAACCGTGTATTATCATTATTATTGTAATGGAATAAACGGTAACTGTTACGTTCAAATAACAAGCATTGACATCAAGGAATCAATTGAAGTCAGTAGAGATGTGTAAGTTTGCGGAAATAATTCAGGATATTTTTGCAAAGAGTATAATATGTTTCCGCGACACCAAACGACTTAATAACTATGTAGTATTCGATCTTTTACAGTTTTACACTATGACAATACCCGATTTCAACAAACTTCTCTTTTAGTTATGGTAATGACACGCCAACCTTAAACATAGATCGGCCAATATAACAGTGATCGTTCGTTGCCCAGCTCTCGTATACAAAGCATTTTCACGTAAATAGAAAATATACTTGGAGCTTACTTATTATATTCGAAAACGCTTTTTAGGTTTCCCATTTAATTAAGCATTACTAAAAGAAGATTAAAAATCTTATTAGTTTAACCGAGCGATTAAATATAATAAAAAAAACTACAAGTAAAATGCATGAAATATGATATTCCGTTAATAAATCAACGAGATGTGTTTTTTTAAATTATTTATCGCTTGATTCACTGTAATTAACGCCTTAATATAGTAGTTTTCGTTGCAGTTGGTTTATATTGATCATTTTCAGAACTCGAAGTTGACCGGTGCGCTCTCGATGTCCGTGGAGGAAATTATCGAAAAACACTGAAAATTGTATTCATTACAGTTTAATATTTTCCATTTCAGCCCGTGTATTTATTTTGTATAACTATAATATACAATATTGTAATGTCGCCTGTTCCACGGAGATAACAAGAGGGATATAAAATAAAATAAAAATGTTAAAGGACATTGCAGGTCAGACTGAATTTTGAAAAAAAAATCAATTCAATGATTGATACTTGAGTACGTTATCCTCAAAAGAAAAGAAAATTGTATATTTCGAAAGGATGTTTAAATAT
The DNA here is from genome assembly GCA_031772345.1 of Himalopsyche anomala. Lineage (NCBI taxonomy): Eukaryota > Metazoa > Arthropoda > Insecta > Trichoptera > Rhyacophilidae > Himalopsyche > Himalopsyche anomala. The sequence goes on along the minus strand of CM062844.1, from coordinate 7,746,999 downwards.
TTTTTCAACTTCGTTAGGGCGATGAAACGTCAATAATAATAACTTGTAATTTTATAACTTTTAGGTGGACGAGCGGGAGCCGGCGGAGGCTGAAGTGCGCGCCGTAATGGACTTGTGTAACGGATGCGGCGAAGAACCTTTCCAAAAAGCTCTCATCTTGAGTTGGAGACACACCCCCAAGAAACTTTTTAGCGGAGCGCTTTATTATCCCGCTGTGCCCGCGTGCAAAGCTTTCTAAAGTCACAAAAAGTGAAAACTATTTAAGGACTAACTTTACTAACCCAAGCTACGTCTGGTATGTGTCATTAATCACATTCAATGGATAGACTAATCACCAATATAAATTAAATCCAGTCATTTTACATGTATACATTAAATCGAGAAATAATGCCATCGATAGTTAAAATGTTTATTTTCCACACTCTTTATACACAATCAATCATTTACGACATGGATGAATTTTTCGTTATTTGTTTCGTTACAGTATCCATTTCATAATCATTACCTAAAAAATAGTCTAAATATTTGCTAGTTTGTTACTTTATTGAGCAGAAAACAGAGCTTTTCAAATATTTTCCATCTCATTTGCTTCATACTAATTTACAACAACAAACGCCTCATTGTTGTAATTTTTATTTTTTAATAAAAATGAAGTGATAAAATAAACGTATTATGTAAAAACACAATTTTAAATGTACAAGTGCCTTGTGAGTTTTTACAGAAAATATGTAATATTGTACGTGATTTTTAAAAAATATATAATGTACATATATTCAGTTAAATATTATATTCTCACTTGATGAACGTATACACTTATTTTATAAAAAAAATATGTAAATATGTCTTATAAATTAAATATTATAGCTTTATTTAGTATTTGCGTTGCAATGCAAATAAAATAAAGATATTTATATGAACTTCGATTAAATATGCAAAACATTTATTTTCAATCGTAATATTCAATTATGAATTTTTATATTGATGGTACCAAATTTCTAAGAATTTATTCTAAATACATTGCGAAATAAGATATTATATAGAGTGCCATCGGCAAAATAATACTAATATTAAATGTTTCAAGACAGAAAATATTTATTTTTAACTGAATACAATACGTCTACTTTATATTATTTCAAATGCTGAAAGATTCAAAGGGTAATAAATTTGTCAAATCACATCGTGCCGTTATTTCAAGTGTAAAATATTTCAAATAGGATTTTTTTAAATCATTTTATTATATTTCTTATGTAGAAATAATATCAATAATACTCTGGTGGTTATTGTTTTAATCATACCGTATCACATTGAAGTGATTGGTGGATTATTATGAATACATATGAAACTACTCAATGTTTGTTTAACAGTAGAAAGGAATATGACAAATATGATTGAACATGTGTATGTACATTTGAATACATTGACTCAATAATATTAGTATTTAAATTAGTTTATTTAAGTATTATAACGAAGCTAGTTTATATTGTGTGTCGATTGAAAAGAAGGAATAAAATTACTATAAAATATGTTGTCCGTAGTTATATTTACACCTTTAAAACGAATTCCCAATAATCTCTGTTTGGCAAAAAAAATCTACATTATATTATTACTATGACGGTTTCCAAAACATGTAAGAAACAGATTGAGATTTGAGAATTGATAATTTCATCAAATTAATTGGTATGTCTGTCGAATCACAATTAATTAAATTGTAAACATGTTTATGTGTTGTGTAATTGTAAGCTTTTAGAAAACAAAACCTGAAGTATTAATATTGCATGTATAATTTAATTATTTCGTTAAAGAGGGTTTGACTGAATATTTGATGGAATGTTCTTTGGCAAAACATAACTATTCACAGTGTACCATGATAATGCCAATATCAATGACAGAAAAAGTGATGGCGAGAAATTTATTTATTTCCCGTTCAATGAATGGTTTCGTTTTGGTCGGTAAATAGCACGTTCACGGCGTAGAAAATATCTCAGGCATGCATTGTGCATAACCTAGAATGGCGGTAGTTTGCGGAATCCTAGAACGTTGTTAAAGTCGACGTGCAATTAGAAAAATGTAAGTGTTTTTATATTGCTTCTGTCGTTATAATGAAAAATATCGGTGGATAACGTTTGCCTGTGACACAGAATATAATTCTATATTTTGTTATGACTTTTCTATATGCTTTATTTCCATTTCCGTGCCTTTACAGAAAATTTGTTAACATCTCAAAACTCGCATGATTTTCCTTTCATATCAAAGATAGAATATTTACACAATTTGTCGAAATAAACAAGTACAGATTTTTGCAAAGGCATTAACTATATTACATATTTATACTTTCGATGGATTCGGCGGTAACTTTGTGGAAGTTCATTTGGGGACGATAGAGAAACAAACAAACGATAAAGATAATACAAATGACATTTACGCCTTTGTCTGAGGATGCCTCTGAAAGAGGCGAAACACGTGTCACATTGTGTAACACAATACGTGGAATAATCTAAGTTAATTTTATTTTATATTTAAATGAACTTCCACAAAGTTACCGCCGAATCCATCGAAAGTATAAATATGTAATATAGTTAATGCCTTTGCAAAAATCTATACTTGTTTATTTCGACAAATTGTGTAAATATATAACTCGATAACAATAAATATGTAAATATTACATATTTATTGTTATCGAGTTTAGAAATATTAATTAAATAGCTGATGTTATTCAGACAGCATTACGGATATAATAATTAGCTTTTGAATTTTATGACTGAAGATATATGGGGTTTAAATGTGTATTTATAAGAATTCTACCATGACAAATAAGGTATTACACATCTTATAAATCTATCACATACTCTTTAGTTGTAACCAAAGAATTAAAAAATCTAAGTATACCCAAAGTATTCCCATGAGCTTATCCTTTTCGCCAGCAATGGCTTTAGACTCAGTGATACATTTATTTAATATATAAACACGAAACACTCATTTACTAAGCGTCAGTTCAAGTTTATCCGTGCACTTGAACGCCTGAAGATGCCGAAAGGCGAAACCCGGGTCGTTAGTGACAAAATCTGTGGGAGTGTACATAATTTGAACTATTCAAATGTAATAATACCATCGTCTGCATTGCCATTGTAAGCAAATATACAAGCCATTGGAGTGATAAATCACTTTCCAATGAAATATTAACATATTTATGATTAGAATTAATTTAATTCATTGGTTGATCTTCCGCTGTTTTAAGCTATGACATGTCAAAAACTGACATTCTCAAATAATTTGGTTTAAATATGCATACCGTCATAATTAATCGTGATTCTTTTTTAAATGAATTATATTGATTGCTTGCCGTGTTACCTTAAGTATCATTGGACCTTCAGTATAACATAATGTTTTTTTTTTACTCAACACTGTTATCTGACTTAAATTGCACATTCTTTTTTAAAGTGATTCCCGAAATCCCGGGATCACAAAAAGGCTCCGAGATTGGATACCCTATTCGCAACCACTAATTCATTTCGACTTGCGAAAGTCTTAGACACGGTAAATAATGATATTTTTAACCTTTCAGCATTATTAACTCAAAATTTAATTGTGTTGACTTGTAACGGGCATAAACTAGGGGTGCGATATGACAGGTCAGACGATGGCGTGGTGCAAAAACAGCGATAAACTACGATACACATAATTATTGTGAACATTTCACTATTGTACTGCAGTAAATTAAACTGTAATCACAAATATAATCGGTCATGAAAAGCAATTTCGACCAATTTATTTATAGAAATTTACTGTCAGATATTTGAAATAGTTGACAAATGATTGTATTTTATTTTACTACAATTGAAAGCGGCACATCTGATCAAAGATATGACGGAAACAAAAAGAATCTTACCTTGCTTTTGTGAATATGCTGGTGGTGATATTCCGAATCAAACTCCGGCTCGCTGAAATAATTTTGATCCTGCAAAAAAATACAAGGGATTTTTTTTTTAATGGTTCAATAAAATAAAACAAATTCGACTGTACTAAAATATAATTAACAAATCAATATCATGGGACGACGATATCGTTAGACCAAAATAGTTATCCATTCAATATTATAGGATAAGGAAGTAATCACGAAAACCGCCCAAGTGTAGAAGACAAAAACATTAAAATCTCAGATTCGATTCATTCAAAAATATTTTGAGAGTAACTTTTCCTTTAATAATGAAGGCGGTTTCATACGAAATCAATAATATTCGTTTCAAGCCGTAAAGCCAGTTGGAATTTAAAACGTTTTTAAATCATTCAAGTCTGGTCAAATTGGTCGTATTTTCAAGAGTAATAAAACCTCTTCAAGATTATTTGGTAGTGATACAAAGAAAATTATTACCAAATCCTAGGTGTGATTTTATCATTAAACTGATTACTTATGATAAAAATTAAAAATAACGATTCTTTGAAAAATTGATCGTATTTGAATACGTTACAACGTTTTTTATATCAATACTTATTTGTAGTGTTAAAATAGTTAGAGGTGTTCGTAAATGTCCAACACAAGCAAAATTTCGTAAATTTCTCAGTAGACTTATTTAGTTTTACTGTGATGTTATGTCTTCAGCCGCGCGCTATATGACCGAGTATGATCTGCAAAGATTTTTTAAAAATATTTTCACCCTTTCTTCGTAGTCAAATTTATATTCAATAAATGAAACACTATTCTGTACAAATTACACATGTATTTATTAAGATCAAGACCGGTTCTCAAATTAGCAAATAGGTATTTTTTACAAAATACAATTCCTCATTTGCTAAATTTAGAACGGCTTCTGAATCTTAATAAATAATTGAATTAGTATAAAAATTCTATTTCATTTTTAAATATAATACCATTACACAAAGTATTGACAGTGAACACCTTAAAAGTAATTTATTTATATTGATGTGTGGTTTCTTTAAAAGCTTTTGTCAGCCAAATGATTAATCTTAGTGAGACATATTATCCATTATATTTACCTGATCCCAGCTTGGTGGTCCTGAACCCGGCGGTCCTGCAGGGGGCATGCCGACAACTCCTCCGAGTGCACCGGGGAATGCACCGCCGCTAACATCGGCGGATTCGAAAAGTCTCAGCACCGAGCGATCGCGGATATCCCGCAAATGGGACCTGCAACAACAAACACGACAAATACAACATATGAGTACCTAATATTATAAATTTCAATAATTAATCATAAAAAAGTATTTTTTAAAATACCAATTCACTATTTATATATTAAAAAAATAATTGCGAGTCTTATTATTATTGACAAATAAAACTTAATTCAGAGGCAAAAAAACAAAATATTCATATGATAAAAATTCAACGAGAATACTAGAACTTTTATGGTAATATTGAAAATGTATAAGACAAATTGTGTAACCACTATTATTAAGTACCAAGTTATGATTTATAGTGGTTATTTTAATGGAATTTAGTTATGATAGTATAACTAAGTACATATGGTATTTTATTGGCTCTATTATCTAGATCAGTGATCGCCAAACGGTCGCTCGCGAGTTCCGGTAGCTCACCAAGGCTTTTTCAGTAGCTCGCGTAGGATATTTTATCATATATTAATTTATCAAAATTTTATTGTTGAACTCCGAAAATAATTAAAAAAATCGAATGAAAGTATTGTTTTGTTCCACCTACTTATGTGAATTAACGTTTTTCTATTATGAATGTGGTTAAGAGTAAATATAGAAACAGACTCACATATGTACATCTTGATAATTACATTCGGATGGGAGTGACAAGGTACTCACTGAGAATTTAAAAAATTGTGGAGGAAAATGAATACCATTCTTTTCACTAATTATTTTTACTCAAACTTATTTTTCAATTATTATGTTGTTTATAAATAAATAATTAATGTTTTATTAGAAAATCTGATGTTCTAATTTATTTTAAGTAATATAATAATATTATGTATGGTACGATAAGGGCCGATGATAAAAAAAACTATAAACAAGGAATATGTATAGGTAGGTCACCAGACAATTTCAATTCCTGTAAGTAGCTCACATCCTTATTGAGTTTGGAGACCACTGATCTAGATTCATTTCAGTTAAAATATTTGTAATATATTATTTCAAGTAATAACGCTTAAAAATTATTGGAGAAACAAATGTAAAGCCATGTTCGTAAAATAGCTATATAATATAAACCATTATTGCAAAGCACTGTACAATTAGGAAATATTTGAACATGAGATAATATATTTGTTGCTAAGCTATTACCACACTAATGAAATGGTGGTAACCCGATGAAACGTCTTGTATAACCTGAAATATTTCAAGAAAGCGAGGAAAATATTTAAAATTAGTCTTGGAGTCTCCTCAAACAACCACAGTTTATATCGTAGAAACAAGAGATAATTCACAGGAATAAGAAGCTTATTATAATATAATTATCAGAATTTGTAGATTTATTAAAAGTTATCAAGTATGTATATAGACCGTTATAAAGAAAGTCAGGGACGTAATATAATATATTGAAAAGACGGCGAAGTTTTTATATGAAAGATTCAGTACTTATTAATTATGAGTTTAAAACAATTAACTACGTAAGACAATCAAAACTGCAGTAATTTCGTTATTCCTCGGTGCGGTTTTCCATACATTTTGTCAATAAGGAATAGAGAAATTTTATGTCAAAGTCGAAACAAAACGAAGAAAAATAAATGAAGTATTATTATTTTAAAATGATTTCAATAAAATAATTATGAATGATAACTAAAATGAATTTACAACAAGAAATTATATTTTAATTGCTGATTGAAAATGACATAGAAATAAATATATTATTTTGTAAATTTAAATCAAATGTAGAGATCCGGTATAAACGAATTAATAATATATTCGATTGATTAACGGTTAAATCAACAAGTAACTATTGATTTTAAAATAAAGAACGAGTAAAAGTGAATTTGGTCAGTATATTTTAAGTTATCGACTGAAGATAATTGGTGGAATTTCAATATTAAATGTTTATTTAAAATTGGCAAACTTCTTCTTTGTGCCTATATTTAAATTTATATTTGTTTTTTTGATTATAAAAAATACCTGCATTTTGGTGTAATTTTTTAACTCTTTCATCCGCATTGAACGAGTGGTTCTATGATATGAAATGGTTGGTAGAATTTGACGTGTCTTTTTATAATCTATAATCAGCCGTCTGTTTCAAAACTCTAATATTTAATGTACGTTGTGGTTTTTTTCCGATTTAAAATTGTGCACAGCAATTGACAAAACATATGGGAATGCACAAAATTTGAACGATTTGAATTTTGGTCAGTATAGCTTAGCTCGATAGTCATTCCATAGATACTTCTCATAAATGCGAAACAAGTATTAAGCCAAATTACATTACCAGTGGATTAACAACACTGATGAAGTTCCACTAAAAGAAGCCGTCAAATCTAATCCATCGAAAACGGCATGGATTAGTTTATATTGAATTTTAAATGCATTACATTATAACAAAGACTAGTAAGTTATATTTAACATATGGATGATAATAAAAAAAAATATCATATACATGACTGAAAATCAATAAAGAATAAATTAATATTTCAAAGATAAGACCCGTGTCAAAAGTTTCCGTATTTAACTTAATTGAATTAACAACGACAACTAAGCCACAATCTAGTTTCAAAATATAATATTATTTGTTTATCATCAGGAAATAATAGCCGCCACGCTGAAACAAATACTTTTAAATCCAACATTCAAAATTTTTATAACAAAAATGTTGGCCTAGAAAATATCATATACACGACTGTTTAAAATTTAAGTAACCACTATTCAAATATTGATTCAGACGTCACTAAATTAAGAATAGTTGGATATAATAGTTAAGCACAACAATTGATAAATTTACAAGTCTAATCACTAATAAAATTGTTATGATGCACGTGCATTAATTAGGGATTTCAAATATTCGTAAAATATATTATTCAAATACTACAAAAATTTTAATTATGTACTAAAAGAAGGTGAGCATTTATTTTCTATTTCAAAATAACACATCGCAAATTTTTCAAATTAAAAAAATCGATGCTGACATGTGTATTGAATTGCTTCCTTTTTGTATCATATTTTTTTGTAATGGTTACTTACAATCGCCTTACTTTCATTCAAGGCGTAATTGTTGTCTTTACATATTAATAATCAAATTAAAAAAGAATACCAGAATATATTCCAATATTGAAATAGTTGAATGGAATACTTTGTAAGCAAATTGAATAGTGTTTTTGAATACGGATTTGAAGACTGGACTACTTAGAAATGTAATGTCATGCTTTATATGAAAGGCAATGGAGGCGGCAAGTCGGAATATTTTACATATATGTACTGAGTATATTATCACCGAACAGCCTCACTCTTCGATATTTCAAAGTTTATTTAGTACGCAGGCAGGAAGCCAGTCGTCAACAAAGCCTTCGATCACAATCTCCGCCGCATAACCGAATAACTTTTTGCTTCATCAATAACCTCTGCGACGTCAAAAGTTCCCTCAAATCTCGCCCACTCGTATCACCATACACTGTGAAGACTGCTGTAATGCCATGGATCACAAATCGTGTCAAGAACAAATATATTTGTATTTGCCATTAAAATAAAAAGATGAAATAGCGTGTCCAGGTAACTTCGCAGCTATCACAACTGCAAACTACTTTATATTTTTTTATAATCATGTATTCATTGTATTGAAAAAAAAAGAATATTTTTTTCATTCATTTATCTTTACAATGATTCTTTAATAATTAGGTAGGAAAAAAACAACGGAATGAAAGCGCGATTCGAATAACAAGTAAAGCATCCAATCACGGACCTTTTTCTTAATCCCAGGATTTCGGGATTTAAAAAATTTCCAATCTTGAGATCCACATTCACCATCAAAAAATTCGGAATTGAGAAATCTTTGTGTTTTTTTTTATTAACAAATTCAAAAACCCATGAAATTGCGGAGTTGCCAAAATAAAATATTTTCGTACCTTTTTTTTAGCTCTCGCGCAAAATTGTCTAAAATCCCGGGGTTAGTATTATTACAATACCGGGACTGGGTGCCTTAATAACAAATAATCACTTAACGTTTTATTTAACAAGATTGACGATTTAAATAGAGTTGCAAAAACAAAAGTGAAATTTACCGGCGAAATATAAAAATAATGCATTGTACACGATATATCATTGAAAAAAGCATAGAAAACATTTCAATCTGAGATATTTAAAAAAATATCGGGTAGCGTGCAAATGAATTAACTTTGCTCAAAAACGAAATAAATTTTCAAAATTTGCAAAAATTTATCTTCTGTTAAATATTTTTTAAATGTTTCAATAATTACAAATGAAAACGCAATCGAACTATGTGTAAAGAGATTATCAGCATATAAATGGAAGAATCCGCGAGATACAATTGTTAAGTGTTATATTGTACAACGATTCGATGTTTATATTAAAGAAGGATCTTATTATTTTGTATTAATGTCTAACCTTATGTTTTCATTTAGCAATATTAAAGGAAAACTCTTCGCTTTTGAAGATGATTGTTACGTACTACATAGTTTTGTATTCAAAAAATATATGCGCTTTGTGGTAATAATTAAAAAGTAATATAATTACTTATAAAGAAGGACATCGTATATTTAGTATAATACTAGTCACCTGAAAATTAAACTTTGCTTTGGCGGGAGTTGAGTACGGCTTCAGTATAGGAAATTACCTTGTCGAAAAATATCATTTGCCGTCATGTTCACAATAAACGTTGTAGCACTACTTTGAGAGATGGGAAATGCCAAGAATATAACGTTGAATATTTACAAAAGAGTTTTTTTTTTATTTTACGAAAAAAAAGGAAAAATATAAAAGGCATAAAAGAAATTCAAAAGGAAGCGACCATAACTATTTTTATTTGAAAACGACATGCAAATTCCCAAGAAATATTGTCAATGCGGTTAAATCTAAAAATGTTGTTTCATGTTGTCGATTCATATCTTCGACGGTTCTTACAAATTAGATTTGTACAAAGATAACGTTATTGGAAAAATAATAAAGTAATGCTCGGCTTAGCAATTTTTAATTTAAAAATAAAAAAATACCCGTGATTGATATTTCTGTTTTTCTCAATAAATAAAACAACGATTTTTTTATAAATGTTAAATACATCATATTATATAAAAACGGATAATTAAGTTGACAAATAATTTAAAGAAGAATATGAAGAAACTAAAAAAATAAAATGACAACAGCAATATTTAAATTTAAATTTAATTTTCATACAAAACTTGTGAGTCACAATATTTGATTTATTAAATATCTTTGAAATATAACAAAACGAGTAGATGTGACATTTAACGCGCGCATTAAAATTCAACAATTTACAATACAAATTATTGGTGAATTAAACGCAATATGATCAGAATATTTAAAATTATTACAGCAAGGAATATTAAAGTGAGGTTTAGAAGGGGTGAATAATTGTGCAGTAAGGGTTATACTGAAACCGGTTATCGGTTTCCAGTATTTCCTATAACCCTGCTTAGCACGGTTTTCGAAGTTTCACAAAAAATGGGTGATTCAATTAAAATAGTAAAAATGGTTGAAAATATCAAATTTTTATCCGGTGAAAACACAAAACATCCACTGTTCTATTACTTAGTTAATAAGATGTCCTAAAATCAAAATACTCATTCGCTGGCTAATGTAGTAGGTTATCGAGTTTTTAAAGCATTTAATAGTAGATTCAAATTTATTATTTTGTTTTTTACTCGTTTATATAAAACTATATAATTGTAACTATGACCGTTTCAACTCAAAATATTAGCTTTTATTATTAAATAAATTAATACATATATTCTAATATTAAAAACCGACTTATCAAGTTGAAAAAACTGGCTTTCAATGTCAATGAAATTTTGCAATAAAAACGTTTTTTAAACCAAATTTAACGAAGAATGCGAGAACGGTAGATTGGACTTTCACTGTATATATCGTAGTATACATACAATCATCGTATATCGTCACCGGTCTGTAGTCGGTCGGCAGTAGTTGTTAAGTAGCAGATTGATAGTTCTGATTTACCAGCATTTGAGAAATGTCAGCTTTTATTATAGTCTCTACTGGCATCGATATGTTGTGTTACATAGATAAATATAATATCAATATATATATCCATTCATGCCGATCTAACATGTTTTAAAATAAACAAACAAGGACAATTGCCTGCCTTTGAGCCAGCATTAATAACAATTGCATACACATTTTTTTGACCAACTGGTATAATAAATGCACCAGTTGAGTTATTCCACACAAAGAATCTCTTTGTATCAGTTTAGATAGTTAACAAATTCTGCCAGAAAGGTGACGATAGATCATACATTATACTACACGCTTCCGTGTACAATTAAAGAAGATATTAAGTTATCAAATATAATGATTTTCAACAAAAAAATGAACGTTTTTTTTATGTACAACCATAATATAATATGTAAAACAAATTTCAACTGATTACTTCGAACGAAGATGAAGATTTTACAAATAAACATTTCATTCAATTATTGAATAAGTTTATTTATTATTAAAACATAGTAAATTTAAGAGATATAAAATCATCGTTACTACTACACTTTAAATGAAGAATTAAAAAATCAAATATATTAACAACGAAAAACAGTAAAAAAATAACGGTTTTTAATTTCCCATTTAGTATAGAGCAGCTCAAATATTAAAGATGTCGGTAAATGGAGTTCCATGCACAGTAAAAAAAAAACACTTACACGAGAGACATAATGCTTATAAATAACAAATTCTAATAAAATAATTTAAAAAAAAACGAATAATTTAGTTCCACAAGAATTGAAGAATATGAACCCACATTTGATTGCTGCTCTCCTCATATAAGTTAATTATACTAACTACAAAAAAGACAATATCGCATCTTACTTAAGACTTCCCTTACGGTGCTAAAAAATAATTCCGATATGTTGCTGGCCCCTTAGGAACCAAGTGAAAAGCATGTTTTTTTTTTAATATACATCCTAGGACTTTACCATCTATGAAAGAGCGGTAACAGTTAAAACATGTTTTTTCACTTGGTTCTTTAAGGGCCAGAAACATATCGGAAGTATTTTTAAGCACCGTAGAGGAAGTGTTTCAAATGAATTCGATAATATTAAAATAAAATTTATTTAACGTGAGGAATCGATTCAAGCAGCTGCAGAAAAGAAAACAAACAAATTTAATGAATTGTTTTTACATGTAATGACAAAATTCAATAATTATAATTAGACTCTCATAAGACATTAGATTTTTTTTAAACTAGAGACGTTAGAGAAAATAAAATTATCGTGTCTATCTCGTCTATTTCAGCTTAAATATATAAGCAAAAAATCTTCTTGATGATGGAGTATTATCGAAATAGTTTGTGGAACTAAATATAATTTTATACCGGATAATACTGAAGTTCTATAAATTAAATGAAAAAATCAATCAATTATTATATATATTACTTTCAATGACAAATATATATTATTACACATACATACCTGCATGTACAATACACAACATACTCGACGATCACTTTTGCATATATGTTAATATTACTTCAATATCAAACGCAATGTTAAAAAAACAATGTTACGCACAGAAATCGGAAAATTTCTATTTATTTACAATAAAAAAGAGACATTTACAAAAAATAAAATTGCTAATAGATGAAAAATTATTCGATTTCTGTAGAAATATAGCAGCCGCTTAGTTGAAAATAATATCGCGTGGGCTAAATCTACTAAGGTTGTTTGTTCTTTTGTACTACATCAAACGAAAAATACTTATTCTATGGGTGTATAATACCCTCAAATATATACAAATCAACCGACCAAATATACCAAATCTTCTTCGTGGGCTAAATCTGTGTTATTTTTTATTTAGCGGTCGTTTGAAATATTTCGTGTATGATAATGTTTATTGAGTGTTAGTGTACTTTATCGGTTGATCGTTTTGTATCAAAAATTGAATCGATTATACGTAGAATAAAACTTGTGTCGTTGCTAAACACGACAATATAATTCATGTTTCATAATGTATTACTTTAATACAATCGCAACAAGCAAGTTATTCGGGTAGCCGTCTAAATAAAAATGTTGCTTACCGTTCACGACCCGAGAACTACAAAGTTCTAATAGGGTAAAAATATCTAAGTATTTCAGTTCTACAGTTTTTTATATGTTATACGTTGATAGCTATTTCGGCTATTTCGACTATTTCGGAAAGCCGAAATAGCTATCAACGTATAACATATAAAAAACTGTAGAACTGAAATACTTAGATATTTTTACTCTATTAAAATGGAGTTCTACCAAGTAAATGCCAAATAAATAAATACAAAGTTCTAAGTGTTGATATTTGGCGAAACAAGAGTAACAATAAATACCATCAATGGTACTTGAAAAAATGCAACTTTTTTTTCGAAAAAAATCTACACCTTAAACCATGTATTTCTCGGTCGCATACGAAACTTGAAATGTGAATTTAAATTTTCGATAAAATGTTTCATATAATCGATTCAATTGTGTTTTTTCGGGTGTTTTTAAAATCAAGCATCTATATGTGTTTAATAATAAACGATCCGCTGTATAAAGAATTTTTATTACTGTGACAATAACCTGAGGTCCTCCAGCTCGTAGAACATGTCCTTGGACGAGTCGTGTATGTAGATCTTGACAAGGGGGCTGTCGAGATACTCCATCGTCAGCTGTTTTGGAAAGCTGCGCACGAAAAGCGCCTTCACTGTGTCGATCGAGGTGATCTCGTTGGGGAGAAGAGCACGCTTTGTTTCACTGCGGTATTGCAAGAATACCAATCCTGAGAAACCCACAAAAATATAATTAAATACGAGAAAGGTTTTAAAACTAAATTTAATATACTGTCTATCCTACTGGAAAAATGTTGATTTGGTAAAAAATCACGACAAAGTAAGCAAAAAATACTTTTTTTTATCTGTACATATTTTTGTAACGTAAATTAATAATTTTTGCACATATCTTTTTTATGTATGAGAAGGATCTGTATTATTATTTTTTTTTTAATATCTAGGAAATTGAGTATATATAGTATATATAGCTGAGTAAATTTACGTTTAAAGCATAGTTCTGACGATGGCGAAAGCCGAAATAGCTATCAACATACAACATATAAATAATTGTAGAACTGAAATACCTTGATATTTTTACCCTATTAAAATGGAGTTCTACCAAGTAAATGCCAAATCAATAAATAAAATAAATATTATTAAGAAATAAGTGTGTTTGCTAATTTAATTATATACACCCTTAATTATCAAATCATAATTGTTTTTCAGAATTGTCGGCATTGCAGATTACATAATTTTAACAGCACCGGATAGTAAACTCTGATAATTGTTACATCGTTGCAGGTTTATGTAACGTAAATTTTGTCGTAGCATCACTATCAATATACAACCTGTTGCCCTCGTTATAGACATATTAGCTACAAATTATATTGTAAGGGATGTGCGGTTGGAATGTAATTGACACAGGTACATACTATTTATTACCTGAACAATATAATCGACGTAAATTTCACAATAATGATAGTTTAACCCATATTTGCCCAGTGTTCCAATATTGGATCATTTAGTATTTTTACTTCCACTCCATTTATGCATGACACAATAAAAGTTGAGATTGAATCAGTCTCAATCAGTCTACAACTAGCAAGTGTGGGGATTGTTACGTGTAGTATTTTTTTCAGATTTGAACCTGTTTGAGTGAGCAGTGTTTTTTTATTTGTATCAATTACGGGCAAATACAAGAAAAATTCGGACGTTAAACGAAATTATCGAACGAATTCTACAAAGAGTAGTAGTGCCTAGTGACCAAATTTAAAAGTATATAAGTAAAAACTATTTATTTGGAGAACAATAAAGGTGATGTCGCAACATCGTCGTCGTATTTATTACTTAAATAAATTAATCATTTAAAAAATATGTATTTACCACACACAACCTTCAGCAACAAATAACAGTTGTGACAAATTATTTAAGAATATATTAGCAATAATATAATATTTTTATAATTTAAGATTTCGTCTGAAGGTGCTAGGTGGAATTTCAATATCAAATTTGAATCGTTCAAATTATGTACATTAACACAGATTTTGTCACTAACGACCCGGGTTTCGCCTTTCGGCATCTGCATGCGTTCAAGTGCACAGATGACCTTGAACTGACGCTTGGCAAATGAATGCTTCGTGTTTATATGAGAAATAAATGCATCACTGAGTTAAAAGCCATTGCTGGCAAAAGCGATAAGCTCATGGGAATGCCCACAGATTTGAGTAGTGAGTAGTTATAATAATTGTATTTATTTTATTTGTCGGAAAAGGTTTTATGGCTATATTTATGTAGGGTATAAAAGCGGCGACCCACGCATGTTTCATATGTCATTTAAAATCGGAAGACTGTTTAATTGCGCTGTTTATTTCTAGAATTTCTTGAAAAAAGAGCTTACGGGCATTTGGATACAACATGTTTATCCCTTGTTCCTGATTGAACACGTGTCTTTCCGAAATTAAGTGATTAGCAAAAGTAGACGTGTCTTTTTTCAATTTAAAGGCTGCCATGTGTTCTAATTCTAACTCTGGTCTTCAATGTCCTTTCGGTTTTCCCGATATAAAATGTTGTACAACAAAAGCATTGCAATCTATAAATCCCGGATTTATTTAAGTAGTGTATTATATCTTTATTGTTATTAGGCAAATTATTAGTTCGTGTTCAATCAGGAACAAGGGATAAAAATGTTGCACCCAAATACGGACGCCCATAAACTCTTTTTCCAGGAAATTTTAGAAATAAACAGATCGCAATTGAACAGTCTTCCGATTTTAAATGAAACGCTAAACATGCCTGGCTCGCCGCTTTTATACCCCTATATAAATATAATCATACAACCTCTTCCGACAAACAAAATGAAAATAATTCTTAAAACTACTCACTACTCACTACTCAAATCTGCGGGCATTCCCATGGGTTTATCCTTTACGCCAGTAATGGCTTTAAACTCAATGATTTTAAACTCATTTATTTCTTATATAAACACCAAACATCCATTTACTAAGCTTCAGTTCAAGTTCATCCGTGCACTAGAACGCCTGAAGATGCCGAAAGGCGAAACTCGGGTAGTTAGTGACAAAATCTGTGTGAATGTACATAATTTGAACGATTTAAATTGCATATGTTTATAATTAATTTAAGCGCAAATCGGACATAAACGGCAACCTGATTCAAACCCCGTCTAAATAATTTAATAAATAACTGATTTCTTTATATTGGACAATATTAAACATTTTAAACTTCAAATAAGTTATAGCGAGCGATCAGCTCATTTAATTAATCTATATCATAAAATATATAAGTAATTGATTATCAGAATAAATTTATATTATATTGCCAATGATTTGAAGTTGAAAGGAAAACAAATAAAAATATTTTTCTTACCAAGCGGCCTCTCCAGAGTCTTGCTGGGAGTCCTAACAACGGGCAACGAAGACCTCTGCTTTCCGCCACGGCGAAATCCAGTCGACGCCGTCTCCACTTCTGACATGATGCCAGGATCATCATCGAACAGCATCGCGGAAGATGGGGGCAGATATCCACGCGGCAAGGGTGGCTATTGATTAAAAAATATTGATGTTATAATGTAGGTCTAAATTAGATCCAAATGTAAATCAGCAAATATATACGTATCTACTAAGTCATTTAACGCATGTAGTAAATATATTCAAAGAAAAATAATGATCAAACTTATGCCTCAAAGAATACATGACAATCAAAAAACTATCAAAAATAAATATGCGTACCATGGAAAAAAAATCTCGATTAATCAATCCTCGAGACACAGTTTTGACTACCCGTATATCTTTCCAAACGTGACCAAAACTTTCCTATATTTTTAAACCATACTATACACCATGTTAAAGTTATTCAAATGAACGTTTATCTAGGACAACAAATGCATATCAAACGACCTTAGTAAAAAGGCAAATGTTCAAAAGCACGATAAATACTTGTTTGTGCCCAATTCCGCTGTGTCATAAATATTCAAAATATTGTGAAAATATGTAATAGCTTCTGGGAAATATTTTTAATTGAGAAGCAAAATCATGTAAAACTTTCAAAATATCCTACTAAACATGTGCAATAGCGATCAAAATGCATACAAATGAAAATGTTGAATTCCGTGCATCAACATAAAAGCTTTTTGATGCTTTCTCGGAAAGTAACATTACAGGGAAAACTGCTGAAAACCCAAAGCGACATGTTGTCGCATATGTCAATTTTTAAAAAACTCTTAGGACACTATTTATAGATATTAATACGGTGGTATCAAATATAACGTAAATGATATTATTACAACACATAAATAACAAGAATTGACAGTATTTGATTTCAAGTGTTTATTGTTTCAGTTTATCAGTAAATAAAGATAAGACAATAATATTTCATACCGTAAATATTGTGTTACAATCTTTTACTAAATATTGTATAATATATTCTTGATATGAAAAACACGTGATGTTATTTACGTACAAAAGACAAATTCCGTTACGGCTTGTTTGTCGGTATTTAAAAATGTTAATCTATAATTCTTCATTGAAAATTCGTTCATAAAAAAGACTTCATCCCCTGACTAAAATACATTTCGTTTCGTATTACTGCACTTTTCTTTAAAATAATAGTAAGTATCAATGGTAATTCGCATCAATGGTTATTTAATATTTTGTTTCGTTTGATATAAGAATTTAATACTCGTACCATATCATATAATTTTCGTTTTCTAACATGTTAATAAGCACAACTGGGAGTATGTATAAATGGAAAGTTGATTTTATGTAATACAAAGTTGTTCCCATTATATTAAAAGTCTAAATTGCCCTAACAATAAATAGTATCGAAGTATGTTTCGATGAGTGAACATTATAAGCGGTTTAAAATCAATAAACCACAGAATGTTTGTTTTCGATATTGAAAAAATATTTTTTTAACTGTGAAAATCTGACGCCAGCTAAACATAACCTTTTAAAATGTAACTTCACACTGAGTTGGAAACGTAAAAGCTGTTTTCTATTCGACAGATAATAATCGAGGCCATTATGTGATTAAGCTCAATCTGTGCAATACTGAATGCGAAATTAAGATTACCACTGGCAGGAGGACTTTTAATTTAAAGTGGCAGTCTTTATAACAAACTCCTAGCCAGGAAAATTCAATTTTTTCAACCGGAAACCGGATTCCGGTTGAACCAGGAATCCAAGACCGTTTTAGTCACAACACTGCATTTGATATTCTTTAAAATTAGTGTACAAGAGCGCGATTGTGTAACTGTGGTATTCAATAATTTACACGCATACAAAAGAATTTTGTATCGTAACAACAGATAAGGGATCAATTTATTTTAATGATACTATGGATCATTTTTGGGTCATGAGGAAAATTCTTTAAAGCTCATGCTTAGAAGTCATAAAAGTTTTTATTATCTCACACTTGAGACGATCGCCATGGTGCAATAATTCAGCCAATGAAAGCTATTTGATTCTTGAAAATATTAAATCGAGAAAATATTCATCCTTTAATATTTAATAATGGTAAAACGAATAAATTGATTTCAGTGCAAATTCTCCGATGTCCATAAAAGAACATGTACGCTAACACGAATCACCATAAAAATAGTCGGAATCAGACATTCCTGCAAATACAAAAGTTAATTAAGCTTTCCATGCTGGAAAAAACTCTCTAATTAATGTAGTTATATGAAAACCATGGATGCGTTACTGATAGTCTATTAGCTGAACAAATAATCCTTAATATTGTATACGAACATCGAATGAGATATTTACATTGAATTAAAAAAAAACACAATATCCCTTTACACTTATTTCCACTTAGTGTTATTTATACAAAAAAAAAAAAATGAAATAAAAAGATGTAATAAATAACACAGTTAAATTATATATCTTATCAGTTAAAAATGCCTCCCATGGGCGAAACTGGTCCTGATCTTAGTAAATAAGTTTTTTTTTTTAAACTCCGCTGTGTCTGTTTTTTAAATGTCCGCTCCTAATGTGGAGCATATGGACTCCTAATGGAGTTTATCTCAACATAAGTGTTTCTACGAGAACTGCTTGTTACTCAGTTGCTCAACCTCTCTTTTTCCAAAGAGAGTAGGGATAGAAGGATAGGGCTATGACAGGACTAGTGGTAAGCTAATCGCTCTCGATACGCCCATTCATAGGATAGGATGGGTGGGAGTGAGGAATTGAAGACATCACATACATCCATGCCTACGAACATAAATTCATAAATCGATCGAAAAATCAATTTATAAAACTGTCCGCGCCGGGATTTGAACCCGTGCCCTTCGTAACCGAAACCAACGACGTTGACCACTCGACAACACAGGCGGCAAAATGTAAATGTGTTGGTAAATAAGTACAAAGGAATATTTGTTTTTTTTAATAATATAATGCATTTCTACAAAGTATTAACAGTGAACACCCTGAAAGTGATTTAAATTTAACTTGCGTTTCGTGTTGCTTTTTTAACATTTTCACATGATACAACGTTAATACAGTGTGAAAATACAAACAGTGTACAAACTACAATATATTTATTTGGCCCATATTTGATGTGCATTTCCCCAGCCAATAAACCATACACATATATATAAGTGACATAGACAAAAATTACATGGTAACATTCGTAATTTATGTAGATTCAAATGTCAAAGTATGTCAAGGTTCTTACAAATATGATATGTCAATATAACTCATCCATAGCATAGATAAAATCGCGATCATCGAGGGTGGTAAAGCCAAAAGTAAATTACTAACCGAATATTAGAGACACCTCGACAAATAACCGTTTACGCACTGTCATTTAAGCGGAAATTTTCAGGAATCTGATGGACTAGTTTGATCTTAACGCTTAATTCAGGCGGTTGGATTAAAAGCTGTGTAACGTCTCAATGCTTTCATAGCCGTTTGCCATGTATAAAAACTAGCATTCATTAATTTGTCAATCGCAGGGCTGCGGTGTAGCTAAAAAATAAAAGGACTTCGACTACGACCTTAAATTGAAACACGGCTCCGATTCTGAGCTCGTTTAAAGAAATTGTAAAAAATACACTCTACTTCCGTTGTAATTAATGATCTTCAATTATTTTGATTAAAACCCTTTTGCAAGAATATATACATTATTCCAAAAATCAATATGATAAATAATCTATTTTTAAAAATATATCCGACGTACTTACACTTTTGGATTACAACTTCTTATGTGAACGGTTGGGGGGTGTGAATTTCTCATTACAGTATTTTATATTATTAACTCGATAAGGAATTGAGAAATTCTTTCCTGATTTTTTATAATTTTACAAAATACTATATATATATATGTGTGTATTTTTAATGATTTTTAATGGGTTCAAAACATTTGATATTGTTTAGGCTTAGTAGCATGCAATGGCACTTCGTATACAATAACTCTGGTATCAATCGACAGATATGTAAATGCCTTCGGATGAAAAAATATGCATATATCAATTGTAAAATCAATGCATGCTTGTAATATATGTACGCATGAAAATATTAATGGTCCAATGAGAAAATCGACTACTATCAATTTTACATGCCGGCGGTATATGGGCAGAATTAGAATTGAAAAAACATTGTTTCAAAATAATCATCATTTTCGATAATCATGAAATTGAACATGTCTATTTATGCACTTTTATTTATCGCTCCAAGTACTTCGTGGAAGTCAATAATGATTCACAAATTCGATCCACATATTCAAAAACGTAAAGAAACGGAACTGACTTGATTATTAATTTTGTTTAAATATGTAAAAATAAATTTGCATTAAAATCTATCGTCTGTTATCATAAGTCAAAATAGTCAGTTTTTGACTTAACGCCTTCTGCCAGTATAAAGTCGATAATTAATATATTTTAGTATTTCAACCGAATGTGCTTAGTGAAATTTGAATTGATCAAGTTAAATATCTTCACTATCAATACTTGCGGATACAATAATGCGGAAAAGGATTATATATAATAATAAAAAAACACTCTTTTGTACGAATTCCACTTTTATTTTATATGATTACGACCGGTTTCGCTCATGACGAGCAGTATCATGTGATCACAGGAAGATTATATACATTTCATACGTTGTGTCACTAACGACATGGCATTCAAATGCACGGATGGACTTGAACTAACGTTTAGTAAATAGTGTTTATCGTGTAAGTATATATGAATAAAAATATTACCACTTATATTAAATCTTATTATTGGTGATTTCGATTAATTAGGCTATTTTATTAAAATACGTTTATAAAGAAAAAATGTCGTTTTCTTTTTAAACGTATTTCTTTAAACGCTCATTCGTTATATTGAAAAAAGACTAGTTGAAAATATTTTCAGTAATATCACAAAATCTTTACTGATTTGTTGAGAAATTGATTTTTCTTTTGATATTATTTTATTATATTTCGCTCACTCGAAGAGTAAGAAAATTCCAGATGGATATTTTTTTTATTTGAGATGTGATTTCCTTTTGTTATTAATTGTATGAAATATTTTTTTCGCAATTTCAGTACGGGCCACTTAGTAAGGTGATTGACCGCTTACATGGCGGTATAAAATTTATTTTAAATGCTAGCTAACGTCCTCCAAAAAAATAATATGCATAATAACCTATCAACACTGTGTTCGCAGCATCGGATTAACAATAATTACAAGTGGCGGTCAAATGTGTACGTTTGTTAGATTATAAAATTATTTCACATAACTAGCAATACTTGTAGTTGACGCCACAGTTTATTTTCATTTCTCGTTAAAACATACAAAAAATACTGGGTATGGATATACGTATTTGATGTTTTTTTTATAACATATTCTCATACGAATAAATGGTGCCAAAGAATAAGCACTTAGTTCATCTGATTCCATTTCACAATATGTTAAATCGATAGAAAAAATATATTTTTAAACAAAACTAAGACTTTATTTCTTTGTAAACAGATCTAGTTTTTCAATAAGAGAAATACAATGAAACAGTTTCTTATCAGTTGATAATGCTCACAATGAGCGAAACCGGTCCTGATCCAATAAATTTTATGTGGAAAAAAGTACTAAAAATGTTTTATTATTATGCCATTCCAACAAGTATTGACAGTAAACACCTTAAAAGTGATTCATATTTAAGTGTGATATTTGTTGATGCATGTGTGAAATAAGCTAAAATTACGTTACAGCAATTTTATTCTCTCTGCCAAAACTATCTCATGGAAAATCGTTCGGTGAACGTTAATTTAAATTAGACTAACTAGCGTTCAAAAATATATTTTGTAGATTAATCAGTATCGTTTCTACAAGAATGGCAAATGTGAAAACAAAAAAAAATAATACAGTATTGAATTATTCTAAAATAAAATGAAAGTTCAAGAAGAAATGTTTTCACGTTATTATAAACTTCGCCTGGAGACAATGTTGTATGGTGAACTCAAAAAAGATGAATAGAAAGATTTTTCTTATAGATAAGCCACTTTTTACGTTAAAGTTCGACACCGCACGAAATAACATAGATATCAAACACCTTTATCAAAGTTCGGCTACGGCAGGATAGTAAACTACACAGTGGTATCCAACAAACTTCGGCAGATCATTCGACGAGTGAAGAATGTATCAATTACAGATATTAAAAAAGTTCAAGTAAACACAACTATATGAATCATTTGTATTTGACAGAAAAGGGAAGAGGGTAATTTTACCCGTATTAGCACCTCAGCGACGTTAGGAATATTTTTAATTGTTAAATCTTTCAAAAATAGTGCCAGTAGTGTTAACCAATGATATTTTTAAAATTGTATAAAAGATAAGGAAAATAGTACGCACCACTGCTCTTCATTACTTTGTTATCATATCGAATTATAAGTAGTACTTTCCTGGTGTTTTTTAATAAAAAATCTTAACTTTAATAATATCATCACTGTTCTAACATAAGTTGGTAAGCAACAGTTGATAGTTCTGAGTAAACATTATATAGCAAAATACAGCTTTTAGGACTAACTAAGGGTTAATTTACTTATTTACGTTACGTTGAGCTTTTTTGGCTCTAGATTCGATATTTTATGTTACATAGATAATTATAATATCAAAATATAGATTCATTAACGCCAAACTGACACAAATTTGTAAAAATTTGAATCATTCAAATTATGTACACTCCCACAGATTTTGTCACTAACAACCCGGGTTTCGCCTTTCGGCATCTTCAGGCGTTCAAGCGCACGGATGAACTTGAACTGACGCTTAGTAAATGGATGTTTCGTGTTTATATATTAAATAAATGTATCACTGAGTCTAAAGCCATTGCTTGCGAAAGGTATAAAAAAGCTCATGGGAATGCCCAAAGATTTGAGTAGTGAGTGGTTTTAAGAATTATACACAATTAGAAACAAATAAATATAATTCTTAAAACCACTCACTACTCAAATCTTTGGGCATTCCCATGAGCTTATTTATACCTTTCGCCAGCAATGGCTTTAGACTCAGTGATACATTTATTTATTATATAAACACGAAACATTAATTTATTAAGCGTCAGTTCAAGTTCATCCGTGCACTTGAACGCCTGAAGATGCCGAAAGGCGAAACCCGGGTCGTTAGTGACAAAATCTGTGGGAGCGTACATAATTTGAACGATTCAAATTTAATATTTACTCCCTGAAATAATTAATAATATTCTTTTTAGATTGAATTTGAATCGTTCAAATTATGTACATTCTAACAGATTTTGTCAGTAACGACCTGGGTTTCGCCTTTCGGCATCTTCAGGTGTTCAAATGCACGGATGAACTTGAACTGACCGTGCACTTGAACGCCCGAAGATGCCGAAAAGCGAAACCCGGGTCATTAGTGACAAAATCTGTGAGTGTACATAATTTGAACGATTCAAATTTAATATTGAAATTCTACCAAGCACCTTCAGTCAAAATCTTAAATCTTCTTAGATTGATTCGTATCCAAAAAAATGTGTGCGTCAATAATACAAATAATCAAAATATACTCACTATATATTGTTTTGCAAACTGGTATAATAAATACACTAACTGAGTTATTCCAGACAAAGAATTGATATCAAATAATCTATATATATTCTTAACTCATACCTACCAAAAAATTACCTATCAATTTCATCCAGAAAATTGGCGGTATATTTTATTATTTATTCACGTCATACGTTAGAAATACATATTATGTTTGTACAATTTACCATTGTTAACGTTGTATTGGTTGTGTGTAATTTATGATAGTAAGCATTCATAATTGTTTCTTTAATTTATATTATGTTTTATTGGTGAATTTTTATCCTAAATTTTGACTATATTTTTTGAGCTTCATCACTATAAATGTGCAAAGATTTCTTATGATATATAATATATACCAGTTCCTAATTACGATGAAGCAGATATTTATTTATTTTAGATGATGTAATTTCAAGACTTTCCTTAATTTCAGCTTATACTAGCGTTTCAGTCTGGGGTGTAGTTTGGCCGCCACAATTAACCGTATGCACTTCACTCGGTCGTCTGCATTTCTACGCCAGTAACTGATTTACAGCACTCGCAATTTCTGCGACACCCATTCATCGAGCCAAGCAAGTAGTAAACGTGAGACGTTTTGTAGATTTGCACTCATCCATGCGTAATTTATGTCCGGCCTAGCGTAGGCGTTGAGGTTAAGCAAATCTCACAATACCTGGCTCACTATACATAGAGATAAACTCATGGATATGTCATCGTCGCCAGATGCTTTCAGGACTAGGGCGCACTCAATCCCAGGCCCTTTTTGTGATCCCGGGATTTCCTGATTCACAATTTTTCAGATCCCGGGATCGACCACTAGGAAAAAGTCAGAAATTAAGAGATTTTAAAATTATGTAAAATATCTTTTTTTAGCTCGCTGGCGGATTTCAAAAAGGCAGGAATTTACGGAATTCCAAAAAAGAAAAAATGTGAGAGCTTTTTTCAGCGGTCACGGACATTTAATTTTTTTTATTTGCTGGTCGATTTCAAAAAGCCAGGAATTCAAAAATTTCCCAAAATTATTACGTGTGGAAAATGTTTCCTTTTTTAGCTCGCTTGCAGATTTCACAAATTTTGGCTGGTTTCAAAAACGTTTCAAGAATTTTTCACTCTTATCGTCAATCCCGAAATTGGACGGGATCCCGGTATTGTAAACCCTAATCAGGACCGAAAATCTTTCGAATGGCCGTTCGCTCAAACATTTGTAGTGAGATGGAATTTAAACTAGCATCTGTAATTGTTGCATAAATTCACGATGCAATGATTATGGTACTTGCTCATTCATATTGATAATTAATGAATTACAATTAATTTAATGTTTAATTTACAACGCTATCTCAACCAATTTTTTTTTCAATTTAGTCAGCTCAGGTTCATATATTATTTTTTTCCTTTGGTTGAATTGGATATACATTTTTATTGAATTTGATATTGAGTGATATTGTTTTAAATTTAATAAAATGTTATTATAAATTTTAAAAAATATATGTAATTACACAACGAAAGATGCTTCTTTAAATTATTCAAATGGAGACGGAGTTGAAGTCGGATTTAGTAGGATATTCAACGATTAGAACCCTCCCTCTATTTTCAATCAGAATAATGTTGACTACTACTATCAGTCAATAAATATTTTATAACTGGATACCAGACGGTTATAATCGTTTGTTTGGTTATATAAAATGGATACTACACATATAATTTCAAAATAATAATCAATGTTATTGTTTATCGAATAATAGGTTTTAATTAAGCCTTTTGTAAACGACGAATTATTGAGTAAGATGTCAAAATTGTATCAATATTATAAAAGAAAATCAATAAACTTCTGAATTTAATTAAATATGACTCGTATTGTAGGTATATCCATTATCTCTTCTTAATATTGTAATTAAAATCAAGATTATGGAAAACTATCCATTTTCATAAAATAAAAAATATATATATTTAAAAAGCGTGATAGACGGATATTATGAAACGCATGCGAAACTACCTTAAATACTGCGCAACTATCATTTATGACGGCGAAATGAGGGTGTTAACGGGTTCGTTGTCAATCAAAATAGCAGTATTTATTCAAAGCTAAATTTTGTAAGCGATTTATTTGTTTTTTGATTCCTGCGAAAAAAAACGCAACCGAAATGACAATGAATGAACGTACAATGATGCATACAAAATATTTCTTTATGACGTAAAAGCATTTTTTTACGTATTTATTTTAAAAATATTTTTTTACAATAATACGACATACACAGTCTGATTTATTTTGCCAATCAAAATTGCCTCAAAGGCCCAGTATAAACAACTAACAGCATTTCAATTCAACGAACATTTGACAAAAAAAAAAGCTTAAACAATTCAATTAATTAAAACTGCATGAATTTCAGGAATTTTAATTTTAGAATAAAAATATTTCTAAATGAATGGAAATTGCCAAGGATATTCTAGGCAAATACGACTGCGTGTGACAAATCAATTCCGATGATGTGACGATCAGGTTGCGTGTGGGTAAAAAAAAAACTGGAGTAAAGTTTAGTATGATAAAAGCAATTATCACTTTTAGGGTGTTCACTGTCAATACTTGGTGGAAAGGCATTATATTAGTAAAAACACAATATTCCTTTGTACTTCATTCCACTTTATTTAATATGACAGGACCGGTTTCGCTCATTACGAGCGACGATGCTCGTAATGAGCGAAACCGGTCCTGACATATTAAATAAAGTGGAATGAAGTACAAAGGAATATTGTGTTTTTACTAATAAAAGCAATTACATTGGAAATAAAAAAAATATATCAAGCTATCATTTTTATCGGCACAATGCTTTAGTTTTTAGTTAAATGTATATTTTTACATCGAATACTCAAAAGATAGACCGCAATACATGTATTGGAATCTTTTGGATTCGTTCTCAATTATTTCAACTACTAATCAACTCAACTACGCCTGATTTAAACGAATTTTAAATCGATTTCTTCAAAGCCAAACATACATTTTAAAAAAATGTTTAGATGTAAATATGAAATATATAGACAATGTGCGGTAGATGTTTCATTAAGAATTTTGAATACAAAAAAACATATTCTGTATAAATATAATTACGTATCCATTTAATTTGTCATGTTTATATATCCATCCAGTCGATATTTTCTAAATTCTTCTAACTTCTATCACACCCACAAGAGCTCATTCCTTAGACATCACCAATAACTTTCCTCGGCTATCTTTTCCTACACTGTGATCGACGAACCGAATAACGCGTCTGGTACAGATAACATCCGCTCTACGACGCCGTGTTTTTCCAAAATAGTTACATTTGTAAGGTGAATTTTCTTTCTATACGGTTTCGGAAGGTGTCGAAAACGAAAAGGACAAATTCGGAGGACTAAGCGGTAATTTTGTGTAAATTATTTTTTACAATAAAAAATTAATGTTGGCAACTTTGTGATTACACTGGTTGTATCACTAGATGTAACATAATGAGTGTTTAATACTTTAATATTGTTTATCATTAACATTTCTTCGTCCCGTTAATAAAAAATTCTAACTTATAATTTCACAAATATTTTAAGAACTATGTATATATGTAAGAATTGGACGCAATTATATATGTATTTTGCCGCCTGTGTGGTCGAGTGGTCAACGTCGTTGGCTTCGGTTACGGAGGTCACGGGTTCGAATCCCAGTACGGACAGTTTTATAAATTGATTTTTCAATCAATTTATGAATTTCTGTTCGAAGGCATGCATGTATGTAATGTCTTGAATTCCTTCCTCCCACCCATCCTATCCTATGAACGGGTCGTATCGAGAGCGATTAACTAACCACTAGTCCTGTCCTAGCCTTATCCTTCTATTCCTACCAGAGGTTGAGCAACTGAGTAACAAGCAGTTCTCGTAGAAACACTTATGTTGAGATAAACTCCATTAGGAGTCCGTATGCTCCACATTGGGAGCAGAAATGGTAAAAAAAATATGTATGTATGAATAATATGTCAATTAGTAAAAATCTAACTACACAATTCTGTGGTAACTTAAGAAAAGTTCATTTTTAATATAAAATTGAATTAGATACCTTTGTTATTCCAGTTGATGTGTTACAAAATGTGACAAGTGTTTCTCTCTTCTCTTTCAGAAGCATCATCACATTTGATAACACAAGTGGAATAGCATAGTTATCAAATTTAATTATATATTTAAAAATCTCACTGTGGAGCTAGACTTAACACGCTAGTAAAATAAAAGAAAAACTTAATACAGCTAGCAATACAACCAGTAGATTAAAAAAAGTCAATTTTATTTTTGTACGTACATACATAAACAAAATTTATTCCACACAAACTTTGAATGTATGCACGACATTGAAATATCGAGCAAAGTGACATAATTAATTATCAGGAAAGTTTTTTGAAAGCTTAAATTATTAAAACATTAAATTTTTATCGAAAACAGTAAATCAAACAACTGAAAACGTTCATTGAGGACTTTGAATTTGTCAAAAATGTCAACATGTTACATCAATTTCAAAGACTCCTGCTATTGGTCTGCATTTTATTTTTATTTTTTATCTTATAATGCATTTTGAAAAGATCACGTATGTTTTGTTGGAAATTATCAGAAGCAATCCTTTTCAGTGGATATTGTGTTTTTATTAATATAATGCCTTTCCACTAATTATTGACAGTGAACACCTTAAAAGTTATAAATAAAATAATAATTGGTATAACTACATTTTTTTGTTAAAAAAAAAATATTAAAATAAAACATTGAGTCTATTATTAAATTCTACAACAATTATACACCATTAGGGTGTTCACTGTCAATACTTGGTGGAAAGGCATTATATTGTGTTTTTACTAATTATACACCAGATTCTCTTTTTGTTTTTTTTACATTGTTTCAAAATTACACAGTCAAATGTAATGCTACATATCTTTCATTTATCCATATTTGTCCCATTTTTTTTACAAGAACGTTTCACCCGCGTAAAAAAATAGTATACTGTATATAAGAAAGTTGAAAACGTGACCGCTTCGATTCGCGAAAGGTTACGGTTAAACTGCATATAAATGAAAGGAAAATACTTTAAACATCGTATTATAAATCTTCACAGAGTTATCGAAAACCTACCGAAAGCTGTTTATTATTTTAAAAAAAAAATTGAAAGCTCTTCTTTTAACAGATTTATGCCAATTCCACACAATCTGTCAAGAAAAAATATTTAAGTAATAATAATCAACCATCAAAAATGTGTGTATGATATGAAACAAATAGTATTATTTTTTATACAAGAGTTTATTTTCAATAGAAACCATATAAAATATTGACATAGTTTAATAATTAATATTAAGCGAAAAACTTCACCAATTAAAGGTATGTTTTTGTTACAAACATGATGATTTTTGAAATATATAAACCAACAAAGATAAATACTTCATACGTTCGTTGAAGTCGAGATCGCTTCCTTACAATATTTTTCGGCGTTGAGCTTTCGAGCGCAACAAGTGGAAAGCACGTAGATAACTTACGGAAAGCATATCAATAACAATTTTCTTGTCGTGCGATTATTTACTGAATAAAAATAATGTACCTTAACAATTTTAAGCGAATGTCATTTTCAAATTATATAAAAAAAATTGATGTCTGTATATATACCTACTACTGTTTCTTTTAATTCTGTAAAGTGTAATGAATGAATAAGTAATTACCTGATCATCAAAAAGCGACAAGGGGTGATTTTTCTGCCAGAAAATTCGCGTTGGATATTTCACCAGGTTACTCTTGATTTTCGGAACTGTACCGGTTTCATCCTCACCACTGCGGTGTATTTCGACAGTGTACAATCCGTCGTTCTCGATCAGCGGGAAAACTTCCTCTGGGATATTCACGAGACCTCGAAAAGGTGAACCGAAGCTACGTAAATTTTCACCAACTTCTTTTTTATCCTTGCGAAGGATCGAACGAAGCAAAACGTTTTTTTTGGACATGGTTGAACACGGATTAAAAAAAACACTTGATATATAAACAATTGATAACTAAATAAAATAAAAACACGCGTTAAAATGTAGTGGATGTGAAACTATAACTATTTATTTGGCTTCACTTTTTTTTAATTTAATTGGATGGTAATTACAATATATTTATCAATTGCGAAAATACTTTTTTATGTTTTACAAAGTACGTGAGCGCATTCCACGGCGATGTATTGACGGCTTGGCGATAGCTTGAAAACTGCAATGTATTTCCCGCTTCAGCGTTAACAGGAGCGCAGGCGGTCAACAACTGATAGACTAAAGAAAATGCTTTCCCAGCGATATTTGCTGTTTAATTTAAGTTCCGATGACGAACTGTACGCCGTGTCCCAAAAGAGCACATGCGTCGTAAGCACAACCAACTCTGGTAGGGGAAAAAGGCGAACGTAAACAATTTACGTTATAAATGCGCGATTTTTACGTAAATCGTTTTTAGACTTATACAACGTTCAGTGCTCCAGGTGAACTGTTTCAATAACCAATTTGTGGATGCTATAAATGAAAACAAATACGTGGTTTAAACATATTCACAAAACGCGTATTTTGACGTTATCTATTTTACTATATCGTAATGTAAAATTACCGCACAATCAACCACCGCGTATACTTTATCATTAATAAATTACAAATCATATTACTTTTAGTACACGCATGATGCTAAAAATGCAAGCGTATAATGGATAGACTTAATATAAAAGCAATGCAATTATTAATCTAGTGTGTGATATGATAAATGATAATAAGTGTCTCATGTCAATACAAAATATACTAAATTCATGAATTCAATGATATTCAGTTTATCTGTGTCCAGTAAAATAGGTCGAAACAGATTTCAGAAGAAAAATAGGTCATCATATGATTAGATTTTAACCCCATGCATATTGTTAATAAATAAAGTTATTTTACAAATACATATAGATTTTATATTAAATTCGACGACTTCCGATAACCTATTTCAAAAATGAATTTATTGGCTCAGCCTTGACACAACGTTGAACTCAGAAGCTTAGTGGTAAGAATCTCTCTTAGCTATTGGAAGGCCTCGTGTTTAGATCCTCAACAAAGTATTACAAAATGTTAATTTCAAACTTGTTTTCCTTTTAGGCAATTAATATTGAATCTATCTCAAATGATTCGCACCACAAGAAAAACTTTTTAATTTGATTTTGAAGCATTTCTTTTCTACCTAACATTAATCCAATATTTGTGATGCTTTGAGCTTTCGCGAGCATGGGAACTACGTATGCATATGTACTTCATATCTCAGACATACATATCTTATCATAAAGCAGTATGTACCAATATGATAATTTACAAGTGCAATATATCATCAAATTTGTCAGAATAAGAGACGTAACATATACTAGGTACTTGATGTTTTCAGGAAAAATATGCTTTATTTGCAGCAACAACAAAATCATTCAAAAACTATTTTTTTATTAAATTTAAAAACAAGCGTAAAATCAGTAATAAATCGATCTACCTTTGTAATAATAATCCACTTTAACAAGATAAATTATTATAATCATAATAATATCAAATAATTATAGCAATAACAAATAATTGTATGTGTCATATTTGAATTCGTTGATATATCAATTTTATAAAACAATATTAGAAACCAAACAAAAATGTTTTCAAATATGTAATTTATAAAATAACAAATTTTTGAAAAATGTGTGTACCATAATATATTTAAATTAATCAACGATTTTAAGTGTCTTTTTTACGGAGTTTCGAAAATCGGGATTAGTAAATTCGGAAAAAATTATAACAAATGTTGTGCTTTTAAATGATGATATACAACAGTTTTGTAGAGACACGGTGTTAAAATTACTACCGGTGGTGCTTTTGTGATACGAGAAAAAATGTATCGAGAAAGTGACAAAGATGATGAAGAAGTTCTCTCGCCAGAATAGCTCGCTATATTGAATCTGGAAAATCGCAACCTATACATTATTATTAGAAGTTGTACACTAAGGCGACTTCCGGATGATTACACTTGTTGGTTAATAATAAAATATATATATATATAAATTTATAATGTTGATTGTATGTAGTAATTAGGGCATCCAATCTCGAACCCTTTTTTTAATGCCAGAATTGAACAAGCACCATAAAATCGTGGAGAAATTTGGGATTCGAGAGATTGTAGATCGCTGGCAGATTTTAAGAATTTTCGCTCGCCGATTTTCAAATACTAAAATGAATTTCAAAAAATATAATAAATAAATGTGGGACCTTTTTTCTTAGCTCTCGCGCTAAAACTTTGCCTCGTTGGCTGTTTTCTGTTGTTCGAGAATTTTGCATTTCTTATCTTGAATTCAGAAATCCCGGGATTTCAAGAACACAAAATTGGACAGGATGCCGGGATTGGTGAACCTAATGTACAGTCGTTCTGACTGAAAATATCTAGATTTTTTTCAGAGCGGTACACCCATTTCTAGATGAATGATGTAACGTTTTAAACATAGTACTTTTCCATGCGGCGCTTCTTTTGAACGCAGTCCTTGCCTTAATTAAGCTTAGTATTACCGTTTATTGTACAAGCGTGCTACTAAAACCAGTAAGAATCAACGGATCTGCGTATAATATATTCACCTTCGTGTCATGAGAGTCTTTCGTAGCATCTTACGGCACAAAGGAATTATATAATTCAAAAGAATAACTAACTGTTCTAGCTAGGATGTTTCAGAATACAAGAATATGTCAAACAACGTCACTTAAAAACGATGTTAGCATATCAACATTCATAAAATCAATGTGTTATATATCGAATTTAAAAAGGCATAAGTACGTAACGCACTTTTCGATAATCACAATGTAAACAACTTAGTACACAAAAATATTACGTGGATGCATTACTTGGAAGTAGTTCAATAATTGTTTAGTTGTTTATTTTATTAATTTAACACTATAAATCATTTTGTAAAAAAATCCGACATTATAATTGTGTTAAAATTAATCGTTAATCGTAAACACCCTAAAAGTGAACTTAATACACATTTTATCAAAGGGATGTAATTTCAAATGTAAAATTTGTATGTAAATTTATATTTTACGTTTGACAATAGAAGGGCATGTAAAAATTGCGATTGGAAAAAGAGTCTTATAAAAAGGTTTTTCTTAATCAACTAATTAAATTTATATTCGATTGAGTCAATAAAACACCAGTTTATTATTCTCCGAAAATCTTTAGATTATGTATATTTCATATTTTGACTTTGATCTAAAATCATCAAAAAACGTTGCTCTGTAAATTTTGTTGGGTGGGTTACTTTATATTTCTTTTCCACAGTTTCCACTCCGGCATTAAATTAAAAACCGATTCCGTTTTTTTTTTTAATCATTTCCATTTAACTTATGATGATCTGATAGTATATACATATTCAATACTTTCGATGGATTCGGCGGTAACTATATATATTATCAGATCATCTTTAATCAGGCATATAATAGCCAGATAATAATAAATCGATTAATTTTTTTTTTTTTTAGAAAATACCCCGAGATACTTTGTAATTAGTCTTGAAAATGGTCTATACAGAATCTTTTACCTTGTCGGTAGAAATTTGTTTCATTGAAAGCGTACTAATTTTTTTACGATCACTATGTATTATAATAAAAAAAAAATGATCATTATTATTTTCTTATCAAATTTTCAGATTCGTTTAAGAAAACCGGATAGTAACATAAAATTAAGAAAACTTATCTGATGTGGCATATAATAAAATAACTTTCTAAAATTTCGTATATCATCGACAGCAAAACTCATTGTTACCGATAGAATAAAAAGTCTAATAGGGGTTTTTTCCGATTTGATTTGTTGTGGACTGTGATCATGCATTCCACGAAATATTGTAAAATCCCTGTGGAAAAAAACGGACGACCTCTAGGTAAGTCATTGCAGTATTCATGCAATCTGTTTACAGAATGCAAACTATTTGATAAAACAGTGAAAAGCATAAATAGTTCAGAAAATTGCCTTGAAGTTGCACACAAATGCGTACAATAAGCACCGCAAATGCTCGTGCCTAATAAGCCCAGTTATTTATACAGAAGTGGTACACGAATGAAATGTCGCACATATTTCCTCGCCAGCCATTTTATAACTGAAACAATATATTCATGCATTTATTGTGTAATGAAATTAAACGAAAAAAACGCATGGGATGAAATGCTCGTCATTCCATTGCCTTCCTGGCATACGTCAAAAATGAGTGCAATGTTGAGTTTTATGAATGAATAATGTCAACGTATAATTGTATCCCCCCAGTTATGATAGTGTTTTTTTTTATAAAACTAAGTTCAATGAAAAGTACACTGCAGATGTGTTAATTGCTATTGCTTCATTTTAGAATCATCAAAATATTGCCATCAATAAGCATTGTCCAATTCATAATTCCTGAAACTCACGACTATTAACTTACATGCTCTCAATTTATTCTTACATGGGCGAAACTATGATAAAAAAAACTTTTGTTTCTGAAAATTTGTTCCTCGCGTTTAATTTTTAAACAATATATAAATAGTCTGGACCATAAAATCCGACCTAAATCTGCCCGATGTTGCGGACCAAGGAAAGAGGTGCGACTATGTGCTCGCTCTATATTCCATGTTAAAGCGAACAACATAAAATGAAGAAATCATTTCAGTATATCTACATGAAAATCTGGCGGTGTTTTGAGTTACGTATATGTAAACAGTTTCTGAAGTAAGGTTGCATTCCTTTTTCATTGTTTATTATTATTTTACAGAAAAGTAATGTTTTGAGCTACAGGACATAGTAATTAGATGCAGGCATGGCAAAATAAACCAAGAAAGTTGATAAAAGTAGATCAATTTTGTGATGCTTTGTATTAAATTTATAATATTATAATCAAATGATACAATTAAAAAATAGCGCCATATTCGATATACTAATGATATATAATAATATTTCATAACTCGAATGAAAATACCGATAAGTGGGAAATTATTTAATAACGTATAGCTAGGGTAAATCGATGAATTTATGAAACTTATTTGGATTTCGATATTATTGGTAATAGTCTAATAATAATATATATTTTTTTAATGAAAGTACAAGACGGATCGGAATAATTTTGCTTTATATACTATAAATTTTCAACTGTTAGTGATGAGCATAACCGGTCTTGATCCTAATAATTAAATGTTGAATTAGTATAAAAGAGTATTTTTTTTTTTGCAATATCATTCCATAGTAAAAACACAATATTCCTTTGTACTTCATTCCACTTTATTTAATATGCCAGGACCGGTTTCGCTCATCGCGAGCATTGTCATCTTCAGTTGACAATAATATTGTGTTTTTATTATTATAATGCCTTTGACTAGTAGACTTTGATTAGTTGACAATGCTCGCGATGAGCGAAACCGATCCAGACATATTAAATAAAGTGGAATGAAGTACAAAGGAATATTGTGTTTTTACTAATATAATGCCTTTCCACCAAGTATTGACAGTGAACACCCTAAGAGTGATCAATGTCATTCCGTCAAGTATTGACACTGAAAACCTTAAATACTAAAAATTATTTAAATTTACTAAAATTAGTGATAAGGTATGAGTGTGAATTCCGTTAATACAATATTTCAAATCAAAGGGTTATTTGATATTTTTATTCGCTGTGGATTTACATTTCACCACACGTGTAAATACATCACATTGGCAAAAAGATTTTCTCGCCACTTCAATATAAGAAAACATCACGATCCCGTGTCTTTGATGTGGCTGAAAACTTTTCTCCGTTCATAATGTATATTCTTCCGCATAAATGAAACTTTTTCGTCAGTCCTTTGCAGATATAACGAGATCGACTTTTCCGATTTTATTAAAATAACATCTTTTATTCTTTATGTAACAAAACTAACGTTCAAAATTTATTTGCAGCGAAATAAAAAATTGCATGCAATAGGAAGAGATTTTCATGAATACTTATGTTATTGTATTAAAACATAGAGAACCTTTTTGTATCAACACCACATTTAAATTATAGATCAGGACTGGGTTCGCTTAACTAATTTGGTTTTTAAAACTTATTAATATTCTCATATTTGTCAAAGTTCCCGGAAAAAAACAAAACTCGATTAATGACTTTTCTTTCATATTGAAAAATATATGTTATATATTGCATAAACAAATAATGAGTGAAAATATCTTTTCGCCAACCGTGATCTACGGACCACTGATGGTTTTATTTCAACCACGCAGCAACACACATATTACTCAAAATAATTTATCATACTAACCAAGTGCAAATAAACTTCATTGTCAAAGTGTTATACGTTTGTTTGTAGTTTATCAAGAAAGTCGCGTTAGTGGTTCAAGAGATTTTAACGTCCGAACTAGGGAATCCAATCCCGAAACCTTTTTGTTATCCCGGGATTTGAGGATTCACAATCTTTCAATCCCGGGATCACGGCATTGGTCATTTATCATAATTTCATATTTTTACATAATAACCATTCAATGTAACACAGAAAATATCTGCCATAATTGCTGACGGCCATGGCGACATTTTTTTTCCGAATTCACAGTTGCTTGTGATCAATTAAAATCACCCGTGTCCAAGATTCAATTTTCTTTTTATATATATACATTATTACATACATCAGAAATAATTGATTTAAAAAAAAACTGTATTTTCTTATCTATGACTGCTATAAAATACGAGAAAGAGTAAGACCACTTTTAAGGTGTTCACTGTCAATACTTGGTGGAAAGGCATTATATTAATTAAAATACAATATTCCTTTGTACTTCATTCCACTTTATTTTTTTAAACGGTCGGGACCGATTTCGCTTATTGGTCCTGACCGTTCCTGACCTTTTTTTAAATTATGTGGAATACAGTACAAAGGAATATTGTGTTTTATTGAGTAAGACCACAATTCATTTAAATTGTAAGTAGGTATTTTTTTAAAATATGTATACTTATAAACAAACTGAGGTATAAATGTCGCCAATTGTAAAATATATGATGGTAGTAAATCGGGAAGAATTTAGATTTTACATTTGATTTTTTACATGTTATAGTAAATTCCGAAATCTTAGAATCGGTATTAAGACCGAAAGGATGATATCGTCAAATTTGTCGGGATCCCGGAATTGGATGCCCTAGTACGAACGGATGTCAACCGCTGAAACAAATGACGTTTCGTATCAGTCGATATCAGCGGTCGGCAAACTTTTTGGGCTCACAGACCACTTAATTCAGAAGTTTAATCCAGTGGACCACTAACTTGCTTTTGTGTTAAATATTAAATATTGAAATAAAAGTGATCAAATGCGTCTCAGGAGGCACCTAGTTCATAAAATAAAACTTGTAATTATAATTAAACTATAAAAGCTTTATTGATTTTTAATTTGATAGATGTTCCTACATATTTGAAATGATACAATTTATATTTGGCTCCAATCATGTAACTGCAAGATGGAGAACTGAATTTATTTCAAGCCGAGATCGATACCGTGTTTTAATTGCTGTGACAGATGAAAAGGCATTTTCGCATAAGAATTAAATTAGAATTATCATCGCCTCTTCACTAAGCAAAAGGTATTCATATTCACATTTTTATAGTAAGCCAAAACTGAGGTATTGATAAGGATGAATGAAATTTAGCTTTGAAAGTATCGTCGGATGAAAGATCGATAAGGCTTTCTTTTAGCTTCGTGTATAATTTAGTATCTTGAATGTTCGCTCCAAACAGATCTATTATCCACATATAACCATGGTATAGGATTTTTCTGGTGGTAGGATTAGATAATTAAAATAATGTCAGATTTCTCTGCGGATCACCAAGATTTTCTCGCCACACTTTGCCGACCGCTGGTCTATATGACATGGTAAATTAAGTAGGATGTTAAAAAAATTAAAACATCTATGCCGGTTTACTTTCGTGCGTATATCTGTACAAAGCGTTTGTTAGAGGTCAACTGAAAAATTGTTAGTAAAAACACAATAATCCTTTGTACTTCATTCCACTTTATTTAATTAAATAAAGTGGAATGAAGTACAAAGGATTATTGTGTTTTTACTAATATAATGCCTTTCCACCAAGTATTGACAGTGAACACCCTAAAAGTGATGAAAAATTGTTCTTGTGAAAAGTCATTTGAACATTTCAAATATCCGTTTCAAGTGGACCGATATTCCGATTGTCGCTGGCGGATATTTAATTTATTAACGAATTCCAATTAACGCGAGGACTTTTAAATGTAATTATTCTCTAATTCGTTGTTAAAATGTTATATTCACAGATTTAATATTTCGTTTTCGATTATAGCACAATTAGGTCATACTTAAGGATCAAAACACATTTAAGTTATATTTCAATACACATTTGCTTCGCCGCAATACTTAAAACGAAAGCGAATATCGCATTTTTTTTTTTAATTTTACTCCATCGAAATTGGTGTTAAATATGTAATTATGAGTAAAATTTTAGGTTTTATAGACTCCTGTAATCAAATGATTTTTAAATGACAACAGAAAAACAGATAACGCCGATAAACTTCTAAGGAATCAAAAAAATGTTTGTATGGTCATTACACGTATATTTATTAATCCCCTTCTACCAAACCCGACCCAAGTACTTAATCTGGAAGCATGTATATAAAATGTATAAATATAAAAAGATGTTGATAAAATATTTGAATTACGGGTACAAATGAAAAACACTTGATTTAAGGTGACCTTTTGAATATTGTTTTTTTTATTCCAATTTCAAACCAGCTAATTTGAAGTTATCTAACTGTCTTATGAATTGGACGATCGATGAAGCAAGATTAGCCAGGTAAAATTCACCAGGCGTTCAGAGAATACATTGATTATGAGCATACGTTTTTAAGATAATATTTTGCTCCGGCTTCGTGATTTTACTTGAATTTTCCCGGGAGCCCACCGCATGCACCCAGTTGCACCGTCTGATGATCAATAAATCTAA
Organism: Himalopsyche anomala; assembly: GCA_031772345.1. NCBI lineage: Eukaryota > Metazoa > Arthropoda > Insecta > Trichoptera > Rhyacophilidae > Himalopsyche > Himalopsyche anomala. The sequence goes on along the minus strand of CM062844.1, from coordinate 7,707,807 downwards.
TGTAAAATATACTTTTCACAGATATAATACATAATATTGGTTATGATATCATAAATGCTCAAAGGCAAAACAATTTATTTTTTGTTAAGAATAGAAATTACTACACAAGGCCAGCTTTGAGCCCATTTTCTAAGCAAATATAACGCGAAGTCCAAACGCTCCAGTTGTAGTACATACAACCAAAATAGTCATTAGTATAAACAGTAGACCAACCATAAGTGATCGGTTTTATTGAGGTTCCAGAGTACAACAATAAAATTATCAAATTTGAATCGTTCAAATTATGTACACTCCCACAGATTTTGTCACTAACGACCCGGGTTTCGCCTTTCGGCATCTTCAGGCGTTCAAGCGCACGGATGAACTTGAACTGACGCTTAGTAAATGGATGTTTCGTGTTTATATATTAAATAAATGTATCACTGAGTCTAAAGCCATCGCTGGCGAAAAGGCTAAGCTCATGGGAATTCCCAAAGATTTGAGTAGTGAGTGGTTTTAAGAATTATATTTATTTGTTTGTCGCTTAGCCTTTTCGCCAGCGAAACAAGTTTCAAATTCAAGCAGTACAAATTTCTTAAATTCAATCTCCATTAGGTAAACTCGCTCGAACGAACAATTTATTTTTTCCTCTACCAATTGGGATTGCAATATCGGTATTATCGAAACCGTGACCCGGTATTCTAGTGTTTTTTTTTTGAAACCCGAAATACCTGTTTTTTATATCGACATTGAAAATTAAGACATATAAACTTTTAACTAGGGTCTCCAATCCAGGGATTTCATCTAATTTAGTGATGCCGAAATTCCGGGCTTGTGTTACTAATCCCAAAAATTCTCGAAAAGTTTTTGAAACCAACCAAACATGCAATTTTGGGAATGTCGTAAATTCCCGGGTTTTTAAAATCAGCCAGCGAGCAAAAATTTTTGAAACCCGTCGTGAGCTAAAAAAAGGGTGTTCCACTTTCTTTTATAAATAATTTAAAAATCACTCAATTTTTGACCTTTTTTCCAGCGATCCCGTAAACTCACATCAGTCAATAATTGGGAACCCAATTTCCCCAAGAATCTCAACGATTTTACGGTGAATGATCAATCTCGGGATCCGAAAAACTGTGAATCCCGAAATACCGGGATCTAAAAAAGGGTCCAGGATTAGATGCCCTACTTTTAACTGATAAAAAAATCAATGATTTAATTCGAATTTACATTTCAGATCATTTATCTAATAACACAGAAATAAATTTTACTCGTGGTAATTTATTAAATGTCAGAATCGTTCAAATCTTTTCCTCAAACGTATATCCTCAAAAATAAATTTCTTTTATAATATTTATAAATGGTTTTGTTTGATATTTCTCAATAATAAGAAAAAGTCTCCACCACGTAAAAAATCTGTTTTTACGTGGTGTTTTAGTGTGTTTACTTCGTATAACCAATATGTGTTTTATGCATAATAGGATAAAGAAAGATTTGTCAACCGTTTAACAAAGAACATTCAATAAAATATAAGATACATCAAATTCTGGGGATGGTGGAGCCGGGCTCCAATTTCCCTTTCATCTGGTGTATTTTGTTGTTGTTTTTCCCGCGTAGTGTCCAGGATTTAACTGAGCGTAGGCGGGTGCGTGGTCTTTGGTATTTGTTTTGTTTCTGTGGTAGTATTAGTTCTCATTCGTAGGCATTACAGGTGACACTGGTGGTTGATTCAGTAACCTCGAGCTGCAATTAATTGGGGTTATGCTTATCTGATCAGTTTCTGATGAAACTGTCGAAGAAGTTCTATAGCGACATGGCGGATCACCCTAACCAATCTATCAAAAATTTACTAAAATATAAGACTTACAAATAAATATATTATTTACAAACCCCCCACTCCACCACCCCGCGGATTCTCATTTTTTAATCAATTGTATTTTATATCCGCTTGTATATCGACACCTGGTGTAGTAAAGATTATTAGAATTAAATACAGTTATGACTGATAAATAATAGTTTTACGCAACTCATTCATAAATTGCGACGGGACGTTAAAATTAATTAACAAAGTATCCTTTGTAAGGTAATGTAATTTCAAAAGTAAGTAAAATACGTAAACACTTGGTAAAATAGGCAAAAATAAATGTAAAATATAAATAGTTGATACATTGATGTGACTCGAGTTCAAGTAAAATAAAAATAAAAACTTAGCAACATTCATTATCGAATCATATTAAAAAAAAAAATACTCGGGTAACTAAGGCCCAGCTCTGAAGGTATTTTTACGTATACGTATCAAAATTCGTATCAAAATGAGTGTCCGTGTTTTAAGATTCATTTCACAAAACTTTTTTGGAAATATTTCTATGCTCGATATATAAATACAGATAAAACAGTGTGAACCAAAGTTTGCACCCCATATCGGGTAACTTTGGGCCATGTCACAAATATTCACAATAATTACTATAATCTCAATAATTTAAGGTCTTTGCAACTTTTATTCACGATTTCGTGTATTTTGTACATAATCGTAGGCTAAAAAAACATAAAACGCTTTTTTATAGAGTAGAAATACAAATTAAAAATATTGCCGACCCAAGTTGTTAAAATATGATAGACACTCAACCGACAGCTGACAAAATTCCACAATATAGCAAATATGATACATTATTATTCATTTTTTTACCTCCAAAGGGGGGCTACACAATACCATTGCTTAACTAAGAAATATACAGGTGGCAATGAATGGTATGACCATAACATTATAATGGTATAATTTGAAACCTTTTTTTCTTGGCCAAAGTTACCCGTATTGACTGTACTTGATCTTATTAAATAAAATAGAATAATAAAAATAAAAGATGTTTCGTACTTTTTCCATTTAAAATTTATTTTTTCAGGACCGGTTTCGCTCCTCGCGAGCATTATCAACTGATAAGAAAAATAAATTAAACAGCGCTAAATAAACTTAAAACCTAAACAGCACTGTTTAATTTATTTTTCTTATCAGTTGATAATGCTCGCGAGGAGCGAAACCGGTCCTGATCAAATAAATTTTAAGTGGAAAAAGTACTAAAAATCTTTTATTATTTTTATTATAATGCCATTCCACCAAGTAGTATTGACAGTGAACACCTTACAAGTGAAAATAGAATAAGTGCAAATGTTTTTTTTTAATATACATACTGCCTTTCCGCAAGTATTGACAGTGAAATCCATTTAACTGATTATATAATCAATTCGGAAAAATCCACCAATTTAACTAGAGAAATTCGTGAAGTATTCTTTTTCATTCAGAAAAAACTACAATAACATCATTATAGATAGCACTACGATCATGAGATGACATTAGTCTTCACTTTGATGACGTGACACTGTAATAACTTATTTTTATTTTATTTTATGTAACTATTGCCGCCTGTGTGGCCGAGTGGTCAGCGTTGTTGGCTTCGGTTACGGAGGGCACGGGTTCAAATCCCGGTACGGACAGTTTTATAAATTGATTTTTCAATCGATTTATGAATTTCTGTTCGAAGGCATGGATGTATGTGATGTAAGCAGTTCTTGTAGAAATACTTCTGTTGAGATAAACTCCATTAGGAGTCCATATGCTCCACATTGGGAGCGGACGTGGTTAAAAAATATATATATTTGTAGATCAATTAACAAAATAATATTTCGAACCAATACACAGTTCAAAGAAAACGTGGTACAATTATTCATTTTATTTTCAAATTTAACGTTGAAATTTTCCATGAGTCTGCAAGGCATTTCAATAATTAATTAAGCTAGCGAAAGCAAACGATTTACTTTCATACGTATTTTTATCTGTAGTAAGAAATCACATTCACAATCACCATATTCGACGAATTAACCACGAAGTGTGGCGAAACAAAGATTGACAAAAAAAATAGTTTTTTTTTTAAATCAATAAAATAAATTGTTATTCATCTTCCTGCCTTAAGGCATGAAAAGACTGGATATGATTATGCGATTCAGGAATATTCTCGTTTCTCAGAACTAAGATTTGAAAAAAAATATCATGGTTCCTATTCATTTTTTTTTCAAATCTGTATTATGCTGAGTTTTATTTGTTAAAAGTGTTCCGTTTTTATTTGAATTGCGTCAAAAAATTTCTTGCAAGTTACGTGATTTAAGGAATGACGCAATATTGTTTTTCCTGTCGAGAATTAATGAGAAGAAAACATTCAAAAAGTGTTTTGTCACACAAATACAGAACTTGGGAAATGATGAAAAACATGTTATTTAATTATGACCCCAAGTTCTTAAAAATTTGTTAATTAAAATTAAATTGTTTACGGAATGAATTTCAATCCACGTATTTTGTATTATATGGAACTCTTGGATTAGCTAATTTTTTCGTTTGAAATTTGTACAAAACACTTTTTGCATGAAACTTGTGGACAAAACACTATTTGAATGAAAATTTAAAAAGAGTTTTTAGTTATATCGTAATTAATATTATTATATTTTATTAATATTATAGAGCATATGTGTAATGCTTTTTTCCCCATATGATGCGGTGGAACGCCTTCCCCGTACATTTTTTCTCGATATTTTTAATGTTTCAAATCAATATTAATAAAATATTATTTTTATTTTCCTTTGAAAACTTTTTATTTTTTCTGTCAAAAGACGTTTGAAAATATGTATTTTAATCATAATCTCCCAAAAAACGTTAAAATGGTAAACAAAAAATTATTAGAACTAAGGTAAGACCTAAAAGATCGATTTCTGTTCGAAGGTGTTGGTATTTTTTATATCTATCCCTCTCACTCTACCAATCCTAGAATTAACAAGGCAAAGCGTGAGCGATTTGTTAACCATTAGTCCTGTTCTAGCCCCGTCTTTCTATCCGCACTCTAAAAAAAACTCGTAGAAAGCACAACTTCTGTTAACAAATACAGTCAGTAAAGAAAGTATACTAGTTCCAATTTCTTATGCAAAATGCGTTTTGTCACATATCCAATATGACGGCTTCTACGCTGTGATTGGTTGAGAGGACAAAACATCTTTTGATTGAATTTGGGTATTGGAGAAAAAACGTTTTGCATGAACGTGTCAACTTTATGATTCATTTTTTATAGAAAAAAACTTTTTTTGAACGTTAATTGTGATTTCCATTCATAGATATTATTAGTATTGACTATCAGAACTGATATTAAACAGCATTTTTTTAAATTTGTGACAAAATACTTTTTGAAGTTTGCTCCTCGAATATCTGATAAATTGCATTCCCAGCTTAAATTCACCACAAAGTATATGTTAAAATTTATTGTTGTACGGGGTATTTAATATTTTAATGCTGTTGTTTTGAATCTATAACTTTTCCTCGTGCTGTAAATGTATGCCGGATTTTTTGTATATAATATAAATTCCATTGTTAATACACATAAATTTTAGTTGATTGTAAATCCAATAAATGTTAGTAGCCCGTGAAAATAAAGTGTATTTATTTCGAATCAACTACTTGTACCTGATTAATTATCCGTAATTATTTTTTGTAGAAATCGTTTGTCGTTAGCCCTGACTTATTAGTTATAAATTTATCCGATAATAATATTATAATTAAGTTATTTTATTTCCGTAAATACAACTCTTCAATAATTTCTCGACCGTTTCAGTACGACGGACGAAGCTGGAATCACGTATTATGATTTTAGTTATTTTTAATTATATTTGCTGTATTACATTTACAATCGCGACATTATTTTAGTATATACGGGGATTCGAAACACTTTTATAAATTTAAAATTAAATATTAAGATTATTTTCACTTACCTCAATATCCATCCCTCGAACCAGGGCACTATGAGGTGGTGCAGAGCGTAGAAGATCACCTCCGAGGGTATGACGCCTTGGATCGTCCCTTCGAGCGACACGACCTCTGCCACCCTCTGATACAGCTCCTATAAAAAATATATATAATTAGAAAAACATTTTAATCTAAAATATATTTTTATTTTATATTAAAACGAACTTCCACAAAGTTACCGCCGAATCCATCGAAAGTATTAACATTTTATTCACTTATACACTTGCATAGTAAATCAATTGTGTGTGCATCTAATAGCGAGTCCTTTTTGGCCATGAGGGTAATTAATTATAAAGTCATTTTAATAGAATATAATTACAGTTTTGTTTTATTATATTGAAGAAACTGTCATTAAAGATTTTTTGATGTGATGTAATTACTTAATAAATAATGGAATATTTGACAGTCGAGAGTTTCTGTCTCACTACTCTATGCATATAAAAAATATAAAACACTATTAAAGATTAGACTAGTTTCACTTATCGCAATTATTATCAACTAATGAGCCAAACCTAGCATGATCTTTAATAAATAATGTGGCTTAATAAATTATTATACAAAAAAAAAAACACTTTAAAAGTGATCACAATTGTGTATTGAAAAATAATTCTTCAGAATAATTTAATAAAATATTTGACGGGAGCAAGAAAACGAACGTAAACCATTAATGAATCTGTATTCGTTCTGTATGGAATATCAAAATTGATATTTCTAAAATATATATTTTTCCTTAAATCATTCAGACAACTAATAATAAAAGATGAACATCACTCGGACATAAATACAACAATAATTTTCCTCATGTTTAAGTATTTTATATTTCATAGTAGCGTGAGAATGGCTGCAGATGGCGTGTGATTAAAGTGGGCGACACAAAGACCGGCTCATCCTGAGTAGGGCAGGGCTTCCAATTAACCGGACATTTCAACTAACCGGTTTTCGGTTTTTTTTTTCAATAAATAAACCGAGTGATTGAGTGAAATATAACAAAAATAAAAACATTTTTTATTGAATAACTTTTTATAAATATGCAGGACATATTATATATAATTATATCTTATTATACATGCTTTCGGTTAGATCATTTTCACTTATATGTAGTGTAGCTCCCCATAGAACTTAGTTTGGCTACAATATTTTATTTTTGAACTAAAATAGATGCCACAGATGGTTGTGATAGGATATTAAATTATTAAATATGTATGTTGTGATATTTTCAGCAAAATCAAAAATCAAGTTCACTTTGTACCAATGAAAACCATCAAATCAACAGGCGCAATTATTTTTAACCCTATAATATATATACATCCTATTATAAATATCAGTAGTTTTTTCAGTAACTAACAAGTTTCACTTTGCGTAAACATCCATTCGTGTACTAACGATTGTATGCCTAACATTGTCACATTTTTTAATAATTGTTAAAAAGAATGTAAAGATGAAATGTATCTAGTGTTCAATTGTATAACACTTCAAATACCTACTTGCGCGTCATTATTATTTTTGTATTGCTACATGTGTAAGAAAGACACGGACAAATGTAAAACAAATAAAACATGGGTTTGGTCACGAAAACCTTTTTGTGTACGTATTATGTATTATGCGGCAAAAAAAGGGGGATACAAATAGCCATCTGTTTGGGTTCAGATACTACTTTCTCGGAATAATAGCAATCGTATATATTATACAATATTTAAGTTCTATATCCAATATTATATTAAATTTGAATCGTTCAAACTATGTACATTCTCACAGATTTTGTCACTAACGACCCGGGTTTCGCCTTTCGGCATCTTCAGGCGTTCAAGTGCACGGATGAACTTGAACTGACAGTTCAACTTCAAGTTCACCCGTGCATTATATATATATAAGAATACAATAACATTAATTTATGATCAATTTGTGTTTTTTACTATTTAAATTTATTTAATAATTTGTTTTAGGTAGTTTTGTAGTAAGGTTCATCTTTTTAGAAACGGTAATCATAGAACAATAATTTTGAATACGAAAAAAGACTTAACGTATGAAATAACAGTCACACAATCATGATCAGAGAATGGAACAAATCGTGGAAAGTTATGGAAATGAATGTTTGTTTGTTCGTACTTTATACGTTGCCACACTGCTCATCCGATTGCAATAAAACTTTGACAAAAATTTTGCTTGCACTTCCGGGAAGTTTATAGTACAATTAAATTACAGTAGGTGGCGCGTGTGTTGTATCATAGACAATCGGCAGCAAACATCAAACAGACAAAAAGAAAGCATGCACTTCAATAAACACAATTAAAACGCAAACACTTTCTTTCTTCGTGTGGCATTGCAACGCTTGCCGGGTACCGGCTAGTATTAAATAAAATATCTTAGGAAAATGCGTAATTTAACATGTAAATCGGCTGATTCAACTCTAAAAAATGTGCATTGTACAAATAAAAATATTTTATTCTTATTCATTTATAATATAACCGGCTTTCTTTCTTCGAGTGGCATTGCAACGCTTGCCGGGTACCGGCTAGTTGTTAATAATTATAAATAATCCGACTAATAAAAATCAAATGAATACGTGAAAAAAATGTAGATTGTAAATTTGTATTTACTAATATTTAAATTGATTTATAACAGTACAAGTTTTCGGTTCGGATATTTTTTTCATTTAAAAGATATAATGATGAACGTATTTATATGTATTTTTGGTTCAATAAGGTTCACTTGTTTTATTATCATTGATAATATGAGAATCCTTTCGTATTACAGATATGTAATTGAAAGCAGTATAGCTGTTCATGATTAAAACCACATACTTGTTATTTATATGGCACAGAAATTAGACAATTGAGCAGTACAATACTTTTTTATATTGTACTACTTATAATACTATTATTATATGCAATATTTTTAAATATTTATACTCTACATATGAATAGTTTAATAAAAGCTCGTGATGTTCAAACCAGAAAAAGATTTTTTTTAAATTAAATTAGTTAACCGCCCAAAATAAACCGGGTTTCGGTTTTTTTAAAACACCCGAAAAACCGGTTTGGAAGCCCTAATCGTGAGCAAAGAAGACATGTGGCCCGTAGTTTTTCACTCCACGTTAGTACATAGTTTTATGTTTCACGTTTAAGTTATATCGGCGGAAAGAAAAAGGCAAGATTATTTCTTAAATAGCCGTCATCTGGAATCTAGATAAACGTCGAATCGTGTATTTATGTAACAATCGTTTTTATTTCAAGCATTTTAAGCACATAAACCTAATATTTTCACCCGTAAGTTTTACGTGAACGTGCAATTTCTTTAGAGAACTGAAATTAATTGTCTTGTTATTCCGAGGTAGTCTCCTAAGTGGTAGAATCATTGTCCACCCAATTTAAATTGAAAATAACAGTATTTACTCATACTATTCTAACTAACCATTCATCAAAATAATTATAGTTTCAACAGCAATATTTCTACATGGCCTAGGTACTTCCAGGTATTTCCTATGTACTTTATCAACATTCCTTAATGCGTTATCTCGGGAAAAAAGACAGCCCATATTTTAATTTTTCAAAAATTATATTTTTTTCTTCTTTGACCATATTTTCCTTATTTAATGGTCGCCACGCGGCGCCTCATTGATTCCCTGTCTCTTTTAGGCTTTGTCTCTCCTCATAATATGACAGCATCCCCAAGTTTCGCCGAGTGGTATATCCAATGGATATTACCCAACGACCTTTTAAGATGCCAGAATTCACCCGGTATGAAAAATAGTCAAACAGGATTGAGGCTCTCCATATGATGGCGTAGCTAGAAATTTTGGGCCCCCATGCAAAACGTCACGCAACGCCCCTTCCATGTAATTCGTTATATTGAGTATGTAGAAATTTTGGTCCACCTTATTGGTGGGTTCTTATAGATTGCGTGATTCTGCTAATCGGTGGCTACACCGCTGCTTCCGGAGGCATCCGTAGATTGTGACATAGGCATTGCCAACGATACTCCATGGCTACTGATGTAAGATGGCGCTGACTTGTGCGTTCTCAAATCTCCGATTTTCTCACGAAATCAAACCACCTCACCCTCAATATCCAATGTAAGCATCTATTGTTGAAGCTACGCTAAGTATACGTTTTCTTGTTATATCATGATTCTTCACAGTAAAGCAAAACCGATAAAACGCAAGCATTGCACAAAAATAATATTTAAGGGAAAAAAAACTAGAATAAAAATAACGGAATGTGGATTATTTTACAATATATAAAGTTCATACAGAATACTTGAAAAATTAAGCTATATCACCACGGAGCTAAGAAATAGGTAAGTTTCACATATTGATTTCCATCAAATCGTCCTTGGGTTAAGTTCAGTGGTCAAGTACACCCCTGTGGCAGATGAAAGGGTTATAAGGGTTAAAAGTTATCGCACACAGTGCAATAACCCGAAACAAAAGCTTTAAGGCAGTCTAGGCTGAGGGTTCCCAAGATTTTTAACACCACATATCCCGTTAATCAGAAAAGTGTAGAATAAATTGATGACTTAGTTCTATAGAGCTACAACTAGAAATTGGTAGTTTTGAGATAAGGCTAACCAAAGTTTTGACGCTTCTAAGCTGAGTTGTAAAGAGTTATTATTTGTCAAATCATTTTAGTTAATCATTTAGTCAGTTACAACGTTGACAAAACCATCAAACGATATTTCAAGTTGTATTTACATGGAACAAAAAAAGATTTTTTATATTTCTTTATTTCCATAGGCAAACATCTGCCTTCTGAGAGAAAACAAGTATTGTTTTATATTTGCACTTTTGTGGAATTATAAAAAGAGGTATTTGAATATCATTGATTATTATGTAATTCAAAACATCAATTTTTGACGTATCGAGATAGATAGAACTATGTAATTAAACCATCGAAATAATTTATATTATAAAATAGGAAATAAATGTGTATGTGTCTGTCATTTTTTGTCATGATAGATATTATTAATAAATTATTAATTATATAATATGTATTTCTTTGTGGTACGCAATTCGTTTTGATATGAATAAAGATTTATTTGTCAGAATCAGTAACCTATATCGTCAACTATTTTTTTTCCATACAACGAAGATATTGATAAAACAGTTCAGCGATTATCATGATCTAAAACAATGGTTCCCAAACTTATTTCCCCCGTGGACCCCTAAGCCCAGTATTTTATCCTTCGTGGACCCCCCCCCCCAAGATGCATAATTGTGAAGTTTTCTAATTTTTTTAAATACAAATATGAGCACACTGTGATAGGGTTTTTTGTATAGTGGACAATTGTAAAAAAAAATATGTTAATTTTTTATTCTTATCATTAGTGAATTTTTTAAAATGAAAATGAACAAATCAAAACACAATCAAATCCTAACATAAAATAATAAAATCTGTTAATGAGAGGGATGAACCTGATGCTCCGATATCAATTGGTCAATATTTGGGTTCAAATTCGTAAGGTACAGTCGTAAATCTCCACGTTCAGTGATTTGCAACCGATTTCTTTTTTTCGTAAGAAAATTAGTAACTGCACTAAAACCTCTCTGCACGAGGTACGAAGGAGGAAATGCTATCAAAAACTTTCTTGCGATAGCCCACAATACAGGATAAGCAACAGGGATATCTTTCTGCAGCCAGAACTGCTGGTAACCCTTTCTAAACTGTACCTTAAGTTCTTCGTTTGTGCTTAATCCAATCAATTCTTCTTGTACTGTGACTTTTACTGTATCCACATCTTCAATGACGCAGTATGGACTTAATAATCCACGGAGGTATTTCCATAGTCAAAATATCCTTAAGCCGGATTTTAAAGTCTTTGTGAAGGACATTTAAATGTTCAACGTAGATTAAAAGGTCATCGTCCTGGACGTTTGTCAATTACGTGTTGGGAAACTGCGAAAATTCGCAAAAAAAAATATATTTTGTTTAATAAATTTAAGAGATAGTTTACTTTGACCTATTTAAACCCGCATTATTTTGATTAAATTTGATTCCATTGATTCCGGTCCGTGGACCCCCATTTACATCTCGTGGACCCCCATTTTTTTTTTATTCCTGTCAGGTACCCCCTGGCAGTCCTCACGGACCCCCGGGGGTTTCAAGTTTCAATGCAACAACGATTATCCGGATTATTAAAAATAAAGACAAATTGTGCTCATTATAAACTTAAACGCAATTTCGCTTATTGAAATATGTGAGCTTTTCAAATAAGAAACAAGAACAGATGTGACGTTATAAAAAAACATGGCTATCTATTTACATAGATGAAACTGATTAAAACACATTTTTCACATCAGGGTAATTAAACCAGTGAGTCCATATTGTACTATTTTCGGTTTGAGCAATGGTAATTAATCAAAATTCCTTAAACCATTAAGAAATTTACATTTTTATTTTGGAGATATCCACGATTGATTTATCTTTTCATTGATATTTATGGACTAGTACTGCAATATTTATATCAGGGTAAAAACAAATCGGGTTATGTCAAAATAAATTGTCATGATATTTCTTAGTGAACATTAAAAAATTAATATTTTTAGTCAACAATTCAATTTTATATATTTTATTCACGTTTTATATGTAATTGTCAGTTGTTGATTGACAGACATTGATTTTTTTTTTTATTTCTAACACGACAATTATGTAAATACTTGATGAAGATGACTAAGTTTGAAAAATATCACATAATATGTTAAAAAAATTGTAGGATAAAATTAAAATATAAGCGTGTTTCAAGTAAATATAATGCTATAAAACCACATGACCAATCATATCAACTAAAAATCTTAGTAAATGGATTTAGATTTAGATGACCATGACTGTTTTCTAAAGTCGCAGATATCTACTCTTAATTCACTAAAAAATAAGTAAAAGCTCTACTTTAAATGTGAAATTTATTCAATTACTAGCTGGCCCGATGAACTTCATACCGCCTCAGAATCAATAAATGTTGTGTTGGCTGAATTAAATTTAGTTTAAATGAATACTCAAAATGAATTAAGAATAAATGTGCAAAATTCAAAGTGAAAAGTATTTTAATTACATTGAAATAATGTTATTCACGTGGCACAGTCGATAGATTTAAAGGAATGCAGTGGACCAACGATTTTATTTTGAATTGTGAAGTTGAAATGATCCACATCTTTGTTATCTGCTGCAAGAATTGCTCGTTCACTCAACCAATTATGATGTTTGTGATTAGCAATGATATTCACATGAACACTTTGTTGATTGTCCTTCGATGAGACAAAATTGCAAAAATTCGGCAGAAACGTAATCAATCCATTCGATTCGTCGACATGAACACGGCCGTTACAGATAGTCAGCAAATGCTTAGAGAAATCTGCGGCAGATGGTCGTTTAGAAATGCAACTCGCATGTTTGTCGTTAGCTGAAGTTTCTTCACATAGCGCCACATAGTCGATGTTTTAAGGCAAGCGTTTATTTCATTGGCAGCGGTCGATCTTGAAATGACTGGTAGTGTTTGGCGAAAATCGCCAGATAGTAAATCATTGCGCCTCCAAAACATTTTGAGTCATTGCGCTGATCTTTCATAGTTCGGTTGAGTGCTTCCAATGCGGAGGAAAAATGAGCCACCATTTCCCTCATCAATTGCCTTCATTAAAGTATCGTACACTTTCTGTTGGGGGTTCAACAGTGGTACATATATATATTTTAAAGTTATCGATGAAACTTGAATGCGCGATCAGAATTTGAATCATTTAGAAAGAAATGATCTTCTAATTTACTGAAAAGTTGGATACCTTCTTCAATTATTTTCGCAGTGAAAGAACTGGAATTTCTTTCAGTTCGTCATTGTTTTCTGGTTTTTTGTCAATAATTAAATTTAAATTATTGACATCTTCGTCACTTATAGCTTGAAAGATCTGTAAGTAATTCGTCGATATAATTTTCGCTAAAGGTATCAAACCTTTCTTGGCCAAGTTCATGTGCTAGAGTAATCATTTCAGCTGATATTACCGATGTTTCAATGGTTTCATCGACTGTAACACACCTAAGTAGGTGGACTTAATTCAGCGATGCAACATGATTTAAGCAGTCCGAAATGGTATTTTTTTTCAAATCTCGGTTGTGTTTATGATTCTCTCTATTCTATCCAAAATACAACGATATATGCTCTCGATGTAATATTAAACATTTTTATATATCGTAAAATATGGTACATTTAAAAAAATGCATTTCTAAAAAACCGCATTACTTCTAAATTGCATAAAGAAACCGCATTAAAACAGGATTGACTGTATATGGGGATCAAAAATAAAATTATGATTTGATAGTATTCTATAACAATATAATATACATGAAAAGTATACTGATTTTTTTTTACATACCTTCTGACTTTATGTACTTTCATTCGTCTTTTCACATTTCAGTATATATTTTAGCGACGGTGATGAACATGAGACATAAATTCCTGCAAGTTTTTTTTTAAATGGATATTGAAGATTTAGTTTCGAAATTCTGACACAGCCAAGTTCGTCGGTACATCTCTAATTCAAAGTATGAAACAAATGAATTTTGGAAACATCGCCATCTAGTGTATGAAATCAACATTTTCAAAATTTCAACCTGTTTCTCATTTGAAAACTGTATTAAAATATTAATTTTACAATCAACGCCACCTAGTGTATTAACTGTAAACAGCATACAACGTCATGTTCCGCGTTCGATTTGGAAATTTAAAAAATACGAAATGTACGGAAACATTCATTTTCTTTATAATTTCTTTTCCGTTATATTTTGTCCGATGTTTTAATGCTTATTCTGCTATTCTAGGCAAAGACGAATTTAATAAATCAAATATCATTGAAATCCGTGCAGCAATTCTCGAGATATACGTGGTGTAAATAACCCCACTTTGTTTTATATATATAGATTCTCGACGATATTAAAACTAAAGCTTGAATATTGAATGGCAATAATGATTTGTATTATTTATAGCGAATGCTGAACGCAAAATCGTAACAAGTTATGCAAGAATCAAGTCAGTCTACGTACGAGATTAACATTATACTGTCTCGCATTATAAATAGATATTACGAACGTATATCATCAGTAGGTTATGTTGAGACTGCTAACGGTCGACTTCTAAGCCGAACCTGGTTAATAGTAAATGTATCAAGGACAGAAGGAATCCCAAAATAAGAAAGTGTCACGCAGTTATTAATAGGCCGTACTAAATTGCATCAGCGCAACTGGATGAACACAGAACAAAATAAAAACGTAAAATACTTTCAACATGTGCGTAAGTAATCGTTGCAGGATTAGTTATTTGAATGAAAACGCGGACATAATTCATTCAGAGTACATACATCAACATATTTGATAATAAATACACCATCACGTTTCTGGTATAAATAAAATTCGGTGCGTTAAGCACAGCGATTAGGGTATCCAATCACGGAGCTTTTTTCTAATCCCGGGATTTAGGAATTGACCAATTTTCAATCCCGGGAATGGACACTCAACGTGAAATCGTGTATAATTTGAAAGTTTTGGTGAGTCGTTTTCTTTAGCTCACCGTGGAATTTGAAATCCTCGATCCGCTACAATTTTTCGCAAATTTTCGGGATTCGCTGAAAATTTCTCAATCCCGAAATCCCGGGATTGCGACCATGTCGATTCCAAGATTTCGGGATCAGAAAATTGGACGGGATCCCGGGATTGCATGCCCTAACAGCGATCTGCAAGTGTTGTCAATAATCATGCTTCAAAGTGAAAAATACTTGTATTCATTCAGATTTGATCGCAAAAAAAAAACTGTTTTACAAAAGGACTGTTGATATGATATTAAAGAACCAACTTTTTAACCATTATATATACGAATAGCCAGATGTCATTAATAAGTTTCATGAAATTTAGTTTTTAAAGTTATAATATAATGTAAAGATGAACAAATATGGTGAGGAGATGATTTGAAAAAAAATCGTCGTTATGTTAAGAGTTATGTGACTTGTAAATAATAGATAATTTCCATTGATAAGGCGAGGATCGCGTGTCGACCATGGCAGATAAAGTAGTATGACAACAATCCTCATGTGACGAAAGCGCACCTGCTACGCTGCCAAATTTTTATTTTGTACATTTTTTGGGTATGTATAGTTTACAGTCTTTTTGTATTACAGGACACGGTATGAATTTTAGACATAAGGATAATAATTTAGGATAAATTATTTTCTTATCAGTTGATAATGCTCGCGAGAAGCGAAAACGGTCATGATCAAATAAATGTTAAGTGGAAAAAGTACTAAAAATCTTTTATTATTTTTATTATAATGCCAATCCACCAAGTATTGACAGTGAACACCTTAAAAGTATTCAATTTATCTTCAAAATAGCATATTTTTTGACATAATAACTTATTTAAAGGGTAAACGTAGATTGTGACATTTAACTCAAACAGTATAGCAACGATATTCATATTATACATGGTCATGGTTTGGTTAACTATTTCAGTCCGTGTAACGACCATAGCGATATTATATAATATTATGAATACTTCTCATTACGATCAGTGACGTTAACAATTAAATAAGCTTATTTAAGCATATTATTAGAACGTTTCTATATCATACAATGTTTCATCATAATTGATGAGTGTAATAAGGTCGCAATGTCAGCAGTTGACAGCCCAAATCCACTGGAGTGCCACAAAACAGGCATTTGAAAGTAATGGACACGTGCCACTGATATTCAAATAATAAAATTTTAGTTACAAATTAAAATATAATGAACTATTAAAAATGGTGCGTGTACTTATGTACGCTCGTCAGAAGTTATACTTCTTTGGCATCATTAAAAAACATTCTTTAATTGCATGCAAATAATTAGTTACAATAAAATAATAAAAGGAATGGAGATTGATAGTCAACACAGTCAATAAAGCTCAGTTTAAATTTGAAAAATTAAATAAATAAATATATATTTTCTTACATTAAGTGTAACATAAATTCTCTCATTATGCGAAAGTTATTTTAAAATTATGTTTACTGCCATAGCATCTTCCGGTAATGTTTGAATCGGAACTTCAGTTATCAGTGGCTTATGATAACTAAAATATGATACGAAAAGTTATGAGAAAAGCGTTGAGATATCGTGTAAATACTGCATCTATGGTAGTGCCATGTCGTGTTGTCGAAATCAGAGGATTATTATTCATGGCTAGATTCAAATCATTTTGGAGGAAATCAATAAGTGGACGAGCATCTTCACTTAAAATTACCGGTAACTTGTCTTCTCCTCTACCAAGATATTCTTCGTCTCAAGACTGTGAGATAGGCGGAATTGGCAAGTTCAACAGTTGGTGAGTTTTGTGTAGCTGAATGCAAAATGAAAGATGGTAGCAAAATTGTTTTGATGGTAATTTACATTACTCCAAATCAAAAAATGAACATCATTCATTTAATGAAAAGAATATTATGGCCATATACAAGGCTGGAGGAGAATATCTTGGTAGAGGAGAAGACAAGTTACCGGTAATTTTAAGTGGAGACTTCGAGATGTTTTGGAGGCGCAATGATTCTACTATCTGACGATTTCCGCCAAACACTACAAGTCATTCCAAGATCGACCGCTGCCGATAAAATAAAAACTGGCCTCAAATCATCGACTCTGTGGCGCTATGTGAAGAAACACAAGCGAATTGCATTTATAACGATCCATCTGCCGCAGATTTCTCCAAGCAATTGCTGACTATCTGTAACGGCCGTGTTCCTGTCGACGAATCGAATGGATTTATTTCGTTTCTGCCGAATTTTCGCAATTTCGTCTCATCGAAGGACAATCAACAAAGTGTTCATGTGAATATCATTGCTAATCACAAACATCATAATTGGTTGAGTGAACGAGCAATTCTTGCAGCAAATAACAAATATGTGGATCATTTCAACTTCACAATTCAAAATCAAATCGTTGGTCCACTGCATTCCTTTAAATCTATCGACTGTGCCACGTGAATAACATCATTTCAATGTAATTAAAATACTGTTCATTTTAAATTTTGCACATTTATTGAACTTAATTCATTTTGAGTATTCATTTAAACTAAATTAATTCAGCCAACACAACATTTATTGACTCTGAGGCGGTACGAAGTTCGTTGGGTCAGCTAGTGATGTATAAATGTTTAACCATTTCGAATGATTGCTCGTTGTAATAAAACACGTAAAAAAGCGAATTTTATTTTTTGACAGATATTTTTTTTTACATCCCACGATTTAATAATGTAAAAACAACAAGTCTGGCATTTTTGAAGCTCAATTTTCAATTTTAAGAATTTTTTGATTACGTCAAATTTGTATCTTGTTTATTGTTGCTTTGATCATTGTTGAGATGTAGCCGGGAATATTATATGATATAGTGAAGTCTGACGACAAACCGCCAGGGGGAACATCGTTGACATTGATTGACTAACGAATTATAATAATTTATTTATTTTTTAGAAATTCATTTTTACATTGTTATATTTCTAAATTACTTGGGGTGTTTAATATACGTATTGTACTGTTGATTTTTGAATTCATGAATTATTTTCGTGATGTTATGTTTAAGCTCCTGCGATAGTCATCACTGAATTATTATATCGTTATTATTTTCAAAAGAAGTTTCAAATACCCAACCCTCTTAGATATTTATGTAGTATTTTTCTTTTTTTTAATTACCAAAATTCTGTAATTGTTTTTCTAAGGGTTCATAAAAGTAATAACGTTTGACAAAATTTTACAATTAACGATCCTGCCACGGATGAATGGTATCGTTCGTAACACAATAAAAAAAGGGTGCGCGTACTTATGTACGTGCGTCAGAAGTTATACTTCTTTGACGTCATTAAAAAACAATTTTTAATTGCTTGCAAATAATTAATTACAATCAAATAATAAAAGGACTGGAGAAGGATAGTCAACACAGTCAATAAAGCTCAGTTTAAATTTGAAAAATTAAATAAATAAATATATATTATCTTTTAATTAAAGATTTCGACTGGAGGTGCTTGGTGGAATTTCAATATTAAATTTGAATCGTTCAAACTATGTACACTCCCACAGATTTTGACACTAACGACCCGGGTTTCGCCTTTCGGCATCTTCAGGCGTTCAAGTACACGGATGAACTTGAACTGACGCTTAGTATTTTTTTTTCCTACCTTTATTTTCCTACTGAAACTATATGTGGTGTCCGCGAAGCGGACTCCTAGTTTCCTGACTAAAGTTATTGCTAGGGTGGGTACAGACTAAGTCTTTATATCCCTTTCCCGCATGTAAGCTAGCTACGTAATGACTTTCTAAAAGATTCTGTCAGCTGAAGGCTTTGTGTGGGGAAAACAGTTAAGAAAAAACCCCTTACGAGAATGATTGGCTTAGTAAATGAGTGTTTCGTGTTTATATATTAAATAAATGTATCACTGAGTCTAAAGCCATTGCTGGCGAAAAGGATAAGCTCATGGGAATACCCAAAGATTTGAGTAGTGAGTGGTTTTAAGAATTATATGTATTTGTTTGTCGGCAAAGGTTTTATGATATTATTTATATAGGATATAGAAGTGGAGTTTATTACGGTCCCTTGAAAAACGTAGAATCGAGGTTCTACTGTATATGTATAATGATTCATTTTATTTTAAAATTAAGAGATTCAAAAGAAATATGGACTAATTTATAAATTCAAAAAATAAAACACTCTTTTGTACTAATGTAACATTTATTTTTCGGTTTCGCTCATTACGATCCAGTAGGATGGGGTCCTGCCGCCCCCAATATTTCGTCTAATTTTGTGTTTAAATAACTTAAATTATTTTTTATCTATGGACAAGTTTTTACTACATGTGGCTTAATTTTTTTATGTGTAAATATAATTTCACGAAAAATATTGAATTTATTTTTGAAAATGCCGCCCCCAAAAATGTGCCAACCGGGGTGGTCCGCCTCTACTGCACTCCCCTTGCTACGCCACTGTGTCGATCATGTTAGCCCTGTATTAATGTGTATTCATATCAGTTGAAAATTCTCGTCATAAATGAAACCGGTTCTGATCATGGTAAATAAATATGGAATTAGTACATTTTTTTTTTTAATGTTTTCAATATTATATCGATATGCTCTGTGGCTAGCAACCAAAAAATATTTCGCGCGCCACCTAGTTAGAGGTCAATGCATTTTTTCAGCTGAATAAAATTATTTTAAAACGGATAATGGAATGAAACTAAAATGCATCTTATAAATAAATATAATAAGACAATCCACTGCCACTGAATCCATTATTACAATCGCCATTTTTTTTTTTAATAAAATGCTATTGAAGTAGCGTATATGTATCATAACAATTGGACCATTTTTAAATAAAATTTTAAGCGGTAGACTAAAAAAACTCCCGATCTCTGAATAATGACATGGAAAGTGAAGCGCGATTATTTTCTGTTCAGAAATCGCATTCATTTATCAATTAAAATGTATTTCGTCTGTCTACGACAGTGATACAAAACATTATGGATTTAATACCAGATTTCCCATGCTATTTATGCACCGCAATCTGATGATATTGCTTAATACATATTATATCATGAAAACGTCGGGTGCAGTGGTCAAACGTCGTTGGTAAACGGGACGGAACTGACATGTTCCAGTCCCAATACGAACAGAATTATTTCAATCGAGGTATTTGTTTCAGTTTGGCATGGGTGTTTATAATGTATATTACCAAAACCCCATTAAGACTGCTATGATATTACCCACCCTTATTATATTCAAATAAAAATTACCTAACCACTAGTCCTATCCCAGCTCTATCCATTTTATCTCTGAGCATCTGAGTATCAAGCAGTTCCCGTAGAAAAAAAAATGAAATACTTCCATTAAGTCATATGCTCAACATTGGAAGCGGACATGGAATAATATATATTTATATATACTACGACAATACATGACATCATATTATGATATGATAGATTATTGTATATATACGTATATTTCGAATGTGATTCAAAAAAAATGTATGACATCATCAAGCAATATCTCTTTATGCATATATGCTTTCCATTGCCGATGAATATTATTTTTTTAACTATGATAATAAAATACAACTAGTTTTCATAAAAAAAAATTTACCGATTAAAATTTATCCAAGGAGACCTAAAGAGTTAGCAATAAGGCTTTGCCGTCAAATCTTAATCACCGGTAAGCGGTAAATGAAAAAATAGACAATCAGGTATATGACTACGTTTTACTCAAAGCGGGGTCCTAGATTGAAACAAAAATAATTTAAAATATTTATGTTTTAATGAGATATCGAAATGAGTGATAATTAGTATATGCCAAGTTGAACATAGTTAATTTAGTGCCAAGTTATTCATTGACTTATTGATGTATTTAATACATTAATTATTTTAAAGCTGGAGTCGGAGTCGGAGTCGTCTTTTTTTACACGACTCCACAGCCCTGAAAACAATACATGAGGTATGACAAGTGACATGACTCGTAATTTTTTTCTGAATGCACTTAAATAATTTGTGTGAAATAAGTAAATGAAACACACTGCCGTATTCACCGAAAGGCAAGCCGGCGATGGTAGGAATTAGAAAAGAAATTCAGCTTTACGAAATTATGCGTTTATTTAGGGATTCACAAACATTTTATTTAAAATCATACAAAAATTTTACAAATGGGATTTAAATTACAACAATTAACATCGCCGAAATTAATAGAGAATGACATTACAAAAAAAAAACAAACTAATTTTAACAAAATTATGTCGCCCGCGCCGGCTTTTTAATTACTACATCGAAATACGTCTTTTCAAATCGACGGCTCACAAAAGAAGGAAGATCCTTATCAATTTACAACTACTCCCTCCCTCGGCTGATTGTTGAGCGTCAAAAAAAAATACATCGTTGCCTTTAGACAACGTTGCCAAAATAGTGTTGTCGCAAGCAAATCGCAATATCTGTAAATTATTACATATTATTTTTTTAAAGTCACTAATTAAACTAAACTTTTTACTGTCGCCTGTTGTCATTACAAAAGGGATAGTCAGAGCTTCTGCTTATATATCTGGTACCATGTCACAAGTTACAATCACAGCGAGTATTTCAATGCTTCTAGAGTTGAAACTCCATATTCCGAATGCATGTTTGCAAAAATCTTTCGTTAAAATATGGCTGTATCTGTCCTTAATTCGCGGTAAAATAACGTTTGGTAATTACCGGTTAATTTTCTAATTTACTGGTATTTACCAGAGGTAAATTTTTGACGATTTACCTGTAATAGCAAGGACTTAAAAAAGGTATAACAAAACAGCCACTCAATTCTATACTATAAAATATAAAGAAATTTTAATTTTAATTATTAAATATTAAATATCGTGAAGTCTACAAAAAGCAAATTAATTATTAAAAAATATATTTATCTATTTTTTTATTTGTATATCTATGTCTAAGGCACAGAAATCGAAATATGGTATGTGAGTGCGTGTGTGTGTGTGTGTGTGTGTGTGTGTGTGTGTGTGTATGTCAGAGAAAACTTGCTAAGCGAACGTTGACAAGTGGCACTGTGATATAGTTTATATTATAACGAGTATTGAACATAATTATATGTTAGGTTCAGAACACTATTTCTCAAGTGAATATCCGGTGATAAATGTTTTTAATCACTGTCTCTGAGCGTTAAATTGCTTTGTTTGTGTTTTCATTTAAAATTTACCAACACACAGATAACTACTAATTGGACTGTCTCCGGCAAATAAACAATAAAAAATATTTATAGTGCCAACGAAATCTAAATATTCGCCACCCCGAATTGTTTGTATTATAATAACTTACCTCATACGGATGCCAAACTTTCTATGAGGCATTTTTTTTCTTTTCGTTGAAACAAAACGGAGAATAATATTAAATTATAATTGGATTTACATAACATAAGTGTTATGTACATGCGTTGAAGGTTTTTCTTTCGCAATCCATATTATACACATTGTATTTTAATATTGTTATTTTTTGCAATAACTTATAAAATAGGTTTGCATAAGTGTTGAGTTACCTACAGTGTCCGTGCATAGTAATGTTTGTCGAAATATGTATTCATAAAAATTACCACAGTAAATACTCGGGATACAAGAATTTCCCAAGGCCTGCTAATTTTATTTCTCGTGTCCCGAGACATGAAATGAGCAGACACTTCAGAATCCTTAATGCACAATATTTGTTTATTAAGCCTGAGTGGTTTTGTTTGATTGTCATTCATCTAGTATAATTATTATTGCACAGAATAAAGATTTGATGCAAGACAAACAGCTGTTTGTTGCTCACGTTGTTGAAATAGTGTTACTCCGTGTTGACAATACATATGATCAATCCGATTAATAAGCATTTCTCATTCCAATTCAATCATATACGACAGTTTCTGTCAAACTGTGTGCCGCGGGACACTTCTGTGCCGCAAGATGTCTCAGGTGTGCCGCGAAGGAAGACGCCTCAATTTTTTTCATTTTAAATAATGCCTATTCATTTTTTTTCAATTTTAAATTAATTCAACATCTACGTATTCAAATAAATATTGGTCACGTTCGCATATACAGACATATATAGTGGTCGACTCGACACATTTCTATTTTTTAAAGCATTTTTATTTGGTGTGCCACGGAATAAATCCCAGTCACCAGTGTGCCGCGAAGTAAAAAAGTTTGACAGACACTGATATACGAGAATATGAGCTCAAACGTGTGGCTGTATAATGTTTTGGTGACATGCAACAACATTGTATAATCATACGATAGTAATTCAAGCACACTTATTTCCTAGTGATGATATATCACTAGGAATACTGAATACCACTGAGTTCCACCGAAATACTTAGTTGAGTGTGGCAGTTCAATAAGAATATAAATAAATACATCATTTAGTGAACAAGTCATCAAAAAACACGCCAATATGAGGCCGGTGATTATATATAAACAATTCAATTATCCCTACAACATTTTTTCCATATGTTTGGTCAACTCACTTTCGTGTCTGCTATTTTTGCTTAATGTAAAAAAAAGCTTTTACCTATGTTGAGTTGAGTATTTTTTGAGAAGGGTGTACATTTCTAGAAAGGATAAAAAATCTTTCAAACAAAAGAAAAGCTACATTTCAATAAGAATAAATATTTTTTTTAATCCAGAAGGCGAGTAGCATTTTTTGTTGAGAAAACCTTAAAAATCTCCTTACAACAAGTCTGCGAGTTAAGCGCTGCTATAGTTTAGAAAACAAATTAAAATAGTAGATTCGTTAAAATGATCAATCCACCTTAATTAAAATAAGCTCGCTTGATAAATAAACCAGAGTAAAACATATACACAAACTCGGCAAGAGTAACGGAAGTCAGAGAGAATCAAATAATATGGATTCAATTATTATTCAAAATGTATTTCCTTGAGAGCTTAAGGTTGAATAATTGTATTTCAATTACCGGGTTCTCTTGAAGAGCTTAGTAAAATAAGCGAAGGTAGCATTGAGCAATGAATCGATAAGCTCGTCGGTTCAGACTGGCTTGTTTTCCTTTTATAAATAACATATTTTAAATAATAATGGATTACCCGTACATATAATATAACCGTCACTCATGTTTATTAATATTGAGTTGTTTGTAATGTAAAAAAATCCAAAATTTCAAAAAGAAATGTCTCGTCATGACGACAATAAGTAAACTTAAGGCGACTCAGTAGGAATGCAAAACATTAATTTGACCTACAGCATAAATATTGCACTGACTGAAATAGGTAACCACCACTATACGTATTTTTACAGTATCAAAACAAGCAAAACATTTTTATATTTCATTACAAAAATAACAATACCACCTAACACACGAATGGGTATATAGACAGTAATGAGGTATTGCAATGTAACAGTAAGCTATCGTATTTCATAAAGTAACGGTTTTCGGAGAAGCAAAACAAACCATACAATGCAAAATTCTCAAACTTTCTCTAATATATTGAAATAATTAATTTTTATTTTTAATTTTGTATAACCTATTTGTTATGATATTGTTTTAATATGATTTGTTATGATATTGATATTGATGAATACAGTTTTGAAAAATAATTTTGTTGCATAAAAAGATTAAAACATAAAAAATATTGACATAATAAGATTAAAATAGAAAAGTATTGAGTAAAAGAATTATAAGTTGCAATTGATAGTTGTTTCTGGTTCGCGCTATAGTTTTCACTATGTATTTAATCCGAAAATTATCTTAACTTTGTCTTTTATTTCGTGTTAGACAAAAAACTTCGATATTTTTAAATTATTGTAAGTTAAGTAATCCTTCTTATCAAATCGATTGAACATTTCGCACAGTGAATTCTTTACGTTTTTTATTAATAGCGTCTAAAATGTATTGCGGATTCCATATTTCTATTGACCTTGTGAATCTAGGATCCAAAATCTCAGGATGATCCGTTGGTTCCAGATAGTGGTGCGTAAAAACAAAATATTTTCATATAATTTGATAAATCGGTTCCAAAATCGTGTAAAAAAGTACCAAAAATGTATGAAAAAGCGTAACGATGCCGTCCAAAAAAATCGCGGAAACTCAAAATCGCGAAAAAATAAATCGCGTAAAAAAAGGATTGGGTGTATATTTTACTGAATGCGCGGAATAACAATATTTTTTTTATCAGAAAACTTAATTATTCCACCGATTGCTTAGAATAAATGTAAACATCATTAACTAATAGCTTGACGATTAATAGTCTGTAGTAATATAAAGGTCTGAAAACGCTTTTCGAAAAAGCCAAATACGTGTTACAATTTGTAAACGATCAGTGGAATAACAAAGTTTATTTGTTATAAAATGAATTTTTCTTAAGTGACTACCGAAACGATCGAAAATATTCATAATCCATGTTAATAATTTTTTCAAGCCATTAGCAAATTTTATTATGTGCTTATTTTTACTTCAAGTTTATATATAGCCTAACTCAATAAGGAAGAAACTAAATAAATATTATATCTATTCAAATAATTTATATCGAATGCATAAATATATTCGTATTTTTTTATGTTTGAGAACCTCCTCTCTGTCGGAGATATATAAGTTCAAAGTTCAGGGTTGTGTCAAGAAAACATAATACTAATAATATTAAAAATAATTCAAACCATGCGATTGATTTGAATATTAATGTATTGTAGGTATAACATTGTTACATAATTTGGTAAGTTACCGAAAAAATATGGTCTTCAATCATTTAATATAATAGATAAATTAAAGTCGTTAAGTTATATCGGCTGCATCGGACTAACTTTGTTGAGTGGTACAAAACAATGACTTAAATGTATGAATAAAAATATTTCACAAGTTTATTATGTATCCATACATATGTATATATATTTGTCATATATCAATTTCGAATATTTTCTAGCCTTCTGTTTTGTTCAATTATAAGTTTAAAAAAACACGTTTGACGATAGAAAAATGTATTCAATTAAAAAAACTTAACGTTGCAAAAAACATGGTTTACCATCTGTATATTATGCAAAAAATATTTACTATTAACATCTTAGCTTCTCCGATAATTTTGAAGTTTTTTTTTCCATTTAGATGACTTTTATTCAACTACTGTTACTATTATATTGAATAGAATCTCTTTTTAAAACCATTGCAGAATAATTATTTCAAAATGCTTATCCATAAACTAAAGTAATACTGGTCTTTACAAGTATTTCGACTGAACAAGACATTATTGTATTATAAATAATAATATTATTTATCAGCGCTTTGCGCAACCCTTACCCCAACCGATATATAACCGTTTTTTATGGTAGTGTAAAAAATACATTGCTTTGATTCATATCTCTAATGTTCGTTGACCAGTGATTTAAAAATATCTAAAGAAATTTTCGACACGTCCACTCCAAACCAAGCCTCATCTCAAACTGAGCTCAAACTGAAGAATGGTAGGTAAGAAAAAGACATCCCCGAAAAATGGTTACCATTTATTGGTATTATTAATTTTTTTTTTTTTTTTTGCTTTTAAATGTAAACAATAAAATGTTTTATCATTACAATTTTTTGTAGAAGTATTTATGATCCAATTATGCTTTAAAAATCAGTCAGAAAAAGTGGGAGAAATGGTACATTTCAAATGGATGTACAATCATTACAAAACATAAATTGGAAATTCTGCTCAATTCACTTTCTTAAACAAACCTTTATCTGCATTTCTTTCTAAGACATTAAACTTCGGTATCTTATAATAATCTCTAAAAATGATTTCAACGTAAAGCAGTTTTTCAAATTCCGTTTTTTGTGTTTGCCGTGTTTCCTTTAAAATATGACTATTCTCATGAAAAAAAAATGCAATAGTCTAAAAAAGCGTTTGGAAAATGTAATTATTGAAAAAAAAAAATTTTGAGTGAACGGTTCACGAGATTTAGTCGACGGCAAACGATCGATTTACTCTGTTTTCAGGCGAAAAGGTACTGTATCCTCTTAAGGCATACGGCTAAAGGTAATCCAAATTAGCCCCTCAAGATTACCTCTTATGAAACAGCCTGAGTTCTGAGGTTCTCATGTGCGGCCAACAGAGGATTTTGCTGTAGCCACCAATAGCTTCGTAGTAAATATTGATATTAAAAATAAAGTATTTTAGTGAATATGAACTTATATATTGATCGATTTTTGAATAAATGTAACTGTTATTGTCATCAAATCTCGGTGTGGCCACAAGACATTTTCATACGACCACTAATGTTTATGTGGCCACACTAAAATTTTACGTGAGAAACACTGTCTTAGAGTCATCTGACAGTGATCTCCAGGTCAATTTCTAAATTCGACTGTGATTAGCAATAAGACATGCACAAAGAGATAATTTCTCGTTGTACCGCAGTTTTTTAACAATTGAGTGGTTTTTGTTATGTTCATAAGATTAAATTATACTGAAATGAAGTATTCGTTAAGGGAGAAATATTTTTTAAAGTTTATAATTTACAGCCAAACTTTGAAAGAAAAACGGTTCCGTGATTTCATAATAAAATAATCTTCCTCGGTGGATATATAACATAATATTTCCGAAATATGTTTTTAAAAAATACCTCTCCGACTACGTTTTCAATATTAATTACACGGGAGTATTAAAAACTTTTGCCTTCGTACCCACGTGAAACGAACCAACAGTTAAGCAAGTATTGAAAGAGCTCTCAGCGAATAATTTTCTTCGGAATTACCAACAAATAATAGAAAAACAAATCTTAATAATATATTATTTTCATTGCATTTTAATAAGCAAAAAGAATTGTCCTTTTCAGAGTTTACTTCGTTCATACAAAATAAAGAAATCGGAAGATTTAAAACACTATATAATAGTAAAATTGTTGTTTGTTGTAAGTTTGTATGTGTTGTGCAATGTTTAAGTACCGTATAGTAAATATGTTAAATTTAAAATATGTAATTAGTTAATCTTTGGTCTGAATAAATGTCTATGAAAATATATTCCTTGCAAATTAATTATTTAAACATTCAGATATTTATTAATTTGATGTTGTTCCATACCATCTACGATTTAAATCTGACAAAAAATATAAAAAAAACTATCTTTTAAAATAAAATAAAACTATTCATAAGGAAAAATAAAAAATATCAATGTGCTATTTTTATATATACTAGTTGATAGCTATTAAAAAAATAATTATAAAACTAAAATATATGAATATATTGTTTTACCGTATTATAATGGAGTTCTACCATGCAAATTCCAATTCAATCAACGCATGGAACATATTCGTCAATTTTCCCTTGTTGGGTGTTCCATAAAATCGCGGTAGGAGCATTATTCTATTAATTGTATTTATATAATTTTAATATAATGCTGTTTAACCAAGAATTGAAAGTAAACATGTACTAAAAGTCTCCGTCATTCTAAATGAATCTTAATTGCAAAATAGATCCTTTTATGTATTGTTATTTAATCATTTTTTTCACGCAGTTAGCATATTTCACTAACAAATGAATATTTTACTTTCTAAATTTTGAGTATGTTGTTAATAATAAATGATAAATTAATTAAATACAGCTCACTTTTGAAGAGCGTGTAATTTAATTTCTTCAAATGCGACATTATAAGATTACAGCTAATTTATTGAGGGTTTCAAAAACAAAACGGTTTCCCACACCTGGTCTCAACGTTACAAGAGAATAATGATTTAATTGATACTAAAAATACACCATACCATAAAATAACCTCTTTATTATATAATGAGTATCTCTGTTTGCATACAGAATGCCTAAGTACGAAGGGTGCTGCTTGGTTACTCGTGTCACGTTTATGTGAAATTATGTATTCGAGGTTGGAATATCGATCCGGTTTGCAGAAATACATAACTCGACAATATATTATGCGCTTCCTCCCGTTATAATCGTGAATCAGCGACGAATAATTTTAACATAAATAATTAAATATTACTCTGATCATATTTAATTGAATAAATATATTTTAGTGCGAGTGAAAACTGATCCTGAAACAGATGTTTAATGGAACAAAAGTTTATTTATATAAAATGTTGAATTGTGAACATTATTTGTAAATATCTATCCTAGTTCTGACGATGACGAAAGCCGAAATAACTATCATCGTATAACATATAAAAAACTGTAGAACTGAAATACTTGGATATTTTTACCCTATTATTTGTAAAGCTCTTCCAATGATAACGATTCAACACAAAAAAGCCCAGTTTATTTTAAACTAAACTTTACCGAAAGATCTTAAATAGAGGTTTTAAAATTTTGAATTTCTCTTCAAAATATGTTTGTACTACAGTAATTAAAATTATCATTTTTTCGTGTAATAAGTATATAATGTGTATGAAAGGCTGCGCTTGTGCACAATTTAGATAGTGCGAATGTTGACAGGTGACACTTCTACCAAGGGATACCAGGGAAAAGTTACCTTGATGCGCTGCCGAATTCGAAGCTCACTATAATAGTATGTTGTTCGTCGTCCCGTCACTTTTTAATATATTGTTAGTAGTTCATTGAGAAATAAATATTTTGCGTTTACTTTCTATTTCTATTTCATTTCTATTGAGCCCTTAAAATAAACTAAATAGCAAAATGGTAAATCTTTTTCTATTGGGCTTTTAAATTACAATCACGTTCATAAATAATGTTATTGTGGATTGCATATTTATTTTTTATTTTAGTAAGTATTGACTAAGCTTACCTAACGTTTACAATGCTTTAAGACGATGCATATTATAACGCATCTCACTCAATATTTCATTAATTAATACTTTGCTCACTTCACTTCTCAAAGGTTAAACTGTGAATAACGAGTGTATTTCGTTTTATTGAAAATTATTTCTTATTAATTACAGTTTCAATTAATTTGGATGTTTGATATACGATTTAATACTAGTCAATATGATAAATAAAAAACTAGATTAATTTGATACAATACATATATTTTTGTAATAATTTGTTCACTTAAAATTAAATTTTAAAAGTACATTACTGATTAAAGACATAAAGAATAAGACTTTATGTGGATTGGTTTATTTCGAATGTAAAAAATATAACGGAATGCTTTTATATATTCGATGGATTCGGCAGAAGCATTATGGAAGTTCATTTTGAATATAAAATTATATTTGATAACTTTTTTATTCAACTAATGGATTTTTGTATTATATTTAATTTTATATTAAGGGAATGCTTGCTGGAAATATTTCACGAGCATGTTATTTATTTGGAAATTTGATGTAAACATCGGTGTTTAAGTCAATTTCACTGCGGCTTAAGCCGAATCCGATCTCCGTTCGGTAGAGCGATATAGAATTTTCCAACGCCAATAACTAGAAAAGCATGTCTTAATTAAACAAGAATTTCGAGAAATAGGGATTAATGGATGACTTCACATAATAGCACTAATATTAGTGCAATCAGCAAAGGCAATAAACATAAATATCGCATTGATAAGTATCACTCTCAGGGATGTTTTGCTTTTTTTACATTCATCATTTTGACATTGAACGTCTGCAATTTTGTATACGTTTTTAAATAAACTTCAAAAAAACTGTACTATTAATATCAGCAATAGAATACATATCCAGCGGTGGACTGCCAATACGCTTAATCTCAAAGCTATTCTAAATGCTCCGGGGAAGGGGTGAATTTTTCCATCACTCTTATACAATCATACCCAATATTTATTAAAACTATCAAATGTTACTCTTAAATTTTTATTAAGAATATATAATAATATAATACGCAATGCACCGTTATATAATTCATATCAATACCTGAAAATTCTATTTGATTACACAATAATGCAAAATTGAAGAGTTTCAAAATTGACATAAAATCAGATCCTTTTCTTTTTGTTCCAATTTTATATTTCAAACGTCGTACTTAAACCGTCTTAGATAATATATACATACGTATGTCAGAAACACCAAATGTACATCACTATGTTTTTTCACCAAAAATGCACAAAATTTTCTTTATCGTCAATATAAATATTTGTAATTTCAATATTGACTAAAATCAAGTTTTCAAAAACTCCGGCTCCCTTCCTATCGTAGATTAGAACCAATTACCTCTCGCCACCACATCTATTATAAAAAATGATGGAATGGTTTGTAGTTAACCATTGGTCATTAAAATCTATGTTAATTAAAAGACTTCAGTTTTGCAAAACATAAATAAATAATATTTTTTACTTTTCGTAGTATATATAGTATCCATTTAAGGGTTAGATTTAGTTATGATACATATTTGAGGGTATTACTTGCAAACACGGCTTATTCCAAAATGGTTATAAAATGAAGGTTGAATTTCATTTTGAAAAACAATGTACATTTTAAAAGTATTTTTAGTCTTACATTACTTTGGATGTTGTCAAGCCATGGTTGAGACTGATTTCTAAAAATACTTTCAAAAATTATTTTTATCTACCAAATTACATTAATGGTTCAAGTTTCAACAAATTTGGAATGAGCCTGGTTTGCAAGTAATACCCTCATTTATACATTATATAACACATGGTTCTAATCATGCTGGTTTTCTTAATTTGACAAGGGGCTCGCCGAACTTAGTAAAATTTAACAAGTTGCTCAAGCGAGCGTTTGCGAGACAGACTCCTACATCGCATACCTGGATATAATCCCTGTCTTACAAACTGTTTAATTGCTCGAGTTTGGATAGTTTTTTTTGTATATTTTGTAATATGCATACTATTTATTGATTTTACTGTACAGAAAATACATAAAACACGATATCCGCTGTCATAAAAAGCGCTATTTCAAAATAAGTAACTCGAGTAAATTATATTTAACAGAATACAATGTTTCACGATAAGATAATTTGAGCTCTTCTTTGATAGTGTGCGTTTGGGTCCCACTGTTATTATATAGATGCTTAGCACAGGGGATTACTTCATTTTGAAACCTACATGTCGTTGCATAATTCTATCCTTGTTAAAACATTATGTAGACATTGATTTATCGCTTGGCGCAGTAATCCTGCGTAAACTTTATGATAACAATTATTCACGGTAGACTGGGCGAAAATTCAACTTAAATTATCATTATTTTCGATGTATTCGGAAAATTTAAAATAAAAAATTGTCACCTATTTTCCGAACACTAGACGAAAGAATCGTGCAAGGATAATTAATAATTCAATCGATTATTTTTGTTTTAGAACTAATTCGAAACGGAAATAATCTACGAATGTATTCGTTGAACTTTATTTCAAAAAGGCTTTATATAATCAGCGCAAACATTTTGGATTTTTTGAGAGCCATAAATAGAATTATGTTAAGTAATGTAAGTATAGATATTTTCGATTCTTGATAACAGATTATGAGTTGCAGATGGTTGTATAAATAAATCAAAAATAGATACATATTTCTTGTCACCGTTGTTGTTTTAATTGTGTACATTTTAACCGAAAATAATTTAAATATATCCTAAAACTAGTGTAAAAAATATGTATTATCTTGCATTATTCGAAAACTTTCGATATGCATATAAATATTGTCAAAACACATAGTCGTGAGCGCGGGCATAAGAATGTTTAATGACCACTGCTCTAAGAAAGGACACTGAGCTTTGCCGTGGACAAGTATGCGTAAGAATAATATTTTACGCGCTAGATATTCAAAATTAAAAGTAGAAGAGTTTGTGTATGTAAAAAATACGATTCATATGAAACCCAAGCATTTATTATATAAAATAGCCGATGAATAAAATACTGAATTTTATTATTTTACAATACGATGTGCTTTTGTATAGTAAATTAAAATCATTTCAATCATTTTATACAATGATTGATATGATTGATTTTGTGAAATAAAAAACCTAATACGGCTAATTATTAAAAAAATATTTTCTGTCATGTACGCGAGGAAAATTGCATCAACTCATATAATTTAACCAAATATTTTATCAGCGGTAATGTTATTAAAAAATATTATACACTATAGACGAAAATTAAATTTATCCGCTGCGTTGAATTTCAATTCAAAATAATTACATTAATCCGATGGATTTACAAGCAGGGTTGCCACACGTTATAATTTGACCGGTACCGTTGTCGGGTCTCGCATTGCTTTTTATTGTATTGCCTTCTTTTTTTTCGTTTTTTCACACACTCATTTGAATATAATACAATTTAAGAAAGTAATATATTAGAAATGTATGCTATGTTTAATATCATTCTACTTGTATTATTTGTATAAAATAACCCACATACTACCAATTCCCTCATTCTTATACAATATTTCAAAGCATATACATTAGTCTAGTGAGTGAAAGCTATAAATAGAAGGCCAAGAAATTATTTGTCAGGACCGTTAAAGTGAGATAAATAATAGTTTTTTTGGACAGTGAGAATGACTTTACATTTTTAATGGAATAAAAATGACGAATATATATAATGACGTATGTCTGAAATTTTCTCCCACCCATCCTATCCGTAAATACGAAGCGTAGCGATTGCGATAAGATCATCGCAAATTCTGTATTATACTTTTATCCCCACTCTCTTCGAAAAAAAGAGTTTAGTTCTCATAGTAAACTCTGTAGAAGTCAATATTTTTCGAATTGAAAGAGATTTTACCAGGACTTGTCAGTTTACGCCACAAAAGTGTTTAATATAAATATAACAGTTTGCCTTGCGTGTTTGTATTTATTTAAACGTATAATAAATTAAATTGATCGATCTATATTGGTATTTTAGTTCAGTACCGCTTTATAACGACTATCCGATCTGTAGTTTGGCAGCCCTATTCCTAGCAGACGTTGTTAGGTTTTTTCAACGCACGAGTCAAGGATTAGAGACCATTAAATTTATGCTAAGCATATTTAGAAGATTTATGTACTTTCCTTACAATGATAAAATATTTTCTACGTTAAGATGAGTTTTTTATTATTATTTTTTTATCACCTTAGATAATCAAATTCTTTCACAAATAATTAATCTTAAAAATAATTAAGTGTGGCATTCAGAAAAAAAATCTGTAAAATTTTCCAAGCGTTATTTTTGTAAATCACCCTTTCGTATTATACGAATGGGTTCATTAGAGGTAAAGTAAGCCAAGTGGTATTTTAGAAAAAAAATAAGTTAGATGCGTTTTAATTCTACGTCTTAAAGTATCGTAAAAGCGAAGTAACCTATATTATACACATTGCAATAGTGTTATCTCTGTAAAATAAAAGTATGCAGTTCACCAAAACACCAAGTTATGACGTGTTTTATTAAAAAAAGGTTTTTACCATTTTGCTAGTTGGCTCGCTTCACCTCTCAAGGGCTCATATATGAACTTATTTTACGCATTCTAAAAGAAAGAAAATGGTACATTTTTTGCAAAGCTAATTTTAATTTATAAATAATATTATGTTTTCCGACTCTTATTCAAATTTGATTGTTTTTTTTTTCAATAAATTTTAATGATTAGCTAGCTGTCTTGCAGAAATAATTAAATATTTAGTAAAATGTTCACATTCTCACGTTCTGGCAAACTACGGCTATACCAATATTTTTGTGCGGGTCAGAATGCAGTCAATTAACTGTTTTGTTCTTAGTGAATCACATATTGTATATTATTTGCTTAAATTTCTTTATTACGATAATAAATAATGTATATCTTAAAATAGCATTCAACTTGCTGTAAACTTTAAACGATATTCCACGTGTAGCAGATGCACCCGATACTGTGAAAACAATGAACATGCGTTTGACAGCTGACAGTTTATTTATTATCGTGCGTTCGCTTGAAGAAAATAGAAAGAAATCTTTTACAAATTTCAAGCTGTACATTTTACAGGAATGGGTTACAAATAAACATTCTTTCGGTTTAAAATGTTAGGTGGGTTGAAATTGGTTACAAAATAATCTCCTTTCATAGGGTTTATGGACGAAACTAGTTGACCGTGTAAATACTTAAACCATATTCAATAATCCAAAAAATGCAATATTCACGTGTACTACTTCCATTTTTATTTAAAAAGATCAGGACCGGTTTCACTCATGGCGGGCATTATCAACTGTTAAGAAAATCACTTTTAGGGTGTTCACTGTCAATACTTGGTGGAAAGGCATTATATTAGTAAAAACACAATATTCCTTTGTACTTCATTCCACTTTATTTAATATGTCAGGACCGGTTTCGCTCATTACGATCAGTTGACGATGCTCGTAATGAGCGAAACCGGTCCTGACATATTAAATAAAGTGGAATGAAGTACAAAGGAATATTGTGTTTTTACTAATGTTAAGAAAATAAAATTGTACAGTGTCATTCATACAAAATAAAAAAAAACGGCGTAATAAACAATTGGTATTGAAAAGACTTTACAATACCAATTTACTTTCGAATACAAATTGTTTATTTTGTTATGTTTGTTTAAATAACACTGTAAAAATTGTACGTTCTCATCGATAATGTTCATCATTAGCGAAACCGGTCCTGATATTAATAAATAAAAGAGGAAGTAGTATTATACAAATGAATATTGTACTTTTTTTTAATATAATGCCATTCCACCAAATATTGACGGTGAACAGCCTAAAAGTGATCATATTCAATAAGTTACGTATCTAGGGAGATGCGTGTTTATAATTATTATGTTAAAAAAATGTATCATTAAACAATAATCGACTTACTCGAGCGTTATTATCATTTTTTCGTATATTCATTAAAAACTTACAAATTCATAAAAACATCTAATCTTAATAAATTATCGATTGCGTATCTTGCTCGTAATACCTCAAGAATCGTACAAGTAAGTTAATTATATAATATTCAAAGTCTATAAGTTAATTATCATTGTTTTATATTAAAACGTTTATTATAGGTGCCGTCAATGTTTAAATAAGTAATGTTGCTGTGCCTCCTGCAAGAACTTGATTTTGTGACGCAATGAGTAACAACAATTAATTCTAATAAATAATAATATAATAGAGTTTTACCAAGTTAATGCCAATTCAATCAACAATAATTTATTTTTGAAAATACCACTTTTTCACTGCGTCACATACACATTACATACAAGTGGCACACGTTTTCCCAGGAATGGATTTTCCAGAAGCTATCAAAACGTCTGTCAAATGCTATATTTTATTTTTGAGCTCGATTTATCATTTTTTTTTTTTTTGTAATACGACTTTTTTATTATTAGCGTTCAGGGAATAACCGATATATTCCGTAATTACAGAATTGCATAGAAAATAAAGAAAATTACATAAAATACTGATGAAACGAGCTCGAATGCATTAACTAATGAAATGAGCACGCCATTTTACAGTGCTATTTATAACTGTTGCCGTTTTTAGCGAATTTATTTTAAGTGATATGATTTAATGTCCAAACTCTCAGAAACCTCATTTTACCAAACTAATAGTGATAAATTGAACATTGTCGATTCCGTTTTTAAAATAATTATAATACAATAATTTAAAAGTTAGGTGAAGATGAAACAAAAAGCGCTTTTGTATGGCTAGGAATGGTAATACGGGGAATAGAAATACTCATATATTATATATTCATCAGGGCTGTGGAGTCGGGTAAAAAAAAGACAGCACCGAATACTTTTTTTTAATATTTCCGTTTAACTAACATATCTGTATTGGTATACGAATGGTTTGATGGTTCAAATCATTATATTTACTAAAATAATTTTAGCAGATTTCACCAATCAATATTATGAATAGACTAATAATTTTTCAATATCTTTCAATTATTTTTCCCGACTCCCAGTCCACCTCCGGATAAACACTCGACTTCAGACTCCGAATCAGACTCCACAGCCCTGGTATATTGTTATGATGGTATGTATCGTTGGTTATTATGTTACACCGATTCTGGGTATATTTTTTCTTTTATATATGTAGGAATATTTTTTTAAAAATCCATATACTTATCTCTCGAGTTGAAATCAACGAGCTATTACTTTTTTATGAAATGGGCATTTGTTTCATTTCTCCGGCGTCGGTGTAACATGTGTAATGTGTGTTTGAAGATTCGAATATCAAAAAGTTCCTGGAACAAGGCAACGATTAGCTGTCTAGTATTGTCACTATGTTTTTATCATTAAATTAAATGCCTTGACGAAATGTTGAGCGTTTGGCTCAACTAAAAAAATAATTCCACGCCCTCTGATGGAATGCTTTATTGCCACATATTTGAAGAGTTTAGTAATAAATGCTTGAAAACATAGAGAACCTTGAATAAAAATATGATACATATTTTTCACATTTCTAATTTAAAATATTTCAATTCGTGGAAAAAAGAAAATGTGATAATGATTCTATACATCTAATTTGGTTAATTTTCATTTTCAAAACCAAAATTCGATATTTAAAGTTTACTAGCTGTAAGCCCGTTGACCTCAACGGGGGGATTTTTGTTGCATTTTTAAGAAGTCAGAAAATTACAAACCTATTTATTGAATAAGCCAGAAATTCTAAAAATAAAATAAATATATCTCGGGGCATATATCGACAGCATGCCCTGTAGTATTTAAATTGTAAATTATTTAATTTTTGGAATAATGTTGAGTTTGCTAACAATTATTTTTCCTATTAGCAGAAATATACCTCGTAAATTACCTAATTTTTGGAATAATGTTTAAGTTTGCCAACAACTATTTTTCGTAGTGACAGAAATTTCGTAAAATATTAAATCTTTGGAATAATGTTCACGTTTGCTAACAATCATTTTTTATAGTAGCATAAATCGACCTCGGCACATATATCGACAGCCCTGCAGTTCTAAATTGTAAATTACTTAATTTTTGAAATAATGTTTTAGTTTGCTAATAATCATTTTTTCACATGCAAAATGGTATAAATTAATTGCACATTTTATCAAAACAAAATTATCAAAATGTTGACTGATTCTCCAAACAGAAATTGTTTTTTTTAAATATACATAATGATTTTTACTGAAGTTATTTTATTACACATTATGCTTTCGCCAACAACTAACTATACCACATGTGTACCTAGATTAAAAACAAATCTTGAAATAATTGCGTCTTATATTTATTTTTTGAAAAACATTTTTCGCTAGTCAATCGGATTTTTTTATTTTGATAGCATTTATTTTCATACGATCAAGATGTAATGTGATTTAAAAAGAAAGTTTTCAAAAAAAAAAATGTTATAAAACAAAAAAAAACGTTCAAGGCGAACCACTACCTTCAGGTTTTTAGCTTTTTTTACCTTTTCCAAAGCATATTCTCGTTTACTCGTTATTTAAAACAAAAGATACAAAATTATTAAATTATCGGGATAAATTCTAAATACCCTCTGTTAAAACGTAAAATATTTAATAGCC
Organism: Himalopsyche anomala; assembly: GCA_031772345.1. Classification (NCBI taxonomy): domain Eukaryota; kingdom Metazoa; phylum Arthropoda; class Insecta; order Trichoptera; family Rhyacophilidae; genus Himalopsyche; species Himalopsyche anomala. The sequence continues at coordinate 7,669,164 of CM062844.1, read as the reverse complement.
GTCAGCATACATATGACACACATGGAATATTTGCATTTAACTGTCGAAACTATATTATGTAAAATATTCCACATTCATTATTTGACAGGTGTTCCATTTTTGAATCTTGAATACAAACAATCGAAGTCAGTTTGTGAATCACAAATATCGTTCCATTTTCAAATGCTTGATTTATATAATGTATTTTATCGCTTCTGATATTTACGACGTTAGCTCAGTTGATAGAGAGCTCGACTGGTAATCCAGAGATCTGAGTTCGATCCACGATCGCGGCGTTTTTTTGTATGAGAAATTTCACTGATTTGATTTGTTTCGTCAAATAATAAACCAGTGTATTGGGAAAATATGTCTTTAGTATGAATAAAAATATTGCGTCAGCGGAGCTGGTGAGGAGGGTGGGGGAAGGGGCAGGGGGAGGGGAAATCGCGGACAATCATGCAATCATGCAATCATTCGGACATTATCGAGTATTAATATATAGATAAATACCGGAATCCCGGTTTCCATAAAACCACTATTGCGATCCCTAATTTCACTTTTGGAAAATCAAAAAATACACAATATCCAGCAGGCGATTTATGCTTTGGATTGCAGTTAAAAAGGAAACAATTTATCAGGTATATATGAATACAAGAAAATAAAAAACGTAGTAAGTACCAACAAAAATAACAAAAAAGTGAGTATGCAGAAATTTTTTGGTACTTAGTGCCTTTTTTATATCCTGTATTCATGTATTCCAACCCGGTATTCTTGGTCATTCATAGTTAAATATAGCTTTGTGGATTTCCAACGTATATTATGTTATGTTCGTTTGTACTACGTTGTTCATTGGCTTTATCTGTTACAGACGCGGGGGGTGAGATAATCGAGAAAAAAGTATCTCATGCATTCTTCATCAGTTCATCGCAAAGCCGTCCGTATCAATTCAAATTTATTCAAAGGGTACCCAATGTAAATGACACGTTCTTTTTTCAATAAACGTAGCAGAAAAGCCCGTCTTCTTAGAAATTTCGAATGAATACTATTATGAGTCGACTTAGATACATCAATTCAGTCTTTGTTAAAGCAAAGTATGTATAAGTAAGGAATCGAAATGAAAAAATCACTTGACGTATTGGAAAAATTCCAATAATATGCAATAACAAAAGTTCGCATAAATTTTTATACTGTTTTATTTGAAAAAATTACAGTTCTAGTTTCGCTCACTTTCCGACTGACAACAACTGACAAAAATAACTTCACATCTACTGAGACTTGGTAGAGTTTTGATATCAAATTTGGATCCTTTATTTGCGGTAATCGAGGAAAATGTACGTCGATCACGGAATTTCTAAAAAATAATAATATCTTTCGATGGGTTCGGCGGTAACTTTGTGGAGGTTCATCTAAATATATAAAACAAAGTAGGGTTATTTACACCACGTATATCTCGAGAATGGCTGCACGGATTTTTATAATCTTTGATTTATTAAATTCGTCTCCGCCTAGAATAGCAGAATAAGTATTAAAACATCGGAAAAATATCACGGGAAAGAAATTATAAAGAAAATTATATTCTCATACTGTTTTCAAATCACGAACAGCTTCAAATAATGAAAATGTTGTTTTAAGCTGGGTTCAGGTAGATGACACTAGATGGCACTGTTTCTTACATTTATTTATACGATTGACTTAAATAATTTTAAATTTAGAGTATGGATTGGAATAAACAAATCGATATGAAATGAAAAAGAAAGAAAATCGGACAATATTGAAATAAGGTTATGTTTATAATTAGGTATGATACATTTTTTGACAACAATATTACGATGTTTGCACGAACGTTGCTCCACTGTGAGATGCCACGTTATTACACTTGGACACTACATCGAAGACATTTTATCGACGAAAGCAAGGCGATGAGGTTTCTGATCACCCGAATAAATACTGATGCTCTTGGTCGCATTTACACAGTTTATCCGAAAAATAACGAATGCTTCTACTTGCATGTCAAAAGCTCATATTGCTTGATACTCATTGGGACATGACAATCGCTGAAGAAATTGTTTCTGAATCTCCAAGTCAGATACGCACATAATTTTCTATCATTATTTTGACATGCTTCCCATCGAATCCATGTAAATTTTGGAACAAGTACAAGGATGACATGTCGGAAGACATTTACATCAAATTCGTGTCAGTTCAGGGAATCCCGATCTCGAGATGAATGAAGAGATACATAACCAGGCTTTGCTTTAAATCGAAGACATGTGTTACCTCATGTGCGGCAGTTTGTTAGTCAAGTTAGGAATGCCAACGCTAGATCGTAGAATGAACGACGCTTTCAATCGAGAATTGGAACGTGAACGTGAATATGATCGAGATGCATTGAACCAATAAGTTCAAACGAATGTACCACTGTTGAACCCACAACAGAAGGAAGTGTACGATACGTCAATGAATGCAATTGATGATGGAAATGGTGCCTTATTTTTCCGGCATTTTCCGCTCGGTGGATCTGGGAAGATATTCCTCATGTCATTGATTATGGTCACTGTTCGTGCGAGATCCGAAATTGTTGTAGCAGTTTCTTCTTCTGGAATAGCGGCTACGTTGATAGAAGCATGCCGAACGGCTCATTCAACGTTGAAATTGCCGTTAAACTTCCAAACGACTGAAAAACCGACATGCAATATTGCGAAACACTCAGCAATGGCCGAAGTTTTGGAAGCGAGTAAAATCATCAACTGGGATGAATGCACAATGGCACACAAACGCGCATTAGAAGCAATCAAACGAACTATGAAAGATCTGCGCAGTGACTCAAGATGTTTTGCAGACGCAATGATTCTACTATCTGGCGATTTCTGCCAAACACTACCATTCATTCCAAGATTGACCGTTGCCGATGAAATAAACGCTTGCCTATGCTGACGACAAACATGCGAGTTGCATTGCTTACCGATCCATCTGCCGAAGATTTCTCCAAGCAATTGCTGACTATCGGTATCGGCCGTAATCCTGTCGACGAATCAAACGGATTGATTTCGATTCCGCCGATTTTTTGCAATTTCGTCTCAACGAAAGACGGCTTCATCAACAAAATGTTCCCGAACACCTAATCACAAAAATCACAATTGGTTGATTGAACGAGCAATTCTTGCAGCTAAGAAAAAAGATGTGGATCATTTAAATTTCACAATTCAAAATCAAATCGTTGATCTACTGCATTCCTTTAAATCTATCGACTGTGCCACGTGAATTACATCATTTCAATGTAATTTAAATACTTTTCATTTTGAATTTTGCACATTTATTGAACTTAATTCATTTTGAGTATTCATTCAAACTGACTTTAATTCAGCCAATAAATTAAATCAACATTTATTGATTCTGAGGCGGTACGAAGTTCGTCGGGCCGGCTAGTTATAATATAAAATAAAATAACTTAGATTTTTACGTGGAATCAATACGTGGAATAATCTAAGTTATTTTATTGTACATTAATAATAATATCATTTAATTAAAGATTTCGATTGAAGGTGCCTGTTACAATTTTATTAATTTGAATCTTAACTTGAACGCATGAAGATCCCCAAATGCAAAACCCGGGTCGTAAGAGACAAAACGTGTAGGAGTGTACTATTCAAATTTAATAATACTCTCCTTAACAACACGGATTGCTTCACTAAAAAATAAAAATGAATTCATCAATAATAATATGTTAACAAAAAATCAGAAAACAGCAGCAATATGAGGTTAAAAGTTAAAGTAATAAATAATTTTAAATTTGTTTTAAACGATATATAATAAAATTGTATTAATCATTACTAAAACTCGTATAATAGTTTTCCTACAATGTCTTTATGTACTTGGTGTTTTCATTCTTGAAGCTTATAACTTCATTAACGTTTCAACTAAATACATGTATTATGCGAACACAAGATAGTTAATGATTTATTCTCGACCGCTCGATTCATATTAGAGTGAAATGTTGAGTCATATAAAACAGTCGGTCATTAAGCTATTAAAAGAATTTATATTAGAAAAGCAGTTGTGATTTTTTTTTAAATAATCTACATAGCATAGTAACCATGACTCGTCAGAAAAATAATGTTACGCCATAGAACAATTCACATTACCTACAATTAAAAAAACAGAGATTTTAATTATGTCAAATTACGAATGTAGACTTCACGCAAAAACAATACAGATGATAGCGTGACATCCATTCCCGAACCCTTTTTGTAATACAGGGATTTCGGGATTCACAATCGTTCTATCCCGGGATTTATCACTTATCATTATTACATTTTTTTACATATCACCAAATTAAATACAAATAAATAACTGACATTACAACTAACAGTAAAGGCAACAGTTGCTTGAGATCAATTTGATTAGAAGAGGTATCACAAATAACCGTTGTTCAAGATTTCAAATTAAAATTGCAACTGAATTTTGTATAAAATTATGAAAAAAAAAATACCCTATTGGCTACTAGTTATGTCAGGTAACATCTAGTGGAGATAACGTGTGCTTACAATAAACCTTGTGTACCAAGCTATAAGCCGGTTGACAGAATGTTGAATAATTTATGCAAAATAGCCTTTTCGTTTCGTTCGTCTCATTTTCCCCACGGTTGAAATTCAAAAATGATGCTTACCCTACTTATCTCAGCCGGGATGGATAGATGTGAAAGATTTATTTTTTAAACATTTCCCGCTAAAATAGATTATTTTATTGGTCAAAGTAACAAAAAAAAAACATGAATGCGAAATAAAAATATAGTTATAGCGTACATCAAATTTATGTAAGCGATTTAGTCTACCCTTACAGTTTTAGAAGACAAAAAAAATTACAATAAAATTCACTGTCACTATTCACAACTCATCACTTTACACACAACTTTGTATCATTTTGTTAGTAAACTGGGATATAGATAACGTAACGATATCTTATCTATATACCTTTCACTGATATCCAATATGGAAGGTAAACATTAAATGAATATTAACTCACTTTGTATTCAAGTAAAATCAAACAATTAATAGTTGGACATGTATTCGATTTTTATTTTGATTGTAAAAATTTTACACAAAAGACGATTTCATCAATATAGTAATCTTAATACAAAACATTGTCGACGGAAAGAATCCCGATACAACAAAAAAAAAAAACGGGTGTGAAAAACAAAAAACACGTTCGTCAAAGAAGCACGCGCGTATGTTACACAAGGAAAAGAAAGGACATTGTGCGATGTAACACTGAGCGCCAGTAGTTATTAAAGTTAGAGGCACACGCACACAACACAACATTGCCGTCTGACACTTGCCCGAAATAGTTGCTCTGTGATGCACGGATATTTTTGAACTTATGCCGAGCGAGTGGGGGCGAGTCAATCGCTTCCCTGACCGATCTTTTTCGCTCGTCCTCACAGACATCAAACGTCTTCACGCTTTTTACGCAGCACACGGACCAGTATTGGCGGGAAAGTGAAAACCCGATATCAATCACATGTTCCACGCCCGTTTCGAAACCAAAGTCAATATTACGCAAATCTCAAGTAACACAATATAGATTGGAGTAAAATCGCAAAATTAAGTAGTTAGGAAATATAAACCCTTTCATTTTATATTGATTTTTTTAATTTTTTACATAGCTTTCTCAAGCACAGCGGTGGGCTGCCAATGCGTTAACAATGGGCTCGCTAAACCTCAAAGCAAATCTCGATGTTTGGGGAAGTAGTGATTTTTTTTTATTACTCCTATGCAATTATATGCAACACTTAATAAGCAATCGATTGTTACTTGATACACTTATAATATGTAACAATATGCAATTTACCGTAAACTAACCAATGTAAATGACTAAAAATGTACTACTGTGTATACTGAAGCTGTCATAGATATTATATGTCAAAAATCGCAGTTATTTACTAATTTGATCTTAGAATATTTTTTCTCTTAAATTAACAAGGGGCTCGCCGGCCTAATTAAATTTTAACAAGGGGCGCGCGCGAGCCCCTCCGAGCCCCCTCCAGCCCACCCCTGCTCAAGCATACTAAAAATAGGGCGATGGGAGAGTGAAAACCTATTTACGAGTCTTTTTCCCAGTTCAACCTATCCTTAACCATTCTCGAAATGTGAGGTTACGCTTTTGAGTAACGAACAGTTCACGTAAAAACAACTTCGTTTGCGATACACTAGAAGTCTGTATGCTCCACAAGCAAGGTTGCCAGGCGTCCCTATTTGAGCGGGACTGTCCCGAGCTCAATCGACAAATCCCGAGTCCCGCATTGCATGTCTCTCTATAATCCCGACCTGCACATGTATAAAAAAATTCGAAATAGTGAATTTCCCGATCTGTGATTTTGAAGATCTGGCAACCCTGTCCACACGGAATAATTGCAATTTAAAAAAAGTCTTCTAATAATATAACAAGATAGATATAATTTTTTGACTATACAGCATTTCATACCGAAAATCAATCATAAATATATAATATACAGAGCTGCCTAATATTGGAGTAATTATAGAAATAATATCCCTTTGCGCAACATGTATTCATATATCGTTGACCTCGATATCGAAACCTATAAATGAATTTACGCTTTTTAGCTGAACAGTTTTCTTATTCCCAGCTACCCAAAGACGATTAGGCGACTAAACGTTTTTGAGCTGTAAACATTTTGGAAAATTTTTGTTTATTCATGTGTTTTATTGTTAACGGCCACGCCTTATGGTATTTGAAAAGTTGATTATCTCAAAACAAGGTTTTTTGACTTTACGTCTTCTGGCAGTATACCGTCGATATTAAACATATTAAAAAGTCACTAGTAAAAACTTTGAGCCCATGATGTGAGATGAGAGCGATGTGTAACGTCGTCCAATAATAGACTACGTACTGATTTTTTTCCGCCTAAGTAACATTGCATAATACCAAAGAAAGAAGTTTTTGGAAATATGCAGTTACGCTCTGGTGTACATGAAATGTACGAATTTAATTATATAATCTTCACATGATACATTTATTTCTTAATAATACAATAATCTATATCGCTTACGGAAGTATCAAATTTATGAAAGAAAAATGCCAAATAAGAAACAAACACATGAAGCAAAAATAGCATAATTGCCGTGTTCGTACATCATACAAATTTACAGTATTTTATTTTTATTTTTTTCTTTGACTTTTGTCGTAAACTTCAATACTGCAGATAAAAACGTCCAATTTACATACAAATTTAAAATCATAATGAGAATAATTAAGATATTACTTAAATTAATATCAAAACACCGAGCTTCAAGAAGACATTGAATAAAAATATAATAATTAACAAATTAATAATTACAGAAGTTGAGTGAAAAATTTGAATTGAAATTAATTAAATTTCACAGCTGGCTTCTTTTCGACCGTTGATAATAATGCTACAAATGGCGATGATTAGTAATTGTAAAGTAAATAAGTCATTTTTCAAAACAGAGGTGGCTAACCCCATAGGCACGCGGTTAAATATATTATATAACAATACTTGATTTTTTCATAAGGCTGCTGAATTTTAAAAAATCATTTTTAGAAAAAAGAAAATGATTTATAGCTGTGTAAATTGGACCAGTTGAACGACTTGGAGTACTTTTGTGATTTTTCCTAATGCTTCTTTAATTCGTTTAATAAGAGAATTTTTGGGGTGTGCTCCTATATTTTATCATGTTCATGATTATTGGAGTATTTATTACGAAATTTGTCAATTTTACAACTGACCTAAAGTTGAGTAAATATAATATATTTACATATATATATTGTAAGTAGGTAGGTAATAGCTTCATAAATTATTTAAAGTTGCGAATTAGTTATATGCGAAGTTTATAAAAAAGTATTCCACAATATTTCAAGCAACAAGAAAACTATTTTGTTAACTCTCGCGGCTCGGAGACTAGAAAAATACTTCTCTGCCGATGGGGGTCGTTTAGGGACCCCAGTGGTTTCCTCATTATTGGCCTTATTCTTATGAATTTCAAAAAAAAAATAGTCTCAGGGCTTTAAAATATTTTTCTGCATCATTCCTCATACATTTTTTTATAAAAATCCGTGTTTTTTTTAATAAATAATCATATTTTAAGTTGCGCGTAAAAAAGACGTCATCCCAGCACAAACATGAATTTGCAACTGACGCGTTCAGCGGCGTTCAGCCTAGTTATCTTACGAACGATCGCTGATAAGCGGGCGCTTATCTCGATATCGCATTATCGTATTTATATAAACTACAAAAGGTCCAAAAAACTATGATATAAGAATACCCTTATTATAAACATTGTATCACCCATATTGAAATAGATATTTAAGAAAATGTGGGTATTGGGGTCGCATTTCTTGAGCTTAGAACCGGAAAAGTTAATATTAACATATGGGAAATCAACATCTCGCAGAGTTAGTAATAGTACAATATCCCACGATTAAAGGGCTAAATCTCAAACTGCATCTGTCGCGCGAATATTGTTTCAAACGTAACTGACATGTTATTTTCGATATTTGACGAAAAAGTTCGCCATCTCTGTTTTAGGGTATTGTTACGGATTGGCCTTGTGGTATAATGATATGTCACACAACAAGAGTTTTAGCAATGACTAGTCGGAATTAGTTTCGAATCATGTTCAGACGCAAAATAATAATTAAGTTTCCGTAACTAGGACTAAATAACAGTTAATTTCTTCGAAAAAGGGAAAATCGAATCTTAAAATTTGGGATTTTTTTAAACAAAATGAAACTCTACATTACTAAAGTAAATAACTTAATGATGATTTTGTGTTTTTCCCGCTTCCAAGTAATGATTTTCTTCAACAAAATCAGCAACAATGAAGATTCTGAAAAAGACATTTTTGAAAACCATATCAATTCTTACAAAAGAAATATTTTTTTGGAAGCTTGGAAGCGGGAAAACACTAATCATCATTAAGTTATTTACTTTAGTAATGTAGAGTTTCATTTTGTTTAAAAATTTCCCAAATTTTAATTGTGTTTATAATTGATATCATTTGCCACTTATATTAATATTGATGATTTTTTAATTGTGTAATTATAATGTAATTTGTAAATCCTTTTCATTGTTAGTAGTTGCTGACACCTTTTTATTTCAATTTAATTTGTATAAATAGCACTGTTTAATTTATTTTTCTTATCAGTTGATAATGCTCGCGAGGAGCGAAACCGGTCCTGATCAAATAAATTTTAAATGGAAAAAGTACTAAAAATCTTTTATTATTTTTATTATAATGCCATTCCACCAAGTATTGACAGTGAACACCTTAAAAGTGAACTTTAAATATTGTTTAATATTTAACTCACCAAGTTTTAACTCACATCTATAACGACAAAATTATGTTAGTGAAAAATGACGAAAGATAAAGTAATGGCAATTTCCATTTACAAATTGGATTAGAAATTTTTAGCCACCTTTTATGTGACACGTTATTTCTTTTTCCATGTGTTTGTTATCCAGCGCTGAGATTATCCAGATCTCAGGTTGAAATGTAAATAAACAATAAAACAAGGCGTTGGGCGTTTGTCGCTTTTAAGAAGCCGAAAACGGGAAGTCATTACATTTACGCAACTGTACTTAACATTACTCAACAAAGGCAATGTAAAAAAATTAGAAATCTCTCGCTGAGTAGTAAAAGCTGAAAAAAATAGAAGAATGTGCCAAAAAGTGTTATACTACGTCTATGTATTGTTTGTCATGTATATAAGTTAACCGTAGTTAAAATATTTACGATGTCTTCCTTCTGAAATCAATCATTAAACAAGTGACTAAATGCTCTTAGGCTTTTGTTCTACTCAGTTACTGTGTCGAATTTTATAATCTAAAGCTTCTTTAGTTTGAGTATTTTTATCCATTCTTCAGTACTTTTCGTCTAAGTAAATAGTTTGACCAGCTGCTTGTATTATTCTTAAAATGCCGTATGTTCAATATCAAAATCAGATATTACAAAAAAAAAATATAACAAGAAAAATATACAACCGTAAAACTGTCTAGATATTTGTATCATAACAGACTTTTAACTGATATCGATAAGAAATGCGCAGTCAATGTTATTTAATTTTATTATTGTCAATAAAAAAGATAGACATGATAATTGTCAACAAATGTTTATATCGCAAATTTACCAAAACGATTCAATTTTAAAAAAAAAAAAGATATGTATATTAGGTACAACGGCTACGAAATTTTCTTCTTTTGGTTTTTCAATCGATTTATTGGACGCAATTTTTTGATGTTTTGGATGGCTGTGATTAACTTTTCCGGTTCTAAGCTCAAGAAATGCGACCCCAATACCCACATTTTCTTAAATATCTATTTTAATATGGGTGATACAATGTTTATAATAAGGGTATTCTTATATCATAGTTTTTTGGACCTTTTGTAGTTTATATAAATACGATAATGCGATAACGAGATAAGCGCCCGCTTATCAGCGATCGTTCGTAATATAACTAGGCCAGGGGTCGGCAACCTATTAAATCGGAAGAGCCAAAAGTTACAATTTACAAAAATTCCCAGTTTTTAAAGAGCCACTAAAATTTTTCGTTTCAATATTATAGTATTTACTTATATGTACATATGTATATACATATATAGTTATATATATAAATCGTGTATTAGCTGAATATCGTGTATTTAATGTAGAATGTTGATTTAAAATAAACGCCTTAAAATACGGAATAATATGTATTCATTTAAAAACACAAATATAGATACATATGTAATTACATCAATGGGAGCATTGGTTTGGCATGTCTTTTGAAAGTTCGATTAAATCTGGCTTATAACTTGTTGTTTTAAGTTTCAAGCACGACTCTAGATAAATAATTTTAAAGGGTAAATATTTTTTTTTCATATGGAACTGGAGAGCCGCAACTTTACATAGAAAGAGCCTCATGCGGCTCGCGAGCCGCGGGTTGCCGACCCCTGAACTAAGCTGAACGCCGCTGAACGCGTCAGTTGCAAATTAATATTTGCACTGGAATGACGTATTTTTTACGCGCAACTTAAAATATGATTATTGATTAAAAAACCACGGATTTTTATAAAAAAATGTATGAGGAATGATGCAGAGAGATATTTTAAAGCCCTTAGACTGTTTTTTTTTTGAAATTCATAAGAATAAGGCCAATAATGAGGAAACCCCTGGGGTCCCTAAACGACCCCCATCGGCAGAGAAGTATTTTTCTAGTCTCCGAGCCGCGAGAGTTAACATTAATCTCTCCTACACATCCGACATGACGGTACGAGATAGATTGGCAAACTATAAGTCTTTTCCTTGCCTTTTACGTAATCCATATACCTCTTTATTATCTACGAAAATGTTTGAGAGGCTGATTAAAAATCAGATCTCATAAAAAAAAACTCTGCTGAGATGCTCAGGGGTAAGGGTGGGTTATAAAAAATACCCCTAACTCGGATCACTTCGAATAGGTTGGATCCGCTTGGATCTCGAGCGAAATTTAAAAAAAACAAATACTTGGTATTCCAATGAGACATAAGCAATATGATTATGAATATGTGTAGTACCGTCTATACTGAGTCAATATTGGGTTTTAAAATATCGAATTAGAGTGTTTATTAAGCATCATTATTTTCTTCAAAAACACGCAGTATCTGGAACATATTAATGATTTAATTGCGTGGTATTCAAATGTTTAAGTGATCCCATTGTTAATATATTGACAGCCCACCGCTGGTTGAAAATACTATCCAAACTGAAGTACACGAGCCGCATTTCGACCATGTGTGGACTCCGTATATATTATACGTGTCTATATGGAAATGTCAAATTACTTAGCATTTGCGGCCAATAAGGGAGATGTCGAGCAATGAGACAGGCCTACGCGTTCACCAATTAAATTGATTAAAACACTGACATGTTCTGTCTGTGAGCGCTACGAACCACTAGTTATCTCGAGTAAGAATTATAAATCTGAGTAGTACTTCGATCTTTTGAATCTTGCTCGCTCTTATTATACCGAAAATATAATTATAACTCCTATTGTTTTTCTTTAAAGGGTATATTTTTACAGGTTCCGTGACTTAACACTCATGATTATTGCGTAAACGACCAATGTCAACAGTGACGATTGTGCACAGTTACGATTTCGCAAATTAATTTACTATTAATAATAGAAATCAAATTTTAAAAAAATAAAAAATTAATAATTTTGAATCAAGTAATTTGTAACATATAAAATTTAAAATAACTTTGATTATTCCACTATTGTGTAACACGTGTTTCGCCTCTTTCAGAGGCATCTTCAGACTTACTATCGCAAATTTTGCTTAAGAAATGAAGCAAGATTGATTCAAAAAAATTTAAAATATGAAATTACAAAATGGAGTTTGGGTGTTTTTTCCTTTTAAGGGAAGCAAAGAGGGGGGTGATTGAATCGAAATAAAGCAAACAAATAATGTTACTAACGAGCTGCAACCAATCAGATTGGGATTTTTCCCTTTTAAGGGAAGCAAGGAGGAGATTATAGAATCGAAACAAAACAAACAAATATAATCATACTACTAATGACGTTAAACATTACAAACTATTAAACTAATGAGCTGCAGTCAATCAGATAGGTTTGTGATTACTCTATCAATTGGAAACAATGTAAGTAATGGCGAGCAACTATTCCTATTAAGAATATTATTTAATAATATTTCTTTTTTGTTAAGAGTTTTATTTATTTCTAAAAATTCTAAGCCATTTATCTTTAAACCCCTTTCATTTACTCGGTGGAGTATTTCTTAATTACTAATCTGATTCAAATTATGATTATTTTCTATTAAATGATGGCAAACTCAGATTTTTTTTACTTTTTAGGTACATACACATACATTGTAACATACATATTTCTCTTATTCTTGATAAATATCTATTCTTTTTGCGCAATTGTTACTGTGCGCGTTTGTCTGGTCGTCATTTTTTCAAATATTCAATTTTATTTCGAGAAAACTAATTAAGTAACATCAGTTGTGAAGAGCATTATAAGCTTATCACTCTATATCCATACTTCAAATGTAGGTATAATAAATAGGGTTGAGAACATCACAGATATCCCAACCCTTGGATACAAACTTATATTTTGATGAATTATAAAATCTACACTTGGCATTTAGAGAATTCGGAAAGCCGTTCGGTTGAACACGTTTCATTACAATCGACATAATATTATCTAACACAAATACATATGTGGGTTGTACACAAAAAAAAGTTTCGAACAATAAAATAAAAACCTTTGATAAATCAGGATTTATTTTTTAAGCAAAAGTTTGGGAAAAGTTTGGCTCAATTGCAAGTTTACGTTTAATGTGAAATGAATTTTTAAGTCGAATTCTGATTACAAAAACCCAAGTAAATTATGTAAACCATCAGAAGCATAAAAAACTTGAATATTGTGCTGAAAGAAAATAAATCTTATCGTATTTGCATAATAATATTATTCAACAATCCTCAATTTTGACGAATGACGCACGGCGAAAACAACTAAAAACCTTGTAAAATATTTTATCAAAAAAAGTATTGTGTTGTAAGTCTTCATTTTTAATTAATATTTAATTAAGAATTGTATTCAACTGTAATTACGTTATTATAACAAAAATTCGTAACCTTTATATCAACCGCCGCATTTCTTTCTTTTGAATAATGAAATACAGGGTGCGATTTGAGTCTGTCAACCTCTTATAAGTGTCTTAATGTAAATTCGAAAAGAAACATAAAAATGCTGCAAGAACCAAAGCCATACTTTTTTCGAATTAAATATTGCGAGAATATCAGAACTTCTTCACCATCATATGTTTTTAATCATCCGTTCATCGTAAAGAAATTTTCGATAGTTATCTGTGCCATGAGACTGGAAAAACATCACTGTCGGTGTACATTATTGTTTAACCCAGTGGTGCGCACCATTTTACAGCCAAGTGCCAATTTTCTAATGTTAAATTTGTAAAGTGCCACTAAAAAGAAAAGTAAATTTTCCAAAATGTTCTAAGTCATTTTCTCGCCATGCTGTATTGATACAAGTTCAACAGTATTAGTAAATTAAAATCATGATACTTATGATATCTTATGAATATATATAAACAAAGTATTTAAATATTGTTTTAATAAAACATCATCTTTTTTAATCCATAAAAATATTTAACTTTTTAAAAATTTGAAAATAATCTAACTTTTTTTAAATTCTTAAAAATTTGGAGTGGCACTTAAAGTACCCGTGTGCTTTACTGGTTTAACCTTTCAAAAACAAGAATGCACACCGTATGACGTACATAGCACGCGAACTATTTATGTTATATCGTCCATTTATAGTAAAAGCTCACCAATTGCTTTCAAATAACTTGAGTTCTATAATGATTAAATTTAAGTTTTAGTTGCAATTAATATAATAAATACCCTTAAGGCGTCTTTTTTTAAATTTTTAAAAAAAACCATAAACTTATAAACATGATTTGAAATAATAGTTTTAAAATTTGAAACATTCTGCAGCCCGCGAGCAATATTAGATTTTTGAAAAAGATTCAAGTTTTTATCTTTTAACTCTCGCGGCTCGGATACTAGAAAAATACTTCTCTGCCGATGGGGGTCGTTTAGGGACCCCAGGGGTTTCCTCATTATTGGCCTTATTCTTATGAATTTCAAAAAAAAATAGTCTAAGGGCTTTAAAATATCTCTCTGCATCATTCCTCATACATTTTTTTTATAAAAATCCGTGGTTTTTTAATAAATAATCATATTTTAAGTTGCGCGTAAAAAAGACGTCATCAAAGCACAAACATGAATTTTCAACTGATGCGTTTAGCTCAGCTATCTTACGAACGATCGCTGATAAGCGGGCGCTTATCTCGTTATCGCGTATTTATATAAACTACAAAATTTCCAAAAAACTATGATATAAGAATACCTTAATTATAAACATTGTATCACCCATATTAAAAAAGATATTTAAGAAAATGTGGGTATTGGGGTCGCATTTCTTGAGCATAGAACCGGAAAAGTTACGTATTTTAAAAAAAAATGAAAATAAATATAATAATATAATAACTTTTAAAAAATATTGTCTTGTAATTCCATCATCTCGGGTCTTGTTTGAACTAAAAAAGAATTTTAAATTGTGCGTGAACTTAACCGTACCAATTTGCGACTGCGGCATACACAGAAACAATACACTCTGTATAACTGTATGAATTTGTATGGCTTGTCGAGTGCGTCATACAGTCTGTGAATTTGATGAGATAAAAAGAAACCCTAACTCGTGACGTCAGTCATCGCAAGCCCCGATGAGTTTCTACCTGTCAAGCCGAGAAACAATTACCAAATTCTGTTGTTGTTTATTTTGCGTTGACTTTGGTGCTTGTCGTTGCTCTAGTAGTGATACAAATTAAATTTTACACCCTTTAATAAAATGAATAAAAGACGAAAAATTATCGATGAGCATCGCGTGTTCAAGGAAGAGTGGAAAACAAATTATTTTTTTGCTAACGTAAATAAAATGGCTATTTGTCTCATTTGCCGGGAGAGTGTATCAGTGATGAAAGAGTACAATATTAAAAGACATTTCACTACTAAGCATAACGAATATGGTGCTAATTTAACCCCGGATTGATTAAAAATTTATCTAAACAACAAAGTGTGTTCATGTGGCAAAATATTGAAGAAAAAGCTACTACAGAGGTAAGTTTTATTATTTCCCATATAATTCCAAAAATTGACAAACCGTTTTCTGATGGAGACTTTATTAAAAAATGTATTACTGAAGCTTGTGAAATTATATGCCCTGAAATTAAACCCAAATTTGAGAAGTTAAGCTTATCTCGGCGGACCGTAATAAGAAGAATTGAAGCAATCGATAAAAATTTAAATAAACAATTACAATCAAAATTAAAATCGATGACATGGTTCTCGATAGCTCTCGACTAGGGAATCCAATCCCGAGCCAAAATGTTGATCCCGGGATTTCGGGATTAGGATTTTTCGATCCCAGGATCAGTATATTTTTTTAAGAAATAAAAAATAATAATATTGGTGAAAAATAAATTAACAATTTATTCTATATTATATAACCAGCTGTGGGCTGCCAATTTTTTTTTTTTTTTTTTACCATGTCCGCTCCTAATATGGAGCATATGGACTCCTAATGGAGTTTATCTCAACAGAAGTGTTTCTACGAGAACTGCTTGTTACTCAGTTGCTCAACCTCTCTTTTTCCAAAGAGAGTAGGAATAGAAGGAAAGGGCTTAGGACAGGACTAGTGGTTAGCTAAACGCTCTCGATACGCCCCGTTCATAGGATAGGATGGGTGGGAGGGGGGAATTCAAGACATCACATACATCCATGCCTGGAAATTCATAAATCGACTGAAAAATCAATTTATAAAACTGCCCGTACTGGGATTCGAACCCGTGCCCTCCGTAGCGGTAACCAACGATGTTGACCACTCGACCACACAGGCGGCTTATACGTAAGCAAAAAGCTTTCATAATTTCAGTTATTCGCGATGTACAGGTGAATGAGTGGAGTTTTAAGCCCTTCCCTTACTATGCAAAAAAAGCATAAGCTCCTGAGCTGTGTATCCGTTACACATCAGGCAAACAAGAGTGAATCATGACAATTTTATGTAGTACTGCTTTAGTAGTGTTATATAATTATCTAGTGTTATAAAATATGCGCCATCATAATTATTAAACGAACTTAATGTGCATACAGTATGTAAAAATACGCAATATAACATAAAATAATTTATGTCAATAGCTGAAAAAAGTATCTACTTACTTCAGACTGCAAGAGTACCTAAAAGAACACTTGCAGTCAGCGATTCCCAACCTGGGGGGCGCGCTTTTCTGGGGAGGCGTGGACTATTGCAAAGGGAGTCGCGATCAGCCTAAAATATGTATTTACCCTTTAAAACGTGTCTTTATTACTATATGAAATAAAGGATGGGGAGGCGCGAAGATTTTTTATTTCAAAGGGAGGCGCAGTAACATAAAGGTTGGAAACCACTGCTCCAAGTAATTTTATTATTATTTAAAAATATGCCCGAAATTAATACCAGAGCATCAATTGTTTCGCCATTTAGTCTACGGTTTCATTGTGCAAAGAACCAATAAAATATATTTATATATATATATCATATCCGGCGACATGTGCTTTTCTAGAAAGATCATTTTTCATCTAGTGATTTAAGTTAATTCAGAACAACATCTGACACGTGCACTCAGCATAAAGCTCTCACGCGGACTGCGAAATTTGCAAGAAAAACATATCTCCGAAAAATAGTTATTATTTATTGGTATGACCTTTTTTTTTTTTTTGCTTTCAAATGTAAACAATACAATGTTGTATTTTTCCAATTTTTTTTAGAAGTATTTATGATTCAATTATGCTTGAAAAATCAATCAGAAAAAGTGGGAGAAATAGTACATTTCAAATGGATGTACAATCATTATATTACATAAATTAGAAATTCTGCTCAAATCAGTTTCTTACTCTAAAAATGATCACAACGTAAAGTAGTTGAAAAATTTCAGGTCAACTTTTTGCCGTGCATTCTTAAAAATGTGACTATTTTCATGAAAAAAATGCAATAGTGTAAAAAAGCGTTTGAAAAATGTAATTATTGAAAAAAAAAATAGATGAACGGTTCACGAGATTTAGTCGACGGCAAACGATCTATTTACTCTATTTTTAGGCGTGAAGGACCTATATCCTCCTACAGGAGCTGATATATTTGAAAAAATTGAAAATTGCTTAACAAAATATAATTTACAATGGAACAAAATTGTAAACGTAATAACTGACGGAGCACCAAGTTTGACGGGTAAAAATATTGGAGCATTACAAAAAATCAGGATAAAATTGACGAAAACTATCCCGATTACAATTTAATTACAATTTAATTACAATTCATTGTATTATACATCAACAAATACTGTGTAAAAGTGTGTTAAAAGTTGAACACGTCACATCTTGCATTATAAAACTCGAGAATTTAATACGATCGAGGGGCCTGAACCACATACAATTTGTTAGTTTAGTACACGGATATTCCTTATTATAGTCAAATTCGATGGCTTAGCTTAAGAAAAGTGCTTCGGAGAGTTTGGGATATAAAAGATAACATTGTTCTATTTTTGGAAATGAAGAACATTGCGGCTTTTCCCGAATTGACTAACAATGATTGAAAGGCAAGGTTGTATTTCATGCTTAACGCGAGAAGCAAATTTACTCTCAAAAGCAAGCTGCTCCTCTACACAGCAATTACTCGACCAATCATGGTGTACGCTGCTCCAATATGGTCGTATGCTCACCGTAAACATATAAAGACTCTCCAGATTGTCCAAAATAAATCACTGAGACAGATATGTAACGCCCCGTGGTACGTGCGTAACTCGCTGCTTCACAGAGACTTGAAAATACCTACCATCCGAGAGTTCGTTCGTGAAATATCACAAAAGTTTCACAGCGAGGTAGGAAAACATTTTAACCCAACGATCTCTAATCTCCACAACTATGACGAGACACTGCCTGAGAATCGTTTTAGACCCAGAGCAGTCCTGCTCGACGACCCTCCATAGATCTTATGTCGTCTGAAATTGTCAATTTTATAACGAACTTAGCATCACGAAAATGACTCTTTGTTTAAAAACAATTTGTATGCTGTATGTGTGTATGTGTGTATGTATGTATGCGCATGTGTGTGTACATGTACGGATATAGTATGGAGGAAGCATATGGAATGTGATTTGCAAAATAATGCATATGGAGTTCCCGTGAACTTCTTATCTCTGTAGTGATCGCGCCCTTCCGTCTGCAAACGACGGTAAGGGGATGCAATTTAAAAAAAATTCAAAATCTTTATCGATGAAGGAGACTGGAAGAACCTTGGTGCGTCCTGGTACTTGAAGCTCCATAAATTTGATATCCAAAAAAAAAAAAAAACAATGATTGGGTTTGTGATTTTGCATTTACTCGGGACATCGTGACACACTTAAATACTTTTAAAACCGTGTTGCAAAGAAAAAAATATATGCCCATGATATGTATGTTGAAAAGTTTGAATGGATTTCAATTAAAACTCAAGTTATATAATACTTCGATATTTATCAAATAAAAGTGTAGACCACTTTCCAACTTTGAAATTGCTAAAGATACCAGAATATAGGTTTGAAGAATATGGTGAAATTATTAACGCACTGAATGACGATTTTTCACGAAGATTTGGGGAATTTAGACAAGTTTAGCAATAGTACGCGATCCATTTTTTAATAGATATTGATAGTGTACCAGTAAAGTTACAACTTGAGATTATTGATCTGCAGTATGATCCTGATTTAAGGGAATTGTACCGTCGTGAAGAAATCTGCAAATTTTAAAACGCAATTAATTCAGAAAAATTCAACCAACTTGAGGGTGTTGCTCGAAAAATGTTCGTAATTTTTGGATCAACCTATATATGTGAACAAACATTTTCAATCATGAACCTCAATAAAAACCGTTTACGATCAAACATCACCGATGAACATTTATTTACAAGCAGTTTTAAGAATCTCAACTACAAAATTAATACCTGAATTTAAAAAAATGTTAAAAGACGTAAAACAGTTACATTCCTCTCATTAGATTGTTTTTTTGTAATATTTTTTTATGATGATAAATATGTATGTGTGCATATACTGGTATTTTACTTGCGGCCCGCCGCCCATTTTGAACTCCTGTTCTAATCCAATGTATAATTATTATTACAAGGCTTTATAGCCAAGTAGTAATTTCATATAGAATGGTAAAAAAATATATGTATATTCGATGCGATCTATAATTGGAGTTTTTTAGCGTTCCCATATAGCACCGATAAAGCACCGGTCAGAGAGTAATAACGAAATAAATAACTCGACGACCACAAAATTATTTGTCGAGAATGACACCAGAAATGTTTTTCAAAACAATCCCTTTTTAATAATTATTTGTTCATTGGATATGAATAGCAGAATGAGCCGCTATATAAAATCTATTTCAGGTAATCGTGCCTGAAGGGGAAAGGCTAACACGAGTGTTTCGGTTTTTTTTTGTTTGTATTTACCAATCGCGTATATTTAAAATCGCGTAAAAACTGACCAAGTCAAATCGGCATACAAGTTAATCTGTTACCAGTTTTACAATATTTTTTTTCATTGCCTTTAATTTATCGATAGCTGTTATTACTTATCGCTTGTTCACAGTAATAAATGTACAATGATAACAAAACATACGTGTTGTTACTATGATATATGTATGTACAAAATTCCATATTACGAAAATGTGCAACGTTTCCAATATTGATTGAAACGTCGATACCTTGACCTACTTCATTAAAACTTTTAATTATTATTTGTATTCAACGATTGTCAGAATATTCAATGCATTTGATACGCTATAAAATTATACTTTCTACATAACAAGTTTCATATATTTAAATAAGTAATAATAATAGAAATAAATCACTCGAAATATTATAATATACCGTTTTGATCACTGAGACGTGTTACAAGCAAATCAGACTGTTAAGGAAATCATTTGCAAGATTTTCGATACGGTGAGATTCACTTTGATACTATGCGGTCACGATAGTATTATGTTCATTCTTGCGAAAAAAATTCAAAAGAGTATTTATAATGTAAAATGATAATCCCTGTAAATCTATGATAATATTATAACCAATATATGTCCATCATTACAGGAAAGAAATACGTATAAAAAAGAAAGGTGTGCGTAGATATGGTTAAATTAAGTGAGAGAACGTTTACCGTAAAAGTCAAAAAACATACTCATTGAAGAAGAAATTCATGTTTTTAAATTTACCGAGTGAAGCGGCAGTACATCAGTTGTCTTTCGACTTGTACGATATAATTAATTTTGGTGTTGCACGTTCAGTAGAAACGTTTTTTGATGTTTTTATATCCTTAGAAATATAAATATTTTAATCACCATTTGATGAGATTGAAGCCGTAGACTTCTCAGTTCCGTATCTTTATCCCAAAAAGAAAGTGAAAGAACAAAGTTGAAGAATATTTTTTCCATATTCATCAACATAGAAAATAACCTTATAGAATATATGATAGATATTGAGTTTCCCTCCCTGTGCCAAAGATGCCTTTGTTGTGGAGAATAAAAAATATCATCGTACGAATTAGGGATTGCGATACCGGACGAATATATCAATACCGCTTTTCGGTATTGCATATTAAATACCGGTATTGAAAATGCAATATCTAGTTTACAAAAAATACTACCAATTGGAATCTCAAATCTCTATTTCGATATTTCATATAAAATACTGCCATTTAAAAATATATTATAATCATAAACGGGTCATTTTCTTAACCTTTTGGCTGCCGTAGAAAAAAAAGTACGTTTGTACCTAGCACACCGGCTATAATTTGCAATTATTAATTTAATTAGTTATTGACGAGTTAACTTGTCTCTGACGTGTTGAGCACGATATGACGAGATATCTTGCCTGTGGCAGCCATCCAGTTAAATAACGTACGGTGTCTTAAAATATCAATATAGAATTATAAGGTTCATAAATTCTGGATAAGAATTTTAAATAAAAAATCGTCGCGGACAACTGTATTGACATATGTGATATATATTTATATATGTACATTCCAAATTCGGTTTAAGTTCATTTACAATACCGAAATACCGGTATTGTAGCATTTTAGACAATTTTATTTCGGAATTGAAAAAAATATGGATACCGGTATCCCGGTTTGAATAATACCGGTACTGAGATTCCTAGTACGAATGTGTATAGTATATAGCCGTAATGACGTACTTCTCCAACAGCAGTATATAATATGCTCGTGGTGGTGTAAAAGCAAGTACACATAAAAAACAGAATGCGCCAAATTTCAAAAATATCTTATTCAATGGGCTGGGCGCTCGATACAGACATAGCGAAATAGTATTATCGCTTATTCCGACTACGCTGTAAAGGCGTGAAGGATAGTGCAGATTAGAGATCGCTAATCCGGTATTACCAAAACCGGGATCCCGAATTTTTGCTATTGAAAGTAAAAGATGTTTTCAATCTGACAGTATTCGTGGTGAAAAAAATATTTGACAATTGTTCGTCAAATAGCCGTTGAATTTGAATTTTTTTTTTTCATCTGCACGAAGAATAAAAAAAACGACAGATTTTTAGAAATAACATTATTTAATATTTGTGCCTATATTTGTTAACAAAATTTCCAACATATAGGCACAACTAAGATGACATGAAATATGTAGTTGAACAGTCAGTATTCAGCAATGAATGTGTTGAAAATATGAAATATGTTTTTGGTCTGAATATTGACTGGGGGGTATATATAGTTGACGAGTTATTCAAACATAAAAAACACTGATGATCGAATTTCACATCAGTCAAAAAATGCAAAAATACATTAAAACTAGAATACCTACTTCATTACCCAACGAAAGAATATTTCCTATTTTGGGAAATTCCGTTAGGAAAATTAGATTAATAAGTTATAGATCAGAGGACGTTTTGTGTTTTAACCGAATATCCGGATTAATGCGGGTTTTCGGAAATATTCGAATTCAAAAACGGGTTCGTTAACCCTAGCGATATTAGAATTTGAAGAAATAATAATTATTGCCGGTATTTATTTATTCATCCGGTATTGCGACGTTGCAACCCGGTCATCATTATTGTTATTGGATCTACAATAGTATCGTTATTCAATATGACATACCAAAATACCGGTATTGATATATTCATCTGTCATTGCGATCCCTAGAGTAAAGTATTTTGACGTGTTCGCTACACGTAAATCCTATTCATGTGGATGTTTCACTACCTGTAGGTATTTACGTTATCTCATCCAGTGCCCTTTTTCGGGGTATCACGGTCGCCCGTAGGGGTTGTACATTTTACCGATTAGGATGCCATCGCTTTGTACATATGTATCTAATATCTATAAACGAACCCTTGTCCTGTCTTGCGGTGATTTATATTTATTGAAACAATGAAAACGAAATCGTTTTCTTAGAATTGTAAAACATGAATTAAAACTACCGCGATAAGGATTCAGAATCTAGGAAATATTCACCAAATAAATAAAACAGTAGCTCATTGGACAGATAAAGAGGGTGTTATTGTCTTTATTACCTGTTCAAGTCTATCAAAGGTAAAACCATTTATATTTAAGATGTGGATACATGCTTAGATAAATTTTTAATGATGCTTATTAAAATATAATTTATCTGTACTTTTAAAGGACATTTTAAAATACAAAACTGAATTTTCGCAAGGTGAGCGAAACATTCTTGTGAAGACTGTATATACATATACATATATGTATATATAGATATTGTTATCACTTTGAATTATCGATCAAAGAGAAAATTAATTAACGTTTGATAATAGCCACATAATTGTAAGACACATCAATGCCCTTCCTTCCCTTCTCCCGTTTCCTTTCTTCAAACCACCTAATCCCATGAACGTAACACAATTATCGTTGCGATGATTGTCCACCGTACATGCACAATCATCAATAGCAGTACACAATATAGCCGAATAGATATTTGTATGTGTAGATTATAGTTATACAACACAGTGTAAGTGATTCTTCCGTACAAGACTCTTCTGGACACAGAATATTCCGCACATAAAAATATTTTCGATAAGTGAGATTCGACACCCGGATTATCAATATCATTTAAAAACATGTATATATTACTATTTATTCTTTTGCTTGTTTCTAACCTGAAAATATTTGGCACACTTGACAAAACATTAACAAAAGACAAGAATTTTAATATTCATTTTTTTAAATGTCCGAAATATTCTGTGTTCGGAGATTCTGTGTATGGAAGAATCATGTTAGAAATAATCGGAGTTTTATTGTGCGGCGATGGCGTGTACGGAGTATTCTGTGCGAAGAATTCGTGTTCGGAAAATCCTGTACCAATAAATTAAAGAATCCGTTCACCTTTTATAACTGCACTGTTGCTGTTAACAGCAAGAAGCGTACACAAAATTTACATGCAGTAGAAGGAAGACCTACAATTGTATAAAAAAGTGCGGCAATTAACCGCAGAATAACTTAGTATTTAAGTATTTTAACATCTTCCCACTGAACTAATCTAGACGAATCTAGAAGTATATTTATGATATAGCTTAAGTACACCTTTCGTCACAGTCATGTTATATAGTTATTCAGCAATGATTCCAATTCAGAAAAAATATAATATCAGAATCTGATTACATATACACATATACTTGTTCTCGTTTCGGTCATGTAAATACGTAAGATCGGATATTTTCACTTTAATATTGAGATGAAATTTGTGTGCACACAATTAGGTGATCAAACACAAGTGACGTTATAAAAGTAACAAAATATGTTAGGTTTAGTTGTGTCGATAAAGTAACAATAATCACTTAACAAACCGGCTAGTAACTTCAAATGATCAGTGAATATTCGAATAAAATGCTTCCGACTGATCCAGTATAATATTTTTTTTTATTAAGTAAATAACAAAAAAAGAATAGAAAAAAATCGCCATGATTTATTTTGTAAATAAACTATAATTTTATATTTTTTTTTTGTTGCGTTTCATTCGACGAGATACATTAGTCAGAAGAGAAAAAGGAAAACACAAATGTATGTCAGAATAGCTATTTTTATTCATTTAACTAGCTGGCCCGACGAACTTCGTACCGCCTCAGGATCAATAAATGTTGTGTTAATTTATTGCATGAATTAAATTCAGTTTGAATGAATACTCAAAATGAATTAAGTTCAATAAATGGGCAAAATTCAAAATGAAAAGTATTTAAATTACATTGAACTGATGTAATTCACGTGGCACAGTCGATAGATTTAAAGGAATGCAGTAGATCAACGATTTGATTTTGAATTGTGAAGTTTAAATGATCCACATCTTTGTTTTTAGCCGCAAGAATTGCTCGTTCAATCAACCAATTGTGATTTTTGTGATTAGATGTTTGGGAACATTTTGTTGATGAAGCCGTCTTTCGTTGAGACGAAATTGCAAAAATTCGGCGGAATCGAAATCAATCCGTTCGATTCGTCAACAGGAACACGGCCGTTACCGACGATAGTCAGCAATTGCTTGGAGAAATCTTCGGCAGATGGATCATTTAGAAATGTAACTCGCATGTTTGTCGTCAGCAGAGGCAAGCGTTTATTTCATCGGCAACGGTCAATCTTGGAATGACTGGTAGTGTTTGGCAGAAATCGCCAGATAGTATTTAGAATCATTGCGCCTGCAAAACATCTTGAGTCACTGCGCAGATCTTTCATAGTTCGGTTGAGTGCTTCCAATGCGCGTTTGTGTGCCATTGTGCATTCATCCCAGTTGATGATTTTACTCGCTTCCAAAACTTCGGCCATTGCTGAGTGTTTCGCAATATTACATGTCGGTTTTTCAGTCGTTTGGAGGTTTAACGGAAATTTCAACGCTGATTGAGCCGTTCGGCATGCTTTTATCAACGTAGCCGCTATTCCAGAAGAAGAAACTGCTACAACAATTTCGGATCTCGCACGAACAGTAGCCATAATCAATGACATGAGGAATATCTCCCCAGTTCCACCGGGCGCGTCAAGGCAAAATAAGCCACCATTTCCATCATAAATTGCATTCATTAACGTATCGTACACTTCCCTCTATTGTGGGTTCAACAGTGGTAAATTCGTTTGAACTGATTGGTTCAATGCATCTCGAAAATATTCACGTTCACGTTCCAATTTTCGATTGAAAGCGTCGTTCATTCCACGATCTGGCGTTGGCATTCCTAACTTGACTAACAAACTGCCGCACATGAGGTAACACATGTCTTCGATCTAAAGCAAAGCCTGGTTATGTATCTCTTCATTCATCTCGAGATCGGGATTCCCTGAACTGACACGAATTTGATGTAAAATGTCTTCTGACATGTCATCCTTGTACCTTGTTTCACAGTTCACATGGATTCGATGGAAAGCATGTCAAAATAATGATAGAAAATTATGTGAGTATCTGATTTGGAGATTCAGAAAGAATTTCCAAGTCAGAAAACATAACCTCATTTCAATATTATCCGATTTTCTTTCGTTTTCATTTCATATCATCGATTTTTTTATTCTAATCCATACTCTAAATTTAAAATCATTTAAAAGTCGATCGTGTCAGTGCCATCTAGTGTCATCTATCTGAACCCAGCATAAAACAAAATGTTCATTATTTGAAAACTCTATGAGAATATTAATTTTCTTTATAATTTCTTTTCCGTGATATTTTTCCGATGTTTTAATGCTTATTCTGCTATTCTAGCCGGAGAGGAATTTAATAAATCAAAGATTATTGAAATCCGTGCAGCAATTCTCGAGATATACGTGGTGTAAATAACCCCGCTTTGTTTTATGTATATAGATTATTTTGTCAATTAAACACCAGTTTAGACGTGTCCGTGCATTTCAAGTTTTTGTATAATTCATAATTTGCATATGGCCCAAAATCATCAAAACACTTTTTTGCGCATGTGTGGGTTACGCCCTTCTTGCTTTCCATAGTCGATATAATTGTTGACAAAACATAAAAAAGAAATTGTACAATTTTCGTTGAACTTCATAAAAATAGTCAATTGAAACTGTCTTTGTTAATAATTTCGCATTCGACATTATATAAGAGAAAAACCGTTTAATTAAATATAGAATGCTTTTCCATCAAGTATTGACAGTGGACACAGGAATTACGTACGTAGCAGTATGCATTTAAAAATAACCATAAAGTAATGGCTTACTAACGTTATGTAATATAATTCACAATGTACTTTTGCCGTCAAATATCACGAAATATTTTTTTGACGTTCTATATATAAATAGTATAGTATTAATTGAAGTGAAAAGAGTACAGTTTCTAATTCCAAATAAAACTAATCTAAGAACATTGAATAAATAACAAACAAACAATCACACCTAATGCACGAAACACATTTAAATGTAATGTCAATATTTAGACCAGAGATTTGACAGATATGAAATCGAAACAATCGAACACAATCGAACATCAAATTTGAATTGTCAATTCGATACAAACGTTCGTGCAAACATCGTAATATTGTTGTCAAAAAATGTATCATACCTAATTATAAACATAACCTCATTTCAATAGTATTCGATTTTCTTTCGTTTTCATTTCATATCATCGATTATACTCTAAATTCAAAATTATTTAAAAGTCTATCGTATAAATACAGCGCCATCTAGTGTCATCTACCTGAACCGAGCATAAAACAACATGTCATTATTTGACCTATTCCTCATTTGAAAATTTTATTCTGTATGAAGATATTTATTTTCTTTATAATTTATTTTCCGTGATATTTTTCCGATGTTTTAATGCTTATTCTGCTATTCTAGGCAAAAAGGAATTTTATAAAGCAAAGATCATTGAAATCCTTGGAGTAATTCTCGAGATATACGTGGTGTAAATAACCCCACTTTGTTTTATATATATAGATTAAATATAGATCAAACTTCGATTTTTCAGCTCCATGGAACAGTGGTGAACATCGTTGGTATCCATGCCGGACCTCACGGGTTCAAATCTCAGTACGAACAGATTGTTTTCGATTTTTGTTCGAAATCATTGATGTTTGTAGTCTCTAAAAAATTCTAAAATATCGGGGTGTAGCGAGAGTGATTAGCCAAATGCTAGTTCTGTCTTTCCTTATCATTTCTATTTCTAACACTCTATTAAAAAAAAGAGAAGTTGAGCGACTGAGTAACAAACAGTTCTCGTGTTGAGATACCTCCATTAGTAGGCCATATGCTCTACATTTGGAACGAACGTGGAATAAAAAAAAACTTAAATGGTTACCGTTAAAGTATTCATAATACCAATATTGCATCACAAAATATGAATGGATGATAACATTTTTGATTTTATTTTTATATTAAAAATGAACGTCTACATACCACCGAATCAACAATATGTTATCGATTCCTAATCCATGCATTATGGTAAATTGTATTTTTGTGAAAAATATAAAAACACGTAAGTAAAAATTTCTTGGGTAAAATCATATATTATTCATGCACGATGATAATGTTAAACAAAGCGTAAACTCTTTTCGGCTTATAATTTATATGTCAATACTGTGGGTCAAAACTGGTTTCCGTATCCTATGATAATCTTTTCCACTGAAACTAATGTTGAATTAAAACGAAATTACATTAAATTTTGAAAAGGTTTATTTACCAGCGTGATCTTCACTCTGAAGGATTATTTCCGAGACCTATAATATATTAAATAATGGTCAATTGTACATAGAAATATTTAACAACGATTTATTAGTTTAGTAAATTAATCTGCAAACTCATTAGTCAACTGAGGCAAATATCAACTAAATACAACGATGAAACATTCTTTAGGGAATCCTTTTTTTTTAACTTAAACTGTATAAGTAGACTGTTATTAACTTGATTAGGGTACTCTTATGCTGGCTGTTGCTTAAAATGTCCTCGATTTGATTGAGGTACGTTCCCTGAGATCGCCCCTTTCAACTCTAATTTTTAATAACGTAAGCCGACTTCTGCGCGTGATACACGAAGTTTCAATCACACTGTATGTATGTGGTATTTCGTGGAAGAGCCACACTCCAGGGGGCAAAGAGCCGCATGTGGTTCGCGAGCAGCAGTTTGCCGACCACTGGCCTAGTATGTCATACTTAATGTGTCAGATTGCTAGAACAACAACAAAAATATGAGCCCTGGAGAGGTGAGGTGGGTCAACTAGTAAAATGATAAAACTATTTTTTTTTACTTTTAAGTACTATCACGTCTTTACTTAGTTTTTTGGTGGATTGCACATTTTTATTATACGAATATATCACTATTGCAATGTGTATTATTAACTGAGGTTACTACACTTTTACGACACATTAAGGGGGCATTCTAGTGTAGAAATTTGAAAAAATCGATTCTTTCTTTTTTATATTTTTCTAAACTTTAGACATTTCGGAGTATGTCCTCAGAGGGATTTTTCAATTTTTTTTTATCAAGTTACAGCGATTTTGATGACGCAGCAACTAAGCTAGTCCGACCGGAACAAATCTAAACTCAAAACTTTAAACGCGTTTTTCTCGAAACTACTTTTTTCAAGCTGGCGTCCATCTCAAGTTCTACCAAACCTATTTATTTGAAATTTCGTGTGAACCTTTTCTATACACTCCTCTATGACCCGTAGATTTAAGGCAAAATTTTAATTTTTTCTATTTTAAAAAAATTGAAACTTAAAAAAAACGTAAAGCTTGATTTTTTTTTCAAAAGGCTGCCATTTTGTGAAAAAGATTTTTTTTTTGATTTCTCCGAGGTATGGGCGATAGCGACATTTTTATTTATTAAGAATCCGTTAGATTTGTTTTTTTCAAATGACCAGAAGGTTTGAAATCATGTACGCCAGGACACCATCTTTTTTTTGACCCCTCCCTTTAACGGTCGATAACTTTTCGAGTTTATTTAAAACATAAATAAAAAAAATGGATGTAAAAAAATCTTTGTTTATTTTTTACAGAGCTCGAAAGAACACCCGAAATTCGTACCTCTACACTAGAATACCCCCTTAAGACGTGTAGAATATAATAAGGCATCTATTTTTTTTTTCTAAAATACCACTTGGCTCACTTCACCTCTAATGGGCCCATATAATACATTGTTTGAACGGGATTTAATGAATACTAAACGAATAATTATTTATTGCAGCTACCGAATAAAACTAAAATAAAGCATGTGTCCGCGTAAATGTTGTAAAGTTGAGTGTACCGTGACCGCCCATCAGAATTCACGTGTACGAAAATACCTCACTAGCTTCAGCACAATTCTGAACAACAATAAAAAAAAAACGAATTAAATTACCTCACTATAAATATAGCGGATAACAATGTAAATTAAGAAAAAAACTTCTACCAAAATTACATTGCAGACATATCAAAATGTATCCCGCAAGGTCAAATAAGATCTATTTAAATGAACCAACATAAGTCTGCAGCCATATATTTTACTTATTTTTACAACATATTTTTTAGAATTTCCACGTAGTACTTTAACAATAATACTTTTTGTCGATTCATATATGTATATCGTGAAAAAATAACAATTTGTAGTGAAGGTAATATTCTAATACATGCGTGACGGGTATGTATATGATCAATCACATAAACTATTTTACTGTCATTATTGGTAATTGTTAATCGCGTTACCGATTAGAAATGCTCTTTAGTATTATAGTTCAACTTAGTCAAGGGCTTTATTTACCGAACGGATATGGCACATCGCAAGTGTTGGAAATGTACGCAATGAGCGAAATCGTCGTGATCATTCGATACAATTGTGGAATCGTATAGTTGAACTTAGTATTTAAATTCAGAGGCATAAGTGTGTATAACTTTTTTTATTTATACCACTCAACACTTAATATAATTCTAATAACATAAATTAAAGCGGCCGATCAACATAATAATATTTTCGTCATAACTCCCACCCTTACATATATTTTTCGAAAAATATTCTTGTGCGACCTTAAGCAGTTTTTGTGAAACATATTTTGTTGCAACAGTTTACTAGAAATTCATTTATTCCACACTAAGAGCGGATATGATATAGAAAATAAGTTTAATTACAGGCGAGGGCTTGGAAAACCAAGGAGACAGTATTCATAATCCTAAAATATAGGCAAATCAATTAGAACATTTTTTTTTATATATGAAACATCTGAAATGAGTAATTTTAAATATTCGTATTAGTAAAAATAATAAAACATTTTTATCACTTTTTCCACATAAAATTT
This sequence comes from Himalopsyche anomala, assembly GCA_031772345.1. Classification (NCBI taxonomy): domain Eukaryota; kingdom Metazoa; phylum Arthropoda; class Insecta; order Trichoptera; family Rhyacophilidae; genus Himalopsyche; species Himalopsyche anomala. The sequence goes on along the minus strand of CM062844.1, from coordinate 7,638,304 downwards.
ATTTGATCAGGACCGGTTTAGCTCATCGCGAGCATTATCAACTGATATGAAAAATATATAAACAGTGCTATTTATACAAATTAAATTGAAATAAAAGGTGTAAGCAACTATTAACAATGAAAATGATTTACAAATTACATTATAATTACACAAAATTAAAATGCTTAACACCTATAACATGCAATGAAAAAATCATCAAAGTCTAATAAATGCCATTCCACCAAGTATTGACAGTGAACACCTTAAAAGTGATTCGTATTAGTGTTGTCATGCTATTGTAAAATAATTTTCATTTTTTTATGAAACCCGTTTAATGACAGCCGTATTTGCTAGACAGTATTATTCTAAGTTTAATTCTTCAAAAATGTACTTATATGTTAGTTTTTTTTAATACTAACTACTACATATATGTGACATTGTCGGCTCTACACGACAAAATGATATCAAACTTATTTTAGACAAAAAATAAGAAAGACTGCCATCTTTATTTTCAGATCCCTATGTTTATCAATTTTGTTGCATTGTGTCAAAGTGGCACATAAATGAATAAGAAATGCATGATATTACCAACTGAATCGTGGGAGCCGGTAAATTGCTCGAATTACAAATTATTCGAATTGCTTGGTTATTTAAACGATTTTTCACGACTTTTTCTACGAATTTCATTTTTATCTTGTGCGACACTCTTTTAGAGAGTGAAATATAAAAATAATTTTCGTAAGTAATTTCGTAATTTTAACTGAGTTCGCTCTAAATGTGGAACATATGATCTTTTAATGGAGTTTATCTCAACAGAAGTGTTTCTATGAGAACTGATATTAATTAATTACTCAAACTGTTTCTATATATTTCCAGAACACATAGAAGACTAGGGCTAAGACAGAACAAACGGAAACAAATTGATTATCTTGTTATTCAAGCAATTTCCATTCGAGCAATTTACCGGGAACCCTGAATCGTTAACACTAAAAATATCACAGAGAAGAATATTAGATTCATCTGTGATGTGGAATGATCTAACTGTCAAAGTATCAATTCCTTGAAAAAATAATCAGAGATGGCAGTCTATCTTGAAAATTCTGTTTACATACCGTAAAATAAAATACAACAAAAAGTTTCACCTCGGATATTATTTATTTTATTCTGATTAAATAAATAAAACGGTTCCGTGGTTAAATTTAATTTGGGAAAACTACTCCAGGCAGGCTGAAATCGTGAATAGTTTATATCGTAGGATATCTTTAGACAAAAACGAAAATAATAATGAACTTGATATAAATTCATTGAAAGATCGGACGTAGATCATAAAAGGTTAACGACTTCTGTTGTAGATAACATTGGCGTTGCAAAACGACGCACTACATTTTTTGTTACCTTATCTTTTAGCTAGTTAAAATGCTATATACATAGAAGGGCGCGTCTACATTAATCCAGTTATTTGCCGTTATAAATAATATTCTTATACAATAGTGATAAAAAATATTTTAAGTTATGGCCGCTCTTAATGTGGAGCATATGAACTTGTTATGTAATATCTGTTTCAAAAGTACTTATTTTTAATAAGGTGAAAAAATATCTTAAGAATTTTAATAGGGTAAAAATATCAACGTATTTCAGTTCTACAGTTTTTATATTTTATGCGTTGATAGCTATTTCATGTAATTAATAATAAATATCAATATATTTTTTCCTAATTTAACTTGAAAAATCCCATATTGCTTATTGTTTTTCGAAACACTAAAGCCATAGTTAATAAATTTAATGTATAATAATTAATAATAAACATCAGTTTAAATTATCCTAATTAATGTTTTAAAAACCCCAGACTGCTTATCGTTCTTTGAAACACTAAAATCACATTTAATAAGTGCAATATTGTAATTATAATTTGTAATAATATGATGCATTGTGTATCTCTTCGTAGCCAGTATATATAGCTGAGCAAAATTTACGATTAAGCATAGTTCTGACAATGGCGAAAGCCGAAATGGCTATCAACGCATAAAATATAAAAAAAACTGTAGAACTGAAGTACGTTGATATTTTTACCCTATTAAAATGGAGTTCTACCAAGTAAATGCCAAATCAATAAATTAAGAATTTTAGTTCAACAAATATTTTTTTATATATAATTGACAGCTATTTCGGAACTATGTTTAAACTTACATTAACTTAGCTTCATATACGGCTTAAGAAAAGATACACTATATATATATATATACATTTACGTAAGCTACATAATATGTATACACTAGTTCAGTTTAGAAGAGATACACAATATCTCTTCTAAGCCAGCTAAGTTAATGTAAGTTTAAGCATAGTTCTGATGAGGGCGACAGCAAAAAAACCTATCAATTATATGTATATATAATCAAAATAATTTCGTCGGGACCGTCGTTTAGTGGTCAACGTCGTTGGCTCCCGTGGCGAATCTGACGGGTTCTAATCCCAATACGAACAGCATTATTTTCAATATATTTATCGATTTCTGTTCGAATGAATGAACGTTTGTGATCTCATTGAATTCCCTCCCACTCTTCAAATTCTAAAATAACGGGCGTAGCTAGATCGATAAGCTAACCACTTAGTCGAGCGGTTGAGCAATTCAGTAACAATCAGCTCGTGTAGAAAAACTTCTGTTGAAATACCTCTATTCGAGTATTATTACAAGTTATTCCAATTTAATCGATAATTTATTTTTTAGATAATTAACTGGTAAAATGAAATGACTTGATTTACTCCGGGCTTTTTCTATGTACATCCCCGTTTTCTGGATAATATAGAAGCTTGTTTAGGAGGTATAAACAATCACATGTATATATGCCTTTGAATGCAAATCGATTACAAAATAATACAATAAACTTTACATTTATATTTTCCATGATGGTTTGCACCCGTGACCCAGTGACCGAGTACTTAGTCCATTAAAATCGCAACAGACATTGCAATAAACATTAAAAATACATAAATAGCACTCATTCCGCACCCGTACAGGAATATAGAAGCATTGGTCAAAGAACGGCATTCATTAAATTATATTATATTTAAACACAATAATGACCGAAATATATGTGGATGTAAATACTCAAAAAATGGTTTATTTTTCGTACAAGATAAACTTTGAGAATATCAATTCTTCGACCCTTTTTATTTTTATTTTAAATGTAAAAAAAACGATTTTTACCCAAGCAAAATCTGTCTTTTAACAAATTATTTAATTTAATTGTATCCTTTTACTGTATACTGCAATATATTGAATATTTTGAACTTTACAAATTAACCAGATTTAAAAGGCTTTCTCGTAGAAGTTTATCAGAAGTGACTAATATTCGTATAAACTTTAACACTTTTCAAAGCGTAAGTCCTCTGCTTTAATTTCGATCGTTAATAAAGTTTGATTGTGTGAAACTTTTGTCGAATTACTTTATCATGCATGAGAGGTTACATCTGGTGTATTTTGCATCTTCAGGGGGTTGGGTTTGGAGACACTTTTAATGATTTAGTAAAGGTATAATTTGGTTGAATATTAATTTTGCATGAATAAAATACTTAATAGTTAGAAAAAATTAGAAGAATTTTCGCCACAATACATTTTGGGCAGTCTTTTCTTGCGTGGCATATTCTTAATTATAAGTTACAATTAGTTAATAGCGTGACAATACAATATGTAAAGAACCTTTCAAATATACACAAGTGATAATTATCAATCTTACTTTGGAGTTTCAGGCGGAAAATATTCGAAGAAATATATTTTTTCCACCAACGGTAGAATTATAAAGTTATCGATTTAAATTATATGTTATAATGAATTTTCACATAGTCTTCGGATCCATCGAAAGGTTAAAATAAATTTCATATTTAGCACGATGTTACAATACTAAATAATGCATTCAAACAATCTAACTATATACTGTACATTAATCACTTCAGGTTTAACGGTTAAGATAACAGGATACATAAATGTTATTTTATTTAACATTGCATAAGATTGACAAATTATAAATTTAGGACTTTTACAATGAAGAAAAAAACATTACACAATTTAATATTAAAAGCAGTAGAAAAAAAATTGGCAAGGAAGTCAACTTAGTAAGCTCCGACAAACTCTACTTAATTACGTAAACAATAGCATTCGTCGGAACACACTATGTCGACACCCGAAGCTATATTGTTAAAAACCGTTTGAGTTATGTTATTAAATATCTCTGAAAGCGTGATACATTTAAAACTATGTTACGATATACACTTTTAAATAATGAGATAATTATATTATTAAATGAACAAGATTGCAGTTCACATAAAACGATTTTGACAGATTATTTGCCAACTCTCAGCCGATATCGTGTTACAGATATATCATATGACAACCACAAAAAAAATAGGTAAAATAATTTCACAATGTCAAATTGATTAGTTCTATGTAATTATTTTGTCATAGTAAAAACTGATTACATATAATACATAGTAGATTTCAACGATGGCGTTGTTTCGCTTGAGTTAAGTGGTTTATTAACCTAACTTGAGGCAAGTGAATGGTGTATAATAAATCTATAGGATATCCTTAACTCACTTATCTACAAGTACAACGTTGCAAACTTTGAACGGCTAACGAGTTTTGAAAACTGAAAGTTCCTGTCGAATCGTTTGGAGGAGTTTTTCTAAAAAAGAGTGCTTGGGAGGGTGTGTTGATTACAAAAAAGAAAAGTTTTTCTATGTTACAAAAATAATCAAATGCATTATGTGTGTTAGTTATAAATTGGAAATCTTCAAAACTTTTCATTTAATAAAAAAAAAACATTAACAATGCCTTAGAAAAAATCATTAAATACTTGTTAAATTGTATAAAATAAATTATTGATCAACATTGGCATGTGTATGTTTTTCTCGATATAATTTATAATCATAATATTGTTTTAATGTACTTAGAAACAAACAATACCAGTACTGTCCGCGGTTTTAAGCCATTACCAAGATTTAAGGTTAAAAATAACAATTTTTAAACCATTTCTGATTTCACTTCTAAAAATTTAGTGTTATGTAAAAAAACTACGATATATGGGGGACTGCCGCATACTCTTTAGAAAACCTAAATTTAAAAGGGAACGCTATAGGGGGGTTACTGTAAATGAATACACAAAGATAGGAAGACATGGATGGTGTCAAAGATTAACTGTTGATACTATTATAAATCTACAAATATACGAATTAGACTACAAGCTAAATTTATCAGATAGTTTAACGTAGTTATAACTGGTTTTTACCGTACATATTACAAGTCAATTAGATTCTATTCAAAGATGAACTCAACATGTTAAGGAGGGCAAATCTCTAGCAATGAAATATAATCCGCTTATCGTATATGAGACTTTTTTGAAATAGACGATATTTGATATACTATGATACCCCATCATCATAATATCACCATGTGTAGTATTCTCTAATAACAATAAAAAAATCACAAAATATTGTATGTGTGTAGCACATATTATAATGAGATACTTTTTCTACAATTTTAGACAAAATGAATTTTGTTTTCTAGAGGAAAATTTAACTGAAATATAGCATAATATTATTTATAAACCTGATGACATTTTTTACCTTTTTTTAAAAACAAGATATAGGAAAATACAATTGATATCTATTCTACAAAACTTTTATAATAATGTCAATACATTGACTTTGTTTTTAAATATACTGAAAAGTTAAAAATTTAATTTAATTCTATTTTAGTTGAGAAAATTTCAGTTAACAAAAAACTAACTGACAGTTAACATCCATTAGACCATTCCGAGAATTTGGAATGGATATATTCGGAAGCAGTTTTTTTTTTCAATTAAAAGAATAAATTTATTCACATGTTCATTTCGTAATGTTTTTTTTTATTTAGGAGTGAATTTTTAAATTACCAGATAAAAACCAACGCCGTTTTTATAAAGGCCGGGATAACAATTCAATTTTACTTTGTCTATACACCACATATACATAAATTTATATATGGTAATTGGTAAGTTATACTCATATATGTAAATATAGAAAATCTTGACATTAACATTTTTAAATTGCTTACAGAATTATTCAATACAATTTCAGTAATTGCTGAGTAAATTGTTTGTTCAAATTGTTGATGGGCTTATAGCTGAGTGGTCAATGTCGACGGTTAAAGGTAATTTTATTTTCTCAGTCCGTTGATGGACTTGTCCGAATACATAGGTTCGTCTTTGTGGGCTCAGATTATTTTCCACCCACCCAATCCTGTAACGGAGCGTAACGGGAATAGAATAGTCTAATAAGCTAACCGCTAGTAGGGTTGCCAACCGTCCCGGATTGGCCGAGATCATCGCTGTCCCGGAAATTTAGAGAAAACTATAACATTTTTTTTTTATTGAAATTTACATCGTGTCCTTTGAACGTCCTTCCAACGTACGTTCCCTTCCCTAAATTTGTATTTTATATTATTATTATGTAATGTACGTTTATATATATATGTAATTAAGTTTATATAATAAATAAAATTAAAAATGCAGTTTTTTTAATTTTTTCATACATAAAAAGTTTCCTCAGAACACTAGGTAATGGCTGATAATGATGATGTTCAGTTTGAAGCTATTTATTCCGAAATCGTCACAGAAAAAGTTGGCAACCCTGACCACTAGTCCTACTCTAGTTTTCCTTCATTCCATTTCTTTTCCATGTATTCTAACCCTATTTTTTAATCTTTGAAATCAAGCGAGGTTGTGCAATTTAGTAACTAGCAGTTCTCATTGAAATCATGTGTTGGGATAGTTTTACTAGGAGTCCATATATTCCACATTGGAAGTGGAAATGGTAAAAAAGTGTTGAGTTTTCATTTAAATATAAGTTTGAGGAAGTCCATATAATATCCAATAATTCAACAGAAATGTCAATTCATTTAATCGTTTGATAATAAAAATAGGTTTGGCAAGATGTATTTTATGAGTAAAAAGAATTGAATTTGTGAATTCTGGTTACTATATTCAAAAAATAATCTGAAGTCATTAAAATTGCATGAACTTACCATCTCCCCTATTCTTTCCATCAGGATTCCACTCTTCCTCTGAAAATAAAATAATAGCCATAATTAGCCATCTTCCTGGATTCAGAATTTGTATAGAAAAATAATTGTCTTAATTGTAAGTGTCTGAAAACCTAAAAAGAGTATAACTCTTGTAAGATTAAATATCGGTTTCGATAACTTATATCACTTGTTTATTATGTTGAATTAATACAATTATAGTTTTATTATATTATTTCCAAAAACCATTTTCATATGAGCCCAATCGTTCAAAATAAATACTACATAGTTTAAATAATTTCTCGTGAAGTAAAATTATAAACATTTATATAAGATAAGATACAATCGTTTAAACAAAAAATCTGATTTATTATATTAATTATGATGCATATAAGATTTTCATTTAATGTGAAAAAACCACAATGTAATCAAATGATTTTATAAATAAAGCTTAGTCATTAAAAAAATGTAGGACGTGCATTGATAACATTGATTAAATATTTACATAAAATGCGATATGACGGTGGCAATAAAAAAACCGTCTATCATCCAGGCTGTGTGTGGAACACAGCTTATACTGATAATAAATTTCTAACAAATAACTAACATTAAGCATAAAATTGCATTAGCCAACGATATCGCACTATTACTGTATCTAATTGCACCGACGATATGATATTTTGTATGAATTCTTAAAAACAGTTGGTGCTTATGCTGTAATAATTATAACAACTTTGTTATGACTACATGTAACTTTTGTATGTCTTTTAATCACATATTTTTTCAAGTCACAGCTAAGTCAAACGAGTATTTAAGTTTCTTTTCTTCAAATAATCAACATGTGCTTATATTTAAATAAGTTTTTTTAAAAATAAGTGAAATATATACCGACAGACGGTTGATATCAATGACTATCGTCAGATTTTTATTGGCATTTTCATTTTCAAAACACGAATATCACGGATCAGTTTCATATCTCACTCCAAGTACTACAATGCATTTTATTCACATTGATTTAATGATATTGCGATTCTTAGGAGAAGACTAAAGACAAAATTGAAAAAAACGGTCACTTTTGCATTTCTATTATATTTCATATTATAAATATCAACAAATATCTTCTCAAGAATCAAACAAGTTTACAGACTATGCCTTAAAATCAGATCTGACAAAAAAATTAGAGAAAATAATTCATTCGTCAAAAAGTCAGTTAGCGATATGTTTAGGTGGTAACTGGTAACTAAGGAGCATATTATTACAACTTGACAAAACATAAACTTACTTCAATTTGTTAATAAATTCAAATGAGTCTTATTTTAATCAAAACAAACTACTTTTGAACACTAGGATGATTATTATGGATTAAGGCTTTAACAGCCCATTAAACTTTCTCACATTTTCAAATCTAAGTTAAACTATGAAAACTTATTACAGTATTTCACTTTATTTCAACAGCTTCAACATTATTAAAAAATATGATTTCATTTTTATAAAAATATCAGGTGTTAAAAAAACACATTTAACATACATAGATAACTTTTCTATCTCAGTTTTTGTGTTACGATCAGCAATCAGCAATTGTACAATTTAGTTCAGAAACATTTTTGAACTAAATGTATTTATTGTCGGTATTGCTTTTCTCTCTACCACTTTTACATTAATATTTAATTACGATGGTTGTAAATCCCAAGGTAGATGAATTTAAGAGGGGGTAGTTTATTTACTTGCAATAAGCCTGATCTTTAATTGTATTGTAAATGTTAGTAATTTAAAAATATTTTTTTTGCTTTTCGGTGAAAGTTCTTTAAAAAAACCTTTTTTTGTACTCATTGCATATTATTATTAAGACCCGATCATTTGATAATATCATCAACAAATCGCCAGTTGATAATACTCGCGATGAGCGAAAGGTTTTTGATTTTGATAAATAATGAGCAATTAGAACCTACAGAAAGTATTTTTTTTTTAATATAATACCGTTACACCAAGAATTGACAGTACACATTAAAAGTGGAAGTTAACCTACCACTTATATAAAATACAAATACAAACATAAAGAATTGAATATATTTTGAACTGTGTTATAGTCACCTTTGTCTTTGCCATGTTTGCGGAAAATAATTATTCCCTGAAGAAGATTACATCCTACTTGCTGTTCGATTTATCGAATAGAAATAAAAAAGAAAACAATTTCTAAATGCTAGGTAATATAGGTATGCGTAAATAATAAGAAAACCCAACGACGTGTTTTCGTGTTTAGAAACAATGAAACTCAATTTCCCGTCGATTTATTGACAGATTGGTAAGCGTAGGGCGCAGAGTCCGTAGAGCAGAAGTTCTCAACGTTTTATAAGTCACGTTATGCTATTTATTATTGGAAAAATTGTGGAGAAATCACTAACAACAAAACGAACAAAAACTAATAACATGTCCTATTTAGTACGGGACTGTTGCAAATTCGCGTAACACTATTAACACATTCACGCAATGTTCCGCAAAGATTGATTTAAACACTTTATCGAACGCATGAATTCGCACGATTTATATGGCAAATACCGGCAATATTTGTTAATAATTTACCAATATCGACGGATGAAATTAAAATCACATACGTTCTCAACTAATCGATATGTTTCGATAAAAATTTTGGAATGACAGTCAATGCCGTTTGTTTATCATATATCAACATTAGTCGTTTGTTCCAAAATAGTTTAATATATAATTATAATAATAACGGGAGTAGTAACAGACAGTTCGGAAACCAGTGCCGTAGAATATAATCAGTATCAGCGTTTCCAACACTGTGTAGCACGAAAGAACCGCTGTCGCGATTTTTTACAGTAAATACAAAAACAACATAAAATAAATAAAATTGAACAAACATTTCATAATTACATAGACGCAGAAAAGTTATATGCCATTTTAATCAATGTTTGAACAAATTTCACTCATCTCAAATGATTTATAGTAAAAGGGATTTTTGCGCGAATGGGTCTTCAAAGATTGTTTACATACATAAATACTATTTTTTTAACGTTACTGAAAATTCTTGGTAGATACACATTATATTTATAGTAATTCATATAAATAGTCCTGCTGTAAAAATGCTCTTTGATACTGACAATTAATGCTTGAATAAATAGTATAAATGCTTTTTCTTAAATATGTTTAGTACAAAACACTACATTTCATACTAAATTGTTAATCGTTTTAATAAGCTTAATTATCGACCATTTTATCCAGAGTTTTTGAGGCGTTTTATATGTCAAATATTCCAAGACATAAATTTGAGAAGCACTGGATCAAATGATTCGATAACCTATAGATTTGTTTCAGAAGAATCCGATGTAGCGAAAACGGAGTTCTCCATTATGTAAGAAGTGGATAGATGATATGATAAAGGAAACAAGAAAGAAAAAGTTACATTGGAACATTGTTTTTCTTACTTGTATTATGTTGATTTGCGAACTTTCCATTACCAGACGTAACGCGGCGTGTATCTTCATAAAAAGTTTCAGTTACACGTACATATATATTTTTACAACACATAGAAACGTAATAATTAGTAACAAAAGTTTCGAAAGCAACATAATAGGTCGGACATTTTATGACTTAAATTAATAAGCGTTTTTTTTTTGTTAAAAAGAAGCTTCATTGAGAAAAATTAATGGAGGTTTAGAATAACACATTTTATACATAGAAAAAAATCTAATAAAATATAAATAAAACAATTTTTCCCCATCAACAGACAGATTGCATAAATATTTTATTTTAATATTTTTTAACATAACTATGTTATAGGATAAACCGAAGATCATGTGTATTCGACCCAAAGTGTTTATATATCGACTTGTCTAGGCTAGGAACTATTCCACCACCGAAAACATTTTTGTTTAGTATTAATGACAATTATACTATAAATATCACAATCATTACATATATGTATATTGTGTATGATAAAAATTGAAGTTTGTGTCGATATATCGGCTTTGTGAATCTTCATGACAGGATCGGCGTTATAATTGAAAAAATCTGTGTTCCCGGCCTGGTAGAGGTCTGCACGGGCCCGGGCCTGGCCCGCGGGCTCTTACCCGACCCGGCCCGTGAGCCGGGCTCGGGCGGGTAAGCGCAATTGAGAGTCGGGCTCGGGCCGGGCCGGGCTTTGGAATTTGGGATATAATCTGGGGAAAAATATAGCAAATCGGGGATTTCAAATTCCTCGGTGAGCTAAAAAAAAAAAAGGACTTCCGTAGATTATCTGGGAAAAAGTATAGCAAATCGAGGATTTAAAATTTCTTGGTGAATTAAAAAAAAAAAGGACTTTCGGAGATAATCTGGGAAAAAGTATAGCAAATCGAAGATTTCAAATTTCCCGGTGAGCTAAAATAAAGAGTTTCGGGTCGGGTTCGGGTAACAAGTGTGGTATTAGACTCGGGGCCGGGCCGGGTCGGGCGTGAGTTTTTCGGGCTCGGACCGGGTAGTTTTGAAAAATTTTGGCCCGTGCAGACCTGTAAGGCCTGGTCTACAATTAACGCAGAAGGCCGCGTACAGCGTGACGCCACACGCTACCGATGAATGCTTACTATAAAAATGAACTAGTGTGGTCTCGTTATCACGCTGCATGTAGCTGTAGTGCTTATACGCAGCGTACGGCGTTTATTATAGACCGAGGTCTTGTACAATATAATATTTATGTAAAACGTTTTTTTAGTATTCTCAGTGAGATAATACTCTTTTAACATATTGAAAAATGTTGATTGAAAAACGTATTCGTCATGATTCGTCATTGGAGACATAAAATATTAGTTTGATACAGTTATGGTTAAACTGTTTGAACTGAGAATCGCTAATAATTATTATGAGTTTATTTTAAATAAGTTAATTAATTGATTAGTAAAAAAAAGAATACCAAAAATTATCTTATTTCATGACATATAACATTTGTCACCACATGCGTATTAAGTATTTGACAATAAATAATAAAACGGTTTTATCAATTTGTCAATAAAATAAATAACCATTTTTACCATAATAGCTAATTATTCAATTTGATAAGTAAAATTGGAAATGATATTTAATTTAACAAAATGTAGTATTAAATTCATGAAATAAATATCATGAGATATTTTTGTAAGAAAATATGTTTACAACATTAATAATGACGTGTGTAAAGGGATGGTTATGACTGCTTTTCGATAATTCAAATTAAACGCGAGAATTTAATATATATATATATATATATAATAAAGAATCGTTTTTCATAAATTCGTTAAATGTATTGTTTTATTGAATTGAACTGGATACAGGAATTGATCTGGGCACAAAATAATTTGATTTTGCTTATTTTTTAATTAATACCGAAATACCGGAATTTTGTTCATTTTCAAAAACGTTTCGGTATTTAAAAACCGCCATGAATAACGGTATTGCAACCCCTATATCCATATACCAAGTACGTTTATACTGTGATACCGAAATACTGGCTAGTATTTTGCATTTTCAAATATATGTCGGTAATGAAAAAATCGGCTCAATACCGGAACCTCAGTTTCAATAATCCCGATATGTATTACAATCTATACGTGAATAATTTTCAAATGTGGCAGTAATGCGTCAAATATTAATTGAAAAAGAAACAAACATAGATGTTCATAGTAAAAAGCCACAATCGAGTTTCCCCTAATTCCCACTTCAAAGTTATCGAATTCAATAATTTTGCATGCAAATATTGCGTGTGTTACTATACGACTGAGCCACGCCACCGCATCATTTGGTCAATCTTCTAAATTCGTGCCACACCATACATATTATATCTACGTGCATATGATTTTAGTGTGTGGATGTAAACCAAAAGCTTTTGCTTGCCGCGTGCTCCGATAACTGGGAAAGCTACAAAATCAATACACATACACAAACACGAATACGTTGCGTGGTTCACGAGTAAACAATGACCCCACAGCACAGTGCAAACGGTTACAATTCCGCAAGGGTAATTTTCTGAATAAATAAACCTACCCAGAGGCGAATCTCTCAAAAAAAAAAAACCGTTAAACCATTCACATAAACCGTCAACGAATAGCCAAAACGGTATAGTGATAATGAAATTCTAAATTTCGATTTTTTTACGAATCGCTTTTTATCAATTACATTCGATTGTCTATAAATAGTTCGATATTTTTTTTACTTAATACTTAATTTGCTTAACTGTAAAATGGCTGTAAAAAAAATACAAAATTATTGTATCTTGTTTCAGTCTGAAAAAAATGTTAGCTACAAACCGCGTAAATTTATTATTCATTAATGTTTGTAAATACGCGAATAATAAGATGTTTACGTTATTACCTAAAAATAGTAATTAGGTTCATTTTAAGTTATCTTTTTTTCACGGTTTTGATTATATAATCAAATGTAAAAACTGACTACTTTCAATCGTATTACATTGAAAAAATGTTTTTTCTCTTTTCTGCGCATTTTAAGCGACAATGGAACCATTATAGATATGTGTAAAATATGCAGTATAAAATATATATACGTAATAAACGTGTAAAAACCACCTAACAGCGCCATGATTGGAATAATTAATTAAACATTTTTTGATCTATATGTAATTCTTAAAAACATCATCTCCGAATGTATGTACAAAATAATCAACGTAGATTGTTTACGTTAAATGTGTTAATTGTCAATTCTAGGAGGAAAGGCAATCATATTAAAAAATAAAACAAGTTTTGTAGTTGTAAATCTGACACGCATTGTCATGGTTTGACATACCCGTTATAAACAATATATTCCTAAACATAAGGAGTTTCTCCTATTTCCTGTCAAGTTGTTATCCATCCCGTAAATTACGCGTGGGATAACAATCAAAATTGTTTGTCGTGGGTAAGTAAGAGAGGGGGTTTTGAATGTGGATGAGATCTCAAAAATCAACTTAAACAAATGTTTTCGTAAGATACGATTTAAAAATATATAGAACGCAAACTTTGTTAACTTAAAACATCAAAAAAGAAAAAATCATTGATCGGTTAATAAAATGTCTGTTATTATAAAGATAAGTCAGCGTAATGTAACTTATCTAATATACGATAAAAATATAATTATTTTAATATTATTCCGTATGTTTTCCAGTGAAGAACTATTGAATGTCTAATGAGACATCAAAACATAAGTTTTTGATTTTCGTAAGATGATTTCAGAACTGGTTTAACAAAACTTTCATTCCTTTTGCCGGTAATTTATCGGATGCAAGTAAATAATTTTCAAAACTATTACACGTTCGAACTCCGATAGAATATCCAATTTTGAAAATAGGAGTCTAGAAAACGTAACATATTAAGGATTGTAATTTACAATACCGTACAAATAAATCAATAATGGTATTTCGATATTTTATATCAAATACAAAAGTATTGCAAGTATCAATACAGGATTTTTTTAAATGAAGCTTGAAAATACGGCTAATCACATAGGTAATTAATATACGGATGAAACTTAACGATTTAGAAAAAAGGGATAACAATACCGTAGAGGTCTGCACGGGCCGAAATTTTACAAAATTACCCGGTCCGAGCCTGAAAAACTCAGGCCCAGCCCGGGCCCGAATCCAATACCACATTTGTAACCGGAAACCGACCCGAAGCCCGGATTTATACTCTACAGCCCGAAAAAAACTAGTTTTTTTACAAATTTACAAAAATTTACGATTCTCTATAGAACCGGTAATAATAAAAATCATCATGGCTGACTTATGACACGAACATAGTCTGAAATATTTTTCTGAAAAATCTTTACCCGAGCCCGAGTCTCAATTGCGCTTACCCCCCCGAACTCGGCCCACGGGCCGGGCTCGGGCCCATGCAGACCTCTACAATACCGCAATGGTTTATTCTCATGAATAATGATTGAAATGATTGAAAAATTAATGTTCATTCAAACCCTCGAGCCCTTAATCGCATATCGTCGTAGGTACTGAAAAGTTTACATCAGTAGGGGAATCTACTGTAACTAATGTGCATTAGCTTTTGATTTCCGACTTTGAACAGATTGTGAAAATACCTATTATTGTTTTGGATGTTCATTTTATCGTGTAATAATCGCGATAACGTTGGGTTTTATTCCTGTGCAGAAAATTTTATGATACGCATTATTTATTTAAAAGTTCCCTTTTCTGTCGTGTTTCAGCTTATTTAACCCATTATCACTTAATAATGGCCACAGTTAAGCCATGCATTTGTAATTATAAAAACAAATGCTGGTTTCCATCCTAAATGGTAAATTAAATCTTGGTTTATTGAGATATCATGATTAGGGATTGCAATATCGGTATTACTGAAACTGGACACCCGGTCTTAATGGTATGTTTTTCTAGGAATAACCGGTTTAGAAAATACAAAAATTAAAGTAATTTGTATCAAAAAAATAACAATCATTTTTTCAGAAATCACATATTTCAATAAAGATTTCCAAAATGAATTGAAATGATTAAGTATTATTAGTTTAAGAAAAGCTAAGTTATTGATAAAATCACCCATTTATGGATACATTTTTAACGACGGTATTTAATATGAAACATCGAAACACCGTTTTTGATTCTTTTGATATATTCAATATTCAACAGAAATATAAACGCTATGTAGTGTATTAATATTTGCTGTTTATTTTTTAACATTAAAAATAGTGCACAAACTGTACACTTTGAAATATAAAAAATATTCACCGTGCGTACTCGGAACGATTATTTATATTTACTTCAGCAACATAGCCAAAGTTATTTGGTTAAGCCTCCTTAGATTGTAGAGGTCTGCACGGGCCCGGGCCTGGCCCACGGGCTCTTACCCGACCCGGCCCGTGGGCCGGGCTCGGGCGGGTAAGCGCAATCGAGAGTCGGGCTCGGGCCGGGCCGGGCTTTGGAATTTGGGATATAATGTTGGGAAAAATATACCAAATTGAGGATTTCAAATTCCTCGGTGAGCTAAAAAAAAAAAAAAAGGACTTTCGGAGATAATCTGGGGAAAAAGTATACCAAATCGAGGATTTCAAATTCCTCGGTGAGCTAAAAAAAAAAAAAAAGGACTTTCGGAGATAATCTGGGGAAAAAGTATACCAAATCGAGGATTTCAAATTTCTCGGTGCTTCGGGTCGGGTTCGGGTAACAAGTGCGGCATTAGACTCGGGCCCGGGCCGGGTCGGGCGTGAGTTTTTCGGGCTCGGACCGGGTAGTTTTGTAAAATTTTGGCCCGTGCAGACCTCTATTAGATTGAATGTATAAACATATTAATTGTTTTGATTCACGGCGCGCTATGGTATTCTACGTGTGTCGTTAATTTGGTATTTTATGAATAAATTGCAGATTCAAGATATAATAATTTGAAAATCCAAAGGCAAAATTTGGATAGCACGTGAAGTACGAAATAATCGCATGACTTCAGCTTCTAATCGCAGGTAAGAACGCTACAATCGAATGTGATAATCAACTAAATAACCACTAATTATTAACAAACATACTAATATCCTTTTATGAGATGCAATAAAATTGTATACATTTAGCATTCCGAAACTCGAAGTAGGGCTCAATTTATATTTCAAACCACAATACACAAATAAAATAAATGTACATATAACACACACACATCAATCAGCTGCTGAGAATTTACAAGTGATCTTATACAATTGCTGATCAGAACGGTTTCTGATAATAAATTAACCCATTTTCGCCCCGTGTTCCAATATTGGAACATTTAATATTTTTACCCCCACTCCATTAATTAATTACTCGTAATGCTTGGCAACTTTATAGAAAAAATCCAGAAAAAAAAGTTAGATTACTTGAAATTTAGAAGAAATATAGTACTTAAAAATTAATGGAAATCCCATGAAGAGGGGAGGAAGGCCAAAATCTTCAAAAGAATTATCTATCAGGGTGCCTGTCAATATTCAATATGATCGGGTAGATCATTGGATGATTCCAGCTGATAAAAAAAATCGATGTGCATTTTGTAAAAAAAAAATCCAGAAAATGTTGTGAAAAATGTCCTCTCAATTTTCATGAAGGATGTTTAAAAACCTTCCATTTTCGTTAATTCAAGTTTATATATTACACAAAACTTTACTTATCTATGTACACTATTTTATAAGGTTGCTTGTGTTGAAATAAACTTTATTTCTTATTTTAGTTTTATAACGTCTACCTCCCAGTGTTCCATATTTGGAATATTTCTAAAAACTCGTATAAAAATAATACAAGACAGTCTCCGAAACCAATATGTGTTTAATTGTGCAGTGAGCTATTTAATATGCATGTTTTATCATACGGCGCAAAGGTCGTCAAGCTTTTTATGCCTACCGCCTACTTTTGCTTATTTTTTATAATAAAATTTCTTTACCGCCCACCACTATTGCTATATTTCAATCCAATATATGAGTGGAAAAAATTCAAAGGAATCTAGTAGAAATAAAAATCCCCCATTGTCTACCACGGAAGCCTTTACCGCTATAGTGTTTCGAATCATCTTGTACATATCGACACATCCTTCGTAAAGTTTTGTAACTTCAAAATCTGAATATTACATAGGGGAGGGGGTTTAAAGAGACATCAGCTTTGTGTAGGTCGAGTTTTTGGTCGTTTTATCGGTATATTAACACAATAATATAAAAACAATAAAAAATATCAGCGGTCTACCGTGACAATCAATGATTTATAATAAACATAAAATTTCCTATATTTAAAAAGGCAGAGTTTGACAAACTGACTACCTGTCAGCAGAACAATATCAAATAAATAAATAATGAACAAGTTAATCCGTCGCTTCAAATACAATTTAATATATAGACGTGTTGTTGCAGGTAGAGATTCAAAATATTTGAATATTAAATATTGAAAACTTGTATTAAAATAAACATATTTTAAAAATTATATGTATGAATTCCATCATGTATCAAAATCTGTAAACTCCTGGGGAAAATTTTGAAATCTGCCAGCGAGAAAATTTTTTGAAGAATTAAAAATTACTTTGGAATCTTTTGATTCCTCACTTTTTTCCAGTCATCAATCCCGAAATAATTGTGTCCCCCGAGTCTCGACAAACTTGTTTGTTTGTTTAACTTGTCGAAAGAAATGTTTGTATAAAAAAACGTGTATGGGGGGGGGCCACGGAAAAATATGAGTCCCAAAAGATTCCATGGGCTCACAAAGGTTAAGAAACTAAGATTTAAATGACGGTTTAATTTTTTTCCCACGAATTAGATAGTACTACCCAATCGATGTGGATTATTATACCTCAGCCAGTTTCACAATCAATAATTTAAATAAGTCAACGAATATTCGTATCGTATTTTGTTTTTATCAATCCGAGATTTTCTATATCCGATGTTATCGGGAGCGCAAGCAAGCTTTTCTATCAGTGGGTTGGGAGAATATCTTTGAAGCAAGTTTTGAGTAAATTTTCACACATGAATTCAAAACTTTGAGAAAAATAAACACGTTAACACAACAATGAATTTTAGTAGAATTCTTTTGAATATTAAATTCCACTACCGATCACCAAATACCTGACTAAAAAAACAATTATTTTATAATATAGGTATGCATTGCTTACACGTTTCAAAAAAAAACAAGGAGTTTTTCTTGGCGATTTTTAAATCCTGGCATTTTTAGCTCTCGGGGGAATTTTTCGAAAAAAAATTAGCCGATTTCAAAACCCCAGGAATTTGCGAAATTGTCAAAATTTGGGAACTTTTGTTAGGCCTTACGAAACTTTCTCAAATTTTCTCAACCAGAAGTCCCGGGATTAGTACTATCACAATCCTAGGATGTATGGATCACAAAATTGGACGGGATCCCGTCATTATATAACAAGTAAATTCAAAGTGTTAATATAAATTCAAGTGAATGCTTACTTTAACCAATATAAAAAAGGTATAAACAAAAAGTTTTTCTGGCTTATTCTCAAAACCACATTTCATATTTGAAAACTTACACGTTAGCATATATGAATAGGCAACCTCGACACAATCTTTCAATAAGCAATATAAAATATAAGAGATATGTCAAAGCCATGAGATTTATAATAAATTGTTTTTTGCGGGATGCGTACAAATAATAGTGAATAACATCCAATAGCCCATGATTTTTTTACATAGATGTTTACATAAAGTTCCTACTTCAACCGCTAGAGCAAAAATATTCATCCTCAACTTAAATGTACTATAAAATATGACTCAAAATGGAAATGAATCACAAGTTAATATGGAATAAAACTGTAATAAAAGAACTACATCATATTATCCGCTAATTTCAAATGACATACGGCAAAAAATAATTGCATGAAAATTGAAAAAAAAAATGATTTCTGAAATTGTAAACCTTGACATTGTTGTCAAATCGGTGTTTCAGAATTGAAGTGAAATAGTCTATTTTAAATTCTGTATTGTACAGAAAAATAACCCATTACAAACAACATAAATGTCAGCAACATACAAGTTTACTATTATATAACTTTTCATTTATTCTGTTCTCATTAAAACAAATCAAATTGTGTAATTTCAGATTCTACAACAGTGACATCTGTTATTGAGAAAAAACAGTAAACGTAAATGCATTTATAAGCACAAACGGCTTAGATAGATTCAACACAACAATGAATATTTACTAAAACTATTAAAATGTATATAATTCGATGGCAGTTATTTTTTCATTAATTTTTAATACAGTTTTAATTTGATTTTGAACACCTACGTGGTCGAGTGGTCCACATCGTTGTCTTCGTTTAAGGAGGTTTACGTAATTTCGTTACTTTTACGGTTTTGTAATTTCATTGTTCAAATAAAGTATAAGGCATGGATGTACGTGTCTTGAATTCCCTTCTCCCATCCACCCTATTCTAAAAACAGGTGTGTTGTGAGAGCTTAGCTAACCACTAGTCATATCTAGGTCCTATCCTTTTATTACTAATCTCTTTGGAAAAAAAAAGTTGAGCTATTGAATAACAACCAGTTCTCTAAGAAAAACTTCATTAGGAGTTCATATTGTCTACGTTGGGAGCGGACATGGTAAAAAAAATAGTTATTGAGGAAAAATACAGTTTGAACGCGGTACTCTATTATTATTGTATATTGCTCTAATTAAATGTGATGTTTTCAAAATTTCATTAATTAAACATGTTTTTATCAATTACACATAGGTATAATATAACACGAAAACTCCTTTCTCATACAGTTTTCTTAACACTATTTCAAAAAAAGACGGTACTAAATCCCATGCATATACCTACGCTCAGATATGTATATTCATGTAAACCTAAAAAATTTGAAAGAAATATTACACTAACTCTGGATATCCCAAGTAGGGCATCCAATCCCGGGATTCGGGATCCCGTTCAATTATCTGATCCCGAAATCCCGGGATTGACATGGTCGCGATCCTGGGATTTCGGGATTGAGAAATTTTGAGTAAATCTCGAAAAGTGAGATGAAATTGGCAAATTGTCGATTCCAATTTCCCCGGTGAGGTAAAAAAAAAAAAAAAACGAGGTTCGTGAGAATTCGGGAAAAAGTATACTAAATCGAGGATTTCAAATTCCTCGGTGAGCTAAAAAAAAAAAACGAGGTTTCGTGAGAATTCGGGGAAAAAGTATACCAAATCGAGGATTCCAAATTCCTCGGTGAGCTAAAAAAAAAAAAACGAGGCTTCGTGAGAATCCTAGGAAAAAGTATACCAAATCGGAGATTTCAAATTCCTCGGTAAATTTATCTCAATCCCGGGATCTCGGGATTGAAAATTTATCAATCCCGGGATTGGAAAAAGGCTCCGGGATTGGATACTCTAATCCCAAGTGATAAATGCGATTTCGTACTAAATGTGCGAAAACGAGTTCGTCTATTGTCCAAGAGTGAAAGTATTTTTTTAAATAAAATTAAAATACATTAATGAATTTTATTATTTCATATACTGAATTGATTTGAATACGAGAAAACTATTACAATTTATTATTTGAGTATATTTGTTTTCACGTCAATCCGTTGAGTGTATCCACTGTGTAAAAATAAAGTCCAGTGGACACTAATGTATCTTTGATTGAGTACAGATCACGGTGGTAATCTATCTAAGTATATATATATATATATAAAAATGAATGTTTGATTGTTTGTTTGTTTGTTACCTATGCGCTCCTATACTGCTCATCCGATTGCGATAATTTTTTTGGGAAGTTGTTATGCGGACGCCAGAATAGGTTTATGGATCAGCGGTGGGCTCCAAATGCGTTCATTTGTTTGTTAGTCTGGTATGCGTTCCTATACCGTTCATCCAACTGCGATAAAATTTTGTTGAGTTGTTGTGCGGTCGCCTGTTAATGTATATAAATCAAAAGCGGGCTGCCAATACGTTAATTTGTTTGTTTTTTTCCGTATGCAATCCTATACCATTCATCGGACTGCTATAAAACTTTGGCGAGCCGTTGTGCGGACGCCCGCGAATGTATATGAATCAGCGGTAGGCTAGTTTGTCCCTTATGCGTTCCTGTTCCTATACCGTTCATCCGATTGCAATAAAACTTTGATGAGTTGTTGTGCGAACACCCGCAACGGTATTTGAATAAATACAGCCAGCGATGGGCTTCCAATACGTAAATTTGTTTGTTTGTTCCGTATGCGTTCCTATACCGTTCATCTGATTGCGATAAAGCTTTGGTGAGTTGTTTGCGGACACCAGCAAAGGTTTTTTAATCAAAACATACAACAATGGGCTGCCAATACGGTGATTTGGTAGTTTTTCCTTTATGCCTTCCTGTTTTTATACCGTTCATCCGATTGGAATAAAACTTTGATGATTTGTTGTGCGGACGCCCTAAAGTTTTCAAAATTAGTACAGCCAGCGGTAGGGTGCCAATGCGTTTACAAGGGGCTCGCTTTATATCAAGGTATTCTGGGAAGCAGTGAGTTTTTTATCACTCTGATGGACTACTTAAATAAGCAATCGATTTTTACGTAATACATTTACAATATGTAACAATATGCAATTTTCTGTAAACTCATCAATGTAAATGGCCGAAAATGGACTTATGTGTATACTGATGCTGTCATAGATAATGTATGTAAGTCAGAAATTGCAGTTATTTACTAGTTTGATTTGAGAATATTGTTTTCTCTTAAATTAACAAGGGGCTGGCCGACCTTGGCAAAATTCCACAAAGGACTTGCGCGAGCCCCTCTGAGCTTCCTCCAGCCCACCCCAGAGTGCAGCCATTTTACAATGAGAAATTTCACCGAATAAAGCGACCTGCATGTCACGGCTATCAGTTTCATGACAAATCATAGGTCGCAAAAAGTGAAACTCGGACCCGTCGATTGGCTATTTTTAGGATTCTCTGTGGCGCATTTCCTAAGAATTATCGCCTTTTCTGTTGACTTTTCTCAGTTATGAAAATGTGTGTATTTCATATAGTTAAGCGTCAGTTCGCGTGTCTTTGGTGTGAACATTTTTGGATGATAGTCGAACAGCGCATTTAGCACTGAAATTGTATTTTAATGCAAATCAGTGAGACACTAACATGTAGTATCAAAAAAAATCGGAATTGGTGAAGTACTTCAATCATGCCAACTCATAATATGAGACGAATGTACTATGGCGCACAAAAAGGCATTGTAAGCTCTACACTCTGCCCTAAAAGATTTGAGAGGAAATGAAAAGTGGTCTTTGGTGGGGCACTTATTTTATTGTCTGGTGATTTTCGACAAACCCTACCAGTTATACCACGTTCAACAGCTGTTGATGAATTAAATGCATGTCTCAAATCATCAGTTTTATGGCGACACGTGCAGAAATTGGCTTTCAATGCCAGCATGCGTGTAGAACTACAATATGACACATCCGCTGAACGTTTCGCTAAATAATTGTTGTATATTGGGAATGGAAAATTGGAAATAGATGAATCCACACAATGTATTACATTGCCAACAAATTTCTGTAAAATTACAAAAACAATAAGAGAATTGATTCATAAAGTTTTACCAAAAATATCGCAAAGAATTACAAAAATCATCAGTGGCTCAGAGAAAGTGTTATATTAGCAGCCAAAAACAACGATGTTAATGCCATCAATTTCAGGATTTAAAACAAAATACCAGGCGGAAAGACAAATTTTTAGTTCATCGATACTGTAATGAATCATGACGAAGTTGTCAATCATCAAACTGTATTCTTAAATTCACTTGATCTGCCAGACATGCCGACACACATTTTTACATTGAAAATTGACGTACCTATCATTCTATTCGGTAATATAAATTCGCCACTTTCCAACGGTACCAACCATTCAGTAAACAGCATAATGAACGATATCATCTAAGCTACAATTTTAAATTGAAAATTTAAAGGAGACAATGTACTGTTGCCACGCATCCCAATAATTCCGACAGATATGCCATTCGAATTAAAATGTTTGCAGTTTCCGGTGCGACTCGCATTTACAATGACCATCAAAAAAGCACAGTTTCAATCGCTAACAGTGTGTGGACTAAATTTTAAAATTCCATGCTTCTCACATGAACAGCTGTATCTGGCCTGCTCACGCGTTGAAAAACCTTCAGACCTATTCGTTTACACACCAGACAAAAAAAACAAAATATCTAAAAGCACTTCAATAAACATGATTTAAACACTTTCTTTGTTTGAGTGGCATTGCAACGCATGCCGGGTACTCTCTAGTAGAATATAAAACATTATGTTGAATTCATCTACATTATTACCAATACTTGTGTCACGTGCTGCGCGAAGTTTCAATCAATTAAATAAATATGTGTTTTGAGAACATTTTACATCGATTTTAGGCACCAATTAATTATGTAAATAACATCGAATGGTGACTGCAGCGGCGCATTATTCGTCGATCGTCCCGATGTGCATGTTATAAAAGTGGAGTTATTTTGAGCTGCCTACATCATAAATTTATTAACCAGATACCCGATCCTTTTATATACGATACACAGCGTGTCCAATAAAAATGAATACATACAATCAAATAAAAAATCAAGTGCATATCGCAAATTGTACCGTAGGAATTTTATTTCTAATAAAATGAGACACTCTAAACTTTTCGTGATCTAAGGACGTAGCTTGACGAGGATTTTCTTAATACGTGGAACAACTTTGTTCGCTAGATTTCGAAATTACACAAATACGAATCGAAATACAAAAAGATATTGCCAAGCAGTAAATGAAATTGTCATCAGTATTAAAATACATTGCTTTTGATTCTTGTTTATTGTTATAACTTTAATCAAAACTGACTTTATTAGTATGCCAAGTGCTATACATTTTTGATACATTGTATTTATGATTAATAAATTGATCCTCTAAATCAGTGATGCACAACCTTTACCATCTAGCGGGCCGCATAAAACAAATTTATCGTGGCTTCGGGCCGCAAAGAAAAAAATGATTTAAAGTACGCTCAATCCCTTTTTATACAGAACATATGTACGTTCCATGTAAAACAGCCATAAAATCGTGTAAAAAAGATTAAGTGAAAAATAGGTTCCATTATATTATTTTGACCGTGTTATTTCGAAAATAAATAAGCCACGCAAAAAAAGGATTATGAGTACGTGCATATTAAAAATCGTTTCATTGTGAAATATTTATGTTTCATTTATATGTAAATCATAAATTAATGCGTTCTTGGTCTTTGTTAATTTTTAACTATTTTTTTTTAATTTGACATATTATTTGTAAGCCTGTTTCTATGAACCGATTTATTCTCCTTCATTGAAAAAAAAGTTTGCTTACATTTGTTTAATAAATGTTTTACGTGAAAAAAGTATGTTTGAGAAAGAGATTTAAGGGCCGCCACAAAATTCAAAAAGGGCCGCATGCGGCCCGCGGGCCGCGTTTGTGCATCACTGCTCTAAATAATATTAATACCATACAAATTGTTGACATAAACTTGTATTTTAATATTATAGTAAATGAAATGGAAGGAAATTCTATATGTAGCAATATTGTTAAAGTTCATGTTCAGTCTCTTCTTCGCATAATCATCGATTTGATGCGGCTGGTTGTGCACTTTAAGAGACGAAACAACATCAAACAAAAACAATCATGTCTCCGTCATGTGAATTTTACAATATTTATTCGATAAAAATATATACAAAAATCAATAAATTTCGTTGTCGCTGATTAGAATATTTTATTAATAAATCTAAGATGGACTGACTACATAGCGATAGTTTAAAAACATGTATTGATTCATCACTTTTAAGGTGTTAACTGTCAATACTTGGTGGAATGGCATTATAATAAAAATAATAAAACATTTTTAGTACTTTTTCCACATAAAATTTATTGGATCAGGACCGGTTTCGCTCATTGTGAACATTATCAACTGATTATAAATACAATGAAACAGTGATA
This sequence comes from Himalopsyche anomala, assembly GCA_031772345.1. Lineage (NCBI taxonomy): Eukaryota > Metazoa > Arthropoda > Insecta > Trichoptera > Rhyacophilidae > Himalopsyche > Himalopsyche anomala. Next base: position 7,612,865 of record CM062844.1, on the reverse strand, counting down.
TTTACACAAAAGTTAAGTAAGAAAACCAAGGTATGACAAACAATTGGTATTACAACTAAGCAAATAAATTGTAGCAAAATACAATAAAAATTAACTAGAAATAAAATTTGAAGCTCTCAGCAATGCAAACTATATCCTTTTTTTTCTTCAATCTTACGATTTTTGATGTAAGTTTATTTTGCTACAATTTATTTGCTTTGGTCATTGCAAATGCGAGTCGCACCGGAAACTGCAAACATTTAAATTCGAATGTCATATATGTTGAAATAATCGGGATGCTTGGCAACAGTACATCGTCCCCTTTAATTTTTCCATTTAAAATTTTAAGCTTCGATGATATTGTTCATTATCTTATTCACTGAAAGCCTGGTACCGTTGCAAAGTGGTGGATTTATATTTCGGAGAAGAATGATAGGTACGCCAATTTTCAATGTTAAAACGTGTGACAGCATGGCTGGCAAATCCAGTGAATTCAAGAATTCAGTTGGATAATTGACAACTTCGTCTTGATTCATTACAGTATCGATGGAATCTCTTCGCCTGGTATTTCGTTTTGAATCTTAAAGTTGATGGCATTAATATCATTGTTTTTGGCTGCTAATATAACACTTTCTCTGAGCCACTGATGATTTTTGTAATTCCGTGCGAAATTTTTCGAAAAACGTTGTGAATCAATTCGCCTCGCCTATGGTTCTTGTAATTTTACTAAGGTTGGCGAGTCTCTTGTTAATTTCAGAGAAAACAATATTCTTAGATCAAATGAGTACATAACTGCATTTTCTGACTTTTTTTATCCATGACAGCATCAGTGCACACATTTTCGGAAATTTACATTGATAAGTTTACAGTAAATTGCACATTGTAAATGTATTCATTAATAATCGATTGTGTATTTAAGTACTCCATCAGAATGATCAAAAAACTAACTGCTTCCTAGAACACCGAGAATTGCGTTTATATAAAGCGAGCCTCTAGCAAGCGCATTGGCAGCCCACTGCTGGCTGTGCTAATTTAGAAAATTTTGCGGGCTTCCACACAACAACTCACCAAAGGTTTATCGCAATCAGATGAATGGCACAGGAACGAATACGGGACAGACAAAAAATAATAACGTATTGGCAGCCCAACGCTGATTTATATACATTTGGGGACGTCCGCACAACAACTCACCAAAGATTTATCACAATCGAATGAACGGTATAGGAACAGGAAAGCATAAGGGACAAAATTACCAAATTAACACATCGGCAGCCCACCGCTGATTCATGTACATTCGCGGCTGTTCGCACATGAACTTACCAAAGTTTTATTGCAATCGAATGAACGGTATAGGAACAGGAACGCATAAGGCACAAATTTTCAAATTAACTTATTGGCAGCCTACCGCTGATTTATATACACTCACGGGCGTCCGCACAACAACTCACCAAAGTTTATCGCAGTCGGAGGAACGGTATAGGAACGAATACGGATAAAACCAACAAATTAACGTATTGGCATCCCACCGCTGATTTATATACATTTACGGGCGTCCGCACAACAACTCACCAAAATTTTATCGCAATTGAATGAACGGTATAGGAACGCATACCAGACAAACAAACAAATTAACGCATTGGCAGCCCACCGCTAATTTATAAACCTATTCTGGCGTCCGTACAACACGTCACCAAAATTTCATCATAATCGGATGAGCGGTATAGTAGCGCATATAGATATATACATAGATAGATAATTCATTTAAACTGAATTTAATTCAGCCAATAAATTAACACAACATTTATTGATTCTGAGGCGGTACGAAGTTTGTCGGGTCAGCTAGTTATCAATAAATTAGTACTGTCGCAAAAGCTTTAGCGATATATATCTGAATCAGTAATGTCGTTGATGACCTTATTTAAACGAATATGTAAAAATCAATCAATATTCTTTAAGATTTCGACTGAAGGTGCTTGGTGGAATTTCAATATTAAATTTGAATCGTTCACATTATGTACACTCCCACAGATTTTGTCACTAACGACCCGGGTTTCGCCTTTCGGCATCTTCAGGCGTTCAAGCGCACGGATGAACTTAAAGTTCAGCCAAATTCCACCAAGCACCTTCAGTCGAAATCTTAAATTATATTAATATTGCTAGTACAACAAGATTGGCTGAACTCTAAGTTCATCCGTGCGCTTGAACGCCTGAAGATGCCGAAAGGCGAAACCCGGGTCGTTAGTGACAAAATCTGTGGGAGTGTACATAATTTGAACGATTCAAATTCAATCAATATTCTTTGAAGAAAAATGATTTGAAGTAATAATTACGTATGACGTGTGATGAACTATCGATATCAAATCACAAATATATTGATCATATTAGAAGCATTGGGTGACAAGTAAGACGTCTAGAAACCATCTATAAACTGATTTCAAAATACCTACGAAAATTGTAGAAGAAATCTTTTGGATAGAATAAGTATATATTATTACAATATTTCCTGACCGAAGCTCAGTCACTGGTGGATCCATAAAATATGCCAGGGATGGCCATTAAATTTTGAAATATAAATCCTACGTGATAAAATGAGAAATTTTATTATTAATAAATAATTTATCATGTATTGATGTTATGAATAGCGAATGGATTTTGTTACAACAACAATGAGTTCGTGAAAATGCGGAGCCCAAGGCGGTTGCCTCTCAATTCCTCTCAGGGGGTAGTCATGGCTATACCCTTGGATACGCCGATGAGCTTAGTTAATATTAAATAACAATACGTACAAAAATAAATTTATCGCTTTTATGAAACAATGTTAAATTATCTAATTGTACAGTTATTATTATTCAAAAAATATTTATGAACTGTCTTAACCAGGGCTGTGGAGTGAAGTGGAGTGGAGTGAAGTGTGGAGTGGTAGTGAAGAAATTAGACGACTCCAACCATTGCACAATGCACGACTGTAATTATATTTTTAGACTTTTGACCACGTTTGACCCTATCAATTTGAATACAGTGGAACCTCGATTCTACGTTTTTCAAGGGATCGTAATAAATGAACGAATAATGCAGGAAACCGATAATGCGGGAAATCTTCAAATAACACCGAAAAATGTTTAATTTTCAAAAAACTCATTTATTTATTAATTAAAGAACAAATAAATGTATTTTTAAATTGTTTAATACAAACTAGGTAGCCTATTTGCAGTTTGGGACTTAAATTTTAACAAACACTATTCAAAATCGCGTACATTTCTAAGTCAACTAACTCCTTTTTGCTATGTCGACTCGTTTTTCTCCTGATTTTTTTCCAATGTCTTTAATTATTTTCAGTTTCTCAACTAAAGTTCTAGTTTTCTTCATTTAGGTATTTTAGTTTTGACTATTGAGTTAGAAAAGTTTACGCAACCAGATGAAATGTAAGATTATTTATGAGCGAAAAAAATATTCTACAAAAATGGTCAATCGGGATAGATTAGTAACTGGGACGGGACGATAATATTTAGATGATATATCGAAGAAATCGGTAAATCGAGAAATAATTAACGTGGAATTACTAAACATTGCTATTACGGGGTGGGGTGGTCTTGGTCGAGTAAAAAATAAACGATCCATGCATAAAGACGAAGATAGTGAAAACGGAAGATCGGGGTTCCACTGAAAAAAACGCGAAACGAAATGCGAGGTAAGATTATTTATGAGAAATATTCAACGAAAACGGTAAATCGGGGAACGGTTTATGCGGGACTATTTTACATTGTTCTTATGGGTGTTTGGCCGGGACTATGAAAAATGAACGAACCATGCGGGAAAACGAACAATGCGAGAACGGTAGATCGGGGTTCCACTGTACACATTTTTTTAAAAGGATCCGAAGTAATTATTTTTACTCGAGCACGACTCCTGTAAAAATAGATCGACTCTGACTACACAGCCTTATTCTTAATAAGTAAAGAGTGTTTGCGATGTATATTATTAAATACAATACAATTCGAGAATTTTACTTTTCTGTTGGTGAAGATCGCTCGTCTTCTTTTTACCAAGTCAGCTCCCAATTTAGAGCATATGGACACCTAATGGATTATATCTCAACAGAAATTTCTATAAGAAGTGCTTGTTACTCAGTTACTTAATATCTCTTTTTTCCAAAGATAGTAAGAATAGAAGAATGGGCTGGGACATGACTAGTGGTTATCTAATCGCTCTCGTTATGTCCTGTTTTTTTAATAGAATGGATGGGAGGGGGGAATAAACGAAATCACATTAAATGCCTTTCAACAGAAATTCGACATAAATGGATTGAAAAATCAATTTAACTATCCGTACTGGGATTCGAACCCGTGACCTTTGTAATCGAAGCCAATGACGTTGACCACTCGACCACGCAGGTTAGTGTTCGTCTTACTGGTGCCAATATGAGTCACTGACTAATTAATATAGTGATTCAAGTGATTTTAAACTTGTTCCCAGCTCTGCTGCTAACTAAATTGGCATGATAAATATGCATCTTATCTTGTGGTCGTTTTTTTTCAAGTATTTATATCCACAGTAATAAGTATGGGATAGGGATGACAAACACAGAACACGCATGCCAGGAATGGCACGTGAACGATTTACAGTTTTTTTTTTTTTTAGAAGAAAAATCTGATAAAACTATAAAGATTTTTTTTCTGCAGTAGTCTGCAGTAACTGGTCCTGATCTTGGTAAATAAGTTTTTTTTTTAAAACCATCTCCGCTCCAAATATGGAGCATATGGACTCCTAATAGAGTTTATCTCAACAGAAGTGTTTCTACGAGAACTGCTTGTTACTCAGTTGCTCTACCTCTTTTTTCCAAAGAGAGTAGGAATAGAAGGAAAGGGCTAGGACAGGACTAGTGGTTAGCTAATCGCTATCGGTACGCCCCATTCATAGGATAGGATGAGTGGGAGGGGGGATTCAAGACATCACATACATCCATGCCTTTGAACATAAATTCATAAATCGATTGAAAAATCAATTTATGAAACTGCCTATACTGGGATTCGAACCCGTGCCCTCCGTAGCGGTAGCCAACGACGTTGACCACTCGACCACACAGGCGGCAATGATTAAATAAATAGCGAACTATATTCAAGACAGCGACAATAAAGCCTTTAAAATTATGTTATTTATTATTGACCGTATTAAATATTTAAAAGTTATGGAGGTATTTTTTTATTTTTCTCGGCACGTAGGTAAGCTGATATTTGGAAGTTTTCGGCACGGGCACATAAAAAAGTAACACCACTGTTTTAATGGATTAAAAAAAATAAAGAAAAGAGAACTTTTGAAAAATTAAATCGAATCCGGCTTGATATGCGACTTGAGATTTCAAAAAAAATATTTACGAATGAAAACAGAAATTATTCAATTGCAAAGCGATTTCGCATTTATAAGCTTACATATGACATTTTTTAAAATATATAAGTGTGATTTAATCTTGGATAAATATCGGTTATTTTTGGAGACGTTTTTTAATTAAAATTATTATTTAAATTAAAGGATAAAAAAATACGGCAGGTCTGAATGGCAACAAATGTACCCTTTGATTATTTACCACAGACGTGGATAATTTAATATATTATATATTTTGTACTTCTTAACCTAGTTGAAAAAAATGCAAGAATAAAATTTAAATCATTGTTAAGTCACAGATTCAAAGCCGGTTATATTATAAATGAATAAGAATGGAATATTTTTATTTGTACAATGCCATAGCAGTCTTAAGTTCCAAGCAGTGCTGTATAAAAATCAGCAAATTATGAGCGGGCCGTTGAATCCCTGCCTTTACTAACAAATTGTATAAGGGTTATACGTAGATCAACTCTAAATTCCAATTTATGAGCTTATTTTTCGTCAAATGTACCATGTATGTTTGAAAGATTTCTCGTATGGATATTCTGTGATTCGTTGGTGTTATTAATTTACAATTTACGATACATCGGAAGGGCCATATATGCAAATTAAGTAATGATTGTAAGATATATAGCGACTGGCAAGAAATGCGATGTGTGGTAAAAACCAATAAAATTTAACTTCCCACTATTAAGTGTCACAGTTATATAGAATATAAATTATAAATTACATAAACGACGGTAACAAGCGGAATTCATATAATATTATATAAGATTTTGACGCCTATTGTGATATTATGAAATACATGTTGCGTCTTTTATCATATAATAATGGCAATATACCAAGTAAATGATGATTTAATCAATAACAATATAAAAAAAATAATGAAGTGAATTGTGCTACCCTAGTTTGACTTTCTGATTTTTGATTACTGATATGACTTGAGAAATCGTATGGAAAGATTGAGTGACGAACTAGTGTGCACAAATAAATTTCGAGATTAATATTTATTGATTAAAATCCCAATAATGACGTTGGTTTTTTTAATGAACTATCCAACCTCATATGCTGTATTGAAATACTGTAAAAAAAATAATTTAAATAAAATGATTTGGCATCTTTATTTGCTTTTGTTCTCAGAGATTTTTATTTAAAAACCTTAGAAAATGTGATTTTTTCTTATTTAAAAAAAGATTTAATTGAAAAGATATATAATTACAATATATATATGTATTTGATTCAAAATAACAGTAATAAATGGTTTCATAATGATGTGATATTACTTTGAAAATTATGACGCCGGCCCGCTCATCTGAAAAGGGTACCTGTTTTCAACTCAATAGCATGGCTTTCACTATAGGGGGCTTTGACAATGCACATTTTTTAGAGGCGAATCAGCTGATTTATATGTTAAATTACGCATTTTCTTAAGATATTTTATTTAATACTAGCCGGTACCCGGCAAGCGTTGCAATGCCACACGAAGAAAGAAAGTGTTTGCGTTTTAATTGTGTTTATTGAAGTGCATGCTTTCTTTTTGTCTTTTTGACGTTTGCTGCCGATTGTATATGAAACAACACACGCGCCACCTACTGTTATTTAATTGAACTATAACCTTCCCAGAAGTGCAAGCAAAAATTTTGTAAAAGTTTTATTGCAATCGGATGAGCAGTGTGGCAACGCATTTCCATAACTTTCCACGATTTGTTCCATTCTCTGATCATGATTGTGTGACTGTTATTTCATACGTTAAGTCTTTTTTCGTATTCGAAATTATTGTTCTATGATTACCGTTTCTAAAAAGATGAACCTTACTACAAAACTACTTAAAACAAATTATTAAATAAATTTAAATAGTAAAAAACACAAATTAATCATAAATTAATGTTATTGTATTCTTACTATTAATAATCTGTAGTATATGGGAACCATAAAATTATGAATTCCAGAATATAAGATAAATATTTCTTCATCTACTCTTGTTTGACTTGACACAGCTAATAGATTAAAACCTCTTTCAAAAAGACTTTCAAACCTAAAACGTATAATCAATGCATGTATAACCATCAAAATACTCTTAGCATTTACATATAATAGTTGACAAAACATAAAAAAGATATTGCACATTATATAAACACGAAACAGTCATTTACTTGAACTGACACGGATTCGATGTAAAATGTATTCGGACATGTCATCCTTGTACTTGTCCACAGTTCACGTGGATTCGATGGGAAGCATGTCGAAATAATGATAGCAAATAATGTGCGTATCTGACTTGGAGATTCAGAAACAATTGCTTCAGCGATTGTCATGTCCCAATGAGTATCGTTTTCAAGCATTCACCAGCAACAACCGCAAGTAGAAGCATTCTTCATTCTTCAGATGAACTGTGTTAATGCGACCAAGAGCATCAGTAAAACGCACATTCGGATGATCAGGAACCGCATTGCCTTACTTTCGACGTTGATTTTTTTTTCGATGAAGCGTTCCAAGTGTAATAACGTGCCATCTCATGTGGAGCAATGTTCACTCTAATTTTACGAAGGTCATGTGCGCAAAATACATTGGCTGTGCAACTTTGAAAGGAAATAAAAAATTGTGTGCGCCTCATAACGGTATTTAGACCTGCTTAACGAAATGGCTATTTTTTCATAATATAAATAATTAACATCACTATATAATGACAATCAGTTTATTCTGGTGATGGTATAGCTGGTGTAACTTTTGTGCGCTTTCTTCTAATGCATGTGCGCGCGCACACGCGCACAGCTTAGAGGGAACGATGCTGTGAAGTTGTGTAAAAAAAGATGACTCCGACTTCAGCTTAAAAATAATTAACGACTCCGACTCCGAGGAAATTTTGCAACAATTTCATTTTAACATATATATATGGAATACCATCATATCATCTTAAGTCAGCCAAGCATGCAATATCAACACTGGACTATTTTGTTTAAATACTCATAATTAAAACTCGTTGGGTGCTAACGACACGCCTAGCGTGTCGATGGAATTATTACAACACGGGCACCTATCGCTTTGGAGTGATATTATTATTATTTCATTGTTTTGCAACAAAAAAATAATAAAAATATTGAATCGGTAGTGCGAGCTTGCAGAAGTCGTGTTTTTTCATCTTGTTTTTTCACATGAAGGTTGGCTTACACTTTCGCTTAGAATGCGTTTACTACATAAGTCTAGAATTTTATACATAAAGAAGTGAGTCCGTGGTACAATATACCCCAGAAGGAATATGTGCAACTAAATGGAAAGACCGCTGAGACGTTCTGACGATTTCGTCAGAAATTTCTCTGCTGGAGTGGCTACGATGGTCAAATGCATACTTGGCATGACTAGGATAATCAAATGCATACTTCCCATGTATTAAAAAAACATGAAGATGTTATAAAAAATAGAGATTCATTTATTTCAAACAATGATACTAAATTCTTATGATATGTACAATTTTCAAAATTCAACTAAAATATCATTATATACAGGCTACAAGTTATTGAAAAATTAGTAGGCCCCCCTCCAAAACAAAAAATTAAAAGTCTTCCTATCTTCCTATTTTCTGCAAAATATACCCAGATAGAAAAACCAAAAGAAGACGGTGCAAATATTGTTGGAATGAAAAAAGGAGAGAAAAGCCCCTCTTTTTTTGTCCGGAATATCCAAATGAACCTGGATCCATGCTTTCGGTTATATCACCAACAAATGCTTTAACATCTTAACGCCCGCTCGTTTTTTATAGGATTTCACCTGGCGGCCGGGCAATTTTGCGAAAAATTCGCAAACAATTGTAATTTTACTAAATTCACTATAATTTGTAAACCAATTGATATCTTTACCAAATTTAATTTTCCAGCTTCCAGATACTTTGCCGCACAAATCAATACCATTTGAGCAGTGGTTCTTCATCTGTATATTGTATGCTTATGTTGTGTACTGAAAAAACCTAAATCTACTAAAAGATCTTCTTTTAAAATATGCAAAACCTACTTTTTCACATTGTTTACGTGTACATACTATAGCAAATTTATATTTTCAAATAATAATACTATACATTTACATTACTATAGCAAATTTATATTTGCTTTGGTAATGTAACATAAAAGAATATACTTCAAAGGAATATTTTTTAATTTATTTCGTAAACATAAGTTGAGAACCCCTCTCACTAAGTTTGAATAGGTCATAATATTATCAACCACTCGTTTAAAAATTCAAAAATTGTTTTCAGCCGTCATAAAAATGTAGCATCGCACGCCCAAGCAATAAATCACTAAGCAATTCGTACCTCTAAGGGTCCCGCCCCACAAATGCATCTGGACGACAGGATACCCTGCTAATATTACGTATGTATATCGTCGCTAATCGGGGAAACAAACCAGACACGATTTATAAATCAAATATTTTAACAGAACGTAAAATAATATTATGAAAAATCACATACGAAAAAAAAAAGTCTACCGTCTAGGGCTGTTTTTTCACGAAATAGTTTTGCATAAAAATAATTTATTTTTTGTCAAATAATGCGTCAATATGTATACTACCATCTCTCGTTAAGGCGACTCAGTAGGAATGCAAAACTTTAATTTGACCTAAAGCATAAATATTGCACTGACTTAAATAGGTAACCACCACTATACGTATTTTTACAGTATCAAAACAAGCAAAACATTTTTACATTTCATTACAAAAATAACAATACCACCTAACACACGAATGGGTATTTAGACAGTAATGAGGTATTGGTACATGGTAGCAACAGTAAGCTATCGTATTTCATAAATTAACGGTTTTCGCCAAAGGTTAATTACACGAGAAGTAAAACAAACCATACAATACAAAATTCTCAAACTTTCTCTAATATATTAAAATAATTATTTTTTATTTTTAATTTTGTGTAACCTATTTGTTATGATATTGATTTGATATGATTTGTTATGATATTGATATTGATGAATACAGTTTTGAAAAATAATTTTGTTGCATAAAAAAGATTAAAACATAAAAAAATATTGACATAATAAGATTAAAATAGAAAAGTATTGAGTAAAAGAATTATAAGTTGCAATTGATAGTTATTTTTGGTTCGCGCTATATCAATTGAAGTCGTTAAGTTATATCGGCTGCATCCGACTAACTTTGTTGGGTGGTACAAAACAATGACTAATCTGTATGAATTAATATATTTCACAAGTTTATTATGTATCCATACATATGTATATATATGTTGCATATATCAATTTCGAATATTTTCTAGCATTCTGTTTTGTTCAATAATAAGTTTATAAAAACACGTTTGACGGTAGAAAAATGTATTCAATTAAAAAAAAACTCTACGTTGAAAAAAAACATGGTTTACAATCTGTATATTATGTAAAAATATTGACTATTAACATCTTACGTTTTCCAATAATTTTGAAGTTTTTTTCCATTTAGATGACTTTTATTCAACTACTGTTACTATTATATTGAATAGAATCTCTTTTTAAAACCATTGCCGAATAACTATTTCAAAATGCTTATCCATAAACTAAAGTAATACTGGTCTTTACAAGTATTTCGACTGAACAAGACATTATTGTATTATAAATAATAATATTATTTATCAGCGCTTTGAGCAACCCTAACCCCAACCGATATTTAACCGTTTTTTATGGCAGTGTAAAAAATACATTGCTTTGATTGATATCTCTAATGTTCGTTGACCAGTGATTTAAAAATATCTAAAGAAATGTTCGACACGTCCACTCAAGACCAAGCACCATCTCAAACTGAACTCAAACTGAAGCATAGAAGGTAAGAAAAAGACATCTCCGAAAAATGGTTACCATTTATTGGTATTATTAACTTTTTTTTTTTTTTCTTTTAAATGTAAACAATAAAATGTTTTATCATTCCAATTTTTTGTAGAAGTATTTATGATCCAATTATGCTTTAAAAATCAGTCAGAAAAAGTGGGAGAAATGGTACATTTCAAATGGATGTACAATCATTACATTACATAAATTGGAAATTCTGCTCAATTCACTTTCTTAAACAAACCTTTATCTGTATTTCTTTCTAAGACATTAAACTTCGGTATCTTACAATAATCTCTAAAAATGATTAGGACGTAAAGCAGTTTTTCAAATTCCGTGTTAACGTTTTGCCGTGTTTTCTTAAAATATGACTATTTTCATGAAAAAAAAATGCAATAGTGTAAAAAAGCGTTTGGAAAATGTAATTATAGAAAGAAAAAAAAAATTGAGTGAACGGTTCACAAGATTTAGTCGACGGCAAAAGATCGATTTACTCTGTTTTCAGGCGCGAAGGAACTATATCCTCTTAACATTTGAAATCAAACTCGATCCTAACCAAGTGATTTTTCAATATAATGGAATGTATGACGTAGGACGCGTCTATGCGTCCACGGCCCGTAACCGTTGGATTTCAAAGACTTAAATACGCGTCCACGGTCGGCAAGCTGTTAATACAATAATATTGCTTAGTGCAAGTTATTTTTTAAACTATTTTTTACTATTATGTTATATTCAATTTACATATATGTTTACAAAAGGTGTAAATTTACTCACGTAAATGAAAGTAATAGTATGCTATTTTTTAATATTGATAAATGTATCTATTTTTTGCATACATGTATTTATGTATACAATCTATATATATAAAACAAAGTGGGGTTATTTACACCACGTATATCTCGAGAATGACTGCACGGATTTCAATGATCTTTGATTTATTAAATTCGGGTGCGCCTAGAATAGCAGAATAAGCATTAAAACATCGGAAAAATATCACTGGAAAGAAATTATAAAGAAAATCAATATTGCCATACAGTGACATTTTTCAAATGATGAACAGCTTCAAATGATAAAATGTCGTATGCTGGTTTCAGAAAAATCCACCAGATCGCACTGTTTTCTATATTTGTTTGTTTTGCTTCTTTTGCATACGATTGACTTATAAATAATTTTAAATTTAGAGTATGGATTAGAATAAAAGAAATCGATGATATGAAATGACAACGAAAGAAACTCGGATAATATTGAAAAAAGATTATGTTTATAATTAGGTATGATACTTTTTTTGAAAACAATATTACGATGTTTGCACGAACGTTGCTCTACTATGAGATGCTACGTTATTACACTTGGACGCTACGTCGAAAGCAAGGCGATGCGGTTCCTGATCACCCGAGTGAATACTGATGCTCTTGGTCATATTTACACAGTTCATCCGAAAAATGACGAATGCTTCTACTTGCATGTCAACAGCTCAATTTGCTTGAAAATGATACTCATTGGCACACGACAATCGCTGAAGAAATTGTTTCTGAATCTCTAAGTCAGATACGCATATTATTTTCTATCATTATTTTGACATGCTTCCCATCGAATCCATTTGAACTGTGGAACAAGTAAAAGTATGACATGTCGGAAGACATTTTACATCGAATTCGTGTCAGTTCAGGGAATCCCGATCTCGAGATGAATGAAGAGATACATAACCAGGCTTTATTTTAGATGAAGACATGTGTTACCTCATGTTCGGCAGTTTGTTAGTCAAGTTAGGAATGCCCACGCCGGATCGTGTAATGAACGACGCTTTCAATCGAGAATTGGAACGTGAACGTGAATATATCGTGAATAGAACCGATCAGTTCAATCGAATGTACTACTGTTGAACCCACAACAGAAGGATGTGTACGATTCGCTAATGAATGCAATTGATGATGGAAATGATGGCTTATTTTCCCTCAATGTGTCCGGTGGAACTGGGATGATATTCCTCATGTCATTGATTATGACCACTGTTCGTGCGAGATCCGAAATTGCTGTAGCAGTTTCGTCTTCTGGAATAGCGGCCAAGTTGATAGAAGGATGGCGAACGGCTCATTCAGTGCTGAAATTTCCGTTAAACCTTTAAACGATTGAAAAACTGACATGCAAGATTGCGAAACACTCAGCAATGTCCAAAGTTTTGGTAGCAAGTAAAATCATCACCTGTGATTAATGCACAATGACGCACAGACGCGCATTGGAAGCACTCAATCAAACTATTAAAGATATGTGCAATGACTCAAGATGTTTTGGAGGCGCAATGATTCTACTATCTGACGATTTCACTACAAACAAGTCATTCCAAGATCGACCGCTGCCGATCAAATAAACTCTGGCCTCAAATCATCGACTCGTGTGGCGCTATGTGAAGAAACTTCAGGTGACGAAAAACATGCGAGTTGTATTTCTAAGCGATCTATCTGCCGAAGATTGAAAATGTACGTCGCCGGTAGAATAGCCAATCGACCAACATTAGCTGCATCTTATTCGCACCACATTATAAACCAATCTAAATACACTGTTTCCGCTATTAGTCAAGAATCTGGTGTTTGAGCATGATTGGATAAATAGATTTTCACACCAGAATGATTTATCTCAATTAAAACTTAATGAAAATCGATGAAAAATCAAAATCGCTCCTACATAGCAAGCAGTCAACTGTCAACGCCATCTCGTGGATATAATGGAAACAGCATACAACGTCGTGTGTCTAATTTCAAAACAAAATATATGGGGACATAATTTTTTTCGTAATTTCTTTTCCGTGATATTTTTCCGATGTTTTTATGCTTATTCTGCTATTCTAGGAGACAAATTTAATAAATCAAAGATCATTAAAATCCGTGCAGCCGTTCTCGACTTATACGTAGTGTAAATAACCCGACTTTGTTTTATATATATAGACTAGCTGACCCAACGAACTTCGTACCGCCTCAGAGTCAATAAATGTTGTGTTGGCTGAATTAATTTAGTTTAAATGAATACTCAAAATGAATTAAGTTCAATAAATGTGCAAAATTCAAAATGAAAAGTATTTTAATAACATTGAAATTATGTTATTCACGTGGCACAGTCGATAGATTTAAAGGAATGCAGTGGACCAACGATTTGATTTTTAATTGTGAAGTTGAAATAATCCAAATATTTTTTCTTCGCTGCAAGAATTGCTCGTTCACTTAACCAATTATGATGTTTGTGATCAGCAATGATGTTCAGGAACACTTTGTTAAGAGGTCGTCTTTCGATGAGACGAAATTGCAAATAATCGACAGAAATGAAATCAATCCATTCGATTCGTCGACAGGAACACGGCCGTTACAGATAGTCAGCAATTGCTTGGAGAAATCTGCGGCAGATGGATCGTTATAAATGCAATTCGCTTGTGTTTCTTCACATAGCGCCACAGAGTCGATGATTTGAGGCCAGTTTTTATTTTATCGGCAGCGGTCGATCTTGGAATGACTTGTAGTGTTTGGCGGAAATCGTCAGATAGTAGAATCATTGCGCCTCCAAAACATCTTGAGTCATTGCACATATCTTTTATAGTTTGATTGAGTGCTTTCAATGCGCGTCTGTGCGTCATTGTGCATTAATCACAGGTGATGATTTTACTTGCTACCAAAACTTTGGACATTGCTGAGTGTTTCGCAATCTTGCATGACAGTTTTTCAATCGTTTAAAGGTTTAACGGAAATTTCAGCACTGAATGAGCCGTTCGCCATCCTTCTATCAACGTGGCCGCTATTCCAGAAGAAGAAACTGCTACAGCAATTTCGGATCTCGCACGAACAGTCGCCATAATCAATGATATGAGGAATATCTTCAAAGTTCGACTGGGCGCGTCAAGGAAAAATAAGCCACCATTTCCATCATCAATTGCATTCATTAACGTATTGTACACTTCCTTCTGTTGTAGCTTCAACAGTGGTACATTCGTTCGAAGTGATTGGTTCAATGCATCTCTATCATATTCACGTTCACGTTCCAATTCTCGATTGAAAGCGTCGTTCATTCCACGATGTGGCGTTGGCATTTCTAACTTGACTAACAAACTGCCGAACATGAGGTAACACATGTCTTCGATGTAAATCAAAGCCTGGTTATTTATCTCTTCATTCACCTCGAGATCGGGATTCCCCGAACTGAGACGAATTCGATGTAAAATGTCTTCCGACATGTCATCCTTCGATATAGCGTTCCAAGTGTAATAACGTGTCATCTCAGAGTAGAGCAACGTTCGTGCAAAATATTGTTGTCAAAAATTTATCATACTTAATTATAAACATAACCTTATTTCAATATTATCCGATTTTCTTTCGTTTTCATTTCATATTATCGATTTCTTTTATTCTAATCCATACTCTAAATTTAAAATTATTTATAAGTCAATCGTATGCAAAAGAAGCAAAAACAAACAAATATAGAAAACAGTGCGATCTGGTAGATTTTTCTGAAACCAGCATACGACATTTTATCATTTGAAGCTGTTCATCATTTGAAAAATGTCACTGTATGACAATATTGATTGTCTTTATAATTTCTTTCCAGTGATATTTTTCCGATGTTTTAATGCTTATTCTGCTATTCTAGCCGGAGACGAATTTAATAAATCAAAGATCATTGAAATCCGTGCAGCAATTCTCGAGATATACGTGGTGTAAATAACCCTTCTTTGTTATATATATATAGATTACGAAAATTAAAATTTTATGTTTATTGTTGTATAATTTTCTGAAACAGACTACAGTAGAAAACTGAAAATCAACATGCGTTAGCATACAAAGTCCATATAAATAAATTTGTAAATTATAAGACATGTAAATGATAGTCAATGCCAATAAAAAATATATAATAATTAAACAGATTACATCCTTACCTCCTTCTCGTCCTTTTCTCTTTTTCTTAGAGCCCCCCGAGGGGGCAGCACTTCCAGCTTTCCCCCCTTTCTCAGTTTTATCTTTACTTTTCCACCTTATCAGCATATTTGAGCGAGTGTTCTCTCTCACTCGTAGAACTAATACTCAACCAGCAGCTACGGGGGGTCGATGCTACGACGGCGATGCCAGTAGCTCCACCGTATCACGATATATACAACTTGAATTTATATTATATAACTTAGTTCAGAGTTCTACGTTTCGAGACTATTAATTCACGAATAAGTACGAAGTTGGGTTGGTGTGCTAAGTCGTGCGAAATCATCAACCCCTTCAAGCAATAAAACGAACCGAGAATCCACCTTCGTCACTCGATAATTCACATCTTGTTATTTTCTCCAGACATCGATTCTTCTTCATCAAAGAACTATATAATTCATTATACGTTTTAGGATTGCCTGTAGTCGATTTTATGACGCACGGAATTACTTTTTTCAGATTTCCATATCACAATTATTAATCTGTATAACAAGCAACACAAGATTAGTTAGTTATAAAGCGGATTTATCTGTAAATTCGTTATTTAATTAGTCTGTATGTGGAATTACGGAATCGATTTTTGAATATTAAAAACACTTTTTCATATAATGTTTATGAATATTTGAAACAGTTTTTTTTCTTATTACTTTTTAATCGACAAACTTCCCAATTCCTAATTTTATAAACGTTCAAGAAATTAACATTTGAAATTGTCACTTTGAGATAAAAATTTAACGGAATTACGAGTCACATTTGTCCACAAATTAATTATAATTCAAGTAATTTATTTTATTTTAGAATATTATTACTTTCATCTTTTTAGCCATCATTATTAATTAATTGAGACATAAATATAAAATTACAACAATTTGAAGATAAAATATAAAACATATGATTATTATTTTATAATTTGAAATTGCTACAATAACTAAAAAACACACTAGGGTCGTGAGCATTTACAGTGTGAAAATTTAAATTTGTTCATTCAAAAAAGTTTAAAAGTTTTTTTAACACGTATTCGTCGAATATTATGCTTTTATAAGTTGCTATTTATTTAGTGGTTTGTTTTTATACAGAAATAAATTAATTTAGAAGGCGTGGTCGGTCAAGAAGTTAATATTTTGAAGCTTAAGAGTGTGTGCACTTCACCCAAACCGGCTATTTTCAAAAATTAAGATACAACACTTAACAATCACTGTTCAAAACTATCCACCGACAATTTTTGCAAGCTGGCGGGCGTTCTTCACCACAGATATCTATAGAGATAATGATACAAAGCTCTAAGCAGGTTCTACATAACAATGCAAATGAAAATACAAGTTTTTCAGACAGTATACCAGCTTGGTGGAAATGTGTAGACAATTGGTTGAAATTCTTTGAGAGCGTTTCGACCCTAGCCGTTTGGCCGTGGAGGCGCGTCGTTCGCGATATTTCGTCGATTCCCGGAAATTCCCGAAAACAGCAAGGGGATGAAGCCCGCAAACGCTTGGGCGCTTAATTCATAGAAAAGCTTAGCGTGTAAAACGATTCAGAGAATTCAAAACGAGGGAATTCACAGAAAAGGTAAATCGTCAATAAACAATCTTGTATGAGCGTAAATCGTAACGTTTCAGAGGTTTGGGTAAGATTTAAATATTTTAATAAACAAAATGAAAAAAAAAAATTTGATGATCGTAAATTTAATAAATAAAAAAGAAAAAAAATATCCGTGTCGTACGTTAACATAAAACAAGACTCCATTAGGTCAACTAAAGGACAACTTCAGGTTTGAATATGTAAAAACAAATGGCATTTAAATCAGTCCCTAAACACAATGAAAAATTAAAAAATTTAACTGAAAACCAAAACAAGCATAACCAAGACCTAATATGTTAAATTAATATATTGACTAGCTGTAAGCCCGTTGACCTCAACGGGAGGGATTTTTGTTGCATTTTAAGTAGTCAGAAAATTTACTCTATACCTCGGGGCATATATCAACAGCCCTGCCCTGCAGTATTTAAATTGTATATAATATCATTTTTAGAATAATTGAAATGTTTAAGTTTGCTAACAAATATATTTCGTCGAAGAAGAAATAGATCTCGGGACATATATCGACACCCCTGCGCTATTTAAATTTTAAATAATATAACGTTTAGAATATTTTAAATGTTTGAGTTTGCCAACAAATATATTTCGTAGAAGAAGAAATAGATCTCGGGACATATATCGACACTCCTGCAGTATTTAAATTGTAAATAATATAATTTTTAGAATATTTTAAATGTTTGAGTTTGCCAACAAATATATTTCGTAGAAGAAGAAATAGATCTCGGGACATATATCGACACCCCTGCAGTATTTAAATTGTAAATAATATGTTTAGAATATTTTTAATGTTTGAGTTTGCTTACAAATATATTTCGTAGAAGAAGAAATAGAACTCGGGACATATATCGACACCCCTGCACTATTTAAATTGTAAATAATATATATTTCGTAGAAGAAGAAATAGATCTCGCTTCGATACTTGGCCGCGGCGATTTTTTGTTTGAAAATTCAAATTTTCAGCGATTTTCCACAACACAAAATTTGTTTCTTCAAATAACAGTGTATTGAAAAAATATGTCTTTAGTATGAATAAAAAAATGGTGACAGCGGGGCTGGGGAGGGGGAGGGGACCGTCTTTCTTGATGTCATCGAAAAGGCGAAATCGGGGACCGACAGACAGACAGACGGGCATTATCGACTATTAATATATAGATATTCTGATCACTGAAAGGGGCTCTTGGGCATGAAATACAGCAGTCGAAAATTCAAACCCGTTCATAAAATATATGCATATTATGAACATTCTTTACATAGTTACTACTATGAGACAAAAAAAAAGTTTAGACATTTTCATTTAGTAAACTTTACTTTATGCTATTAATATACTTTTTGAACTAAACAAAACCAATCAAAGACAATAATTATTGTAGCATATGCAAAAAAAAATATTGGTAAAAATTATGTGGTTTTATTAGTTTTATTTCTAAATGCTTTTGCAATAATAACAAAAAGAAAGTCGCGCAATCTCAATCAAGTGTATTTAAAAGAATCGTAAACTTCCTGAAAACAACAGATTATATTTATTCGTCGATATAAAAGATTGCGACCTATATTTTTCAGAGAAACTTTTTCAAAGTTATAAAGCTCCCAAATTTGGCATAAAAAATACCTTCGCTAAGCTCACACGTCAAAAATAAATCAAGTCTAAGGAAATCAGAATTTTCCCTCACAAACTCGAAAGGAATACAATGTTGTGAAATAATACACTCAATTTTTTTATGCACAGTTAAACAACGAAAATTCTTTGAATAAAATTTGCGCAAACGGATAGGAAAAAGATACTTTTTGTTATTATTACTATCATACGCAGCAATAACAAAAACAATAAAATTAGTGTGTTTTTTTTGTGTAACAAGTGCAAGAATTTAATATTTATATTGCCCAATAACTATACCTTCATATATTATGAGACCTATACATATAATACACGGACTGCAAAGATATGACGTCTACGCTGTCTCGCATTCGGCAGTATTTTTATCGAACAGCCGCCTTTCAAACATTCTCATATCGATTCCATTTAAATACGTTGCAGTATGAATGATTTAGTCCATTTCAAGCAATAGGCTGCACATAAATTCTCGTGTAATTTTATATTAGTAGTAGACTAGTTATTGATTATTTCGTCAGTTGCATGGAAACAGTTTAAAAAAACCACGATAGAATACGTTGTACAGTAAACCCCCCAATAATGAAGAGTTAGGGGGGTATCATTACTGGGGGGCTCATTATTGGGGGGTTAAGATTTTCAATTGAATTTTTTTTATTTGAAATGCGGAATTACATATTATTTTTTAATTAATTAATTGATCATAAATATGTATATTATTACTAAAGCATATACGTATTCAAAATTATTTAAGTCGTGCCATAGCAGTCTTAAGTTTTAAGTGACTATAGGGGGCGCTTTGGTCGTGCACATTATCAAGACATGTGAATTTAGATATGTATTTTAAATACAGATTTGTATGAACTATTTTTATGAAAGCCTAATTAGGAGTTTTATTTTTTTCATTATTCGGGGGATTTAACTCATTATTGGAAAACCTGCCGCAAATGTTATTGGGAGGTTCATTAGCGGGGAGCTTATTATTGGGGGGTTTACTGTAATTATATTGTTTTCATTTACCTGTGATAATGCAGTCGTTTATCAAATTCAATTACGAAACGATTCTGAAAGCGTTTGATTATGTACCTTTTCGGACCCTATCGATTCCGCGTGTAATTAATCAATCAACACGAATAATATGTCCACACTCAGGGTTGTTTTACGATACCTCATCTACTTTTTTAGTAAAGATATGTAAAATTTATGGAAATATCAAAACGATTGATTGTTATGCGCAATAAATAAGAATCGGAATTTAAAAAGTAAAATACTTAAAATCAATAATTTAAAGGATATTTAAAAAGTTACAGCATCAATTCCAGACAGGTTGGATACAAATGGCAAGTATGTCTGAAGACGTTTTCATTTTTGATTCTTCAATCATGATAATTTCAGCCATTCATGTAAATCGGGCGTAATCGGCTTTCTTCACAAATTTTTCGAGAAAAATATTGACCTTCTACTAACTAATTCCAATGCGCATTTTAAGTAAAAAAAAAAATAAAAAAAAATATTCGAGTACATATAATCATATTATGACAAACTTTGGAACGTATAGTGTACTAGAGTTGTTTGTGTACGTAAAGTGTGTAGTTTTGTAAGTTTTTTTTTTTTTAAATCGTTTGAAATATAAAACGTTAAAGCCGTGACTGGCGGTTATCAAAACACTTTATGATATCGATTAGCAATATTGGTATGGGTCGTGAAAGTGATTTTATTACAGCTACGAGTATGACATGCAGCGCTGTCACAACGTTAGAGGGCTGCCATTGCGGTCGTGGCGTAGCAGACTCGTGGCTCGTAGAGTCACGCCTGCCTATATACGGTAATACATTTAACTTAGTAATGGGAAAACTACCCTATACGTACATATCGAGTTATTCAAACACACCATAATTTATATTCGTCGGGCTTGCTACAGTCTAGTAATTAAAGATTGTTTACAAAATTACTCGTTTCAATTATCTTGAGTATGTCAACACTGGAACGTTCCTTCATTTTTAATATAAAGTAAATATACAAAAAATCATTAACCCACATAAAGACAACTTTTAAGGAATTGTAACTCAAGCTTTTACAGTAAATTCCTATTCATTTAATTTAATGTTCGTATATTTTAAAACCCAAATGATATTACCCTATTTCGGTTTTCGCTATCGTCAGAACTATGCTTAAACGTAAATAATATGATGCATTGTGTATCTCTTCGGAGCCAGTGTATATAGCTGAGCAAAATTTACGTTTAAGCATAGTTCAGACGATGGCGAAAGCCGAAATAGCTATCAACGCATAAAATATAAAAAACTGTAGAACTAAAATACGTTGATATTTTAAACCTATTATAATGGAGATCTACCAAGTAAATGCCAAATCAATAAATAAATATTTCGTCCATATTTTTTATTGCAAAACTAGGGGAAATCTTAGTTTTGCATTTTCCGCGGAAAAAAACCAAATCTCTAATTTTGTATGAGATTCACACCCCCAATTACACGGTTCCGACTATAGTGTAAATGGGGGTTTTTCTGTACCTACAACATTATAAAACGGAAACTAATGTAGGGTTGGGGGTTTTTGCGTAAAGAACGATGAAGGATTCTTACTATTTTTCTTGATCCATGCCTGCTCTCAGTGTGGAGTATATGGCCTCCTAATGGAGGTATCTCAACAGAAGTTTTTCTACGAGAACTTTTTGATACTCAGTTTCTCAACCTTTCTTTTTCGAAGAGAGTAGTAGAGGAAGAAGAATAGAGCTAGGACAGGAATAGTGATTAACTAATCGCTCTCGCTACGCCCCGTTTTTTAAGTATTGGGATGGATTATTTAGATATTAAAAACACCCATGCCTTTAACAGAAATCGATTGAAAAAATGCTGTTCGTACTTGGACTTGCACCCGTGAGATCCGTCACGGAAGCCAACGAGGTTAACCGCTGGGCAACGACCCGACTTAACACGATTTTCGACTATTGCATAACGACGATTTTATTAATATCTTCCGGAATCAGGCTACGTAATTTTAAACGAATATTCGCCAAGTAAAATACACTAAATTATGATAAATATTATATTCAAAGTAGATAAATGATTTGAATACAATTAAAATTTGTAAAATCCATTATTGAATGAACGGAAAATGATAGATCGGATGGTAAAATTAACCATCGTTTGGCTTTTAGTTAGCAAAGCAAAGCTTAACCGCATAATATTCAGGCTAAATTAAATTATTCGCATCATAACATAACAGCGGTATTTTGGAGAAATAGCTACGCAGAAGCAAGCAAAATACACAATATTGTTCCCTCAAATAAATGAAAAAAGACAATACATTTTTTTGATAATTATGACATGTTCATAGTTTTAAAATAATTGAAAATATCACTTTTAGAGTTTTCACTGTTAACATTTGGTGGAAAGGCATTATATTAAAACATACATATATATGTACATTTGTTTGTACCAATGCTCACTTTTACTTATTAAGATCAGGACTGGTTTCGCTCATGACGAGCATCAGTTGATAAAAGTTTTTTTTATTAACACAAACGGAGACTTCCGTTTATCTAAAAAAAAAACACAACTTTGCGGTTTAAAAAAGGTGAGTAATTACTTTTTCCACCGGATATCAAGCGATGGTAAAATTTTTCCTTTTTCCTTACACAATTCAATGTCCGGTGTTGCTACGTACAAGTGTTATCATATATAGTGTAACGCAATTCCATTTCAAACTGCCATGTGCATTCAATGTAGTATTGAGTCAGCTGAATTCCACGAATCGATACTAGAGATTGTATAGCCTGCCGACTATCTTCCAGTCGATATAAGGGCCAAACTTGGCAGTGTCATTCACGCAAAATCTCTCAGTGGCGTGTATAAAAAGCGACGGGAGGTGGAGGCGTGTCTCGACGTGAGATTTTGCACTTAGTGTTGCCAACATCATTAATCAAAATATACATATATATTGAAAATGTCTTTTGTTGATTTATATCTGACAGACAATTATACTTATACAGCATGATACAATAGGTCTATCATAATATTAATTGTTAGGAGTTGAAATCAAGCGATTATATTTGTATAAATGAAGCACAGTTAAACCTGTTTTTTTTTGTAAAGTAGCGTTTCGCAGAAGTTAATAATTACGTGTAGATTTTTTTATCTTCTACAATAATTCAAGGCGATCTAACCCTAATTAATAACCTAGTCTTAGTGTTACACATTGTATCGATTTGGTATAAAAAGATTTAAAATTTGGTGGCTTCGTGAATCAAAGTCATATTTTTAACAAATGTAAGGAGTGGCTTTTCAATCATATTTTTCGCGTCTTAATCCATTTCTTTTATCCATATTAAAACTATTATTTTTTGATGGAGGTAAGTCACCACGTTTTTGCTTAAAATAATATTGCATACATTTGGCGGATACAAATAACAGATCTACATATATAACATTATTTGCAACAAAAAAAAACTGTAGTGGGTGATCGTGTAACCTGACGATAACTCAATATATGGATAAAAAAATATTGTATATTAATATCAATAAAAATATCTAATGATAAAATGTGTGCGGTGATAGAACTTTTTTTGGTCCTGAAAAATATTACAAAAATGTATATATTTATGTATTATAATGTATATTAGTAAAAACACAATATTCCTTTGTACTTCATTCCACTTTATTTAATATGTCAGGACCGGTTTCGCTCATTACGAGCATCGTCAACTGATAAGAAATATAAATAGCATGGTTAAATTATATTTCTTATAAGTTGACGATGCTCGTAATGAGCGAAACCGGTCCTGACATATTAAATAAAGTGGAATGAAGTACAAAGGAATATTGTGTTTTTACTAATATAATGCCTTTCCACCAAGTATTGACTGTGAACACCCTAAAAGTGATATTATGTATATATTTGAATTACATGAAACAGACGAT
Source organism: Himalopsyche anomala (assembly GCA_031772345.1). NCBI lineage: Eukaryota > Metazoa > Arthropoda > Insecta > Trichoptera > Rhyacophilidae > Himalopsyche > Himalopsyche anomala. The sequence goes on along the minus strand of CM062844.1, from coordinate 7,588,600 downwards.
GTATCAGATATTTTTTTTAAAAAAGAAAGAAACGAAGGAACTAAGTTTAAAAATTGACTACGCTAGTATTTGAAATCATAACATTTTTATCGATTGCAACCTTACTGGAAAAGATACTTCTGCTAAGCTGCGAAGAACATGTATGTACGTAATATAATAAATATTTGAAAAAATAAGACCTCTCAATATTATAGTCAGTAATGTATTATAGTATGATACAATCGTCTTGATAAAAATAAGGTCAACCCATATGAGCGGCTTAGTACTTGGTGGTAAGTAGAGTTTATGCGATTGTTAGATTGACATTATTTACCGAATAAAACGCGTATCGCTATGGCATGATAAAAAAGCTACACATTTGGCAATAAAGACTGCCTCCGGTGCAAGCGGAAAAACTTGGAAGACGAGCGTGGAAGTCTCCGACCGTGGTATGGGTCGGGGCGGTTGGCGGTCGGAGGGGTGGTGGCGGTGGCCGGCCGCGCGCATCGATTCCAGTTCTGGTGGTGCGCCCGTCGCACCCCGCGCGCCTCACCACCTTCGACGCTACCCGCCGCGACCGACCACCCCTCGCTACAGCTTGTCGCCAAAGTTTGCAGTTAGCAGTTTTATGTTTTGCGAATTTCCATAACTATTTGGACTTTTCGAAAAAAGGTTTCGTTGTATATTTTCGACAGCCCTCATAATTGAATATTTAAAATGTCAAACAATAATTATTTTTGTTATGCTAACCGTAAAATCTTTTGCCATATTTCAAAAATAATCATTTTGCTCAATTTAGGTCAACCAATAGAAAATGATTGATCGGAAAAAATAAAAATCTCAACTATAATTTTATTTAGTATATAATATGCAATAAAAATATTTTTAAAAAAATAGTTGTATATTTATATGGATAATTTGAAATCATTTTGAAAAATATTTGATAAATTCGCTAGTTAATTTTTGAAATATAAGCAAATACGTATATTTTAATTGCATTATTCTGTTACTGGTTGGTCAAAGTTTTAAATCATTCAAGGAAATGAGCTTAATAATCCAATAGCATTTTTTAAGTTATATTCAATAAATATTTTATCACAAATAATAATACATTGTCAAAGCTCCATGTATCTTTATTTTTTTAAATCACAAAAAATAGATGTCACTCAAATCTCAATTTCAAATTGACTTGACTCATTTTCAGGACTTGAACCCAGACCGATCTTATCGGTAGGGTAATAAAGTTCTTCTTACTACTTGATCACATATGCTTAAGTTTTTTCTAATTAAAATAACAATACGATCGATCTTAAGCGGCTCCGTTAAGAGAAAGAATATTATAACTCCATAAAATCGTGGAACGACTTGTGTTATATTTTTTTTAAATACATTGTCTCTACAATTGATAGTCAATACCAGGGCATCTAATCCCGGACCCTATTTGTAATCCCGGGATGTCGGGATTGAAAATTCACCATAAAATTATGTGTAAATTCGGGATTGAGAAATTTTTGCTCGGTGATTTTGAATTCCAGGAATTTGCGGAATTGCCAAAATGAAAAAAAATGGAAATTTTTTTAGCCTTCGCGCAACTTTCTCAAATTTTCTCAATCCCGAAATCAAAGGATTAGTACTATCACAGTCCCGGGATTGTAGGCCCTAGTCAATACCATTCAAGTGCGAATTTTTCGTGTTGTCTTAATTGACTATCATCCCAGAACAAAATTTAGAAAGGATTAACGAGAAGTAAATAAACATGTTATTTAAGCAGATTCCTAACGGTTCTGGAAATAAACATTATGTGACCCGAATCGGGGAATATTCAAATTAAATTATTCTCACATTACAAATCAGTAAATCATAAAACAACATCTCTATACCAAGTAATGTTTACGTGTTTTTAAAACGTTATATACATATTAAGCGAAAACATAACATAATATTAATTTTTGGAGACACGTCAAGTTTGAAACGCCGTGGTAAATTAGTAAATTGAACCTTCACTATGCGCACCCCAGTGGTGCTGTGATTGGTGATTAGATTAGGTACTGATCAAACAAACATACCTGGCACAGTATCCCATGTGCGAAATTAAACGTTACCTTATTAGACAAATTATATATCTGAACACGGAGGAGGGATTTTCATTTAACATACAAGTAATTTCAACACAGTAAAACTATTATTTTAGAGTATTCTTAAGAACATAATTACTAAAAATATGTCTAAAAAAAAAACTGATTCAATACACAATTAATACACAATATAACAATAAATATAATATAAAGGATGAACGGCTTAATTCGCTTATTCAAATATTTAGCATAAATTTCGTAAAATATCGTCAAATACTATAACCATAAACTCTTCACTCGCGGCTATTATCCAATCAAATACTAAATCAGGACATTGGCATAATATGACTCATTACTTATTTCAAAATGTTCTTGGCTTAATAATAATGTATTAACTAAGAATATAATTGCAATTGTATAAAATAAAAACAAAAATACATACAATCACTTGTTGGGTATGAAACGAATAATAAACATATTATATTTTCTGAGAATCACTTATTGAAACTAAGTATTTTTGCCGATTCTGTGATTAAGTCGTTAGATATTAAATGCAATGGTTGGTATTTCATAAAAAAAAGAACTGTTATGTTTATACTAAAATGTTCTGATGGAGAGTGTACACTGTACGCGGATCATTGAATATTCTTATAAAGGTGGTATAGCAAAGAGCAGGATATACGGCTCGCATGTCAGATAGTCGATTGACAAATTAAGGCACCCAGTACTAGTGGTGTTATATAATTCTGTAGACAGAGCTAGTCAACAAGACCTTAATCTCGAATGCAACGCAAAGAAAATATCGATTATCTGATTGGAGACATTAGAAGCTTTCACACAAGAGTGGATTTAAAATTACCAATGTTTATGAATGCCACATTTTCTTTCACTCGTAATATTTGGGCTGGTTGAATGCACGAATTGCAATTGTGGACAAAACCATCAGAACGTTAATCACGAACGTGTGTGACTGCCCCTAGATGAATTCCAAACGAGCAGAGCTCTTTGCTGCGGTCCGTCCTCATACGGGCCTAATAGGCCACGCTGACCCGATCTCAACCAACAACCAGGCTAACTTTGAAGTATTCGATAATTCTTTAACATTATATGGGGAACGGGTTATTCTTAATTCCTCTTCAGATTCAACGCAGAGTAGATTCAACTCTACCGCGACTGCGGATTATCAGTATACGGATACACAGGTTACTTAATATCATTTTACTTAAACGGTTTAATAAGTCACAATTTCTTCATGTAGTTTTCTTTTTTTATGCAAAAATAGCGAATGGTTAAAAAATAGAATCCGTGTAGCTCTGTATCGGGCTAAAGACGTGAGGCGTAAATTTGTTTCATTTATATTGCGTTATAGAAGGCGGCCGTGAAACAGCGGCTGAATACACGTAACGGGTGGCGATGCTTGGACAACTAACTTTTCGACAAATATTTCACTTTTCAGACTATCAAATGGTATCGTTTAGACAAGCATATTCGTTTTATGACCGCAAAAAGGTTGCTGTTAGGTACATACTGTTTAAAGTTCGACGACATGCTACGCTCTGACAGAGAAAAGTACGTCTTACGGACAAAACAATTTGCTGATAGTCAACAGAGAACAGTATAAATTATTAACACTTAAGTTTACTTAAAGCTAACTTACAAAAAGATTTCTACTTGCATGTCATTGGAAACGCACAACAAAATAAGCCATACCAGTTGCAACAATTGACAAAATATTGTTATTTACTTATATTTTAATATTATATATAATCAAAAAATAAAATATTTATTTCTACTAATTCAAAGAGTATTTTAATTTTTTAATATAATGCCTTCCTACCAAGTATTTACAATGAACACCCTAAAAGTTATATAATATGTCGATATTTATTCTGCGTAAAACTCCTGCTATTCCGATATTTCGTTTCATTTTTTGGTTGTTATATGCATTGCGCTTTGACCTCATTTATAATGTCATGTACTGTATTTTATTTCAATTAATAAATATGTACATCACTTTTAGGGTTTTCACTGTCAATACTTATTGGAAAGGCATTGTTCATGGTGAGCCTTTTCAACTGATACGAAATAGAATTTAACAGTGTTATTTATAAAAAAACAAAATAGTGTAAAAAAACAATTGGCATCGAAACCGGTCCTGATCTTGGTAAATAAAAGTGGAAGTAAGTGCATAAGAATATTGTGTTTTTTCTTAATAAATATGTCCATAATAAAACGGTGATAGATAAAATATTAAATCCGATTTAGTCTCAACCCTATTTTAAACAGTAACATTTTGTATGTTAAATGTGTAGATGTTTTATTATAAGGCATTTCGGAACAAGAATATAAATAAATCTACATACGTCAAAGGACGATTGTAAATTTTATTAGGAACAAAGGGTAATTGTGGTAATTTTTTTGAAAAAAACGGGTTTTATTATTTCGTCCATGATGTAGCAACACTACATTATACGTTCACATGCCGACATTGCCAACCAAGAGAAAAGTTCTTTGAGAGGCAACACCAGCGGCAAACTGGGTGCGGGAAAATCGTAGATTTCTATTGAAATCTTTAGGCATGGCATTACGTTGGGGGACACTCTGCTTCAACTTGCTGCAAGGGTTTTGTTATGCACTTCAGATAATGCATACCTACGCCGCCACTCGACACCCCCTAATAGGGTCACTCTATTAATTCACCCAACAGCAGCGAAGACTTCGTTATTAAGCAACCCTACTTCACACGTATATATCGGAATATCAATAGTAAAATTATAATTATACAAAGTAAAATTGCAACTTAAGATTACAAGTGCCCAAAATTGTTATAAAAAAACAAAATGGTCAATTTATTTACATTTGAAAAGCTTTACATTTATAAAATACATATATTTAGTAACTAATTGCTAACTGTAATTTGTGTCATCCATATATGCCATACTCATTAGAGCTACGGCACGATAGTGTGACCTTGGAGAATGCAAAGAGATTAGCGGATACGGAGAATCTTGAAGTCAGTGTACGGTGTCCAAATATTTTTATAAGGGAGCAGAAATGGCAACGAAAGACAAATTAGTTTTCTATATTAATGATAAATTAATACAAATTACTGGTTGACGTATTTTTAACAGGGCTGTGGAGTCGTGTAAAAAAAAAGGCGACACCGATTTCAAGATTTTTATTCAATAATTTCATTTTAACTAATACTTATATGTATTCCATCAGATCATCTTTAGTCAGCCAAGCATGTAATGTCAACACTGTGGACAATTTTGTTTGATTTTTTTTATTATTACTCCATATGGTCACCACGAAGTTCCTCCATGACTCTCTATCCCCAGCCAGTCTCCTTGCTTCCTCCCAGGTCATCCCAGCGTCCCGCAACTCCGCTGAGTACATCCTGTGGATGGTCATCAGTGGCCTTCCACGACGCCGGTATCCATCTGGTTGGAAGAAGAGACAGGCAGGGTTCAGGCTCTCTTGAGGCATCCTTAACACGTGTCCAAGCCAGGTCCACCGCCGCTTCTTTATTTTGGACGTAATAAGAGGCTGATTAGTCTGCTCTCTGATCTCCGTATTCCTGACAAAGTCAGACCAGTTTGTTTGAATACTCATCATAAAATATATTTTTCAAAGAATTTTCGAGCCGCTCAATTTTTACGACTCTGACTTCGGCCAAAATACCGCGACTCCACGACTCCGGCTCCGACTCTAACTCCCTGATAACTCGAACCCTGATTTTTAAGTTTTCTACGTTATTAACTCCTGAGAACAATGAGTAAGATATATTTATTGTTCATTGTATATACATACTCGAGTACACTCGAAACCACACTATTTATTGTGATCATCTGTATCGTTACTTATTTGATAAGTAACACGTAGGAATATAGAAGAAATGAGTCGAATCTCGAAAACCAAGGAAATTTATGGATAAGTTTATTAAACTTTGATAATATTGATTTGCGTAAATTACGTGAATAGCTTCGAAATCGATTGCAACTTAGAATAATACCGTTCTACAACTACAGAATAAACGGGAGCAAAAAATCGTGGCAATAGATTTTTGATATTGTTGCCAATTATAAAAATTGACGCAACAACACAATATGCAAAAATCACCAAATAACATCGCGAAAAATAAGTAAAATCATGATAATGTACGCTTGGGCCGGTAATAAAACTACAGACAAAGTAGTGTGGACATAAAAACAATTAAATATACCAAGTGCTTATGTTCCCATGTAACGCGGTTTAACGGCATTCCGGCACCTTTTTTTCTCGGCATTTTAATGTTGCTAACTAATATTCGAAAAAAATATTTTTATTTTGCTTCGAAAACTTTTGATTTTTTAGGAAGAAAAAAAGACTGTAGAACTAAATACGTTGCTAGTTTTACCCTATTATAATATAGTTATACCAAGTAAATGCCAAGTCAATCAAGAAAAAAAGACGATTGAAAATATTTTTTCGCAGCAAAAATTCGAGCTGCATAATATAAATAAGCAAAGCAAAATCAATCTTTCAATATGTTGAAAAGTGAAATAAATCTCCAGGAACTAATGGAAACGAAATGGGCCATATTTTTCAATCTACAAACGAAGGGGTTCAGGTTAAGTTCGAATGGGTGGGTGTTTGTGATATTAAAATTCTCTCCCACCATTCTAATTCAAGCATTAACGGGGCAAATCGAGGGCGATTAGTTAACCACTAGTCCTGTTCTAGTTAAATTACATGTTTAATGAACATAAAACAAGGGATTTATAATTGCAACTTGATAAGAACATGCAGCAAAATATTGTACATATTTGTGAAAATGGAAAACCGTATTACGTGGTAAAGATAGCATATCAGTACAAAGAATTTTGTTGCAACCAAAATATAAAACTTTTAGATCTTTGAATTTTCATGAGAAACTAGTTTCTTTGTAAATAATACATTAGACGAGGAATCGATCATGGATAATTATCGCTTGCTAAGCAATCAATCAGTATTATGCTTTGCGTAATATATTTTAGAATTCGTAATAGAAATATAACAAAAAGGAAAATTTTGGTCATAATAATAATAATAATAAACGGTAATATCTTATATTTCAGAAAAAAACAAAAGATATACATCAGCTCTTGCTCTGTCACTCAAAGTTGTATTGTTTGTGACTTAGTGGTTTGGCGATTTAGGACTCGATTGTTGACAACGTTCACCGGTGAACAGAAATAAATATAGAATTACAACCTGACAGACAATTTTGAAAGAGGGATTCTCCGATATAAATAAAAATACGTTCAATATAAGACACGATAAAATGGCCAATTTCGTATAAAATAAAAATGTTCAGATATATATTTATATATATATATATATATTTTCCTCTGCCAATTTAAGTGTTACTTGTTATACAATTCATCAATAATAACTTGATTAATTTTTTTTTTTTTTTTTTATTGATTTGGCATTTAGTTGGTAGAACTCCATTTTAATAGGGTAAAAATATCTAAGTATTTCAGTTCTACAGTTTTTTATATATGTTATACGTTGATAGCTATTTCGGCTTTCGCCATCGTCAGAACAATCTATAGTTCTGACGATGGCGAAAGCCGAAATAGCTATCATCGTATAACATTTATAAAAAAAACTGTAGAACTGAAATACTTAGATATTTTTACCCTATTAACTTGATTAAAGTTTGTTTGTTGATTTTTTCAGCAAATGGAAACCAAAAGCATCGGTTATTTAATTACTTACTAGCAGGGCACCAGGTCAGTTTTAACAATTAAAATAAAATCTATTTGTTATTTTTCGGTGATAATTTTACCAACTTCTTCTTTCAAAGCATTCATTACACATTTTTATCTTTCATGACTCCCTATACCACCAAAATGTCAATAGATCAGCGACTCCTACTTCCGACACAAATTGTATTTATGTCCATATTGAGTTTATGTTGCTAGTAAGTTACTCATATTTACCAACCATCTATCAAACATAGATAATCGTCGAGCAAGTATCTAATGTATCTGATCTCGTGGCCTCAATAATAATTACAACAAGTGGAGTAAATTTATTGAGCACCTGGATTATTCTTCAAATTAAAACATGACATGTTCGAAGGTTAACTCAATAATACTAATTACGTCAAAGGGCTTATATTATTTTACATCCACAAAACTTGTCAATTTATTTATGACGTGTCGTTAAGTAAGTCTTATTTTTAAAGAGTGTATTTAAATCGTGATATTTAGCATATCGTGCATGTATTTCTTTAACTAATCATAAGTTTCAATAAATTTGTTAACTTTTGATAGTAAACAAATCAATTTTGTAAAATGCAGTGAGGATGAAATGTAGCCATTACTGAAAATAGTGATAAGGAAACGTGGAAGCCATGTAAAATTATTCGGAACCCAATAATTGTATAGAGCACCATAGCAAACGGATTACCCACATCGTAAGGATACGCGTTCAAAACAGAATAGAGGAAAGATAATAATTGAGAAAGATCTAAGCACTTCGTGGGAAGGATACGAACGGTTTAATAAAGAAATGGAAAAGATACTTAATGAATTTCGTGAATTAGTTATCTCTAGAAAAAAAAACCTGTTTAACCAAGTATCGTATAAGTACGAAAATTAACTCTATTCAGTGGAAGAATTATTTAAATGTAGATTATTATTAAAGGATATAAAGCGGGGATCTACCTAAAAAATCCGTTTAATAAAACAGTTATTCGAGACTCAATTTCATTACGAAATACTTCCCTGATGGGGGTGAATGTTCTACTTTTAATAGCCCTCAAATCTATCACTTTTGAATGCTCATATCGACATGAATATCGGTAGCTATTTGCTCGTAATTGAATTGAAATATTTTGGTCGAAAAAGCGGTTAAAACGTGCTAGAATATATGCTTGTTAAAATCGAATTACGGTGTTTATTGAAAAGGGCTATTCGTCCATAAGCCGTTGTCTTTATGCAGTTTAATTGAACATTTTCACGTTTAATTTTGTAAAACGCAATCGTGTACGCTTATGGCGTTATACGTGTATACTGTATAGTTTGGTACAATAGTTGTTTAAAAGATTAATTAATCAACTGAGGTAATTTCAAAATTATAACATAGTTTACAAGATTGAATTGATTACGCGAATGTTTGCAATGACATTTTTTTTCTTTTACAATAGATATCACTGTTTGTGTCACATGTAAGAAAATTTGAAAAACATGTTTAAAATAAATATATTGTCTCGTCATTAATAACCCTAACAGGCTTAAATGTTTAGACGACATTAGACTTTGATACAGATCGAGGTTGAGACAACCGCTGTTTGAAACTAATTTCACATTCCTAACTAAGTGAGAACGACGAGCGGCATATTCTCCAACTGAAACGATCTGACAACAAATTTCTTTAACATTCCGTGACATTAACTAGTATTAGAAGATTAGAAGTTAATGTATATTTTTTAATTATATAGGACAAGTACGTACCTATATCTTTACGGACTTTTTTTTAAATACGTGTCCGCTCCCAATGTAGAGCAATGGCGGTATCTCAACAAAAGTTTTTTTTCTACGAGGACTAGTTAGTTGTTACTCAGTCGCTCAACTACTCTTTTTACAAAGAAATTAGTAGGGTTAGAAGTGGATTAGTGGTTAACCAATCGCTCTCGCTACGGGCAATTGGAGGATCGGAAGGGTGGAAGGGAATTTTTAGACATCACAAACAGCCATGCCTTCGAACAGAAATCGAAAAAATCCTGTTCGTATTGGGACTCGAACCCGTGAGATCCGGCACGGAAGCCAACAAGGCTATCCGCTGCGCCGTAGGACCCGACAAGCGAAAATAAATATTATGACAATACTGATGTAACATGTTTATTACCATACAAAAGTGGTTTTCAAACATTTATTATCAGCTTACTCCTCGACAGCCCGTTTATATTATTTTATTGTAAAACAAAAAAAAATACAATTGTTGTTGCCTTAATTGTAACTATGAATTAACATCATTGGCGTGACAGGAATCTTGAGCGCAAAGCGAGCGCGTACGGCTCCGCTTGATGAATGTTCTAATCAAGGTTATTCGTAAATTCAAAAGTAATAAAATTGGTTCGGTGTTTAATTTGCCGTTCTTATAAATGATTTCGTATAACTAAACAACTTTAAAACGCATATTGTCGTTATTTAATCACACCTCTAAATAACTAGAAGACATTTTTCGAAAAACGTTTGAATATACAACTTTGAAAAAATATTAAGTAATTTATTATTATCTATTAGAGGTCTGCACGGGCCAAAATTTTACAAAATTACCCGGTCCGAGCCCGAAAAACTCAGGCCCTGCCCGACCCGTGCCCGCACTTGTTACCCGAACCCGACCCGAAGCCCGAAACTCCTTACTTTAGCTCGCTGAGGAATTAGAAACCTCGATTTGCTATACTTTTTCCCAGATTATCTCCGAAAATCCTTTTTTTTAGCTCACCGAGGAATTTAAAATCCTCGATTTGCTATATTTTTTCCCAGATTATATCCGAAATTCCAAAGCCCGGCCCGACCCTAATCTCTCAATTGCGCTTACCCGCCCGAGCCCGGCCCACGGGCCGGGTCGGGTAAGAGCCCGCGGGCCAGGCCCGAGCCCGTGCAGACCTCTATTATCTATGCTTAGTTCCACACGACAACCATTACTGATTCATCGTTTGGATTATATTTTATCGTCTGGTGTTTCGATAATTTCTGTTAATACTAATTGAGAATGGAAAGTATTATACAATACAATTATTTTAAAAGTCGGGTCACTGTCAGCAATAAAATCATGAATCATTTTCAAAAAGAAATAAATTAAGAAATGTGACACGCGTCTGAAATATGTAAACGTATTTTTTTAACACGTCGGCTACCAATGTGCACCATTATGAACTCATAATTAAACATTTCAACAGAAGTTGTATCTGTAAATCAGTTTCACAAACTGTTTCTTTCAGGAGGATAAGGATAGGAAGTATATTTAGCCAAATGATGTTATCTTTCTACACTTCATCCCATTAACAGGAACGAATAAGTGTTGGTTGGGCAGGAATCATCAGATACATCCATATTAGGCCATCCAATCCCGGACCCTTTTTGTAATTCCGGAATTCACATTTTTCTCAATCTCGGGATTTAACATTCACCATTAAATAATGGACAAACTCGGAATTAAAAAAAAATTTAGTCGTCAATTTGAAAATCTTGGGAATTTACGGATTTCCTAAAATAAAAAAAATTGAGGCCTTTTTTTAGGTCTTTCGCAGATTGCAAAAAAACTTTGCCACTGAACAATTTCAAAAACCCTAGAATTTACCGAACTCCCAAAATGAAAAATGTGAGACCTTTTTAACTTTCGTGCTAATTGCCTGGCAGCCTGTTTTTACAAACGAGAATTTTTTACTTTTTATCCCCAATCCCGAATTCCCGGGATTAGTACTGCCACAATCCCGAGATTTGGGGATCCGACATTGAAGGCCCTATACATACATCGATTGAAAATCAATCTAAATTTAAGCCCATGACTGTGAGCCGCGAATGACAAAGCGAAATAGCATTTTAATATAAAATAAAAATAACATAGATTATTCCACGTATTGTGTCACAAAATGTGACACGTGTTTCGCCTCTTTCAGAGGCATTCTCAGACAACTACTTTCGCGAACGTTTGCTTAAGTACGAATTTAAGCAAACAAGTCGTACTTAAGTACAAAAGTCGTACGAAAGTTCGTACTTAAGCAAACATTTGCGAAAGTAGTTGTCTGAGGATGCCTCTGAAAGAAGCGAAACACGTGTCACATTTTGTAACACAATACGAGATAGCATTGATTATGTATAAATATAAGATTTTATAAGCTTTAAAAACTATGTTTAATAGGTGTTTATAATAAGTTTATTGCATTACAAAGTTAGTGGTAATATAGAATTAAATATAAAGATCGAGTATTCAAGCTTAAGATATTTATCTGCCAGAGAAGCAAGAAAGAAAATTTCAGATGTGTATAACTTAAATCGTGAATAATACAATGACCCCCAGAGTGCACTACGGTCGTACGAGTAGAAACACATAGGTCACACATACGAAAACGTCTTTTGAATTATTTGCCAACATATGCATGTTACGGTATATCACACTCTCAGTTACTCTTACTTAGTTTCATTATTAAGATAAATTAATACGAAAAAATAAGTTGCAAAAGTATATTTATCATTATTAGAGAAAATTTTCACTTTTCAGGTGTTCACTGGCAATACTTGGTGGAAAGGCATTACTAAATAAAACACTCATGTGTAGTAATTCCACCTTTACTTTATATCAGGGGGGGGGAAACTTTTCGGATGGAGGGCCAAATTCTGGAATTCAAAATGAGCGGCAGGCCGCAAGTAAAATACCATTTTTATATGTACAATATTTGTTATCATGAAAAAAACAATCTAATGAGAGGAATGGAACTGATATACGTCTTTTAGCATTTTTTTAAATTTAGGAGCTAATTTTATATTTGAGAATCTTAAAACTGCTTGTAAATGTTCATCGGTGATGTTTAATCGTAAAGAGTTTTTATTGAGGTCCGAGATTGAAAATGTTTGTTCACATATATATGTAGGTTGATCCAAAAGTAACGATTATTACATTTTTTTTCAATCTTTTTTTAAAAATGGGTTAAAAGATAAAAAGGTAAATCTTTTTCAAAAATATAATATTGCTCGCGGGCCGCAGAAAAATACGCGGCGGGCCTCAGTTCGCCCGTGCCTACTTTATATGATCATGGCATAATCAAATGATAATGCTCGTCGTTTTATTTTTCGAATATAAAGCAAATTGTATTCAAATTGACAATCAGCGTAAATAAAAAAAATATTTTCAATATACATATCGACTGTGGAAAGGAAAAAGAAAGTAACCCACACATATCAAATTTTAAAGGAGGCGCTAAAAACGTGTTTTGATGATTTAGTGACATATGCAAATTACGAATTATACACAACCTTGAAGTGCACGGATACTTCTAAACTGGTGTTTAATTGACATAACCTAATATTAAAACAGCTTAACGACCGTGGACGCGTATTTAAGTCTTTGAAATCCAACGGTTGCGGACCATGGACGCATATACGCGTCCTACGTCATACATTCCATTATATTGAAAAATCACTTGGTTAGGATCGAGTTTGATTTCAAATGTTAACGAGAGATGGTAGTATACATATTGACGCATTATTTAACAAAAAATAAATTATTATTATGCAAAACTATTTCGTGAAAAAACACCCCTAGACGGTAGACTTTTTTTTTCGTATGTGATTTTTCATAACATTATTTTACGTTCTGTTTAAATATTTGATTTATAAATCGTGTCTGGTTTGTTTCCTCGATGAGCGACGATATACATACGTAATATTAGCAGGGTATCCTGTCGTCCAGATGCATTTGTGGGGCGGGGCCCTTAGAGGTACGAATTGCTTAGTGATTTATTGCTTGGGCGTGCGATGCTGCATTTTTATGACGGCCGAAAACAATTTTTGAATTTTTAAACGGTGGTTGATAATATTATGACCTATTCAAACTTAGTGACAGGGGTTCTCAACTTATGTTTACGAAATAAATTAAAAAATATTCCTTTGAAAAATATTCTTTTATGTTACACTAGCTGGCCCGACGAACTTCGTACCGCCTCAGAATCAATAAATGTTTGTTTGGCTGAATTAAATTTAGTTTAAATGAATACTCAAAATGAATTAAGTTTAATAAATGTGCAAAATTCAAAATGAAAAGTATTTAAATTACATTGAGATGATGTTATTCGCGTAGCACAGTCGATAGATTTAAAGGAATGCAGCGATTTGATTTTGAATTGTGAAGTTGAAATGATCCACATCTTTGTTCTTTGCCGCAAGAATTGCTCGTTCACTCAACCAATTGTGATTTTTGTGATTAGATGTTCGGGAACATTTTGTTGATGAAGCAGTCCTTCGTTGAGACGAAATTGCGTAAAATTCGACGGAAACAAAATCATTCCGTTCGGTTCGTCAACAGGAACACGGCCGTTACCGACGATAGTCAGCGATTGCTTGGAAAAATCTTCGGCAGATGGATCGGTTAGTAATGCAACTATCATGTTTTTCATCAGCTGAAGTTTTTGAGGTGACAACGTCTTATAAATCGATGAACGCCCGCTGCACGCACGAAAAAACATGACTCATTGTCCCGTTTGTCGCGTTACGCCGAAGGCAAGCGTGCGAGCGAGAGCGCGGATAAGCGATAGAGAGGCACGATCGGCCTACCGTTCGGATTGTGCCGCATCTATCTCTCTTCCACTCGATTGGTCGATGCGTCTGAGTAGAAAAGAGACAGCGGCAGATTGGAAGATGTTAAATATCACACATGTATAAAAGTTGTAAATAAATTACTAAAAGCACATTGTTACTTGTAAATAAACTGTTAATCAAAGTAATAAACATATTTGAATTAATGAGTGCGAATAAAATATATCAATAAAAATTGTAGATTTCATTTCACTCCTTCTTCGTATCCATACAAAATAATGATAATTCAATAAAAATGATTCCATTTTATTCATAAAAGTATGCAATCATTTCATCAATGTTTTCTTATGACGTTGTCACGTTAAACTATCGTCCGTAAACCGACTTTATTTCACATAGCGCCAGGAGTCAATGATTTGAAGCAAGCGTTTAATTCATCGGTAGCGGTCCATCTTGGAATGACTGGTAGTCTTTGGCGGAAATCGCCAGATAGTAGAGTCATTGCGCCTCCAAAACATCTTGAGTTATTGCACAGATTTAGTTTGATTGAGTGCTTTCAATGCGCATTTGTGCGCTATTGTCCATTCATGCCAGGTGATGATTGTATTTGCTACGAAAAATTTGGCCATTGCTTAGTTTTTCGCAATCTTGCATGTCGGTTTTTCAGTGGTTTGAAGGGTAGCATGGGTAGCATGGGTAGCATGTCGAAATAATGATAGCAAATAATGTGCGTATCTGACTTGGAGATTCAGAAACAATTGCTTCAGCGATTGTCATGTCCCAATGATTATCGTTTTCAAGCAAATTGAGATATTGACATGCAGCACGAAATGTTGGGCAAACTACACCATTCACAGTTTGGAGTGATTTAAATGATGTCAGTCCACGACCATTCACCAGCAACAACCCCAAGTAGAAGCATTCGTCATTCTTCAGATGAACTGAGTTAATGCGATCAGGAACCGTATTGCCTTGCTTTCGACGTTGAATTTTTGTCGATGAAGCGTTCCAAGTGTAATAACGTGCCATCTCAGCAGGGCTGTGGAGCAATGTTCCCTCTAATTTTCCGAAGGTCATGTGCGCAAAATACATTGGCTGTGCAACTTTGAAAGGAAATAAAAAATTGTGTGCGCCACATAACGGTATTTAGACCTGCTTAACGAAATGGTTATTTTTTTATAATGACAATAATTAAACACTATATAATGACAATTAATTTATTCTGGTGGTGGTATAGCTGGTGTAACTTTTGTGCGCTTTCTTCTAATGCACGTGCGCGCCCTCGGCGAGTTGTGTGCGCGCGCACACGCGCACACAACTCGCCGAGGGCACTGGAGGGAACACTGATGTGGAGTTGTGTAAAAAAAGACGATTCCGACTCCAACTTAAAAATAATTAACGACTCCGACTCCGAGGAAATTTTGCTACAATTTCATTTTAACATATACTTATATATGTAATACCATCAGATCATCTTAAGTCAGCCAAGCATGCAATATCAACACTTTGGACTATTTTGTTTGAATACTCATAATTAAATATCTTTTTCAAAAAAAAATCGAGCCGCCCATTTTTCACGACTCCAACTCCGGCCTAAATAACCGGCCGACTCTACAATCCTGCATCTCAGAATAGAGCAACATTCGTGGAAACGGCAAGCTTCGTTTTTGCCAATCAATCGATGACATCCAGCATCGAGTATCCCCAAAGATGCGATGCTTAACAATGTAGTTCATCATCAATCAGCGACCGGATTTTTTGGTTGAATACACGTGCGGTGATGTCGTGCCGATCACTTGATATTTGTCTGAGAAGCAGCAGTTGAACAATTTCTATCCATTTCGGATTGCACGTAAAGGTGATGAATAGATCTTGACGATTGTAATGAAGAACATATGTCATTGCATCTTGCGCATATTCATGCATATGACGCGGTTGAATATGTAGATCGCCGGTAGAATAGCCAATCAACCAACATTAGCTGCATCTCATTCGCGCTACATTATAAACCGATCTAAATACACTGTTCCCCCTATTAGACATGAATCTCGTGTTTGTCCATAATTGGATACCAGAATGATTTATCGGAATTAAAACTTAATGAAAATCGATGAAAACTCAAAATCGCTCCTACATAGCAAGCAGTCAACTGTCAATGCCATCTCGTGGATATAATGGAAACAGCATACAACGTTGTGTGTCTGCGTTCCATTGGAAGAAGTTCAAATTTCAAAACAAAATGTATGGGGACATTAATTTTCTTCTAATTTCTTTTACGTGATATTTTTCCGATGTTTTTATGCTTATTCTGCTATTCTAGGCAAAGACAAATTTAATAAATCAAAGATAATTGAAATCCGTGCAGAAATTCTCGAGATATACGTGGTGTAAATAACCCGACTTTGTTTTATATATATAGATTACTTTAGCAAATATAAATTTGCTACAGTAATGTAAATTTATAGTATTATTATTTGAAAATATAAATTTGCTATAGTGTAATATGTACACGTAAACAATGTGAAAAAATAGGTTTTGCATATTTTAAAAGAAGATCTTTTAGTAGATTTAGGTTTTTTCAGTACACAACATAAACATAAAGAACCACTGCTCAAATGGCATTGATTTATGCGGCAAAGTATCTGAAAGCTAGAAAATTAAATTTGGTAAAGATATCTCAATTGGTTTACAAATTATAGTGAATTTAGTAAAATTACAATTGTTTGCGAATTTTTCGCAAAATTGCCCGGCCGCCAGGTGAAATTCTATAAAAAACGAGCGGGCGTTAAGCTGTTAATTAAAGAAATTCTCTAGAAAAAACCTTTATTTCAGTGTTTTTTCTTGGTTTCAATTTTTTACAAGGTCATCCTTTTTAAACTTAAAAGCTAAATTTAGGTACTTATTCGGCATTTTCAGTTTCCATCCTTTTGATAAAATGTGTGTCAAGTTGTATACATACTCAAGCGCTTACCCGGCCCGGCCCGTGATTGAGAGTCGGGCTCGGGTCGGGCCGGGCTTTGGAATTTCTCGGCGAGCTAAAATAAGGTGTTTCGGGCTTCGGGTCGGTTTGGGTTCGGGTAACAAGTGCGGTATTAGACTCGGGCCCGGGCCGGGCCTGAGTATTTCGGGCTCGGACCGGGTAATTTTGGCCCGTGCAGACCTCTACTCGACAGCATTCGTTTGTTTGATTTGTAAAATAAGCACACGTCTCAACAATATTGATAGTAAGTTTAAACTAGAACTGAAAATGAAAATGAATATGTATTATTTATTGTTGACGTAAGTAATTCGAAGTACGATTAATGGAATATCGTTTAAAATAAAGGCTTCATTAATAAATAAACATATGTCAAAATTTATCCAAGGAAATTTACGTTCATCCTAAAGAATTGGATAGATTAATAAATACCATACATAACAGAGTAGCCATATGCGAAGGTATATCGCGGCATTATCCGTCCAATGCAAACATAATATAAACCGAAATTTACAGGTAGACGTGTTTACTGGCCGCTATTTCGCTTTTGCAGCCTGAGTCAATGTTTGAATAATTCACATGCTATCTAAGGGGTTGATAGCTAAATGGGAGAGGTCACACAGGGATCAGCGTGGGCAGCCCTGGATAACCATTCAAAACGATGTAAAGGTCACATTCATAGTGTAACAAGACGTCAGAAATGTACTATATATACATAAAATATTACGTTTAACATCAAGAAAATGTATAGGTCTTGCATAGAAAGAGCTATTTCTATGTTAATACTTTCGATGGATTCGGCGGTAACTTTGTGGAAGTTCATTTTAATATAAAATAATATTATTTTATATTATTTAATCTTATTTAATATTATATTATTTCTATGTTCTTTATAATAGCATACATTTTATATTACTGCGTAACACGAATGAATTCAGTTAGTTGTAAAAATTATATGGAAAGTTTTTGATTCACATCATACTTTACCTATATTAAAGGATGCTTGGTATCAAAAGTTGTAATATTCATTGTTAAATTAACTCCTAGAACTCGAACGTCGACATATAGTCGACATCACGATTCGGGTCTACCACTCGAACGTCGATATAACTTCAACCTCGTTTACTGGCCACAAATTAAATTATACTTGTTTATTTTCGTGTTATTTATCATATAGATACTTTGATCTTTATACACTCATCCAATTTTATATTATTTTCATGCATTTAATGTCAAAATATGCAATTTCAAAACATCGGAATGAGTACATTCCCGGCGTGTTTATGTGCGCAAGTGCGAGCGAGATGGATCTTGTGCAAACGAGACAACACATCATTCCAAATCGCTTGATCTACTTTGCTTCGGCGGCAGTAATACACAACCATAGATTTGCGTACAGTTTTTAATGAATTATTGCTTATTTACAATTAAAATAATCCATGGTTTTACTACAATGATTACATACATCATGGTTAGAAAAATAAATTAACAATTATCAAAATTGTTGGTTATCTATATACATATATTAAAATTAATGTTAGTTTGTTTGTTACCTATGCGCTCCTATACCGCTCATCCGATTGCGATAATTTTTTTGGGAAGTTGTTATACAGATGCCAGAATAGATTTATGAATCAGCGGTGGGCTACCAATGCGTTAATTTGTTTGTTAGTCTGGTATGCGTTTCTATACCGTTCATCCAACTGCAATACAATTTTGGTGGGTTGTTGTGCGGCTGCCTGCAAATTTATATAAATCAACAGTGGGATGCTAATACGTTAATTTGTTTGTTTTTTTCCGTATGCAATCCTATACCATTCATCGGACTGCGATAAAACTTTGGCGAGCCGTTGTGCGGACGCCTGCAAATGTATATGAATCAGCGGTGGGCTGCCTATACGTTAATTTGTTAGTTTGTCCCTTACGCATTCCTGTTCCTATACCATTCATCTTTTTGCGATAAAACTCTGGTGAGTTGTTGTGCGAACACTCGCAGCGGTATCTGAATACATACAGCCAGGGGTGGGCTTCCAATACGTTTATTTGTTTGTTTGTTCCGTATGAGTTCCTATACCGTTCATCTGATTGCGATAAAGCTTTGGTGAGTTGTTTTGTGGACACCAGCAAAGGTTTTTGAATCAAAACATACAACAATGGGCTGCCAATACAGTAAATTCGTAGTTTTTTCTTTATGAGTTCCTGTTTCTATACCGTTCATCCGATTGCAATAAAACTTGGATGATTTGTTGTGCGGACGCCCTTAAAGTTTTCTGAATTAGTACAACTAGCGGTAGGCTACCAATGCGTTTACAAGGTGCTCGCTTTATATCAAAGCAATTCTCGGTATTCTGGGAAGCAGTGAGTTTTTTATCACTCTGATGGACTACCTAAATAAGCAATCTATTTTTACATTTTTAATACATTTACAATACGTAACAATATGCAATATACTGTAAACTCATCAATGTAAATGGCCGAAAATGTACTACTGTGTATACTGATGCTGTCATAGATAATGTATGTAAGTCAGAAATTGCAGTTATGTACTCATTTGATTTGAGAATATTGTTTTCTCTTAAATTAACAAGGGGCTGGCCGACCTTAGCAAAATTTCACAAAGGGCTTGCGCGAGCCCCTCTGAGCTTCCTCCAGCCCACCCGAGTGCAGCCATTTTACAATGAGAAATTTCGCCGAACAAAGCGATCTGCGTGCCACGACTATCAGTTTCATGGCAAATCATAGGTTGCGAAAAGTGAAATTTGGACCCGTTGAATTGGCTATTTTTAGGATTCTCTGTGGCGCATTTTCTAAGAATTATCGCCTTTTCTGGTGACTTTTCTCAATTTAACAAATGTGTGTATTTCTTATGGTTAAGCGTCAGTTTGCGTGTCTTTGGTGTGAACATTTTTGGATGGTGGTCGAACAGCGCATTTAACACTAAAATTGAATTTTAATTCAAAGCACTGAGACACTAACATGCAATATCAAAAAAAAATCGGAATGGGTAAAGTACTTCAATCATGCCAACTCATAATATGAGACGAATGTACTATGGCGCACAAAAAGGCATTGTAAGCTGTACACTATGCACTAAAAGATTTGAGAGGAAATGAATAGTGGTCTTTGGTGGCGCACTTATAACAGTTATAACACGTTCAACAGCTGTTGATGAATTAAATGCATGTCTCAAATCATCAGTTTTATGGCGACACGTGCAGAAATTGGCTTTCAAGGCCAGCATGCGTATAAAACTACAATATGATACATCCGCTGAACGTTTCGCAAAATAATTGTTTGATATTGGGAATGGAAAATTGAAAATAGATGAATCCACACAATGTATTACATTGCCAACAAATTTCTGTACAATTACAAAAAAAATAAGAGAATTGATTCACAAAGTTTTCCCAAAAATATTGCAAAGAATTACAAAAATCAACAGTGGCTCAAAGAAAGTTTTATATTAGCAGCCAAAAAACACGATGTTAATGCCATCAACTTCAGGATTCGAAACGAAATACCAGGCGAAGAGAAAACGTATCAGTCCATCGATACTGTAATGAATCAAAATGAAGTTGTCAATTATCCAACTGAATTCTTAAATTTACTTGATTTGCCAGCCATGCTGTCACACGTTTTAACATTGAAAATTGGCGTACCTATCATTCTTCTCCGAAATATAAATCCACCACTTTGCAAAGGTAATCTTCTCACTAAAAAAAAACTCATATTTTCCACTTTGTCCGTACAAAGTGGATATTGTGAATTTTTTCGTGATAAGCTTTGAAAAATATTTTTGGGCGTTCTCTCGTGCTAGTGCGCAATGGTTATTGTAAAGTATTTAAATATATATTCGTGTGTACAAAGTTCGTCCTTTATTTTTTTAGTTCAATTATATACAACCCATTTATAATTTAGGCAGAAACACGTGTCTCAACAATTTCCGGATGGTTTATTTGTAATATCTAGTGTTATAAAGTAATATACATATTATTTTTATAGACGAATTAAAATATTACAATTCAATTAAATGTGTTTCAAATTCTGTTGTGTATTTTTTGTATGTATACATTTTGAGCGGCTGAGTAACAAACAGTTCTCATAGGAAAAACTTCTGTTGAGATACCTTTATTAGGAGGTCATATGCTCTGCATTGGAAGCGGACATGGATTAAAAAAAAAAAAATTTACTTCATGCAGAAAAACATGTGTTTCAACGATTTCCATATAATTCATTTCTTATCATATCTAGCGTTTATAACGTTATCTATATTTATTAGTTAAACAAACAAATAAATATAGTATATTACAATGCTGTGTTTTATTTTATTAAAATGAAGAAATACATTTATCGAGTAAAAGGTTTCTATCCGCTGACACACCAGCAAACGCGCGACGTAACTTAGCAACGCGAATGTTTATTACGAATTACCTAGCTATACAAAATTGAGGTTAGGATGACATCGGCTGTCAGATGACAAAATTTACCTCGTTTTCAAATCTTAATTTGTGGACTTATTGTTACCTTTATTATTGTAAATTATTACAGACAATAAGTAACAATCTTTGTTTAAATGTTTTTTTTATGCAGATAGTATCTAAAGTAATGACTAATAAGTCTTAGAAGGATTTTGATACAATAGGTGTAAAATGTGTGCAGCTGGGTTAGAACCTTTCAGAAACATATATTTGACTTCTTTATTTACTAAACAATATTTATAATATGAATTGAATATATTCTACATATTTATTTATTTTATTTTTGAAAAAATAGCCAAGGAAAGGGTGTTTTTTTCTTAATTTACTTTCAGAAATTATGTTCCGGAAAAATCTAAAATCAAATACGAGTTGGCGCTACCAACCTTTGAAAAAAATTACGAGTTTTAAGGGTATGCGAAAAAAATCTAAGTGCATCACTGCATATTAGCAAGATTTTCTCAAAACTCAAAAAATATTTTACCCCTTATTGTTTAATTTTATAAACAAAAAAAGTCCAGCTTTATTCCACCTTTCCAAAAAAATAAAAAAAGAAACTAAAACAATAGAATGTTTTCGACAAATGTATTACAAACAACCATTTTACGTAGTAGCAGAAATTTCGTAAATTATTTTATTTTTGGAATAATGTTTAAGTTTGCTAACAACTATTTTTCGTAGCAGCAGAAATTTCGTAAATTATTAAATCTTTGGAATAATTTTTAAGTTTGCTAACAACCGTTTTTCGTAGTAGCAGAAATTTCGTAAATTATTTTATTTTTGGAATAATTTTTAAGTTTGCTAACAACCATTCTTCGTAGTAGCAAAAATTTCGTAAATTATTGAATTTTTGGAATAATTTTTTAGTTTGCTAACAATCATTTATCGTAGCAGCAGAAATTTCGTCAATTATTAAATCTTTGAAATAATGTTCAAGTTTGCTAACAATCATTTTTCATAATAGCAGAAATTTCGTAAATTATTTAATTTTTTGAATAATTTTTAAGTTTGCTAACCATTTTTCGTAGTAGCAGAAATTTCTTAAATTATTTAATTTTTGGAATAATGTTTAAGTTTGCCAACATCCATTTTTCGTAGTAGCAGAAATTTTGTAAATTATTGAAGTTATAGAATAATGTTTATGTTTGCTAACAACTATTTTTCGTAGTAGCAGAAATTTCGTAAATTATTTAATTTTTGAAATAATTTTTAAGTTTGCTAACAACAATTTTTCGTAGTACCAGAAATTTCGTAAATTATTTTGTTTTTGGAATAATGTTTAAGTTTGCCAACAATCATTTTTCGTAGTAGCAGAAATTTCGTAAATTATTGAATTTTTGGAATAATGTTTAAGATTGCTTACAACCATTTTTCGTAGTAGCAGAAATTTCATAAATTATTTTATTTTTGGAATAATTTTTAAGTTTGCTAACAACCATTCTTCGTAGTAGCAGAAATTTCGTAAATTATTTTATTTTTGGAATAATGTTTAAGTTTGCCAACAATCATTTTTCGTAGTAGCAGAAATTTTGTAAATTATTGAATTTTTGGAATAATGTTTAAGATTGCTTACAACCATTTTTCGTAGTAGCAGAAATTTCATAAATTATTTTATTTTTGGAATAATTTTTAAGTTTGCTAACAACCATTCTTCGTAGTAGCAGAAATTTCGTAAATTATTTTATTTTTGGAATAATGTTTAAGTTTGCCAACAATCATTTTTCGTAGTAGCAGAAATTTCGAAAATTACTTAATTTTTGGAATAATGTTTAAGTTTGCTAACAACCATTTTTCGTAGTAGCAGAAATTTCGTAAATAATTTAATTTTTGGAATAATGTTTAAGTTTGCTAACAACCATTTTTCGTAGTAGCAGAAATTTCGTAAATTATTTTATTTTTGGAATAATGTTTAACTTTGCCAACAACCATTTTTCGTAGTAGCAGAAATTTGGTAAATTATTGAAGTTATAGAATAATGTTTATGTTTGCTAACAACTATTTTTCATAGTTGCAGAAATTTCGTAAATTATTTAATTTTTGGAATAATTTTTAAGTTTGCCAACAACCATTTTTCGTAGTAGCAGAAACTTCGTAAATTATTTAATTTTTGGAATAATGTTTAAGTTTGCTAACAACCATTCTTCGTAGTAGCAGAAATATCGTAAATTATTGAATTTTTGGAATAATGTTTAAGTTTGCTAACAACCATTTTTCGTAGTAGCAGAAATTTCATAAATTATTTTATTTTTGGAATAATTTTTAAGTTTGCTAACAACCATTTTTCGTAGTAGCAGAAATTTCGTAAATTATTTTATTTTTGGAATAATGTTTAAGTTTGCCAACAACCATTTTTCGTAGTAGCAGAAATTTCATAAATTATTTTATTTTTGGAATAATGTTTAAGTTTGCTAACAACCATTTTTCGTAGTAGCAGAAATTTCGTAAATTATTGAATTTTTGGAATAATGTTTAAGTTTGCTAACAACTATTTTTCGTAGCAGCAGAAATTTCGTAAATTATTAAATCTTTGGAATAATGTTCAAGTTTGCTAACAATCATTTTTCATAGTAGCAGAAATTTGGTAAATTATTTAATTTTTGGAATAATTTTTAAGTTTGCTAACCATTTTTCGTATTAGCAGAAATTTCGTAAATTATTTAATTTTTGGAATAATGTTTAAGTTTGCTAACAACTATCTTTCGTAGAAGTAGAAATTTCGTAAATTATTTAATTTTTGGAATATTGTTTGAGGCGTCTTTCTTGACGTCATCGAAAACGGGACCGACAGACGGAAAGACTAACATTATCGACTATTAATATATAGACTTCATATATTTACAGTAAGAATTTAATTCTTTACGGAAGCATACGATTGATTTTTTTGTTACCATGTCAGCTCCCAATGTGGAGCATATGGACTCCTAGTGCAGTTTATTTAACAGAAGTGTTTCTGCGAAAACTGCTTATTACTCAGTTGCTCCACCTCACTTTGTTTCCAAAGAGGGTAGGAATAAAGGGATAGGGCTAGAACAGGACTATTGGTTAACTAATCGCTCTCGCTACGCCCCTTTTTTAGGATATGATGGGTGGGAGGTGGGAATCAAGACATCACAAACATCCATGCCGATCTAAAAATCAATTTTTAAAACTGTCCGTACTAGGATTCGAATCCGTGACTTACGTAACCGAAGCCAACGACGTTGACCACGAGTCCACGCAGGCGGCACAATATTTTGGGAAGACAGAATATCAGCTATCCCTGGAATTAATTAAGGGATATAACTGCGCACGCGCTTTGCCGTAAGGAGCTTTTTCAAATAACCCTTAACTTACTATGCACTGAAGCGAATATTCATCAACATATTATCCTAAAAGAACTAAATGCCGATATTGGAAAATATCAAATTAACCTTACTGGCAGATTGTTACGTTATGTTTATTGAATAATAAACATAACGTATAACGTAATAACGTAAGGTTTAATAACGTATCCACAAAAGATAAATATTTTTCATTTGTTTCAAAATATTAAATATGATAAATTGTATAAAGCTTCAAGAAACCTCCACGGGTGCGCGGCCCTCGATTTTGTACAGAATGGAGAAAAAAATAAAAAATGGTATTCAACTATCTCGTGATAATCATAATGAGCGCACCAATGTCATTGTGAGCCTCGTTTACTTTATTATATTTATGTTATCAATAATGTATCAAAATAGATATTTTAAAAATTAATAAAGTAATATATATTAAGTACTCTACTTTTATACGTGCATTCAACACTTGTACAATTTTGCATTGAATAATTATGTTACGTACGATTGTCGAGGATTATTTGTTATTTTATTTACTACTTGATATTTGAAAGTAATCTAAAATGCTTCGTATTTATTGTGCTAAAAGAATTTTAGAACACAAAAAAATATGTACGTAAAAATGTAACATGCATTGATGATGTTGAACGTATTGAAAACTAATGAAATTAAATTTGTTAAATTAGTCGTGTTTTTGTTTGCGTTTCAGGAATCTGCTTTCACCTATAAATATGATAAATCAATTGTAAAATTTCGAATCGAAGTTATTGTTAAGCGTCGTCATTGTTTTAAAGTAAAACTATTTTCATGTAAATCATCCAAAACACAACATAATCATTTCGACCGGACAACAATAACAAATCGATACAGATTTGCAGCAATATTACTATGCAAAATAGTAATGCAGCAATTCCGCCGCAAACAATAACATCACAGGACAATCGGGAAATCAATCACAAATAATGGAAATAATTTTTCACTTAAAGAGATGTCAAAACATGTTACATGAATTTTGTCTGCAGTGCTACAATATTAAACGTATAATAATATTACATTGTTTGGATGTTGTAGAAATATGTTAATCCATACTACATTTATAAAATCCATATTTCTCTCATATTAAATAAAATATTTGTTTTACCATACCACAATGTCTAACACGATTGTATTAATTTAAAAATGTATTAATACAATTAAACAAAAATATGTATTAAATAATTAAACTTATAAAATAGTGCAAAATTACAAATCAGGTCTGACGTACAGGTATTATCAATATATACGTGTGTTTATTACGCAGAGATTTCTTATTAGTAAACTTATAAAGTTTTCCACTTAAAAAAAAATAAAGGTTTCCTGGTTGTAATGATTTCTACTAGAGAGACCCGCCCACAAGTTAAGTGTATTTTAAAATACCATTCCGATAGTGAATTCTCAGTGAAGAAAGCTTCGTATACCTCCGCCGCGATGGGAACAGTTGTTAATAATACTATTTATCCTTAATTTAGAATCTTTAAGTGCATGTATGTATCGAAACTTTTAAAATAAATATCGGCGCGAATAACTGCGCTTTTAAACTACATATATATATATAACGTCATGTTGGTTGATTTTTAAATTGTCACAATTTATTCCGCCACTATTTTAGTGATACTCAAACAGTACCTTTGTAGCATAAAATGTTTGGAAACTTTGGGGAACAATTTTTTTTTTTTTTTTACCCTTCCGGCGTGGTGGGCTTAGTTATAGGCTCTACGCCTTATCATGCCCGGCGACCATGAGTAACTGGACACAAAAAGACCGTTCAACATCTACAAAGCCCTACAGCGTCGTCACCCTCGGAAAATCGGCTTTATAGGAGGGCGCCGAATTACAGGGGCTCACAAATAAATGTGTGCAGTGCACACGTCTTACAAATCCCTATGGCGAGCCACAGTCATTGTTTTTTGGCCTAGTAAATTCCAGGGTACTCACAGCCGATCTGGTCGTTCTGTCTTCGGTTTTAAAGCGAATAAGTAAGATTGGTGTTATTGAAATATTGAATGACAAGATAAATTACGATTCGCGATGTACGGAAAAGTTCATTTTGCTTGAGATACGATCATTGGGCTAGAAATGTGTCATATATGTAAACCAGTGATACTGAATCTGCGGCCCATTCAGATTTTATTTGAGGCCCAGAACAATCATAATCACCAGATGCTTTTTCAAAACTGCCTCGAAAGTTTCCATTCCTATTTTTTCTCATTTAGAATAATTTACAGAATATTAATAAATTATATCAACGGTTATACAGGTAAAAATTTATATACAAAATCATATCCCGAGGGCTACAAAACGTCATGCTCTAAGCAATTTCGTTTAAACGTCGCGAACTTCCATACAGACTGTGTATGAAAGTTTTCAGCGTGTAACGAATTTGCTTAGAGCGCGACGTTTCGTGGCCCTTGAGTAATAGTAGGTCGCCGCGTAAAAGGTTCTCGTATGGTGAGTGATTGATTGAAAAGGTCTTTTGTTATTATCTATGCATTCTTAATTTTCATACAGCACAAAATATCCGTAGCAATTTGAGATGTGAACAAAGACTTCTTAATCACTCTTAAGGTGTTCACTGTCAATACTTGGTGGAGTGGCATTATAATAAAAATAATAAAAGATTTTTAGTACTTTTTCCACTTATTTTTTTTTAATAATAATGCTCGCGAGCTCGCGAGGAGCGAAACCGGTCCTGATCAAATAAATTTTAAGTGGAAAAAGTACTAAAAATCTTTTATTATTTTTATTATAAAGACTTCTTATTTAAACAATTATCTTAATTTCTATTTATATTGTAAAAACATAAATAATTCATATTCTTCAAGTTATAAATAAATACATAGGCACTATATTTATAGTCTGATGTTATAACTGACACATGAATAGGCTACTAAAATTTATCAATAACTCATTTTATTTTATGATTCAGCACTGTAAGTCCATTGTTCTTTGACGATAAAACGCTTTAAAAAATATTTACAGTCGGAATAGTAAGTAGCCTTATGTTTAAGTGCTATCGAAACATTTATGAGTTAAATTTCTCAATTTTAGGTGCATTCGTGATTATGAATCCAGGCCATTAATCAACGGTGGTAGATAACATCAAAGTAGTTTGATATGCGTGAAATAAGTGTGCTAATAAAAACAATATAATTCAGAATGTATGTGTTTATAATAATAAAATACAGCCCTGCAAAACGCGATTTTCGTATAGGCTGAAGGGAAAGATTTTTGGGCGGCGGTTTTCTCTGGTGGCCCCCTGCCTTCACTTTAAAACAAACTACAATCCGTCACAAAATGGCGCTATACGTGTTCATAAAACACCAAAAAATACATTTCGTTTCATAAGATGATGAATTTTGTAAATTTATTTAGATTTCTTTAAGTGTTCCATGATTTAAACATATTATATTTATAATAACATGACAGTAGATTAATAAGAAAGTTTATTCAATAAGCAACTACAATCAAGTTATAAAGAAACCTAACAATTCCATTTTTCGAAAAAAGTTTTTCCTTAAAAAAAAAAAAGTTTAAAGAAATATATTGAGTAAATTAGTATAATGTATCTAGTACAAATAATTCACATAGTTTTATGAAAAAAAATGACCGTTGCATAATTTAATAAATTCGATATTATTTCCTATTTACTTCATACTCAAACGACAGATATCATTTTTAGTACAAATGCGAATTTGTAGAAAAATTTCTACAAAAAGATAAAAACCTGTGAAAATGTTCAATGTACATTTGACACACCTTAGATTTGGAGCATGCGCATTTTGAATATTTCGAGTTGTTTAAATTCACAAAAATGGTGGTAAAAGACTGTGAAAGGAACACGGAAACGCCGATAATTCCTTTTACAGTGCGTACCCCTCGAATATTAAATAAATATTATATGTAATAACGAAACTACTGATAAATGAAAACCATTTTTTTTCAGCGGATATTTACAATTACTTCAATCGTTTAATACTTATCAGTTTTATGATTTGACAACAATCGAATTCTTGTTCGTCGGTATTATTTTGCAAACACACAGCGATAAACTATCTATTATTCTGTCCATGCAAAATATATTTAGTAAATTTCTCTTATAATATAAAAAAATCTTTATAATTTTATCTTGAAACACATTGAAAAGTATTTCAAATTAAAAAAAATATATATATATATATGTTGGGTCCGTTGTCGAGTGGTTAACGTCGTTGCCTTCGGACATGGAGCACACGGGTTCAAGTCCCAGGCAGTGTTCGTGTGCGCGCCCACACAAGTCGCCGAGCGCGCACATACATTACAACAAAGCGCACAAAAGTTACACCAGCTATACCACCACCAGAATAAATTAATCGACATTAAATAGTGTTATTGTCGTTATTAAAAAGTAACCTTTTGGTTAAATATGTCTAAATACCGTTCCGTGGAACGGACATGGTTTATATATACATGTGACAAGAATAATGTATTTAATCTGCATTATTTTTGCAAACCAAGAAATAGTCAACATTTTACATCTAATCCGCTTAACTCAGGGGTTCCCAACCGGTGGGGATAAATCGTAGAATCACTAGATTAGATTAGACGTAGATTTTTGTTTTTTTTTTGTAAAGTTCATTCAAAGTATTTTTTTTTTAATGCAGCATGACACGTCAATCATTTTTTTCATAAGATAATTTCACTTGTACATGGAAAACATTATTGAGTACACAATAATTCTATTGTAGTTTTTGTTTATTGAAATAAATATGTTTCAGTAATTTCAGTGATTGGTTAGTAAAAAATAATCTCAATACATTTGTAATATTATGTACATAAATACTTATATATTTAAACGAGTACAAACTACGTACATGCATATTATTTATAATATACCTTTTGAGTTCGATTATCTTGGGTAGGGGTAGAATTATATTTTAAACCAGCGATCACCAAACTAGCCCTCCAAAAGTTTCAATCCGTCCCCTGAGTTTAAATATATAAATATTTTACATATAAGAATTACTGATTATTTGAAAATTCTTATGTGATTCTTAAGAATATTTTTCGTCCGCCGCGTTTTTTCATCTTCTTACATTTCGGACATATGAATGTAGAATCAGGCTCACCAATGCCATCTATAAATCTAAATTATTAGTTTATTATTAGATATATTTTTTTAGCAAATAGGTTTCTGTAAAAAATAAATCATATTCTACGTTATGTGAGTGAACAACGCCACAGGCCTAGGAATCTCAAAACCGGTATTACAGAAACCGGGATCTCAGCATTCATATTTTTTCAATTGACTGTATTGAAAATTGACCAAAGGCGAAATATGAATTTGTATAAATCATCACATATTTTAATAAAATTGTTCGCGACGAATTAAAATATTTTAAATCTGCCAAAGTTGTATCAATATTAAACATGTTAATGGTGTATTATTATTTTTAAAAAATATATTTAATAAAATCTCCCCTTTATGATTATGATATATAATATGTACTTAATGACTGTTTTTGAAATATCGATTTTGATTTACTCGTCCGGCATTTAAATCCCAATTGGTCGTATGTTTTGCTTTACTTCAACTTTGTTGTAATACCAGTATTGATATTAGCAATACCGAAGTTTAACCATTTGAATACCAAGCGGACACGGGTGTCTGGAACATATATGCAAGAGAACATGGATGTACAAGACATTTAAAAAATCAAATACTTGGTATTCTAAAAGAATATAAGCAATATTTTGATGAATATGTGTAGTTTCATCTATAAGTCAATATAGGTTTTTAAAATATCGAATCCGAGTGTATATAAGGCAATTTAAAAAAAAAAAAAAACACGCAGTATCTCTGGGACATATTAATGATTTATTTGCGCGGTGTTTAAACGGTTAATTAAAAATACAGGTATTAATATACTTGTCCGATATTGCAATCCCTACACAGGACTACAGTTACTACGCGTACATACCACACAAATACCTGATAATATATTTTTAACCCGATTTTTTTATTTTGATTAATATTTACATCGTCAAAATAAAGGAGTGTTATATGTTATCACCTAAAAAGCGTATGAAGGCTTGAATTTTTTAATATGTTTATGTATTAACAAAATACGGTTGGCAGATAAGGAAATCAATATAAGATATAGTGACTGTCGTGTTCAAATAACTTCGCAATAAAATATCAGTAAAGAATAATATTCAATGTAGCGGTTTTGAGTGCTACGCCCACATGGATCGCTGTTCCAATTTTTGGAATATAATCGATATCCAAATTCGAGAAGAGGAGAAAAGGTTTCAATAAATTTACTTTTCGTTAAAAAAAATTGACGCGACAAAATAAAATATTATATTTGAGGCATTCAATTTTTTTCATGAAGTAACCGGATAACCGATTCAGGTTTTTTTTAAACTATCATATACTGACCCAAAGTCTAAATTTATAATATAACGAGTATATGTATAAGATATACAAATATATTTAAAAGATTTTTCAAGTCCAGTGTTCCAGCGTCCAGTGTTTCATAAATTTGTTGATATCATCAACAAAAAATACACGTTCACGAATGAACCATATTAAATCTCAAATGAGAACACGAATCACTGATGAGCATTTGGAAAACTGTTTGCCGTAGAAGTAAATTGAATAGATGTCAAGCAATTAAAAGCTTTTATAAGATTGGACTACCAGTACATTTCAGATGCACTTAATCTCCAGAATCTATAGATTAAGTGCATCTAGAGTCTAGATCATGGGTGGCTAACCTTTTCAGCAGCCGGGCCAGATTTTAGAAATGAGATTTCTTACCGGGCCGTTTTTTTTTCTTAAATTTCTTTCAACGTAAACAAGAAATATATTGTATTTTAAGATGATATAAGAAAAATGAGAATCAAACATATTTATTAGAGTACAGTTAGGCAATACAAAAAATAATAATAAAAAATAAACAAAATATAATAAATTTTAGTTAGACGTCTGATTTTGTTTGTCAGAACTAAGTGCATCAATGTTGATAACGATTGATGTTGTTTCTACACGCAAACAGTTTTCCAATTGCTCATCAGTGATTCGTGTTCTCATTTGAGATTTAATATGGTTCATTCGACTAAAAAAGCTGTTTCCAAATAGTAAGATCATCGATAGAGCATGTTTATAAAATGCAGGATATTTCCCAACATTTTTTGTAAGACTCTTCCAAACCACCTGATTGAATTTCTCCGTTAACTGTGCATCACAACACATTTCACAATGTTCCATTTGTAAAATTCCTGGCAATAAATTCACGTCTACAGAAAATTGCGTTGCAAATGCAGCAAAAAGTTGTCACAATAGTTGAATCAACGTACTGAGATACTTTCATATATGAGATATGATACGAACTACGCACATTGGAACGTTCTTTTGGTGGTTTTATCTACACTGAAAGAAAAAATGTCTGAATATGCTCCGCGGGCCACAAGTAGACACCCAGCGGGCCGTGGGTTGGCCACCCTTGGTCCAGATGGTGTTTGCGAAAAAGAAGTATATTCAGAGAATTTGTCATATTCAATATATATATTTAATATGGAGAAATCAAACATTATATTGAATTTAAAATGACCGGGTAAACACTGAAAACACCCTGTTTTTGATTCTTTCAAAAATGTCCGGGTATAATCGTCACCGGTTGGTGACGATTATATCCGGGTCGGAAGCCCAAATAATTTTTTGCCGATATACACTTTGATATTTATTGATATCTACAATTCTATACATGTTTTACATTTTCACTCGTACTACAAGCGTATGAAAAACATTTTAAAAAAATGTTTTCATCATCAAAAGTAGCCAAATCAATGGCATCTTGCTATCTTTCAAGCCAATTCATCGAGAAGCAATCAGATCGCCGGATTTAAATCAGTTGACTGAATACCATTTTGTATTGTGTATAGAATGTAAATGTTCAACGTTTAGAGTGTGGGTTTTTCGTAGCTATTAAAGTTTTTTTTTTTTTTTTTAACCATGTCCGCTCCCAATGTGAAGCATATGGACTCCTAATGGAGTTTATCTCAACAGAAGTGTTTACTACGAGAACTGCTTGTTACTCAGTTGCTCAACATCTCCTTTTTCCAAAGAGAGTAAGGATAGAAGGATAGGGCTAGGAAAGGATTAGTGGTAAGTTAATCGCTCTCGGTACGCCCCTGTTTATAGGATATGATGGGTGAGAGGGAAGAATTCAAGACATCACATAAATTCATGCCTTTGAACAGAAATTCATAAATCGATTGAAAAATCAATTTATAAAACTGTCCGTACCGGGATTTGAACCCGGGCCCTCCGTAGCCGAAGCCAACAACGTTGACCACTCGACCACAACGGCGGCAACTATTAAAGTAAGTTCGCAAAAAAAATACTTTCGATTATCCTAAAAAATAACGTGAAACTGGCTTGGCCGTGTTTGATACTGGACGCCTCATTTATAAACTTTATAACTGTAGAGGTAAAGAAATTGCTGTATATATACTGAAATGTGCCGGTGAATTGCCAAATCGCGTTAACAAATTTCAGGGATACTTGATAATTTGTTGAGAAAAGGGTTGAGGTGCGCTTAATTCGTTCAGGGTTGTCCAATAGTAAAAATATTAATTGAACGAATCAGGGCGTTAGGCTTGTCTGAATATAAACCGACCCTGACTTTACCTCGGTATAATCTTATTGCCACGTACAATCGTAATTTTACTAAGCACAGCGACGAAGAATCTATTTAAAAATAAAACATTTTTTTAATTTTTTTTAAACTGTGTATTAATATCAGGACCGTCACCATCATTGATAATGCTCACGTTGAGCGAAACCGTTACTGATCTTCATAAGAATGTGAAAGAAGTACAAAAAATATGTTTTATTAAAAAAAAAACATAATGCCTTTCCACCAAGTATTGACAGTAAAATTAACACTTCAAAACAGTGGTTTCCAACTTTATGTCATTCCGCCTCCCTTTGAAGAAAAAAATATCTTCGCGCATCCCTATCCTCTTTTTCATCTAGTAATAAAGGCACGTTTTCAACGATAAATAAATATGTTTGACTGTTCGCGCCTCCCGTAGCAATAGTCCACACCTCCCAGGTTGGGAATCGCTGCTTTAAAATGCATTAAATCCTGTCACCTGTGAGACCCAGTTGGTTAGAGCTTTCTCTAAAAATCAAGCAGATCTGGGTTCGATTCCCGGTAAAATCACAGTGAATTTAAGAACTATTCAATTCAAAGATGTGATTGAAGACTGGGTGTTTGTGATGTCAATTCACATCATTTCCTCTCCTCCCATCTTTCTGATCCTTTAATAATTAGTCCTGTTCTAGCCTTATCCTTCTTTCTCTACTACTCACTTTGAAAAAAGCACTCACAAACAGTTCTCGTAGAAAAACTTCTGTTGAGATACCTCCATTAGGAGGCCACATGCTCCAAATTAGGAGCGGGCATGGATATTTATTTATTTTAAATCCTGTCAAACCAATAACGAAAATGTTCACTGTAGCAAGATATATTTCAAACCACCATTAACTGACACTGTATTCCGATACTATTAAAGTTAAAATAGAGTTTGTTTTATTGTGTCGCATTTTTTTTGTCAAATGCAATAAACGATGAATAAAAAATATGTCACCAAATTAAAGTTGAAATATGTATGCATATTATATATAACTGATTAATTGTACGAATTGGCACTCCTGTAGACACACATTACACACAATGTTGCCCATAAATAGCTCGTGAGGGACGCCCTGTGCATTAGCAGTGTTGGAATAATTTAGGTAGCATGAATTTTCAATTAAGAAAACTTACCTGTTAGCAGAAAGTCAAGAATCTAGCCGGTAGCAAGCTTATAACTAACGTTAAACAATTTAACGTAACGACAGTCTATTAGCGTATCTTTATTTAAACATTTCAAGCGGAATAAAAAAAATCGGACAAATAAAATCTTAGTAAAAACACAATATTCCTTTGTACTTCATTCCACTTGTCAGGACCGGTTTCGCTCATTACGAGCAATCGTCAACTGATAAGAAATATAATTTAACAATGCTATTTATACAAAAATGAACAGTTATACACAACAATTGGCATTGAAAAGAAATTCCTAATTATATTAAAAGTGATTATAAAATAACACAAAATTAAAAATTTTAACACATCTAACATATAATTAAAAAATTATCTCAGATTAATAAATTTAGAATGGCGATTGAAAGTAATTAAAAACATAATTAAAAATTTGGGAAAACAGGAAACTATCATTAACCCGTTACCTGCCATGATCCCCATTTGGGGTACGCGACTATTATTGCTCTGCAGTTGGTAGTACTTGCTGGAATATTTTTACTAGTAACACAGTTACGTTCAGAAGAGTCTGTAGCACCATCTTTACAGAAAATAATTTGCAATAGCATTATAAGATAAGAGTTATAAGTGCTAAAAGTTAAAATTTAAAGGTAAATCGTAAAAGGGTAAAACGTGACTTTTGTATAATATATTTTTTGTATTGTTTCTTTAAATTTTAAGTTGTTATTTCGCGCATGGCTAATATATAGGTTATAGTAAATGTTAATGCTTAGCTATAAATAAATAAAAAATAGCAGTCAATTTTATTACTGTTTTATCGCATGTTCCCATTTGGGGATCATGGCGGATGCCGTGTAAAATATTTGATACATGTGCTTTATTTTATTTTTTACTAATTTGAAGATATGCGTACGAGAAAATTTTATTCGCTTTCTGAATTGGAATAAATAGTCAATGATCCAAATTTTATGGATGACGAAGAATCAGATCCTGAGATAGACCTTGTTGAACATCCACTCTATGCTGTCGGTCAGATATAGGAGAAATCGGTGACAATATTTCAGAAGACACTTAGCCAAAAGATGTTCCAGGCAGAGTCGAAATTCATTCAAGTATTCTACCAATAGAAGCTTCCACTTTGGGAAAAAATAATGAAAATACATCACCTTCATAAATTCAGAAGATTTCCCTATCTAAACTAAAATTTAAAAAATCTTAATCGCTTTGGAAAAATATAAGGCCAGAATATTCAAAAAAAAATGAGACAAGATGATGAAATTTTAAGCAATATGAAAAATATAGTACAAATTCTGAAAGGAAAATCTCCTGTGGAAGTATTTGAGACATTATTTGATGAAAATATAATGGAACATATAGTAAAACAAAGTACATTGTATGCATCCCAAAATAACCGCCATGGTTTCAATTTTTTCACCAGACTGTCTAAGATTTTTTTTAGGGGTTTTATTGCTAACTGGATATCATTCTTTGCCCCAGGAACAAATGTACCAGTGCGAGGACGAGGGTTTATCTATTCAATGTGTAAGGAAATGTTTGTCACGAAGCCGATATTTAGAGATAAAAAGAAATTTTCACTTCAATGACAATGCCGAATTAATCTATAAGCAATGTACAGACATTTTTTTTTTTAAATTGGTCCATTACTTGATATGATGAACAAACTTTTTTCTGAAATTTGGAGTTTTTTCTAGAAATATTAGTATCGATGAAAAAATGATTCGATATTATGGCCATCATTATTTCAAACAATTTATAAGACGAAAACCTATACGTTTTGGATTCAAGCAATGGGCAATGTGTTTTAGCGAAACTGGATATTGCTTCTATGCTGAATTATGTCAAGGAATACAAGAGGGAGATTACCAAGAAATGGGACTAGGCACGTCAGTCATAATGAGAAATATTTCTAAAATCGATAATCCATCCAACCATTTTTTTTTATTTCGATAACTTTTGAGTTAATGACACTGTTAAGTGATAGAAATTACTGCTACGGCCCAGTACGATATAGTTGAATGAATAACTGTCCAACAAAATTATAAAAAAATAAATTTGACTATTCAATATGTATATGTTTTTTTACACGACATATGCCATGATCCCCATTTGGGAACATTTATAAAAACTTAATTTTTATGGGGGTAAAGTGTTTTTTTCGTCAAAATATTTTACCAAACCTATTTTTCAGTAAAAAAGAACACATATATTGCAAAAAAAGCGGGGGGAAAAATCTGGCAGGTAATGGGTTAAGCCTATTCACTTTATTAATGTAGCATTTTATCACTTTGTCAAAAATTTCCCAGGTCTTAGCTTTACTAAAAGATGTCATGAGCACAGACCTTCAATAACTATAAACGTGTTTTTTATTTGCAAGATAAGCTTCCATTATTTCGAAACTGAAACATTTGATTGATATTAAATACACATCGAGCATATTTAACCCATTATATGCCGGTAGGTATTATGACGGTAGTGCACCTAGGGCCGCTATTTTCTTGAAAATAATAAAACCTAATAAATATGTATTTTGTTGGCAATATATCAATAGTATATCGTATAGACTTACCAAATAAATACGCGTTGTCATTTTTATCCAAAAAAATCAAAACCAAATGTATACGTACTGTTAGCGACGCGTTTCGGTAATACACAGCTCTTTTTAAAATCGATATTACATTGATTACAATACAAAATATGTCAACTGTAATTATAAAACTGTGATTATAAGAGTTGACAATATGTATATAAAATCTTTAAAT
This sequence comes from Himalopsyche anomala, assembly GCA_031772345.1. NCBI lineage: Eukaryota > Metazoa > Arthropoda > Insecta > Trichoptera > Rhyacophilidae > Himalopsyche > Himalopsyche anomala. The sequence goes on along the minus strand of CM062844.1, from coordinate 7,550,859 downwards.
TATTAAAATCGTCGACCTTGTCCGGTGTTCGTGGGTGTAAAATGGACCGTATATTTATATATATACGGGCATTTTATATTATACTAGCTGGCCCGACGAACTTCGTACCGCCTCAGAATCAATAAATGTTGTGTTGGCTGAATTATATTTAGTTTAAATGAATATTCAAAATGAATTAAGTTCAATAAATGTGTTAATTCAAAATGAAAAGTATTTTAGTTACATTGAAATGATGTTATTCACGTGGCACAGTCGATAGATTTAAAGGAATGCAGTGGACCAACGATTTGATTTTGAATTGTGAAGTTGAAATCATCCACGTCTTTGTTATTTGCTGCAAGAATTGCTCGTTCACTCAACCAATTATGATGTTTGTGATTAGCAATGATATTCAGGAACACTTTGTTGATTGTCGTTTGATGAGACGAAATTGCAAAAATTCGGCAGAAACGAAATCAATTTATTCGATTCGTCGACAGGAACACGGCCGTTACAGATAGTCAGCAAATGCTTGGAGAAATCTGCGGCAGATGGTCGTTTAGAAATGCAACTCGCATGTTTGTCGTTAGCTGAAGTTTCTTCACATAGCACCACAGAGTCGATGTTTTAAGGCAAGCGTTTATTTCTATTGAGTCATTGCTTTAAGATTTTTCATGTTCACAGAACTGAAAGACTCTTAGAAAATCATTTCGAGCACTCTTACGAATTGGTTTAGAAGTACTTAACATAGCTAATACCTCTTTATTTCACTGTATTTTAAGTAATAAAATTACATCTTCACAATGTTGACAAACGACTACTTTTGTTTGACAGTAACTGTCAAACAAATGCGGTTGCTAAGGAATGTGTTGGTTTAGGATAAATTTGTTCTCAATGCATGTCACCAACATAATGACAGGGATCTTTTTAAAATTATTCAAATAATACTTTTTTATAATTTTACGAAAGTTCATTCTAAATTTTCATATTTTTTATATTACAAAGAACGCAAACATTTTCCAAAAATTCAATATTATATTTATGAGATTATCTTTCATTAGAAAAAAAAAATATTATTGAATGTTTAATGTTTCACACATACAAACAGTTATACAGTCAATCCTGTTTTTATACGGTAGATGCGTTCCACGAAATATCGCAAAAAAAACGCATAAAAAAACTTGACTTCCATAGAAAAAGTGGGGTGCGTTACTTAAATTTTAAAATCCGCATAACTTTGAAACAGCGAGTTAAAATATACACTAAATCGCAAAGTATAAGAAAATTAGGGGAAAACCACGGCGTAAAAATATTAAAAAAATATTCACTGTATGACAACTCTATGTGTGTTTTAAAGCACGTGGTTCTAAATCACTCTTTTCGGAAGAAATAGTATGCGCATCAATTTCATAAAACTATAGTTGTTTTCTAACAATGAAATTAGTGATCAGAGTTTGTTCAGATTTTCTTTTTCGATAATTAATTGGTTATGCAGTTTGTTATACACATATATAATTTTTTTAAAGTTATCGTTGAAACTTGAATGCGCGATCAGAATTTGAATCATTTAGAAAGAAATGATCTTCTAATTTACTGAAAAGTCGGAGACCTTCTTCAATTATTTTCGCAGTGAAGGATCGCAGAATTTCTTTCAGTTCGTCATTGTTTTCTGGTTTTTTGTCAATAATTAAATTTAAATTATTGACATCTTTGTCACTTATAGCTTTATCTGTAAGTAATTCGTCGATATAATTTTCGCTAAAGGTATCAAGCCTTTCTTCGCCAAGCTCGTGTGCTAAAGTAATCATTTCAGCTGATATTACCGATGTTTCAATGGTTTTATCGACTGTAACACACCTAAGTAGGTGGCCTTAATTCAGCGATGGCAGATGCAACATGATTTAAACAGTCCGAAATCGTATTTTTTTCAAATGTCGGTTGTATTTATGATTCTCTCTATTCTATCAAAAATACAACGATATATGCTCTCGATGTAATATTTAACATTTTTATATATCATAAAATATGGTACATTTAAAAAAACGCATTTCTAAAAAACCGCATTACTTTGAAATTGCATAAAAACAGGATTGACTTGTATATGGGGATCAAAAATAAAATAATGATTTGATAGTATTCAATAACAATATAATATACATGAAAAGTATACTGATTTTTTTTTACATACTTTCTGATTTTATGTACTTTCATTCGTCTTTTCAAATTTCAGTATATATTTAAGCGACGGTGATGTACATGAGACATAAATTCCTAAAAGTTTTTTTTTAAATGGATATTGAAGATTTAGTTTCGACATTCTGACACGTTTGTCTAAGTTCGTCGGTACATCTCTAATTCAAAGTATGAAACAAATGAATTTTACAACCAACGCCACCTAGTGTATTAAGCGTTAACTGCATACGTCATGTTCCGCGTTCGATTCGAAAAATTTAAAAAAACGTATTGTACTGAGATATTTATTTTCTTTATAATTTCTTTTCCGTGATATTTTTCCGATGTTTTAATGCTTATTCTGCTATTCTAGGTAAATAAGAATTTTATAAATCAAATATCATTGAAATCCTTGTAGTAATTCTCGAGATATACGTGGTGTAACTAACCCCACTTTGTTTTATATATATAGATTTTATATAGCCGGCACTGCGCTCACAGATGTGTAGACCGTATATATACGGTCGTGGCACCCAACCGGTTAACTAACTGTCCTTCATTTGACATTCGTTATTGGTTCATATTCATTGGCAAGTCTATTTGCTCAGCTGAGACTATGGACAGACAATAAAAATTGCCCGAGTATATTACTACATGATAAAACACTCGATTCAACAACTTTATCAAGTCTGTATCTATAATAGAAGGAATCCGGAATTCATTAATATCTTAACGTGTTTCCGATCAATTGAATAATAATTACTACATACATATATTTAAATTTAATATCAAACGAAAACGAACGAATCGTTGAAAGTGATGAGCACACTGTATCTAAATATCTAAAGGAATGTGTATAAAATACGTCCGATAATCAATTAATGTCATTGCCCGCTCAGGAACCTTGTTTGCTTCAGGAAAATGACTTGTTTCTTTAGTGTATTTCTTAAAGTGGTTTCCCTTTTAATCAAAAGCATTATTACTTACTAGGTATCTTGGCTGAGGCATGCAAGATAATAATTGATGACAAGCCTACCATGTTAAGAACGGTTGCCGTATAAGCAATAAAAATTCAATAAACAAGGTTACATGTTTGGATATATACATATGTATGTAACTCTCACTCGACGCGCACCCTCGACTCTATTATGTGCATATATATTTTGAATGTTGTAGACTCAACTCTGTTTCCAACCGAATAATATAATTTGTATGAATGGTAACAGAAATTAATTATTACAGCCATCTAAAATTCTACCAAATGTCGATGGTAATATAAAATATCTGAAGTCGAACACTATATTGATCGCAGTAGAAAAAATAAAAAAATACCATAACTGTAATTAAAGTAAAGGTCAGTAGATAGCTCAATTTAATTCGTATTTCATAAAGCATCGCAAAGCCAAAAAGTAATTTAAATGGTTTAAGTTTTCTAAGATACCATGTTCAAACAGCAAGTAAAAACGTATACAATTGTAAAGAAACCCACGTGTAACAAAGCATGTTAATATTTTGATTCACGACTCTGACAAGAGCTAACGTGAATTTCGAAAACATGATATTTCGGAATACTCTCAAATACTTCTAACGCACTCAAAGCCTTCTTACGCACTAAGAGCAGACCCGACGTCGAGGAAAATTCAAGTGTTTCGTTATTTTTCAAGAAATCCCTATACATAGTGTGATACTCCATGCCTAGTCAAAGATGCGGACTTGTCAGCAGAATTTGAAGCCCTTTTTACAAATTCGAGGGTTTTCAAAATTAACCAGAGTGTAGATTTACGCCAGGCATCTTAAACATCCGGCGCGATTAACAATATAAATGGAATCGGGTTTCAGGGGAATAAAGAATTATTAACAATATTTTGTATGAATTTAGATATACATATGTAAGTATATACTCAACCATAGAAATCCTAGACAGGTCAGAGTTAGAATGATTTGAATTTCATATTTTAGTGATGTTATTACCAAATACTGTTTGCACTAGTTTAGTAATTACTACGTTTCGAATTTAGTTTAAGCCTCGAGGTGAGGTATTAAAGCAATCGCTAGTAACACTAACATTTTTATTTAAGCTATCTTCGCTCCCAGGCTGTGCCATATGCAATCGGAATGGACCATCACAACATATGTTGGTTTTAAAAATAACTTGTTGATAATCGGCAGCAAAAACCTCTCTCTTCGGAAACACTGATAGACAATTAATGTCAAGATCAGGTAGGGGGTGAGAAGGAATGAAACCATCACAGAGATCCATGGATTTGGATTCAATCCCATCAAAATATGTATAAAAGTCGGATTTTGAGATTAGAGGTTGAGCAATCGAGTATAAAAATAACCCAAAGCTGTATTCAACCGGCTATAGGAGGAGCGCTACTGATGATTCTAGAAACGGGGGGGGGGAGGAATCTAACAAAGTTTTTATTTTTTAACGAAAACAATAAAGATAACGGGGGAATAAAAAATATCAAAGTTAAAATTTTTGGAAAACGGTTGAATTGAAGATTTCATTAACCATATATTTAACTAAAATATGTACGTAATACGAACGCATGCAAGACAGGGTAGGGTTACTTCCAATTTACATCTTCAATAACGTAAGTATACTTAAACAAAAAACTTTACGAACAACTTTCGATAGAAGTTCACGTCATAATTATATGTTGCCAAAACTTACCTAGAATATCCTATAAATTTCAACGTCATTGACAAATTTTGAGCGCTGCATAAGGAGATAAATTTAAGTTTTTCAAATCAATTTAAAAACAAATACAGAGGCGAACGCCCTATTAAATAAATTAATACCGAACATATAAATCGCAATTAAATATTGAGAAAATGTGGGACATATTCGGACAAAATAATAAAAAATAATATACAATAAAAACCGTGATAACCTAAAAACTTGTTATAATGATCGATATTACGAAAAAGGCTGAAAAATAAATGTCATAAAATGTGCAAATGTAATTAGCGGATGGATTTATGAAATGATAATTGAAATTCAGAGTTCTTGGAGTTGCAAGAATTGGCCTACGGCGACTGGACTTAAAATGTTGGAGAGTTGGAGTAAAAGTTGTGTTGGTCTTGATATCGTGCTGACGTAGAAGAAAACGACTCTTTTTTTTAAAAATATTTCTGTTAACTAAATATCTGTATACCATCAGATCATTCTAGTTACGAGAATAATTCCAGTAGATTTCACTATGTGATGAATAGACCAATAACTTTTCAATATCGGTTACTGATTAATCGGACATTTGAGGTGGACCATGAAAGATTACTTACTACAACCTAGTCATATCTAGTGACACAACCATTGAAATAGCAACATTATCCATACTCCCACAGATTTTGTCACTAACGACCCGGGTTTCGCCTTTCGGCATCTTCAGGCGTTCAAGTGCACGGATGAAATTGATGTCAGTTCAAGTTCATCCGTGCACTTGAACGCCTGAAGATGCCGAAAGGCGAAACCCGGGTCGTTAGTGACAAAATCTGTGGGAGTGTACATAATTTGAACGATTCAAATCTAATATTGAAATTCTACCAAGCACCTTCAGTCGAAATCTTAAATTATAACATTATCCACATTTAACTTTTTTAAGATTTCGACTGAATGTGCTTGGTGGTGAACCCCTGAAGATGTCGAAAGGCGAAACCCGGGTCGTTAGTGACAAAACTTGTGTGAATGTACATAATTTGAACGATTCAAATTGTATCCACATTTATTAAATATTGAAAATATTTTACATTTTATTCGCAAGGTTTCTCAAATATTGGTGGGTTTCAGGTCGACGAAGAATTCGAGAACGCCTGCTTAAGAGGTCTCCTCTTCGTATATTTTATGCGAGAGGGGCGTTGTTTGAGTCGATCGATCGACATAGGTAGGAATACCCACAAAGTGTGCGCATACTCCGGTCGCCGTCGAACGCGGAACCCAATTTTCCATAAGCTAAGTCGGTGGTGTCAAAGTCTCTCGAATTGATCCCGACACTGAATCCTTGGATAGGCTCTAAAATAAATAACACATCTTAAAGGTTCACATACAAATGTGTAGAATATTTTATCACAATATGTGTGATAAAACGTGGAATTATAGGGGCAAGTACAAATGAGGGGCATGGTAACAACACTCATATTTTCCAAAAATTGAGTTTAGAGAAAATCGCAAAAAAAAAGCCACAGGAGCACAGTTTTTCGTAGTTATAAAAATGTTAAAAATTATCATTCATATTTATCGCAAGTGAATAGTAGCACGTTCTTAAGTTGCCAAATATACTATCACATCATGAAAAACAGCGATCGTTGGTGCTTTCTATCCATACCATATTATTAATTTTAAAATGTGAGCTTAGAGACCGATAGTCATCTTTGGTAGTGGTAGTGGTACAGTAAGTATTACCACCTTAATTTAACAGTCGGGTCCTCCTATGGTGCAGCTGTTAGCGTTGAGGGCTTCTGTGCATTTTTGATCGACTTATCGATTCCTGTTCGTAGGCATGGGTGTTTGTGATGTCTAAAAATTCCCTCCCACCCTTTCCGATCTTTCAATAATTGGGTGTAGCGAAAGCAATTAGCTAACCACTAGCCATGTCCTAACACTCCTAATCATATACTTCTATCCCTACTACTCTTTTTGAATACGAGGTTTAGCGACTGAGAAACTAGCATTTTTCGTAGAAAAAATCTGTTGAGATATCTCCATTAGGAGGCCATATGCTCCACATTGGGAGCAGACACGGATAAAAAACATACGTAGTAAACATCAATAGTAAAAACCAATATAACTTAATTATTTTAAAACATACAACACCTCGATGAAAATAAATAAATGATATAAAATATGCAAGAAAAAAGATACCTTTAACGTAGTTGGGCTGTGTTGGGTTTTTTGCACCCTGCAAAATTCTTTGCACCTCGCCTGCTTCCGATCCGCTCTCCGATTCAGACATGACACCTGGTCTACCGGGTGCACTTCCCACAAAATTCACTCCACTTACACGACGGCGAATCAAATATTTTGCCGCATCTGCAGCACTCACTCGCTTCGTGTCATCCGGACGCTTTACTTCAGGAAAACGGAACACATTGCCGTAATGGTCAAAATGACCATGGACATTATTGTTGGAATAGGGAACATTAAAAGTGTAACCGTACATTTGTTCTTTACTATGGTTATTTTGTATCATGGCATACAAACCTTCGGTTTGATCCTTCTTTATTATTTTTCCATATATATGACGGTCATCGTTGCAATCAGGAGCGTGACTAGGATTTTGAGGATTCTTAGCAAGTGAGCTATCCGTTTCTTGGATCGAATATCTAGTTGGTAGACGAGATTTATTGTCATTAATTAACACATTTCGCGGCGTAGAAGTGATGAGCTTTTTTTCATAGTCCAAGTTTAGTTTTAACACAGTTTCATTTGGAATATTGGAAAAACTCACTCTCTTTTCTCTATATTGTACGTCGTTTCCTGAATCAGACAGACTACCTCTCCTGAAAATAGGTAGTACTTTAGGATCATTTACTTTTGCTTCTGGCAGCCTTACAGTTCCATATATCGTGTTATGAGTATCCGCCTTCATGATTTCATTCGTATTATTTACTTTTTTAATGACTCTAGCGTCCATTATACGTTGTTGTTCGTCATTTTGAATATTTATCGGATGTATATTAAAGTTTTTACGAATGTTTATATTACTTGTCGAGCCAATCGTATATCTTTTCGGCGAATTGCGAATAAAATTCGGATTACTTTGTAGCGACACTGGATTCACGAATGCGTAATCTTCTTTTGATTTAATATTAATCGTATTATGTGGCGGAACAGTAGTAAACGATACCGGCTCACTGTGTCGAGGAAGACTGAGTCTTCGTCTATCTGAAGATCGAGTGAATCCAGGACTGACGCTCCTACACCTCCACTGCGTAGATCCATCTGGTCGGTTATAATTACCATAATTATTATAGTCAGTTATTGCATTCAATGGCTCAGTATCGGATATGATGTCAGTGGCTGATATTGCTTTTTTCGTGAGTTCGTGCTCTTGAGCGTACTTAATTTTTTTAAGCTGTTGCCAGTAGAAAGCTTCAACATTTTGAAGATTTTTGATTTTTTGTGGAGTCAAAGCATTGGGATTTCCTTGAACATTATTTGTCGTTTTTGTAGCATATATTGGTTCCATTCGATGGGTGACAGGTGAAATGTTTCTCGAATTATTATTGGGAGGCAAGGGTGAAGAAGTATTTGGTAATTTAATCGGGGTGGCATAAGTTTGTTTCTGCGCAAATGTTTGATAAGTCAATTCGGATAATGAATCAACAGACTTTTTCGAGTGATCTTCACAATGTTTGTCCTGTTCGTTGGAATCTCCGACTGTATAAATAGCTATCTCTTCCTTTAAATAGTTATTTGGTGTATTATCGGGAAGAGATTCTAAAAAAATTGGACGACAGATTTTCATCGTGTTAGAAACTTTAGGTTTTTTCACTGGTAAAATTGTTAATGGACTTATAGGTTTCATGTAACTGGATGACTGTTCGAGGTCTGTATTTTGACGGTATGACTGTTTAGCGAATTTATTTGTGTCTGCTGGATTTATTTCCGCAAAATCACTGCCAACCGGGCTTAATTGTTTGAAATCAGTATCCATTAGATTTTGATTATTGTATTCACATTCATTACTTTTTAAATCAGAACTATCTATGATAAATGTATGTGGTTGAAGTGTTTGGGCACGCAGTTCTTTGTTATTTTTCACATCCGTTTCCTTTTTTGGACTTATCATTACTTTAGTGGTGGATATTTTCATTTGTGCTCCGACAGATACAAGATCTTCATACTGATTATCATAAACAATAGATGTATCACCGGTGCTTTGAATAATAGAAATAACATTATTTTCTTGATTATTATTTTTATTTGCAATATTCGCAAACCGTATAATTTCATCATTCGGCTTCGTCCTGTGATCGTGGTAAAATTTGCTCGTTACATTGTTATTACTGGGGGAGTCTTTTGGTGATGACATATCTAAAGATTCTGGGACTTTCTTCAATTTATATTTTAATTCTTCATTACCAAATGTAGGGTTTTCAATAGAAAATCCTACATCAGATAGCACTGTAGACTGTTTGAGTCGCAACGGTTTGGGTGATAGTAGGCGCTTGGTTGATCCAATTTTGTCAATAATAGGCGTTGGAAGATTCGAAATGTTATTGGTATCGTGCGAGTATACTGGAAAATCAGTTGTCATCGGTGCAGACAATCGGCCGCTTTTATCTCGCTTGGAAAACAGTTTATTGGTGGGTAATGGAAGATCACTCTTTAAAGATCCTTTCCTTTGTAGAGTTTTTTTGCGCAAATTTTCTATCTCGTGGGATCCATCCGATACAAGAGTGCTGCTAGAAGAACTGGTGCTTCTTTCTGTATTTATATTATATTTGTCCAGTTTAAAATTTTTAGTTGATTCTCCATGAGAAAATTCTATGGGTTCAGTGTGACCGTAGATGTTGGAGAGTTCGTACTCAGGGCTGTTCAATGACTGTACATCAGAGCACTCGCTTTCACTAGTATGATGATTGCTTTCTGGGGAAAAATTTCTGTCATTTTCTGAATCTACGTTACCACTGCTGTTTTCAGACCCGATGCTCCCACTCGCCTCAGGTTTTTTCTTTTGCTTTGATAAGAGGGATGGAAATATGTTCTTAAAGTTTGTAAGTTTTTTGCGTTTGTCATTCATCGTAAGATTTTTTATTAGAGACGCGTAACCATCAACTGACTTTGAATCTTTTACTTTATATGCACCTTCATTAGGGGACAAATCTAAATAATTTGATTTTTTTCTCTGGTTGACTATTACGGTGTTGTTACATAAATTTAATTCGTCATTATTAGTGTTTTGTTGATTTGTGTGAGACTGCACCCACACCTCGTTTGTGCATTTGTCATTGTCGTCACTGTATTTCAATTTGACATTGTTGTTGTTGGAAATTTGTGTGTATGTCACAGCGGCGCGCGGTTTTGGAATTGGTTTCTTGTTTTTTATCACTAAAGGTGAAGTGTGGCGTGTTATGTTGCCATCACATGTTTTTCTGACGTTTTTAAATTTAATTATCTTCACACTGTGCGCACCAGCTATGTGAGACGAATCAACAGCAGCTATAATCTCTTTGTCGGTCGATTTTTTATACTGCTGCTGCTGTTCGGCGGTGCATTCAGCAGACTCTTGAAACGGATTCACTCGGTCGATTATTATTGCACCAGCCAGAAATTTAGAAGCGGCAGTCTCCACCTTTTCTTTAGTTTTTACTTTATCCGTTGAATCACCTGTACATATTTGGTCAGGGAAATCAACCTGTGTTATCTCTTCATCTTGGACATCTGACCGCACTTCTTCGTCTCCGCGTATTGATAACTTTTCTATAGAACCCATGCAGTATTATTGTAAATAAAATTATATATGCAATGCAATGTTCAACGACGACGCGCGAAACACAACACCGTACCAGACAATTGTTGTAGCACTACACACATTCCTTTAATGCGCGACAAAAATGTTCTTACCTAAGCCGTATCAGTATTATCAGTATTACTCTTATCAGCGTTATCACTTTTATCAGTCGAATTGAAAGGCTCTACATGTGTAGTTAACTACAAATGATAATAAAGGTAAACTCGAAATTACTAAAATCACTAAACGATTTTAAAGAACAACAGTTATTTTTATTTTCACGAGAACTGTTCAGAGATTCAAAACGTTTATAAATATACCACGTAGCCAGCACACTGTTTTCAAATAATCGAATCTTAAACCCTTTAAAACAATCACTAATTATGTACTAAAATTGATAAGACTCACTCAAATGTTACCAATACGATGTGCTCACTCAAATAATAATAAAATATTTCGTTGAATACTATAATCCCATAAGCCTGTGGTGTCAACCTAAAACAATGAAAAGAATATATATTTATGGTGAAGTAGCAATGGATTACATAACAATTCAAACATTTTAAGAATTAAGTAACATATCAATTCGACCGCTAATGCAATATCATTTGTGTTACAATTGTATAATCATGTTATTGAATGGATCACTGAGTGAGTATCGATTTAATTGCGTAAATATATTATTATATGTGAAACCGATACCAAGTTCACCTTCTATGGCAGCGATTCCTAAAGTGTGGATCGCTAACCGATTTTTTGTGGATGGAAAACAAATATTTAATATTTGCAACAAATAAATTTGCTGTTTAGTTTTCTTCATTTTTAAACTTAGATTTACTGTTAGAATCAATCGTTTGTTTAAATCTGAGTCTAAGTCGTGTTTTTTCGTAATATAACATTAAACGCTTCAAACAAGAACACATGCAAGCTTCTGGGGACATCTCCGCAATCTTCGTAAATAAAATATTGTAATGTAAGTGTAATGAAACCTATCTTTTCATTATTAACTGTTTTTCATGAAACGTGTCCCAGATTTTTTCTTTGCGGCCCGAAGCCATAATTAAAAAAATGCGGTCCGCTTGAAGAAATAGGTTGTCCATGCCTGTCATAGCAATTTAATGGGGCAATTTTCTGAAGAAATCTCAAATTGTATAAAAAAAACTATTTTTTTATAACAAACTAAATCGTACATATTTTAAGCTACAGCGACACATATTAAAGTAGAAAAATATTAAAAATGTAGATTTCTAACTTTTGCACTGCATTTTTTTATACCTACCGTGGACTTGGCTTCGTTATTTTTTACTTTTATTATTATATATGTTTAATATGCCGCATAGAGCAACACTGCTACACAAGTTAATACTGGATAGATATGCGATCCAGGGCTGTGGAGTCGTGTAAAAAAGGACTCTGACTCCAGCTTTAAAATAAAAAACGACTCCGTTTTATTTTCAATAATTTCATTTTAACTTAGGTATATATGTATGTATTCCATCAGATCATCTTTAGTCAACCAAGCATGCAATGTCAACACTATGGACTATGTACTGTAGTTTGAATACATATTTTTTTTAATGTTTCGAGCCGCTCGTTTTTCACCGCTCCGACTCCACGGCCCTGATACAATCTGAGCTGCCCCTACATAAGAGATTTGATAGAACTTATTATTTTTTTAAAAATGGATATCGACCTTTAACTTATGAAACTACTTCCTGACCAATTTTATTTTAATAACACGCCAAACATGACAAAACGTAAATGCTGCACAAAAACAATTTATATAGATACAGTGGCGTAACTGCCATACAACGGACCTACATATGCGAGGAACCATATTCATTTCTCAAAAAAAACTTACAGCATAATTTTCAAGACTGTGGGCTCTTTACTTTTTTTGGTTTGTAACAAAAAAAAATAGGAAGCCTTTGATAACTTTGGCACATCGGCCCAGATTTTCTATTTGCGCTACTGTATACATGTGCCTACAATATGTACAGTGTTAAAATATAGTTTATAAAAAAAATCGCGTAACGATCAATAAATCGAGTAAAAAATAGGAAGGTGTCGTACAAGACAATTAAAATCGCGAAAAAAGAGTACTTACTGGGTGTCTTGTGTTGTAGAATTTCTTGTTATAAGTTAATCTGTTACCGACTTATGTGTTTTTGGTTTCTGGGAATCGTGTTAGAACAATATAATTTGTGTAAGAATATATCATAGTATTCGTTATTTTTAGTGGACCGAGTATTTCAAAACAGTGTAAAAAAGATTTGAGTGGATTTCATATTTAAAATGTAAGCAAGTTGGTTAATTCTTTAAATTTGCTCGGAGTAATGCACTGGTTGACGAATTTAGTACAAGAAATAATTTAAAAATAGTATAGATATCAATTCTTATTAATAAATAGTTTATTTTAGAGAAACACAACTATGACAGATACGTTCTATTTTTTAATGTATATGACAGAATGTTTTATTATGTGGTAATAATAAATTATAGCCGTACCTACGCAAATAAAATAGGTACAATAATATTTAATTGAAGTATGTACGTAAAGTAAAAATATCTTAGTGAAAATCCAAACAAACCTCTTTCCGCAATATTTATGTTTGTTAGTTTTCTTTTCTAACATCACTTATCGCAAAACAAGACACGTGTATCAGTTACACAGTTGTTATTGCAGAAAAATATAATTTTGTATTAGTTTAAACAAAAGCAAAAAATGCATTTACAATGCACATTTTTATAGTTTTAAAAAAACAATCACAAATAAAAACTTTGACAGTAATTCTGTGAATAATTCTCAGTAAACGGTACATAAATCACATACGTTTTCGTGGGCACAGAATCTAGTATTACGCATTTTTGATGTAGTTCATGTTACAAACAATGAAAATCTCAAAACATAACTGTCAGGCAAGCGTCGCCATCATACTTCAGAAAGTTTCAATATTAACAATTTTCAACTACTGACTGGAAGTTTTGAAGTTTGGACACTGTTTGGAAGAGATGTGCATAGACAAAGTACTCATTCATAATAGAAGTCGATACCGACGATGTCATTTTATGATCATTTCACTATAATTCTATAATATTTTATTTATTATGAACATGCAATTTTATGATTGGCTTTTTATTAACTTTTAAATCTTTTGGTAGCACTTTACGATTTTGAGTCATCCATCATAGTATGAAAAAAGTTCAGTATTTTAACGTTTTTTTAACCGATAAGTTTTTTATTTTGACTCTTCAAACGTCATACAAAACTTTAAGGATTTTCGAATTGAATGATTTTATTTATTTTTAAATGCATAAAATTTAATCAATTCCATCAATTTTTAATATAAACAAAAACTGATGTACTTAATTTATTTATTTATCATCTTTTCAAACGGGTGGCCCAATGTATCATAAAAAAAGTTTTATTACTGAATTTACTTCTGCAAAGTGTTTATTAATTGTCAAATTATATTTATCTTTGAATTGCGTTTTTGTGTGAATCTATCGCTATTTGAATTAGAAATATCATTTTTTGCGCTGGTGGATCTTAATGAATGTACACACGTGAATTACCTTTTGCAAATAGTTTTCTTCGACAAACTTATTGAAAAATAGCGAATTGTTCATTATAACATTCTTATCATTGATTTTTTTACATACCTAGATGAAAATGTATGTTATACATAATTGCAAATATTTAATGCCAAAATTAAAAACTCGAGTATTAAGTAAAATGAAACATTGGGGCCCATAATTACGAACGCCAAAAAATAGACAATTAATCTACTTTCTTTTTGGTTTTGGGCTGCTATTCATGTTTTTTACTCTTTAAGTTCATTTTACATGTATTCCAGTTTCGTATAGAAAAAGTACAAAAAAAAATAAAAAATATTTATTGATTACATTACTTCAATGCTCATCAACTATTTTGTCATATGTATACTATTTTAATGTTTTATTAAAATATTCATGAAAATGAACATTTATTTTTCGCAGCACTATTCGATGAATGTTAAAGATTGTTCATAGGGACGGTTAAAACATGTATAAAAAATATTTGAGTATGTTTCAAACATTAACCAAAGATTCCCAAATTATTTTTTTACTCATAAATTGATTTTGGCAAAAATTTGTGTTGAAGATAGTAAATCAATACCTTATATATTAAATCTTTAAAATTTAAATTTTTTGAATAAATGTCCAAATTGATTATTTTATAAGATACTAGTTTGTACCTACGTATCGTGTGAAAAATAGCAATTTTGCTTATATCACCTCTATTATCTATGCTTATATCAACGCAGTTTTTGAAGTATTGCCATAAATAAATGTACAGCACAATGAAACAAAAATTGCCGCATGAATAAAGTATTTAATGGGTCTGTATTTAATTCGCAGTGTGGTCAGCAAATTAAGTGAATTGTCAGTAGTATATTAAAATGGTCAGTTAATATTATAAACAATCCGGATCCACTGTATCACTATGAATGTGGTCAATTATAAAATAAAATGGTTAGTTACTTATGTTAAACGGTTGGTATTTAAGCAAAATAATCAGTAATTTAGATAAATGGCTAGTTTTATTTTGACAGCTGGTAAATTTTATCAAAGATGGTCAAAATTATTACCAGTAATATAAAAAATAAACACATGAAATAGATTAATTTCCTAAGTTAAGGTATTTCAAGGCTGATAATACTATTAAATAAGTCTGAAGTACAAAAATGTTGATCCGTTTGATGAAACACATAAGATTAACAAATGTTAATTGATTCTTAAAAATAATAATACACGTTTGACAGGATGTCTTTTTGAAATGTATTACTAATGAAGCCTTATATTTGTTTGACGTTGCTCTGATACTTGAAACTATTTTTTTTTTTTTAAATAATATTGTATAATTAAATAAATCTTTCTGCTTTCTGCCGAAACTTAATACATAGTTATAAGTTAGGTTATATGTTTGAATATTCGTCCTCATATTTCAAATATGCTTTATGGTTTGTTTTTAATTTAGTTTGACGTTTATTCTAACCTCTATTATTTATGCGTCTTATGATGATATACTCAACTTATAGACCATTATCCCGATAATACTGCTCTTGGATTTGTATTTCGCCCATTTCGCCTGAATTACCTGGTTCACTGGTTATCCCATGTATGGTAATTTCTATTTTCCTATACGCAATTACATTAAGTACAGAGCTGCATTGTTATTAGCAGCATTTAGTCAATTTTCAGGTAAAAATAGAGTAGCTAGCATGTTGTAAACAATTTAGTTTTTCTTATCATTAAATTTCTTTGATTCACGTTTGAAAATTTGGTATTTTTTAAAACCATTTCTGCTCCCTATTCGAATCATATGCCCACCAAATGTTGTAATTATTGATAACAAAGGTTTTGAGAAGTCAAATTTTAAAACAGCTTTCGAACACATTTTACCAAATATGAGTTCACATATTTTTTTTGTTTAATTGTATCAAATTAATAAATTCTGAAGCCGTATATTGTAACAACTTCCTAGATTCCGATGCATGGTAAAAATGTGTATAATTCCAGATACATTTCCCAAGAAAAGGGTCCACATGGACAGTGGTGTAGGAAGGGGTCCTGTTACCCTCAATATTTCCTCTAATTTTGTTTTTAAATAACTTCTAATTTTTATTTATGAACTAGAATTTTTTACTAGTAAGTTTAGCACTTGGTGGACATGATTTAGAAGTATTTTCAACTACTCTTAATTATGTTTATTACTTCTTGAAATCAGGTTCCAACCTTCTAATTTTAGTCAGATCCATATGTTACAAACGAAATTAGTCATTTTTTTCTCTTCTATTTATTACGTTCAAAAGTTTTTATTTTTACACACAATTTGTAATTCTTGATTTTTAAACATTTTTTAAGAATGTTACTAATTAACACAAACCCTTAAAGAACGACGAATGAAAATGTCGCATTTTCTCAGTTTCTCGAAAAGTTGATTAAACCAAATTTGAAAATTACCTCCTGAATTGTCTATCGCCTTATAATTTTTGCATTTATGTTCCAGGGTATTGATTGGACTTCTTCAATGGTTCTTGCCTCAGCCTGCTGAATTTATTAGTCAAGAAGTTTTTCATATTAATTGTGTTCTATCTAACTATATCTGTATACATCGGTACAAAGGTGTGAAATATATCATAACAAAAAAATAACAATTATTTAATTCTGTATAATTCCCTTCCATGTTCTTTTTTAGTTGATGAATTAGTTTAGATTTTATTTTTTATTTAATCGGGTAACAAGAATAGTCCTTTGGAAGAATAGAGCTCCCAGTGCAAATCTATAGACACATCAGGACTGCTTAAAACCCTCAGACGTGATCTGTCTATGAAACACAATCTCATCATACTGATTGGTCTGGAATTTGGGTCACACACAGATAGACAGATATCACATTTATTAACACTTCTTAGTCGGGCGCTTCAAAAATAGACTCAAACCTGTAGCGGGCGTTTTTTAGTGATTAGCGCACAAATATATTACATTCTTAAAATCAACATAACTTCTAAACCTAACGATATTTTCGATTGAAATTTTAAAAAAAATCATACGTGACATTTAATCATTAAAAATAAAATTAGGACATTTTGATAACATCGTAATTTCACTGTGTTTTTAAGCTGAACATAAAACTTGTTATCATTTAGTAGATAGCACTCTGTTATAATCACATGTTATAAATATTAAATATTCAAAACATTCTATATAACAATTATTTATATAATAATATTTTATTATTATATAAATAATTATAATATATAATCGCCATTCTTACAACTTTACTACCACTGGAAGTGTAAAATCTAATGCTGTAAAAATTACAGCGTAAATATTCGAGATACATGTGTCACCTTTTCTAGCAATGAATTAGGACTAATGCTAATTAGTTGCGGCATTTTATTTAACGCCGACAAACAAACCCGTGATATGATGTGTTCCGCAAACAAGCGACGATATAAAAAAACGTATTATGCCGTGATCCGCATTCTACCGACAATACGCTAAAAACGACTTTTGCCGCGATCCGCATTCTACCGACAATACGCTAAATACGACTTTTGTCGTTTCCCGCCTATTAATCCTTTCCGGTCCTATGTCGAATGTCATTCGACATTTTTTTTCTTTATTGGTATCGAGTTAAAATTAGTTCAAATGTATTGAATATATTTTTTTTCCACTCGTATCTATTACAGCGGTATTCTGAGCAAAGAATCAAATGGTTTTTATGAACATTGTAATGTGAAACCGTATGCCTGCAATGGATAAAAAAGGGTCATTTTAGGGGCTGGGTCGGCTCACGCAGCTCGGGCGCTAAGTTCTACATTCTTCTTTCCAACAGTAACACTTGCCACGTGCACTTGAAAATTAATACCGATATTTACTATTGTTCTAATAATTCTAACCTTGCAAAAATGCCCAAAATTACAAAAAAAACGCAAAAAAGCAACTTGATACATATATATCATACTTGAATTTTTTTTAAATGTAAATAATAAGGTTATTATTTTGATATTTAGAAAAAATTATACTGTTGCTATAAATCTAGTAAAAAAAAAAAATTGCAAATATTAGTTTCCCTCGTGATACTGTAAATCTATTGTGGACCAGGTGGAATATTTTTTTTATTTTTTTGTGGACCGGAAAGGGTTAAGGGTTAATAACATTTTGAAATTACAGTTGTAGGAGTACATGTCAAACAATACTCTTTCATTAGTAAAAACACAATATTCCTTTGTACTTCATTCCACTTTATTTAATATGTCAGGACCGGTTTCGCTCATTACGAGCATCGTCAACTGATAAGAAATATAATAATTTAATTTTGTGCTATTTTAGAATCACTTATAATGTAATTGGTATTTTCTTTTCAATACCAATTGTTGTTTATAGCTGTTCATTTTTGTATAAATAGCATTGTCAAATTATATTTCTTATCAGTTGACGATGCTCGTAATGAGCGAAACCGGTCCTGACATATTAAATAAAGTGGAATGAAGTACAAAGGAATATTGTGTTTTCACTAATATAATGCCTTTCCACCAAGTATTGACAGTGAACACCCTAAAAGTGATCAATACTCTTTCACTTATAATAAGAACAAACTATTGCATGAACTTGTAAAAGCTACATGAATATGTCAACTGTGGAAACAATACAAACTCTAATTTGGATGCTCATGAACACCTGTATTATAGGTTTAATAATTTCAATGACTACTGCAATGCTCTTATTAAATTACATGCTGTTGACTGATTTAATATTAATCCCTTAGTAAGGGTGAGATTACTCAGTGAGCTTATTAACTTATTTTCATTTAAAAATGAGAGCTATTGATTTTACAATCTATGCCATAACCTTTGGCGCAATTGATGGAGTAAAAAAACAGTTGTTTCGGCAGATTCGTCGATGTTATCCTAATTATTTATGTCCATATATATAACTTTTGTACAGTAAATTTCAACAGTAGTATCTGCCGAAACGTAAATACGTTGTTTTTACACATTAAAAGTGATTTTTTAAACGACTTTAGAAACAAAAATTCTGATATCGTAAAACACGCGGCAATAGAACTCAAAGTTATGATCAAAATTTTTTTTTTTCTTATACTATAATAAAAAAAGGATAGGTATTCACAAATTTTGAACAATTATTTCCCACTACTTAGGGTAAAAGTTATGATGATTTAATGAAGACCGGACTTTTATCAAGTACTTCCTTCTCTTACAGGAAATTCTTTCACAGCGGAAACGGAAGAGAAAGTGGCCCACAGCAATGCCGGCCCTTATTTAATCGCCCTAAGAGATAATCTTTAATGTTTGATCGAGCGTGTGTACTCTTGAGAGGGAGTATACACAGTCGATAATACGAGCTAGGTTCGTTTATTCAGCTAGGGACTGGGCATGTCTAAAATAAGAACAGTAAACTCTTCAAGTTTACGTAAAAATTACGAGCAATTCTTGGTAAGAATTGAACTTTTTATGATTCAAAGCCAATCAGTCTCGTAAGGGGTTTTTTCTTAATTGTTTTCCCCACACAAAGCCTTCAGCTGACAGAATTTTTCAGAAAGTCATTATGTAGCTAGCTTACATGCGGGAAAGGGATATAAAGACTTAGTCTGTACCCACCCAAGCAATAACTTTAGTCAGGAAACTAGGAGTCCGCTTCGCAGACACCACATATAGTTTCAGTGGAAAAATAAAAGTAGGAAAAAAAAAATCAAGTACTTGTGGCATGTTCGCCCCGTAGCCAATGTGTTTATAATGTGATTATTAAAAATGGACTAAGGATATTTTACAAAAAGTATTCAATTTATTAATAAAATTATTTTTTACCATACTAGTAAGTGCTTCAGTAGAAAAAACATTTTCTACAATAGAAAGAATAAAATCATTTACTATAAATAGTCAAAGTGAAAATAGATTGTCCCCTGTTGCAATATTAGTTCTTTGATTATGGTGCAATTTCGAAAAGTATGTGCGAGAAAAACGAATGATGTTTTTTAATTCCATGCATTTTTCGAAAAAAAAAATGTTTTGAGCATCTTTAGTATTATAACATTGAAAAAACCATACATCAAAAATATTATGCACTATGTGGAGCCACAGTACAGTTTAGGGCGGTCATGGGCAAATTTCCCGAAATTCTTGGAAGAGCTAAAAAAACAAGGTCACACACTGTTCATTTGAGCAAATCTGTAAATTCTTGGGATTTTGGATTCGGAAATTCTTGGAAGAAAAAAAAACTCCTACGCAGGAAGTTTTGGGATATTCGAAAATTCTAGGGTTTTTGAAATTCGAAAACAATGGGATGGGGGCCACAGAAAAATAAAGACACTCAAAAAGGTTGAGAAACATCGCTGTAGCGTTTTAAGATTCTGATTTAATTTAACCACACATTCACTGTGTAAGAATTTTTTTCAAAATATTTTCACACTATCACAACCATCTCATTGTTACTATTTATGCAGTAGGAAGAGGGTGTAAGCATATCGATACACCAGTTCAAGACCGGAACAAGTCGAAATAAGTGGTTTTGAGATATTCACATTTTAAAATTAGAATGAGCGTATGAAATATATTGAAAAGCTAAAATTCCACATAGGAACTTCTGCGATGTCTTGGCTACAATATTGAATACGAGAAATGGAAAAATGTAGATCATGACATGGCGAATCCAATGATGTTAATAACTAAAAAAGTTGTTTTTTGGACATGTTCCAGTCTTGAACTGGTGTATCGATATGTATGTCGCTATTATCAAAAATACCTTTTAACCAAAAACAAAAAAAAAGGAATTTGTTTATGGACAATTATGGCTAAAAGTATATTTTATTTTGCGTATTTTAATATAGTAATCGAAAAATTCATAATACAATTCGAATTTTATGATTTTTGATTGATAAAAATATAAAATTTTACATTCTCAATTCTGCAACCTCACTTTCATATAACAACTGAATTCTCAAGTTATTTTGAATATCAGAGACTTCATTTTTATCTTAATAATATACTTACCTTAATTTGCGTACTTATATAGGATTGTAATAATAAATTATTACTAATGACTGATAGTATATGTGACTGTCTCTCAAAAAATAAAACATTTTTTGTATCAATTCCACATTTTTTTATTAAAGTTACTTATGTAAGGCTAGACACTTTAATGTTAGAATTAAATACAAATAATACGTAATGTAGAAATACTCCATCAAGTTAATAATTAAAAAGAAATCTATGAAAGCCTACATAGAGCAATCAAATATTTTAGGTAGTTTTGCAGATTTCACAACTCCACTGTTGTTTTCATAAGATAAGCTTTTATTAATCTTCTTTTTTTGTACATTGCATTTCCATCCTACAGGTTTACGTTTATTCAAACGTTAAAGTCGGGGTGCAATTACTTGTAATAGAGCCATGATTGGATTTACACACAAAACTTCATCAGATATCTGCAGTTGATTGGCAACCTTCATTATAGATTAGACTGTTTGCCATATCCTCATTAACCCTTTGAACTCATATGTCGAGGTAACATCGACATTGGTTTTTTACCGGCAACTCCCGCGTCGAGGCTACATCGACATTTTTTACGCTCGCCGTTATTCCGGCGAATTGTTGGCGCTGGGTCGCCGCAGGAACCGGTTTGAGAGAGGAAACATACATTTCTCATTTTAAGACTAATGCAATTTATTTGCAACTCAGAATTACGTAATAAAACACTTGCCAAGGGTCACATGTTTGGTGGGTGCAGGTATAAAACACCGCTGAATACAATAGTTTGCGTTTCGCATTGTTCCGGTCAACATTGCGTGTGTTTTATCAATTTTTAAGAAACTTATATGGTACTGGCCATTTAATATATAATAATCCCAACAAGCATAAAGACTGCACGGTATGTTCTAACCGTAAAATTCCCGGAGGAAGGCATGAAACCACTTACTTTTGTGATACGTGTGAAAGAAAACCTGGCCTTCACCCGGGAGATTGTTTCAAAAAATACCATACTTTATCAAAATTTAAAGATTAATTTGTAGCCTAAATATATAATAAACATAAACAAATTCTTAAAACCATTTTTTATTTAATTATTATATGTATATTTTTAGCTATAACACATTTAATAAAAAAAAATCGCTAAAAAGGCTTGGAGTTGCTGGAACACTTTTGAAAAAAATTAATGAGTTCAAAGGGTTAATTCCTTGCAGAATGATTTCTGTAAAATTACAAAATAAGCACAGCATTAAATTTGAATCATTCAAATCTGATATTGAAATTACATCGAGCAATTCAACCGACATCTTAAATTAAATCTTATGTTATTCAATTTGATTTAAGTTGCAGTAAATTATAGTTTACTTTTTATATTATGTGAGTGATTATTTATCTAAAAATAAAATAATATTGCGTAAGCATAGGCAACATTCGGACATATTAAATACAGAAAGTTATAAAAATGGAGACATGAGATTATTATAATCTGGACAGAACAGTGAGTAAGAATTAATGATAATCATCATTGGTGAAGACAAAGGATAACTAGAAACCAAGAGATCATAACTAGAATAGTCTTTTGGTGTATCCAACGAGCAACCAAAGACAAATATGAAGAGTTGAATGGGATAGATTGAATTGGTGTTGATATAATAATAGTCAAATAGTGTGAATTAATCACTTTTAAGGTGTTCACTGTCAATACTTGGTGGAATGGCATTATGATAAATAATAAAAGATTTTTAGTACTTTTTCCACTTAAAATTTATTTGATCAGGACCGGTATTGCTCCTCACGAACATTATCAACTGATAAGGAAAATAAAACAGTGCTATTTATACAAATCAAATTGAAATAAAAAGGTGTAAGCAAAAAATAATAAGTGGCAAATGATGTCAATTATAAACACAATTAAAATTTGGGAAATTTTAAGCAAAATGAAACTACATTACTAAAGTGAACTACATACTTCTTCGCATATACTGAACTCTGTTTGGAAAACATTTTTTCTGTATTTGACATCGTATTATGCTGATTTTTATATTTTATAGATCACTCAGGTGAAAAATTTATGAACTTTCATTTATCATTTAATTAGTGTAAGAGCACTTATTTGAGAAACAAAGAAACTTTAAAATATATACGGATACATAAATTTAACATACAGTGGAACCTCTCATAGCGAGCACTTCTTATAACGAGTAATTCACATAAGGAGTATAACAGATTGTGAAAAAATGCTCCCTTAACAAGCAACATTTCGCATAACGAGTGACGCAGAAAGAGGAAGTCTCATCTTCACGTCACTCACCTGTAAGTGTCCACTCTAATACCGTGGGACTGGAGGTGGATAACAACGATATTGATGAGCTTATAGAAGAGCACAGACAAGAGCTGACCACCGAAGAGCTTATGGAGTTACATTGTTTTTCACAGCAAGAAATTATGGAGGAGAGTTTGTTAGTGGGGAAGGAGGAAGTAACAAATCAACAATCTTCTGGCGCAATACGAGAAATGCTAAAAGCATGGGAATCATACATTGAGAAGCATCACTCTAATAAGGAGGTGGCTATGCGTTTTACAAATTTATTCAATGACAATGCTGTGTCACATTTTTGCCAAATTTAGAAGCGTCGGCAAAAACGAATGTCTCTAGACAGCTTTCTAGTAAAAAAGAATTAATTATTTGTCATAATTTCAAACTAATAAACTAGTCAATTTTTTTATTGTTTTTTGCAAATCAAAATCGCATCCCAGGTTGTTACGCTTACAATTTATAGACTCCCAGTGCAAATCTATAGACACATCAGGACTGCTTAAAAGCCTCAGAGGTGATCTGTCTATGAAACACAATCTCATCGTACTGATTGGTCTGGAATTTGGGTCACATACAGATAGACAGATATCACATTTATTAATAAAATTTTGAAATCACAGTTGTAGTAGTACATGTCAAACAATACTCTCTCTCATAATAAGAACAAACTTATATAAAAGCTACATGAATATATCAACTGTGGAAACAATACAAACTCTATAATTTGGATGCTTATGAACACCTGTATTCAGTGGCGGCCGGTCTATGTGGCATTGGATCAATGTACCCCTTGTATAAGCAGGGTAGGTTATATTTCATGAAATAATATTCAAATATAAAATTTATACCATTCACTCATTTTAAATTCGTCATGTATTTATTGTTTATAATAAATATTTTAGAAAATTTTATTTTGTTTTATTTAAAATTTTGTTTTATTTTATTGAATTTAAACTGAGGGAATGAATGGTATACATGTTATGTTTGAATATTATTTCATGAAATATAACCGCCCCTGCATATACAAGGGGTGCATTGATCCAATGCTACATTGACCGGCCGCCACTGCCTGTATTATAGGTTTAATAATTTCAATGACTACTGCAATGCTCTTTTTAAATTACATGCTGTTGACTGATTAAAAATTAATCCCTTAGTATGGGTGAGATTACTCAGTGAGTTATTTAACTTATTTTCATTTAAAAATGAGAGCTATTAATTTTACAATCCATGCCATAACCTGTTGGCGCAATTGATGGAGTACAAAAACAGTTGTTTCGGCAAATTCGTCGATGTTATCCTACTTATTTATTATTTATGACGATATTTATAACTTTTTCACAGGACCAACCTCTATTTGCACAGCAAGTTTCAACAGTTATATCTGCCGAAACGTTAATACAGTGAAGCCCCGATTCTACGTTTTCCAAGGGACCGTAATAAATCAACGAATAATGCGGGAAACCGATAATGCGGGAAATCTTCAAATATTACCAAAAAGTTTTAATCTTTTAAATAACTTATTTTCTTATTACACTTTTTTTATTAAAAATATATAAATTTATCCTTTAATTGTTTTATACATACTAAGTTACTTATTTGTAATTTGGTACTTAAATTTTAACCCTTCAAACTCGCGTACTTTTCTAAGATAATTTATTTGCTAGATTATTTCAACGCCTTAAATTGTTTTCAGTTTCTCAGTAAGAGTTCTAGTTTTCTTTATTTAGGCATTTTAGGCAAAAATGAAAATAGCGAGAACGGAAGATCGGGTTTCCACTGAAAAAAAATGCAAAAAGAGATGCGAGGCAAGACTATTAATGAGAAATATTCAACGAAAACGGTCAATCGACATCAAATTATTGACGGGACCAAAATATTTAAACGATAGATCGAGGAAAACGGTAAATCGGGGAACGATTAATGCGGGATTGTTTTACATTGTTCTTATGGGTGTTTGGCCAGGACTATGAAAAATAAACGTTCCATGCGGGAAAACGAACAATGCGAGAACGGTAGATCGGGGTTCCACTGTATGTTGTTTTCACACATTAATGAGAGTGTTTTAAACAAAAATTCCTATATCGTAAAACACGCGGCAATAGAACTTAAAGTGATGATCAAAAAAAGGATAATATATATTTTTTTCTTATACTATAATAAAGAAAGGATAGGTATAGGTATTCACAAATTTGAAACAATTATATCCCACTACTTAGGGTAAAAGTTATGATGATTTAAAGAAGACCGGGCTTTTATCAATTACTTGTGGCGTATTCGCGCCGTAACCAATGTGTTTATAATGTGATTATTAAAAATAGACCAAAGATATTTTTAAAAAAGTAGTGAATTTAATAACATTATTTTTTACCATACTGGAAAGTGCTTCAGTAGAAAGATCATTTTCTACAATGAAAAGAATAAAATCATTCACTAGAAATAGTCAGAGTGAGAATAGGTCGTCACCGGTTGCATTAATTAACCCATTGATTACGGTGCAATTTCGCAAAGCATGTGCGAAAAAAACAAAAAAGGTTTTTTACTTTCACGCATTTTTCCAAAAAAAAAAAATCTTTAGTATTTATAACATTGAAAAAATCATATATCAAAAATATAATGCACTATGTGGAGCCTCAATTAAGGGTGGCCACGGGCAAATTTTCCAAAATTCTTGGAAGAGCTAAAAAAAAGGTCCCATGTTGTGTATTTGGGCAAATTGTAAATTCCTGAGATTTTGGATTTTAAATTCTTGGAAGTGCTAAAAAAGCTAAAACAGTCCCACTCTGGAAGTTTTGGGCTATATTGAGCGACTGAGTAACAAACAGTTCTCACAGAAAAACTTCTGTTGAGATACCTTTATTTGGAGGCTATATGCTTCACATTTGAGCGGACATGAATAAAAAAATTACTATTCAAGGCAACAAAATTTAATTTATTATTTCACTTTGCGGTACATGGTCAGTTTTTTGCTATGAAAGGGGTCCATAAGCATAATAAGTTTTGGAACCACTGTTCTAACTGATTGACATATTTCTAACCTCCAAATGTCAACCGATTATCAATTTCGTCAGATCAATATTTTCGGTCAAGTATGGAAGCCCAAAATTTCAAATTACACATCTTTCCTATCTAGCATCCTTTTTTCAATCGACTCCTGTAATGTGAAAACACAGATTGCACATTTGTACTATGGTCCAAAATTACGTTTTCTTCAAAAATTTTAACTAGAGCATTTATTTTTTGATTGGCAATATGAAGGTTCACACTATGATCATATAGCTCTCAACTAAGTTCTGACAATTCTTGAAGAGCTATACTCTAGTAGTAGAGAGTAGCTAAGACTCTTAATGCCAAATTGCATTAATCTCTTCAATTTGTTATAAACGCTGTAAAGACGATTTGTAGCAACGCCTTGAATTCTATGGACCTAAGATAGGACAGACTATTGTTTCCCAAAAAAATTCAACAAGACAAAATAAAAATAAAACCTCGATTATCTGGACTAATTGGGACTGAAAATAGTCCGGATAAGGAAAAATTCGAATAACCTAATAAAAATTGCCATGGAAAGACATGTAGGTAAATTCAGTATGAATAATTTTTATTTGTTTAGATTTACACATAGCCTCATTATTGATTTATGTTTTTTAAAAAAAAAAAAACAATTATTGTTTTTTGCTTAGCAGATAGCTGTTCTTTTTGAAGCTGGCAAATCGCGAATACTTTTAAGGCATATAAGTTATCCTGAGTAACAATCTTGTTGGCTATTCAACCATTTCATGGTGACATCTAATCACTGAAAAGATTTAGAATGTACAGGACCGATATCTCTTCCCTAGCTAATCTCTTTTTCGTCTTTTCGATCTTGTTCCGCTGAGACAAATATTTCTTTAATTATTTTTATATTATTCAAGATTTGAAATCCACGATCGTTTGCATACAACAACATAGTCTGAAATATTTTTCTGAATAAATAAATTTCCTGCCCGGGCTCGGCCCAAGCCCGAATTTCAATTGCGCTTAGCCGCCCGAACCCGTAGTAGCCCGAGGGCCAGGCTCGGGCCCGTGCAGACCTTTACAAGTAACAAACATCAACGGAATATTTATTCTTACGATAGAGAATAATGCCACATTTTATCATGGATCCAGAGCAGCTTCAGTAAGTGATTTGCAAACTGAGTTTCGTAGATTGCTTCTCTATCAATTACAGACATTGGACAAAATTTTAATTAATTTTATGACAAGCAGAAGACGAGTATCATTTTTTTCATTCAATTTTCAAAGTCTGCGAGCTGATTTTGAGGACATGGGTGATGCTGTCAAAACGTTCCAACTTCTTACTGAAACCTGGTTACATTATGACGAGAGGTTAAACGTCCCTAACATGAATATAAATGCACTTTTGTGCAGTGAAATGTCAATTAGAAAATGATCAGATAATTATGATGGTGGCTATCTTCATATGAAACAATGCAAGAGTTAATGATATCAGTGAAGTCATTCATGAAATCTTATTGGCCTACGCTAGTGGTCGGCAGACTCATTAGTAAACTGTGCCAAACATCAACTATACAACAAATATTTTTTTTTCGAGAGCAAATTTTTTCAAAGTTAAACTATATAGGTAAATACATTGTTATTTACTTGATTAGGGTACTCATAAGCTGGCTTTTACTTAAAGGTCCCTCATTCTGGTTGAGGTACGTTTGCTGAGAAAAAGCCGCAAGTTGACAACCATTGGCCTACACTAGAAGATGCAGCATTGTTGCTTCCCCACCTTGCATTTATTTTTTACTTAAAAAAAGA
Organism: Himalopsyche anomala; assembly: GCA_031772345.1. NCBI lineage: Eukaryota > Metazoa > Arthropoda > Insecta > Trichoptera > Rhyacophilidae > Himalopsyche > Himalopsyche anomala. The sequence continues at coordinate 7,522,588 of CM062844.1, read as the reverse complement.
ATTTGGAGACATAAAATAAAATGTTCAATATAATGAAAATTTAAATTCAAATATAGCACTGCAAAAAGTCCTCGTGGACTTAGAAAAGGCATGCATTAATGCATCCAGAATAGCATTTCCCAACGCAGACGTAAAAGGATGCTATTTTCATACATCACAGTCGATTTTATGAAAAATAAATAGTGTTGGAAAATATCAAGTTATTAACTCAATCGCACTGGCTAACGTCAAATCTGCATCCCTAAGATTTTTGTATTGCAGTATTTATTTTTAAAAATGACCTTGACAAAGCAAATTTATTGAAAATCTAAAAACGAGTCATGGTGATATTTTGGACAAATCGGTAAATTTCTGGGTTTTGAGATTTTGAAAAAATGTGCAAAAACCAATATTTTAGATTGCGCTCTAGGGTCCAAAAAGGTTGGTAACCCCTGATTTAAGGAATGGTAAATTATTTTAGTATTTTAGGAACCGGCATCGGCAGAGCCGGTGCGAACCCACAGCAGCACACTGCCTCATAGAAAATTTGGAATCCTTTATCCTCACAACGCAATTTAACCAATCGGTTCCATCTTCTTCGTCACATTCTGTACATATTGAAATGTGTGCAATTGCTTCTGCAGTGTCTCCTTTATCACTTTTTATTGTGTTACTGGAACTTACTAATGGTTTTTTCAAAAATTTGTTGTGTGATTTGCTCAAAGTTGACATCTAATGAGCTTCAACTCTTTGCTCCCATGTATCAACAGTCTTTTAAATTTACTTATGGAAGCTGATAACTGCTTCTTTTATATTTTAATCTGTTAGCAATAATCGTTGTAGCATTTGTTTTCTATATAAACGTTTGAATATTTCTATTACACACTTCTGGGTTAAACATTCTATAAATGGGTGGGACGGTACGTTGTCTAGTAATAATAATGTTTTACCTTTCTTAATTTATTGTTTTTCATAACGTCGTTTAAAAATTTCACCATTTATCTAGGCTTTTTTCTGATCATCATATTCAATCGCAAAACTTCAGATGTTTTTAAAATCACCTGGGGTTCTTTGATTTTCCAATGCAAACAGCGGGAGTCTGTGTCTGCCTGCCTACACTATTATGGTGACAGATCAGCAGATTCGTAAAATTTTTGTGTACATATTTTGAACTATCCGGATAATCTAGGTCAGTGGTCTCCAAACTCAATAAGGATGTGAGAAATTTTCAGAAATTGAAATTGTCTTGTGAGCTACCTATACATATTCCATCTTTATAGTTTTTTATCATCAATCCTTATTGTACCATACATAATATTATTATATTACTAAAAATAAATTTTCAAATCAGATTTTCTAACATTAAATGCGTACTTTAATTATTTATTTAAAAACAAAATAATAATTGAAAAATAAGTGTGAGTAAAAATAAATATAAAAATAATTAGTAAAAAGAATGCCATTCACTTTCCTCCACAATTTTTTCAATTCTTGGTGAGTCACTCCCATTCGAATGCAATTATCAAGATGTACATCTGTGAGTCTGTTTCTATATTTAATCTTAACCACCTTCATAGTGGAAAACGTTGATTCATATATGTAAGTAGGTAGAACAAAACAATGCTTTAATTTTGAGCGCAACTCAAACTAAAATTGGATATTTTTCTTTTGAGACGAAAGGCCATACAGATTCTATAGTTGAGGCAACACTCTTAAGCGACAAATCACATTGAAATTCTATCAATTCCATTTCTGATAAAGGGCTATCTTCTTGAAAATTTTCAACGATACAGCTGGATAGTTTTTCAATATCAAAATATATAAATGGAGCTGAAACAAATTGCCCAAGCAGTTCAACTTTTTTAAAACCACTAAACCGCAGATCAAACTGTTTTCGCAAACTTGAAAGAATCTGGACATGATTTTTTCCTTTGTAGCTTTAACAATTTTTTTTTTTGCGAGCTTTCCATTCAAACAGGGAAAATGTTTAACATTTCCATGACTTAAGTTGTGCTCCCAGATTTCGTTAGAAAATGCCTGTATTTTTGAGATCATTTCCCCAGAATTTTTATCTTTTAAGTTGAACACTCACTTCACACCTAAGCGGTGATACAAATGAGCAAGAGAGAGACAAAGTATATGGCACAGTTCGCATCAATTGTAATACATCGCTGACCACTTCTCTATTATACTTCGTCTGTACGCACAAATTGCTATGTCAAAAAAAAATTATTACAACGGTAACCTTTTAAGCATTTTGTTGAAATTTAGTTCAATTTTTTTTTTATTTTCAGAGTTCAATAAAAAAATTATAGGCAAATTTATAAATATGATAAAATATTCTACCCAAGCTACCGAAAAGCCTCGACGAGCTACTGGTAGCCCGCGAGCGACCATTTGGCGATCACTGATATAGGTTCTACAGTATCTGCAGAAGTACTTGGTCTTCCTTTTGTTGAAGATGCTCTCTCCAACCAAATATCCATGATTAGTTTTTGAGTATGTAATAAAACTGTCAAAATGGACCAAAATTCGACATCAGCAATCAGACTAAAATAGAAGTATGATCTTCCAACTTCAAAATATTTGGCGCATTTATTTTCATTAAAAAAGAAAATCGTTACATTTTCATGGAAATAAATTTCATTTAAATTACCAAAAGTATACACCCAATCCTATTTATATGTATTATATTGGTTCCAGAAACTGAGGCGTAGTCTAAAAACGCGTGAAAAATTACGAAAACTTCATATAATTTTTTTTCAGATTAGTTTCCAAAAATGTAAAATCGTGTAAAAAAGTATCAAAAATTTACCAAAAAACTAGAATGGTACATTAAATTTTCACTAAAAGTCTTTCAGTATTTCTTTATTGTTTTATTCATAAAATAAAGTTAATTAAAATTTATTTTTTTTGCAATTGAGTTTATTATTTAAGATTCTTTTGAAACAATATCAAAAACGTTAATAATATTTTAAAAAACAGTGGCAAGTGGAACACCTACTCCGGCTCCACGAAGCACTGGTGTTCCGCGGAGCCTATACTGAGATGTCGAGGAAACTATGTTGAGATGCCTCCTAATGTGATGTGAGCCTGTGTATTTTGTTTTTCAAAATTCATATAATTTTATATTCCCTTTTTTTGTATCTACGTAAAAACTGTTTAGTTATATTTCTCTTATGTAAGACTATTTTAATATATTATTTTTCTTATATTCGATAAAACGATTGTTTTTTTTCATCCTGCATTCCCCAAAATATGCCGTGGACAATTATTTAACAATTCAATACTCAAGTTTAGTTATTTACAAGTGAGTTTTGAAATTTCTACCATTTGATTTTGAATTATGCTGTTGTTTGAATGATTTTAAAACTAAACAAATGCATATTTTGAGTATTGGCGCCGTGATATGCAAACAAATATTTGCCGCGCGCATTTAAAAAATACACCTACCCAAGCGTAACCATATGGTCACACGGCTTTTCTATATGAAGGCGATTATTTTTCTTATATAAAAAATAGTCTGATGATCGAAACCGGTTGAAAATTTTATTATTTCGAAAAAAAAAAATCCTCGTCTCTGGAGGGTTAATATTATATTGCAGGTATTCAATACATTGTTTAATATCACTACATTTTAATAATGTCAATAATTTTTACATTACTTTTTTTTTTATACACGTCCGCTCCCAATGTGGAGTATATGGCCTCCAAATGGAGTTACCTCAACATAGTTTGGGAAACCCTGTTCTAATAACTCAGAATTAATAAACTCACCTTATTCTCCAAATGGTAAATGTTTTTAGAAATATATATATATTGGGAATGGGTACGATCAAAAAATAAAAGTCAGATTTATAAATGATATATTGTTTATTCGAAATCCGCCGATTCTAATTAATTGTCAGAAAGAATCGACAAAGAAAACTGACAATAAAAAATACAATAAATAAAATATACTTATATATAATATAAATAGTCCTGCATGGACAACAAATGAAAACATACATTTTTTAAAGCAAATTTCAATCATGTTATAATCTACATATATGTATATCACAGCACTTTATTTGGTGAAAGCTCGTATTCATAATAAATCAAGTTGGCTATTCTATCAGTGTAAATATTAGTCTTATAACTCTTCTGTAACAAACATAAAAATAAATCCTTTGTACTGACATTTTTTAAATAATTATAATACAGTAAACCCCCCAATAATGAGCTCCCCGCTAATGAACCCCCCAATAACATTTGCGGCAGGTTTTCCAATAATGAGTTAAATCCCCCGAATATGTCTTGATAATGTGAACGACTTAAATAATTTTGAATACGTATATGCTTAAGTAATGTACATATTTATGATCAATTAATTAATTAAAAAATAATATGTAATTCCGCATTTCAAATAAAAAAAATTCAATTGAAAATCGTAACCCCCCAATAATAATCCCCCTATCTCTTCATTATTGGGGGGTTTACTGTACTTAATTACATCAATAATAAATACTTTCATAATTTCAAAGAGAAACGTAACAGCGAATTTTTAAACTATTGTACAAAAATGTATTCAGTCTTATTAAATATACATGCTGATGTCATTACCATATTAAAAGATACTGGCAAACAGTTTTTGACACCACAAAGTAAAGCTTTCATGTATATTATAATATTTGCACTGATGGATTGATCCATATTTAAGATAAATATATTTTTGTACTTCTATTAGAATATTTTAACAGTCTTAAATTAGAAAATCACAATCGAATCATTGGTAATCTTAGGGACTAGATGTTTTCTAAATATTTAATTTTTGCTTACATAAAATGTTGGAAACAAACCACAAGTTAACATCTATACTAAAACTATATATTAAAACAGTCTTAAATAAATTGAATTGCAGTATCATTCTTCTTTTATAAAGTGATGCGAATCATGTACAGCCGGTGGGACGTTTATTGGTTCTTCGCCCACAGCCGGTAAGTCGTCCCACACGAATGTTTCATCTTCAATCATGGGTCCATCAAACACACTTTCTGCAAACCATTTGACTGTGCTAACATAATATCTGGACGACGTGTCGTTCCACTCGGACATGTATATTTGAGGAGCGAGCTTTCGGGCATTCGATGAAGGAGGTGACGTGCAAATCGATGTATCTATAAACTCACATATCTGATTTTCTATAAGGGATTTGTCATTATCTGCCTCAGACATACCTCTAAAATCGTCCATCACCAACATGGTTTCTTCCATGACCGCATTGGCCTCGGTCATTCCGCTAATATTGAATGAAATATTTTGGATCCAGGATTCGTCCACCATCGACATGGTTTCTTCCATGACCGCATTGGCCTCGGTCATTCCACTAACATTAAGTGACATATCGTGAATCCAAGATACGTCCACTTGCATATTGTCACCGCTCTCCTGTAAAATTAACAATATAAAATATTAATATTCTATTGACAATGGACACGTAACCTAAGAAAAGATAATGTATTTCGAGATTTTATGGCAAATTTTACAATTGAAAAAGATATAACAGTGCCAGAAAGTAAAACTGGACCGAATTGCATGCAAGTGTCAAAGTAATACCGACATAACATCTTTCTGGATTTTAGATATATTTTGTGTTGTTTTAGTTTGTGTACACATTCAGGGTGGATGAGATTTAAATTTAGAAGCAACCATTGTTCGACTCATTTAATATGTTTTCTAATCGATACGAGCAATAACGGCATTAAGCTGAATGTATTTTTATGATTTGACACTATTTTCCGACAAAGCCCTCATGTTACCGACTACTGCTTTGTGTGATTTGAACTGATCAAACGTTATCACATGTATCTTTCAATTCACAAAAGAAAAGAAAATTAGAAGAAACATTATATCGATTACTTAGACAAATGCAGTTCTGCCGGAAAAGGTAATTATGTCATACAGTAGCACGTCGACTATTGCGGCGAAAAACTTCACAAACTAAGCTGAAAACAAATCCACGATTTAAAATATTTATTGAAGCATTGATAGATCGCGTTAAAATCACACATTAATACGAAGAACACTGATAAATAAATTATCCAAAATATGACATATTCTCACTGTACACCGCCATACTTTTTCTTTACTTACACATGGACTATTGCTGCAAAGTAGTTTAAAACAACGCCACGATTTAAAATATTTATTGAAGCATTGATAAATCGAGTTAAAATCACACATTAAAAAGAAGAACACTGATAAATTATACGAAATACGAAATATTTCGCGTCCATTATTCACTTAATCTTCTTAATCTTAATTTAAACTTCTTCTTTTTAATGTGTGGTTTTAACACAATTATCGAAATACGAAATACGAAATATTTCGCGTCCATTATTCACTTAATCTTCTTAATCTTAATTTAAACTTCTTCTTTTTAATGTGTGGTTTTAACACAATTATCAAGCCCTCAAAAAATAATTTTAAATCGTGGCGTTGTTTTCAGCTTAGTTTGTGAAGTTTTTCGCCGCAATAGTCGACGTGCTACTGTATGACATAATTACCCCGGAAAACACTGCAATCGGGGGTTTGCTTTTGCGAGCTTTCAAATACGCACAAGATTTCATGAAAAAATACTGAATAACATAGCTTCGGAAAGACGATACAAATTTTAAATGTTTTTTCAGTAAACATTCACACACAATGTATTCATTTACCTCGTGTTTTATTTGCTCGCTCATCCTTGCTTTAATGTAGCTGTTTAAATGTATTTACTGCAGTAGGCGCGTGAGAAATAAACTAAAAACCAAACAATATAAGATCTCTACACTGCACGACCACCTCTGACAACGATACTTTGACAATTGAAATAAATTTGACGTTTTGAAATGAATTCATCGAATCATAGAGAATATATTGGTCTATGGAAATTATACCAATGATACAGAAGACCACTGACTTGAAAAATTGAAAATAATTAAAAAAATATTTGGGCTCAATCAAAATAAAATAAAGGAAATATGTCGATTCAACAATTTAAATTTTTTTTAGTCAATAAAATTTTTGCACAAATAAATTTTAAAATGTCACTATCTTTGTCACTCTCTGGTTTTGCGATACATGGAATAATATGATATATATTCAGTGGTGTGCTGGTCTGGGTTCGCACCGGCTCTACCGAGCCGGTTCCTAAAATACTAAAATAATTTATCATTTCTTACATTATGTCCCAGAATTTGATGACAAGATGACAGCAGATGATAGACAAATAAGCAGAGCTGTGTAAAAAAAGACGGCTCCAACTCCGACTCCGAGGAAATTTTTTAAAATGTTCATTTTAACTTATGTATATATATATATATATATGTATACCATCAGATCATCAGATCATCAGATAAAAATTGCATTGAAGGAACATCGTACGTCTTCACTCAATGCATATCTCACTGGGTTAGAAAAAGGACAACCTTATTGGACTCTTAATAAAATACTCAGATCCCAAAAATGTACAATTCAACCGCTTAACGGTCCGAATGGCCTAGTGTATACCGCCGTGGAAAAAGCTGAGACTTTTGCAAACTCATTCGAGAAACAATTTTCGCCAAACGATTTCGATCAAAACGATCAAGCGATTAAGACCCGCATAGAAAACATATCCGCTAAATACATTCAAATCACTAACGAGATACAACTATCTTCACCCGCGATACCTATCAAACCTGCTACCACGGGTGAAATAGAGACTAGAATCAAACGCTTATTAAATCATAAAGCTGCAGGCAACGATAAAATAAAGCAAAACACGCTCAAACACCTTCCCGGGAATGGTGTCGAAGCGCTTACATCGATAATAAGCGCCTGCCTTAACGTCCACCACTTTCCAACCACCTGGAAAGCAGCGGATGTCATACTTATACCGAAACCCGGTAAATCACCGGCGATCCCCGAAAACCATAGACCCATAAGCTTGCTCCCGTCGATGGGTAAGCTTCTGGAACGCATTATTAAATCTCGATTGGAGGAATTTGCTCTGGAAAAAAAGCTCATACCGGATGAGAAACACGGCTTCAGAAGCAAACATTCCACCAACCATCAACTACTTAGAGTAGTGGAATTCATCACGGAAAGTTTTAACCGCCGATGTTTCACTACCGGCCTGTTCCTAGATATAGCCAAAGCCTTTGATAAGGCTTGGTACGAAGGTATGAAAGGTATAGTTAAACTTTCCGAGGCCGGCCTCGAAAATCCGATGCTTGGACTAATAAATTCATTCATTTCAAACAGAACGTTCCGCGTAAAATTCAATGGCGTAAAATCGACGACGCGCACGCCAACAGCAGGTGTACCACAGGGATCCGCCTTATCGCCCTTATTGTACAACCTTTACACTCACGATATTCCGTTACCAGACTACATACCCGGAAGCAACGAAACAATCATTGCACAATATGTCGACGACACAGCCATCCTAGCCAGATCGCTAAACAGGAACAGAGCCACCGCGCTTGTACAAAAAGCAAGCATGGACATATCCACCTGGTGTTCCGACTGGAGGATCCAAATCCACCTGGACATAACTTTCAGTCGTAGACCTAACAGACACAATAAAGACATTAAAGGCATCAGGATGCATAACACCCACATTCCGTGGGCCCACACGGTTAAATACCTTGGGCTCACGCTAGGTAAATCCAGGACGCTACGCGGGAAAAGCAACATCAAAATACACCAGATGAAAGGGAAATTGGAGCTCGGCTCCACCAGCCCCATAATTTGATGTACAGATATCAATCAAATAGACTCACGATTAACCTTCTGCAAACATATTGCTGAGAAAAAACGCCAGGTGTCGCAAATCACTGGTCGACTCTATCCGATGATTGGCCACAAGAGTAAACTTGCCGTAAAAAGCATGTTACTATTGTACACCGCGATTACAAGACCGATCATGACCTACGCGTTCCAAGTATGGGCACATGCGGGCATGAATCATATACGGACACTACAGACAATACAAAACAAAGCACTTCGCATGGTCACGGGAGCACCCTGGTTTGTGCGAAGTTCTACGTTACACAAAGACATGAACCTAGACCCGATCCTTGATCACGCCATAAAACTCTTGAAGAAGTTCTATAGTGACATGGCGAATCACCCTAACCAATCTATCAACAAAAAAAAACGACTACATTGTTTACCCTCACACAAACATAGCGCGACCGCGGAGAGTCCTCCTACTGAAACCTCCTTAGCCCCCCCCGATCCCCCACATTCACATGTTTGGTTATCAACATCTGCTAAAACCCCGATCTCCAAAACCTGAACGCAGACACTGTTGGTTTGACCTCCTCTCGAGGATAAATAACAAAAAATGAGGGCAAAAGATTAAAATAATGATTATAAAAAAACAGATCAAAAAAAATATATATTAACTGATCAGATAAGCATAACCCCAATTAATTGCAGCTCGAGGTTACTGAATCAACCACTAGTGTCCTGTAATGCCTACGAATGAGAACTAATACCACCACAAAAACAAAACAAAAACCAAAGACCACGCACCCGCCTACGCCCAGGTAAATACAGGACGCTACGCGGGAAAAGCAACATCAAAATACACCAGATGAAAGGGAAATTGGAGCTCGCTCCACCAGCCCCATAATTTGATGTATAGATATCAATCAAAATCAGATCATCAGTAGTCAGCCAAGCATACAATGGCAGCACTTTGTACTATTTTGTTTAAATATACTCATAGCCCTCTTATGTAGGTGATAATGATACACTTCATTAAAAGTATGTCAAAATACCGCGACTCCGACTCTGACTCCGACTCCAACTCCGACTCCACAGCCCTGCGAATAAGACTCGTCACGGTTAAATTTTTGGAAGAGCTAAAAAAAAACATTGTGCACTTTTCTGGGTTTTTTCTTTCTAGACCAGTGGTCCTTAAAAGGGGCAGTGCCGCCTCCCTGTGGGCGTTTGAGTCTGAAGGGCGTTTTTAATTTTTGATAATTTGGGGGGCGCCGCAGACATGCGAGTGGGCGATGCAATGAAATACCACTAATTATAACAAAATATGGTGCACCGCATACATATGGAGACAAATTAATGCTACCAGTTATACGTGTAAACATTAATAATATGCTTTCGATGGATTCAGCGGTAACTTTGTGGAAGTTCATTTTAATATAAAATAAAGCGTGTTATTGGCACAACAAATTTATACATTATTAATAATATTGTATCATAACTCTTGTTCTTGCTTATTTTAAGATAGGTCAAATATTTATTGTCATTCATATATGTATGTACACTAAATAATATAATAATAAGAGATGCTCAACCACTCTAAAGCTAACGACCTACTGGTGTGTCGCATACCTACTAACCACACACGCTACCCACCAGTGTGTTGTCATTATTACGACGTCAATAAATATTTTTTAAAGTTTGTCATAAAATGAATATTAAGTTTTCCTTTATTAGTTTTTAGAAAATTGCTAGCTTACAGGACAAAAAACGTTATTTTTTTCTAGCTGTTAACGGGTTAAAGACGTTCACTAGTCTGGCAGACTGAACTTGGTGCTGGAATGAATATTTCAATGATAAACTCAAAGTATAACTTTGAATTGGTTGGGCATAATTAATTATACATTGTGGCATTTTACAATTAGCAAAAATTATTGACTTGTTCTTACATAGCTTATGTAACAATCTTGACACTTAAGGTACAATATACTCTGCCACTTTTGGAAAATGAATAATATTTTGCTACCATATTTGAAATTTGATTTCATGATTCTCAATCAAAGTGGGTTCCAAAATGCTTTTGTGGTAAAAAAAAGGTCTGACATTTCTTGACTCAAAAGAGCTTTTCTTCTTGATTAAATTCATTCATACCAGGTGCATTTGTTGCAACGAACAACACAATGTTCTGTTTCACCAAATGATGAGTTGGCAAAACAATAACTTTTTGATACCTTGGAGTCCACCATCCACAGTTATAATAAGGAAGAGTTTCTCCAACTTGTTGCTTCGCTTCTTTGCGATAATGTCTAACTCATGCAATTCAAGCAGCCTTTTGTGCCCAGTCCAAGTCATAGGTTTTAATAAGTTACAGTTTCAGGTTTACCCATCTAGGGCACCCAATTAACCATCCGAAGCAACTAGCCAGTATTCAGTTTTTTTCAAATAAATAAACCAACTAACCAGCTTAAACTAGAATTATTTAACTCACAAACCAATATTCCAAAACAAAAACAATATAGGGCATTTTGCTTACTTAATTAAATATGAACTAATAAGATGCATAAAAGTGTAGATTAAGTATTTTTTTTCAACCAATTCCGCTCCTAATGTGAAACATATGGAGTTCAAATGAATTTATCCAAAGGTTTTTCTTCGAGAACTGCTTGTTACTCAGTTTCTCAACCTCCCTTTTTTTATGAGAGTATGGATATAAGAATAGGGCTGGGAAATGTGTAGTAAATGACTTTCTTCTAAGCCCCGTTATTTTAGGATTGGAATGGAAGTAGGGAATATTTATGTAACAAACGCATGCCTTCTAATTAAAAAATGCTGTTTGTGTTAGCACTTGTATTGCGGAAGTCAACAACACTAACCACTGCTCCACGGACCTGACATATGAATAGTTGTATAAAAATCCATTGTACTAAAGGCGAAAAGAGATTTTCAATAGACCAGTTAACCATGCAAAATAAACCGGTTTTTCTTAAAACGGGCAATAAACTGGTTAACCGGTTTCGGTTTAGGCTGGGTTGGTAGCCCTAACTCAGACCATATTTTTGGATTTCAATGTCAATAAAAACAGAAGTGATGAGGTTGTGTCTATCTACCAAAACCCAGTCGCGATATTCAAAATCCAAAAATGGAGCCTGCTTGTTACTTGCTTTGATGTTGAAGTTGGTATAATACTACTCTTGTTCAACATAGAGACTACTTTCTCACGGTGTTTTAGAGTAGCTTTACAATATCGACCACCAATGTGCCTTGAATTTTAATCTTTTTGCGCTCTAATTAGCTTTACTGGACCAGTTGTGTATGAATGTTCCCTTTCGATAATAAACTTTGATATGAGCTGACTAAAAACAGCACTTTTACTAATTTTGAAACCTTCATTCATTAGTAAGAGATAATAAATTTATATCTATAAATACTGTAACACAATAAATAGACGTGGAGTATTATATCACAGCTAAAAGCAATTGAAAACAACTATTTCCATAATTATGCTTTTTAATTGTCTACCTGTCTACCACCCATTGCTTTGCTTCCTCCCATGATATGCCAGCATCCCTCAGTTCCGCCGACCACATCCTATGGATAGTACCCGGTGGTCGTCCGGGATACCGGAATCCCACCGGTCAAAAGAAGAGGCAGGTAGGATTAAGGCTTTCCGGAGGCATCTGCAGCATGTGACCATGCCAGTTCCAACGTCTCTTCAAAATCACTGACGTGATGAGGTGCTGTCTTGCACGTTCCCTAATCTGTAAATTCCTCACAAAATCAATCCTCTTCACTCCCATTATCCGATGCAAGCACCTATTCTCGAAGCTCAGTATACGAGTTTTCTGAGTCTTCATCAAGTGCCGTGATTCGCTACCGTACTGGTAGAATGAAAAAGTTGAACAAATGGTATTTGGTTTCAGTCATGTACAAGCTGTATGTAACAGTCTGGGACTCCCAGACAGTCCACATTGAGTTAAATGTGGCTCCAGCCATTCCTAGGCGAATGGTGAGCTCCTTTTTTGTACTGCTGTCTTCCGGGATATGTACCCCGAGGTATCTGAAGTTGTTGACCCTCTCGATGATCTGTACTGCAGTGGTCAGGGTCATATCAGAGTCATGGCAGGTTTGGTTATACATAACATTGGTACTTGTATTAACTTTTAGACCAATGCGATCTGAGTTAGTTTTCAAACCGTCGATAGTCTCCTGGATACCCTTAACAGATTTGTCGAATATGACAGTTTCATCGGCATATTCAAGGTTACACAGCCTCAAACCGCGACCGACAGCTACACCTTGATCAGGCAGAATTGACCTCCAAAGTATAAAGTCAAAAATAATAATAAGAAGAACGTAGAGTCCAAGAACGCAGCCCTATCTCACTTCGGTTGTGACTCCAACCCATTCAGTATTTGAGTCACCAATTCTCACATAACATGCGCTATTCTCATGCAGGGATTTGATAATGGCCACAATCTTTGACGGGATCCCGTACGCATCCAGTATCCTCCATAAAGAAGGTCTGTGCGGACTATCAAATGCCTTCTCATAGTGGACGAAACAACAAGCAAGAGCGCTGTTAAATTGATCTGCTGAAGAAGACATCAAAAATGGTGTATTTGGTCCGCACATGACCTTCCAGGAGGATGCTTGCTTGTATTTGTCTAAGTACTTTGTCTAAGTTTTGCCTAACATTCAGCCAAAGTTAATAAACACTAAAAGATAATATGTTTCCTAATCACTGGCGTAGCAAGGGGGGTGAGGAGGGGGCGGACCGCCCCGGGCAGCACATTTATGTGGGTGGCATTTTTGAAAATTAGCAGAATTTTTTAAAGTGATTTATATGTATACAGAACCAATGTCAGCTATACCCCTTTCACTTTTGTTCTTCCTCTAATTTGTGCTCTGTGATACTCACTGACAAAATGTACTATTTTGGAGGCGGCAGTCGGAGTCGTAAGTTTTATCCGACTATGGTAAGGATTTTAAATCCTCAGCTATGCTTTTAATAAAATTTTAACTAGTTAATTTAATAAAAAAGAAATAGAAAATCCAGAAATTATATTTCCAATGTTTTTTTGCTTAATGTTATGTTTATAAAATAAAATATAGTATCTCTTGTTGTATATTAACTTATAACTTTAAATTCATTTACTTATTTGTGAAATGAACACTAATAACAGCAATATTTTACGATTTTCCTCCAAACATAATAAAAAAGACCATTGCCTGATATTTTTTTTGACACAAAGTTCCTACCCTGTAATTTGATTTTAAATATTAGAAAAAAAAATTCAAAAGAAAATATAATAAAAATTAAGCCACTAGTAGTATAAGCTCATAGTAAAAAATAGAAGAATTGATTTTTAAAAAATGAAGAAATTTTGGGCGGGGAGGGGGGCGGCAAAATCATAAGCCGCTCCGGGTGGCTGGACCCCTTCCAAGCCATTGTTCCTAATTAAATAAATACTTAATACTACGGTTTTACTGAGAAGCGAAGTCGACGATTCCATTTTTAATAATCTTTGAAACAAATTAACCATTAATTGCTTTATCTATCTTCTATATATATAAAAATGAATGTTTGTTTGTTTGTTTGTTTGTTACCTATGCGCTCCTATACCGCTCATCCGATTGCGATGAAATTTTGGTGAGTTGTTGTGCAAACGCCCGTAAACGTATATAAATAAGCGGTGGGCTGCCAATACGTTAATTTATTTGTTTGTCTGGTATGTGTTCCTATACCGTTCATCCAATTGCGATAAAATTTTGGTGAGATGTTGTGCAAACGCCTGTAAACGTATATAAATAAGCGCTGGGCTGCCAATACGTTAATTTGTCGGGTTTTTTCCGTATTCGTTCCTATACCGTTCGTCCGACTGCGATAAAACTTTGGTGAGTTGTTGTGCGGACGCCCGTGAGTGTATATAATTCAGCGATGGGCTGTCAATATGTTAATTTGGTAATTTGTACCTTATGCGTTCCTGTTCATATACCGTTCAATCGATTGCAATAAAACTTTGGTGAGTTGTTGTGCGGCGTCCGCAAATGTACATTAATCAGCGGTGAGCTGCCAATACGTTAATTTGGTAATTTTGTCCCTTATGCTTTCCTGTTCCTATACCGTTCATTCGATTGTGATAAAACTTTGGTGAGTTATTGTGCAGACGTTCGCAAATGTATATAAATCAGCGGTGGGCTGCCAATACGTTATTATTTTTGGCTGTCCCGAATGCGTTCCTATGCCATTCATCTGATTGTGATAAAACTTTAGGGAGTTGTTGTGTGGAAGCCCGCAAAGTTTTCTAAATTAGCACAGCCAGCAGTGGGCTGCCAATGCACTTACAAGGGGCTCGCTTTATATAAACGCAATTCTCGGTGTTCTAGGAAGCAGTGAGTTTTTTTTATCATTCTGATGGAATACTTAAATAAGCAATCGATTGTTACTGAATACATTTACAATATGCAATTTCCGAAAATGTGTGCACTGATGCTGTTATCTTATATATATATATATATATAATATATATATATATATAAATGAATTTTTCTATGTCTGTTTGCAAAAACTTCGGCATCCATGGATTCGAATGCCACAGATCCGATTGCGATAAAACTTTGACAACATTTAAGCTGGTACTTCCAGGGAGGTTATAGGCATATTAAAATTAGTTTACAGTGTTGAAAAAATAAAATATTCGTAGATTTCAATGTTTTTTACACTGCAGTATAACAAAACATAAATTACCGCGCGTTCGATTTTCTTTTTGAAAGGCGGCCATTTTCTTTTGTTGTTTTGACAATTCAAATTTGTCGCTCGATTGTTTTGGAACATTTTAATCTATCAAATCGTATGGTCAACATTTTGACATTACATTTAAATGTACTAAAATTGAAAATGCGAAATTGTTAACAAAGAGAGTTTTAATTGATTATTTTCATGAGGTTCAACGAATATTGTACAATTTCTTTTTTACATGCTTATGCTTATATCTTATGCATGCATTGATTATACGTTTTAGGTTTGAAAGTCTTCTCGAACGTGGTAATAATCTATTAGCTGTGTCAAGTCATATAAGAAAGTTCATGCAAGGTACATATGTAGCACCGTGTTATTTCGAAATCGTGTAAAAAGGGAGTCCAGTGTAAAATATTTTGCAACAATCGATTGTTATAATAATGTTCATTTTTTAATTGCATTGTCCCAAAAAAAGCCGTCGCAAATTGAATGAATTAAAAATTATATATTTGTTAAAATATTCAGTGCGACCGACAGACCATATAAAAATCAGTATGAGCCGTGCTACAATATTGTTCTATACTAATTCTACTTTTGTAGATAATAGTAATTATTGATGAGTAATTAGTTTTTTCGTAAGAGTAGATGAACAAATGTATATCTTATATTCTGGAATTCATATTTTTAAGTTTCCCATATACTACAGATTATTAATAGTAAGAATACAATAACATTAATTTATGATTAATTTAGGTTTTTACTATTTATATTTGTTTTAGGTAGTTTTTAAGTAAGGTTCATCTTTTTAGAATCGCTAATATATGCTCATAGACTAAACATATGAAATAAAAGTCAAACAATCATGATCAGAGAATGGAACAAATCGTGGAAAGTTATGGAAATGAATGTTTGTTTGTTCGTATATTATGCGTTGCCACACCACTCGCCCAATTGCAATAAAACTTTGACAAACTTTTTGCTTGCACTTCCGGCAAGGTTATAGGTCTTATATATAAATATCAATGTTTGTATGTCTGCCGTACAGTTCATTTTGACAATGTATGCTTGTACTTGCGCGAAGGTTATAGTACAATTAAATTACAGTAGGTGGCGCGTGTGTTGTATCATAGACAATCGGCAGCAAACGTCAAACATACAGAAAACGAAAGCATGCACTTCAATAGACTCAATTAAAACGCTTTCTTCGAGTGGCATTGTAACGCTTTCCGGGTACCGGCTAGTTCAATATAATAATACAATGAGAAAGAGATGCATATGTATACATGCATAATTTTATTATATTCATTTTTTAATAAAGGAGTTATTCGCTCCTGTCATTGTCAGCTGTGAAATATAATTGTTCGCGATTTTTTGAATGAACGTATTGAATTTTGCTTTAATTTGAATTTTTCTCTGACCCGTGTGATGAGATGCTGTTTTTCTTAGATTCTTGACATGCGTCGATTATTATGACATTGGGTTTGTTTTGTTAATCCGATGGTAAAATATTTATATTTATTTACAATAAATTCTGCTAAGTTTTTGGGTTGATTTCTGCATTTTCTGCAGCTGGAGCTACAAACATAAGACTTCGCTGGCCCTTTAACTTTTTCGTAAAATGGAATAGAGTCTACGTTTGTCAAAGCCCCAAACAATCTCTTGGGTTGAAAAAAATATTGTTATTTCTTTAACAGTGTAACATAGAGCTGAGCGAGGTTTAAGGTTTGTGAATAACATAATTACGAGTAAAAAAGCAAACTTTTAATCAAGTGACACTTTATGATTTATAGTCACCCGCTTCTAGACAAATGAAAGATAATTTCCATTGAATTCGGCTGTGTTATTTTGAAATCGTGGGAAAGAGGATTCGGTGAACTTATATACTTTATTTGTTATTTTGAAATATTAAGCAATACGTGTAATTCAAATAATTTAATTCAAAAGTTGATATTGCCTTTGTAAATTTTTAATTTATTCTTTAGAATCTGTAGTATTGAAGCTGCAAAATCAGTTAGTCAATTTATTCTGCATTTTCAACGAAAAATCTCGCTCACATATGTATTTTAATCAAATAAATTACTTATATATATATATGTACTAAATTTTAATTAAAAAATGAAACATCCGTGGGCCACAAAAAAGCAAGCGAGTCCCATGTCTCGGAATTTGCACCATTCCTGATGTAAAGGTTTTATGGCCGAGATTAAGCGAACCCCTTGTTAGAATATAAGCAGCCCACCCCTGCTAGTACGTCTAGTCTTAAAATAGTTTCTCAAAAAAATACCATCTATGTTATAATTTTGAATCCTTCTTGAATCGTTTCAACTTTGATTGATGGGTCCTCCGCCTCATCTTCACTAATGCTATCAAAGCTAGCAATTTCTATCAAAGTCCTCGTTTTTTAGCATTTGGTCGAGTAAGATCTCGTCAATATTATCACACGAAGTATTTTCCAAGCCTTCACCATCAAGTTGGAAAGTTATGAGAGATATGTAGAGCTTTTTAATCATACACATAATATGATTAAAGCCACGCAGGTCATTTATTAAACAACAGAAAAACGACTCAATGTCACATAGGCTTGTATAACACGTGATGTAAGTAGAAAGTTGACTATTTTTCCACTCATGAAATAGTTTGGGAGAACTCAAAAAAGCGAAAAATGTGGGTTAGGCCGTTGTCCTTCCGATGTGGGCCGATTTCTAGAGCTATTGATTTTTACTTTATTATAATGAATTTATCTCAAGGAAATGACAAGTTGATCCATTCACAAATTAATTGAAATTTGCTGATTTTGTTTATAAACATTTTATTTTATTTGACACTAGCCGGTTACCGAAAGCGTTGCAACGCCACTCAAAGGATGACAGTGTTTGTGTTTTAATTGTATTTATTAAAGTGCACGTTTTCTTTTTCTGTCTGTTTGACGTTTTAAGTTTGCTGCCGATTGTCTATGGTACGACACACGCGCCACCTACTGTAATTTAATTGTACTACACCTATAACTTAGCGCAAGTTGCATGAACGGTATGGCAGACATACAAACTTTGATTTTTATAAGAAAGACTTACTGTAATTTAATTTTAATCTACCTATAAACTTCGTCAAAAATTGTCGAAGTTTTGTTGCAATCGGACGAGCGGTGTGGCCAGTACCGGTGCGAGGATATTTGGCGCCCAAGACAACGGTTATTATCAAGAATCAAAAAATATCATCGATTATACTCTAAATTAAAAATTATTTAAAAGTCAATCGTATAAATACAGTGCCATCTAGTGTCATCTACCTGAACCCAGCTTATTTCATTATTTGAAGCTGTTCGTCATTTGAAAATCTTGTTCTGTATGAAGTTATTAATTTTCTTTATAATTTCTTTTCCGTGATATTTCTCCGATGTTTTAATGCTTATTCTGCTATTCTAGGCAAACACAAATTTAATAAATCAAATATCATTGAAATCCATGCAGTAATTCTCGAGATATACGTGGTGTAAATAACCCCACTTTGTTTTATATATATAGATACCTACTGTACGTTAATTTGAATATGCCCAGTGCTTTTTTTTGAAAAAAAAGGTGCCGGAACGCACTTTTTTCGAGCATTTTCTAAGAAGGTATATTATTCATTATATATTCGAATATCATTTTTATAGAATTAAAGGCGGCTTTTCATATAATGCATAGAAAATAAAACAAAATATACATATTTTTATATTTATTTTAGAAATTTTAAATGAAAATTAAACAAAGAACATTACATACATTATTTAAACATTAAAAAATTGGTTGTCTGTAAAGTCGGTTTACGGACGATAGTTTAACGTGACAACGTCATAAGAAAACATTGATGAAATGATTGCATACTTTTATAAATAAAATGGAATCATTTTTATTGAATTATCATTATTTTGTATGGATACGAAGAAGGAGTGAAATGAAATCTACAATTTTTGACGTATATTTTTATATATTTTTTATTGTATATATTTATTTTATTTATTAATTTTATTTATTAAATAAATATATACAATAAATTTAAATATTAATCTTTCCAGAATTATAAATATATAAAATAAAAAATCTATTATTGTATATATTATACAAATTTATACAATATATATACAATTAATTTATTGTATAATATATATTTTTATATATTATACAAATTTATTGCATAATATATAGTATAATAAATTTATTGTATAATATATATTTTTTATTTTATATATTTATACTGAATATTTGATTTATAATTTATTGTATATATTATACAAAAATATGTACAATAAATTAATTTTATTGTATACATTTTTATTGTATATATTTATTTTATATATTTTTTATTTATTTATAATATGTATAATAATATATATAAATATGTATATACAATTTATATATATTATAACAATTTATATATAATATATATATACATATTTATATATATTATTCATTTGTATAATATATTTGACATATATTTATATATATTTGACAAATGTATTATATATTTGGTATAATGCATATTATACCAAAAACATTCGTCAACTGATAAATAAATAAAATTATTTATATGGATTATAACCATATTTGAATTTACCATATAAATTACTCAAATTGACAATATTATATCGCTATAATGTTAAATATTACATGATACATATCCGAACGGTAAGCCGATCGTGCCTCTCTTTCGCTTATCCGCGCTGTCGCTCGCACGCTTGCCGTCGGCGTAACGAGACAAACGGGAAAATGAGTCATGTTTTTTCGTGCATGCAGCGAGCGTTCATCGATTTATAAGACGTTGTCACGTCAAAAAAAATGTAATTTATTAAAAACGCTATCCCAAAATTATATTCCAATTTGCATTTGCAATATTTTGCATGACATGAATTTATGGGTCCTATGATACCCTATATATTCAAAAGGGATTAACAGTCAATGGCTTCCAAGAAAAGAAACGAAAGTCTTAAAATAGAAAAAATAAAATTTTACGTACATTTTTTAAAATTTCGAGAAAAAAAAGGTGCCGGAACGCCGTTCCGCCACGTTACAGGGTAAAAAAAGCCCTGAATATGCCTATAACTTTCCCGGAAGTGCAAGCAAAAAGTTTGTCAAAGTTTTATTGCAATCGGATCAACGGCTTGGCAGCCCAATAGAATACGAACAAACAAACATTCATTTTTATATATTAGATTATGTTAAAAACTGATACCTACTCGATACGATGGAGAGTTTGCACAGCCCTAGTTGAAAGAGTCCCGACAGTGTGTGGGTTTCATTAATCCAGGCACGGGATAGGTGACATTCATCTGTGACACGAGAGCGGAAGCTCGCCGGACATACTATAAGGCATCCATCTATCGCCGCGTGAGGAATCTGATAATTATTTTTGTAGTTAGGTATTATGAACATAGAGCGAATTAAAGAATGTATTTATATCGCTTGTATAAAAGCATTTGTAAGATTTCCTCAGCGAAGATTGTAGCGGCGCACTTCACAAGCAACCGTCAATCGGGAAGGTCAAGAGCTCACAATTTTAAGCCGTTACCATACTTTTAAGCCGGCCGAACGTACATAAAGGATTAAAAGAAAAGCAATTGAAAATCGAAGTGTTTTTGAAACCAGCGAAAACAAAAGATATTGGAAAAAAATACTGTTTCGAATAAATGTCTCATTTCCGCGCGAAAAGTAAAGCAGTTTTTTTTATTAAACTTATACTTTGAGTTTATCTTTACGAAGTTCATTTTCACGTGTTCGGGTTATTTTGGAGAGAGAAGATACATTCAGCCAGGATGTCAGATCTAGGCCACGAAATCAGCGTCATTAAGTTTGTAGTGGTAAGTGCATATAACTTTGAAAATGTAAATTAAATTTAAGCCAATTGTTTTGGTTCAACGATGATGATAACACGGAAAGCTATTCGTTAAAGTATTTTTCATATAATTGCAAATCATTTTCTAGAAAAACTATATAAAATACACATTTTAAATAGCTTTTACATATAATTATTACTTACTGATTTATCCATTTTTAACAAAAAAAAAAACAATATGAGCTGTAAATTTATCAAACAGTTAATTCATGTCAACGAAAAATGTATCTTAATCGAGTGGAACCAGGCTGAACTTTATAAGAATTAACAATGCAAATATTCGTAATTAAAGTAATTTGAAGAATTTATCTTTTCGTTCGTGTATAACTAAGCTAAATTATTAAATTTTCCGTTTACAACATTTTAATCCATTCACATATAATTGCTTCATTAGTTAATACTATTACACAGGAAATAGAAGTCGTTAAAAAAGGTAAAACGTATTCGATTCTTGCTTTACCCAAAACATCACTCAGTATAAAAAAATATATTGCATGAACTGAAATAGTTTTTAATATGAAACAAATTATGTTACACTTTTTGCTCGATAATAATAAAAGTATTTTTCTGGTAAACACCCAATATTATTCTAACTACAATCTAATGTAAACTAATTAAAATAGAATTGAAAAAAGCTAGATATATTGTTAAACAATACGAAATAAATTTATCAATTATTACGTATAACTCATTTTTTAAATTATCACACAGAGCCTAAATAGCCTTTCATTATAAAATACCAAATATTGTATTATAACAATAAAGAAAATAAACCCCTCGATGAAATTAATCACCCATTCATGTTAAGTTATTTTAGTATTTCATGGGTGTCGCCTTTCGGCATCTTTTAAGGGAACCTCGAATCGTAATCACTTGAGAAGACTGCACGATTGTGAGATTACTTAACCATGGCTGCGGAAATTGATTATGAACGCATATAATCTATTTTTTAAAATAAACACAGATATTTCTAAAGAATAGTTAATACTCGGATGTCTCAATGAACGGAAAAATTCGTGCAATATCATTAAATTTATGAACCTAGATTAAGTAAATTATCATCTTACTATTTATCAGTTATGATACCAATCAAATATAAATAATCGACAGTATAATACTTTCACCTTAACTTCATTTCAGCTGCAAATAAAAGATTGTATTAATGACAGAACAATGGGATGCATTCATATTATTCACGACGTAAATCAAATCATCTCCAACACTGCCATCTAAAAACAAATAAGTATACATGGTACAATACATCTTTAATGTCTTAAAATTAATTTTTCATCACACAGATGTAGGGATTGCAATACCAGTACCCATTACCTCAACCCGGATTCTGGTATTCACGGTGTTTTTTAGTTAATATATAAATTTCGGTTTTGAACGTACAAAAATACCAGTATTTCGGTATTGAAAATTAACTAAAATTTTAATGTATCGAAACCATCACATATGTTGATAAAACTGTTCGCGATAAATCTAAATCTTTTAAATCTGATGAGAGTTGTATCAATATGGACAGGTTCCAGAATTGATGAGCTTTCTACAATGAATTATTATTTTAAGAAACCCTAAGTAATTTATGAAAATACCCGTTTGTAATTATCGTATATTTTTTAAGATGGTATTTTAAATGAAATATCGAAATACCGATTTGTTTGATATACTTGTCCGGTATTGCAATCCTAATTAACTGTTTTTTTTTGTTGGTTTATTTAAACAATTTTGTAATACCGGTAAACTTCGTATAAACTACCGGTACTGATATATACGTTCAGTTTTGCAATCCCTACACTAAATATAACAATGAAGATTCAAAGAAAAGAAGTAAACTTTCTTGTTTTGATTTATATATTTGATAGTTAATTAGTATTTTCAAATGACATTTTTTTTGTATATATGTATTTATATATTGTATATCATCATATATACACAATTAAATGTGAAATCATATAACATTATGTTTCGTTAGACGAGTAGTTACTTGTGCCATAATTATTGTAGTCATAAATATTTTATTTTTGGCATCAAATATGTAAAACATTTTAAATAACGACCATGAAAACTTCGATAGGCGCGCAAAAGCTAAACCAAATTTATTTTAAACAAACATATTTAATCAATAAAAATACAGTTCTGATATAAAACTATGGATACGTTTTTCGTAAATAAAACAATTGTTTCTCAAAAGTTTTTATAATTTTCGTACTGATGATGAACAGGTGTCAGTCAGCATACAGAAATATTTCACGACTTTTAATAGATATGAAACTTAATTGGTACTCACATCATTAAATCTCCTTGGCAGTTATAATTATTGTGTTACAATATATGTATATCACATCCTGGAAATGGTAGATGTTGTTTTATTTGTATCAAAAAAATATTTTTACGACATATTCTGTTGTTTGTTTCAACTAGTAAGTTTAAAATATAAGTATTTATGGTACTTTTTATTTACAATAGAAATTTATTTATGGCTGAAGGTTGACCTTTAACACGGAATAGAATGTTAAAAAAGCTTTAATATTTATATAAAAACAAAGACAACAAACTTTATTTAATTAACTGAGATTCATATTCAACTAAACTTTTGTTGAATCGAAATAAATTACGTGTATTGATTACATTGAAATCAATAAAATCATCACGTAATATGGGAAAATATTCGATATGAACAATAATGAATTTTTCAAGAACACGGCCGTGTGTCAAACATCAAAATATGTACTTCTCTTAAATTCAGACACCAGAAAGACTTAAGATCGTATACTTTAAAATTCTCTAAATTAATATTTACATTATTTTTTTCCGATATATGTATATTGTCGTGGTAGGTTTTGGAAGTAATTTCTTTATAGGTCACTTACATATTATATTGTGCATTAATGTGGCTATCGTTGAAGATCGTTAACTGTTATTAACTGTTAGCATTTTGTTATTTTCATGTCTTAAATTCTTTTCTTATAAAATGAATGTTAAACACAAGATATTAAATTACTATTATTTTTAATCAAAAATTGTTTTAGAAGTCAATCGTTTATGAAGTGTTTATGAAGGGCTAGAGGTACTCTGATTACTTTATCTCTCTAATTATCATTTTCATGATTGGGATATGATTGGTGGTCAATAGGGATTACAATACCGGTATTACCGAAATCAGTATTCCGGGTTTCATGTTTTTGAAAATGTTCAAATATGTACTAGTGCAGGGGTGGGGAACCTTTTCTCATCTAAAGGCTGCATTAATCTTTCTGATTCGACATAAGGCCGCAGTAAACATCGAGTAGGGAATCTTTGGCCGGAAACAATTTCATGCCAATTTCTTAAGCCCAGAAATTTGCGGATTTGCCTTAATTAGCAGCATGGTACCTTTTTTTACGTCTTCCAGAAATTTTCAAATCCAAAATCTCAGGAATTTATAAATTTTCAAAAATTTTCAAAATTACAGAATTGGCCAGAAGGCCGCACCAGAGTAGCCAAAAGGCCGCAGGTTCCCCACGCCTGTACTGGTATTTCTTTTTTTAAGACTAATAAAAATTGAATTTTGAATAAAGAAACCTTCACTTGTTTTATTAAAATTGGATTGAATTGAAATATTTTCAATCTGCAAAGATCTGTGAAAAGTTCGAAAGATGTAATATATATGAAATATTGAAATACCGATTTTGATTTATTCACCCGGTATTTGCGATCCCAATTTACCGCATTTTTATGTTTTAAAACTTTTATTTCTTTCGGTATTTAATAAGAAATAACGGTATTGATATATTTGTTAGATGTTGCAATACCCATTCGCGGAGCATGAAAATCCACGCATTCGTATGAAAATCCAAAAAATGACCGAAGAACAGGATCCGAATAAGATTAAAAAACTGTAAAGCTACCACCAAAGTTAAAGTGATTAAAGTTATTAATTAGAAAAACTTGTTTTACATATGTAAGTTCTCTGAAGACTGGATTCTATAAAAGTATACAGATCTTTTTATCTATATTTTTCATCGAACAAACAGTTGATACTCTTACTTTTGTGAATTAATAATTTAAATACTTAACTACTGTAAAAATGAATGTTGATAATTAATTTTATTATGGAAATGGATGGAGTCCAATTAATTAAAAATCATTAGCCCGAAGGTGAGATGAGCAGGTATCACATTAAAAATGAAATATTACTCGATTGTTGTAATTAACACAAAAGAAATTTTCTCACGCATGCATAAACCGTGTGATATTGTAAATCATTACATACCTTTAAAGCAACCATGTTTATTCTTCTCATACGAAAATTTCTTAGCGTAAGAGTAATATGTATTATTACAAAAAAAAATATTGCCGAGATGACAAAAAAGTCTTTATATGTCGTATTAACACAGTGAGTGCATTTTGGAAGAAAAACACAAATTATATTATTTAATTTAAGATTTTGACTGAAGGTGCTTGGTGGAATTTCAATATTATATTTGAATCGTTCAAATTATGTACATTGTCACAGATTTTGTCACTAACGACCCCGGTTTCGCCTTTCGGCATCTGTGAGAATGTACATAATTTGGAAGGTTCGAAAAAAAAGATACGAATTGTATTACTTAACACAATTTTAACATATCGGTTGTATCTTGACAATATCTTTTTTATGGAAAAAAGTTTAACGTTACGAAAAATTCACAGATCGTCGGTACCTTTGATTTAAAGTAATCATCCATATGTACTTATTTTAAATTGTCAATATTGTCTTGTAGGGGCTATATACTTACAGCCAGTGCTTTTTTCCCACGTAACGCGGTAGAACGGGGTTCTGGCACCTGTTTTCTTGACATATTTAATGTTTCAAATCAATATTCAGAAAATTTTATGTTATGCCGAAAGACATTTGAAAATATTTTTTTTGAATACAGTAAAAAACAATTATCATAACTAAGATAAGATATATAAGATCGATTTCTGTTTGAAGGCGTTGTTATTTGTGACATATATTCCACCCATATATCCTAAAATACTCTTATATCCTAAAATTATCAAGGCAAAGCGAGAGCGATTAGTTAACCACCAGTCTCATATCAGTCCTAATTTTCTATCCTTACTCTCTTTAAAAAAGGAAGGTTAGGCAACTGACTAACAAGCAGTTCTCGTAAAAAAAACACTGTTGAGATGCGTCCATTAGGAAGCCATATCCTCGACAGTGAGAACGGGCATGAATAAGAAGAAAAAAAGCTTGACATGATTTATTGTTCCGGCACTTTTTTTTCACAAAAAAAAGATAAAATTATTTTTTACTTAAAAAAAAAATTCTCCTCAATTTATGTTCCATAAAATTATATCTTTGATAAATTCGAGGATGTTGAATAATATAAATAAACCATACTATATGGTCAAACATAAAATATATAGTTCTTTAAACAAAACACATTTTTAAATAAAGATCATGACTGACTTAATTAATCATCACGAGCATTATCAACCGATTTAATGTACGGACGAAACGGGTACTGTATTTTTTTTTTTATAAAATATGTAAAGTTTGTACTAAAAAGTATAAAAGACTATTCAATATAATGCCTTCCACTAATAATTGACAGTGAAAACGTTAAAAGTGATAGCAGTCATTGTTCAATAAAAAAATAGCATCGTTAGCCTTTTTATTAAATTATCAATAAAAAACTGGGATTTCTACACGAGAATTAATATAAATTCTAGATTGTTATAAGTATTTTATTTCTAAAATATTATATCGATTAACTGATAAATTCATTTGAAACATGAAAAATTTACAATTAGTATTATAAATTATTACGACTATCTACGGATGATGTATAAACAAAAACTTTAATTAAAATAGAGTAACGATTTCAAAATACATATATATATATATATATTGAATTGTATTAGTGTTACGCTAGAATTTATTGTGAAGATGCGTCTGTAATGAAAAATCGGGGTCACATTATGAACATTTCAGTGTCGGATGACAGAAAAAAGTATAAAAAATCCATTAATGTAGTTGTTCAAAAAAAAAAGATAAAGAGGAAAAGAAAACAATAAAAACAACCAAATCACATTTTAGTAGTTATAACAAACGGACATTTAATTTATTCCCTTGAATTTATACTTGGCGACGAGATTTTCTAAGCATTAACGAGGATATAAATTTGGCTTAAGAAATGGCTACACTTTAGCTTTGTCAAATGTAGTTTCATCAATGATAGGCGATTGAAATATTACATTATTTAATTCAAACAGTATAAGGCTAGTTTTAATATAATGTTTGATTTTTTAACTTTAATATTTCGAGTATAATAGCATTCTCAGCTCAAGATAAATAAAGAATTTTTCGTGACTTACTTTTTTGCAGCATTAAAAGCAAATTAATTATCTGACAGCAGAGATACGCCTTAATTAATTTAAAGCGGCGATTTTTTTAATGTCTTTCTTAATTGGCATGTGTGTTTTATTATTTATATATAATTCGACTAGAAAATACTTTTATGTGACTATTATTAAAAACTCACTTTAATATTTAATTCAATAAAATAGTAATCGTCGTTGGAACATTGTTGAACAAATGTGTTTAAACATTATAAATATTTATTTTTATACATTTTAAGTATAAAATCGTGACATTTAGGAATCTTGTTTAATAATATATTGTAATAATTTTCGGTTAGTATACTTGTAAGGCTACTATTTCTGATAGCAAAATTGTAAATAAATATGAACACGAATAATAAACAAGATGGCAACAGAGATTTTAAAATTTATATTATATTTATTGTCAAATAAAATGTAAAAATTGATTTATAAACTTTAAATGTAAATTTCGTTGAAGCTTACATCATTACTATTGACATTCACTTTGACAAGTCAATGGATGAATTGACTAGTAAGTGTATAAACTCACTGACGAACGCTATATGAGTAGAAATGAGATTACGGTTTAGGTTATGTTAGTATACTGTCCAGCGCTAGTCAAAGAAGAAATGAAATTGCAGTATGTTGAGTTAAAAGAGGGCGATAATGATACTATTACGTTGACATTTTTGAGGTTATGTGAAATTTCAGATGACTGTAGAACGCAATAACTGCGTGATTGGGCACACTCAGCAGTGGATAGTGTATGGCAACACTATGAGTGCACATGTTATTATACATTGAGTGAAATTGAAATATTTTTTGGTATACATAATTTTCACATAAGATAGGATTTTTTTTCTTGAATTTTAATTCGGATATCTGGACGTGTATTGCTCTCAACTCAGAGTGGTGATCTAATTGTCTTTAAACACATCGATGACTGGATCGGTTATCAATCAGTTAACCTATTTGCAATTTTGCATTATCTGATTACGAGCGTGTGGGAATGACAGTAGTACGTGACACTTCATTTTTATCACTGTTTTGTTAACGTGTCTGTTTGGTTGCTTCCCTAGTAAGGTAATCGCGATGAAATTGTCAATTATTCAAACAACGATAACAGGACAATTAAACCGTGCAAATATATGACTTGTGCGTGTGCCAAATGTATACAATACGATGAAAAAAATTGGCTTCGACTCAACTATACTTAAACAAAGTAATTCCGATAAATAAGCGAATGGATTAAAGTATGAATGGGGAAGAACCAGGGCTGTGGAAAAAGATGAACGAAAAAAATATTACGAGTTCGACTCCTTTAAAAGTATACAATTCAAAAGTGGTGCCACTGCATGCAACTGAGTGTAAAAATATATTAAAGGTACAAACCCGCCAATAACCATTAAACTATTTAATAAATACATATTATTGTGTATGATTTCAGAAATTCTTTATCGAGATAATGAGGTAAAATACTGATATGGATAAATAATTCTCATCCCCCCTCCCGTTCAGTGCATACAGTATTAGAAAGCCAAATTTAATATAATCAAAAATTATCCTATGAATCTATATATTAATAGTCAATAATGTTGGCTGTCTGCGTGAGTGAGTGAATGTAGGTCCGCGATTTCGCCTTTTAGATCAGTGCTCCGCAACCGGTGTGACGCGGCACACTAGTGTGCCGCGAGGCGATGCTGGGTGTGCCGCGGCGTGTATCTCCAATAAACGAAAAAAAACAAATGGCTAGATCTATACTACAAAATATTTCTGAAGACAATATCACAGAGAAGCAGAAATAATTATTTTTTGATTGGAAGAATATGTTGTATGTACATACATAGTATACCCAAATCGATAAAATGTTTATTTGTTTGTATAACTTTTACCACTAAATGCTAGAAACATTTTTATAACCGATGCTGAAAATTTAACTGAAGTGGGAAACTTACGGACTTTTCACCACTTTGGTGCAGCCTTTTGACTGATGCTTTTTTGTAAATAAATCTGAATAATCTGAAACTTTTATTTTAAGATAATCTCCATTAGTTGTTGATGTCTTTTGTGGTTTGTATCATATTATATAAATACAAACTAATGAAATTTCTGTATATTATGCACATTTTTACTTGTGGTGTGCCACGAAATTTTAGAGGACACGTCGGTGTGCCTTGAAAGATAAAAGGTTGCGGAGCACTGTTTTAGATGATGTAGAAAGATAGTCCCCCACTGCCCCGCTGTCGCCATTTTTTTATTCATATTTTTTTTTATTAAACTGACATTTGAAGAAGCATATTTTGTGGTGTGGAACATCGCTGAAAATTTGATCGTAATTATTCGTGAAATAAAGACTATGTTTACTACAAGGAAGGTATGATTGAGAACTTAAAAACCATTTCAAGGAAGGAAATAATATTTTTCAGTATTTTTTTATCCGAATTCGGAGTCAGAGTTTTAATTAATAGTTGTAGTCGTGTTTTTTTCAGCGACTACACAGCCATGAGAAAAAACCTACCGTCTGTTTTATCAGACGATTGATAATTAAATAGTTTTAATTTAAACACGTATATCTTCTACACGTGTATCGTTTCTCTTACATGTAGATGAGTGGTCAACGCCGGTTGAGGACGCTTAATTCATTGATTTTTAATTCGATTGATGTGTGTTCAAAAGCATCGGTGTGAGTGATTTGATAATTTAAAACGAGACATAGCAAGAGTGAATGGAACCGATAGTCTTCTTATGTCCATATCCCATTTATTTTACTCCATGTCCGCTCCAAATGTTGAGCGGAGTAGTAGGTATAGAAAGATATGGCAGGACACGACTAGTGGTTAACCAATCTCTCTCGGAATGGAGGCATTTTCAGGCATCACAAAATGTCTTTGAATAGAAATTGATATATCCAGGGTTGGGCTGGAGGGGCTCGTACGATCCCCTTGTTTAAATTTACTAAGGCCGGCGAGCTTCTTGTCAATTAAAGAGTAAACAATATTCTCAGATCAAATTAGTATATAACTGCAATTTCTGACTAATATGTTATCTACGACTGCTTCAGTATACACAGTAGTAAATTTGTAACCATTTCGATTGATAAGTTTACACTAAATTGCATATTGTTACATATTATAAGTGTATTAAGTAACAATCGATTAATCGAGAATTGCTTTGAGATTAAGCGAGTCCCTTGTTAACGTATTGACAGTTCACTGCTGGATAAATCGATTCAAAAAAACACTGTTCGTACTGAGACTCGAACCCGTGAGATCCGCAACCAAAGCGAACAACGTTGACTAGTCGTATTTTGTATTTTTTTATCTTGCTTGTATCCTGTGTCTGGAATCTCATAAGATCGACGGCGAAATTATTGTGACGCCTAACTAGCAGAGAAATGCAAAAATAGTACTTAAATGAGTCACATCATCATAAAGAAATATTCTACGCTGAAGTATCGCAAATTTGCCAAAGAGATAATTATCAGCAAATCTGACTCACATTCCTAAGAATATCGTTAACACAAACTACTTCAAGAACAAGGAAAAATGCTTCAACAGTAACACTCCGATTATAATTTTTAGACACCGTGTATTGGCATCGCTTCTCAAAAGATATTTGTGAAAGACAGACATTCTTGACGATGCATGGGTGGCAAACACTTTTATCTTGCTCGTCAAAGTTATCACTACTTGGAGTGTTTTTGTAATTCAGTATTTTTTTCGCGCTGCAACGTCATCGGCCGTCTAGATTGACGCATATCCCGTTCTCAATAAACCCACCAAGATTTCATTGAATTCTTCATCTGGCATTTTATTTACGACATATCCTACGTACGTATTTTTCAACTTTGCCAATTTTATTTAGAATTGAATGAATCGTTTATTTTTAAATATTAAATTATAAATCCATTTTGCGCCCACTGCAGACACATTTAACTTCTGATCTAATTGAGGATTGCCAAACTAAAACTGGCTATTTATTTAACCAATGGATAATAAATTAAATATATAAGCTGCTATGAAGAAAACTATACATCATTCATGTTTTAAAACTGTTATACAAACAGTTAAAATTTCTCTAAAAAAAATGAAACATATAAGATTAAAGCGTCACTACAAGCTTAGTATCGTGAGGTTATTTAAACATTTTGTATGCTTTAGGTCACATCAGTAGTAGGCTGCAGGGGGCTCGGAGGGGTTCGCGCGAGCCTTTTGTTAATTTTTACGAAGGCCGGTGAGCCCCTTGTTAATTTAAGAGAAAACAATATTATCACATCAAATTAGTGTATAGCTGCAATTTCTGACATATTATCTACGACAGCTTCAGTATACACAAGTACATTTTTAGCCATTTATATTGATAAGTTTACGGTAAATTGCAAGCTGTTACAATTTGCAATTGCATTATAAGTGTTTTAAGTAAAAATCGATTACTTATTAAAATCACTCCTTCCCCAGAACACCGAGAATTGCTTTGAGATTAAGCGAGCTCCTTGTTAACGTCTGTTATATTTTACTTAACAAAGTCAGCTTTGGACGTATCGGAAAAAATATAACTATTTTTTCAGTTGTCAGTATAAAACTCACTTAATTAAATAAATTAATGAAAATTGATTACTGGAAATTTAGTCAACTGCTTTTAATGTGATTATTAGATAATGTTTAGAGATTTGCAGAATATTGGTTTTTTTGCGAATTGCATTAGACTCAGTCAACGAAATTTTATATTGACACAGATCGGCCAAAGTGCTGGATTGTCCCCAACGAAATGGCTATCGAATGAATAAAACATGAAAAGAATTCAAAAAATATTTCAAATAGTTTTTAATAATTCTAAAAGGTTTTCGACCGCCCTTTTTAAAAGCTTGTATCAAAAGTATGACAAATTAGTGTTTAAAATCCAAGGAATGCGACTAAAGCTTAAAAATAAAATGTATTACTTAAATAATTTTAAATAAAGTTCACAAGAGTTCATAAAATATGCGGATACTTTACACTTGGGTTTTTAACTTTTTATCCATCAACATTCAACAACCACTGCAGCTTTATATCATTCACAAATTACGCAGGGTAGTAACAAAACAACGTTTTTTTCATGAATATTCGTGAGGAATATATAATAGATTTCTCCTGACTTGCTTGCATTAGAGTAGGTAAAAAAATATAAGAAAATAGAAGAGCTTTTATAAGTAAACGTACATTCACTATCAATAGATCGCGTCGAACTTTTTGAATGCCTTATTTGTTGCCCTAGATGTAACCAAAATAGCACGTTCAACAGAATATTAGTGTCGAGTTGTGCGAGGACTAAAAGTCCCATTTCAAAATTGGCGAGCCAAAATTTCTCAATCCTGGGCTAGGAAAAATTGTCAATCCGGAATTGGATGCCCTAGTACCGTAGTCTTCAGCAATTTTCCTATTTTTTGTGCGTATCTGGACATTTACAAGCGATAAGCGTGCTTTATCATGTTTTCGTCTTAACATTTGAGTACCCACTAAAGAGAGGTTGGCAGTTTAACAACCATGGCCGATTGTGTTGACTGTTTCAAAAATTTCATAATTAAAAATTGTCGAAAAGATTTCAATATTTGATGAAAAATAATGTCAATTTTAATATAAAATTAAATTTAATAACTTGTTACTGTACTCATGTTACAAATTGTGACACGTGTTTCGCCTCTTTGAGAATCATTTTCAGACAAATTTTAGTTGGGTTATTTATTAAAAATAGTCATTTATTCTCATTCTTAATTAAAATGACCAGTGAGAACAAAAAGTAACGTTTTTAACCAGAATTGTCTGACAAATAAAATCAGTAGTTTAATTTACAATGCAAATTAATCTATAATTAATACTACCATAGTTTGTATAGCTCAGTCCGGTAGAAATTAAAAAAAACCAACCTCGATATTTTTATTTATTAGATAAGAATTAAAATCAATGTTAACTTTATAAATAAATATCCTCACGATAGTAAAACGTGAAACACGTGTCACAATTTGAATCACAATTGGTAGAATAACAAATTTATTTATATCAAATTTTATTTTTTATTAAAAATCAATTTCCACAAAGTTTCCGCGGAGTCCATAGAAAGTAATAAAACATGTTAACGTTATTATATAAAACGAATAATATATTCAATACGATCATGAAAAACATTTTAAATTTTGAATTGAATCGATAAAACAACATTTTTAATTAATCTTTTAGAAATCGTAAAGTTGACATTTTACATACTAATGTTTATGTTTCAAAAGAAAACTGTTAGTAAAATCTCATACAACTTTTGTTATATTACAATATTTTTACACGATATTGCGTGTTGCCAAGAAAATTAAGTTTTGGTGTAACTGTCATGTCTGTCAAACGAGTGTTTTAAGTAAGTAAATGCTGACTGTTTTTATAAACGGCTGTCTTTCTTTTTGACGTCTTACGTTACGTATATTTATTTACAAATCAGGACAATTCTAACATTTTTGCGAATCAATTATTACAAAGTATTTTACAGACGTATATTCAGGTGATTTATTAATAATATCACTATAGAACCAAAATAAATATGAATGTTTTGTTACAATATTCTAAGCGATTGGAATACACGATGTATTAAATTGTTACATATTCATACTATTGTTTCACCATATGGTAGGTAATTAATTGTTTTCTATATATATGTGGTGCATTTTTACACTTAATAAAACATTGATTGTAAATCAATCAAAGGGAAAATTTGGAGGACATGTAATAAATTTGAATCGTTTAAATTATGTACATTCATTTATGTAAGTTAGTTAGTCAACATATTATCATTGAAAATAAAATTTAAAATCGATTGAATTATAAATAGATGAAATTTTCTATTCTTCGAGTAAGTCCTTGATTTCGTGAGGAAGTGCAAAAATCTAAACAGCGTTAACCACTAGACTTTCAGAAAAAATCTTAAAAAAATATATTGTGTTATTTTAATCAATAATAAAACAAAGAATTTGTTTGCGGTGTTAAGGTACTTAAATGTATTTTTCAGTTGAAATAAATACGTCAAGTTATTTCGATATGTGTTTTTTTTGTGAAATATGAGTTCAATATGTCAACTTGTCAGGCATTACTCATATGCCAGAAAGATTTATAAATATTTATGCACATGTTTGAAGTGTTTCCCATACAACTTTTCCAACCCTTATAATGCTGGATGCGTTATAAATTGACGGTGTTTTACCAACTATATTTTTTTATATCAGAATTATATTTGAATCAGATTTCTACGTAAATGCTTTTAATCGCGATTCAGAACCCAGAGCCCTGGTATAAGTAATGTTTTTAATGAGCGAACTGTTCGATTTTCATTCAGTAAACGTTTTAGCAAAAACAGTTTATGTTGTATAGAAATTAATTTTAAATATCGTTTTAATATTCTACTAATTGATATAAAGGCAATAAATTAGCATGCCACTTGATCAATAATAATTTAGAACAACATTTTGATGAAACAACATCGCATTCGATTAAATTTAGAAATTATAAATCTATTCGAGCTGTTAGTAAGAAGACTACAACTGAAATTCAGAATTAGTAATTATCTACATTTGATGTTCGTTTTATGAAGATTGTTTTAGTCATCATTTTTGACATTAATTTGGGCTAACTTCGTTCGTTTTTTATGACTACTACATTTATTTCAATTGTTTCAATTATTCAATAATTTCAAGGCAATTTGTCTCGTGTGAGAAATGGTTAGTATTTAAATTTAAACAAGTTCATATTTTTGCTAATTATATATTACATACAAAAAATAGAAAAGACATCTTACTGAATACTCGATGTATAATATATAAATACATATGTAAATCAAGATGTGATTTTTATTATGTTTTTTTTAAAATTATCATAAGGGCAATACAATACAATGAGTTAATTGAATTGGTATATAATATTTGATAACACTTCATTATAAAAAGGAAAATATGATTAGTGCTTAGTTATATTTGTTATTACAAAATCGTCACTACCCAATGCAATATATTTTTTATAGTTCGTGTCCGCTCTCAATGTGGAGCATATTGCGCCCGTACTAAGTTACGAGAAAGACGGAGAAATGGTTGTTACTTAGTTGCTCAACCTCTTTTTTTGAAAAGAGTTGTATGGATAGAAGGATATGGCTTGAACAGGACTAGTGATAAGCTAATCGCTCTCGCTGCGCTCCATTATTTTTAAAAATTGGAAATAGGTTAGATATAATTTTTAGACATCACAAACATCGATGCCTCGTAACAGAAGTCGTTATATCTATTAAAAATGCTATTCGTACCAGGATTAGAATCTGGCTAAACTATATTTATTATCAAAATTAAGACTTAGCAATTAAAACCTTACAAAATAGTGAATAAAAATAAATAATTTAGCCAAAATGATGTATCTTTGTTTAGTATGTTTCTTGATGTATTAAAAAATAATTTAATCTTATGAAAACATTAACATAATATTCTGTAAAAGAAAATAACTGAATACCAGCAATTATTATTAAAAAAATGATTTTATAGTTATGAACAGATTAAAAGATAAACATCATGCGGGTTAAATGAATTTCTGCGTCTGTTGCTTTTTCAAATGCGTCATTGAAGACTGGCGGCCGCATCGAAATTATTTATTGCAGATAAATATTTCTCTTGGTTTGGACCCATTTGACGGCCATATTTGACCATTTCCTCTACGCCATCTTTAATGTGGTGGCTGCGACTTACCCGGGGCCTTCAAACATCACTAGAGATGTGTAGTAGTGTTTATTTCAGTACCGGTATCGAGAATAGATAACGAATATGAGTATTTGGCCTAATTATGTTTTTATCGTTTTTTGGATACTTGAATATTTGTATGTACTCCATGAAGTATCTTATTCAAGTTTTTTTTTCAATAATTTTCATTATTTTTGTCTAAATTTTTTCTCTTAATTTTTTTTACTAAAAAAAAAATTTGGCCTTAAAGATAATGCCAATATGTCAAATATTTTGAAATTGAAAGATCATAATTTTTGTATTGTAAGTCACTCGAGATGAACTTGAGGTAAATTGACACACATTAAAATCACAATCATCCATGTGTTACCCGTGTTCCCTTATCGGGGATCAAACCCAGACTCATTTGGTCGGTAGAGCAAGCCCTAACCAACTATACCACGGCGGCCAACCTATACTATTTTATTTCATGGATACTATTTTAGTATCCATGTAAAAGCAAAATATAAAATAAGTACTTGTTCCACAATCAAATAAATTGGTTTTGTACTAGTCACATTAGTGAGGGAACATAATCAAGTGATCATGTAACTGGTAATTATTTTTATTATATAAAATTGTGAAACAATTGTAATAATTTTCTAATTTACATGTTTTTCCATTTTCAAGTGATTTAATTAGGAAGTCTTTATTTAAATATTACAGTTATTATTACTATTGATGCTGAGAAATTGATTGGTTAATAATTCAAATGAAAATTATTTTGTTATTTTTTAAGCCATAGAGTCAATTAAAAGTGTCGTATAATGTTTTGGTATTGTTTATTTGAGTAATATTAAGCTAAAAAGTATCATATACACATAAAATACGTATATTTTTTTATCAGGAAAGAGGATTTATTTATTTTTAAATTCATAACCGATTTAGCTGGTTTACCTTTAATACAAGTTTTTATTTTTAAATAATGTACATTTTTTTAAAAATTTTAACCAAAATACAGCATTTATGAAATAAATAACTTTGTTTCAAACAGAATTTTATTTCATTGAAATAATACAGGATAACTTTCTGGAATCAATACATACTTGAATACATCAATTATAACATGTTAAGTGTTAAACTTAAAAAATAGTAAACGATATAAATCTGTCTTAATATCTACAATACATACATATTATT
Organism: Himalopsyche anomala; assembly: GCA_031772345.1. Classification (NCBI taxonomy): domain Eukaryota; kingdom Metazoa; phylum Arthropoda; class Insecta; order Trichoptera; family Rhyacophilidae; genus Himalopsyche; species Himalopsyche anomala. The sequence continues at coordinate 7,485,005 of CM062844.1, read as the reverse complement.
TAAATAAAAGAGTACCACGACCAGTCAAATCAGCGTTGTGAATTTTACGTTAAAAAATCACATTGAACATATTAGTTCAAATACTTGACAAATCTTGCTTTGTCCCTCCTGAAAGGTTTCGATTTAATGCTTAACACCCTTTTCCCCGCGACGTAACATTTTTTTGATTTTAGACAACTGTGACACCGCGTACTTTACATAAATATATATATATATATTTTAATAAAATCGAATCGATCATAACACACAATTTATTTGGTATTTCACATCTCTATTAATGAGAAGCGACGCTGGGCGTGAAAATGTCCAAGCCAAATATTTTCATTGGAATTCTTCGTCGTCTAGGTCAAAGCTAAATATATCGTAAGTGTTTCTATACTTTAATAACTCGTGATTAATTATTCTTATTAAATACTTGGAATACCATGCCGAGAATTAATCTTATATTTACTTTGCGACAGATAAAAAAATAATGTTAATTATCACGATAATTACTATGGGCTTATGCCAACTGATGGCCATATTTATCAACGAATATTTAACACAAAATATGCGAACAAAAAGGTTTGAATTATGTGCCAATTATCAAGTCACGATTATTTAACTTCCCCGTTTGTATGGGATGCTAATGATTTTTTTAAGCAATTTTTTTTTCAGCTTATTATTTTGTTTAGTTAAATTTATATTATCATGTTATTACCTTCTTGTATTTAGTGTTACAAGTCTTAAGCAGGCATACATTCCCTTCTTCTTCATCATAAAAACAAATTAGGGTAGCTTCACGCCGCAAAAAGAAAAATTAAATTTAAAGTACACTCAACCCTATTTTTACGGAGGGATACATTTCTCGTAAAACAGCCCGGCAAAAAACCCGTATATTTTTGTAAGTGAATATAGCTCAATGAAAGATACATTCCACTACATTTAAAAAAAATAATAGGTGTAATCTATACATTTTATAGTATTTCAATAGAATTTGATTTAATATTTGAAGCATTAAGATGCAAAATCGAATCTAAATTTTCATTAGCTAGCCTATTTTTATGCACTAATAAAATTCTACTTCATCACCGAAACAGCTCGCTCACATTTTTCAAATTAAATGATTTACTTTTAAAAATATGTACTATATTTTTAATTTATGGTGAAACATTTAAGTGTCACAAGTTTCAAACGTGCCGAATGTGCATGTTCATGTCGGATCTAATGCAACAATTATTGGAAAAGTCACTAAGCCAAAGTTCTTTAATATAATATATGATTCTTTTGAATAATAATAAAATATATTCAATATTTTTATAAAGAATATAAATGCGCGATGTATAATAGCCACATTTTTTATTTGTCTTATAAATTGGGAAAACTACAATTTAAAAATCTCTGATAGCAATAAATGATAACAAATAGAAAATTTAAAATAACTTTGATTATTCCACGTATTATGCTACTAACTGTGACACGTGTTTTGCCTCTTTCAGAGGCATCCTCAGACTTACTATAGCAAAATTTGCTTAAGTAATGAAGCAAGATTGATTCTAACATTTAAATTATGAAATTACAAAATGGAGTTTGGGTTTTTTTTCCTTTTTAGGGAAGCAAGGAGAGGGGTGATAGAATCGAAATAAAGCAAACAAATAATGATACTAATGAGCTGCAATCAATCAGATTAGGATTTTTCCCTTTTAAGAGAAGCAAGGAGGGGGTTATAGAATCGAAACAAAGCAAACAAATATAATCATACTATTAATGACGTTAAACATTACAAACTATTAAACTAATGAGCTGCAATCAATCAGATAGAAGTCTGAGGATGCCTCTGAAAGAGGCGAAACACGTGTCACAGTTAGTAGTACAATACGTGAAATAATCAAAGCTATTTTAAATTTTATATTAAAATGAATTTCCACAAAGTTACCGCCGAAACCATCGAAAGTAATGAATGATAACCTTTTTTAAGATTTAATGATCATTTTTGAGGATCCTAAATTTGTTACATACTAAAAATAAAAATAAACATGATTTTGTACCTCGTATAGTCATTCAAATAATACAAGTGGCTTTATGGGTATTTGAATATTTTACAACTGTAAGAATTACAAAATATGTGAGATAATTTACTTAAGCGGGACTGCAACATTTTGAATGAATATTCTTTTCCAATTCACTCTCAATAATTTGTTCATTCGAATCATAACGAACTACTCAACGAAGAAAACAAGACTCGCGATGAAAAACTTTTTTAAAAAAGTGATTCGTGACGATTCTTGAATATTTCATTTTTTTTCACTATACAAATTGATTTTTTGATTCGTGTACTGATATTAAATCGTTGGAAACAATCATGAAACAGAAAATTAAGACTCCAGAAGCATTTCGTCTCATTTGAAACACCAAATAAATATTATTTTTTTTAACAAGCCAGTTAACAAAAAGTGATAATACTTTGGTATCAAAAACTGTCGTAATACCGGAATTGGCAAAGAAACAAGTTATTTAAATCTGTAATAAAATGACCTTGCCCATAACCCTGCAAATATTACCTGTGTTTATTTATTTCGCTTGGTTGCACAATCAATAATGAACCGTGAATAATCTAGAGCGAATATTACCCATAATGGCGATGTTTGCAAAAATGTTTAAAATTTATTTTATTATTTACTTCTCCCATTTGTCAATAATTACATCGGAATTCTGGCAAAGTAAATGTCACTAAAATTAATGTGTAAAAAATTGGATGCTTTTGAATATTTATTAATAGAGTTACTCAGTGACAGACAATAAGATTTTTGCGTAGTTAACAAAATATTTTATTGTTGCACGATGTAGAAATTTTTAAGAATGTATGGTATAGCTATTGAACTCTTTTAGTATTATTTTTTATTTATTAATGTACATAAACAACACATTTCACATCATACACATGTAAGAATTATGAATAGCAAATATATTCAATCGATGATTGTGTTGAAAAACGCAATATATGTCGATATAAAAATAACTATCGTTGAGTAATGTTAAAACTATTTTCAGTGGCATCACCATTGGTAAGCTGGTTCTATCTAAGAGTCCTCGAGAAGAAAATAATAGAATTCCATTCTACAAATAAACATCGTTAATTAAATTTCACATCAAAATACTTTCATGATGGTTCTGACGATCAGTAAGCATATCGGAAATTAAGATATTTCTGTATTAATTAATCTGAAAATAAATACGCCCCCACTTGCGTGGCCGCCACTGAGGGTCGGCATTTGTCGCGTCAGCGGAAAGCGTCGCGACGTCGTCGAAATCCGTCGGCGTCGACATCATAGTGATCTCGCCAAAAATGCCAAATTAATTATGATGATGAGTCATTGGTTGCCAACGAGGTGACGATGTCTTCGATGGCCAACTCATAACATAACATATCTCACAAGAAAGCCTGGAAGTTTGAATCACCTTTTGAATAATTCAGCTACTTGATAGCTATAGATAGATAAGATAAAGAATATGTCTGTAAAATTTTATATGATATGAGATAATTTGTAATTATCTATGTCTCTATTATTAAATATTTTTATTTCTTTTATATAGTGTGTATATATTGATTGACGTTGTAAAAAAATAAGATACTAGTTTTTAATATCGAATTTTATGTTCTATATAAGGATATTTGCATAATGATTAGGATTAAATGAAAAAGATAATGATTTGGATTCAGTAATAAAAAACATACTAATACGTAGTGTATGTTATTAAGAATAAATGTATAGTAGAGTAGCTTTGACTATAAAAATAAAAATTTGATGACGTAAAAGTTTATTATAATAACATTTTGAATGGGCTGTGTTTAATTTAGAACTGTGGAAAGTGACATTTTTTTTATTTTTTCCAAGTTACTTGTTAAATATTCATGAATGGTATATCTATAAGTGTTATCTACAGACAAACAATAAAAGTAATTAATGAAGCATAATCTTCAAGTCGGGAATTTTGAATTGGAATTTGAGCACTATTGCAGTATCATTAATCAATAATTTTGTTTTTTATATGCAACCATTAAAAAGACTTAATATTTAGTTTTATAATTTTACAAAAATTGAATGAAGAAAACAGCAATATGTTCTTTTTCACGTGTGTAGAAAAATTAGTAACTTATTTATAAATAAATTTAATATCGTTGACTAACATTTCACAATAGAATATCAATAAAGAATATTGAATCAATAAAATATCTAAATATGTCTGTATGAAAAACAATGTTAATTACATTCTCTGAGATACTAAATTACACTGTAACTCAAACTCACAGTGAATTTAAAGAATTACTGCCTTATGTATAAAGCGCTTTTATATATAAAACATTTTAATTGTGCACTGAACATTATTTTTCATCCGGCAAAAAGTCGATAAAATTACGGAAAATAATTAATTTGAAATTAGGTTAATAATTATTTTTTTAATTGAAAATATGTTGATTAATGTAAAATAGATTGTCTATGACTCAATCGTTATTAAGAATTGTTTAAAAAAATCATTTAACAATCGTTTTGAATACAATAAAAACTCTCGTAAAACTGTGTTAATGCAAAAAAAAACGCAAGCATTTATTCGTATGAAAGTTAAAATCAAAAATTATCGATATGATTTTAAAATATATTTCATCAAAAGAGAGCGGAAGTTCATCTAAATTCACATTATTCAGCGTTATCTGTGATTTTTTTAGCAGTATTACTCTACTTATTAAAATGATTAATGCTTTGCATTTATTTTTTTAGAATATAATAAAAACACAATATGGTAAAATTTAAATATTACTTCATAATTATTTATAAATGTGACCATTTCCTCTCAACGGGATATATTATATTTTAAACAAAATACTTTTAATCAGAGTTGGCCTCTATATTAATAATGTATGTTTTTATTATTTTGTTAAAGTGTCACTTAGAGCAGTGCTTCCCAGCCTGGGGTCCTTGACCCCCTGAGGGGCCGCGGCAGAACATGTTTTGTATTGAGGGGGGCCGTGGATTATTTTTTTTCAGTTTTTGGGGGCCTCGGTATGAATTTTTTTTGGGAAGCACTGATTTAGAGTGATGGTGAATATTTAATAATACTATTCATAAAGAACAATCATCAAACTGTACAAAAAATTTCATGCGGTCTATATTTAAAATAAAATATTCAAGTTTTTGTGTCGTATACTGTTAAAAGGGTTTTAAGGGCCTACAGCGACACCTACAATTAACATATTAGTTGAGCTAAGTATTCCTTGTTATTATATCATAGTAAAATTTATCTGTAAAAATAATAGAGAGCCGGTGGTGTGCTTAAGCAGTGACCTTCAATTTTTTTCAGTAAAAAATCGCATCTCAACCAAACTTATTAAACGTCAACAAAATTGCAAATTTTGAAAAAAAAACATTTTGTCTTTATTATAAATGTCACTGTAGACCGCTACATTCACCTTTAAAAAAAATCACTGTTTGATTAATTTAATTGCAACAAAACTAGTGACAGAGCTTAATTTCTGTTGTTCAATTTACCTTTCTGGCACTACTAGGGAAACAAAATATCGGTATTACCGAAACCGGAATACCGATATTCATGATATTGTTTCAATATCAAAATACCGGTTTTGAAAATGCAAAATTACCGGTGTTGAATATTAGCCTATATGGAATTTTGAATGCATAGAAATCATCACATATTTCGATAAAACTGTTCGTGACGAATTGAAATATTTTAAATCTGTTGACAGGTTCCAGAATTGATGACCCCTTTAATGGTGTGTCGTTAATCGAAAAAAAACGTCTGTTATTTAAGAAATTCATCCGTTTATGATGATGGTGTATTTTTTAATGATGATATTTTATATAAAGTATCGAAATACCAATTTTTGTTTTCTCGCCCAGGATTGAAATCTCATTTGGTCGTATTTTTTTTTTATATAAAACGGTGCTGATTGTGTTTGTTACACCGGTTATCTTTAGGTGCTTAATGGTTTTGCACCAATTGGCGAAACATTAGTCAGATTACGTTAAAAGATAAATTTTAATATTTCGCGAAAATAAGAATGCATATTTTTGTATTAATTTAGAGATTGCCAAATAATATTTTTCAACAGAATATATTATCGCAATATGCTTCATGATACGTACGTATAATAACTATTTTTCGTTACATGAAATGACGTTTTAGTTTTAAGCATAAATATCTTTCCACCCGACTAGTAGATTTCTCGTAAAAAAAATGAATAATGCTATAATTTTGGCGCCGAAAATATGTTCTCTTTCAATCGATTGAAGAATGCAAGAATAAATAAAAATAACATCTAATATAATATTACATTAGTTATTTTACTAAAATACTAATATATGAGAAGTGTCTTACACCCACCAGTATTTTTTCACATAAAATATGTGCAGTCTGCGTACACGAAAAAAACACTTTTTTATATAATGTGTTATTTCATACATTTTGTTTTATAGTATATTTGATGCATTAAATGCACTGGAAACTCAATACAAATGTTGTAAAGGGCAAATATTTAAAAAAATAGCCAGCATTAATAAAAATGAAAAAACTTTGAAATATAATTTTATATTGTCAGCAGTTATCATACTGAAAATTGTTCTAGTTTGTATAGAAGACTCAATCAATTCTTATCTTCTTGAGAATCAATTGCTTTTGAAATGTGGTTATAAATTAAAAAATGGTTAGTCATTAAAAAATATTTTTTTCTATGTTTCATAAAAAGATAAACAATCGGTTGTTGTTAATTTTATATTGAAATAAATGCCGAATTCAGCGAAAATATTACTATGATTTTATTAACGTTGTGATTAAAAGATAGTTTTATTTGTTGTTTAGTAGAGTGGTAGCATCATCTCACCTAATTTAAACATTGTTTTCAACTACATATTAGATGTGATAATATTGATAGTGAACATTCAAAAAGTTAATACAAAATATCTTATAAGCTGATTTTTTATATATATATATATCATTTAAAAAGTGTATTGTATTTATTTATATTATTTAAATTAAAATAAATTAGCCGACTGGCGAATTTCTCGAAAGTTAAATGCGTCAGATGAATTTTGTTTATGAGAAAAAATACATTTAAAAAGGCGGGCACTTAGATGAGATAGACTTGTTATGTGTAATTATACATAACTTATTCCAAAATGAAACAATTAGAAAAAATTAGACAGATGTGTTTATCACAAGATAAAATCCGAGTGCGGATTATTTATATTTACGTATGTAAATGTATTTTTTTCATTTTCTGAGATGAATATTTCAATAATTTAAACAGAGGTTTAGTCATTACATGTTATGATTTATAAACAGATATTTTTTAAAACAATATCGCACAATTAGTGGCAGTTGGACTAAGGCCAGTTTCTACGAGAGGAAATGCCCGCCAATCATGGTATAAGAGACTATTAAAAAACGGGATAATAATAAATGATTTTAATGAAGAAATGGTAATGATGACTAATTAATGATTGTCTAAACAACAAAATTCTTTATGGTAGTTGATCATGTAATGTACCTATAACGTTTTCGTTATTGTTGAAAAAAACAGGATATATTTTTTGTGTAGAAAGCCCGAAAGTTGACGATGCATGTTGTTTAAAAATATAAGTAAAATGGCTCAAAAGAAGAAAATAAGTTTTGTACAAAATATACAGAATAGTGCTTCCGTCGCATGGATAGAATAAAATGTGATTATTGAAAAGCTGGTCATCATAGACACTTAACATTGTTTACTATTTATAGATGTCGCTGTAGACCGTTTCACTCACCCTAAAATACTCAAACTTTTCATTTGTTTTAGTTTGATAAATAAATATATAAATAAACAAAATAACTAATTGAAGATTACCAGCTACTCTAATAAATTATTCATATTGTTTTTTTTTAAATGTTACTGTTTATTATTATTTAAAATATTTTAAAAATAAACTGATTTCGAAAGATATTTTGTTCAAATAATAACAACTGTACAATATAAATTTTACTCTCTAGTATATTCTGCGAAAGTGAAATCTAAAATCGTTAACTGGTGGAATGAGCACTTCAAGCCAGAAAGGTCAATATATAGACCGAATCTAGAACAATAAAAAAATACTGTACGGATTATCATGTCTATCCGTATAAGAATTATTACTGTGTAACATTTATTGTACCAATAAACTATTCGTAGACAGTTTATAATGCAACTTGCATAAATCTCGTTTGCTAGAAGCCATGTAAAAAAACACTGTATATAGTATGTTCATTACAACCATTCCTATTTTTCCTATTACACTGAAACTAAGCTTTTTAGTATACTATCAAGAATGTATGCAATACGTTACACTGAATTTAATAAGAATTCTGACAAATAAAGACCTATCCAATCTCAGAATTGAATTTCGCACATATGTTTTCTTTCTCACCGCAAAGTGAGTCTACTTACGCGGTTTTGTAGTTACGCGAATAATAATTAAAAAAATCAATTTTGTCCGTTTGTTTCATAGATCGATTTCTATAGATTTTGTTACTGAATTTGTAACCAAAGAATTTGAAGAATTCTTTAATATGATAGATAACAATTTTGATACTGAAAGATTGACAAAAGTGCATAAAACGGTGCAAGATACAATTGCCTATTATGGGAAAAAAGAGCTGTCGTACTAACATCACGAGATAAATATTTTGATAAATGAAATAAAAAAGACACTAATATTTCTTCCGTAGAACCTGAGGATACTTACTGTACCTACTTATTATTTTTATTAAACTTAAGTATTCCTCGACTTACGCGGTTTTTAACTAACGTTGAATTATTCGGAATTCATTAACCGCGTAAGTAGCGGACCCACTGATGTGTTCGTTTTATATCTCCATAAGCATCATAGATGGCAGTGCTAGTATAGGGTTGTCCGTTCATTGAGTGACATTTATTTTCAATTATCACTTGACTTTTCCGTGAAAATTGTATTACGCCGCACACTTTGTTCTCTTGTCGACAATTGTATTTAAATATTTACCTATTCAAGTGTATACAAAAAATTAGACAAACAATCACTTAGTTATATTTTTTCTGAATATTAATTAGTTGAAGATTATTACTTTTAGAATATAAATCAGGCTATTTTTCAACGATTATTCAAATCAAATTCGTAATAACACATTATTCCGATTCTTTATTGTAAAGTGTTGAGTCGAAATTTTGGCGTATAAACATAACACATGGACTATAACTAGTATTACATTGTAATTAATGTACATTGTATAAACAAATAGTTGCGTAGTGCAGTAAGTTCTCGCTAGAAATATATTTTTATGACGTCGATCATAATCTAATTAATTCATGAACTTATTTCTCAGCGTAGAAATTTTCCGCTTTACAATTCGCGGGATTGAATGAATTCATGATGATAATGAAAGTGTATCATATTTATCGAGATACCGAAAAATTTCACTTGTGAAATCGCCATTGTTGATGCGCATGAGAAATTTAAAAAAAAAACGTATGAAACAAAAACACCAATGAGTTAACAAAGACATTCTGCCGAGTTGCGTAACAATCATTCATGCATTCTTCACATGATAGGTGTTACCGCTTTTATATTCAACTCGGGCAAAGGACGGAGAGATCGACATTGAAATAGTGTTAAACTAAATTTAAAAATAAAAACAACGAAGTATATAGTGTCTTGGCATTCGTTCACGGTCTCAGTTATTCGGATCAAAGGAATGTTGGATGATTTTTGGCAGGCAACGTGGTAGTCCGTAGTTGCTGACATACGCGAGGTGTATTATCTGCTAGGGTCAGCGTATAACTCGACTGGGCTGACGCGTTTAATTGCAGGGTGACTACTCGGCCGTGCTGAATACGGACATGAAAATCGCAAAGGCGTCATTCAATTAATATTCATATTTGCGAGTAGATGAATTCAACGTAGCGCGGCAATAAGATTAGTGTACGGCTCACGAGCATTTATATAACATAACCGCTGTAGCAATAAACTATTACCCAGCGTTTGATTGGTTTTGTGTTTTGATATATATATATATATATATATTATATCTATGTCCGCTCCCAAAGTGGAGTATATGGCCTCCTAATGGAGATATTTCAACATAAGTTTTTCTACGATAACTGTTTGTTATTCAGTCCCTCAACCAGCGGTGGGCTGCTAATATCTTAACAAGGGGCTCGGTAATGCGGTCATAATGCGTTTACACTATAGATAATACATCTTTGTATTGAAATTTAACAGAAATTGCAGTTAGGTGCTGATTTGATCTGAAACGAACTATTTTCTGAACTTAACAAGGGGCTCGCCGGCCGCACCAAATTTTAACAAGGGGCTCGGGCGAGCCCTTCTGAGCCCACTCCAGCCCACCCCTGCCCTCAACCAGTAGTAGGGAAAGAAGAATAAGGCCAGGACAGATCTAGTGGCTAAATAATCATTCTGCTATGCCCAGTTATTAAAGGATCGGAAAGGGTGGGAAAGAATTTTTAGACATCACCAACACCCATGCCTTCGAACAGAAATCGATAAATCAATGTTGTTCGTACTGACACCCGAACCCGTACGCAAATTGCTGCGCAATAGGACTCGACATTATTATTAATTGATATATAACAAATAAGTTTAAATTAAAACCCTATCACGTGAAACATACTCCCAAGGTAATCTATCTTTGTCAAATAAGCAATAACAAAGAAAACGTTTAACTGTAGTTAGTTTTGTTTATCATATATATCATTGCTTCCCAAACATTTTCATTCCACGGCCCCCTTAATCTGAAAAAAATAATCCGCGGCCGTCCTCAATACAAAATATGTTCTGCGGCGGCCCCCGGAACAATACCGCGCCCCCCCAATCTGGGAATCACTGATATATATTATTTTAATATACATATATAAACGAATGATACAATTGAATTCTATTGTAAGAATACGACAAAAGGTATTATGTAATTTCAACTATCTATTTTATAAAATTATATAAATTGTTTTATAGCTGTCTAACTGAAATATTCAATTTACCACAGGTATTTTTTTTACTCATGCGAAGTTTATGTACGTTTGTTTTTTAATATACTTTGTAGTAATGCAATTCATGAGAATTGCATTACAACGAATATGGTTTCATTTATTCTTTTTGGAACACTTTTTTCCACTAAAGGCTTATACTATACTTTTAAAATATTACAATGCAACATTATTACACGTATAACGAGTGTGAAATTTGTATCAATAAAAAAATAAATGAACAGTAAAACATTGACTCTAAAAAACCCTGTTTTTGGTTGAGTTATCTCAAAAAAAATTTAAAAAATCGAAATGCTATTTATAAAAAAATATATCTTCATAGTACAATGCTAAAGTACACATCAAGCGATTCGTTTAAAACTTATGAAAATTCAACGATAAATTTAGTAAATTTCAATCACTAAAATAAAATTTATAGTATTAAAAGCCACATAAGTTAATATAAATTTTATGATCATAGAAAATAGTTCTTGTTTGCTATCATCAGTGTTGTTTTTTTTTTAAAGAATGTCATATTTTTATAAAAGAATTCGATGCAATTTTTATGTAAATTTTTCTGATGAAATAATGAAACCTTGTTGAATGTTCGTTAATTTAATAATTATGTATTATTTATAATCGTGGCCATCAAATCATTAATTCGTCAATGAAGTACTTTTGACTAAACGGTAATAATTTTTGTTTTAAGTATAGAATGCAGATATATATAAAAACAAAAGACGCCAAGTTGTATCGAAAATTAAATTAAATAATAAGTGCTGTAATAAAATGGGGCCACCCTATTCAAATAATTTGTGTTTTTTGGTGAATGAGTGTTTGGCCGACACCATCTCTGATACTACTCGTTCGCAATGCTTTCATTTGGCATTTCAAGGTTGGCAGGTCGTTTGGAGATAAGAGTCATCTGAGGATACCGACATGTTCTCAAAGTTAGCTCGAAATAATGTATTCATGCATTCCCAGATTACCGGAAAGTTGCCGGTACCGGTGTCTCGCGTGCATTCCGAGCTTTTTGCTACCCACAACTTTCTCCGTCGGATTTCATTAGCATTGTGTTGGAACATGTTTAAAGTCCTGCGTTATAATTATAGATACACAATTTTATGATTCATAAATAACAGAAGCATGCGAGCACCTGATATACCCACATAGCAGTCATACATCAGTGTCTGGCCGTTTTTCTCCCTCTGTTGAATGTGAACGTGAATGTGGTAATAAGAAAAAAATCTTATGGGAAGGAAGATAAAATTAGAGATAAATGTTAAGTAATTTAACTTATGATGACATTTTTATTACGTGGTTATGTAATCCAGATGAAAATATATTAATAATAATTATATACCTCAACTTTTAAAAGAAAATTCTTTTACGTTTTTTTCCAGCTTTTTTATTATTTTTAGACTTTTTTGTAACGAATCGTGATAATGAGGTATTTGTTAAAAAAAATATTTAAATTTCATTATTATCATATGATATATATTATCATTTTTAAGACAGAGAAAGCAGACAGATGGAAAATAGAAAGGTATGAGCTGTTTAAAAAAACGGATGCTACTGAGTATTGACCTATATAATGTAGATAAATACACATGTCTGTGTAAAAAAGGGAGAAAAGTAACATATGTACATAATTAAAAATATACAAATGTAGGTGTGTGATTCTTAAAAGTGTTACCATTCTCTGCATCACATAATATGTGTATTATTAATTAATGAAAAAAAATCAATGGTATTATAATATGTTGCGATAAAACATAATACATACTTTTGGACAGTCAAATAAATTATTAAAAATATAAAATTTTCTATATGGCTTTCACGTAACAAACTAATACTCAAAAATGATTATATTATGCTTGTTGTCATTGACAAAGAAAATAAAATTGAAATTGTAACATATGTATATTAGAATAAGTAAAATTTAAACAAACACAGAGTAATTTCACGTATGTATCTATGTATATAACTGGAGTTGCAGCTGTTTGAAAATAAAGTATTTTGAAAATGGAATCAAGTGGTTGCATACCTAAGAGACATATATTTGCCGTCTAGGTATGCAGAAACCGCAGAAAAATAAACATTAAGAGGACAAAGAGTAACTAAAGTTTCTATAAATTGATTATATTTTATACAGATAATATCGGTAGCCATTTTTAAATTATATAATATTCAATTACACCGATCAGTGTTTGCAAAACCAATTTTCTGGGTGAATTAATTCAGCACGTTGGGTAATTATGCCAATGATCGGCTGGGTCAATTAAAATGCAATTCGATGAAAACACTGTTATTTTGACAGCACTTGTGTCAACTTTGTTTGATGAAGTGTATTTCTTTCTGGTATCATCAAAAATAAATAAAAATGCCTTTATAAAGAAAAATCATTAAAAAAAATCTATAATCACTATTAATCAACAATTCGAACCTAGGTATTCAAATACTTTAAAACATTTCGAAAATTAACTTTATTTGATTGTTTTATTTTTCTATGCTTATAAAGACTTCGTATAAATATTTGTTTTTATATACTAATAAAAACTCTGTGAAGCAAAACACGTGTGCCATTGGAATACAAACATGGTTTATGCTAATTATCAATTAGTAATTATATAATACCGAATCTGCTATAAGTTAAAACTCGAATGCTTAATTAACAGCATATCAAAAAAATCCAGTTTTAAGATATAACAGTTTTCCTGAAATTTACATTTTTTTGGACAAGGGTTGTAAAAATAAAATTATTTTTTTGCATTTTTTTTAATTATTGCAAAAATCTATATACCCGTCTATGTATTATTATTATTATTGATAAATTATCGGTATCTGGTCATATATTGCAACATTTACTCAATACAAATTAATTATTAATACATTCATTGTACTTAAGCCAAAGCGCTTAACAAACCATTTTTTTACATATACATATTTAATGTGGCGTAGGTATTAACAGAGAAAATGTTTGAAATGTATTTTAAAAATAAGTTGCTATTTTCGATGTCCAAAAATTTTTCTCAGACTTTTTTAATTTTACATCTTTCGCTTTAAAGAAGATTTTTGTGATAACAAAAGTTTTTGCGTCAAATTTATTCAGAAAAGGAAGGTATCATTTCGAAATAAACTTTTTTATGTGTATGTCACAAAATAATTATTTCTTGAATAATGGAGAAACTTACTATTTTAAAATAAAATAATTCAGTCCATTGTAGTATTATCAATATTATAATTCTTAGATGATGGTGACACATTTTTAAAGTCCGTGACGTAGCGATTACGTCGTTGGATTCCGTAACGGGTCTCACGGGTTCAAGTCCCAGTAAGAACAGCATTTTTCAATTTGTGATGTCCTGTAATGTGAGTGTGAATAAAATTCCCTCAATCCTCAAAATCACAGGGAGTAGTGAGAGCGATTAGTAAACAACCGGTCCTGTCTTAGCCATATCCTTATATCTCTACTCTCTTCTAAAAGAGAGGTTGAGCTATTGAGTAGAATATGCTTCACATTGAGAACGGACATAGTTTTTTTAAAAAAATATCACATATTTAGAAAGAAAGTTTTATTGAATAAATAGTACTTACCAATGGCTTACGGTGGGTGTTGATGTAGGGTGTGCTGTAAAGTGTAAATGACATATTTTTTCAAAAAAGACGATTTTTTTAACATGAATTTTATTTTTATTTATTTGTACAATTCTTCTTGTGCTTAATTCTTCGCTTTTGCGACATGAATTTTTCTATTACACTATCGTAAAACGTGCCTTTCTGTTTTAATTCAACGAGCATCCTTTTGTTCTACATAAATTAAATTTAGACTACAGAGTCTGGCCTTGTGTACTTCGATAGCTTCATATTGGGAGTCGGTGCGCGCCTAACAACGCTATGAGTTTGCAACGAATACAACACGTGTGAGCTAAAATGAAAGAGATCGTCCTGGGTCCTTGAAATTTCAAACAAAAACATGACTTTGACGCGACGCCTGCGCAGACGGGTCAACTGTATGCTATTGAATGGGATCCAATGGGATCACTAGTCGAGCGGCAATCGTATTGAACGCCTTGAGCGATTTCATATACGATTCACTGCCGCTTGCAAATGCATTTTACATATATCGCTTCATGATCGTCTTCTTGACGGGCGAGCGGCGCACGACTTGCACACCCTGAATATACGCCCCTGGTACTTACAATATATTTTATTTTTCTTGATTTATCTGTATGTCTGTAACGCGTAGCAAAGAATATCACACAGACACCCTCTCTAGCTTTTTGCATCTCAAATGTTGAAAAGTGCCTCTGACTATACATATTTTAATACTTAAGTAGAAGTTTTGAGCCTAGATTGTAAAACTTATAACTTCAAATAAAGAGATTCATGAATTTACTTTAAAAGAATATATTTTCGAAAGAATAAGTATTGAGAACAAAATATGCCCAACGTATAATTGGTTTTATCACTTTCGCATTTTTAACTTGAATTCTTCGAATTAAGTCTATAGCGGTATATTTTTTTGTAATGGTTTCTCAATTGTATAAAATTATCCGAATCACTTTCACTAATGGCATGTAAATTTTAATTGAAAAAAAATCATTAACGAGTCAGTGTCTTTTGCGAACACCGTTAAAACTAGCCATACCGTAGGATGCACGAGACCCGTTCGGCTTTTATGTGTGGCCCAACAAGTTTACAAACGTCTGGTATTGTTTCAGCTTAACGTGCGGTCGTTAAGCTGTTAACATTTGAGTCACAATTATTGGTCAGTCAGCAAGCCAGCAATTGCGATGTACATATTAAAAGTAGTATGTACGAATCGGGAACTGAATATAACTGAAATAGTTTTTCTCAACATTAAAAATCACATTCATTTTAGAGTACGCGATTGAATTGTTTGAATACATTTGTGTTTTTGTATATTTAAATTAAGTTTTTTTGTTTGTTTGTCGTTATTTTGAATTCTTTAAAGCGAAAAATATTTTTTATGAAAGATAAAATATTGTTATTTATCTGAAAATACCATTGTTAATGTATAAGATATTTGATTAAAAGAAAGTGAGAAAAAATCTTCATGCAGTTTTAATTCATTCAAATAATTGTAACTAAGATCGACCAAATTTTGCTTTGGGATCGTCAAGTTAAATATTCCTGCCTATTACTTACTTTATTTATGTCAGATTGGCATAAATTCATCCATTTTTTCATAAATGTAACATTAAATATCGAAACTAAAAGCTCTTTTTTAAAAAGCTCAAATTGTTCATATGCTATTTACTCAGAAATATCATTTTTTTTATTTAACAACTTCTGCCAGTACGTTGGAGATATTAGCTTGGTATCAAAAATGAAAAGAGAAAAAAATACTTTTCTTATAAAAACTTTTTGATTATAAGTTCATATTTGACCATTAATTGAATGGAAACTGCGAAGTTTTTATCGACGTTAAAATTTAATTCTGTTCTTTTGAATCAGTGATTCAACATCATATCGACTGTGAAAAGGAAAAAGGACGTAGCCCACGCAATAAACCTGTTATGATGATTTTGGGCCATAGGCAAATTATGTAATATACACAAACTTGAAATGCACGAAGACTTGTAAACTGGTGTTTAATTGACATCATCTAATAATAATTTAATAAATTGTTTAAGATTAAGCTTTTTTAAAGTCTATTTTACTCTTTACAATTTTGACAGATCCAACTTTTTTCAATTTAAAAATTTAATTTAGATACTAATTCGGCATTTTCAGCTTACATCCTTTTGATAGAACGTGTATCAAGTTGTGAAAAAACTGTGGGTTACGTCCTTTTTCCTTTCCACAGTCTATATATAAATATATATTTTAATTAAATCTGGGAGAGTTTGATCTCATGTTCCTCATATTATTATTTTGAACACAGGTATTTTGAAAATCGCATTTGCATCTAAAACAAGAAGATTTAAACTGGTATAGAAATGACTCACGAGGAATTTCTTCTTGGAAATATGAAATCGAAATTTTCTTTATTCACCGCAGTTATTTGGGTTTGATGCACGTTGCTACAGCAAAACAAAGTAACGGACTCGTCGAGCCTCGAATACATCGTGCGCATATTTTATATTCGTAAACAAGTCAAAAGACTACGATCGTCATGAGACTGGCAGGTGACGCAACGCGAGCTGAATTCCTGGATGACGCGCGCTGTTCCTCGCTGATTGTAAACAAGGAAACGAAATCATCCCGACTGATGATGCTCCATCCATCCGACGGGCAGAAAAAAAAAACGCCCACGCCGATCTGTTAAAGTTAAGCGTTTGAGCGGGAAACAATGGTGTTGTCATATAAAACTGCAGGATTATCCACTCCACCATTTTACTTTTTATTCATATTTATTAAAAAAATATATATTACAAATAGCAGTAATGTTATTGATATCCTAAAAGTATATTTTTGGGAATTCGCAGTTTTTTAAAAATATAAATTTCGATAATTACAAGATTAATAACAATGCAATCTTCAGTAACAGTTTTAAAATAATTTAACAAATTTTAGTGCACGAGTAAATTCTTTACAAACATTATAATTGACATTTTTAATATTATAATATACCACCTCAATATTAAAAAACCAATATATAATGTAGAACTATTTGAATATTGAATATTGTACTGTGTGTTAATTAGAGTACAGTGAATTCGTTAAAGTAAACATGTTATCAGTTTAAATTTGGCGAACAAAAGCTGAGCTTTAAAGTTAGAAATTTTCCGCGACGCCGGAAAATCTGTCGTGGTCTGGCGACACTGCAAAAACAATACATACTTAGTAATTAAGCCCGTGATTTTTCTCGGAGTGGGAAGAAGCGACCCCGTGTGTCCGAGCAAGTGAGATTATTTCGAAAACGAATTAAGTAAGTTGAATAGTCGATGCTCGAGGAGCGAGCCGAGAGCTACAAAGTTTACCCTCCTATTAAAAGAAAGCACGTCGCGGTCGACGGTACACCAGTTTGCCAAATCTGTCAATTCTACAACATAAACAAAATAGTGCTGCAGTTCTGCGAGTAACATATTTCAGTTTGGTTTTACTTTTTAAATAGTGCGTTCGTTATTTATTCGTCAAGATGCAGAACGGAAATCCGGTCATCGATTGTGTTATTACACCTCCAACTGAAATTACTAAAGACGATTCCTATTGCTTTGTGAAAATCGAAGGTCCACCTGAGGGAGAGCCAGCACCACCACAGATCAACAGACGTGCGAGGTCATGTTCACCATGTCCCACAAGAATGCTGGTTAGTCCATATAACATGGGAATTAATTTTTTATCAGAGTATGAAATTAAAATTAGACCTAGCGTTTTATTATACCAAAAAACACATTTTATTGATAATTTCCACAAAAGATATTTTTGTAAATTGTATCGGATTTTTTCAATTTAATTTTGTCATTTTTAATTGTGATTTTTTAAATTAATCGAAGTAAGTATGACATTGTACATTTTTATTAAAAATATTCTATTTATTGACTATTTTTATATTATTTTATATTAGCAATATATATTAAAGGAAATATAAAACACGTAATAGGATAGTATTTAAACATGTTTATACTTCGCAATAAATTTTCATTGAATATTAAATAATATATATGTATATCTGGTAAAAAAGCAATCGTGACATAATGCTCCAATTCTAAAAGAATTATGAATCATTACATATCATAATAATATTATCTAGTTGTCATTTCACCCAACAACGCAGGTATATCATTGCAAACTTGACAACAAGTTTCAAAGAAATTCATCAAAGAGCAACAATATTTTGTAGGTAAACAAAATTAAAGATTTAAAAGTAATCCATAGGTTTCAAATTTCAAAAAGTTTTCGTTCTCTAAATTTGTTTTACCAATGAAAAAGTATTTTTCTTTTTATATTGCATGTGAAATACATTTAAGTTTTTTAAATTTATTTCACTCTCTATCTGTTTTATCGTGAATTTGAAATACAATTTAGTGATCGCGACTATTAAAATGTCATGTAAAACAACATTATTTGTTCGTTGGATATCTACTTGATACTATTTCCTTATCTTTCACGGATATTCCTATTTTATTCATTAAATATATAAGTCCCACATCTCTTCGTACCAACCAAATCTTCAAAACGGGGAAAGCTTAAATGATCAAATAAATAATAGTCTAGTCTAGCCGCATTTTTTACGCTGACCCGATCAAAAAAAAAAAAAAAACTATGTGCTCCAAATTAGGAGTGGACATGATTGAAAAAATATGTATGTTTGTCATTGAACCGTGAATACAGTCGATGTTATTTATTCGTTTTGAATCGAATATATTGACAAACTATGGTTACCTTGGGTGGCTTATTATAAATAAACTACTTTTTGAATTGTTTTTGGCACTCATAGGTGGATTAAATAATCTTCTTTGATTGCTGCGTAATTTTCCGGTGTAGAAAAACATACTAAAAGACTATTTTCTGTTACTGTTTATTTTGTCCGGTTTTCTGAAAATAGTTTAAATCCGAGGATCCTACGCAGTGCTTGCTTAATACGCCATGCAAATGTTAAAAATACTAGATTTCATCTGATTACCCACAAACTACGTAAAGCGGTTATGATATTATGTTTTTGAATTTAATAATTTAGTGAGGCGGAAGTCGTAACCGTCAAATTAAATGGAGATATTTCTGACTACCGAGAGTGTCTTGGCAAGTTCACAATAATGTTATTGACCCATTCTCGTCACTATTTCAAAGTAATTACCAACATGAATGATATCCTTACTGACCTATCTGTGTGCATTATAAAACAATTCTTTTTTAAAACATATAACGTAAAATTAAATTGTTAAAAATGGAATGGAGTTATCAATTGTCTTAGTTTGAACAATATTTGGATTAAGTTGAAAGCACCGTGTCAATAATAATTGCTATCCTTATACTATTTTCTTCATATTTATTGTGAGATCGGAAGAAAAATAGACAATAATAATATTTTATATAGATTTAATTTGGATTGATTTTGTAAAGCTCCATTAAAATTATATTAATGTAAATATTTTTGATTTAGATTTTGAAATAATATCAATCGTTATTTTGGAATCACATCACCGTTCGAAAATTTTCAGTTGAAATGTTGCTGTTTTGAGTTTTGCATACAAAAATTTAAAATCATTTTCAACCTCTTTTTTGTGGTTCAATACGCAAATTCGTCAAATAAATTATTATTGAACAGTAAAAACTATTCTAAAATCTCGATATAACGAATTTTGAATTTAGCAGACTAAATTCCCAGTCAGTTGTATATTTAAAAAAAAAATGAAGAGTCGACACTGTAAACACTATTCCGTGATGAGCCCTTGACGATAGATGCAACAGTTTAAACGCGTATCGTCTAATGTTTTCACGTGCGGTAAATCACGTCACATCCAAACATTATTTTTGATTGATTTGATTAAATTTATTGAAAGATTAACTAACCTTATATATAAATGCATTGTATATTTTTTTCCCTCACTAAAACTTATTCATAAAAACTTTTCGGCCTCAATGGGCATTGCCACATCAGCATTAGTTGTTATATTTAGGTTTTAATATTTATTTTTTAGTTTAAATTGTACGACTAGATTCACAAGTTCAACAGTTAAAATTGTTATAACATTTGAACAACAATTAATTGAGTATTTTTAGCACACACATATTTATCATCAGTTTACTCAAAACATATAATTTTGTGAAGACGATATAATATTCTTGATAAAGATATTAATGTGAAATTATCGTTGAACTAAATTGTATACTTGGATGTTTTGTATCGGAATAAATAAATGCTTTTAACTTTTGCTATAACATGACTCTCGTTTGGCATTTTAATTCAAGTACATTTAACGGAAATAACAATGTCTGAGATGATAATTTAGTGGCGCATTCTGATATGTAGTTTGTACTGTGCAGACAGCTGTAGCCGAGTACAAGAATGTTATTTTTTGTTTGCGGCAAAACGTAACAAACCGAAAACGCTTTAATCATTTCTGTCCCCCTTCCGGCGCTTTTGGCAACGTGACACTTTTCTATTTTCAACAAATTATTTACCCCACATTCATACAGACATAATTTTCAAAACCTTTTTTTTTTAACCGTGTCCGCTCCCAATGTGTAACGTATGGAATCCTCATTAAACATAGCAACATATATTTTTTTATATATATAAAACTCATCTTAAGTCAATCATAAAACCTCTCTCTTCGGAGAGAGTATAGAAAGAATAATTTATTCTCTCTGCTCTGTATAAAAACATCACATGCATCTATTCCTTACAATGTTAACTTCCGGGCAACGAAAATGACTAAATTTTAAAACACTTTCTATAAATATTATATAAATATGTAATATGGCACTCTTAAGACAATCTTCGATTGTGTTATGAGGCTCATATTTAAACTAAAGTACATTGTAAACTTAATAATCCGTATTAACAAAAGAACATTATTTTGTATTGCTTTAAAATTTTCGAGTATATAAGTATTAAGAAAATCGTCATTTTTATTACGCGACATTTTTACTAGCTTTGGCTATTTTAAGCAATGAAAATGATTATTGACTCTCAATTCTTTGTGAAAAGACAGTTTTGGTCAGTGTTAAAGCATTATCAACCGTTTAAATATAATACTTATCATTTATCGTCCAGAATTTAAAAAAAATCCAGTAAACTTTTAAAAGCTCGGAAAATCCTTTTTTCCAATATCTGGTATAGAGTGAAGTAAATATTTGATTTACTTGATGAAACGCATTTTGTTTTTTTACGAAAAGTACTTTTTCGTAAATAATATTTGAACATCTTTCATTGATAAAAAATAATCATAACAACAACAAAAATTAGTAAGGTATCACTTACTATTTCTGTGCCCCCCATACCATTGTTTTGTCTTCCCATGAAAATTATAATTTCAAAAACCCACCCTTTTTTATAGTTCTTCCGAGATTTTCGAATCTAGAATGCCAGTAATTTATTTTATTTACGGATTTACAAAAAATAGCTGCGCGACGTCCGCCATTATGCTCTTCCCTGTATCGTTTTATCAACACCCGTGGCCCCCCTAAACTGTGTTGTGGCTCCCCAAAACAAAAATAAATCTCTGTGGGCCCCTTAGATCACACTGTGGCCCCCTGAACTAGAAGACAATCGTGATAGTGATTCGTTTTTTAATTTTTAATTTTATATATGAAGTAAGACAAATAACTCCATATTATTAATTCGATAAATTTCTTATGCTTTTTCATATTTGAAGAATTTTGTTTCCGTCAGCCGGTGCGGTCTAACGGTTAGAACTTTATGTTTGTGATCATATGGTTCCGAGCTCAAGTTCCGACAAGGAACATTCCAGTTTTATTTTTCAACCAAACACTTAAAATCTTCAGCATGGGTGATGTGTTTACTACTCGAATTGGTTTTTAAATTCTCATCTAGTTTATTTCATGTGATATATAATATCTGGTGCATTAGCAATCATTTTTATAAAGTCAATTCTTATACAGTTTCACTATTGCAACTGGAAAAGTAAAATATTGATTGTTATAATTAAAATACATTTAACAAAAAGAAAATGTTCAAAATTAGTTTTTTAAATAGTAAAGCAGTCTCATTAAAATAGTAGTTTTTGATGCCAATTATTATTTTATATTACGCATGCATATAACATATATGTGAACAATTTTACAGCATATATATTCGAGAGTATTGGGAAAACAGAAAAAGCAGGCGGTCATTAGGTTTCTAATATTAGATATTTCACCTTGGAAGCAGATTGGAATTTAAGTTATTCTGATGTTGAAATTAAGGAATTCATTCATAAAATACGTTGATGTGTGCTTTGTAGATAACTCTTCCGAGTCTTCCGACCGTCAATTCTGATTCACTTTCGCGAAATCGAATCAGAATTGAATCAACAATGGTGCATTATATTAATGCTATATCCATACTTAAGAAATAGATGGTGCCGATGTCGCCATTGCTCAATTATGATTAAATTGATATAATTTAGTTTTTTTTATCATTCTTTGAATGAAAATACAAAAACAAACCATAAAAGAGATGTGATAACGATATTCATCAAGTGAATTCTGTAGCTCTTATTATCAAGACCAAACTCAACCGAGGTTGACAGATCACGAATGGTATAACAGAAAGAATATACCTAGTTCAATGTACTTTTATACTATTCAATCTGACATAAGTAAATAGAAAAGTTAAATATAATAAAGGGTAGATACCTGTTTCAGGAAAACAGAATTAAGGCCGGTTACTATTTTAAAACTGTTTTTCACGAGATATATATAATATTATACATGATTCGTTTCAGAATATTAACGTATAAAATCTGTAATTTTTGGCATTTAGCATAGTCCAAAAAGTTTCATCTTGAACTATATAAATGTACAGACAGAGAGATATAGTGTATGTATTTGTTAAATTTACTGATTTTTTTCTCTAACTCACTCTCTGCGCATGCGCTAACGGAGAGAGGGTGGATGTAAGTTGTCTTGTTAATAAATCGAGACAAAAATATAATTAGTTATTTTATAAGAATTTTTTTTAAAGAAAAACTGCTGCATAGTGTTCTTTTCAATTAAGAAAACCGAACTAAAGTTATAAAGACGTTTTTCAACGATATACATATAATGTATGTAACAATTAGATATGTAACTTTTTTAAATTTAATACATATTGTAGTTTTGTATTTGAAGTACGTTGAGTATTTAACAACTAAACAAAATTTTTATTAAATTATTTGGGAACTCAGATGAATAAATACATGTGTTTTATACCACTCAAGTACTCTGTATGTATGTGTACATCTTTCAATCATAATTCACACGTCAAGCGGTCAAAGTTGTATGCTGGCTTGCTACAACATCTCGTTGTTTATGAAATGAATCAGCGTAATATTTATTTCCACTCCAAACAATTATCAACCAACGTTCGAGAATATATTAAATTTAATAATTAATCAATCATCTAGATGTTTTTTAATATTTGAGCTAATCAAAAATTTTGGGATACGGTTATAAATATGTACGACGTGATTTGACATAAGAATATATTTTTAATGAGTTTGGAGATGTCAGAGATAGCTAGCTGGCAATAGAAATGCAATAGTTTTTCGTATTTTAGCTTTTTTAACGTCAAATATTTTAATCCTTTCTAGTTCTTTATTAGGAAATATCAGTGCTTTTTTCCATGTATCGCGGTGGAACGGCGTTCCAGCACCCGTTTTCTCGGCATGTTTAATGTTTTAAATCAATATTCGCAAAAAAAAATATACTGCTTTAAAAGCTTTTGATTTTCAGAACTATGTTTAGACCTACAAGATCTGAACTGCGATATCAATGTGAATCTTCATATTGAAAATCAAAAAATAAGCGCACTAGCTCAAGTTTTAGAAGAGAAGAAACATAATTTGGACCATTTTACAAATTAACTGCAGCTGTTGTAGGCGATTTGCGCTATCGTGGAGTTGCAATTTAGGATACAAGATAGTTTGAGCAACTGAGTAACAAACAGTTCTCGTAAAAACGCGCTATTAAAATACCTTCATTAGGAACCCATATGGACCATATAAGGATCGGACATGGAGTAGAAGAGAAAAAAGTTCCGGCACTTTAAAAAAAAAAAAAAAAAGCACTGGGAAATATAATATCAAAACAGCATGCCACGTAGAAAGCAACGTTTTAAAAAAAAAATTGTTAGTTTCTCTAGTGCAGTGTTTACCAAAGTGTGGTACAAGCGTTTGATGGGGGTACGCGAGGGAAACTGCATGGAAGCTGAAGCAACATGCGGCCAATGTTCCCGCTAAGGTGTGCGCGTATGCGCGCGCACATCTCCCAAAATTTGCCCGCACACATTTTTCCATCCCCGCACAAGGTTGCACATATAAACATT
This sequence comes from Himalopsyche anomala, assembly GCA_031772345.1. Lineage (NCBI taxonomy): Eukaryota > Metazoa > Arthropoda > Insecta > Trichoptera > Rhyacophilidae > Himalopsyche > Himalopsyche anomala. Next base: position 7,460,043 of record CM062844.1, on the reverse strand, counting down.
GTAAAAAAAAGTTTGTTTTACCAAATTTTTACATTTGCGCACATTTTTTATTTGGCTGAAAATTGACTACTCACAGAAGTTGATGGTCCGTACACAAAATAGGACAATTAGAGGGAACGTTGCATGCGGCTTACTTTTTTCGATTACAAACATAGAATTTTTTGACGAGATTTACTCGGTGTTACGGAAATTTTAAAAGGGGAACACAGATGTCGAAAGTTTGGGAAACGCTGCTCTAGTGTGACGGTCTGCAAACTTTGTATGTTTTAGGGTATGAAATTGAGGGCAAACTATTAAGCATTCATTTACGAGATGGTCAACGCGTCTAAAAATATTATTATATCATACTTTCGATTCTAGATAACTTATGACCGATCTTAATAATAATAATAAAGAATAATATACTTTTTTTTTTTTTTATAAGTTAATTGTACCTAATCAAATTTAAAAAGAAGTCAACAAAATACATAAGTTGTTCTGTTGAAATCGAATTGGTTAAAAATACCCTTGTCGTCCACAGTTCGTTTATAAAACCTAAATAAATAAAATGTATTACTTGGAGAACGACAAAAGTTTTGTTTCAATAAAATAAGAAGAAAATTGATAAAACACATTTAGTATTACTAAAATTTAATTTGAATGGTGCAAGTTAAATTATTAGTTGCTCCGTTTAAAATTTATTTCACCGACAATACAAGTAGGCAGTGTAGAATATTGAAAAATTATTATTGTAACTATTTTTTTGCATATTAATCGTAAATTTTTATCAGAGTAGATTTTTAACCACAGGCTTAGATAATTAAAGTCTATAAAATAAAAATATTAGAACTAGATGCAAGATTTCAATTAATTTAAATCGTTTTGTGGTTGATTAATAGTTGAGTTTGTTTTTATGAACTTGATTTATATTGTCATCTCGTCAATATATGTTTGCCAAAATATCATTATTATTATTTAAGTAAATATTTGTTGTGTGCCATTAAAATATTCAAATCGAATAAGACGATACCTATTATTCAAAATTGATACAAGTACAACTTTACGCAATAGGGACGCACTTTACGCACACTGGGACGCCGTTGTCCAGGACTAGGTGACGTATGTTCCTTATGCCTAATGTGCATAAGGAACTGACGTCACCAAAGCGTGGACGAATTCATGCCAATGTAAAGTGTCCTAATTTTCGCAACAGCAAAAAATAAATAAATAACAGGACCTCCACTTTCTCATACAACACAGAGAGGTAAAAAATGCTTCCATAATACAGCTAATATGTATTGAAATAAAAAGAATAATTATTAAAAAATGCTTTGGTTTCATGTCTAAGTTTTTTTTATATCAACATATTGTGTAAGTAAAAACTACAAGTCGTTTAAAAGCATATCGACCGTGCAAAATTAGTTGGCACTCTGTTTTAACCACCGGTCACATGTTCACGTGATTTTTTGACAGAAAAATCATGTACTTTATTATATTTATCTTATTTTTTACCGGCGATCCTATTTTCAAAGTGAAAACTGTTATATAAATATAATATAGATAATATTTAATATACAGTATACACGATTTTCGAAAAAAACATAATGATAAATTATTTTATTATACTTTATTTTTTAGTGATTCGATGACAGCGATTTATTTACAACTAAACATCTAGCAACACAGCTTAGCTAGTATCATTCTGTCATCTGAACGTCAAAATAAAAAATCGTTTTAATAACATTTCTGAATTTGTTATTTTATGATTGAGCTGTGGATTGATTTGTCTATTATGATGTGTCAGAATAATAAAATAATATATCTGTAAAGACATTTAATAAACACGCCAATATTAGCAAGAGTATATAAGTAAATAATAATGTGGATCAACTTTGGAAAAATAAACAAATATCTAACATATTAGGTAATCCAGAAAGAAATTCACTATTAACAATGACCTGATGAAATCTTTGATTCAAATCAGACGACAAACTTTTGAGTTATTTTTGCAAAAACTCTTATAGTCCAGAAAACAGCATTTTAAACGGTAATGATAAAGTAAGCAGAATGTGCGTTTGGGTGCCTTTTGAACCATCCTTGAATAACAATTTAAGGCAGAAGAAAATATGCAGATCATTGTTACCAAGGTTAAGAATTCGTTCTTTTTTGTCTCAAATTATAACTAGGGACGAAAAATGGATTGTTAATAAGAATAAGATAAAATAATGGCCATTTGATAGTCAAAAACCTGTTTCAAAGCCAGTATTAACATAATGAAAGGTTCTTTCACGCACTTGGTCGGATATGTGTGAAATACTTCACTACAAGCTGTTAAAACTGGTAAAACAATCAGTCCAGAAGTTCATTGCTATCACAGTAATTATACCAAAAGTTGAAGGATAAACATTCAAGTTTGCTAGATTGAGATGGAGTCATTCAATGCAAACCCTTAAAAGCAAATGTAACTTTTAAACAACTGAAGGAATGAACCGGAAAGTAATTTCACACCTTCCATATTGGCCACACAGTACACATTCAGATTATGATCATTTCAAATTGATCAACAACTGTTAAAAGTAAAAAAAAAAAATATAATGCATAATGGCTTGGATATAAATTTGAATTCAAAGTTGCCAAGCTTTATCGAGGATCTAAAGATTGTCAAAAAATTCAATCAAAGGTGGGAAATGGTTTTAAATATAAAAATAAATTATATTTTATAATAATACATATTATGTATGAATACCTGTTGGATAGTTCATTGTTCATTGTATACCGATTAATTTTTAAATATAAAAATAAATTATATTTTATAATACATATTATGTATGAATGGTTCGTAAATGTTGGGTAGTTCATTGTTTATTGAAATAGTTTTTTACTCTTATCTATTGACTGTATTTTTATTTGAATTATCGGCCTGGAATGCATATTAAAAATGATAAATATGTAATGATTTTTTAGAACCATATAAGTTTATATTTTTTTTCTTCATGCTCATTCTTAGATATAGATTAACGAGAAAATATCAATGTTTCATTTTATAACTTATAAATAGATTATAATAATAAAGAAGAATTCATATCTATATATGTTTTCATTATTATAAATATGCCAATGAATGTTTATAAATGTCTTTTAACTTTTATCTTTCACAAAACATCAGTAAGAAAAGGGTTATTAAAACAAAAATAGAAATCTATGTAAAAAATTAAAAATTTGATCCCACCAAAGAGTTTCTTTATCAATATGTACATATTTTACAGATTTTAATTCTATGTTTTTATTATTTTCAGGATTCTTCACTTCAAGACAAAGTTGCGAGATTTAACAATGTGGCCTCAGCCCATAAACAAAGTCAACAGCACAACCCTTTCTCCGACTCGTGTAGTGGGAACAATTTTTTAAAACCTAAAATTGGCTCTGAAGATTATGGAAGGTAATTTTATAATCCATTTTAAAATTGATGAAGACGAATAAAAATTATTCAATACGTATCCTTTTGTCTGTAACAACATTCTTTTAGTCAGTCGCCTGTTGTGGTCTAGTTGGTTAGAGCTTGCTCTACCAATCAATTGGGTCTGGGCTCGATTCCCAGTAAGGTCAATGTCAAATTGGATTTATTCAATTATAATTTGAGATCTAAGACATGGGTGTTGGTGAAGTTAATTCTCCTTGAGTTAATCTCATGTGATTTACAAAAATTCTCATTGAGTATATCTTGTATGATCTTTCAACTTTAAAATATTTGACGCATTGGCGTAAGCTGTAATGTCAAATATTTTTTTAAATTAAAAAAAAAAGCAATCACAACATCACTTATTAAATTAGTGAAGGATATTTGGCTTATAATTTAATTTATTACACTTTATTGATTTTTATCTTTTACAATAACCAACAAACCATTACTTACCCATTTTTTTTACTGTTTATTAATTTAGCACTTAAATGGCACATATCAATGCCTAAAAAATATGTCAATTCCATATATAGGTCAAATAATTACAATATATAGATGTGTAACGGAGAAAAGGGGCCGTTTGAATCAATGCCGCTGAATTGTAATAGTAAATGTTAATTTTTTTAAAAAATTAACATCACATTTTTTTAAAAAAGTTCTGAATAATGCAAATATTGTTTTGTCTACTGAAAAGTACCGACTTTAAAATTAGGGCATGAAGTCTAAAACTCGTTTCACACACAGATATTTAATTGTTTTGTAGTTATATTTTTTTTTTTTTTTGGATGAGTTTATTTTTGAAAGCTATGTGTATAAAAATATAAAATTTACCATTGCTTATATTTCAGACCTGCTCCGGGATCCTTAACAGAAGCTCGCGGTGTCAAAGCATTTTCTCATGTTTGTAAAGAGATGCTGGAATTGTGTGACGTTATCAACCAATATGGAGAAATCGTCGATGAAAATATCCGTGTAATTGCATTTGGGTACTTATTTGAGGTATGTAATAATTATCAATTTGGTCTCATATAAGGTTAATTGCAAAAAAATTACAGTATTACAGCTAAACCCTAACAAATCGGGAATATTTTTTTTATAATTTTTTTGTAACAAATTGAGATACAGAATATAAACTCCATAGATTTCTTCAATATTTTTTATTGGATATATAACATCATTATAATTTTATATCAACAACCAAATAGGAAAATGCATGTCTCCTTTAAAAGAGTATTGGTATATTCAAAAGGTACTGTAGATCTAAAATTAATTGAATTTGTTTACCATTAATTTTATTCAAAAGATTTACTCATATTCACACATTCCCTCTCATTCATCAGTGCATTATTTGCAAACATAGAGTGTGGTTTAGGACTAAAGACAAAACAAATGAGAAAACATATAATGTCATTATTAATTCTTATATTTATTTTTACTGTTTTCAGATATACACCCGTATTAACGATAAGCTTGTTGGGTTGCTTCTTAGATCACGCAAGCATCAATTTATTGCATTTGAAGGGGAATGCCTGTTTCAGGTAAGCCACTATTTAAGAGAGAATTTCTACTTCAATGCTATTGTATATTATGTGTTTGGCGCTAGCTGTAACTATTTTTGTAGAAAACAAGTACAATGGATTGAAAAATATTTTTTATCTTTTGTGTTGATTACAGTCATAATATTGTTATTGCTAGATGTTTGTTTATTAGAGAATTAAGTTATTTCGAGTGATAATTTAATACTAATATTTGCAATATTCCTCATACTGGCTATCTGCTTAAAAATAAAAAGTTGGTTTCTCTTTGATTCATTGTATACAAACACTTATTTTTTCATGATGTATATGTTGAAATTTTATAATGATGATAGTTAATTTGTGTTTATTACTGTATTGCAGTCAGTGTTTACAGCGCTAAGCGGATATTTATTGAATGATCAAAGGATTATTTGTAAGAGGTCATAGGAAATGTGATTAATAATTAAGTCTGCAAAAATATAAAAGTGGTCATTATAATTATACGAAAATAGTGCAGGCGCTGTTATTTTTTATGGTTGCTATGAAGTACTTGTTTATAAGTTATGTGCTGCTTTTTTCAATTATTATCTCAATCTATGTGTATTTATAGGTTAAATTCTCTCAACATAATATTCTTATGCAAGATTGCAACCATTATTATGCTGAATTTGCAAAGCGTTTGACAACTTGTCTGTGTGGTAATTATTGTACCTGGTACAAAATAATATGTGAACATCGCTGTTTATTTATTCTCATCTTGGCTGGCAATGCTGTATTTATGTCATATTTTGAACTTACTCACGAAAAATGAATCACTTGCCTTAAAATATATCTAGTTTAACGCTTCATATTTTTGTAAAATGAGTCGTGTTTAAAAATTGCATATCTGCAATTCAATATTGAGCTAATTTAAATTTTAAAAAAATATATACAGTTGACCTTAATCGTTAATGGTTAAATTTATGATTTGAATTGTTGCCTGCAATTTGCATTTATTTTTATGCAGCGTTGGTTCTATAGTTTATAATTTATTATGAACAAACTCTATGAATGTTTTTGTTGAAAACATGTGTTTATTTTGCTGCTATTTTTGTTCACAGAGGCGAGATGACGACGTTCCTGTCTATCTTATAAAACCAATTAAAGAGATAAGAAGTCTGTGCCAAGAAAAAGTTGATGCAGCCAGGCGCTCTATCACGCCAACACCCCAATAACTATGTGTGTTTTTTTGAGAAAGCTAGCCAAATTTTCCTGTCTGAGTGGAATGATAAACACAAGAAAATTATCTATGTAAACTATAAATACGTACACTGCAGGTACGTTTTTGATGTTACCAAAAATTAATATGACCACGTGTAAATTGAATAATTATATGAAATATTAAGATCAAACTAATATTTTCGCGATATTAGATTTTAGTATTATTACTATATTTCCTAAAATTATTATTAGTGAAACTATATCATTTATAATTTAACAAGACATTTTTCTCATTATTAAAGCATTAATTTATATATTTTATCAAGTAAGATATCTCTAATATTAGATATAACATTTTTAATTCGATATAGCTATAGCTATTGATATTCTTTGATTTCAAAAAATATCCATGAATGATATAATTTGATTAAATCATGTAGATTCTGATATAAATATTTTTTATTTTTTACTCAAACTAAAAATACATTTTCAGTGCTCTAATCTCATAATTATAGTTTGGTCGTTTAGATATCTTTTTTTTTCATTTTTAGCAGATGAATGTAACATTGTTTTCAATGGTGATTGTACATCTAAAAGAAAATAACATTGTAATTATTATTAAGTTTACATTAATTAAGTTAGGTATACAATATAATATTCATTAAATGCACAGTACATATCTATTTGTATTCAAATTCTTTTTAATGAAGTATTAACAATACTTCTTGCCTTGCCAAGAGTGTATTATTACATTGAAGTTTACTGAAATATTTTTGTACATAAAATTAATCTAAAATAACATTGACGCTGTTTTATACATATCAATTTGGATTTTAGCGTATATCACCGATAGGATCACAATGAGAAAGACATAATTTATAAATGTGTGGTATCGGGAAACAAAATTATTAGAAAATTGTTTTACTGTTGCAGTTGATGTCATATTTCTTATAATACTGCATTCTCTCGATTTTTTAGAAACAGTAGAAGTTCAATAATTTGATGACTAGAACGTACTATTAACACAGCACTTAGATCACTTGTTATGTTAATGTAAAAAAATCTATTTTATTTGTATATATGAATCTTTTTTTTAACTGTTTCAAGTGATAATTATTATAACATAAAATATTATCTTACCGACAACTACAATTCATTCATGCTTGATTTCGCCTCTGGAAAAGTAACACTGTTTATGGATATTGTTATATTTAAATATGATATTCAAAACGAATGTCTGGTAGAATAACATCGGTCTTGATAAGTTAAATATCCTTTTAAATTCAATCTATGCAATATTCAATGTAACAAAAAATGGTAACATATATCAAGATTAATCATGTACATATATATTCTGGAAAATTGAGAGTCTACTGTATTTCCATATGGTACCGAACATTCCTAATCAAAATAAAAAAAGCTGTATTTTTAAATAAGCAATCACCAAGTAACTAAATAATGGATAACCTTTTTTCAGCCTACAGTAAGATTTTTCCCAGTGGCATGTATACTGTACTTCAATTATTTATCATTTGAAGACATAATAAGTAAAGGAATAACATTTTTATAAATATTCTTGCAATATAACTTTCAGTTATCAACGTATATTTTTTGTATATATAGCATAAAATATATATTACTTTCTAGGTTTTTCCTTAGGATCTTTCATTCAATCTCTCCCTCACACTGGCTTATGAATTTTGTTTTTGAGCTGTAAGGTGATTGCTTGCTTAAGACACAATAAAATAGAAAGCATAGTGGAATATTGTCATTCTATTTTCAGGACAGTTTTGTTTTTTTTTGTAGAAATTTGTAAAGTATTGATTTTATTAAATTTTAGCACTTCAAATATTGTAATATGAGCAGTGATAATATCGGTATCTGTATTTAAATAAATGTAAAATTAATTTGTTGAAAATATTTATTTTGTATTAGTAAGTTGTACCATCAACATGATAATTACATTATATCAATTTAGATTTAATGTTTAAGAGAAACTCTAATAAAATAACTTGTTTGTGATGTAGGTGAACATAATATTTGTATTTAAAATAGCTATAAATATTTAAAAAAATAAATATTGGAAAATAAATCGATTACTTTACCTACCTTTATTTCCATAATCGTCACTTGTTAACATTCTCATCGATTCATAGTTCATATCCTTGGACATATTTTCAGGTAACCAGCACTATTGACCTTGAGTAAAAATAATTATCATAGCAGGACAATCCAAGTTAGGTCTTGACTATCTTCAACAATTATCTACTAACCTCAGTTGGATTCAATAGTGTTAATTCGTTGTACCCAACACTTCACAATCTTAATTAAATGGACTGTGTTGTAATCTTTGTACATACTGCAATGCTCAGTATTATATAGTACCTTCTCCATTAGATGTCATCAATGACTAGTCCATGGATACGGCGAAGGATTTGTCTTTTGACAATATTAAAGGCCCGTATATTACGTAAAGTTAATGTCCAGTTTTCCAATGCATAGGTGAGCACAGGCTTGTAAATTGTGTTCCTTATCGTTGCTAGGAAGAGTGACATTCGCAAACCAATCGAAAAGTTCATAAAATCAGCAAAGAAGCAAAGAAAGTCAGCTAAGAAGTCTACTTTTAGTGAGCTTGAGGAGATTTTCTCTGCGCGCTGAAATATAACTATTGATGGCACAGTAGAGAAAAAGCTTTGCAAATAGACAACAAAAAAGGGATTATACATTTCTCTGCATTGAATGGATGTATCAATAGGTTCAAAGATCGGTATGGTCTTGTCTATAAAAAACTAGAGGGTGAGAGCGCAAGATGTACTCTGGAAGAGATATTGACTGAGCAACACTCTAGATAAATGTGTTGAAGGCAATACATTACATACTAGCTGCTTAGCATCAAGTGAAATCTATCACAATAATGAATTGCTTCCATAAATGTGGCTACACTTCTAGAGCAGTTATGACTCGGAAAGAACCAGTGGCAAGTAAAGAGAAACAAAAAGATTCATTTAATGATGATTGGCCTCTTGTAGCTTAAGGGGACATTGACTTTGTAATATAAATATGTGCAGTGTGACAGCGAATAAGCTACCTGTGGTGTTGAGACAACCAAGTCATTATGTGACGCAAGTAATGACAGCAGCGGAGAAAAAGATGGTGAAGAGTGCAAAAATGAACCATTTCCAAAATTTCCAGAAGCATTATTAGCCTTCGAAAAGATATACACATTTTTCTACTCAAAAGACAGATGAATATGTTGTGAGAAAACTACGCGAGTTTGAGGGGTCTTTGCTAAAATTGAAGTGTCAAACTGCAAAGAAGTAACTGAGCTTTAAGGATTTTTTTAAAAAATGAGTCTTGTACAACGTTCCCTCTAAGCCGCGCAACAATTGGGAAGCCCCCACACACTCATTCCGGGTTGGCTAGCACTACAAGACAGTTATTCAATTAATATTTGATTGTTCCACACAGCCTTTGAAATAATACCTTATAAATAATAACCTTTTGTCTTAGGTCTTGGTCATTGGTCTTGTATATCAAAAAAGTCTCATAAATAAATATATTTTTGAGTTCCCTTGAAAAATGTAGAATCAGGATTTCACTGTACAGTGTAACCCCGATCTACCGTTCTCGCATTGTTCGTTTTCCCGCATGGTTCGTTCATTTTTCATAGTCCCGGCCAAACACCCATAAGAACAATGTAAAATAATCCCGCATTAACCGTTCCCCGATTTACCGTTTTCCTCGATCTATCGTTCAAATATTTTGGTCCCGTCAAAAATATTATCCCTATTGACCGTTTTCGTTGAATATTTCTCATAAATAATCTTACCTCGCATTTCGTTTCGCGTTTTTTTCAGTGGAACCCCGATCTTCCGTTTTCACTATCTTCGTCTTTATGCATGGATCGTTTATTTTTTACTCGACCAAGACCCCACCCCGTAATAGCAATGTTTAGTAATTTCACGTTAATCATTTCTTGATTTACCGATTTCTTCAATCTATCATCTAAATATTATCGCCCCGTCCCAGTTACTAATCTATCCCGATTGACCATTTTTGTAGAATATTTTTTTCGCTCATAAATAATCTTACATTTCATCTGGTTGTGTAAATTTTTCTAACTCAAAAGTCTAAACTAAAATACCTAAATAAAGAAAACTAGAATTCTAGCTGAGAAACTGAAAATAATTAAGCACATTGGAAAAAATTCAGGAGAAAAACGAGTCGATATAGCAAAAAGGAGTTAGTTGACTTAGAAATGTACGCGATTTTGAAGAGTGTTTGTTAAAATTTAAGTCCCAAACTGCAAATAGACTACTTAGTTTGTATTAAACAAGTTAAAAATACATTTATTTGTTCTTTAATTAATAAATAAATGAGTTTTTTGAAAATTAAACATTTTTTGTGTTATTTGAAGATTTCCCGCATTATCGGTTTTCCGCATTATTCGTTCATTCATTACGATCCCTTGAAAAACATAGAATCAAGGTTCCACTGCATTTGATAGTTCACCCTGACATAATTATCTCTTCTTGAATTCATAATATTTGGAATTTGAATTGTAAATTGTTGTAGATGTACTGAATATTTCATTAAGATGAGCATTATAAATACATTTATTAAATTAGTCATTGATTCAATGAGTAATAATTGTGATTGGACAAAGGTAAAGCTGCATAAATGAATATATGCATTATATTTTTGCTCTTTTGTTTCTTCTGGTTGGTGGAGTGAAGAACTCCAGGCTGAAGGTTATCAGGTGATATTTCCCCCCCCTTTAAATTCCCCAATATCCATTTCAATCTATTTTTATATAAAATATTCTCACGACAATCCTGATTCATTGACAGATTAAGCACTGGAGGTCTCCTAGCGCAATCAAATTTGGAGGCCCTGTTTTTCAAATTACTAAAACTGAATTGAAAATATTATCCGAAGGGTTCATGCAAGCCCGTTGCTAAATTAAATAAACAATATTCTCAAATTAAGTTTCTCAACCGAGGTCCACGTGGAACAAACGATAACAAGTAAAAACTAAAATGCACAGGCCCAAAATAATATCAGGAGAAAGAGATGACTTTCTAAAATTTTTGTCACTGACGCCCGCGGCGATATCGACAAATTATTGGCTTAAAACAAAATTTACCTAATTGTGTAGCTCAAGATTTTTTGTCGATTATGAGTCGATATTTTCAGAATAAGTAATCACTCAACGTGTGTAAATTAAGCGAAATTGATCAATAATATTGTTATACCCTGCTACTACTAAACCAGAACAACTGGATAATTGACGAGATAGTCATATTCAGTAATACATATTGTAGTACAGGGTTTCCCAAACTATGTTCCGTGGAACACTGGTGCTTTGTAAAAACCTGACATAAGAAAGTTGTGTTCCGGTAAAATTTGCAGAAATTTACAGATTTGCGAAGTTTTCCATTGTACAATAAGTTTGGGAAACCCTGCTGTAGTACCTTGACACAATATATCAAGGAGATGTTTTCAACCTGATCAAACCAGATTTCAAGCGTGACGTATTTTCTCCAGTATAGTGTGAGATGAACCAATCTCCCTGCTGTTTTTTGGAATATAACAAGTTTGCACAGCTTTAGGCTAAGCGTATGCTGAGACGCAGCCGTCGTAGCACCAATTTTGTATTATGTGAAGAAGCCCAGACTTGACACAGGAATGTGTCTATCCTTCTCTGTGCTCTGTTGTAGTGTCAGCACAGATATCTGGATGACGAGTACACATTTGGACAAGGTCTTTTGATTGTGTCGCGAAAATGACTAATAAACTAATGAATTAGTGCAAACTGAACTTTTTCGATGCGATACTACTCATGTAGACTACTCTTAAAAGGCATTAAAAGAGTTATTGTGGGGTATTATGTGTCATTCATATTTGTCACTTGCATGTTGTATGTGTCACAACATACATGTGTCGCACATGTCTGCTTTGTCTGCCTGCACGCAGTTATTTAGTGCTACCTTAATCAGTGTCGCCTGTGTTTCAGCATACACTTAACCTCATTCATTGAAAAATACTGTATAGGCTTGGTAACCTGTCCGAAATCATTGTTTGAAAAAATAATTACCATACCTCTTCATGTAAGTCTCTTCTTCTAACTGTTTCCTTTTTTTCCAAACTCTAAATATTATTATCCATGTGAAACCATAAGATTAGTGAGCGGTAGGGATTTCTAGAATGATACAGTTTTCTTAGGCATCCAAAAGAATTGAAGAAAAGTAGAGTTTGTCTCAGTGAAAGTAGATTAATAAAATAACATGTCATTACTGTTGGACTTCATTCCTGAATATGCCATTAAGAAAAAAAATATTGTTAACTCCGATATAAAATATTATGAAAAATAATAATATACTTCAAATATATGATATTATTGATTATGTTTGTAATAAATTCTTTAAATAATGGTTTAGTGTATTTGACAACTTATCTGAAAGTAAATGAATATGTAGCTGTTTATCAAACAAAGACAAACACATTGATGTAATATAGTAATACATCTTCTATATTTTCATTAGTATTACTCAGACAGCGGTTAATTGATCTCTTACGATTTTCTAGTCTCCTGATATAATTGTAGTTTCATAATGTCCATAATTAATCAAAACCAACAAACTTATTGTATAAATTAATAAACATTCAATCAAGAAATTGCATATTTAATATATCAGTATCAGGCAATCAGAAATGGAAAAAGGTGAGTTACATGATACATTGCAGAAGATTGAAACAAATTATCTGTCAGCTAATTTTATAATATGTATCACTAACATATTCAATAAATTATTATTATAATGCAATTTATAGGATTATAGGTCAACATAATATGTTAGATTGTAACAAGTAAAACAATTTCAAACAGTTCTATCAGGGAACTAGACCCAATAAGAGATAAATTATAAATATTTATGAAACATGAAATGTTAATATGTATTAGAACATGAAAACGAAATCGCTTTTTACTTCCATTTTTAATTTACATCTTGATAAATTATACCAACAAAATGTATTTCTATTAAGACTTCTTGAAAGTAAGGGTTTATAGTTAGACTTGATGATGACTAATTAAAAATCGACCAATCATTCCATACCCAATATCCAGATACAGCTTAGGTAAAAGGAACCAAAATATGGATACCCATTCATTTAGATATGAATTCATATACAGTGGTAACGTGACAAAATGTTATTTAACAAAAATAAAAACATTAAAATAGGATAAAAATATCAACGCATTTTAGTTCTACAGTTTTTTTATTTTTATGAGTTGATAGCTATTTTGACTTTCCTATCAACTCATAAATATAAAAAATTGTAGAACTAAAATACGTTGATATTTTTACCCTATTGTAATGGAGTTCTACCAAGTAAATTCCAAATCAATAAATAAAAACATTAGTTACAAGGAAAAGTAAAAAAATATGCTAAATGCCACATGGTTGCCAAATTCATTTTTTTTGTGTGTGGTACTTTGACTATTGCCCATTAAAATTTCTACGTATTTTTTTTTATCTGTTGTCAAAAATACATAGTCATAATATAATTAATGTTAATCTCTTAAAAAAATATTTTTTGAATAATTCGAAATCTTCCATGATATATGTAGATTGTATTGCTTATATGAAAAAAGCATAGTTTTTCTAACTATGCTTTTGTCATTTAATAATTTGTCGTAATTATAGGTGGCGCTGTAGACCACTACACCACCCTCAAAAATTTGACATTAATTGATTTCAATATATCCAAGATATCATAATTCTAATAAAAGAAATTTTAGTACTAAATATAAAGAGTTACACAGTACAATAAAAACCAACAAAAATCTTGAGCCCCAAATAAATGCCTGGAAAAAGTTTTTAAATCGGAATGTATGCATTTACAATTAACGTTGTATGCGATTGTATTGGAAATTTTTCGTGTAAAAAATAGTTATCTATGCTCTACATTATTAATAATTATAATGTCATTTAAAAAAATAAATATTGCGTTTTGGTTGGGATGCGATATTTTGTTGAAAAAAAGGAGGTCACTGCTTAAACATGCCACTGGCTTTCTGTTATTTTTTTTAGAGATCTATTTTATTGGAATATAATTATAAGGAATGCTTAACTAATATGGGCCGTTTTTAAAATGCTTTTAAGTAATTAAATAATATGTCTTAATTAGAGGTGTCGCTGTAGACCGCTAAACTCACCCTTAACCAATATTAGCAGAAGTATGTACATGGAAGTAATGCCTGTTTACATGTAAACGAATTTTCATGTTAAATATAATTTTTATAAAAAGGTAATATGTGCGGCATGGTATTTTTTAAATGTTTTTTAGACTGTAAAAAATAATACTTGAATGTATGTTTGATTGTAGTTTTCTATATATTTTCTTAGATTTTAAAGATTATAAATTGCAGAGAAAAACAAATATTTTATTATTGTTTTCGATACTTCAGGTCACCGTCAACCACAAATAGCTCCATGTACGACTGGTAGACTTCATGGCAATTCTCCTTTAATTAAAATTCATATTATCAGGTGTTCATTGAATTATAGTATTACTAGATTGACGATATTTGGTGGTCAGGATGAAGACAGAATGAAGTAGAGATCTAAACACTGCAGTAATAAAAGGTGCAATAAAACTTTGGCCCGGATCCAGTAGCGGGTTAAGACATTGGAAGGCCTCGGGCGCAATCGAATTTGGATGCCCTTTTTTAGAATAACTTAAAAGCTTTTAAAAAATCCATGTTAAGTGAAATTAATATTGAAAACTGAATTTTAAATATATGGGTTATTATCGTACGAGCTATTTTGGGGTCCCTAAGATTCGGAGGCCCCAATTGCGTGCCTCATTTGCGTAGGGTAATCCGCCACTGCCAGGAACCTAAGGTACAGAAAATACGCAAACAAAGAGGAAATCGAATTGTTGCATGGTTATTGGTTACGAATCATTTAACGATATCAGTAAGGTATTTCCGGTTGAAGTGTAATAAAACTATCCAAGAGAATCTAAGGCAATATTTTGTTCAGGAAAACTATTTTCGCTCCTTTTACCATTTGCAAGAGTCTGTGTTGTTTAGATTCGACGTCGACGAAAATATTTTTTATGCACAGGTATTTTAAAAAAACATGGCCTCTTAGACGTGTAGTAGCGCACAGTAGAAAGTATCAAGAGAACATGTGTAAATTAGAGGTGAAATAATAATTTGGAAAATAGGTAGGCACCTCACGTTGTTTCGTATTTTATTCCCAGAGCGCGCTGGTGTCTGCTCATGCGCTGCCCGTCTAAATAAAATTGCTTCCACTGGTTTATGGCCCCGTTTTACAACCCTGCGTTTTAGATTGGACGGGCCGTTTTCGCGCCTTTACGTCGTCCAATTCTCTCGCTCGCCCTGTCGCGCCCGTAGCGCAAGAATGAGAAGCAATCATCTCACGTAAGGGTCGTCTTCCTCGTCCCACTCGGGGAAAGTTACACATGAAACGGGCAAAGTTATGTGTTTAGGGATGAACGGAGAGAGTCGGAGGGGTGTAAAAATAGTAAAAAATAAAATAAAGTAACGAAATTCAATCAAGTAAGGTCGGCGTGTAAGAAGTAGTTTTAGGACAGAACTGCTGTTCTCTTCGCTGGCTTTTTTCTTGGGTTGGGAACTCGCTCTTCCGCTATTTTAAGGCACGCTGTCTTAAAAAACAGTGAAAAGAAATTTTCAAATGGAACCTTAATCTAAATAAACAAATCGATTTTCTTTATTCACAGTATTGAATGAAAAAAACATATTACAAATTAGCTTTCATGGATTAGAACATTAAAATATCAACGGTCATTCCACACTATAATATAATAAGTACATTAATTGTAATGTAACAAGTTACTTCCATAGATTAAATCGACATTTCATTGATAAGAATCCTTTTTTAGATAATTTGAGATTTCAACTGAAGGTGCGTGGTGGAATTTGAATATAAAATTTGAACCGTTATTTTTTTCAGTTAAAGTTTATCCGTGCACTTAAACGCCTCAACGAAAGGTCGTTAATGGCAAAGAATTCAATGTTTTATTGTTTCACATAGTTGATGGCTATTTCAGCGGCACGCTATCGTCAGTTCTTATCAATTTTGGTTTATTTACAGACCAACTAGTCTAGTTGTATTTTACACAAATGCATGAATTCATTAACATGTAAGCTGAGAAAAAACATACGTTTAAATAAGTAAACTTTATTTTTATTAATAAGAAATTAAGACTTCATTAAGCCACCTTTTTGCGTATAAGGACAATATCAACTATATCAATATTGTTATACTGTTACAAAGGTAAGGCACTTATTGTTTCGTACAGGATAAATGAGTAAATACGATACAATTTAAAAGCCACGTAAGTTTGTGTTTACCCATTAAATTTCTAGCTATTCGTAATGGCGCATTATGTCGCTATATAGTTTACACATACTATGTAAAATACAGTTTTAGTTTGTTTATGCTAGAATAGTACTGGTGTATTTAGTTAACACTTGGTAGTGTCTTGTGCAAAGATTTAAATTAATTATGATACATTGCAATTTGTAACAGTACAAAATAGTATTTTTAAAGTTGCGTTCGGCAAGCCATATCGAGCGAATGTGCCGGAGATACAGAAAGTCATCAGGAAGAATATCAGACGGAAGGCCACTGATATGTCGAAACGAAGGGATAAGATCTCCAAATACGTGACCGGAGGACTGGGACGGCTTGGACACAACCGTAATAGTGGAATAAAAGATTTCTAAATTTTAATATAATATAAATCAGTGTTCTTCAACCTTTTTAGATTCGCGGACCGGTAAAAATTGTAAAAAATATCTCGCGGACCGGCGTCAACCAACATCACTCAATAAGTTTGTAGCATGACATATAGATCGCGCTACTATTGACAAATTAATATGATTTTTGGAAAGTACCAACCTTCAAATAATACGTGTCAAAATTTCACTACAATCTGACGTTTAGTTCACAAGTTACAGTGGTTTTAGTGGCGCTACTTTTATAATTTTCAAAACAATGAAAAAAATTGAATTTCGTGTGTCGATAAAGCATTGTTTTTTAATCGAACAAAATACTGTTTAATCAAAGCAATGGCTTGACAAGTGCTATTCGAACTCTTTTTTATCGAGAAAAACGGTAGAGAAGTGGTTTGCTGATTTTTGAACACTCATTTCATGATTTCTGGTCGCCCGAATTCGGCAGTTATTCCAGGAAACATAAAAAAAGTCCAGAAAATAGTTTTGACCGATCGTAAATTGAAGTTGCGTGAGATAACTGATACCTTAAAGATACCAGGAAACAGTTCATTCACCATTTTGCATCAACATCGAGAAGATAATCAAGTCGAAATTTTTTCGAAACATAAATGTCTTCGCGGACCGGTAATAAGCCCTCGCGGACCGGCACCGGTCCGCGGGCCATAGGTTGAAGAACACTGATATAAATAGATTTGACAGTTGTGTATTATGTACAATTTATTATGACGTACAATTAGAAGTTTTTCGCTTACAGTAAAAAAAGGAGTCAAATAAAGCAAACCTTTAAATATCTCAAGTGTTAATTACATTTACGTAATTATTAACAAGCCTGTTGAAGTTGTTCACGTAGTATATGCAGGGGTGGGCTGGAGGGGGCTCGGAGGGGCTCGTGCGAGCCCGTTGTTAAATTTGACTAAAGCCGGCGAGCCCCTTGTTAATTTTAGAGAAAACAATATTCTCAGATCAAACTAGTACATAACTGCAATTTTTGACGTATATATTATCTACGACAGCTTCAGTAGACATTTTTAGCCATTTACATTAATTAGTTTACGGTAAATTGCATATTGTTACATATTATAAGTGTATTAAGTAATAATCGATTGCTTATTTAAATATTGAAAATAATTGCATAGGAGTGTTTAAAAATTCACTCCTTCCCCGGAACACCGAGAATCGCTAGGAGATTAAGCGAGCCCCTTGTTAATGTATTGGCAGCCCACCGCTGAGTATATGTAATGAAAAAAGGTAAAATGATGCATTTGTTATCATAAAAAAAAACAAAAACTATTGCATGCACCAACTCTATTGCCGTTCTATCAAAACATTGACTCGTTGGAGATATGTACTGAAGATCATACATGTATTAATATTAAATGGTTATCCACAGTTTCCATTTGATTGATATATCCACATTTGATATGTATTGACTCAATACACGGCGTGTGCCTCTCTCTCACACGGTGATCTTGTTTTCGCATTCTTTTCCGTGATTCAATTAACAATAGCATACTTCACTCATTTATCATGGAATAACATAATGAAATATTTCTAAAATTAATACTGATAAAAACAATAGTTTAGCAAATAATAGATAGGTTGTCGGGTCCTATAGCGCAGCGGTTAGCGTTGTTGGCTTCCGTGCCGGATCTCACTGGTTCGAGTCCCAGTCAACGTTCCCTCTAAGCTGCGCGCGTGCGCGGCCGCGCAGCAGTTGGGAAACTCCCGCGCACTCATTCCGGGTTGGCGTGCACTGCAAGACAGTTGTTCAATTAATATTTGATCGGTCGGTAGCAAGAGTGATTAGTAAACCACTAGTCCTGTCCTAGCCTTATCCTTCTATCCCTAACACTCTCTTTGGAAAAAGAGAGGTCGAGCGACTGGTTTACAAACAGTTTCTGTTGAGATCCCTTCATTAGGAGACCATATGCTCCACATTGGGAGGGGACATGTATAAAATAAACTTGCTTAGAAAATAGCTTTGTCAATCAGTTTATTTATTGTATTGATAATATTCGTCTTAAAAACATGGAAAATTATGGACCAATTTGTGAGAAATTTGTACAGTATTTTTGTTTTTTACTCGAGTGGTCAATGCTGTTCGGCTTTCTCCCATTTGGTCGCAACTTACAGGCTCAAATACCGGAATATTTTTTTTATCTAAATGAATAGATAGATGTATTTGATTTTTTTAAACCCCTCGCCTACTCTCCATCCGATCATAAAAGTTGGCCGTAGAAAGATTGAATAGATGAAGACATATCCTTTACTAGTATCATACTTCTTTCTTTAACATCTCTAAAGAGAGATATTGATCAAAATCAAATCAGTTTTCGAAATACAAAGTGTTATTCGACATGCTTCAAATAGGAAGACACAGTTAAAAAAAATACTAAGATTTTCGATGTACTTCACCAATAACTTTGTGTAAATACATTTTTAATATATATATATATTTTTAAATTTTGTTATTCAACTGACTGATATTAAGATACTTGTTACACCTTTGAGAAGTGGTTTAAAGATAAAATTGTTTCTTATTATTCTTCAGACTAAAGTTAAAGTTAAGGATTGTACGATATAGTTAAAGACGCGAATTACATGTCACGCCCAGCTCTACAATCAATAGAATGATAAAAAAATATTTTATTATGTACTGTTAAATAAAAAAAAAAGATTCAAAGAGATGTTAAATGTTCACATTTTTATTTACATTTCACAACAGTGATCTAGTCAATCTAGCAATGTAATTAAAAATCCAGCTCCATTGTGTTTATAAAGCGGAAATGCATTGAGTATTATTATTATTTATAATTATTGTGGTGCATCTTACCTATCGAATCTGTTGCATTGATTTCACCCCAGAGCTTGGTTATAAATATGAATGTATGAAACGAAAGCCATTATCCATTTTTTTTTGTATATGATGCCAAGGGATGGAGAGATGATAACTGGTTGGTTCGCAAACCGCTTTTCCCGTTAAAAGCAATTATTTTAAAAACAATGTTTAATACTTGTTTCGTAATTTTATAATACTTTCAGTGAGCAAGCGCTTTTTACAGTTCCAACATAGCTGAATTGTTCACAATGCTATATATTATAATAATCTTATAGAAATAAGTGGGTAATTACTATTTTTTTTTTACAAACAAACACTTTTATTTTATAGTGTTATTTAAATGTTACAAACAAATAAATATTAAGGATGTATAAGAAAACATGCGGCTTATTTCTAGGCGTTTTCAAAATAAAAATTCAGTTTTAAGTCTAATAAAGATTTTTTTTAATAACAACTAGCGTTGTAAATTAAATATTATTATTCTTGATAATTGTACAATTTTAACTCTCGAAATTTTCAATGGCTTTTAAAGAAGTATACTAATTATATTGTATTCTATGGATTAAAAAATAATTTTAAGCTACATCAGAGTCGATAGTTAAATTTAAAAATATGTACATTAAATACAAATATGAAAACAGTATCATACAAATTTGAACTAATTTGTTTTGGTATTCTTATTTCAAAATTGAATTTTGAACTTCCAAAAACTTCTTTTTTATAAAACACCATCAAGATGAAAATTTGGTGAATATTAAAGGATAAGACGTGTAACTCAAAAACGCTATAGTATGCAATGGTTATTTCCATATGTACTATTCCACTATTCGTCAATATAAAGCATTTTTAGAGATGTAAGAAAGATGCGATTATTTTAGCCTATTTGTTGTTTATCTCTGATATTGAAGAGATCAGGAGAGAGTCGGCCTTGTAAATTGACGAAGTGCATACCTATTCCTTTTACCCACCCTTGTGTGATGCCGAGTGCACGGCCAGGTAGGCAACATTTCTTAGGGATGTGTGGGAACCAGGATCGTTTATTTCTTTCAGGCATTTTTTTCTATCAGCAACACACTGTTACGGCAAAGGTAAGTTTTGAGGGATGTCGCGGAAGTTTCTCTGTAACATATCCAACGTATTTAATTGTATAACTAAATGAAAAGAATATTATGTAAAAAACAGTGACTTGTTTTTTTTATTAAATTATCTCAATAAAATAAAACAGTAAAATTTGCTTGAAAAATAAAAATTAAGATGATTTTTTTTATCACAGTTTGCTATTTTTATTTCATTAAAAAATCCTATTTAAATATACGCTATATAATGCGGATTGTGAGAGAAATAATTGTATTGCAATATCTAACATAAAGCAATTGAGTTGCTTCAATATAAAAGCTTGCTGAATTTTATCAATTATATATAAATTTGTTCGATTTTCAATTATAATTTTATCTTAATAATACACAAAAATCATTGAAGTTTCGTAGTTATAATAACCTTGCTTAATAGATTAATTGCATTGGCATTTACGTGGTAGAAATCCATTGTTATAATCTCATTAATATATGCCAGAATCATAGAAGTTTTGTCGTTATAATAACCCTGATTAATAGATCGATTGAATTATCATTTGGTTGGTAAATGATAAAGTATTTTAGTTCTACAAATATTATTTTGTATAAAGTTGATAGCTATTTAGGTTCTATGACACCATAAGAACTAGCAGTTTTAGAACTAAATTTTTTCACCTTATTAATAATTAATATAGTTTAAAAAATATATTTATTACTGTAAAATGATAATAGCCTCCAATTTTATTGTGATACGATGCATTATTTATTAATAAATAATAACAGATAGATTGTTTTAAATTTATAATTTGTCAACCTTGTGCAATTTTAATTAAATAAATAAATAAATAAAAATCAAAAAACAATTATATATCTATTGGTAAAACTCGATTTAAAAAAACTATCTGTATGCCCTTTTCGTAATTATTTAGCGACTGCATCTTATGTGTAACGTTCCATCGCTTACCCTTTATTATTTGATTTTTTCGATTAGCTATTCTTACTACGGGATAATTTAGAGCCTGCAAGGGGTAGGTATCTATATTCTTTTTTAAAGGGAGGATAGAATTATGGCGCAGGATATCAATAGTGCATCCTCCTGCACATCTGTGCTATCATCTTTCTATCTCACTCCTACAATCGGTATATAATTTTAATAGCTGTTCATTAAAAAAAATTAAAACAATATTTTGTGGACCATCGAAGAGACGATCGAAAAAAATGAATTGATTTCTATACTGCCTGAGGGTAATTATTACTTTAGACTTATCTTAGAAAATACACGTTTTATATTATATCGCATTATATTATCGTTATGGGTATTTCATGGTATATAATTCATATCGACTGTGGAAAGGAAAAAGGACGTAACCCACACATACCAATTTTTACAGGAGGCGCTAAAAACGTGTTTTGATGATTTTGTGTCATATGCAAATTATGAATTATACACAACCTTGAAGTGCATGGATACTTATAAAGTGTTGTTTAATTGACATAACCTAATATTAATTAAATAAATTGTCTCGGAAAAACCTTTATTTCAGTGTTTTTTCTTGGTTTCAACTTTTTACAAAGTCGAAATTTTCTAACTTAAAAGCTAAATTATTCGGCATTTTCAGCTTCCATCCTTTTAATAGAATATGTGTCAAGTTGTATACATTGTGAGTATCGAAAAAAAGCTGTTATGGAAAATTTGAGGTTACGTCCTTTTTCCTTTCCACAGTCGATATATACTATTCTGATGGTACCACTTTGATATTGAGACCATTTTCGTTTTTTTTTTTTTTAACTTAAATGGTTGATAAGCATTCGATTTATTCTTTAAGTCGAGTTAAATCGTTTATATATTCGGTGCAAATAATTTGTTAGATTACTTTATAACATGTTGGTTGCTATGACTTCCACAAAATTCCTGTTGTTATGCCTACCAGCTGATATTATTTTTTGAATAATAAAACTGAAACGAAGAGTCTGAAGATTTTTTTTTTTACACAAATTGTTTATCGATGTCACATTCTTACTTTATTATGATTATTCGCCAATTACATCACAATCCGTCGAATTTAAAAACGTGTTCATTGAAAATTCGTGAAAGTTAGAAAAACATACTATATTAGCTTGATGAGAATTTTTATAAGTCACTCAAAATCAACTCAAGAATATCTAAATTTTGTTTGACTTTACTTAGTCTTGAAGCCAGGCAGGCTTAATCGTGAAGTGATGACAAGTGACGGCTATATTATTATTAAGGTGGTGAAATGATCAGCAGGAATATTGCTTGAAACTAATCAGATGTCGGAACCAATCAAATTTCTCTTAAAATTTGAGTCAAATGGATAATAGTAATTATTGTGTCGAAAAAATCGTGAATCTAAGCTGGCATGTACAATTACAAAGGGCCAAAGATAAAATAAATCATTTCCGTTGTGATTAGATTTAATGTAGTTGAAACAACCTCAAGTCATCTGACAGTGATCTCCAAGTCCAGTTTCCAGTTTAGCTTTAAATACCAATAACAGACAAGAAGCCACAAAAATTTACCCATATTTGAAATTGCCATCAGCATACGACTGTAGCTTTCAACAATTATTGAAAAAAAAATAGAATTAAATGCAATGTTTTTTACCATGTGCTAATGGATCTGTGGAAATTTTCATCCCCACTTTACTCGAGAGCTATTTGGAATCATTTATTTTGCTAATTATTACCAATTTTATATTGTATTACATTGTTAAAATTTCCCAGTTGCTAATTCTGATAATGATTATTGAAGTGTTTATTATGAAGTCATTATATGTAGGTACGTTTTTTATATAATTGATTTTTAGTCTGTTAAAATAATATAATTATTTTATAAGAAGTTCTAAACATTTTAAATAAGATTTATGCTAATTTATTGTTATTTATTCAAAATTTGTGTAATTATTTATAGATAGTTTTTAATTAATTGTTTCAACTTGTTTTATATAAGCCTTTCTCTAATTTGTATAAATAACCATGTACATATTTTTATGTGTGTCAGTAGACAACGCTTATTAGCGAAATCAGTCCTGATCTTTATAACGAATGTGAAATTTGTACAAAAAGTTTTTAATATAATGCCTTTTTCCCTAGAATTGACAGTGAACACCTTAAAAGTGATGTACATATGAAATATCTTTGATTCTAATAACATGTAAGTATCAAAGGTGTCTAACAGATTGTATGTGGATAGTGAATACACAAGTTGCTTACTCAGCTTACTACATCTGATTCTCAGTGTTGAGTTGAGACTGTGTGTTGCATCTTGCCGTAAATACTGTCGTTTGAATAAAAGGGTCGAAATCACAGACGGAAGTATGAACACCTGTCACAGAACGGCGTCAGTAATGGAATCCACTGCGAATGTATGCTAGAATTCTTCTCGAATTAGTAACCTTTAAAATTGTTTTGGATATTTCTCGTTCATTATTTGGTACCTACAGATTATTTAGTAATGGGGTATTTATAAAAAAAGTCAGTCTACGCTAAAATATAATAAGTTATAATACAAATATTTTTTAAAAATAAGCTTTTATTTAAATGTACTAAAAAGATAATAATAATTTCGATATCTATTACCTTAAAATAATTCCCTCGTCTAAGCAACATCCTAACCACATGACACTCTTCAGCACAGTAAGTCAGATCGTTGACTCTCCAGAGAATTGGGAAACACATCATCTCTCACATTCTACTATCGCTAGAAATCGTTATTAATTTCGGAATAATTGTATCATATGACTAAAAGTAAAAGCGCGCGGCGAAAATATTTATTTAAGATTTAATGTAAAATATAATATCAAATAAATTAAAAATGGGCAAAAATATTTATCTAAGACTTAATGTACAATATAATATCAAACATCCCGAAAGGGAACTTGACCCAGTGTCTTTAACAAAGCAAGTTAAGAAAAAGCTTATAAAAATGGTCACAGTCTACTAAAAAGATTAAGAAAAACAATAAAAAATATTACAAATCTTCATCGTTCCTTGTGAGATTCATAATACCCCAAATCTGACATCTCTGGACTCTCATTATTAGCTATTTCCGAAATATTGCGTAACATATATATTTATTTTTCAATTAAAATTAGCCATTTCAGGATTCGACAGTTAGCGGGAGATTAAAAAGAATTAACCCCGAATAGCTTTTATTAAAAAAAACATAATTGATAATTAAAATTTCAAATACAATGTATTGTTTTAGAATTGTATAAAAGGAAGGTTGCGAGGGATGAAATGCCTCTAACGCTTAACTGACTGGACGAAAGCTCAACAGTATTGACCACGCAGGGATGGATGGGATTGGCTCAATTAGTGTAGTATTTTTTTTTGAAAAAAAACATTGGAAATAAAATAAAAGATTTGAGTCCTTCATGGGCGATTTATCTATTCCAATTTTTTAGAATAAGATTGTAAAAAATAAGTTTTCGCTAAATTAAATTTTGCAATCATTATTGCTATTGCAAAAAATAAACCCACATAATTCGTATTCTAGACGTGAAAAATGTTTGATTTATGTAAGACAAGAAACGCATTGATTTTTTTCGGTAACAGTCGATTTGAAGTTTGTTTTTAGTGGCACCACACGTTCAAAGTTAGTACGAACTCACGAATACTTAATTATTGATAAATTGTAATATATTAATTATAATTTTATGATTTGATAGTATTGTATTTTTTGTATTGCAATGCATACATAAATTAAATTCGATAATCTAATTGTTAACTTACTTCATCAAATTTTAAAGGTTTGAATATATGGTACCAATATGAGTATAATTGTCTTCATTTATATTAGTAATGTATTTTGATTATTAGAAGACTTTTTGGTATATTTTATTTTTATTTGATCCAACAGTAAAAGAAGGTCGATGGGTTGTTTTATATTTAAAACACGGTTATAAGTGTTGTATACTTACGCTATTTATGTTTTTTCACTTGGTTCTTTAAGGGCCAGCAACATATCGTAAGTATTTTTTTAGCGCCGTAGGGAAAGTGTTAAGCAGTGCATGAACGATATTTTGGAAAGTAAACGCTAAGTTTAGAATTAAGAGAAATAATTTTGAATCTTGATTGGTTATGACAGCAATACGCTTTTTGCTCCTGTTCCTGTACATTTGTTAAACATCTTTAAAACTGCGTATTAACCCTAATAAGTAATAAATAATTATCAATTGAATTTATAGAAATGCTATGAAGAGCGATTATTGTTCAAAATAATAGTGAACGCACTTTTAATTTAATTAAGTAAAATTTATACTCGGTAGAGTGACATTAAATAATATGACTTGATTTGGCTTGAAAAAATTATTATTCACACTGTGGCCTAATTTCTAATAGTAAATTGCACATTTATATTGTAATGTTTTTTTTGATTATTATAAAAAAATATGAAGGCACAGTATGGTCACTTGAATTGGGTTAGAAATTTTCACATGCACATGTGCAGAATAGAACAAAAATCATTGTTCTTTCCCCCATGATCTGTGATCTATGATAGAAAAAAAATGACAATAGATTTAGTTTTGGTGCTCAAAGGTGGATGGATAGATGCGCAATGTGCGTGTGTATTATACGTTTGTATGTGTGCGCGTAAGAACATAATATTATATTTTTTTCTAGTCGGTCAAATTCAAAAGAAATAAACGAATGGAGAAGAAGGCAACTAGTCACAGAAGGAGAAAAAAAATGTTGTAGAGAAATAAATAATTGTAAATAATATTGGAGATTTTTTCACAATAGAATATACTTCGCTTTTGTGAATTATAAGTTTCTAATATATATATATATATATTTATTTAATTCACGCATAAATAATAGCTGCGTTAAAAAAAATATGATTTTATTCCTTTATTTATAAACATTTTTGCTTTAAACATCAAGATCATTAAAATAATAAACATTTTCAAGGTAAAATTATTTAGTTTCACGAGAATCATAAAATGATAAAAATTACTAGGTAGCACTGTTCTATCCGTTATTTAACATTTATAGTTTAGGCTTGACTTTACAGCATTTTTTTTAAATTTATTAAATTTAAAATTATTTAAGATTGTTTCCCCTCCAAATACAACCAATATATATTGTGCGTAAGATGATTTTTTTCATACTGAAACATTTGAATTTTTTTTTTTATTATAATTATTATAGAGGAAGAAATTAATTAAAAACTAATTAAGGTGTAAACATACATTAATTAAGGAGTGCAGAGGATTTATTTAGTGCGTAACGATGCACAGGCAGACAGCTCAAGTAAATTATGTATTGTAGAATTTGAAGTTTATTTCACCATTACGCCATCTTCGGAGCTTATAACCAGAAGATAACATTATTAACTTAATAGTCCTGATTGTGAGCCACTTGGTGAGTCACCTTTTCCAGGCAGGTGTAGTGTGTATAGAAGCAAACTAATGACAAAAAGTGATGACATAAGGATAGGTAAGAGAAGTTGTAAAGGTATTAGGTAATCGTATGTGGGACAATTAAATCAATAATAAATTTTGACACATTTATCAAAAAACGAAATCGGTCGTAATATAAAATAAATGACTTGGGATTAGCACAAAAAGTTATTTTTTTATATAACATAATGTTTTTTTTTACATATAATTGACAGTGAACGCGCTAAAAGCGAACAATAATCAATATATGAATACAAAACATACCCACTTTATTATTTACAGATAAAAAGTACTTACTTATTACTCACTTTAAAAGTATTTACTGTCGATTCTTGGTGGAAAAACATTGTGTTAATAAATGAAACATTTAATTATTAATAATTATTTAACTAATTAATTTGAATAAATATATAAAATGCGTGGTTTTTGTACATATTATTTATAAAAAAACTCTTCTGCGTGAGTTTGTGCGTGTATATAAATTATTGCATATAAGAAAAATCTATTATCTAAAATCAGTTCGGCAGGAGTTTTTGGATGGTATTATTATTGATTTGTACGCAATGAATGCTGTAGGACCGGTCATCCGTTTACGGAACACGTTTGGCCAAGTGATTTATTCCCGAAGAGACGCTCCCTTTGATACTACACCTGAATGAAGTGGACACAACACCTGATTTGACTGGTTTTAGGGTCAAGTTTAATTCTTCTAAGGGTCGGAAGGTCACCCTTGGATAGTGACCAACAGTCACGCGACTAAGGTTTGACCCTTCGGACAATACCTTTGATAATTGCAGGTAAAGCGCGCACATGAACAATCCAATAAAAAAGTGTTTATAAATAACGTTACGTCAAATTATCGAATAATTATTATCGGATTACAAGTTGTTAGACCGGTCAACTGGAAGGGTCACCCTGAGGGTCATTTTTCATTTGTTCGGACATCGCATGACCCTTGGCTTGTCTTTCTTATGATCGTTTTATTAAGTACCTGCCGGAATTCATTTTTCGTACAACGTTTTGACATGTAACTAAGTTAGTAATATTATAATTTTAACAACACTCTACTAGGTATTCATGAAGTTGATGATTGCTTTCATAAATATTAATTCGTCGTATTATTTTTAATAATGTGACGTACATTATTTTTGTTTACGTATATAAATATGGTTACATTTTTTTAGGTTATCGTAGCTGGCACCAGTGTGTCATTAATTGATGAAAACGATTACTAGCTCTAAATCAATCACATTTTCTTTTGCATTTTTGATAAATCAGATATTTACTGGCGTGGAAAATCAAATGCAAACTTATTTATTGAATAAGTCATAAGGTTTTAGCTTAATTAATTCCCTAAATAGTTTTTTTTAAGAATAAACTCAGTCCTCTTTAAGAATTAAAATAAAACGGGATTGTGGAAAAAAGAAATTGTGTGGGCTAGGTCCTTTTCCCTTCTCACAATCGAATTGTGTTATGATTAAGTTTTTTAATGACACATTTCTATTTAAGACTCAAACGTTTTCTCACATAATGTATTTATTGGTAGAAATTCATTGAAATAGGCTTACAAGAAATATAATAAATCTGACAATAAAGCGTGATGCCTAAATACCCACAAATTATATTTACACAATATTTGCCTGTCGCAACATTTTATTTTAATTTTAAAATGATAAAAATGTTGTATTTTTATGCTCATACGGTATTTTTAATTAAAAAAAAATTTTTTATTACAAAAGAGATTTGCGAAACTACTAAAACAAAATTGTAACAATTATTGCGTATAAATAAACAAATTTCTAAGCACGTTGTAGTCGGAATACACGTGAATGCATTTTAAAGTGACGTTGCATTTTTCATTGATAATTTAATGTTCGCAAAGGTTTATCGCTATAACGTTAAAAATACTATTGTGCATAACAACTTACGATTCATTACTGAAATTTAAAAGGGAAAATATTTATTCTGATAATATTTATGAACGGTTTTTTGGTTGACAGATGGATCATTGACGCAATATTCAACTCGTGAACAAGACTTTTGCGGAGAACATTACATATAGGGTTATAGCAATAATTTCTTGGTAGTCAGTTATGCGGGAAAAGTATACATGTCAAAAGTAACGTATATTTAAGTGCTTAAGGGTGAGTTAACAGATAATATTAGAAGTATTACAATAAGTGTTTCAATATCAATGTAATGTAGAAATTGATAGGGTTGATAATTTAATGAGTAAATGACTG
Source organism: Himalopsyche anomala (assembly GCA_031772345.1). Lineage (NCBI taxonomy): Eukaryota > Metazoa > Arthropoda > Insecta > Trichoptera > Rhyacophilidae > Himalopsyche > Himalopsyche anomala. The sequence continues at coordinate 7,430,512 of CM062844.1, read as the reverse complement.
ATGTTTTATATAAGTGATATACACATACCACAATCATCTCTAAGTAAACCGTGATGATATAAAAGTTATATCAGTTAAAGATAAACTCATTATTTATATATGGAAATATATTCGATGGATTTGGTGAAAACTTTGTGAAAGTTTATTTTGAAAATAAAATAAAATTTGATAACTTTGTTATTCCACCTGTTCGTTATCTTTGCAATGTTCTGTCTGATGATGATTCATAAAGAAGCAAAACACGTGTCACATTTTTTATGCAACAAGAAGAATATTAAAGATATACAAATTTAATTTGATAATTAATATATATATGAATGATTAGATATGGACAATGGGAAGTATTTTTACTCATGCCAAAGTAACTTAAGGTTAATTACAGTGGTGGGCTGCCAATACGCTTATAATATGCTTGTTTAGCGTTAGAGCTATTTGCGTTGTTTTGGGAAAGAGGCAGATTTTTTATCACTGTCACCCAATTTAATTTATGCAATCAATAACTATTAAAGCAATCGAAAGATAATGGTTATTCTTGAATTGTGTCACAATTCACACTATATCCTAAAATGTATACGGTCGGATCTGTAGTGGAGTGTAAATGCCGTTGGCATCCGTGACGGACGTCACGGGTTCAAGTCCTAGACAAACAGCGTTTTTTTTAATCGATTTCTGTTAGAAGTCATGGATTTTTGTGATGTCGAAAATTCCCTTTACTCACATTGAAAATAGAGAGGTTGAGCAACAATCAGTTCTCGTAAAAAAACTTTTGTTGAAATACCTCCAATAAGAGGCTATATGCCCCACATGAGAGTGGATATGGATTTTTAAAAAAGTGGAATTCGGAGATGTATATGGTCCGAATTACAAAAGGTGAAATAAAAGCTCAGTTAAAATATGGTTTGTTTGATGATTTTATTTTTTAATAGGGTTGGCAATAAAACAGATTGCGATAATTTAAATGAAATACATATTATATACATACATAGTATGTTCATGTTGCAAAAATGATTTATAACCAACAACAATAATAGTATATATTTCCAGTTTAAGCAAACCGTTACATTGCATTTTTTGCACATTGCGAAAAGGCAGACGATCGTTATGCGACCGTTCCGAATTATCTTGCGCGAATAATAGTCGAAATTTGCGAAACTAGCCCTTACTTGACCTTTCACCATGATAAGGGATGAATTTTTATTGAAATAATTTCGGTTGGTCGTTACAATTATTATTGTTGTAACTTCCTCGAACCCTTTCGCCATTCAAATCAGATATATCCATTTTTATTCTGCATCATTTCCCCCGTGTGATTTGTCAATTATTATACCTGGACTTCCTTTTAGCGGACGCAATCCAACGATGAGCTGAACGTTGGCCAGGGGAGGATTTCAAACGATAAACCAATTGACCAACAAGAATTTGTGCTTGATTTCATTTGATTAAAAAAAAGGATGAGTTTTGGTATTTCTTATGTTTTACTTATTAGTAAAAACATTTTTTTTAAATAATCAAATAATGATATTTTTTATTATTCAAATGAAAACAAAAAAAAAACCATTTTTATATGAAATATGACAAAATATGCCGCGCATTTGATGAATTGGTCCGCGCAGCCTTTGAATTTTCCGTGCAGTTAACCTCTCGTATTAGAGAATACATTGATTACAAGTCACAACTCACAAACCCTTTCTATAACGCAAAACTTAAAATAAACAACTATACCTTGTATTTTCTCCCACTGTGTAAAATTGTCTTAAAAATGTCTCTATACATAATAAATAATAATAAAAATAAATATTTAACCTATAGAACGGAAGCGTCTCACCGGTGACCAGTCGCGATGTTTTTTCGTTGAAAAGAAAGATTTTTCAATATGTAAAAAATATTAATGAACCCAATGGCGGCTAAAATGTTGTTATTTCGGTAGGGCTGCATATTGAACGATTTTTTATAAGAGAATCGTATTTTTGAGATGTATTTGTCACAATAATATATTACATATAAAATATTTAAATTGAAATATAAATCGATCTAAATGACGAAGCTTTGATCGGTGTACATATTTATTGACTAAAAGTATAATAATATAAAATTTAATTTAAAGAAAAAATCATTGTGTTGTGACAACCCTGAATAAAAAATGGAATACACCCATAAATGATCCGGCAGCACAGCATGTGTTATATATACATATGCCGGGACATATTTGATTACACATACATTTTATTGCAATTTATATTGTTTCTAAAATCGCTGATACAAAAATACGATTTTAATTATTCCGTGATTTTGATTTTGGCTAGTATTTATAAATACACCCCTGGAAACTATCCTTCATGTATCCGTATTATTTCGCAACTAAGTATTGCTTTAACCCTGTGACATCCTTCCACTTATTTTGGCCAAGGGTCATTCCATTATACTTTTACAACAATACAAGATAAACCGTATATACTTTGCAAAAACCCAAATTAAATTTAGGTATGTTCTTTCACATGAACACGACACTCATGTTAGCCGTTACAGATTATCTAATAGTAACTGTTCAAAAGGTAGTATAATTGGGAATGAAATACCGTTAAACGTAGACATGTTTACATTGTTTTCTCATTAAGTTACGAATTATCGTATTGCAATTTGTCAAAAATGACAAACACAGAAACTATTTATGATCCAAAGTCTTTGATATAAGCATATCTCTATTTTAATTGAAAAACATAATCTTGTTGGTATTGACAATTATCCATGTTGCAAATAATTTTCATCTTTAAAAAAAATAGCAATGTTAAACAAAAAATTACAAAAATGATGTAACCTACACAGCCTCAATTATTCAGTACGCGAGATTTGAGTATCTGCAGTAGGGATTCTGTGTCGAGACGTCCCGGGACAAAAGTCCCGGGACTTTTAAGGTTTTTCGCTGTCTTAAGTCCCGGGACTTTGTTGTTAAATGTCCCGGGACTTACGGAAGCCAAAATGTACATTTTAATTTTGAAAAAACCATTCTAACAAATGAAAATTGGATGCAAGCAATCGCTAATGTGACCTTAGTTATTTTTTATTTAAAATAAATTTACATTGGTGTCTATCATCGGGATCAGTTTTGAAAAAAAAAACAAATGTTTTTCACTATTGTACAAAGTTACCAATGTCAAAAATAAGACAAAAAAGGTATGAAAGCTGTATTGTGATTTGTGAAGTAACGGTCATAATTTTACCCAATTCATTGTTATTTTTTCAATACATGTACCGTTATCATCCCATTTTAGTACATACATACAAATATTTAATTTAAATAAATTTATAATTTTATTGAAGGGGAAATAAAAGTTCCAAGTCCCGGGAAGTCCCGGGACTTTGACTTTATCACGTCTCGAGTCCCGGGACTTTGAAAAACCCGAGACTTCAGAATCCCTAATCTGCAGTATTGTCTTAGCGATTGTCGTGCGTTATTAGATGTGATTGTTAAAATTCACTTGACTAATTGTTATAAACGTTGTATCTGCAATTGTTTTTTTGTGTCTTTGTAAAATACCATTTTTGGGGGCTATACAATTTTCTTGTTTCATTGGAAAAAAACAAATAATCCTCGACTTTCGCACTGTCAATATAAAATTTACAGCCTGATCTTTTTATCGTCTCTGAAAGTATACAAAAATGAGTGGTTGGGTGACAGAACAACAATCTATTTTTTAAAATAAGCAACTCTTTTGTTATAACTTCACAATTATGACAAACATTTTCAACTCTTTTCATCAGTTGAAAATGCTCTTCATAAGCTAAACCGGTCCTAATCATATTAAATAAATGTGTTATTTGTATAACAGTGTTTTTTTTTAATAAAATGCTTTTAAGTATTGAAAGTGAATACAATATAAGTAAAGAATAACAATCAATCAGTTTTTGTTTAAAAAAAATCTATTTAGTTTTCGCATTAAAATTCACTTGTTTCAATAGAAGAAATCTTGATTACGACTTCTTAAATTTAACAAATCATTATTTAAATTTTTTCAATTTGATTAAATAAATTTAATTACGTAATATAATATTGTTCAACGAATAAGTGTGATTACATGCTTGTATCTAACTTGAATATAAATTATCTAACTTTGCTATAACTGCTTAGTTAGAGCTTAGTTCTATAGCTACCTTGAACTATGAATCTCTGGACACTTTAAAGTCACCTAGAGAGGGACAGATGCAATTTATTCCGTTGCGTTTATTGATTTTGCTTGAGAGGGGTGTACCTAGAGTAGTTTTCCCTTTGGAAGTAACCCTGTCCTCTGCACTAGTATGGTGCCCTGGTAATTTTGCGTCCATTCGCTCACCTTGCGACAAAAGGAGAACAAAATAGTTTGTTCACTTTAAACTGAATGCGATATTTAAATTTGTATTTTCAATTTGATACGCAATCCAAAAATACTGCCATTCATAGTTTATTTAAATACACCAACAAATTAAAATAAACATACCTGTATTCAAGATTAATACGAAATTTGATTTGAATTTTGGCTTGATTGAATTGATTATATCTAATATATAAAAATGAATATTTGTTTGTTCGTACTCTATGGGCTGCCAAACTCCTGATTTGATTGCAATAAAACTTTGACAAACTTTTTGCTTGCACTTAAAGATAATAGGCATATAAAAATTAGCTTACAGTAGGTCTTATATATAAAAATCAATGTTTGTATGTCTGCCATACAGTTCATTTTGACAACGTATGCTTGCACTTGCGCGAAGGTTATAGTACCATTAATTTACAGAAGGGGGCGCATGTGTCGTACCATATACAATTTGCAGCAAACGTCAAACAGACAGAAAAAGAAAACATGCACTTCAATAAACACAATTAAAACACAAACACTTTCTTTCTTTAAATGGCATTGCAACGCTTGCTGAGAACCGGCTAGTTCTATATAAAATTAAATTTGATAACTTTGCTATTCATTTAAAAAATAATAGGACGCGTGTTTCACGTCTTGAAGCACGTCTAATATCAATTTAAATTAAGTTACTGCCTAATCCATCGAAAATATTGAATTGACTATTTTTTTCTGATGTCTGATATTGAATTGATAAATTCCAACTGATGATGCTTCTCAAAGAAGCAAAGGAAGTGTTTCATAACTAAAATGGAATAACAAATTTATTAAATTTATTTTTATTTTAAAAATTGAATTCCTGGTTATCCAGCCAATTTTTCGCTGAATCCATCTAAAATGATTATTTTTTCTTCCCGAAACTACTGGTTGATATCATAAAATATATTCTATAAAATATTGAAAATGAATTTGATTTGATAACTTAGTGATAATCATTTTTTATTATTGAATCAAAATTGATAATTTTACTATTTCACTGGTTGTGTTGCAATTTCTGGATGGAAATTCTTTTTATGGAAATGAAACACGTGTCACGTTCAGTGTTCCTCCTAAGCTGTGCGCGCGCACATGCATAATAACAGAGCGCACAAAATTTACACCAGCTATACCACCACCAGAATAAACTAATTGTCATTATATAGTGTTGTTACCTATTGTTATTATATAAAAAAAAAAAACATTTCGTTAAGTACGTCTACATGTCGTTATGTGGCGCACATTTTTTTTAATTTCCTTTAAAGTTGCACAGCCAATGTACTTTGCGCACATAACCTTCGAAAAGTTAGAGGGAAGATTGGTCACATCATCAGAAGAATAACCAAATTTATTGATTTTTCATTTTTCATGATTTTAAATATACAAATAAACGGTAAGAAATATATGTAGTGGTAATAATTGTGGAATAGAAATGATAAATTTATTATTGAAGCCACCCTCGGCAATGAAAATGTTTATTGTTCCGAGCGATTTTTGGTTTTTGTAATGTTTTATTTAAGCATGCATTCAGATGCAATTAAACGATAAGTCTATATAAATCTATGATAAAGTTTTTCGGTATAACATTTTTTTTTATGATTACTTGGGAAGACATGCAGCAGTTACAAATTTCAACTTCATGTGTCTGAATTATGAAATAATTTTAATAGAATGAATAATTGATAATAAATACTGTTCTTGGAATATTATGAAATTTTCAAGATAAAAATCACAAATATAATAATAACCGGAAAAGCATATGAAACTATTAAATAGTACGAATTTTGTGATTAAAATTCATTAAATGAAAGTTATTTTTATTGACCGCTTTTGTTAATTTTCTTGTTATGGGGTTTTCAACTAAAGTTCTAGACGAAAATATTATCGTTTACTATTTAAGTTTACTACTAGCAATAAAAAAGTATTGCCATTTGAAATAAATCAAATTATTTTAAGCAGAATTTTAATTACGCATAAACTGTTGTGTTAATTACTCTACAGCCTAAAAACAATTTTGCGCCGCTGTAATGAAATCATTTGATGTAATCTTCCGGATTAATTTTGTGCCGGAGATATTTGAAAATGTATGTCGGCGCAAGGTAGTTCTAGTAGGCAGTCTCAGCCGAGAAATGGCTTACATCCCTTTACATTACGTCCGAGGTGCTTATATGGCGGCAGGAAAGTTACTACTATCGAGCCCTATTCTCCTATCCTTTCTAAAAGACAGACATGTTAAACGTATCAAAATATTACGCATTTTACGATGTTGAACAAAAAATTGGTGTATTTATAAAATGTACAAAGTGTACAGTAATTACTACAAAATACAAACACATTATTTAAACAAGAGTCGGTATAGATTAGAGATAGTCGGTTTTTAAAAACTCGAATTAAAATATATTATTTTACTATAAATCAATTAAAAACGTTAGTATTTTGACTTGAAACTGCCTCAGTTATAATTAAAACAAGGAAATATTATGTAGTTGAATAGTCAGTAGACATCAATGAATGTGTAAAAAATATTATATTTTGGTTTATTTTGAAAATATTTTTGATGATAATTTTGACTAAGATATACATACTCGGATACTGGGTTGGTATAATTACTTCACTTACGAATAGAAGCAATGGATATGTTTTGTTGTTGTACATTTTAACATATAATAAACGATGTATAAAAAAAATGAATTTTTCTTTGAATAACCCGTTTTATGAAACCTTAAACACCGGAATAAACCGAGTCATAGTTCTGACGATGGCGAAAGCCGAAATAGCTATCAACTCATGAATATAAAAAAACTGTAGAACTAAATACGTTGTTATTTTTACCCTATTAATTTTAAAGGAATATTGTGTTTTTATTAACAAATGCTAACAGTAAATTCGAGTAGCAATTACTACCTGTATTTTTCATATTGAACGGAAACATGAATTGTTTGTTTTTCTTTCATCAATACTTCGCATGCGCATCCGAGTTTGATATCCCTGCCTACGATTTTATTACTATATCCATCACTACAGTAGAAAGCAAAAGTGGATGTTGCTCATAGTCATTCACTAGCCAGCGGATGTATAATATTTGCGCGTATGTATAGGAATATGTGAATTGCGCTGTGCCAATACTGACAATAGTCTGACGTACAGTAACACGACATCTTGTAAATCTTATAGTCGCCTGGTATTTATATTTTCTCGAAATACTGCAATGTTACTTAAGCTTACATAATGCGAACTTAACTTCATATCCTCTCCCAATGTGGAGCATATGGACAACTATTGGCAGCGGTGGGTGCCAATACGTTAATAAAGGGCTTGCTTTATATCAAAGCAATTCTCGGTGCTCTGGGGAAGCAGTGAGTTTTTTTTTATCACTCCAGTGGAATTAAATGCAATACTCAAATAAGCCATCGATTGGTACTTAATACACTTATAATATGTAACAATATGCAATTTACCGTAAACTTATCAATGTAAATGGCCAAAAATTTACTACTGTGTGTACTGAAGCTGTCGTAGATAATATATTAGTCAGAAATTTCAGTTATATACTAATTTGATCTGAGAATATTGTTTTCTTTTAAATTAACAAGGGGCTCGCCGGCCTTTTGTAAAATTTAACAAGGGGATCGCGCGAGTTTCTTTTTCTTTTAATTTGTATATTGTATATATATATTTATTTTATTGTATAATATATTGACGTATTGCTATTAATTTTTTGCAGCCCACGTACAGTTGGAAAAAATTAGTATGTGGCCAAGACGTAAAAAGATTGAGTATGACTGATATAGTTACTTTTAAAATATTTAACAAAATAAAATAACTGCTTATTTATGTAATACTTTTTAGATTTATCTATGAAACATGAATCAAATAAAAATTTGTGATTAATCAAAATTCAAAATACTAAATAATTTCTGTTGGAAAAAAAATATACTGTATACCAGATTTTTTTTGTCTTTATAACTAACTATGCTAACAAAAAATGGAGACAATCCAAAATTTAGATGGTAAACCTAAAAAACTGAAGAAAACTGTAATTTAAAAAAATGAAAATATTATCTTGAGACCATATACATAAATTCAATAATTTATTAAAAAAGCGTGAAAATGCACATTCAGATATTTAAAATTTAATTGCGAAAAAGTATTGATAACGAAGACTAAGAATATAATAGCTTTTCCATTCGGAAACGTTCATCATAGAACTGACTGACTGGTGTCTTTCATCTTTTAAAGAGAGAAGAGCTCTTGCTCCATTTTTCTTTCTTCTCTTGTATTTTGATGTTGTTTTTTTGATTGTTTTATTTTTTTCCCTTCTTCGGTGTCTGTTTGATTCTTATTATTAGTTGTGGTCAGTGCCGTTTTCATCTGTCTGGGGTTTGACGTCGTCAGCCAGACAGGTGAGATAAGGAGTAGGGAAAGTAAGGAGTGCTTAGAGAGGTCTGAGCTTAAGTACCTTCCGTGATCTCACGTTATACATATGAGGATAGTCTATGTAATCGTCAAGTTATGTTTTTATCTTTTGGTTAGGATGATCAATCATGTCGCTGTAAAATTTCTTCGACAGCTTCACGATGTGATCAACGTTGAGGTCTCTGTGTAGTGTCGTTTTACGCACGTACCAAGGAGCGTCCATGATCGTTTATAATTATTTAGAGAGTTTTAAAGTGATTCTTGTCTGCATGTGCCCATATTAGGCATGATTAGGTCATGATTGGTCGTGATTATATGTATTAAATGCAACGCATTCAAATACTAAATTAATTCAAAACTCACCACCCTGTGTTGTTGGGGCAACCCTGATTTATACATTTGTGTCGAGAACCCTTTTGCCTTATTCGACGGAGAAGCCTCCCGAGTTTCCCCATTGTCCCCACAATTCCAAATCCAAATGGGTTGGGGTGACGGAGAAGGGAGGGGGACAACGATGTAGATGGACATGTCTTGTATTGTAAATGTACCCATCTATAAAATTTATGATACAAATTTAACTAAGTACCAGAACGGTCAGCTGTGCATTACGCAGGTAAGCGTATACATACTTATTCAATCTAATTTTTTATGCCAACAAAGTCGCATACAAGTATAATGGTACCCAATAAGGAGAGGAATAAAGTGGCATTGAAAACATTTACATCGACTACGTATACTGATTGATATAACCAGTGCTGTGATTGTAAACCTCGAATAGTGTACATATACGGTAACATTCATATTTATTTAAAAAATAAAATTATCTTACGTACTAATTTCAAATGTATTAAATACGATCAAGACTAGTTTCGAACATGACGAGAATATTACAACATTGATACAATGCTATTTATACTGATCCAAATAAAATATTAAGGTTTTAACAAACAATTGGTATTAGAAATATGAAAAGAATTTACACATAAACCTACAAAATATGAATATGTGTCACAAAATTTACTATAATTAATTTTTTTATTACTTCTAACAAATAAATGATACATTTATGTAATCGTATTAATTGTCAATGCCCGTCATAAGTAAAACCTGTCCTGATCGTATAAAATATATGTGTAATTAGTACGATATAGTGGTTTACCTATGAATGTATACCCTCTTCTACGTCACTGAGTATAACATATTATATAAATTTATTAAAATGAAAAATATGTGTTTTCAGAGTAATATTACTAATTTTATGAATACATAACTGATGTATTCGACTGTGTTATTTTGAGATCAAATTCAAAATCGCCTTTGATACATATTCCACTTTAATAATATTATATTAAGAGACTTGTTACAAATGACAAGGCTTAATATGCAAGCTATATTTTTTTTATACAATTATTCCATTTTAAGGTCTGAAAAAATATGGTTAATATAAAAAAAAATTGTACATCGGTAGAAAAACCGAGCTGTTGATTCGTCAAGAATTATTTAATATTATTAAATTACAATTATCTATTAAATATCCTGATTTTTAAATGACAACATATTACTAACGAAAATCATTAAACACATTTATCACGAACAAATTTATTCCATTTTTTCAATACATGTTCAAGTTATTAAAAAAATATTTTACTTTTTTATTTTTTATTTTAATCTGTTGAAAATGTCATTTTTTTTAAATTGAACAAAAAATAGCAGTTTTATGACGAAATTCAAACAGTAATCGTGCATGCGGTATGGTTTCGAAATTATGTATTACTAATTTATTTCCCATACGTAAGTGTCGTTTTATACTACATACGTTTTTCTACATGTATCGAAACATATCATATAGCTTTTCTTCTCCTCACATTTTCTTCTCGCCGGATAATCAATCGCCGGAAAACCATTGATTGTTTGTGTTTTCTCAGCTGTTTTTTTTCCCATGATTGAAACGAAAACACGCATAAATATTATTGTGTCGACATATTTTTATTGCATTATTGAGAATATTTGTAATATATTTTATTAAGAGATATTCGTCGAGTAATAAAGATATTGATTATAAATACTTCTTTACCTATTCTGCTCTCCTTATAATTAAGTCGTTAAGGAAATTTGTTGTAAGTTATAGAAAAATAATTATATATGTATAAATACTTTTGACTCAAAATTAAAAATGAAAATATCATATTATGTGTATAATATTCAGAGCTTCTCAGAGTAAATATGAGGTACACCCATTTTTTTGATGCCCTCAATAAAAAAATCCTAAGGATAAAGGAAATTTTATTATAATTAAGAATTAGCACAATAAGACTTCCTTTACTCACGAGTAATCCAGACATTTATGCTAAAATGGTTTGATGTTGTTGATTGTGGAGAATTTTTGAATCAGTACACTAGAACAGAGGTTGGCAACCCGTTGTACTGGAGTGTAATAAATAGATACTTCAAAGAACTCAACAGTCCACGTTCCACAGGAAAAAATATAGACTACATAAAAGCATTATAAAAAATACAATAGTAAATCATTAGTTACTTCCTCAACGTTAAACTTTAGAAGCTAACTAATCAATGGTTGGGTTATAGTTAGATCTTTTTGATTGTATGCAAATTTAAAACTGCATATTTTTGTCATCTGCTTAGTCACGACACAACCTGGAAAGGAAAGATTAAAAATTGATAAATAAGATATATTTAATATGTGATAATAAGAATTCAATCTTGTTCGAACAATGGGGCGCATTAATTAATTTAGAGTATATTTGGGATTATTTAATGAAAATAACTGCTGAATAGTTGAGAACTATGTCAATTTTTTTTTTTGTTTATGAACTCTTTGTCTTCTTGGCGTTAAAATCCGGGGTGAACCATGGCAACCTCATTAAATCTCCTCCATTTTACACGATCCTTTGCCCTCCTACGCCAGTAACTGACCTCTAGTCTTCGCAAACCCTGTGACACGCCATTTATCCAGCGAAGTCGTTGTCATCCAACACTTCGTTTGATTTTGATTGTTAATACCAAATTCACTTAATTTATTTATTAATGCCAAATATAAAACTATTTCAAGAAATTTGTTCCCATAAGTTTCGAAACTGGGCTGCCTCTTGAATCTTGATAGTATATATTAAATTCATTTAACAACGAAACAAACTGTTCAATAGGAATAATCAATTCAATCTTGGATATTATGAGACAAACATATGTATATGTTAAGGTTTTGAATCATTAGATAACAATCTTAACTAACATAATCACTTCTGTTTCAAATAATCGGACTTTGATATTTTTTCTCCTATTCCATCTAATGTGAGAAAACTTTGCGTATTTTCCGGACAAAATTAGCTGCGTGTGTTATGTTTTATTAAATACGGTAATAAATATCAAATCAATGTATCAGGCGATTAAAAGATGAGAGTAGTAAAAGTACTATATTTTGTAACATTGTTTATAAATATGAGCTACAATCAATGCAGAGATAATAAATGAAAATTAAACTTTATGGTTAACATACGAAGCGTTGATTCCATACTGCATATAAAATGGGGCTTATATAAAATGTGACTGTCAAACGGCATCACAGCAGTTGTTTGTTTATTCTTATCAATTGAACATGTCAATTAAAGAAACTTTATCATTTACAAAAAATTACTCATGCTTACAATTAAACCTCCAGGACAGAGAGACATGGTGCGATTTGATCGCTCGTTGATAAAGAAAAGAAAATATAAAGGAAAAATAAAATTATGCATTCACAATAATGAACCTGTAAAAAGGGAAATGAAAATGGCTTTCCAACTTACACTTGGATATTTGGGCAGGAAATTCTCGTTAAATATAACTTAGTTGTTTAAATTTCATTTCAATAGCAAGAAGACTGACGGGGGACAGAATCTCGGAGGAATCATTTGGTGGACAAATGCTCTAATTCGGGAGCGGATATGAAAAAAAAAATTATTAATCATTTTCAATATTATTGATATAGCTATTGCATATCGATGGATTATTTTCATATTGCTACAAATAGAAATCAGTAGTTTAATATGGCTGACCAAAGCTTTGACGCATCTAAACGGAGTTGTCAAAAAAGGATAATTAATATTTGTGTCGTCTTTTAATGCAATCGTTTAGTCATTTATCTCAATTCAATTCAAATTCACTACAAAGTTGACAGAACCATGAAACGATATTTCGAGTTGTTATATCGGAAACTATTGATAGATTGTTTATATTTCCTTATTTCCGTATGCAAACATCTGCCTACCAAGAGAAAACTAGTATTTTTTTCTAGTTGTACTTTTATGGAGCTAAAAAGAGAGGCTCAAATCATCATATTTTTGACGTTTTATGGAACTAGGCCATCGGATCTCACATTTCCTTCTACAAAACTTAATTGTACTTCATGTAATTGTTCCCAATTATACAAAACACTATTTATTATTTGTATTTTAATCAATGGTTATAAATGAATGGTAATTAAATTTAATTTTACAACAATTATCGGATCAGAATTACCGAAAAATCAAATGAAAAAATTCTTATTCCGTCTGTAGTCATACAATTTTTAAACCAAGTACTTTTGTTTTTTAATTTAACTGTTTTCGATATTTAAAAAGTATTACATTTTTAAAAATAATAAATTAGTTAATCAAATACCAACATCTCTACAAATAAGAATTTGCGTACGATTTTAAAAGCACTGGATATTTCAACAAAATACATATTTAATGACTTTGATACAAGTATAACAGAATTTATGAAGAGGTATGTTCAATTCAAATAAACATATTGAACTAATATTAATATTTAAAGATACCATCAAAATGTATTGCCGGCTTTAGCAAAGAAATCTGATCCATGATTTAATGCCGTCTTTTTTACTAGGGTAATATAAAAGTTATGAAGGTGGAAAATTTATTTCTATCGCAAAGACACTAAGTAAAACTAAATAAAGTTATTGTTTACTTTTAAACTATAAACAAAGTCATGATAAACAATTGGTAAAATCACAACACAGAAATTGAGATATCTTTTGACATTAATAAGTATTTTAATTGCAAAGATACTTAATAGTTTCGTAATATTCGATATTATTCGATGTATTTATAAGACTTTTTAAATAATTTTAAACCTGAAATTGATCTTTATAAAATGGTAAACCAACCAAATACAGTAAAATTTTATATTTGTTATCTAACTAACTAGTTTTATTAAAAGTTAAAAAAATAATTTACGGAGATAAGTAAGCATATTATTCAGTTCGTTGTAAGTCTGTACAAAAGAAAAAAAGTCGTAATTGACTTTGTGTGAGTTAGTCAAAAAAGAATTTTATACTTTCTAAACTTTTAAACTAAAATCATTGTTTGGCAATAATATAAAAAAACGATCATTAATCAAAAATTTAAATTTAGCATGGAAAAAGGTTTCTCATCTGTGTTTGTTAACAATTGATGCATATCAATATAGAAAATTTTCAATATTACCGTTTACATTTTCTGATGTCCTGTTACGTTTTTTAATTACTTTAGTTGTTTTACAACGAGACCTTTTTAATTATCAAAAAATGTGTTAGTTGCTATTTAAAAAGATTATCGTGATACGGATTAAAATGTAGATAAATCAAAACATTTGATAATTTCTCGGTTTAGTGTTCAAATCGTCAACGTCGTTGGATTCGGTTACGGAAATCACGGAATCGAATCCCAGTCCTTGCAGTTATTGTAGAATTGATTTTTCAACCGATTTACGGATTTCTGTTTGAATGCTTAGATGTATGTGATGTTTTAAATTCCTCCCCCCATCCTACACTAAAACGTTGCATTGCGAGCGAAGGGAAAGCTATTATCTTACCACATGTCCTTGACCTCTCTTTCTATCTTTATTTAAAAAAAGAGGTTGAGCAACTGAGTAACAAACAGTTCTTATATAAAAAATTATGCTAAGGAGTCCATATGCTCCACATTGGGAGCGTATTTAAAATAAATATAGATTTTTTCGCAAATAATATTGCTAATGCGTGTCAAATAGCAATTTTAAAAGACTATAAATTTAATTTTGTGTAAAATAGTTATAAATCAATAATTGTATAAGTTAACAAATCTTCTTAAAATAAGATGTTAGTTGTAATTAAATAGTCTTAAATTCAGATATCTGTTCTGCAAGCTAATTAACAATGACAGATTAAACTTACAAACTCTATTAAATTGAATATGCATCAATCAACTTCTACGCTGTATAGCTTTTTGCCAATGTATGGGAAGATTTTTGTCTGAGATCTCATTAATTGACAACTAAATAATGAATGACTGAATCATTGACTTAATTGAAGATTACGAAGAATTGATACTTTCTTAAGGCTCTGCTCTCCTGTTACAATGCAATTAATATGAATATCGTTTTTAAAATATTATGAATCTAAATCAAAATATTGATTCAACTGTAATAATATTTGTAATATCAACCTAGATTAGAAAATGAAATAAATCAATCAAAAACAAACAGAAGTAAGTAACGTTATATAATAATATTCGTAAAATATATGAAAATGAGATCTGGGAAATTATTGTAATGGATGAATTGTTAAATTTCAATAATTTAGTGTTCCGAAAATTGGTATAAGTGATTCTTACGAAGTTTTAATTATATGCAATTGGTAAAACCAAATAAACACCTTAAAATTTTGCGTGCTACGTTTTTAAACATCAATTCACACTGACGTTGAAGACATTTTGAAGTTTCATATCGTTGAAATGACTGATATTTACAAACAAAAAGATTATATATTTTTTTATCCCGAACGATTTTCTCATAATTTTGAATTTTAAAAAAGTATAACTTTAATTCACAAAGCCACTTACTTTTAGAAAATAAGTTTGTAGACTCGAAATGTACTGTCACAAAATGGCGACTGGACAAGCAACTATAAATATAAAAACTTAAAAAGAAAATGTACATATATTAGTTATTTCTTCCTAATTGAAGAAAAAATTTAATGAATATGTACATTTTAAGTATTAATGAATTGTAATGGTACACGGAGAAAAGAAAACGGTAAGAGATAAATAAAACGTTTAAAGTAAAAGTATCAATGATGCATATGTGTTTATTTTATTACAAAATGTTTATTTTGTAACTGTAAATATATTATTTATCGGCTAATTCATCAAAATTTAATAAACAACATTATAATACATTGTAAGTGTCGATGGCAATCATCAATAAATTTTAATGGTCTTGGTACAAGGAGAAGAGGAAAACTGAAGAGATAGATTTAACGGTTATAGCAAGTATCGATAATAATTTTGTGTTTACTATATTGCAAAATGTTTACTTTGTAACTAAAAATAAAGGAATACTTAACCAGTGGCGTATAATTAGTACGATTTTAAAAAAAAGCTATTTTTTTCTAATAAAAAGCAACACGTGTTTTATTTGTTGAATTTTATATTTTAAAACTATGAGTTTCATTTATTTTTCTAAAATTATTAAATTTGGTCAGAAGCGAGCGATATCGTTCAGCGAGAGAGTATTTTTAATAGTTGAACCTGTTTGCAAAATTTGTGTCGCCGTTTAAACCCTTAACTCAGTGATGCACAATCCGCGGCCCTTTTTGAAATTTGTGGTGGTCCTCAAATAAAACATTTATACCTAAATACTTATCAATAAAAACATTTTTTATTAAAAAATTCTCATAGTCCTCTTTTTGCATGGTTTATTTATTTTCACGCTTTCGAAATAGCTCGGTTAAAATAGTTTTTTTTTGCACGTCTGCTTAAAATGGAACGTATCCTCCGTATAAAACTAAATCAAATTTTTTTTGTAGCCCGAAGCCATAATAATTGGTTTTTTATGCGGCCCACTTGAAAATTAATGTTGTGCATTTCTGCCTTAACTAGACAACCAAGTAGAATGAAAGATCGTCCACTTCTTAACTACGGCGCCGAAAAAGATATACATTTTGTTTATAACTCAAAAATTTACTTGTTAATTACTTACTTACTGGCAGAAATTGTTCCGTGTTATGTCACATTACAGATAGGAATATGCATTTAATAAACCTACTTATATGTAATGATTTATCTAAAAATATTTTCAAAACTTAAATTAGTTGTCATCAATTTAATATTTGGATTAAAACAAATTCAGCTAAAAATCAATATGTTATCACTTAACTTTCTAGCACTTTTTTCACATAAAATATACAATCTTTTTACTTAATGTCAGTTTCACTTCATCCGTTCACATGAATGACAAAAGATGCGGATAGGAGAATTCCGGGGTATTATTAGGGGTGGGCTGGAGGAGGCTTGCAGGGTGTCGAGCGAGCCCCTTGTTAAATATTACTCAGGCCGGCGAGGCCATTTCTAAAGAGAAAAACATTAGTCTCAAATCTTCGCGTTATATAATCTATAAATATTTAATATATTTAAATTAAAACAGTTGTAATGTACATTTGGGATTTCTGACGTACACTTTTCAGCTATTGATATTTATTAAATTACGACATACTGCGTACTGTTATAAAATATTAGTGTATAAAGTACAGTGGCGAATTACCATATAAGCGCAAGAGGCGCGTGCTTGGGGCCTCCGCATTTTAGGGGCCTCAAAGATAGCATATATTACATAAACCCTTACATTTTAATTTCAGTATTCAATATTCATTATTATTCTACGAAGAGGCTTGCAGTACTTTTATCGCTCCAAATTTTTTTGCGCCTGGGGCCTCCAAAGTACTTAATCCGCCACTGATAAAGTATCATTCGATAGCTTCAATAATTATTACATATGGGTGATAAATAAATTCACACCTTCCCAGAACATCACGAATAGCTTTAGTGAGCCTTTTGTTACCGTATTCAGGGGTGGGCTGGAGGGGGCTCGGGAGGGCTCGCGCGAGCCCCTTGGTAAGATAAGAAAATCATTCGTCTTAGATCAAATCAGCACCTAGCTGCAATTTCTGCAGATGGTTAAATTTTATTATGAAACAAGACAAAAGAAGCCCCTTCATTTCTTCATTCAGCGTTGTGAGCTTCTGCGCCGGACATCATGGGTTCAAGTTAATCATTAGTCCTGTCTTAGCCTTATCATTCTATTCCTACTACTCTCGTTGGAAAAGAGAGTTTGAGCGACTAAGTAACAAACAGTTCTCGTAGCAAAAAAAACTTTTGTTGAGATACCTTCATTAAGAAGACATATGCTCCACATTGGGAGCAAAAATGGATACAAATAAATAAATAAGATTTACCGAGCCCCTTGTTAAGATATTAAAAAATATTTAACAATTCGAATATCAAAATATTAAGCGTTCTGTTAACTAATGAATTGCTGACATGATTTGATCGATGTCGTACGATAAAAAAATCTTCTCTACGGAACGAAACCGGTTCTATTAAGATAATACTAAAACTAACAAAAAAATATGCTATTATTTATTTTTTTTACAATAAAATAAGCAATTTTATTTAGATAATATTACGTTGTATTTGGAATCTTTTTTTAAAAAGGTCGATTATCAAATACATCTACATGTATTTATATTGCAATAATACGATACGACCAACTATGAATCGTAGGTTTTTCTGCTTATAAGTAACTACTGAAAACAGGACGAAAGCGATTATCTAACAAAAATATGTTCTGTAACTGTGTGTTGTATTCTATATCGTTAAGTTTTAAAAGAGATACTGGCTGTAAGCCCGTTGCCCTCGACGGAGGTGATTTTTGTTGCATTTTTAAATAGTCAGAAAATTTACTGGCGTGAAAAATAAATTGCAAACCTATTTAATGAATAAGCCAGAAAATCTAAACGTAATTAATTCTCTAAATGGATTTTTTTAGGAATACACCCAATTCTCTAAAAGAACTAAAATACACCGGGACTGCATAAAAAAATATGCAAATCGCGGATACAATAACATATATATATATATTAATAAAAATCATAATTGAGCTGCCCTGCTGAGCTGCTATATCCAATATCGACAGCCCTGCAGTATTAATATATTTGGAATAATTCAAATGTTTTAAGTATGCAAACAAATATATTTCGGAGAAGTAAAAGAAGACCCCGGGACATATATCGACAGCCCTGCAAATGTTTCAAGTGTGTAAACAAATATATTTCGGAGAAGAAGAAGAAGACCCCGGGACATTATGAAGATGAACATATTTGTGATTGTGATTTGTGATTATTTTATCGACTATTAATATCTAGATATTGACATATTGGTAGAAAGTTTCCGTTACTACATCATTTATAACAGTAATATGACTACTGTATAAACAATAATGTCCAATGTATTGCCACATGTTTATTGAAGTTTAGAACTAATATGTAAATCAATCAACACACATCTTTAATTTTTCATTTTATAAATATAAAGAAAATAAACCTCCTACCATGTCATAGACTCCATATATCTAAGCCCAAGAAATGCACACTATTAAATAAAGACGTTTATAATTAATACACTTATCAATGTATTATATATATGTCAGCGGCTAAAAATTAAACACTACATATTTGATTTTAGTAAATATTTAAATTATATCTCTTCGTATTTTATGATCGCCCCATAACCAAACAACAAGAAAAGTATACATTGATTGTATTTGTTTGTTGATTTTGTCAATTTATGATCTATTTTTTTATAAGTACTATATTAACTGATGGCGCAAGAAATTTTCTAACTTCTCACATTTTATATTCGCCTTATACCCAAGCGATAATAAAGGCTCCGAACCAATTTTCACTCATAATCAATGTATTATGTAATTTATTTGATACATTTAAATAATATCTATAAGCTCATAAATCTACCTCTTTAAATTTTATACTATCCTTATACTCTTGCAATTAAAAGTATATCTAAAATTTAACGCAATGTTATTTTGTTGCGTATGATAATATTTTCTTACTTTTGGGATATATATAGATTGTGAAATGAATGTACAAAGTAAACGTAAACTTTTCACATGTCATGATCTCCTGATACATGAGTACTTCAAAACGTCTTATCGCTTATTAAAAGTATTATTACATCACTAGAATTTTTGTTATTACAATAAGTTATGCATGTATCTCTTAAAACAGATTACACCTTACACTTATATAGAACACACACCAATTGATATTTTAATGATTCCCTGTGGATAGCTTGAAAATAATAAACATGCAGTAAATCACTTTAATGTTATTCGTTATTTGTACAAGACGTATGTACCTCTTCATTTTTTATAATAACCTAATACTCAAACATCTTGAAAGGCCCATCCTCGTTTTCTTGAATGGAATGAAGAATAATTATTGAAATAATTTATACAAACATTCTAATTATATATTCCACAATTATTTATTTTATGCAATAAAGTCCACATTCGATAGCATTAAATTTTGATGCAAAGAAAAACAATTCTCTTATTTTTTTTCCACAAAAATTATAAATTAGCATTTTCGTAAGTAAAAGATTCTTTGATATGTTATATTTTTTGAATGATTTTTTGCTAGATGTGAAATAATGATATTGAGAATATTTTACAAAAAGCTTGTAAATACTTGTGGGTTTTAATTTTATTGTTTCACTGGTGGTCTATTGGTCATCTTCAATCCATATAACAAATACTTTTTCTCTAAATCTTAAAGCTATAATGAGATTTTAAATATGTTGAATACATTAAGTTTTAAAAAAACCGGGTGGAATACATTTTTTAAGAGCAATTTTATTTTTAGGTGAAAGTGTTTTTTTCAAATCCAAATCCAATTGATAGTTGAAGCATACATCATTCAAATTTATTATCGCTGAATCAACAAGCGCAACAAAGAAAGCAATCCACTATCCATAAAAAAATGTATGTTCTAAAAATATGCCTGGCAGTATGTAAGTGTTTTATGACAACAAAAATGGATAATTTTTATATCTGCAAAGAAATCAACCAATCAATTTTCCACAGTACACAACTTACTCTTACTTTAAAAAATGTATTTTTATTTTTTGCTATCGTCGCTGTATACTAAATTGCTTAAAAAGGTCGATCCAATTATTGAATAATAGCAGGTATGACAGTTCTTATACTCACGAGTGCAAGTTACCTTTGAATGTTTCTTCAATTTTCTTTAATATTTTATCACAATATTTCCATCGAAAATAAAGATCGTAACAAAACGTTAAAACATAAACACCTCTTCATGTTTTATAATCTCCTAATACTCGATCACTTTTGAAAAGACGTTCCCACTTTTCACAAAATCTTATTGCGTAAGAGCAAGTTGTGTTCGTTTGGAAAATTTGAATTTTTCAGAACTATGATGAAGGCATACGCCAAAACAGCTATCAATTAACTTTATTTAAAAAAATGTAGAACTAAATACTTATATTAAATAATCATTGAGGAACATTATAATGAAGTGTATGTAGCGTCCTGAGAGATTTTTTTCACCTACGTATGATTATCAATCGTAAAAGTACAACATACGCAGTAAAGCTTATTTTTCGTCCAATTCATTTGCGGTTTTCGCCAGCTGGACTCCTCGTATTGACATTAACATAAATTATTTTTTCAAGCTATCGATGGATTTAGTTCAAAGGGATGGATGTGTGGGATGTTTGTATTCCCTATTATCTATTTAATACAAAAACAACTTGTTATTCCTTGTCCATACGTATATCTTCAACCTTTCTGAAAAAAAAGTTGAGTGACTGAATAAAAAGAATTACCATTAGGAGTCTACAAGTTCCACATTGGAAGCGGCCATGTTTGAAAAAATATGTTGTTACTCATTTGACGTATTTGATACTTCAAGACATTTAATATTATACATTTAAAATGTCCACAACAAATGTATAATATGTGGTATATAAAATATATGAACACTCTAATTTGTGCTAATTCCAAATTTATTTTATATGATCAGTACCTGACCAACACTATCAACTGATAAAAAAATACATCATGATATACAGTGCTATTTATACAGAACATAGTAAAATTATTAATGTTTAACAAATAATTGTAAATAGAAATATTAAAGGAATTTAAAGATACAAAAAATGAATAAGTGGCACTAAATTGACTATATGTAATTAAAATGTTTATCGTCTCTTGTCAAGAAATAGATAAATTCTAAGGTAATTATAATCAGGGAAATTTATACAATATGATTTATAGTATTGCAGTAAAATTTTAAAAAAATATCAAAAAAAATAAATTAAACTACTTCCGGGTAACACAGGAAAGTAGAATACTTTTCAACATCAACAGTCATGAGGGTTCTGAAAAATAATTTCATTCTCACAAGAAAAAGAATAAAAATATAAAATAAATAGTAAACTATAGTTATTGAAACGGGTAAAATAACGACGAGGAAAAAAAATAATTTTCTCATTTAATAAACAACAATTTATTTCCCAACCTACACAAATTTTGTTTTTTTTCTTAAATATTTTAAAATATGTATCAAAAATGTACAAATTTGTACATGTAAAAATATTTACTATTTATTTTTCACACATTCAATCCATTCAACATTCGTTGTCACTGAGTAAGTAAAAGAGTCAAGATACACAACATATGATGCATATTTACTAATTAGAGCGCGTACACACACTCATTTTGTGTGACCAGCTGGACTTGCTTGGAAATAGAGCGAGCGCTTAAGGTTAACAGTGTAATGTTTTAGCATTAGATATATTGCAGATAATAATACATTGATACTCTTGTATGTCTAAGATTTATCTCAAAAGTATTTGTGTATTGATACGCATACAAACAAAGTAAATGAATGAACTTGTAGCTCATTTCTGCTGCCCTGTAAATGGCGTAGCGGATAAGTTCTACGGCGTAGCTCTGTAGCGTCGCTTAAAACAACTATTTTTTTTATCACTTGGGTAAGAACATTTTTTTATTTTATTTTTAAAAGCTCATGTATTTTATTGTTTCACCAAAGATAGTATTTTTATTTCTGTCACAATGATCGTAAGTTGGAGATACTTTGTTATTTTTAATTAATCTTTACTGTATTGTGTTTTTTATATAAACACTATGGATGATTTTGATAAAAACTGTTGTTATGGATACGAAAAATATTCACGGAATATGAACATTGGTATGAAAGATATTGTACGTAGTCATTTGCTTAATAGCTTGACACATTTTTCAGTCGGAACCCGTACAGGTTTTGGTCTCTGAAATGATATTAGAATTGAGAAGAAGAACCTCCCAATACTTGTGTAGCACCTCAAACCTTTTCCGGCTTGACAATTATATAGTATTAAATAATTCAGTTCATTGAGTTTATTATTGATAGATATTTTGCGTTAGGAACATATTTTACTCAAAAAGCTTTATTATTTATGCATACGTTCAAAATTTAATTAATCGTTATTAAGTATTTTACAATAATCAGGTAAAAAGATATCAAAGTATTTTGGTTTTACAAATATTATTTTATACATAATGGTTGACAGCCATTTCGGCTTATTCCTTCTTCAAAATTGCTATTAACTATGATATTTGTTCATCTTATTACCATAAAGTTTTATCAAACTAATACAAACTTAATCAATGGCAAAAATCAAACTTATTCCTGGCGTTATTATTACAAAATATTGAATTACATGAACATATATATAAGACACATAAAATATCAAATAATAATCATTTGAAGAAAGAAATTTATGTTCGATTGTAAATTAATAAAAATCATTGGTTTAGCTACTTATAATACATATACTTCATATACTACACTTTGAAAACAAAATAAAACTTCAATTTATTCGTATGTACAGTGCGTTACTCAAATGTGTGTATTGGAGCTCTCAATTTTTTATGCTACTCATGATTGATAAAGAAGAAAAAAAAAATATTTTATCTATTTGTAAAGCAATATTACAATTGTGAATAATAAATAACATGTTATTATTAATAAAATTATTTTCTTCAATCTTCTATATAGAAATAACAGATGTCGCCGTATATAATTTTTAATTCATTCGAGGTCTTTATTGCAATAATATGAAAAATGAAATCATAATAATTGTTTTCTTATCTCTCTATTATAATGATTATCAAAGTTATATATACACTACGCAAAAAGAAGCAACAATGTTGAATGCGCCAATTAATAATCCATATCACCAAGCACCTGCTTACAAAAAAATATATTATTTAATTTAATACGATTTTTTTTCTTTTATCTAACAGTATTTATTTCTGTATGTTTTATAAAATACGTACAATTATAAACTGTTTATTATTTGAAAATTTAAGTAAACCTTGACCCGTAAGTCAAGCAATTATAATCGTGAAATAAAATTGTTTTTATTGTATATTTTTTTATTATATAAATTGTAATTATCACGCTTACAAAAAAATGTTTATCGATAAAAATTAATGACGTTATTTTAAAAATTGCAATGTATTTAAATAATATAATATATATCCAACACACTTAAAGAAAAGTGCATTGCGTGATGTCAAACAATAATTTAAACATCACTATGATAGTTCAATCATTTATTTAATACCTTATCTTAGAGAATAATACGTTAAATTAGTATCTACCATATTGGATTCTTCAACTGTCTTATCACTTAGCAGATCTGGTAAATACTATGAAAATTATACAACAAGTCAATATTCAAATTGTCAAAAAATAAAGTAATCATCGTGCTCCCCAAAAAAAAACTAATATGTTACACTCATTATTTAAGATTTCGACTGAAGGTGCTTGGTGGAATTTCAATATTAAATTTGAATCGTTCAAATTATAGTTAGTGACAAAATTTGTGGGAGTGTACATAATTTGAACGATTCAAATTTAACACTCAATATGATTATAATTAACGATTAAGTAAGGGATGTATATTTGAAGCAATTAATAAGATTTTTTATCTATATTAAAATGCACTAGTAGATTTATGATGCAACAAAATATAAAAAAAGTTTAATTTTCAATAAACTATATAACAATAAATATATGAATACAATTTTATTGTATTTTATGATATTTGTAATTTTGTTGTTTTGATGTAAGGTTTCACTGAAACAGAATACAAGGTAAGATTTTAAACAATTGTATAGTCCAGGGGTCGGCAACCCGCGGCTCTTTCTATTTAAAGTTGCGGCTCTCCAGTTCCATATGAAAAAAAAATATTTACCCTTTAAAATTATTTATCTAGGGTCGTGCTTGAAACTTAAAACAACAAGTTATAAGTCAGATTTAATCGAACTTTCAAAAGACATGCCAAACCAATGCTCCCATTGATGTAATACCATATGTATCTATATTTGTGTTTTTAAATGAATAAATATTATTCCGTATTTTAAGGCGTTTATTTTAAATCAACATACATACACGATATTCAGCTAATACACGATATATTTATAACTGTATATGTATATACATATATGTACATATAAGTAAATACTATAATATTGAAACGAAAAATTTTAGTGGCTCTTTAAAAACTGGGAATTTTTGTAAATTGTAACTTTTGGCTCTTCCGATTTAATAGGTTGCCGACCCCTGGTATAGTCCATTGTGTGTCCAACAATCTACTTATTTGGTGTTTGAAGTTGATAGCAACTGCTGCAGAAAAAAATGCAAGTTAAACGCCACAAACTCAATTTACGTGGAGACAGTAAAGCAGAATATAGATCGTTGAGCAACCATTGAAAATGGGTAGAGGAACATAGCTGATGCTTACATTAATTTGTATTTTTGCCACTATTTTTTGTTGTTGATTGATATCTATATATACAATTCTGGGGCCGGTGGAGCCGTGCTCCAATTTCTCTTTCATCTGGTGTATTTCGATGCTGCTTTTCCCGTGTAACGTCTTAGATTTACCGGAGTGTAGGCGGGTGCGTGGTCTTTGATTTTTGTTTTGTTTCCTGTGGTGGTATTAGTTCTCATTCGTAAGCATTACAGGTGTGACACTGGTGGTTGATTCAGTAACCTTGAACTGCATTTTTTAAATAATTAACTGAAATAATCAATGAATTGGCGTATTCAATATATTTTTAACTGAAATAGCTCCAACTGGCATTACATTATCAATCACTGGATTAAAGATATATATAATATCATGAACGGCAAGGCCGGCGCTTATCGCCTAGGGCGCAAATCAGTAGGGGGCGCATAAATTGACCAATCAAATATTTTTTTATAATTTAATAACAAATAATAGTAAGTTTTTTGGTGTTTGTATATGTTCATTATAATTACGTATCGTATTATATATACTTCGAAAAAGAGAGGTTCCGCGATTGAGTAACAAACAGTTCTCGTAAAAAAACTTCTGTTGAGATACCTCCGTTAGAAGGACATATGATCCACATTGAGATCGGATATGGATATAAAAAAATCCAGTTTGTTAAAAAGGGGGCGCGCCAATAACTGTTGCCTAGGGCGCTAAATAACCTCGCGACGGTACTGATGAACGAACAATAACGCTTATCCAGGTCACTGATAATTCCAATAGTTCATTGCGTTTACATTGCATGAGGCGAAACGAGTGTTAGTGCTGTCTCTTTTATACTTTCTATTGTATAGCTTTTTAACAACCTGGCAACAATGTATAGATGAAATAATTGCAGTATCATTTGTTTATCTTTTTTCTATTCTGCTCTCCTAATAATCGAAGCTCCAGTAACTGGTACCAGAGGCGACATAAGTGCACCCGATCCCTATGCTATATCGTTAGAAATTAAAGGTGTATACTTCCTACAAATCGTATAAGTATTAAATATACAACATTGATTTAGCGTATAGTAAAGATGGCTCACTGCATTTTTACAGTGACCGGCAACTATATTTAATATATATGCTAATAAATTATTGAAAAATAATATACACATAGTAACACGAAAATTATAAATAATCTTTTTAATCAAAATTATGATCATGTAGACATTGCAGCATATTCTGTTTTAAATTGACTAAAAGAAAAAGTATTTGATCGGGGATATATGTATAAGCGATGAGAAAAAGTTTCAGTCAAAAAGTTAGAAAGTGTTTGTATTTAATCGAAAAGAGCTTGTTATAATGTAGTTTAATTTTTTACAGTTACTGTGATTTAAAGCAGCAAAGGGAAAAGCACCGCAGGAGAAGAAATAAGTCAATATCATTCTTGTCTGATGATGCTTTTTAAAAAGTTGAACACATGTAACAGTTTGTAACACAACAAGTGAAGTAACAAAGTTATAAAGATAATTTTATATTAAAATTGAACTTCTACAAATTCACCGCCAAATCCATCGAAAATAAGAGTCAAAACCAACTTAAAAACAAATCAATTTAAAAAAAAACTGTAAAGCACAGAATTTAAAAAAAATAAGATTTATTTATTTTTTGAATAATAAATAATAATACAACACAATTTTATAATCTGATTTTACCTCAGTACTATTAATTATTAAAAGAGTAAAAAAAAAGAAAAAAATGAACATAATGAACCATTTGTTTTATAATATATTGAAAAAAAAAACTGTATTTTATTAAGTGTTAGTGAAAATGTCATATTTTGTAAAATTATTTAAAAACTATTTTGATATTTTCATCAAAAAATTCTTATTACACCCTTATAGCCTTACTAGGTTTTGTACAAATAACGCTATATGCATATATTTTTATCAGTTTAAAATTCTTGTGTTGAGAAAAACTGGTCCTGATCTTATTAAAAAGATATGGATTTCCTACAAAATAGTGTTTTGTTTTTTAACATAATGCTTTTCCACCGAGTATTGATAGTAAACAGCGTAAAAAAAATATTTTATATCGAGATTACTTAATTTAGCTTCATTATCCTTAGGAAAAAATTAGTAGAAAATATGTAATACCGAAAAAACTTTAATGAATTTTTGACAACTATCGATTGAATTGGCATTTAATTGGTAGAACTTCATTGTAGTATCCGAAGCCTTTTAGTTTTATAATACTTTTTTCACCTTATTATTGTATAATTAAACATTGGTTTTTAAATTCAAATATTTTATATGGCACGATTTAAAACACAATGGTCTTCGTTTTAGTGGCGAATATTCGAAATGATTATAGAAAATCAATTTTAAACAATCGATTCCCAAACGGTCTGAACATAAACTTTTCCATTGTGTGTTATCTTGACTTGAGTGAAATAAACAATTGAAAAAATCCATACATTTTAATATAAAAATTTTGATAATTCCATTTTGTTAAGAGTTATTACTGCCAGAAACATATAAAAAACTTAAGGTTTTTTAGCCGTACAGATTTCTTATTCCTACAGCTACCTAAAGCCGATTAGACGACCAAACTTTTTTGAGCTGTAAAAAATGTGGTGAATTATTGTCTATTCATTTGTTTTATTGTCTTCGACCATGAATGACAGTTCGCTTAATGAAATACGAAAAATCGATTATTTAAAAACAAGGTTTTTTTTCAACATTTTTTAGAATTAAGCCGACGATAATGTATGTTTGGTTTAAGATGTGAAATTAATCCTTTTTAGCATATTTGAATAATTCTATCACATCGCATACGCCCTTTTGGTTCAATAAGCTTTGATATATTCGCAAGAAAAGACATCGTCCGAATACTGCACGAACCCATACACACAACCACCCTTCTGTTGTATAGATACAGTATATATAGATATATATATATTATATATATATACGCAGCTAACTGTTCGTCTTTGTATTTTCCAGTGGTCCACTACGCACTATACATACACGCACGTACGGTCACACCTACAGGGACTTTAAAATGTAGTGGAAACGCATGGAAATTGGTGTCGACATGTAAATATAAATTTAAACAATATTCATTCGTTTAAAGAAAAAAAAACAAGTAAAATTGAAGTGAATATCATATATATATTATATTATGGTATTTAAAAAAATGTAATGTATGTCAAAGTCAGTAATTGAAGCAGTAATGTTCTGTCCACTTATCAAACGTCTTAGCTGTAACGAAATGTTCTCTTTTATATTTATAACTGAATACCTTAATTTAGATGTTTCAAAACTGGTATTTTGTTATTGAATAATCTGACAAAATGCCAGAATCCCAGGTTTGCCAATCCCTTCATCCAATCAATGAATTTTCTACGTCACGCTGAACACTACGACGCTCGAAGCTTTCTGTGCATCACTATTGCAACGGTGCAGTTTGAAACGGAAAGTGCTCCTGATACGTTTCCAGCGAAAGTGGTACGAAGTTCATGTTATGTATTCAAATTTTGAACTGCCACCAGTGCAGACGAGTGCCAGGTTGGCATAAGAAAGCACGGAGTTGGCAAGTTTGTGTTTGTATTGATTAACGTATAAACGAGATAAGAATTTTATAGTTTAATAAAATATACAAAAAACTAAACAAGATACATAATTCACGAGAATATTAATTGACTACTTTTGAATAAAAAATATATGGTCACTACCAATTTTTGGTGGAAAGGATTTTTTCTACAGAATTGCTTTATTTAAAAACAAATATTATGGTACTTGTACCATCTAAAAACGTAAAGTTTTGTATTTAATTTCGGATAAATTGACTCCATAAATTCAGATGTTCAATTTCGTGATTGAGCCTTCGAGTAGTAACATGGTAAAACTTTTCTATTCGATTTTTAAGTACAACCACATATTTACTTGGTGTTTTGGTGGATTGCATAAATTCATTTTAGGGTAACAACACTTTTGCAGCGTGTATTTTCCGAGCTCACTTCAATTTTACGATACTTTAAGATATGCAGAATAATATGATAATGCATAAATCTTTCAAAACCTTTCAGTTTGAAAGAGAGAACACCGAAAATATTCAATGTATGTATCTTTTGTTAATGTAGAGAAATTATGTTGATTGATTGTAGTTAGTCACACATGCTTACTTCAAATTGAATGCCCTCAAAACCCTACTTTTAGGCTTGGGCTGTTTGTCTTGTAAGCTCTTCATATTATAAAAAAATCTCCTTAAACAAAATTTCGATATTATCTTATTAACACAACGGTGATGTCAAATGTGTTTATAACAAAATCAACAATAAAACAATTGATCCCAAGAGAAACGATTTCACAATCATCTATGTCCAAGACCTCTAATAAAAAACATTAAAAGTTTACATTGAAAATTTTCTATCAGACTACAATAATAACATCAAAATTGAAGTAATTGCGTGAAATTCTTTTGGTGAACATATTATGTTTGGCTGAAATTTTTGGTTCTGTACTTTGAATTACATATAACAAAAGTACGTTATTTAGTTCGCTCTTGATTAGTTTTCGGTATTATGGTATTATAGATGAATAAAATAATTCAAAGATTTCACCAATTTCTTGCTGGCAGGTTTCTTGGTTTAAGGAATCATTGCTCTTAAAACCATTCTCAAATTTGACACACAATTTATGCCGCGAACGATTGTCGATCAGGGGAGCATGTCTCGTGAATGGTGGAGCAGAATTCTTAGATGTACGTATATTTTCCAATAGGTAGATATACGTTGTACGCAAGCAAATATCTGTGTGTAAGTCTGGGTGTGTTCCAACAAGGGTAGTTCGAAGCGTATATGCATATTTGCTTTATAATGGCGGCGACATTTTACAGGGATGTCAAATGACAGAATTTGCATAAATATAATACATAGTTTTATTACAAGATATATATTCAACGATGTTTCCTTGCTTCCTCTTTAGACTAAACACGGCGTAAACAAAACACTATCGCCGTGGAAGATCACTTTCACAATATATGTTACAACTTTGAACAAAGTAGCAGAGCAACTCACAATTTTAAATAATCTATTAAATGAACGCTGTACTTTTTTGTGATAAAATTAAATGTTAAAAATATCAAATTAAGACCTGCGTTGGGAAACATTCGAAAACGGCAATGGGATTATTTATCTGTTGTTTGCGACAAATATTTTTTTACGATCTCTGTGGCTTATTGGTAAGAATTCAGCCCTAGCGATCAGGAGACTCGTCTAGAGGTCAATGTCAAATTTAGAATTTTTCTAATTTTGCTAATCACTTATTTTCGGAAAGTCACATGTTCAATCAGGAACAAGGGATCAAAATGTTACACCCAAATACGGACCCCCATAAGCTCTTTTATCAGGAAATTCTAGAAATAACCAGAGCGCAATTGAACAGTCTTCCGATTTTAAATGAAATATTAAACATGCCTGGATCGCCACTGTTATACCCTATATAAATATAGTCATAAAACCTTTTCCGAAAAACAAAATAAATATAATTCTTAAAATTACTCACTACTCAAATCTGTGGGCATTCCCATGGGCTAATCCTTTTCGCCAACAATAGCATTAAACTCAGTGATGCATTTATTTCTTATATGTACACGAAAAATTCATTTGCTAAGCGCCATTTCAAGTTCATCTGTGCACTTGAACGCCTGAAGATGCCGAAAGGCAAAACCCGGGTCGTTAGTGACAAAATCTGTGTTTATGTACATAATTTGAACGATTCAAATTTAGAATTCTTCTATATCAATTTGAGACCGTGGACATGGGTTAGTGTGTATTGTCATAAGTCCTTGACGTGTTGATCTCAAGAGAATTATAATAATTATTATCGAGTTCACTTCGTATGTTTTTTCAGTTTTCAAATATTTGGCGCATTGAAAATATTTTTTTTTATTAAATAATAAATAAATCAAATAATCTAATGTGCATTGTTTCATTTGCAAATACTATTTTTAAAAAAAGAAAAATTTAATTCACGTACATGGAACTTTTATTTGAAGCCCGATGGCTGCGAAACGTCACGCTCTAAGCGATTTAATTAAGCGCTACGAACGAATTTGCTTAGAGCGCCACGTTTCGTGGTCCTCGGGTAAGAAACCAAGTCTCGAATGACTTTAAGATAAACAAAATAAAATTTCTGGGCAAGAACATCAAAAATTACCGTTTAATATTATAACGCACTCCCAGGACAACATCGCCACAAACCAAAAAATGACAGTTTGTAGCTAATGTCAAATCAGCCATTCAAAAAAATATTAAGTCTGGACAGTATTTGTTAAAATGTAAGACTGTCATATCTCTTGCTAGTATTATTTGTAAGTTATACCTACAAATTATTGCTGTATTTAAATCTCTAATATTTTCAATTATTTCGAACAACAGTGTATAATTAAAACATTTTTAGGTTTATTCTATTAAAATATCATAATATTACGTAAGCATTATCCAGATGGTTTGGTTGAGTTATGTTTTAAATGAAAAATGTAAAAGACTCCAACTGCGATGTATTCCAAACATTTGGGATTGTGGCGTTGTTGTTCTATAAAAGTGATATATTATTAAGCAAGCCAATAGTCGTTACGTGAAAAAAACTAATCCTTTTTACCGCCTTTTTTCATACAAATTTTAAAATTTGAGCATTTGACTTAATTATCAGTTTGCGTTTATATAAATTGCTATATAAAACTAATGTAAAAAAATGTTTTGTGGCAACCCTGAATCTTGTGTCCATATAAGTTAAGTCACTACCCACTTGAGTATCCGCCCGTGATGGGTGAACATTACCCATACCGTCAGGCTTGGCCAGGGAGAACTTTGCTTATTTCAGGAACACGTTCGGCTCCAGTTTCCCAAAATGCTGCTCCGCTCGCGCAAAAGTTTGACGCAAATCTCTCAGTCCAATTTCTTAACTATCTATCAGCGTGCTTAAAACTGTTTAAATAATTATATTATGTAAAAATAAAGTGTACAAATTTCTCACAATGAAATTTCATCTTTGTGCACTGTTTGTAGTCGGATAACTACTGTAAATTCTACAAGACAGATTAGTAACATTGGAAAGACATACTTGAAGATTAATGTATGTTTCATGAATTATCCTGTTTTTGTAAATCAACCCAACCAATTCAGGTAATATTCGCAACAGTTTTATAAAACTTCCCTGTGAAGTATTTCTTTACTCACTATAAACATAAACCATTTGCACGTCTGATGTTGTGACAAAACTCGTGCATCGTTCCATTAAAGCACATTGGAAATGTTCACCTTAGTACCCAGAAGGTTCTAAGCTCTAATCTATTCAGTGTGAACATATTATATAAACAATTAATATAAACATATGTTTTAATTAACCTTCGATATCTCGCATATGCAAACATGTAGTGTTTTTTGACTTTTCGAGTCGATTTAGAGTGATGGTTGTTAAATTTTTAAAGTGATTTGAATTTTAAAATATCTGGCTCACTATGGGTTACATTTTTTTTTATATTGTAAAAAAAATATTCAAGTATGTGTCAAGCTTGCGGACACATACAATTATAAGAATTTGAAAATAAAACGTATTTATTTTAATAATAACTTCTTGTTTACACTACAATGTTAGATTCTATTTACGTTTCGGAAGCATCATCATACAAAATTAATCTTGCAATTATTGAATATAAGGGCATTGATTTTAATATTTTTATTTAAAGATTTTATAAGCATGTATATGAGATGTATGTGAAATTAATAATTATTTTATATATACTAACTAGGGCGCCCAATTATAGGATTGTGAAAATAAAAAAAGCTCCCAATTTTTTTTATTTT
This sequence comes from Himalopsyche anomala, assembly GCA_031772345.1. Lineage (NCBI taxonomy): Eukaryota > Metazoa > Arthropoda > Insecta > Trichoptera > Rhyacophilidae > Himalopsyche > Himalopsyche anomala. Next base: position 7,397,178 of record CM062844.1, on the reverse strand, counting down.
GTAAATTCCGTAAATTCCTGGGGTTTTGAAATTGCAAACCTTAGAAAAGTTAAAAAAAGATCTCACGTCTTTTCATTTTGGGAATTTCGTAAATTCCTGGGATTTTGAAATCGACCTTAATTTGTTTGAAAAATCCAGGATTTTAAAATCGCCTAGCAAAAAAGTTCTCAATCCCGAATTTATACACGATTTTATGTTGAATGTTCCCGGAATCATAAAAAAATGTCAATCTCGAAATCCTGAAATCACAAAAAGGGTCCCGAGCTTTGAGGCCCTAATACTAATATATTCAGAAGTTAAGATTTTTAGCATATGGTAATGTGAAAAATCATGTTATAAAAATTGATTTGTTTATAAAAACAACTTCTTATATAGTAACTAACTGCAGGAAATACTGGGCAACCAAATAATAATACACCTAGGTAATGTAATTTTTATAGATGTTTCGTCATGTCTTATGTCTTTCCAATAAATTAAAGCTTAGTTTACACTATATTGGCTGCCAGTTAAAAATAAAATAACATGTTTAAATAATACACCTACTTATATGGTCCGCAGCTCTTAGGTGAATATTAGTTTTTAATGTGTAACAAAAACGATACATATTATATTCTACTGGTTGTGTAACAATGTGTGATATGTGTTTTGCCTCGTTATGAAAAATCTTCGAGCCAATCTTTTGAAGATATTTGCCATAAAATTATGATAAACATAATTTTTAATGAATAAAATTTATTCTTAAACGAATTTTTGTCATAATATTGAAGACATTTACTGTAACAATGTTATTTTATTAGAAGTAAAAATATGTATATCAATCATTTTATTTAAATAAATAATATTTTACAAAAATAGTGAATACAATTTTGTTTGGAAAATTTGATGTAATATTTATTATAATAAGTATATGAAGTATTTGCATGTATAGAAAATTATTCTGTAGTATTTCGTTAACTATGGAATTATGAATCATAGCAGTGAGTCTCTTGGAAGATGTTCACTGTTAATACTTGATGGATAATCATTGTATTAAAAAATAAAATATTCTTTGGTAAATACTGATTTTACATTTATTTATTGAGATCAGCAGTGGCTTCGCTCATCGATGTTGAAGTTCAATATATATTTAAAAAGCAACATATTGAAAAAAAAGGTGAAAAGAAAAAGAAAATAAGTTTTTTATTCTTCATTTTTGACTGTATTTAAGTTAAAAGATTGTATTAATAACAAAAATACATGTATGCTTTTCACTTCTTTTTTATATAAGTTCAAAAAAATGTTTTTTTAAATAAATATCCACCAAAGATTGATCGAAATTTTCAATGAACGAAACTAGTCTTAATTTTTTGATAAAACTGTGGAATCAGTATAAACAAGTTTTTTTAATACGTGTATCAATTATTTACGATGACGTCATGTCGACAAACTGTCAGCTAATACTTATTGCGTATTTAATTTAATAACGTAATTGGTCAGTTATATGTTGATAAAAATTTAGGACAATATTTCATATGTTAGTCGGAAGGAGATTTTTGGTAATATTTTGATAAACGCACGGAATTAATTGAATTCAAAATTGATATGCTTTAATTATTAATTAAGGCCTCTTCATTGTGCTAGGGGTACATAGTATGAAATACTATATTACACACTACTAACACACTCTCAGCAGTTTACACTGTGAATTTTGTATACTCTCCTTATGTACTTGGCGAGATGGACTTCGGAGTATATACGTATACCTTCTAACCGTTGCGTAGATATATATCCCTATGTAAATAAGTAAATATATAAGTACAGGAATCGAGTTTGGGCAGAAAACGATACGGCCTGGCAATCCGAGAGCAATGTGCAGCAAACTTATTTGATATTAAAATTTTCAAGATTAATTTCGACATATTAGCCATACGGCTTGGAAAACTGAATATAAAGAGAAATTATGTGTAATGGAATAAAAATAAACATTTTTAAAATATTGTTTCATATTTAAATACATATTTTTAAAAATACGATAGTTGTTATTTTAAATATAAAAATCTGCCAGTGTCATCGTAAATAATTACTCCAAATCAATGGAAACATTTGTTTATACTTAAGATACATTCGAAATACGTCAATGAATAAATAAAATAATACTTCATTTCAAAAACACTACCTAACATACTTCTTTACATTTCATACTAACTATAATTTCTATAGACACGGTAAAGTATCTCGAATTTCAGAATGAAACAATGAAGATTCATCAAATCTTCTTTCAATGATTCATTTATATATATTATATGGTGTACAATTATTCTTAACCATAGTAAACTTCGATACTATTCCCATTTTACAAAACCTCGTTTATTTCATAACATCAAATACTGGAGTGACACCAATATTATTTTAAGCGACACATATTAAAAATGATTATTATTTGAGATTACAACTGAAATACTATTCAAAGAAAAGATAAAAAAAAATCAATTTTTAGCTTTATTGGACATTCATTGTTAAATTAATGTTAAAATAACAACTGTCAAATTTAGAATTGTTAAATACAACAAAATGAATGCTTTCATCAATGTGCTTAATTTTGTAAACGTTTAACAAACTTAAAAATTAATAAATAGTACGTTTTGGTTGATATGCAATTTTATAATAAAAAAAATATGAGATCACTGTTTACGCACTCCGCCGACTACCTGTTATATAATGATAAGAAATGCTTAACTCAACTGGGATGTTTTGTAAATATTATTATGTTATATTTTATCAATTACACGAAAGTTTGTAAATAAGTTGTTAATAAGATAATTATAGATACTTAACACTATGCACAAGTAGTTTGTTTTCAGTAGTGATCATATTTTGCACTTTGAAAAAAGAGATTGGTAGCTAGATTGTTTCAAATTGTAAATTTAAAAAAAAAATGTTGTTTCGCAAGGATTACGTGGATAAGTAATAAATATACAAAAAATAATTCTATTATGATACACAACATAATGAAATTTGATTGATTAATGAAAGGCTTCCAATTGGAGCGTGGGTACAGGAACAAGTAGGAAGCCAGTAGCTATTTGCCTATTCTTCGTCTAGGTACTCACGAAAATACTAACATAGTTAGATTTTCACATGGGCCGTACAGCCTACGGAAAGTATAGAGTGCATGGTACCCACCGACAGTGGTGGCTGACCTCACGCACGTACCCTAATCTTTACATACGTACATTTATAATACCGAATATATATTGATTCGTTCGACATTCGGACAAAACAAATTTATTCTAATATAAGCATACAACACTTTTAAAATACTCGAAACCAATATTCATTCAATGGAAAATTCTTTTCCAACGAATATATTTTTTTTTAATCCATGTCCGCTCCCAAAGTGGAGCATATGGCCTCCTAACGGAGGTATCTCGACAGAAGTTTTTTCTACGAGAACTGTTTGTTACTCAGTCGCTCAACATCACTTTTTTCAAAGTGAGTTTCTAGAAGGGAAAGAGAGATAAGGCTAGAACAGGACTAGTAATTGGCTAATCGCTATTGCTACACTCAGTTATTAGGATCAAAAGGATGGAAGGTGAGGAAATGATGTAAATTGACATCACAAACACCCAGTCTTCGATCACAACTTTGAATTGAATAATTCTCAAATTCACTGTGATCTGACCGGAAATCGAACCCAGACCTGCGTGATCGGTGGAGCAAGCTCTAACCAACTGGGCCACAGGCGATTAAAAAGAAGATTTTTTAATGACCAAGGATCATTAATAAAATAAATAAAATAGCATACGATTTAACTACCCGCTACTCTCGTATAGTTTCTTTTATATGATTGCTAATCACAGTCGAAATGGTAACAGTTACTTTTGGAACTGAATTTTTAGATCACTCTCAAGTGACTGGAGACTGATTCATGTAAGGAAATCCACAATAAGGTAATTTGTATTACTTTTGCAGCTGTGTTTTATTTACATGATCTTCAAGTCACTAAAATATTCCTTATCAGCGTTGTCAATAAATTGTATTTCATTTTTTCTTTAGAACACAATGCACTTAATTTTTGTGTGATGGTTTGTGATGAAATTTACGAAATTTCATTACAAACTATCCAAATATGACATCGATAAGCGATCTGACTATTTCCTTTTTATTTACATGACTATATCATTGTCAGATGATTCCGTTTTTGTAACGAGGAAAATGAATGTTACAAACAGTAAAATTTAATAAATTATTGTTTATTTTGTAACAAGTTTACCTGTTATAAGTGCAAATAATAACTTTTTGCCTCGGGTCAAAATATTTTTTTTTGGGATTAAAAAAAAACATAAAAAGGCAAATCAAATATTGTAAAGTACCATTTTTTTAAAACTATAATTAGTATAAATGAAGCTTAGGAGTCGTAGAAAACCGTGCGATCCCAAATAAAATAAAATTAAAATAAAAAAATTCTACAATTTTGTAGATGGTAAAAAATACACTTATACTATACATATATATATGTATATATTCTTTTTTTGCATATTTTTTAAAATCAGTGTCGCATTTTTTTACGGCCCAAAAATACTTCTTTGCAATATTGAAAAATAAGTGACTGTTAGTCAATGTTATCGTTTTTTCTTATACTAATACGTGTTATTAAAGAGAATTTTAATTTCAAAGAATTTGTGGGTGTTTACCAAATGATAAAGCTTGAAAATAAGTTAATATAATAAACGTAATGCCAAAAAATATATGTTTTGAAATTTAATAAATTGTAACACCAGTAATAGCATAATCATATTATTTACGTTTTTACTAGAACGGTGACGATGTGTTCTTTCTTATTCGATCATATTCTGTGATACGATCATATTGAGAAAAGTCTTTTTAAATATAAACTTGAATCCTCTTCAATCACGAGCCGCTATCTTCCGCATGTCTAGTGTGAAACGCAAATTTACACACCGAATACGGTCTTAGTAGTGAAATTCTGCCTTAACTTCAATAGCTACCCGTACATGTATGGCACTTATATAGCACCAGAGCCCAGCTTCTGAACAGTACGTACCCACGGACACTGCCTACATATATATCTACATTTATATGCTTAAATAATACATACGCACGTCTGCAGGACCCACATTTCCTTTGTATAGTCACAACGTTTCTGGACTAGTTACGCTCCTACAAGACTATGCTAATTTTCCAAAGTGAATAGCCGGACATAGCGGCAAAGGATATATATGGTTGTACAGTGAATAATTTAATTTATTGCCTGATCGATGACCAGTGACATTTCAGACAATACACATTGTTTATAGTTGAAGTATCTGTTGTTTTATTTATAATAATTTCACTTGAATTAAACTAGTCTGATTTTCTCTGTTTTATTTATATATCTTCACACTTATCATACATAGATATGTTGTACAGAAATTTATTCGATCTGTAACATAATTACTTAATCTGTTTTTCTTATACCCACAACGCAAGAACTATTAAAGAATATTAGAATTACACCTTAATTTTATTATTAAAATTAGCAATTTTTCATTGAAGAATTTTTCATATTACAATAATATTCGTATATTTTATTCTGTCTTTGGTGTCAGTAGTTGATATATTACTAAAATAATGCTATTTTTCTAGTTATAAATGAAAGTTTAATGTTTTCTTTATTGAATATCTATATAATTGATTAGAACAAAGGAACACGTACAATAAAATTTGGAGTTAATAGTAGTTAGTTACAATTTACAATATAATAAAATTAATTTTTAATTTTTAATTTAAATTAATAGATAAGTATAAAGGAATTTTTCCTCGGAGATATGGTTTGATAGTTTCTTAGTCGAATAAAAGCAATCTGTTTCAGTTTATTATTTTGGTTATCCTGATTATTGTCACCAAAACGACAGTTTGGATATACCTCAATTTTTAAATTTGGAATTCTGTATATTTATTGATAACGAGACAATCGAGTGCATTCTGACAAACCAAAATATTAATATGTAATAGAAAGAAAAACGTATATAATATGTCATGAAAATATATACGTAATATTTTTTCGCAGAGTATTGATCATATTATTGTTTACCAAATTTGTCAGAAGAGTAACTTTTTACTTGACTTATGTATCAATAATTTGTGTTGTAAAATTATTTAGTCATATAAATTTAGGATTATTAAAGAAGTGACGTATCACCATTATTCTATATCACTAGTTTCTCTTTTTCATTATACCAACGTATATATCCATCTTCAAAGCGACTACTGAGTATTTAAGTTGTAAAGTTGTCGGAAGATAAAACCTGATCAATAACGACAATATTTGAGTTCCAGTAAGCATCTTGAGTCAAAAACAAATATTCAGAATGTCACAAAAAAGGGGATGGTAAAAACTTTTTTTTTTTTATTAGGGTAATTTAAAAAAAATCGTTGCAAAACATACTAACCAAAATTCAAAGATTATTACAAATAATACGTAATTTTGTTATGGCCTATTTTTTAATAATGATTGAACTTCTTTTATAATCCCATTTATTTGTTTTTAGGGTTTAGAATATACTTTAATATGTACCCTCTTATAAATAATAATTGATGTCACTTTTAAGGTGGTCATTGTCAATACTGGTGGAAAGGCACTATAATCAAAAAATAAAACACTCAATATTGTAATTTTATTTTAAATTATCAAGACCGATTTCGTTGTCTTCAGTTAATAATTCTCGTCATGAGCTGAACCGGTCCTGATCATTTCAAATAAAAATAGGACAAATCATTTTTTTTAAATAATTTATATGCTTCTACAAAAATTTGCATGTTTCAATAGCATTTTATATGTGTTATTTGTATTATTGAGGAAAAAACGAATCTTCATATACCATTTTTTTCAAGAAATCTTAAAAAAATCAAAATTTAATTGGTGAAAATACCCTATTTACAAATTCGGTGTATTTAAATGTTGGTTAATGATCATTTTATGTTTAAAAGTCGAGCAACCGATGTAAGAAGATTCTACAACTCGCATAAATTTGTCATCGTATGATATTCTTGTTGAGAAGATTCTCTTAAAACGATAAATAAACTAATTGTCTAACAATGCACTCAAGATATAAGATTTACATATAATATATTACATCGTTTCTTGCGCTGTCGAGCAAATGTGAGAATGCACGTGAAAGTTTCATTCATAAAACTCTAGAAACGAAATACCAGGAGCCCATGTCAATATGAGTCCTCAGTTCGGTACAAGCTTTGCAATTTTCCTCTCTCTCGCGAATAAAACTCCGACAGCGAGTTGAAAGAGGACGCAGATAATTATCCGTGTCGCGTACCGTGTAATTTATTGCAGAGTGTACAGATTTATGTGTTGTATGAAAGTTACAGTTTTTGGCGCATTTCACCAGCTTTGGAATATGTGCCCCTGGTATAATTGTTACTCTCGCATCATTGCCAGATGATGAACAACAATATTGAAATATTTTTCTATGTAATACGTATACAGCTATTATACTGAATTTTATAATTACGTGTTAAATAGAAATAACGATGTATTAATTGAAAAGTCAGTCATATAGTCATTTCAAGAAAAAAAATCGAGATCGTTATAATATGTGATTAAGTAAATTTATTAAATGTGATTTTCATTTTAAAACTTAAAACTAGTTGCACAAGTAATAATCAATAATATGGTCAATGTGTTTATTCGATATCTGATGCATAATAATTTATTCTACTTCTATTAATTTTCTTATTTAACTTTAATGCTTAGTGGTTACCTGCAAGCAACGGTGGGCTACAATACGTTAACAAGAGGCTTGCTAAATTTTTACGCTATTCGCGGTGTTTAGAGAGAAGGGTGTATTTTTTCATCAGTCATAAACGCAAAAATTATAAAAGCTGTATAATGTTACTATAACAAATGAACAAATGTATTAACTTTCATTAGATTGCAAGAGTGAAGAGTTTTATTATTTTGCTCCAATTTGATGTTTCAAACGTTATACTTAAAAAGTCGTAGATAATGTATTGCCAGCTGTGTGGTCGAGTGTCTTAGAACACGGAGGTCGCGGGCTCGAATCCTAGCACGGATTTTTTTTGACGTGACAACGTCTTATAAATCGATGAACGTTCGTGCACGCACGAAAAAACATGACTCATTGTTCCGTTTGTCGCGTTACGCCGAAGGCAAGCGTGCGAGCGAGAGCGCGGATAAGCGATAGAGAGGCACGATCGGCCTACCGTTCGGATATGTATCATGTAATATTTAACATTATAGCGATATAATATTGTCAATTTGAGTAATTTATATGGTAAATTCAAATATGGTTATAATCCATATAAATAATTTTATTTATTTATCAGTTGACGAATGTTTTTGGTATAATATGCATTATAACAAATATATAATACATTTGTCAAATATATATAAATATATGTCAAATATATTATACAAATGAATAATATATATATATATGTATATATATATTATATATAAATTGTTATAATATATATAAATTGTATATAAATATTTATATATATTATTATAAATAAATAAAAAATATATAAAATAAATATATACAATAAAAATATACACAATAAAATTAATTTATTGTATATATTTTTGTATAATATATACAATAAATTATAAATCAAATATTCAGTATAAATATATAAAATAAAAAATATATATTATACAATAAATTTGTATAATATATAAAAATATATATTATACAATAAATTAATTGTATATATATTGTATAAATTTGTATAATATATACAATAATAGATTTTTTATTTTATATATTTATAATTCTGGAAAGATTAATATTTAAATTTATTGTATATATTTATTTTATTGTATATATTTATTTAATAAATAAAATTAATAAATAAAATAAATATATACAATAAAAAATATATAAAAATATACGTCAAAAATTGTAGATTTCATTTCACTCCTTCTTCGTATCCATACAAAATAATGATAATTCAATAAAAATGATTCCATTTTATTCATAAAAGTATGCAATCATTTCATCAATGTTTTCTTATGACGTTGTCACGTTAAACTATCGTCCGTAAACCGACTTTACAGACAACCAATTTTTTATAGATTGATTTTTCAACCGATTTATGGATTTCTTTCTGTACGAAAGTATAGATTAATGAGATGTTTTTAATTCCTTCCCAATCATCTTATCCTAAAGCGGGCGTAGCGAGAACGATTAGCTAACTTGCCCTGTCCTAGTCTTATCCGTATATCCCTACTCTCTTTGAAAAAGAAAGGTTAGTAACTGAGTAACAAACAGTTCATTCAGTTTTACATTAATATCCTATATGATCTAAATTGGGAGCGGATATGGATTTAAAAAAAGATAATATAATATGTAAGAAAAGCCCATCACTGCGTTTTTAAATTTAATTATTATGCACAATTAAACGTTGTATGTCGCATAGATCTGAGTATAATATTTTAGCCTCTGCAATCCCCCTCCAGCCCACCTCAGCCTTCGAAATTATTTCTTCGTCCATGCGTATGATTCGTCAGATCAAAAATGGTTTAAATTGTGTACACTAACGTCTATTTTCTTTCACGAACAAATCGGTTGTCGATATTATTATCAAGACTAAACGAGTATATAGATAAACTCTAAGAGACTACCAAAAAAATTGTTAACGTTTCATATGAAAATAAAAAAAAAGGAAAATTAGATAATGTGTAGTAATTTTTCGACATGATTTATTATGATGCTATGAAGTACTTTTTATTTTGAAAAATAAAATTAAAAAAAACTATTCACTCTTAGGGTTCAACCATGTTCATAGTCAATACTTGGTGGAAAAACAAATTAAAAAAATAATATATTCATTTGTATTAATTCCACTTTTATTAATTTAATATGATCATGACCGGTTTCGTTCATGACGACGAGCATTATAAACTGATAATGCTCGGTTCAGTCGACAATGGTCATCACGAGAAAAAACCGCTCATAATCATATTAATTAATTAAAAATGGAATAAGTACAAATGAATATTTTATTTTTTGAAAAAAAAAAACTATTGGTTTTTTAAAATATAAATTCGGTTTTATTAGCCGGTAAGGTTAACGCTTTTACCAGTTTGTTCTTTTCCGTTTCGTTGTTTACGGGCACAAATCCTCATACGTTCAAGTCCATAAAAATAAATATAAATTGATTTTTCCATCGATTTTATGGACTTTAAAAATAAGTATAGAGGCTTACAATCCCTTCCATTCATTCAGTCGTGAAAACAGGTCGTAGTGAGAGCAATTAGCTACCTACTAGTCCTTTTCTAACACTATCCTTCCCTCGGAGAAGATATATAGATGATCGCATTAGAGTCCACATCAAGATTCAACCTTATTGATATAAACAATTGAACTTACTGACGTATTTATTGATACCAAGTGTAAGTAAAAGTAACGATAAACGTAAAAAAAAATATTTTTTTAATGTTTTGCGTGCATAGTATTGAATTTATATGAATTTTCTGTATCGTGTTTTTATGAACGTGATTCAAATATTTGTAAAGATTTTTTTGTCGGATACATATAATATAAAAGTGTAATTTAATGTGTAATTATTTAAAGTTATAAAACAAAGTTTTTTTTCCATTAAAATATGACTTTTTAATTTCATCATTGATTGTTCTGAAATAAATCGAGCTTATTTCATACCATAATTTTCGCACTAGTGTAATGCGAATCGAGATTTATCTTTCATGTGCAAATAATTTATTAACTTAATCTAATAAATTAACATCACTTGATATACTTATATGTGTACAAATATGCATTTATAAAAAAGCCTGAGTAGTAAAATAACGTAGGTTTTGGCGATATTATCTAAAAAAATATCAATGGTTAATGATTCTAAGATTAAATAATTCATTGAAACTGTAAAAAACAATTAAATTAATAAAAACATAAATACAAATTAAACTGTACAAAAGATATAAAATAGGGGGTATTTTCATATATCTAAGAATATAAGGCGCAGGGCTGATGATATTTAATTGAAAAATTTACCCAACATAATAACACAATTCCTGGGAAAATACACAGCATATTCTGGAGCATAATGCCTGTGACGTAATATGAACACTATTTGGGAAATAATTTTATGCACAGTATACGAGTAGATTATACATTATTATGTGCCTGTGTATGCGTCCATTACACGTGTAGGTGTAAGTATGCATATAGCTTTTGTGGAGGCCCAGATGGGGAGGGTGGGTGATCTCGTAACTACTCTCTGCTAGCAGGACGATGGGCGAACGAAATAACTAGGCCTCTGGAAGGCTGCTCCGGGCTATCTTCTACCCCGTCCACCCCTGTCCAGGACGTGCCTCATACTATGATTCAGCCACCCTTCTAAGTGGGGAAGTCAACCAGTGGCTTATTCAATAAATCGATGTCAACTTATATACCTAAGAAAATCTAATCTAATCTTTCACTAAATTTATATCAGTACATGTAGCCTGAATTTTATGGATAATCTTTATTTGGATAAAGAGAAGCGATTCATTTAATAAATGGTAAACTTTAATGTTGGACGATTTTTCAATAATTTTTGCTATTAATTTATTATAAAAAAACATGTTTAAGTAAACTAAGTAGTTAGTTTAAGCTGAAATATAACTGAAACATTATTTCCAAAGCCAAATCAATTTATATAAAAAAAAACTAGTTCTTAGTTTATTTATCTAATTACTCGCGTAAAATTGATATATTCCTAGCCAAAACATACGTCATAATAAGTTTGATCCAAGATCATATACTTTATTAATATATATTTTACAAACGTATAAGGCCATGCTCAATTTTAAGAACCTTATAAATTCCGACATCTTGGTGTTAATGCATTAGCTTGAAGCAATCTGCGCATAACAATACACGTAAAGTTACGTCGTGCCCTCGTGGATAAAGCCAAGTCAACAAGTTTGTAATCTCTGATTTGATACCTACACGTATGTATGTCGCTTTTCTCCCCCTAAAGCACCTACCTCCTCACCCCTTTCACTTCAAAACTGAACTGTTTCAGTTTTAATGGATCAGTATATATGAAGTTTGTTATATATGTAAGGTACTTCCAACAATATTATCGTGCCTATATTATATTGATTTCCTCGGCGAGCTTCGCTTGTCCATCTACGATAATACAAACCTTCCCATTGTGCATATATTTGGGATTCTAGTACAGACTGTTATCGTTTGTTTTACACACCATACTCTAGTATTGATATTGTATTATAATCTTTGGGTCCAATCTATTTATATAATTCTCTTATATGTGCAGCCGCTCTATATAACAATTTAAAAAAAATACATTTATTTATTGATTGATATTTTAAATGTTTAATGCTTTTTTATGCGTAAAAATAGTGTGGATTAAATTATTATTTACTTGGAAGAGCTTCATTGTAATAAGTATTGTAGTTCTACAACTATTATTTTATACATGAACTATTTCGGCTTACGCGATTTTTTCGGATGTTAGAATAGATGAGAAGATTTATTGCGTATCTCTTCTAAGCTAGTATATATAGCTAATTTTATGTATCATAGTTCTGATTAAGGTGTTTGCGGGAAAAGCTATGAACAATATAAAAATAATACTTGTAGAACTAAAATACTATGATATTTTTTTTCCTTATAACAAATATTGACTTAAAGACATCGAGTATTAATTGACCGTACTTAACTGATTTAAAAAATATTTCAGGACTTAATTTCAACGGTTGAAATCAAACACTTCGAGATAATTGATTGTTATTTTTTTTAAATTTTAAGCTTTTAAAATTAATATTTGGCATTACAGCTAATGCCAATGCGCCAAATATTTTTATGTTAAAAGATCATACATGAAAAACTCGATGGGAATTGATATCACAAACATCCACGTCATAGGTCTCCAGTTTAAATTGAAAATATCAAAATTTGACTTTGACCTTCTTGGGAATCGAACTCAAACTTGCCTTATCGGTAGAGCAAGCCCTAACCATGTAGACCACAGCAGCCGACTGATTATTAAATTTCACTTTTAAATTTTCTTAATCATTTCCCTCAGGGGACGTCCATATATGACATCATGCTCTATGGTGGGGAAGGTTTGTTTTAATGTAATGATTTTTTTATATAATATGTAAAGAGGCTTTATGGCGAAAATGTGACTATGGAAGGTTATTTAAAAACTATATCAAAATTATGTGACATATATAAACAGCAAGCTATCTTTTTCATAACTCTATAAAAGCCAAAAAAATACGTTAATTTAAATAAGTGTACTTAAAGTTGAATTATCGATATCTTATTAAAGCTATACAAATAGAAAAAATAAAAATCAAATACCTCTGTTGCACAAACATTAAAAAAAATACTACTATATCTGCAATATACAATAATATAACCGACTCAGTTAAATTCTTTTAAAAATGTAATAAAATAAAGCATAGTTTGAATGTATTGCATAAAAAAGAATACTCATGTAAAATTGAAGCAAAATTAAAAATTCTATCACCTCTAAAATTTAATTAATTAATTGTATACAATTTCATTAATACATTTAATAACTAGCCATATTAAAAGAAGTAAAAAAACGTTTATATACTAACGATAAAGTATCGTTTAAGTTTTTATCATTAGTTAATTTATGTTTATATGGTAAACTTATAATAATATATTTTTTAAATATGACAGCGATTTTTTTTTTAAATTAAAAAAATAGATTTTTCAATTTTTATGATAGAAAAACCTTGCCTTACTTAGAAATACAACTATTAATTCATGATCTAACGTGAAAGTTCACAGCAAACTTCCGAAATAACTGAAAACTTCTTAAATAATTAATGCAGTGGTAGTGTCCATTACGACTATTCTAACAGCCTTCACGGGGGAGTTTGCTAAGGAAAATTAATATATGCGCAAATAATGCGCACGCCATTGGCAACTGCTTCAGCATGCAAGAAATCTGGGTTCGATACTTAGATTATTAAAAGTATCGTCAGTAATATTTTTACATATGCTCTTAATTTTAAATCATAGTTGTTTTATTAAATAAAATATAAGAGCATGCCATATAATAACATTACTTTCTATTATTGTTTCCGTTGTTTTAATTTTAATTAAACATTTATATTGTTTTATATTTTCGTTCTATAACGACAAGTTGTATTGTTTTTGTCACATGAAATAATGATGGTTATTTTTCTTTGCTTATGTTGTCTATGAATAAGTAAATATGCAACAACACAACTCATGAAAACAGCCAGTAAAATGAATATTTTTAGCTAAGTAGAAGATATTTGAGTTTTGTATTCAAATGAGTTAATTTTCTTCCATTGTTGGAAATTTTTCCAACAGGATCCAAAATTGGGATTGATACTTCCAAAATTTGATAATGAGCTTGGTGAAGAGTAAGGATTTAAAGACGTCGTAATTGAAGAATCAATTTTTTTTCTTTATCTTCCCATTATTGTTTTTGGGATATAATTTAAAAAATAAATAAATTATAATACATATTACCTCCAATGTCTTTGTCAACCGAAATACCACTGTGAATATAGAATATCCATATTCATATTCATAATATATACAGACGAACTCGGTTATTACGATCACGGAAATAGTGAGATCTCGGATGTATTGAGGAAACATTCGCTTAAATTTTAGTTGATGGTTTCCTATTTACATTTATTCACTTTTATAGCAAGCCACTTCTCGGTCATATCGAGCAAAAATATCGTCAATAAGAGTGAAAACAGTGAAACAAGCATAAATTTTAAATTTTACGTAACTTGTTTCAAATTAATGATTATTTATTAAGTAAATCGAACATGGTTGACAGCATATTTTTTTGGAGTGAATTCATTTTTTTCATGTCCGCGCCCAGTGTATATATAGCATATGGCCTTTTAATAGAGGTATCTTGACAGAAGTTTTTCTACAAATACTGCTGGTTACTCAGTTTTTAAACCCTTTCTTGTTTTTTTGAAAAGAGTAGGAATAGAAATAATACAGTTTCCTCTTTTTTTTTATTTTGGTAAATTATTAGATTTCCAGGTTTTTAAAATCGGCCAGTGAGCAAATAAAAATTTAAATCCGCCGGCGAGCTAAAACCAAGTTCGACTGTAATATGTTTTTTATTATTATAATTGAATTATTATTCTAATTGACTATTATTTGTTAGTTAATTGAGAAAATTCCACTTTAACTTAAGAGTTAGAAATTCAAATTACCTTTTATAAAAAACGACATATTTTTTTACATGTATAAAATAGTCGCCTTGCATAACGTATTTATGCAAGGCAGAATAAAAAAAAAGAAAAAGTTTTAAGTGAAAGAAATGGGTTTTAATTATTATTATTTTGCGGAAAACCATGACTAAGATAAGTCTAATGAGTCCCCCTTTGTGCTAGTAAGTTTTCGCTCATCTACGGACCACCCCCGTCGAGTGGCCTTAGTCTGAATGCGAACCTACCTACATGTTCTCATCTGCAATTGATTTATGTGAAGAACGGGTCCGATATTCTGTTTCTGGTAGTTTCGCTAATACTAGAGATCAACAAACCCGTACAATTATTTATGATAACACAATCAAATCATGGGTGTATTTTTATAGGAAAAACAAATGTAAGAGATCAATAAGTTTATAGCATTTAACGAGAAAAGTATTCTCAATTAAATTGAAAAATATTTTTTATCCTCGATTCTTACATATGTCACCGTCAACCGTTACGTTAAATTATGTACACTTTTTCGCCTATTGAAAATCTGTAAACATTTAGTGTAAAAAATTGATCGATTAAAATTTAATATTAAAGTTCAAGCACCTTCAAGTTGATAACATAAATTATTACAATAATCAAGCATTTACACAACGATACATCATTGAACAAATCCTGTCTTACTCCAAAAATATCACTGGAATTTTAAATGATAGTTTTAATAACTGTAAAAATATTTCTGTATCAGTTTTCTGTTTCATTTATGTGTGATTAACAAAAACGTTGGGTTTGTCAATTATTATTTTCAATATGTTTTTAAACTGTTTCGGAAGCGCGTGATACTTGGTAAAATGTTTGCATAAATAAAACTAATCGTTAATATTTAAGTAAGTTAGAAATTCATATAATTTGTGTTTCTTTAATCGTGATTAGAATATGCTTTAAAAAAAATCTTGTATGATAATTTTAATAGAAATGCTTCTGGATATCTGTTATATATACTTTGTTAGACAGTTTTCGCAAGAATGTTTTTATATAAATTCCTTAAACGTATATGTATAAACTTAATTAATATATAAACTTAATTAAACGATTAAAATGCAACAAAATGTCACCCGGGTCGAATTTCGAAGTTTTTATTTAACATGTTATATATTTTATTATTATAGTTGAAAAATCAATTAGTTACAATAATAGCGTAAAAACATTTTATCGATTAAATAATTCAAACTCAAACATAAAAAAGTTATTAAGTTAATAATAGTTTTAAAAAGATAAAGTTACTTTTGTCTCTTCGTCTTTCTTTACACACAAGTAATTAAACTTATAATTACCTTTTCAATATTCGATCGTGGTAAAATAAGAAAATCTTACCCCTAATCTAATTGCGGCATAAAAATCATAAAGGTTTTTAAAACAAAAATAAGTCCGAAAATGCTTTAAGCAAAAGGAAACAAGCAATGGAATTACAAATGTACTATTTTTATTTTATATTATTTTTAGATTTAAAAAAGT
This sequence comes from Himalopsyche anomala, assembly GCA_031772345.1. Taxonomy (NCBI): domain Eukaryota; kingdom Metazoa; phylum Arthropoda; class Insecta; order Trichoptera; family Rhyacophilidae; genus Himalopsyche; species Himalopsyche anomala. The sequence continues at coordinate 7,380,434 of CM062844.1, read as the reverse complement.
ACGTTCATTTGTTAAGATTACCCAATAATATTTCTTTGAACTAAGATTGCATGGAAAAGTTTCAGAGTTGGTAATTAAAAAAAAATTCATTAATACGGATGTTATTTACAGCGAAAAATAAATTTAATGTCAACGGAATCTGTTCGGCTTACCACCTTACCGTGCTATTTTTAAAATTTGTAAAAATAAGTACGAATGATAAGCTTAAGTACCTCTGCCTCTGAAAGAGGCAAAACACGTGTCATATTTTGTAACACAATACGTGGTATAATCAAAGCTATTTTTATTTTATATTAAAATGAACTTCCACATAGTTACCGCCGAATCCATCGAAAGTACAATGGAATATTTTTTAATGATTAATACAAAGCTGAATAAAAATTGTTAGCGCAACACTGTAAGTAGAAAAATAATGAATTAAATATAGCCTTCTTTCGTTATGGCTTATCTTACATCGTGAAAGTACGTAATACGTACACATATATGATATTATCAATACTTACAAAAATATTTATCTTAGAAAACAATAAATTATTCATACTATATAAAAAATAATTGTTTTTATCTCTTTTACTAGAAAAATTCAAAATACTACTTGCCTTCTAAAAATATTCGCTGTTTTATAAAAAGTATTTGTTTATATAAAAAAACGAATGATTTGTTAATTTTACATTACTACTCATAAAACATCTCAAATTCAATAATGATACCGCTCCACAAAATCACTGTAGGTAATATATCTGAGTGCCAAATGAATAGACCTGTGACGCTGTGACCTCTTGGCTACTCTGATGCGGCCTTTTGACTTGATCAAAAGATTTACTTTGATCAAAAAATTATACGGAAGCGTTTGGAAAAAGCTACCTATGATATGTTCGATGGTGGAAAAAAAGGGGGGGGGTGTCAAGGTTTTCTTTACCAAGGTCTTATGTTGAATTAGATACTAAATGTGGCCTTTAGAAATGAAAAGGTTCCCCACCCCTGGAATAGACCATTAGGTTTAAAAAAGAAAAATTAGTTGAATACGCCATAATAACTATATAACATACGCGTAGAGGAGTGAGGCACCAGTTAAATCAGCGTTGCTAAATTAGCAAATTTTATATTGAAACATCACATTTTACATCTAAGTATAAATGCAAATAGATTAACTTTCGTGAAAAGTATTGATTTAGGATTAAGTATCTTTTCCTTTCGTAATACATATATAAATATTTCGTATAACATATATATGTTATATTATTAGATGTTTTCAGGTAGAAAAATCAAAAACCAATGAGTAGAGAAGACTAGGGTAAGTTGTGTACGAATAATAATTCTGTTCTCGTGATATTCAATCTAAGCGTTCGAGACACCTCTTTACGACATGTAGGCACACTTTAAACACTCTTCTACGTCTATCTACACACCACCGGGTATTTAAATACATTCACAAGATTTATTTAATTCAAAATCAATAAAACAGTAACATCCTAATAGTATTATTATCAATAATTTTGATTTGTGGCATCATCATTGTTTTAATCTTGTGACTGAAGTGACTGAAAAAGCGTTTAGTGAACTCAATATCGTCTCGAGAATTTGTTAAAATTTTTGTTTCCGAGTTGGTCTAAGAAAATCTCGAGATTCAAGATGTGTGATGTAAACAACATTTACAATTTACCTTTTATCTTTAGAATTATAAAGTTTTATCCCACATATGTATTATATAATATATGTAAATTTTAAATAATTTTTGGTTTTCAGGTGTACATTTTTTTTTCAACAATCATAATATTTTTGCCATTATATTAAATAACGTTTAATATTCAGGAATAGAAAATAGAATTTTAAAATTATTACGATACAAATTTTCGGAGAAAGTATTATTGTCAAATGACTATTTGAAATCATTTCCTAATATCAAAGTAATAGCCTAATAAGTGACTGTCACCTTCGTAGTCGAGTGGTCAACGTCGTTGGCTTCGGTTACTAAGGTCACGGGCTCGAATCCTAGTACGGACAGTTTATTAATTAATTTGTAAATTTATTGTTCGAATGCATGGATTTTTGTGATGTCTTGAAATTTCCCCTCTCAAACATCCTATCCTAATAATGAGACGTAGCGAGAGCGATTTGCTTACAGCTAGTCCTGTCCTAGCCTTATTCTAAAAAAAATGAGAAAATGAATTCTCGTAGAAACGCTTATGTTGAGATAAACTCTATAGAGAGTCCATATCCCAAAAACTGGGAGCGGACATGGTAAAAAAAAAATACATATATTTTTTAAGGTTCATTATTTTTTTGAAAATTATAACCGTAAATTTTCGACGGAATTCAAAGAAAATTTTTGATTTAAAATTTACAAAATGAAAACAATTTTCTTCTAACCTCCCTATGCATTTTACATTCTATACACACACGTATTGACTGTAGAGTCCACACAGGGCAGTGTGTCGCTGAAGGGATAGGTAGGGGGAGGTTTTGAGATGGAGGAGCAAAGCCTGAAGAGGAAGGGAATTTAACATGGAAAATACGTACCCCAAACTCGCGCAGAAACATATAATATATATATATATATACACACCAACTATAGAATCTCGCTGGGCATCATCCAAAATGTTGATAAACAACAATTGGTTAGTGTCCGAGATTGGAGGTTTTGTCTTAATTACAATCGTATTAATTAAAATAGTTATGTAAAAATAATTAAATTAAGTATTATCATATAAAACTAGTATTACGTTGTTTGATTAAAACATTGAAATAAAATTAAAAATACAATTTCATATTATATATATAATATGAAATTTTAATAAAGAATTATAAACATATTTTGGCAATATTGAATCAACAATACCTATGCATATTTAAATAATGATATAAATTAAATATCACAAAAAAAAATTGTGTAGTTGCCGCCTGTGTGGTTGAGTGGTCAACGTTGTTGGCTTCGGCTGCGGAGGACCCAGGTTCAAATCCCGGTACAGACAGTTTTATAAATTGATTTTTCAATCGATTTATGAATTTCTGTTCAAAGGCATGGATGTATGTGATGTCTTGAATTCCCTCATCTCACTCATCCTATCCTATTAACGGGGCGTATCGAGAGCGATTAGCTTACTACTAATCCTGTCCTAGCCCTATCCATCTATCCATACTCTCATTGGAAAAAGAGAGGTTGAGCAACTGAGTAACAAGCAGTTCTCGTAGAAACACTTCCGTTGAGATAAACTCCATTAGGAGTCCATATGCTCCACATTGGGAGCGGACATGGTTAAAAAAAAAAAAAAAAAAAGTTGTCAACTGTGTTTTATCGTTAAAAAAAGTTGGCAAATGTTTTAAAATAAATATTGATTATTGTAAATGTTTTATTTTGTAATAAATGTAACTTATTTGCATAAGACCAAAAATACATATTAACTAGAGATAAACTAAAGGAAAATTTTTAAAAAAGTTCAATTAAGAAATATTCGAGACGAAAAATCATCAAAAATACAAAAACTCAAATGCGTTGACAAAGAATCCCGAGAAGAGACATGTATATTTAAGAGTTTTTAATTTTAGAATATCTGTACATATATAATATTTATTTTACAAATAATAATACAATTTATTATTTGTTGTTGTTGTTTACAAATAAAATGATAAAAATAATGATCTGGTTCTAGTATCTAAATAATTATTTATAACCCAATGGTGGTCATCTTCTGGCGTAAAGAATAGGTACATTGATAGCACTAACACTCATACAAAGAACACAATACGTAGGTGATATACCTATGCAAGGATATTGCAAAAGCATCGCACTATTTTGCCTAAAGATTGATTGGAGACAACGATATTAAATAGAATGCTAAGAGTATTCGAATGTATGAAATTGAATACCATTAACCAACGACGAAACACAAACGTAAAAACCCAAGCACTTGGTATATATTTCATTATTGAAATAACGTATATGGATATCCAGTACTTTGCCTGCGGTTTACGGGCTTTTGCGAGAAAAAAAATGATAAAAGACTCAAGGATTTTAAGAACAATGATTCAAACATATTTTGTTGTGAAATAAACTTTCATAAAAGCATATTTTTTTTCTAATTTTGAGACGTAAACTTTTTACCTCTAGTGCTGCAAATTTTCACGGAATGTAAACAAGAATAAATATAAAAAATAAGTGTTTGCAACTCAATGATAATATTAATATTTAAAGAATAACTTATTAATAAATTGTTATCAATTACACATACAGTTGAGGCAGTGACATATATTATAGAATTGCAAATATTAGGTTATTTGAAATTTGATAAAATATAGAGATCAATTTTAATAGTTTTACTGTAAATTTTGGTATATTAAATTTTTATAACATAAAAATAAAACGTTACCATTTTAATTTCTTCGACGAATTCGGCGGTAATTTTGTGGATGTTAATTTTTAATATAAAATTAAATTTGATAACTTTTTTATATTTTTTCATATGTATTATAAATTGCAACTTGTATCCTGGTTGCACTTTTTATCAAGTCCGTATAGACCGAAGTATGAGACCCAAATAGTAAAATATTGAAAGATGAAACGTAACCAAATTCGATTAATTAAATTGAAACTCCATTACGCACTAAAAGAGTTGATTATTCAATGAAATTTCAAACTTCGACCACTGTTAAATCATCTGTTCAATTTTGATTTGATATGATAATTATAATTATTTCGTATCATTGAGTTTTGTTATTACGTTAGCTTTGTTGTCATAATTAATCCAGAATATTTCAGTGAATACTATAATATTTGTAATTGTGGTATAAAAATAGATTAAAGTGCTTATGTAAAATAGTGTTTTAATCGAGAATATGAAGACTTTACTTATGGCTGAGTGTAACTATACATATTCTAACAAAAGTGTGTATGCTAACGGCACTCGGTACGTTGCGAGCAAGCGAATATGAATACGTAAACATATAGGTAAGTGTAGGTGTACACATCTGAGAGTAGATGAGAGAAAGTGCGTCCTCATACCTCCTTTGGTCGTTGGTCCTCTGCCTACCCTCAACACCTACTTCCTGGCCATCCCAGTCCCCCTACGCTTCTACGTCTCCCATCCCTGCATCGCTTCGAAGGGAGGTCAAGGAATGGAGATTCAATTTTCGCCACGGCCGACTTTTAGGCGTATATCGTGACAATGGAGAAGGCAGGAGCTGAATGTGTGCCAAAATTATTGGATTTTTTTGCTGTGTGTGTTTTGTAAATATAGACACAGTTGTTTTGCGAATTAGTCAAAGGAAAAAGTTTTACGTTGTTTGTAAAACTTTGCTACTCAGGTGTGGGCGTTAAATTTTAAATAAATACCGCACACAATGATTGCCAATGCATTTATTTCGAAAAGTTTTGCTTTACAACACTACATAATATCGAGTCTATATTATAAATGAAAATTGTAACAATTTTTCATCGATAATAAATTATTGATATTCAAACTGTTTTTTCTTACAGTTTTATTTAATGTATATAATGAAAAGCAGATTATTTATATATTTTTACCCATTTTGATTCAGTATAAAACATTCAAAAAATAAATTAATAAGTAAGTAAAACATGTTTTAAGTGTTAATAGATAGCAACACCGGTTCTTTTTCCTGATTACGAGATTTTTAAAACTGACTTAAAACGAAATATGACGAACTGTTTTTAGAAAAAGAATGAGAACAATTATTAGTTTTATACCAAATACAATTTTTTTAAAAATTATGACGCGCCAAGAACTTTTAAATTAGTAAATACTTTTAACGATTTACATTTATTCTATAAGTTCTGTCAATTCTTGTTTTAAAGGCAGCATATGAGCCCTTGGAAGCAAAGTGAGCCGAGTGGTATTTTAGAAGTGTAGAAGAAAAGTTTCACCATTTTGCTACTTGGTTGACTTCACTCCTCAAAGGCTTGTATAAAAAAATACATATTCCATATTATTTATTAAAAGGTCAGAACGGTTTCGCTCATCACGAGTGTTATCATATTTGATAACTGACGCGAGCATTATCAATTTGATAACGCTCACGATTGGCGAAACCACTCCTGATATATAATAAATAATGTTGAATAAGTAGAAAATAAGTTGTGTTTTAATGTTTTTAAATGTACCGTTACTTACATTAATAAATTCGAATACTTTAAATATATTAAGGTTTTGTTTTTTATATCAAAACAGAAAACAATTTTATTGATACAATTTTGACTTTCTTATATTATATGTACATAGTTGATTTACAAAGAAGCGCATATTCTCACTTTTTTAATATATTTTAAGTAAATTCATAAATTGATACAAAAATATCATACTTTAGATACATTATATATCAATAGGAAATGCACACACGATCTACGGCGGCTTTTCCTCGCAGTCGGTGCGTCGGACCGAGGCGCGACTCACGACGGACCGACGGACCGGACGACGGGGGCGACTCGAGCTGCGTGGCCGGTCGCCCCCCATACACTCGTGTGTCCTTCGATCGATCTCTTACGCACCAAGTTGCCAACATTTTATGGCTTTTGAGTGCCAATCTACTCCGACACACGACAATAAATTCTAAAAGTGTTGTTAATCAATTTTTTCCGCACTTGGAATACTCAAACACTGCAACTCTGAAAAAACGTTACATGAATTTACGTTTTCTGATGTTGATGAAAATGATTCTTAACTCGATGACTGCCATAGACGAGATATATTGTAAAATTTTTCGTGCTCAACACACCAGTTACCTGGCCTGGAGTTAACTGGCCAATCACTAATTAAATTAATAATTGCAAATTATAGCCGGCGTCCTAGGTAATTACGTCTCTTTTTTGTACGGCAGCTAAAAGGTTAAATATTACGTTTACTTCTCCTGTGGTTTTTCCAGAGAATATTGAAAATATTTATCACATTTTAAAAAATATTTTGCAGAGCTGTGGAGTCGTGGTAGTAGTGAAAAATGAGCGGCTCGAATTTTTATTGAAAAATATATTTAATTATGTGTATTCAAACAGAATAGTCCAAAGTGTTGACATTACATGCTTGGCTGACTAAAGATGATCTGATGGTATACATATATGTATATACATGTGTTAAAATGAAATTATTGAAAAAAAATCTTCGGAGTCGTGTTTTTTTACACGACACCACAGCCCTGATATTTTGGTCCTTAAAATTAAGACCTTTATTGGATTTTTTGGTTTTGAAAAAGAAGAGATTAATTATAATCGTAAGCTGTTTAATTTTTTTAAGTTTATATTCATAATTGAACAATTATCTGCTTTATATAACTTCTGAGAATAGCGTGATGTAGAAGAATCAAAATTATTTTCTGATTCTTGTGGAATCAGACACTATATTATAATTTAGTACGCTTTCTTTTGAAAAGTTTTTCGTAAAGAATTTAAAGCGTGGTATTCAAAGCAATGTAACTTGTATCGAAGCATTGAATAATAAGTTTCTATCTCTGTGGGTATGTATGAAATTAAGTATGACCGATCGCTTGATAATTAGTGATGCAAGTTTTGTAATGCAGCACGCAACCAAAGTGTTATCGTCTCCTGTGATAGGCGCTCCTTGTGAACCACCATCGTTGCCTGCCTCCCGGATCCAGAGGAAGAGGGCCGCTATCGGAGGAGCAAGTTGCTACCTAAACTGCCGGCCGGTTTTGAATATCGACTCGTTCCCCGTTACTACAAAGGGAGACGACGTTTCGCTACACATTACTGAATCTATATCAGGTTTCAACAATTAGTCTTCATTTTTACGTTTGTTTTGTATAGTTACTAACGATTTCTTAGATATTCTAGTATATTCAGATCTTTTAGATATTCGGACTCTGAAACATTCGATCATTTATTATTTGTTAATTTTCTCCACGCTGTAAAACAAATAAAGAAGAATATGCATAGACTACGTGTTCTTTTTTCTCGATATTCTGGATAAGAATGAGTAGTTTAAAATAAATACAAATCAGTTTTATTGTCAATCCCCCAATGCAATTGATCAATATTACTTAGAGATATTTATTATGATAAAAATACGATTAACGCTTACTTCACTGTTAAGATCAATATCATTTCAAATTGGACAGTAAACATTGAATTGAGAAACAATTGAAAACTATCTTTTTAAATTACGGTATTTTTTTTATTTGTAGCTTTATTTTGATTTAATTGGATTTACTTGGCAGAACTCCATTGTTTAAAGGCGAAAAATTGGAAGATTTCCAGAATTTTTTCTAATAAAGGCATAAGTCGAAATAGCTATCAATCATATAATATATCGAATGTGGAAAGGAAAAAGGACGTAACTCAAAGTTTTTTCAAAACAGCTTTTTTTCGATAATCAAAATGTATCCAATTTGATACACGTTCTAGCAAAAGGATGTAAGCTGCAAATGCCGAATTAGTATCTGAATTTAGCTTTTAAGTTTGAAAAAAGATGGGTTTGTGAAAATTGAAACCAAGAAAAAATACTGAAAAAAGGTTTTTCCTCAATTAAACACCAGTTTAGAAATCTCCGTGCACTTCAAGGTTGTGTTTATTTCATAATTTGCATATGGCCGAAAATTATCAAAACACGTTTTTTACGTACCTCCTGTAAAATTTGACGTGTGTGGGTTACGACTTTTTTCCTTTCCACAGTCGATATGTATGTATATTAAATATTTTTTTTAGCATTAAAATAATTTGATATTTTGTCACCTGTTTTGAAATAAGACTGCGGTATAATAAGTGTAAAGTTAGTTTTATAATTATTTCAATATATTGTTGAACAGTACATATGTGAAAGCAGAGGGCTAAACCCCACGGTAAAATCAGAAAGGGTGTGTGATGTTAAATAATGGCATAGCGCTTTCCCGCGAAACCCGCTCATTCGGTTTTCTTGGCCCCTGGTGTTACTATTTCAACTATGTGCTAGTTTCACGTTGCATTTCCTGTAAATTATAACATGGTATAAAAAAAAATAGAAAGATTTTGACATTAAAATTTCGAATGTACATCTGTTCGTGTAAAATGTAAAATAATTTTGTTATTGAACAATATAAAATGAATACTTAATATTCTATAAATATATGTAATTCTTTATCGATCTCAATCAATTTATAGAAGGCAAAATGAAGATTAAGTATAAAACAGTAAAACTCGAAAAATATTGCTTGGAGACTTTTCAATATTGTAAAACTTATAAAGTATATTTCTATAAAATCTTTTTCTGCGAAGTATTTGCTCTGTACTTACTAATAAATACTGTTATGCAATATATCAAGTGAAATAAAAACAAATCTGATATTTAAAAAATAAAACGATGTTTTTTACGCTTTGAGTTTCATTGACGAACAATAAGATATTTTATTTTCAATGTGCAGTCGTACCTTCGCGGATCGAAGAAGTTGTACACTTTAATTAAATGATCCATTATTTAGAAATATTTTTTTTTTATATTCATGTATTTCATAATTTATACACCATTTGATGTAGTAGACTAAATTATGTTTACAATGTAGTATTTTTTTATGTTCATAAAAAATAAAACCATCCACAAAGAGAATAACAAATCAGAATAATGAGTTGAAATTTTAAATGGAGTTAGTAATATTTATTTAGTATTTTCGCCTAAGAAAAATTCAATCCAATTGGGAGATTCTGTACAACAATAATTAAATCATAATAATGGTGAAATAAAACGAGTACGTTTTTTGACTTTCTTAAATCTATATTAGTTTACCGTATACTGTGTAGTTGTACATTTCATGAGTTAGAGCAACTGTAAAATTCATTTCTTAACACATTGGATTATGGAGCCCTGTTTTTACGTAATAAGCTAGCCGAGCATTGAGTCACGGAACCGTGTTTCCACGTGATGCGCTTTGCTTTAAAATAGAGCTATACTTGTAGTATTCAGCAACATTTTTTTATAAAAAAAACTCAGTTTAACTACAATAACAAATACTCAAATCATTAGTCTTATGATTATTAATTTTATTATCTCAAAATTTAAGGATCTCATAACGCATTTGATGCGTCCATTTGTCCTCCTGAAAATCACATGATGGTGCAATCATCGAGTTTATTTACAATTTTTAATTTTGATATTCCGTATAAAAAGGATTTAAAAAAAAAATGTTACTAATAGCAGCAGCAAAAAATAAATAAGCCCAAGTGATCCTTCAAGGTGTGCAAAAAAAGAATAATCTGTTCGGTACATTTGAAAACATTGTAATATATCTTTCCATAGCAGATAATTCTGGCAACAATACCACAAATAATTGAATAATTGCAGTCTTTTGAACAATAAAAAAAAGTTTAATTGGATTTGATTTTGTGGTTTCACAGTTATATCACTTTTAGTAACTTACTTACTAAGAAAAAATGTAATTCTTCAAAAATAAGCCGGGCACACGGTAAAGTTTTATCTGATTTAGGCTGGGTCCAAAAGTGTTAAGTCGTGTTGTTTTATTACTGATATTGTGACAATTCGTAAAATTCTCTTCGCATGGAAAATTCTTGTAGAGATTTTACTGACAGACAATATCAAATTTTGTGACCAAATGTGTTTCTTAAAATGCTGGATTATGTTTTGATTAGACAACATGTTGATAGTTGTCGATTTGAAATTATTTTTAGAAAGTTTTTATTGAGAGCAGCAGTGTCTTATACAAGTCGAAATTGGGTTTTAACTGAAGTGATATTATGCAAATCATTGCTTGAGAAAACTCTTTGGGGAAGTTTTAAAAATTTACAGTTTTCCTCGGACAGTGAATATTATTAATCCGTTCCCGTAGCGTGGCTTTCTCTTTCGTTGGCGTCTTTATGGGAGAGGGGTGGCCGACGCGGAGAGGCGAGTGGGCACAGTGTCCGTCCATTCTCCGAAATTTCCTTGCCCGTTAAATATGGAAATAGCACGAAGCGTCCAAGCTACCCCTTGTTCTGCGACACAGCATCCCTTGCACCCCACCCAGCCCCCACTCGCTTCGGCCCCATCGCGGAAACCCACGCCACTGGCCTTACCTAAAACACAACCCCCTAAGCCCACCCGAAGTATTCGTGCATGCGTACATCTCCTGCGAGTAGGTAGGGTATCCATATTTTAAATAAGAAACACATGTTAGTACTGATATATATACTTATCATTAATAGAAAAGAACATATTGGAATCGGATGGTAAAAAAACCTATTACAAGTTAATATCATTTATATCAGAAATTTAACCTACCTTTTTCTATATCATTTGTAAAAAGTGTTTTCAATTTTACATTTAAAACAATTTATAGTTAATTTTTTATAAAATAAAAAAATGATAAATATTGATTTGATTATGTATAATATTATTGAATACATTTTCAAATACTTTGCTTTTATGGTAATCTAAGTATAATTTTTATAATAGTAACAAATTAACTCAAAGATAAAATGAATCAGTTCAAAATATTTAAAAAAAGAATTTGGAGTTAACATTGAATGACATTAAATATGTGGAATGAATGATATTTTAAGGATATTATATATTAAAAAAATGCACAGAAATTTTTTAATCCATGTCCGCTCATAATGTGGAACATAAAATCGCCTCCTAATTGAAGTATCCCAACAGAAGTTTTTCTATGCAACTGCTTGTTACTCAGTTGTTCAATATTTTTTATTCAAAAGCGTAAGGATATAAAATAAAGAATGCTGCTAAGATAGCTAACTTTAAAAATATTTAGATTTGTATAATTTTTAAAAATATCTGTACTGTCTATTCAAAAATAAATTTATTACAAGTCGACTATTGAAAAAAGTTTTTAGTTTTCTCCTGTCAGAAGCCTATGGTTACAATAAAATCACATTATCAAATTGAAATGGGCCGTGAAGCGTGGGCAGATGAAGGTTGTCTTTGATTCATAAAATTTTACCAGAAGTAGTGTAAAAAAGTGTCATCACAAAATTTGAATAACAATTCAGTGTTTTAATTTTTAATTTATAAATATGTTTTTGGTACATTTGAAATTTACGTAGCTTCCAGTAAAATTCTCAGCTAAAATTAATTACTAATAGCTTTATACTGTTAAAGATAGTCATAAAAAAATAGTATTATACAAAAAATGATACTGATAGATTGGAGTATTGTCACCCGCACGAGTGTATTGAAATCATCAATATTCCGCCTAGTGTGCGAGAGATAAGACAGTGTCCGGCACAATTTGTGCCGTACCCTCTCTTTCCCCCCTACGCACCCCTACTCCACCCAATTTCCACTACCTCCCAACCTCCCCGGCCCTAGTACGTGAGCTTTAGGGATGTAATAATGCGTATGTGTGTGTCCTCTGCCAGTGGCGGAAATAAGTCGAATTCAAGGCGGAGGGAATTTCCATAACTAATTTACTTACTCTCATTAATTTGTTAAGAAATATGATTTTTAATTGAATTGTTAATCATTAAATTAAAATTAATAACGGATGTTCCCAACTAGAATTTCTCCCCAAGAAGGTATTTCAAAGTTCCAAGGGGGGTTTGGTGAATTTCTGAGTTCTTGTTTATTTTAAAGTTCTTTAAAAATATTATTTTAAATACAACATGACAGGTGTATCAATAAATTTTCATAAAACCACTTACACATGGACTACATTTTTGAATACCCTATAATTCTACAAAATTTTTTGTTCATTGAAATATGCTTATATTGTTATATCAGTAACTAGTTAGTAAATATTCTTCTCAACAAATTCATAATATTATGTGTATAAATACATACATTTAAAAAAAATCAATACTGCGTTTATGTATATTATTTCTAAGATAGCTTTTAGGGTTAGAATATTTTGGGTAGAAGAGGAATTATATACTGAATCATTTAAGTGGGGAACAGATCTAATATGGTTAGAGGCCCCTGGTCTTTAACGTCTAAAGCATATTTTTATAAATATTGTTTTAGTTACAAGACGGTAACCTAACCTTTAAATACCAACCTTATCACTATAACAAATATTTAGATTTCAGACACAGTGTAAAATCTTAATTCAACTGTTTTATGCTTTGCAATATTTTAATGTAGTACCACTGGTACTAGTACGCTTTGTAAAAATCTTAAGTTTAACTAACAGTGCACATATGCACGTTTAATAAAAATATGACAGATCTCAAGATTCAAAAAGAAGTCGACGGTAACAGGTACATCATTTGTTACAGCTCTTAACCATGGTCAAACTGGGAACTGTTTTTTTTTTTGGAACTGGACATGGAAATCAATGTAAGATGATAAAAGCCTGATTCATATAAGGAAAACCACTAGTGGTTTAATTTGTTTTACTTATTTCATTTTTACAGTGCACATACAGTATAATTATTCAATGTGATATATATCATTTCGTCATTACAGCGCAATTTCTAATAAACTAAAATTTACACAAAACAAATAGAACGAAGAATGATTCATTAATTAGTATATTTAAAAAAAACATTTTTTTTATAAAACTTAATTAAAACTATTCGTAAAGTTTACTTATATATGTATGTGTATAACTTGATATCTCGGTGACGATTTCAATATGTATGATAAAAAATATTTTCTGAAGCGCTCCTTATCACGCCACTGGACCGTATGCGTACGTGTATACTTGGTGTCGTGTGTGGGTAAAGCCATTGGAAAAGTCGGTTTTACGATACTGTCCGGCTATCGAAGCATTTTATTGCTGGCAAGAAATAATGCAGCAGATTAAAATTTTACAAGTTTGTGCGGAGAGGTCAACGGGGACGAGGGGATGAGACCAGAACGCTAATAGACTGACCCCACATTTGGCACGCAAGCGCGAGGCCACGGGGTCTTCTGCCACAGTATCAAAACGATGGCATTTTCTAAATGAATATTTAAACAATAACTACTCATCCCACGCCCCCTGATAGACAACACCTTACAATGAGTCTTCTTAAAATTGTAAAACATTTCAAATTTTCCAACCCCTGAAAAGTCCATGTGAATCGAAAGTTTTCTTTAAATACTTCTTAGTTTTAATTTATTATGATTTTAAATTACTCATATTTATAGTTAAAGTTTACATTTACCAAATAAATATTTAAGCTTTTGTCTTATTTTTAAATTTCACGAATACGAATGGTATAAAAATAACAACAATTCTTAGAATAGCGTCGTCAATTAAAATGTCGATTATATTTATATTATATTATTAAGTCCAATGGTACAAAAACTTTCTTTAAGTATACAACCGTCCTCTTACGTCTTATGATAATTATTGAAACCATTATCTACTAAATAGTAACACATCTAACTATTCAAATTGTATACTAAAATAAATTATTAAAATATTTATTATATCCAAATACTGTAGTAAAAATTGAAACATTTAGACTGCACATATTCAAAGTACAAAGCGTATCGCTAAAATTTTCATTGTAAAACTCGTGGTTTCTTATACTATATCCTTTTTTTCACGAGATGGCATTTAATATAGATCAAACGCGGCCATTTACATGGATTTTATTGCAAATAAAAAATGTTCAACAACATTATAGAATAAAATGGTATTAATTTGCTCACTGAACAGTTTAAAAAAGCAATATAGATGTTTACTAAAATATGGATAAAATGAAAATGTGGCTATTTTTCAACAAAGATTTTACGATACTTTAGTACAAATAATTGTGAATATAGTAAACAAGAATCAGTAACAGTACTAATATCTTGTTTACGGTTACTAAGTCATATAGTAGGTATTGTTGGATAGTTTTGCTACCATAAATGCACACCATTTAATTATGTCACTGCCATACTTGTTATGTAAAACATATTTTGACCATGATTAAAATAAATACACAAATTTTGGGTTCAGTACGTTAGGTATGAAATTGCGAAAGAGTACAAGTTTAAAAAAAATACTAAAGAACAAAACTACATCAGTAATAGAATTTTCGCTTTTATACAGAGGTGTAATATGATATTATAATACGTTACATTGAACATATCTTGTGCAGGGATTCTAAAAGTAAGGCCTATAAATTAAACTTTAAACTACGAGGGGAATGTTACTAATGTGTGTAAAATATTTAATAAAAAGTATATGTGCGGAAACAATAGTCAAATGCGTGAGGTACGCTACAAAAAATGCAACAGTCACAAGATCAACGAGATAAACTTACGGCTTACACCCTTAATGATCCATTAAATATTCACTTTTAACTAGGGTATCTAATCCCGGTGCCTTTTTGTAATACAGGGATTTCGGGATTGGGCACTCAACGTGAAATCGTGTATAATTTGAAAGTTTTGTCCCCAGATTGTCTCAGACATTATTTTTTTTTAGCCAATTCCAAAATCCTATCAATTTTCGGGATTTGCTCAAAATTTCTCAATAACAAATTCCGGGATTGACATGGTCCCGATCCCGGGATTTTGGGATCAGAAAATTGAACGGGATCCCGGGATTGGATGCCCTAGTTTTAACAGATTTACAATAAAACACCTATCCTGAAGAGTTCAGTGCCAAAGTATAAATATATATATATGTGTGTCTTTATTTTTGCATTCGGACTTATAATGGAGCTTATATTAACAGAAGTTTTTTACGAAAACAGTTTGTTAATCAGTTGCTTAACTTCTCTTTTTCAAAGCGAGATGGGGATAAAAGGATAAAGAGAGTTATTGTAGAACTAGTGGCAAGATAATCGCTTTCTCTACGTCTAGTTACTAGAATCGGATGGCTAGGTGATCTATCTAGATGGAATATAAATAGTGTTGATAGTGTTGATACTAACCAAGACTCGAATACGACGTTGGAAATTATAAAGAGTAGAGCTCAGTTTCATAAAAAATCAAAAATCCGTTTCGTTTCGAAAACAATAAAAAAAGTAATATATAAAATATACTGTTGTAAGCATTAGGAGCATTATTGATACATTTTTTTTTGAAATTATCAATCGTCAGATACACTTAAACCTTTTTTTTTCTATGGAATCGTTTTTAAATTCATGTTGTTCAATTATGTCAACATTTACTTTGATACATTTTGTGACTACAGATGGGTGTCATAAAACTTGTTTCTTTTCTTTGATGAGTATCTTCGATCTTAATGTATCGCATACATAATGGATTCGATTATTCTTGTTCGATGATTTTTCCCTTTCACGAACAGGTTTGGAAACTCCTGATTTATAGCCTATGAGGATCAAACTATTATAATAATAAAACATATAACTATCGATGGACGTAAAAAAAATGTCTTATAAGATATCGTTTCGTCGTACGTGACATACATAATATGAAGAGAAGCTGTAAAGCGAATGTGTACATCTATACTCACTTGTATATAATACGAAAAGGTTTTTATTGAAATTTTCGATTTACGATAATGCGGAAAAGTAATCGATTTAAGTTCCTAGGGGAATTTCGTCTTACAAAACTAGACAATAAATCATAAATGTATTACAATTATTTTTTTGCAGGCTACTTTATGCACTTATATTGGAATTTTTTGAAACAACGATTGAAAAAACAATTCGGAAGCTTAAAAGAAATTTTGACTTTCACTGTTATTTGTCAGTGAGAGCGAACATTTTTAGTTTAATTTGTAAATATTTTTAAAAAAATGAGCTTTACTTGGGTACCATTTTGCATCAAAAAATACCCATAATATTATAATATTTACAGTTCTAGTAAAAAAAAACTTGAAACAAATTTTAAACTTACTGTTTATTTAGAACTATTATTTTTTTCAATTTTGTACTTCATGACCTGAGAATAACAAGGTTCTAAGTATTGTATTCAGTAATGATATTTGGAATTGTTGCTTTTTTTTCAACAAAAAAAATCACTAAGAACATTGTCGCTCTCGGGTCGCGACTTTTTTCTCTCAGTGCGGTGATAATACGTAATATATGTACAATCGAACTCGGTTATTACGATCACGGACATAGCGATATCTTGGATGTAATGAGGAAAAATTCGTTGAAATTTTAGTTTGTGATTTTCTCTATACATTTATTGACTTTTATAGCGAGCTACTTCTCGAGCATACCGAGCAAAAATATCGTTTAAAACAACATTTTCGACTACAAGCAATAAAATCCAACCGGAGAGTTAACTAGAAAAGTCTGTTGCCGCCGGGATCGGATTACGTTTAAGACATTAGTACCTAATTGGTGTTTTCGCTGACAACATTAAAAAATTATCTACGCATATTGTTAAAATTGCATGTAAAAATCCTATTTTTATTTGAATTTCGACTTTTTGTGTTATGTGATCGCTCTAGATACTTCATGTCTTCATTTAATTAAAAGTAACTGTTCTCTGATATAACGAGCAAACTCAGTCGGTCTCATCTTCCTCGTAATAACCAAGTTCGACTGTATATATTAAGTACATGGCATTCTATACAAATGCGTTACAAAATATTGTCTTGGCTGTAATTCAAAATATGTCCTAGTCGTTAAATTTATAAAAGAAAAAATGTTTTCATAGTATGAGTTATGATATTAAATAATGTATTTTAAATCTTGTAGACTTGTAATACGCAAAGGGAACCGTCAATTTTATCAAAAACCGTTGTTAGCTTTTTAAAACGTTATAAATTGCCAAGTGCAGTCTATTTAGCGTAACGCACTTTTTTATCAACCAACAGTCCAGTATAAATATACCTGACAGTTTTTATTTTTTATTTCAGAGCCGTATTGAGAGACATTTAATAAAATTTGCGTAATATGAAAATATAATATGCACTGACCTTTCGAAAATTTTCGCGATGAGCGAAACCGGATTATTTTTAAATTTTATATATTTAGTATAAAACTGTTTTATTTTTATAAATTTAAAGCCTTTCCATGATAAATTGACAGTTGACATCTGAAAAGTGAAAAAATCAACTTGATTATTTTATATATCCTCTCATTTAAAAAATCATTTTAACGTACCAGATGTTTTCATTTTAGTTTTCAACTAAATAGCGAAAAGAGAAATGTTTTAACACTATTCTTAATTTATTTATTTTTGTTATTTTATATACACCCTTCCCAATGTTATTAAGTTCTAATTACAATGTAAAATAACTATTATAATATTGATACAAAGGTTAATAAAAATGAGAAAATATAATATCCAATCACGTAACACTGTGCTCTTGATTGATACGAAATAATTATAATGGTATAATTTAGCAGACGGCCCTGTTTGTTACCGATTTAACCTCTCTATTAAAACAAGTTGCTTTTTAATACTGAGTTTAAAAGGTTTCGTTAAAAAAACATTGCATTGAACTAGAAATGTCAAAGGTTGCCCCTATTTTTGACCTCCGTATAGGAGACAATATGCGAAATTTCTTTTGATTAACAACTTACCTGCATTACGTTAAACGGACCTTTTAAAACATGTTACATTGTATGGAAATAATTTATCGGTACAATGTAATTTACCCGTGTTGCAAAAAATGCAGAATTATTTGTTATTCAAAAAATGCCTGCTTTGGAAAACCTGTTTGATGGTCAATAATGATTTATACTTTCAATATACATATAAAAATAATTTAAATACATATTTTTAAGGTTTATACAAATTTAATAAAATATATAAATTTGGTAAATGTATTATAAAAGAGAGTTACTACAATACCCATATAAATGTTTGAATTGAAAAAAAATGAATATTTCATTCGATAAAACATTTTTTTAACCTCGTCTACTTCAGGAGTGCATCATATGGACAACTACTGGAGAACCGCAATGTTAAATATTTATAAATAACAGCTCGGCGGAACTGAGGGATGCTGGCATGTCATGGGAGGAAGCAAAGCAATTGGCAGGAGACAGGGAAACATGGAGGTGCCGCGTGGCGGCCGTGTGCTCCACATAGGGAGCGAACATGGTCAAATAAGAAGAAGAAGCTCTAGCGTTTCAGTAATGAAAAAGGTAAATAAATATATGGATATCTAATCGTTCTTTTTACGATTTTTTATTAATAACCCAAGGTTCTTTCTGCCGCCTGGTTAACAATATTTATTTTACTGTGGTCATTTTAATACATTTTATACAGGGATGGGCTGGAGGGGGCTCGGAGGGGCTCGCGCGAGCTCCTTGTTAAATTATACTTTAGTATTATCATATATCAAATTAGTATATAACTGCATTATCTAACTTATATATTATCCACGACAACTTCAGTATATACAGGAGAACATTTTTGGCCATTTAGATTGATCAGTTTGCGATAAATTGCATATTGTAACATATTATAAGTGAATTAAGTAACAAACGATTGCTTATTTAAGTATTGCATACAAATGCATAGGAGTGATAAAAAATTCACTCCTTCCCCAGAACACCGATAATTGCTTTGAGCTTAAGCGAGCCCCTTGTTAACGTATTGGCAGCCCACCGATGATTTTATAATAATAGGGTAATAATAATCAGTATATGCAGTTCATTATTTAAATTCCTTTCATCTCAAAAAAGCGAAACTCTTAGTTTCACGAAAAGTGGAATTAAAAAGTACTCTTTGTAAATTCAATATTGAAATATTACGAAATTATATTTTACGAGTGATCCACTATAAACTACTCATTGTAATTTTTTAAATATATTTATTCGATTATTAGGTTATATTCAGTTTATGTCTGATCGAGCTTTACAAAATAGCTTGGAGAATTAATTAATAAGGAATGAATGAAAACGATCATGGGCGTCAATTATTGTATTTTTCAAGGTTAATGAACAAATCTTATTTTAATTTTATTTTGTCGCAACTTATATCTTTATTGATGCAGTTAAGAAAACACACCAAACCCAATGCTATAAACATCAATCGTGTCATTCTTTGGAATTCCAATTTTCGTAAAAATATTTAAATTTAAATAAATTCCATTTGGTATTTCGACTGACTTTAGTTTGATGATCTCATTAAATAAACACTGTTTGAATGCATCTCTTGTAAAATAGCTTAAGGGTGAGTGTAGCGGTCTACAGCAACACCTATAATTAAAACAAATTATTAAGTAGCTGATTTACAAAAAATCGCGTAATTGAAAAAAAATAAGATTAATCGAATTTTAAAAACATTCCAGTTGAATTAAGTTTTCCGTATAATTATATTCCAATAACCAATGCTTAAGAAGGGACCTACTATTTGTTTTCAATGAATAATCGCATTTCAACCAAAACACACTATTTATTTTATAAAGTTTTATTTACACTAACTTTTTTCGGCTTTAATTGGTCATTCATAGAATGTTTAAATATTGTCAGTCAAATAGAGATTTGATAAAAAAAATGTTTATGTTAATAATAATTTATTTGATTTTGTTAACCTTTAATAAGTTTTTAAAGTAGTTTTTAAAGGATCACATTATAAGTAAATTAAAACCAAACGTCAATTTAAATGTTTCATGGCAATAATTTAACATTTTACAGTGTCTCGCTTTTTACATTTTTGCACCATAGAGCCTACGCTATCTATTTTTAAACGAGGAAAAACAAATCATTATAAACGAAAACCTACTGACAAAACAAATAATATTTGTTTTTTACTTTTTGTATTATATTTATATATCAAAAGCGTACCTTATAACACATTTAGATTTATAAATACATCTATGTTTAAGATTTATTTTGATTTACTTTGTCCATGTACGCTCCCAATGTGGATCATATGGTGTCCTAGTGGAAGTATCTCAACATAAGTTTTTTCTACGAGAACTGTGTATTACTCAGTCGCTTAACCAAACTTTTTTCAAAGTGAGTAATAGGGAAAGAAGGATAGGGCTAGAACAGGACTAGTGGTTGACTTATCGCTTTTGCTACATCCATTTATTAAAGGATCAGAAGAATGGTGAGGAGGAAATAATGTGAATTGACATCACAAACACCTAGTCTTCGATCACAACTTTGAATTGAATAATTCTTAAATTCACTGTTATCTTACCGAGAATCAAACCCAGACCTGCGTGATTGGTAGAGAAATCTCTAACCAACTGGGCCGCAACAGGCGACAAATTTTACATTAACACATTATAGGCGGGAAACGTAAAAATATGTTTATCGCGTACTGTCGATTTTGTTGGTATATTGACTCATAATTTAATGGTTTCTTCAAAGTAACTGCCGCGGCAAGTGACCCTTTTTGACAATAAGCAATAAACCTCATAATTTATTATGCCCTGTATATTCGTTCACACATAGTATTTTTTTTAAAAAGGCGACACATGTTTCTTGAATATTTAGGGTATCAGATTTTACACTTCCAGTGATTTGTAGGAATGAGGATTTTATACTATAATTATTTATATAATTGTATGATATGGATTAATGTTATTTGTTATACAGAATATTTCGAATATTTCATATTGATAACAAGTGGAGAGCTATCTACTAAATTAAAAACAGCTTTTTATATTCAGCTTAGAAAAGTAGTGAAATTATGATGTATTCAAAATGTTTTTATTTATTTTTAATGATTAAATGTTACATACGATTTCTTTGAAAATTTCAGCCGAAAATATTTTTTGGTTTAGAAGTTGTGTTGATTTTAAGAATATAATATATTTTTGCGCTAATCATTATAAAACGCTCGCATACAAAGTGTTAACTTTTTTATATATTAACAAATTTTGATATTAACTGTTTTTTGATAATGAAGATTCTTGATAATGAAGATTCTTCTACGCTATTTTTTACGAACATAAACTTGATTATTGTTTTTTTATATCTACTTTATGGAGTTTCCCATCCCTTGGGAAGACCTAGAGCGATAGATGGTGTGAATAAAGCGCATAATAATCAAACGTCATACGCAAAAATAATTGTGTATGAATGTAGCGATATTATTTGTAAATAATTTTCATTGGCAGGAATAGTCAGAGAGAAAGGATGCGTTTGCTAGTACATTTGTCTCTTTTCACGCACAATTTAGTTTTCACTAACTAACCTTGCTAAAGTTCTGAATCCCTGGTGTTAAAATATTAAAAATCATCCATAAAATTTATAAATTGTTGTTAATTATTTTATTTCTGCGTAACAATTTATCATAAATTTTATTTTTCCTATGATATCAGACTAAGAATTTATTTTTAATTAAATATGCAGGTGTGTTATTATTATATAAGTATCAGGTGAACATACTGACGAAGAGATATATAAAATTTCACTGATTTCCAAAAAGTGTTAAATGGTTGCCCATTTCAACTCCAATACGATACATGCATGCATGTATTATTGTGTACGAGTTTAATCAATGCACCAGAAAGAGATAAAATAATGTCATACTATTGGGTGTAACGTTCCTTTGTTATTTATGGCAAATTGTTATGAGAATCATTTAGGTACCCTAATAGCACAATTGAATTTAAATGAAAAAAAAACGTTCGTTAGAGATAGAGAAATAAAACAAAAAGATTTTTGTGCTTCGACAATTGCTTTGTGGAGAAGAAGATTTTAAATAAACACATATAGACAGACGGGAGAGACTTTACGTTAAATATTTATATTTAAAAAAACGGTGATAATACAAGAAAAGAGCTAGCCTTAAGTTTATATAGTTATTGTTAAATTAAAAATGTATAAATATATATAAAAAAAATAGTGTAAATATTTCCCCCTCCCACTCATCCTATCCTATCCGAGAGCCATTAGCTAACCACTGGTCCTGTCCTAGCCCTACCCTTCTATTCCTACTCTCTTTGGAAAAAAAAGAGGTTGAGCAACTGAGTAATAAGCAGTTCTCGTAGAAACAGTTCTGTCGAGATATACTCCATTAGGAGTCCATATGCTCCACATTGGGAGCGGACGTAGAAAAAAAAGAAGCAATATTCAGATTTTAAAATAATTTTGTATCCAAAAATAATTTTCATTTCATTACGATATTATGAAAATGAGTATTTTATAAATTCATTGTTTAAATGATTCATGATTTAAATTAAATATCATACAAGTTTTCCACTTTTCAACGATAGTCATATTGGAAAAACTGAAAATACTCAATAATGCGCGATTTATTTATTAGAATTTTTAGGTCAAAAATTTTTAAATAAATAACTGTCAAAATTAAAATTTAAAATCATCAAAAAATTAAAAGCTTTCACGTACATCATAAAATCAATAAACATGCAAAGCATTCAAATTTAAATTAGAGCGTTTCTTACTCAAACGCGCGTTTTCATTTTACACGTACTTTTTTAAGTTGAAGGTTTCTTTAACTATATTCACTCATACTTTGGAGCTTATGGATTTATATAGTGACTTTCTTATCAGCAGAAATTGTGGAATGTTGCTTCACTCGATGACTGCCAAAGACGAAATAACTCGTAAAAATTGTCGTTAACTCATCAATAACTAATTAAATTAATAATTGCAAATTATAGCCGGCACGCTAGGTAATTACGTAGTTTTTTTTCTACGGTAGCTAAAAGACTAAGACAACAAAGACATCCATGTCTTCGAATATGAATCCATATATCGATTAAAAAATCAATTAATGAAACTGTCTGTAATGGGCCTCGAGCACGCAAGTATGATAATCGGTCCAATCCAGTTTCTCGCTTTTTTTGATTCTACAATAACCATTTCATACGTGGAAAAATTATAAAGTTAACTTTCTACTTACATCACGTGGTATACAAGCCTATGTGATGTTGGGCCGTTTTTTTTGTTGTTTTATAAATAATCTTCGTGGTTTTGGTAATTTCTGTATTTTGATTGATATGCTTGCCAGATTTTTTAAAAAACCGACAAATTGACAACCAAACATCTTTGCTATATATGTATGTAAATATAAATATGTAATAAACTTAAATCGCTCAAATTTTGTACATTCCCATTTTTTTGTCACTAACGATCCACCCGGATTTCGCCTTTCTTTCATTCTTTTGAACATTAAATTTGAACAATTAAAATTTAATACTGAAATTCTACTAAGCATCTTCAGTCGAAATCTGAAATTATATGATAGCTTTTTGTACGTAAAGAATTTATGTTTTTGATTGAAGTTACTAAAACATGCTTACTTAAAATTAAATTTACTCATAACTATGATTTTGTCAGGTCTTATGGCGCAGCGGTTAGCGTTGTTGGCTTCCGTGCCAGATCTCACGGGTTCGAGTCCCAGTACGAACAGCATTTTTTCGATTGAATTCTGTTATTTGTTATGTCTAAAAATTCCCTCCTACACTTCCGATCCTTCAATAACCGGGCGTAGCGAGAGCGATTGGTAAACCACTGGTCCTGTCCTAGCCTTATCCTTCTATTTATACTACTCTCTTTGGAAAAGAGACGTTGAGCGACTGAGTAACAAGCAGTTATCGTTGAAAAATTCCTGTTGAGATACTTCCATTACGAGACCATATGCTCCACATTGAGAGCGGAAACGGATACAAAAATATAACATGATAAAAAAATAACAACATAGTTGAGAGCGATTTCATCTTATGCTTTAGTCAGAACTATCATATGAAGTTCCACAACCGTCGATCAATAATCCGTGCGTGGTTACTTATTTAAAGCATTCTTTTTGTTTTACAATGAAATATAAAAAAAGAAGAAAATGTTTGCCACAATGCACCTCTGTATCCCAATATGTGATGTACATAGTTTGAAATTATGAATGTTACATTCAAGCTAAAACTATGTTGAATTTTCACTTTAATCGAACCGTAAAATTGAACTTGACATTCAACATTGTTTCATTCATGTCAGTTGGGTGCACTAACTGAAAAGACCTCTGCATGTCCATGCCACCCTGGTACTATAAATCTAGCTAGAAGGCGTTTCCGATGTATCCGCGGGGTTATCTGGAGCACCAAATCGATGCAGCTCAATTGCACAGTGCATTTCCTCCCGGGAAAGTGCATTCAGTTTGATGAAAAGTGAAAACTAACCTACTTGGTGGATCCCTGCATTTTGATACCTTCTTCTCTTGCCTGTTTGCCTGGTAGAGAAAATCTATTTATGGAATTCGCGTCACGGTAGTGATAATTATCTTTTGTGGTACAGAATTAAACAGCAACACTAGATTTATTTTAAAGGTGAAGAGAACATAAAATGTTTGTGTAAATCAAATGTTTTATGGTTTCTGCTACATATTAAAATATTTAATACAAATTTGAAATTGAAATTAACCAAAACAGTAGAATACAAAAAACAAAAAACTGGAGGGGTAATACAGTCAGTTTTGCAAAAAAACAAACTGTATCAACCCTCCAGAGACGAGAGCTTTTTTTTCGATAAAAAAATATTTTTTAAGTCACGGATAACTTTTATTCCTAACAAAAATTCAAAAAAAAAACGCAAAGTCGTTGTATAGACACCCCGCATGACTAAATGGTCATGCTCATCCTTTTATTACCGTTTAATATTGCGTACGGACAGTAGTAAGAACGAGCGTGACCGTATGGGCACCCAAACATTCAGGGTTGAAATATAGCTGAATGTGTTTTTTTTTTAAATATTTACAATTTGACCTTTTTAGATCACCATTATTTCAATACAAATATATTGGCAAAAGAACTGTAAATAATTTGATGTTTTGATAAAAAAAATATTAACAGTTTCAAAAAGTCCATTAAAAAAAACAGAAATTCAAAAAATTACATGTGCTTTTGGTGGCCGTTTCTGTCACCGCGGCTGATGACTAACTGAATTCTGTACCCTTTTTAACCAAATATGAGTGAAAGTAACGATTTTCAGGTAGAAAAAGGATTGAATCGTGGGATCAATAGACAACGGTGTTTACTGTGACCATATGGTCACGTTCGTCCTTGAAGGGAACTTGTATTTATTCGGTAGAATTTCAGTACAATAAGATCCAAAAATAGCAGCATAACAAAGTATTGACTTCCAAAAGAATAATTATAAAGTTGTCTATCTTGCCGGGTCATTTAATTGTCAACGTCGTTGGCTTCCGTAACAGAACTCACAGGTTCGAGTCCTAGTACAAACAGTATTTCTTCAATCGCGAATGAAAATTCCCTTCCACTTTTCTAATCCTAAAATAAAAATGAGGAGTATATAAATACAAATGCCGATATACTTCTGAAAAAACAATTAAAATATTGGTATTGTCTGGGTCGTAAAAAAATATTTCTTAATTTCCTACCACTGAACTCGACCTAAATATATAAATATCAGGCATATATAAATAATACTTGATTTATGGTGAAAATTTGAATATTGTTTTTCTCATTACCTCGGAACAGATTATTTGGAGATGACTGTATTATAAACTGGACGATCGATGATAGATTAAGAAATATTTTTGTTTTGTTAAAAAAGAGTTCAACAAAACAAATACAAATTCATCATTTTATAACTAGAAAAATAAGTGAGCACTTTTGGCAGGGCCGGCGCCACCATACAGGCGAAATAGGCAACTGCCTAGGGCGCGAACCATTAGGGGGTGCATAAATGTTGTATCCAAATTATTTTATACACTCTGATGATAATAAATAATAGTACGTTGTATTTTAAATAGTATTAAAGTAGTATAAAATTATAAATAGTATTATATGATTTGAAAAAAGAGGTTGAGCGACTGAGTAACAGTTTACGTAGAAAAACTTCTGTTGAGACACCTCCATCAGAAAACCATATGTTATACACCAGGAGCGGACATGGATGTGTATATAAAAAATATTTATAATGATACCGAATTGTTTTTTTTAGTATTTATAAAAAAATGAGACAATTTTTTTAAAAGGGGGCGCAATAACACAATAACCGTTGCCTAGGGCGTAAAATAAACTAGCGCTGGCACTGACTTTTGGTAAATATTGTAATAGCAATGTCGTCATTTAAATAAACGTTCGAAAGATTTAAAAAAATACACGGGTACCGTTAAAAAAGTATTTTTATTATTCTCTAATGTTCTATACATATCGGCATTTATACGTTAAACGTAAAAATAAAAGTCTCTAGAAAATTATAATTTCGGATAGGTAACTTTCTATGAAATTCATTTTGTTGAATACTTCGCATGTTTCCCGCGCTATGGCGCTGGTGTATAGTTTATTACAATTTATTTCAGACAAGAGAAAATATTAGCAAAAACAACTACGCTGAAAGTAGTTGCAAAAATATACGATTTTCATAATAATTATTCATATACAAGATTTATGTCGAAGTATTTTATTTACAATATAACATTCTTTCGATGTTGTATCTTGCATCAACTTTGTATCAAAAAATAATGTTTTATAACAAAAGAAGAACATGCGATACTCACTCTATAAGCGTCCTAGTTGGTATAGTCATTAAAAAAAATAGTGCACATATTTATTGTTCAACTCTCATTTACTGAAAATTCTTTTCTTTTTTGAAAATGTTTTCAATATACATATTATATTATAATTTAATATCAGTCATCGATTAATCGATGAAAATAACAAATTAAATAAATCTAAAGCCAATCGTGTATATATAATTAAAATATACATTTTTCTACTAATTCAATTTTTTTTTATTTCAATAGCGGCGCGGCGTCGGTGCTTTTGCTACGCTTATATATATATATGTCAATTACTGAGATTACTTCACTTTTACGATACCTTAAATCGGGTAGAATATTACAACGCATCTAACTTTCTTTTTAAAATACCACTTAGCTCACTTCACTATTATGTTTCCCAGTGGTAAATGTGTGTATTATATTCATAAATATTCATTACTTTGGACAGAAAGTCATATACAGAAGAAAAAAACCACTTCACATTGGTATTTTCATTTAAATTAAGATAATACTGAATAACTTTGTTTTTTGTACAAGAATATTTAAGAAAGATGTCAATGAACTGTATATATTATTATTTAATCATAAAGGTTTATATTTTAATTTAATCGGGTTGGTTAAACTCTGAATTGCAAAAAAATACATTTATTTATTCCTTGATCCGATGTTTTTTTTTATTTTTTCGTTGCATATAATATTCACACACTGCCTATGTCTTGTAAATAATTGTAGGTATTCAGGTAGAAATCAAAGTTTGTGATTGTCCAGGTAGATTAATGATACATCTCGCAAGGTATGCTGCACTCTTAAAATGCTCCAGATGTCGCAAACATTTCTAAGCCTAAATAATAATAAAATACTTTTCACAGTTTCGTAAATGCAGTTGTTGTGTTTTACAATCTGATATGTTACATAACCTCAAAAATTTCACTTTCTTGTTGTCATTCTCACTCTTTTTCTATTCAAAATATCCAATACAACCTAACCTCTGCAGTAATAATATTTTCACTCTGTCAGCTGATAATATTAGTGTTCGTCAGTGAGTTTATACACTTACTAGTTAATTCATAGATTGACTAGTAAAAGTTAATGTGAATTGTAAGTTTCTACTAAAACAGGTATTAATTGCATACATTGATAAGTGAATTTATACATTGAAGAGATTATACACTTTAACTGCGACATATATAATACATAACGATGTTATCCATTAATTTTACTTAAAATAATTATAAATCTTTTAACAAATAGTGCTAAAGAGGTGGCGGAGATTCTTTTTCATAAGGGCTTAGTCTCTATTTGAGGAAGTATACAGGATTTAATTTTTGCGATTACATTTGTAACTGTCGTCAACTCTTCGCTGTACCAAAGCGTAGTGAGAGTGATTAGCTAACTACTGTCATTTTTCATTCTCCATCATCACCTATTTGGTATGAATGATTTTGGTTGTATGCAATACAGTCAGTTCTCGTAAAACATATTCTGTTGATGTTATAGAATAAAAAATATTTTGCTGCACATTAGGAGTCGATATGGTTGAAAATAAAAACATACACATAACATCACTTAAAGTTTTGTAAAAGCAATATTATAAATTTAGTGAAAGTGACCATACTGACGGTGTCTTTCCGGTGTTAAGTTAATAATCATATTATACATGAACAATAAATACATCGTTAATAACATAAAACGAAGAGTGAAATAAAATAGATTTCTCTAGTAAACTTTTTTATAGAAAACATTTTTAATAATACGTATTTGAAAAAGGTTTGTTATCCCAGAAGTGCATACTGCATCGTGAATTTATGAACCTTGAAAAAAAGCTGATCGTGTTGTTTTTGTAAAAAAAAAAACTTACAGTATTGCAACGTAGCCTATGTTGATCCTAAGTCCTTCTCCATGTATCTATAGCTGTCTCTATCTATCCATTATTATTTTCGGAGGATGCAAGTTTGTAATCAGGGTTACCAACGATTTACCAAAATATTTAATTCTTGAAATTAAATTTGAAAATTAGTGAAATAATGAATATATCTTCGAAACCAGCAGATCTTGAAATTAATAAAAAAACGCTTTCATATATAATATAAAATTTAAAATAACTTTGATTATTCCACGTATTGTGCGACTAACTGTGACACGTGTTTCGCCTCTTTCAGAAGCATCCTCAGACAGACTGTTTCGATTCTATAACCCCCCTCCTTGCTTCTCTAAAAAGGGAAAAATCCCAATCTAATTAATTGCAGCTCATTAGTATCATTATTTGTTTGCTTTATTTCGATTATATTACCCCCCTCCTTGCTTTCCTAAAAATGAAAAAAACCCAAACTCCATTTTGTAATTTTATAATTTAAATTTTAGAACCAATCTTGCTTCATTACTTAAGCAAATTTTGCGATAGTAAGTCTGAAGATGCCTCTGAAAGAAGCGAAACACGTGTCACAGTTAGTCGCACAATACGTGGAATAATCAAAGTTATTTTAAATTTTATATTAAAATGAACTTCCACAAAGTTACCGCCGAAACCATCGAAAGCCTTTATATATGATCACAAATGTAAAAAAAATCATAATAAAGTTTTTCTCAGATTAATCAACGAAGCGAAAAACGTATTTTGCTTGTAACATAAAATATCGACACATAAAAAAATAATTTATTATTTATTGAATATTCAAATAATTGCAACCAAAAAATCTCCATAAAGTTTCGAATGGTAGACACATTCAAGTAAATTGAATACAAATTTACATATCTAAAAACTTAACTCTTTTCTAAGAAAGAAGTTGAGCAACTAACAAAAAACCAGTTCTCGTAGAACAATTTCTGTTAAAATAAGCTTCATTAAGAGTACATATGTTATACATTGGGAGTAAATATAGTTAAAAAACGATATTTATTTTGAAAATATAGTATATGTGTAACTTCATTAATTATTAATAGAATAATAATTGAATTTACATTGTCAGAACGTTTTTCCAAAACAAATTTATTAACCAAATAAACAATTGATGGCCTTCAATCAATTCAATTAATTTCAATGATTTCACTATATTTTATACATTATGATTCAATATAAACGATGTTAGAAGTGTGGTGATTTAATTTATAAAATGAAATACTGTTTTGTGCTAATTTCAAATTGATAGCACTATTATTGTATATTCCTGTCAGTTGAAAATGTTCGTTATTAGCAAAACAGGTCCTGATCGTAATAATTAAATATGAAATTAGTAAAAAAGAGTGTTTTATCTTTTAAATATAAAGCCTTTCCACCAAATATTGACAGTTAACACCTAAAAAGTTATTGAGTTAATTGTACTATAAATGCTTTCATTTTGATTACAGTTCATTGAAAGGACACGCTTATATTTCAAAATGTGTGAATTTCAATGGTTAATTAATATCAGTAAATATGAAATATTTTTTTGACAATATCTTATTCATATTTATTTTTATGGTTTGTAAATTAGTGGCAACCCTACTTAAGATGTGCCAACCCAAATGATTGAGTCCAGTGTTTTTCGTACAGAAAATATGTGTAATCTTAAATTAAATTTAGATACTTTAGATACTTACATATCCATGCGTAAAATAATAAATCGCATTTCTATAAATAAATGTTTTGCCTGATTCATATATATATTTCTTATGTATATTGTTTTATTAGAAATATAAATATAATCAACTGCCGACCCTAGATGGCAGCAAATCCTGACTTAAAGTTAGTTAAATAAAAATCTCTTTATTGCAATTTAAATCCTTTTCGATTGCTTCTGACGTTAAAACAATTGTACTTCGATTTTTGAAATGTCGAATTGATTTTTTGATTATGCTAAGAGATTGCCAGTTTTTGTCAGCTTGATATTTGTGGATATGATAATTCGTGAGTTTTACATTGTACATATGGACAATAAAGTAGCTGAGCTGTGTAAAAAGCATTCATATTTATTAATTTATATAAGCAAAATAATAATTAAGACAATCATATTCAAAACATACAAAAAACTACATTCTCACAAGCTCTGTACAATACCTAATGCTGTACAATAATTTAACATATTTCATATTAAATAGGTAGTATTCGGTAGTTTTCAGTTGATTGCTA
Source organism: Himalopsyche anomala (assembly GCA_031772345.1). NCBI lineage: Eukaryota > Metazoa > Arthropoda > Insecta > Trichoptera > Rhyacophilidae > Himalopsyche > Himalopsyche anomala. Next base: position 7,349,150 of record CM062844.1, on the reverse strand, counting down.
TAAATATATCTTATGTCGTAGCGTAATGACGGAATAGGATGAACTATTGCACCAGAGAGGGATGCTACGAAAGGTAACTGCTACTAAATTGACAATGCTGCCAGTGTGCCCGGTCAACTTTATGATTGCCTGATACTTCATGATTACACGAATGAATATCGAATGCTCATATTCGTCCAAATAGTTACTCACATCGAGTATGTTTATTTATATAATTAACACTTCTTAATTGTATTAAAAAAATATTGTTACGCTAACTAAGCTAAAACAGTGTGGCGGATTGTTAAATTCATTGATGTATTGAAGAGATGAAAAAAAGATTTTTTGTCTATTTTTATAATTGTAGATTAAAAAAAAAAAGGAAATTCAAAAACAATAAAAATCATTCAGTATACAATATTCAGCAAACAATTATTAATGAGCTAAGTAAAATGCGAGTGTTCATTAAAAAAAAAACATAATGCCTTTTATGCTAACGAAATATTGAGAAAATCATTTTAGATGAGCAGTTTCAAAAGTCTATTTATTCATATTATATAACGAAACCTTAAATCCAAGAAAATTTTATATGAGACTACTAGAGAGATGGAAAGATTAAATTAATTCCATTTTCGAACACATTTTCTGGCACGCTTTTCCGAACGCCTGTTATCATCGTGAAGCTAGTACTGATTACGATAAATAAATACCAGGCTATCATAAACTGTGCACGGTAAACTGAATGAAAATCAAAACTGCATGATGTCAGTCAGTGCAGTGTGAAAGATGTTTTGTTGACATCTTCTTTTAATAAATAGCCTGATAACTTCTCTGATACTACGGACGTAAGATATGTTTATATTAATAAATTATATAACAGTTGCCAAAATTATTTTTGTAATTAGTATTTTGTTTAAGCTTCCATTATCAACCATCCATATTGAAATAAAATCGACGATTCGTATAATGTCCAAGAATAGGACAGGTGGCATGGTTTTGAAGTAATGGCTTTATTTTCGAATAACAATATGTCAAAAATGTTTGATGCTGAAACAAAATTCAATGTGTAAAAAGGTGATTCGATATGATTATTTGACATTGACTTATGTAACCTTGGTAAATCAAACAAAGTAATTTTGTGAACTGTATGTTTGAGAGTGACAACAATGGATTATAACTTTTTAAATTCAACTAAGCTAATACAGAACGATTCCAATGTTTAGTGCGTAAAAAATAACACTCACCAGTCATCACAAATTCAACGAATGTATGGTTAAATATATGACAAACTTTTACACGGTTATCGGAGAGCGGAGTAACCAGCCTCTTATACGTCCAAATCAAAAAAAGCGTCGATGGAACTGGCTTGGAAATGAGCTGTGGATGATCCAAAAGAGTCTGAACCCTGCTTTTCTTTTTTACTAACCGGATGGACCCCGATAACTTGGAAGGCCACTGATGACCATCCATATGGTGTACTCGCCAGAGTTACAGGACACTGGAATAATCTCAGAAAAGGCGACCGGTGGATGCGAGAGCGGTGACTATATGCTCCTAACATGGAGCGGATATGGATAAATATTTTCTACTTTATTTCGAAGGAATTAGTTGCAAAGATTTGTTTACATCATATTCTTTTTACATTAGTCGATACTATTTGTCATCGATTCGGTGGCGAGTGGTGGCTTTGTGGAAATTCATTTTCATCCTAAAATTTATAAATGACAACTTTAATTGCGTTTATAAAGTAATTGCAATTATAAAGCAATACTGTAATACATTTTTATACTTATATGAACGCAGGTAATTTTAAGATAACATTATTTGTGAACCAATAAAACAGTGAAGATAAATATTCTAAAATGCAACAAAGCTGACTGCTTTGTTATAGATGTTTGACCATCTCGAAAATGATTCCTGCAAGTAGCACACGCTAGAGAATTGACGTGTTGCTAATAATACGTATGTAAATCTGTATTGGTAATAATAATAGTTTATGATGACTTAGTATGTAACATTTACACAACACGATGCAATGTGTGTGTTGCAATTTTACTTTGTATGTTGCACGAATCGACTCCCAGTACACTTTCTGATAGTCTGATATTAAATCTTCGTTCATCGCGAGTCCTCTTTGTGGAAATTAAAATTCAGCGAAGGGGAAACATAGTTTGAGTTGAGATTAATTATAGTTGAATATGTTAAATATTAATTCAATCAATAATTCATGCGATTCTTTTTTAACACAACGTTGATTTGATACCTAAACTAGTAGTTATTGTACAAAAAAATATGGAATTATTACAAAGAAATATATAATTTTTCAATTCTACTTAGTTTGTAATACATGGAATTGTAAGGAGAATAAAATATTTTGAATAAATGGCGTTTCAAATTATATTATGCAGTTACGTATTAAAATAGGTTTTGATAATGCTCTCAAATATATCAGACGTATTAATTCCACATTTTAAAATGATCAGGGCTGGTTTTGTTAATCGTTAGTATTATAAACTAAACATGTTAAAATCGCTGTTTCGTGTTAGATGTTCAGAACAAAATCTCTACCCATCAATTATTATTTTGGGAGAAATTTTATCTATTTGACTATATCCACTTGATTGATACTATCTATAATTTGGAATTAAATATTTTTAAAATTTGATATTCAAGTGGTTAGCAATAATTTTTACTTGATGTGTAAAACATAAAATCATAACACAAAGTTCATTTCATAAACTGCATGATAGGATGAAAGTATTGCATGAAGTCTTTCAGCTATATGCAGTGAGAAAAAATATAAAACGTAGACTTTTGTGTATTAGATTAGAAACGTATACACGTTGCATTTTTATGAATATTAATTAAACCGGTGCATCTTTGTACTTTATGAAGCACGGACGTTTTGTGACAACGAGGACATACTGTAGTCTCTTATCGTATCAGGGAAGTATGAGACGTGTTGAAAGGCAGAGAAATATTTTGAAATGTGAAATCCGAAGCTGCCCAATACTGCAGATGAGATTCATATGTATCAGGGAAACAGGAATCTGAAGGAGTAATATTTGTGCAAAACTTTTGCAAAAACAACAATCATGTGTATTTGAATATAAATAATAAAAGCTATATCAGATAATTTCGATTAAATTCTGGTTGTGAATTTTCTGAAGTAAAGAGTAATCATTATTGGTCTCAAATTCTCAACTCTGAAACTGAAAAGATCAAACATTTTTTTTCGCAGAACGATATAGAGAGCTCTATAAAAAAATATAATCAACAAAACTCTTTTTCATACTAATTTCACATTATTTATCACCAGTAGGGATTCTGTGTCGAGACGTCCCGGGACTTTTAAGCTTTTTTGCTGTCGTAAGTCCCGGGACTTTTTTGTTGAATGTCCCGGGACTTAAGACAGCCAAATTTTAAATTTTAATTTTGAAAAAAACCATTCTAACAAAATAAAATTGGATGCAAGCAATCGCTAATGTGACCTAAAAAGTTAATTTTGATTTAAAATAAATTTACATTGGTGTCTATCCTTGAGATCAGTTTTGAAAAAAATGCATTATATTCAGGCTAAGGATTAAAGGCCGGGGTTTTAACAAAATTAAGTATGCATATATAAAAGGCACCTTATGAAAGAAACAGCTGTTTAGGTTTATAATTGTAGAAGTTTCAAATAACATCTATTTATATATTGTAATACGAAACAACTATTTTCAATGGGTAGACATGCAGAAATACAAAAAAACTTAGACACGTGCTCGCTTAACTCAATAGTTCAACAATTTGAAGCTTGGGATTCACAGAATTCCAAGAAATAATGAAGCCGATAGTTATTTCTAGGTAATTATGTTATAAATCAAGGCGGATTATAAATGTTTTATTATCAACAGTTCAGCTGGGACTAATTGTTTTTCGAAAAGAATACAAGAAAGATCAATGTTTTGGAAAAACAATGTTGCAACAACGCTTATTACAAAAATAAGAAATCGGCTGTCTGATTCGTCATTAAATTCATTATTATTTTTAAAATCATATTTTGATAAGCAAAAATAAAATATTAACTTTTGTGTAAATAATACATACTATGTATGATTTGAGGTTCTGATTTTATTATTCAATTAATTTAATATTTTCATTTCAATGTGTTCAAAAAATGTATTTATTTTAATAACGCATACTTTCGGCGGCCTTTTAAAGTACGTACGAAAAAAAATATACGTTTAACTGCGTAAAAAACGCTCAAAAAAATTAGTTTAATTGAAACAAAATGTTAAAAAATGTTTAGGAGAAAGATATCTTCGTTTATTTTATTAAAAATGTGTTTAAATCAATTTATATTCGTATAAAAAAAATAACTGTAGTAAAAACAAATTACAAAATATTATTATTAAATGTTCATACCTGATGTTGTTTTATTTACAAATGTTTTTCACTATTTTTCAGCTGTATTGTGATTTGTGAAGTAACGGTCATAATTTTACCCAATTCATTGTTATTTTTTCAATACATGTATCGTTATCATCCCTTTTTAGTACATACATACAAATATTTAATTTTAATGAATTTATAATTTTATTGAAGGGGAAAAAAAAGTCCCAAGTCCCGGGAAGTCCCGGGACTTTGATTTTATCACGTCTCGAGTCCCGGGACTTTGAAAAACCCGAGACTTCAGAATCCCTAATCACCAGTGTTTTAGTTATTTATACATATTAAGACAGGAGTGGGCTGGAGAGGGCTCAGAGGGTCTCGCGCCAGCTCCTTGTTAATTTTTTCTAAGGCCGGCGAGCCCCTTGTTAATTTAAGAGAAACAATATTCTCAGATCAAATAAGTATATAACAGCAATTTCTGACTTATATATTATCTAAAATAACTTCAGTATATCAGTATATTCAGCACATTGTTGGCCATTTAGATTGAAAAATTTACGTTAAATTGCACATTGATACATATTTTAAGTGTATTAATTAAAAATCGATTGCTTATTTAAATAAGCAATCGATTTTTACGTATTCAATACTTAAGTCAATACTTAAGTATTGCATATAATTCCATCGCAGTGATAAAAAAAACTTACGGCTTCCCCAGAACATCGAGAATTTCTTTGATATAAAGCGAGCCCCTTGTTTACGCATTGGCAGCCCACCGCTGAAATAAGGTGAGAGTAATTAAAAAATTAAATTTGTATAAATAATATATCTTCGATAGGTTCTGCGGTAACTTTGTGGAAGTATATTTTTAATACAAAATTAAATTTGATAATCGTTGCGATGGTCTAATGGAGCTTCTCAAAGAAGCGAAACACGTGTCACAAGTTGTACCACAATAAGTGGAATAGAAAAGTTATCATTTTTTTTATTATTTACATGTCCATCTGTTGGTAATGCTCGCAATGGCCGAGAACAGTCCTAGTATATTTTTATAATTTAATTTTTTAATATTTTTAAAAAAGAGTTATATTTTTTAATTTAAAGCTTTTCCACCAAGCATTAACAGTGAACACCTCAGAAGTGATTGTGTTATGATATGATATAGGCTTAGAATTTATAAATTTAAAGTTACTGCATGTATTTCATCGCTAAGAGATGCTAAGTAAATAGCTAACTGCATATGCATTTGAAAATTTCAAAGTGCATTGATAACGTGCAATTCATGTCATATTGCTTGGCATAGTACGAGTTTGTAAAATATCTTCTACGATACGTGTTCTCCTGATACCACTTTTATGAATCGGATCAGAATTGCCAGATTTTGTAATTTTGAATAATAAATTAAAATTGTCAAATATTTATTACTCATATATAAAATATTCAAATTTTAATTCAACCTTAAATGTATAATTATAATGTATATAAATTTATTTTACTAATTTTAATCATTAATCTATTTGAAATTATTCATATAAATATGAATTTTAAATCACAACATCAAAAGACAAACATATTGTGAATACATTTTAATCGCTCAAATTTTATACATCCATTTTGAACTGACTGTCATTTCAAGAACATCTGTGCACTTGAACGCCTGAATATGTCGAAAGGCGAAACCCAGATTTTCAGTGATAAAACTTGTATGAATGTACACAATATGAACGATTCAAATTTAATATTGAAATTCGACTGGAGGTCGAAATCTTAAATTATACTATGCACAATTGACGACTTAATTTAGAAGTAACAATTTTTCATAATTAATTTTCCAGCGTCTTCTTAATATTGGCTTTATTTTTCGTATTGAGAATCCAATTGACTTTTTTCTGAGATAAATAGATTTTTATTCTTTCCCAATTATTAATTTATCAACATGCTTGGTCCACCAGCAATAGACATATACAAAAATTAACAGCCACAACGTAGTGATTTTTTTATTACGATGTCTATTAGAAACCGATGCTTTTCTTTGTGGGAGGCTCACCAGCTTTCACAATGTGTGTAGCTCATGCCTTACTTTTTAATTTTCATCAGTCGCAAATATTATTAGAAAAATAAATTGAAGTTTTCGCTTACGTTTTACAGAGAAATTTACGTGAATAAACGACGTGTTTTATGGCTAAACAAAGAAATGGAGTGGTCCATGTATCAGGGCAAAATAAACGGTAAGAGATATTCACAGAATCGCAAAAGCATGCAAGACTGTATGGTGTGTACTCATTGAACACTGCAAGTAGTGAGTAATATGCAATGTGTAAACTACATACTCGCTGCAGTTAAGCAAACGCGACAAAACATAGTATCGTCGATGCACTCAGTTCAATGAACGGCTACCGCGCCAATTTTAAATATAATATAACATTACATTTCAATGCTAGAGAAATTGTGATACAAGTACTGATTTAAATAATGAATAAGATATTGAGTGAAATTCTCAATACATTTCCTCGGTGTGTAGAATCGTAATTTTAAGATTGGTATCTGATTCGATGATGTTTTATTGTAAATAAACAATCATTTGGCAAATACTTTTTTACTAAAAAGAAATGATAACAATTTTCTCAACATTTTCATCAAAAGATTATACATACTTTCAATCCAGCGTTTCCCAGACGAGGTTTCACGAACAATTGAAGAAACATGCGAATTAAAACATTCAGCTCGACACCCGGGGTGGGTACTGGAAGCCCCCAACAACTTTCTCTGCCTAAGTAACCGTCATCCAAATCTCGGCTACCCAAACAAACAGCTATTGCTTATTTACTAATTGTGTAACTATGATACATATGTGTTCGTAAAGAAGAATAATATATTGACTGATATATGAGGGTTATTACGTGCAAGCACGGCTCATTCCAAAATGGTTAAAAAATGAAACTGGAATTTTATTTAAAAAAAAAAGTGTACATTTAATAAGTATTTTTAGTCTTACAATATTTTGGATGTTGTCAAGCCATGTTTGAGACTGATTTCTAAAAATACTTTCAAAATTTATTTTTATCTACCAAATTACATTCATGTTTCATGTTTCAACAACTTTGGAACGAGCCGGGTTTGCAAGTAATATCCCCCACCCAGTGGTGGAGTGGGACCAGGTCGGGCCAGGTTGAAGACCTGGCACCTGAAAATGAGCCAAGGCGCCGACCTGCCACGTTTTTGTCTGATAACTTAATTTTCAAGTACATATACTTTAAATCGTTTTTTTATTGATATTATTGTTAAAACTTGTGGTTTTTTTAACTTCGGACGGGTATAAAAAAAAACAATAAAAATAGGTAATGAATCAATGACCGACCTGGTACCTATTTATTTACCAGTAAGCAACTGCCCCCACCCCCCCCACATATTATGTTGAGATAACATATTAATTAAGAAAAACTCACTAACTAAGTTTTTTGATTCGTATTATACATTTATTGAGAGTTGTAAAATGTAACAATATAAAATTATTATAAAAAAGATTGAAAGTTATAACATAGCTTTTATTAACGAAATAAAATGAATGGGAAAATTTGCATATATATTTTCTAAATATACGTATTAAGTTTAATCTTAATACATATATCAGACGATAGCTGAGAATAAATTAATGACAGACAATAGGAGTTGACGTTAGACAATCGATATATTATAACAAAGAACCGCAAAACATCATCAAATCAGCGCGGTAGATATAAAAAGCAGTATTTATCAGTATTTTTGTATATAATAGATTTACAGCGTCTCTTCAATGTGGTTGCTGTTTGATCCAAATTCTGGTTTAAAACAATTCAATTGAAAGCTTTACAAAAACTAAGTGTCGGTGAACAAAGAATCCTAATTTGGTATTTGCCCAAAAAGCTGCACTGAGGCGACTCCGCTCACAACTTTTATATTGTGGGATGACGCTCCATTGTTACCATCTGCCATCACTGTGTAGGTAAGTAAATATATATACGATATTTAATAGTGTTGGATTGCAGGGTCGTATTCAATTTAGGATTGCCAACTTCTCTTAAAATATTTTTGTTGTAATTAAAAATCTATGATATGATGAGACGATCAATCATAATTCACTACTTACAAACTAATACAAACTATAAAGTTTTCGGTATTAAATCCATAAGCGTAAAATTTTATAAGAATGCGCACAAATACCGAACGAAATGATTCTTCTGAAAATTATTTGCACGATATTTTTTAACAATGTCGTATATGTACTACCAAGAGCTTATCTAAATAGAAGTATTGAAAAACTTGCTATACAGTTACTCAATCTCTCTTTTTCGAGAGCTTTCGAGCTGGAACAGGACTAAAATCTCTCGCTACACTCCGTTTTCAAGGTTCAGATGGATGGGAGGGAATTTTTTATGTATGCTTATTTACAACGAAAATAATATGAGCCCTTGAGAAGTGAAGTGAACCAAATAGTAAAATGGTCAAACTTTTCTATGGAGTGGACTTTAATTACATATTTTAATATTAGGAAAAAACACTATTGCAGTAAGTATTAATTAAGCTTACTTTCTTTTTAGGATGTACTCGGCGGAACTGAGGGATGCTGGCATGTCATGGGAGGAAGCAAAGCAATTGGCGGGAGACAGGGAAACATGGAGGTGCCGCGTGGCGGCCATATGCTCCACATAGGGAGCGAACATGACCAAAGAAAAAGAAGAAGACTTTCTTTTTACGATATTTTAAGAGACTTAGAATATTCTAACTCAATGTTTTCTGAAATACTATTTGGCTCACTTTACTTCTCAGGGGGTAAAACAATTAAAAAAGTGTGTGGGTATTCTTTTTGTGACACTTCGTATTTTTGAATATTCCGTGTTTTTTTATTTTCTTAATGCGGTCACTAGAAATGCACCAAATTGTATCTTTATAGTTGCCAAGCTTTGCCGTTGCACATGCGTTGAAGAGATATTTTTGCCGTGACTTTGTTCCTTGCCGCTCCCCGCCCCCACCACCAGTCCTGGACCAAAACATTTTCAAGGTTACCAAGTTTTAGGCATAATGCAGGCTTAAATGGGCCCAGGAGAGTTGAAAGATGACTCAGGTGTATGTTTTCCTATAAACAATAAAATATCGAATTAGTTTTTGGGTTAGTATGTATTAAAATGGCGTTCATAGTAATGCGAAAAGAAAAATATTGATTTCTAAATTATTGTTCAATAAAATTTAGAAATCAATATTCAAAACAGCCTTTTTTCTACTCAAAATTTATCTCAGATCTAGATACATATGTCCAAATCAAGATACCTGTCGGGTCCGAAGCGCAGTGGTCAACATCGTTGGCTTCGGTGACAGATATCACGGTGTTAAGTCCCACTACGAACAGAATGATTTCTAAACTTGTCACTTCAAGTTCATCCGTGCACTTGAACGCCTGAAGATGCTGAAAGGCGAAACCCGTGTCGTTAGTGACAAAATCTGTGAAAATGTACATAATTTGAACAATTCAAATTTAATATTGAAATTCCACCAAGCACCTTCAGTCGAAATCTTAAATTAGAATGATTTCTGTTCGAAAGCATGGGTGATTGTCTTAAAACTCCCTTCCAATTCTTAAATAACGTGGCGTAGCGAAAACGAGTACTTAACCTCTAGTCCTGTCCTAGCCCCTATACTTATATACTCACTCTCTTTTAAATAGAGAGATTGAGCAACTGGTAACAATCAGTTTTCGTAGAAAAACTTCTGTTGAGATAACTTAATTACGAAGCCATATCGCGATCTGAGTACTACAAGGTTCAATGTGAAAAACCTAGTAGTACTCGGGTCGCAATATGCTCTGCATTAAAAGCGGAAAATAAATATACATACAAATATGCATACCGGCCCTTTATTTTTAAATAGCATTTCGGACTAAGATAAAAAAATATATTTTTAAATTAATATTTCAAATGGGGGCATAGGCTTTTGAGATATCCTCGAGTTGATTCAGAGTAATTAAAAATTATCTGACGTCTTGGCTTTTATGAGTTGTAACCAGGACTGTGGATTCGTGCATACAAAAGACGACTCCTATTCCAGCTTTAAAATAAAAAACGACTCCGACTCCGAGGAGATTTTTCAATAATTTCATTTTAACTTATATATATATGTATTCCGTCAGATCATCATTACTCAATGTCAACAATGTCAACAATTTTGACTATTTTGTTTAAATACAAATCATTAAATATATTTTCAAAAAAAAATTCAAACCGCTCATTTTTCACGACTCCGACTCCACAATCCTGTTTATAACGTAAAATATACTTCTTTTTTTCAATAATTGTGTTTTTTTAACCTCAGCCGATGTATTTATTATAAGGAAAATCTTCATAAAATCAGATGAACTTACGTGACTCGTATTTTATAAAATAATATTTTGATGTTAGATAGTTCGTAGGTCATCTTATGGGAATTTGGAACAGTTCATATAAGACAAACATAATACAACAGGATTACAGCTGAGAACGAGATTGCTGATGCATCCTGTGATGCACTTTTAGACAACACTGCATTTCAATTGAGTAGGTATGTATGAACTTAATACGTAGTATTAGAATAAATATATTCTGAAAATAGCACATGTATTTTTAATAGTTACATTATTATTAAACTCGATTTTTATTTCTCGTTATAAATAATTGTATCAATATTTTTTACATAATCACCTAAAATAAGAATTAAAAAATATATGCGATATCATTATACTTCTATTATAAGTAAAAACTGTTGATATTCCTATAATGATTCTTTTCTCTTCCTTGAATGATGAGATGTCCTCAAAACATTACATATTTGAAAAGTATTGTTTTTGTTTTCAACATGTTATTTACTGCTACATGACTTACGAACACAATGATGATTGTAGATATAGTATCTATGTAGCTATAATAAAATATAAGAAAAATAATAGAATATAATATTACAACAAACAATAAATATTTTCAAAATAAAAATATATTTAAAAAAAAAATATTTTCCCATATAAACAGTGGCGGCTCGTGGGTATGATAATTGGGGGTGCTGTGGGTAGATTAAAATTCGCTAAAATACCATATTGCTTATATTTTATTTAAAATATGAAAAATAATAACAATTAAAAGAAAAAGCTATTTGCAAATAAAGTTTATCCATTTTTGTTATTGACAATTTTTTTTATAACTTTTTCGTTAATGTTTGGTATTTTTCCAATCATATCTTTCCCTATTAAAAGCACTAATAAAGCTGTCAATCATTCTTGACTAGTTGTGTTCCTAAGGTAAGTTTTAATTATTTTTAATGTAGAAAAGCAACGCTCAGGTTCTGCAGTTGTCATTGGAGTAGTAATCAAATTTTTTAAGAGCTTCGTCAATTCTCCAAGAACATCGCATAAGTTATTAGCATATATTATTTCTGTTACAGTAAGTGGCTTGATTAGATCCATGATTTTTATCCTGCAACAAGGGCAAATTTTATATTTAAAAAATAAGAAGTTTGGCATGCAAATTGAGGGCGTAAAACACTTACAAAGAGGTGTTAAGAGTATGTAAAAATGTAAAGTGATCATGACTGCGTGGGCGCAAATTCGCTAAATCAGCCAATTAACCCAACGACGCTGCTCCGAGCTGCAGCGCGACACTGACTAAACGGCGAGACCCCCCCCCCTCCAGTCTATACACTTCACGCCAAACAGTGACACCAAATTCAAGGAGTAACGCCGCTGCGCAGCGCTCGCGTTGCTCCTTCGATGTATAATACATCATATACACTCTGTCAGCACAATATACAGTAATGCATCTGAAGAGCGATCGGCACCCGCTCAGAAAATACGTGCCACACTTTTAAATAGTTAATCGTATAATATTCTATCAAATTTTTTTGGGGGTGATGCAGCTCCACAGTACATATGAACGAGCCGTCACTGCACATAAATAAGGGTTGCAAATAATTGCCCTTGTGGATTGGATGGTTTTCACTGGTACAACGGTACAAGTGAACTTGATTTTTAATTTTGTTGAAAATACAACAAAATGCATATTTAATCTATATATATATTTTAAATTTGTTGTGACAACCATCCGTACACATAATATTTTATTTTAATTCAAAAATAAAATATTGTAGCCAAACAGAGCTCTATAGAGCGCTAGCTACACTATAAGTGTACACCGAAAGTTCATTTAATTCTCAGCCCTATAAATAATATAAGTATCGAGCAATATGGGCATCCGAGTGTTGACGTCTGGTCATAATATACATTAAAAGTAGAAAATATAAAACATTTGCATGACATTTTTTTATATAGATCATACTTACAATTTTTTCTTATAGATGGAAATATTAAAACAGAAAAAAAATAGTTAGGCCTGCATAATTCTTAAAATCAGTAAATCAAATGCCTGTGTATTATCAATCATTTCATACTTCAATTTTTTTATATACCCACCCTTCAGCTTGATTTTATATTCTGAAACGCATTGTTGGTTGCTTTATACTATCTCTTCAATGTTATGTTTTCCCGGTAGTGTAATATTTTATGCAACGGAATCTGGGTGAAAGGTTTACCTACAATCGGTCCCAGGGAGAGAAATTGCATCTTGGGGATACAAATAATAAACTATGTATATTACATATTATGTATAAATATTATAAGTATACAAAGCTGTTATTTTGTTCTACCTACACATTTATGCTGCCCTGATACTTTAATCCGTTTCAAACATGCTGTTGCTATGCAACAAACGGACTATCTAAATACCCGTAAGGATATCAAACTTAACCTTAAATTCAAATCCTATGTTGGATGACTTAAAAACAAATTTTGATTGTCAAAACTTGTGTAAGTAAGCACTTAAAACATAATAGTTTAATGAATAAGATCGTTTATTTTTCACTCAATATTGATTATGTAAAATTAATGTCTATGTTATAAATAAAAAAATCGATATAGTGACTCTGAAGATACCTACATTTTAAAGAGACGACAAACACAACCAGTAACATACCCAGTGTAATATAAGAGATATACATACATATTAGGGATTCTGAAGTACGGGGTTTTTAAAGTCCCGGGACTCGAGACGTGATAAAGTCAAAGTCCCGGGACTTCCCGGGACTTGGGACTTTTATTTCCCCTTCAATAAAATTATCAATTTATTTAAATTAAATATTTGTATGTATGTATGCCACCTGTGTGGTCGAGTGGTCAACGTCGTTGGCTTCGGTTACGGAGGTCCCGGGTTCGAATCCCGGTACGGACAGTTTTATAAATTGATTTTTCAATTGATTTATGAATTTCTGTTCGAAGGCATGGATTTATGTGATGTCTTGAATTCCCCCCTCCAACCCATCCTATCCTATGAGCGGGGAATATCGAGTGATTAGCTAACCACTAGTCCTCTCCTAGCCCTATCCTTCTATTCCTACTCTCTTTGGAAAAAGAGAGGTTGAGCAACTGAGTAACAAGCAGTTCTCGTAGAAACACATATGTTGAGATAAACTCCATTAGGAGTCCATATGCTCCACATTGGGAGCGGACATGGTTAAAAAAAATGTACTAAAAAGGGATGATAACGGTACATGTATTGAAAAAATAACAATGAATTGGGTAAAATTATGACCGTTACTTCACAAATCACAATACAGCTTTTATACCTTTTTTTGTCCTATTGAGACATTGGTAACTTTGTACAATAGTGAAAAACATTTGTAAATGAAACATCATCAGGTATGAACATTTAATTATAATATTTTTTAATTTGCTTTTTATACAGTTATATTTTTACACGATTATGAATTGATTTAAACAAATTTCTAATAACATAAATGGAAATATCTTTCTCCCAAACGTTTTTTAATATTTTGTTTCAATTAAACTAATTGAGCGTTTTTTATTCAGTTAAACGTATATTTTTTTTCATGCGTACTTTAAAAAGGCGCCGAAAGTATGCATTAATAAAAAAAATACATCTTTTGAACACGTTTTTTATTAATAATGAAAATATAAATAGGGTAAAAATAACAAAGTATTTCAGTTCTACAGTTTTTGTAGTAGTTTTTTAGTAAAACTGTAGAACTGAAATACTTTGTTATTTTTACCCTATTAATATGGAGTTCTACCAAGTAAATGCCAAATCAACAGATAAAATGAAAATATAAAATTAATTCAATAATAAAATCACAACCTCAAATCATACATACATTACATTACACAAAAGTTAATATTTTATTTTTGCTTATCAAAATATGCTTTTTAAAATAATAATGAATTTAATGACGAATCAGACAGCCAAAAATATCATAAATAATCTTTGTGTCCATTTTCCAGTTGGTTTTAAAATCTTAAATTCGTTTAGTTATTTCGTTTTTATTGGATAAATCTTTTGTTTTTTTGTAATCTGTCTATTTAATTCTTCTTCCAGTGACAGTTCTGCAATATTTATTTCATCATCGATATTTTCTTCTCATACCTCGATATCTTTTTCCACGGAGAGAAGACGTTGTAGTAAATTATCTCCGTATTTCAAATATATTGTTTTGGAGCATTTGTCAAAATCTTTCGTGTATTCTTTTCGAAAATCAATTAGTCCCAGCAGAACCGTTGGTAATAAAATTATTCATAAGCTGCCTTGATTTATAACATCATTTTCTAGAAATAACTATAGGTTTCATTATTTCTTGGAATTCTGTGCGATTATGACCAGTTCGCTTAACTATCCAATAGTTAAGCAAACACATGTCTAAGTTTTTTTGTATTCTGCATGTCTCTACCCATCAAAAATGGTTATTTCGTATTACAATATATAAATAGATGTTATTCGAAACTTTTACAATTATAAATCCAAACAGCTGTTTCTTTTATAAGATCCATTAAATATATGCATACTTTATTTTGTTAAAACCCCGGCCTTTAATCCTTAGCTTGAATATAATGCATTTTTTTTAAAACTGATCCCGATGATAGAAACCAATGTAAATTTATTTTAAATCAAAATTAACATTTAAGGTCACATTAGCGATTGCTTGCATCCAATTTTTATTTGTAAGAATGGTTTTTTCAAAATTAAAATGTACAATTTGGCTTCCTTAAGTCCCGGGACATTTAGCAACAAAGTCCCGGGACTTAAGACAGCGAAAAACCTTAAAAGTCCCGGGACGTCTCGACACAGAATCCCTAATACATATCAACCTTGAAGTTAACAGAGACTTCTAAACTGGTGTTTAATTGACATAATCTAATATTAATTTAATAAATTGACTAGAAGACACATTTTTTTTGTCTTTTTTCTTGGTTTCAATTTTCACAAGCCCATCTTTTTTCAAACTTAAAAATTGAATTTAGATAATAATTTGGCATTTACAGCTTACATCATTTTGATCGAACGTGTATCAAGTTGGTTTAATTATGATTTTCGAAAAAAGTTGTTTTGAAAAAACTGTGGGTTAGTCCTTTTTTCTTTCTAAATGAATGTCGAATTATACAATATATATTTAAAAAATATACTTTTAGCTTAATTTATTATTTTTGTTTCTCTTCTGGATCGAAATTATATCGTCTGATATTCTTCGATTCGTCATCAAGTATTTATTGTAAATATAATCTATTTTCTCTGCATCATTTCGTCCTTTTATCTCATAAAACATATACGATATTTTATATCTTCGATCTAATTTTTCATAAATAATTTCGATGTTGATTTGAATTGATGCTCGCCGGGTCGATGGTATAAATTTCTGAAATTACTTACCTCTTCCCGCTCATCTCTTTCCACTCCTTGAAATCAACGAGATGCTAAAATGTATAGAGCTACATTTCATTCATGAACACAGTGATTCTCCCGGGAATTCCGACAGTTTACAGACATGTTTTATGTGATCCTGATTCTGATTCTTCTACAAATAGAATAGAAAACTCTGTCCAACCTATCCCACCCTAAAAACAAATGGAAGCGAGAGCGATTAGCTAACCACTTGATCAGCTATGGATTGATAAAATGTTAACAAAGGGCTCGGTTTATCTAAAACTTATTCGAAGTGCTCCGGAGAAGGGTTGAATTGTTTTAACACTCGAACCCAGCGATGGGCTGCCAATACGTTAACAAGGGGCTCGCTTAATCTTTAAGCAATTCTCGGTGTTCTGGGGAAGAAGTGAATTTTTGATCGATTTATCGATTTCTGTTGGAAGGCATGGGTGTTTGTGATGTTCCTCGCACTATTTCCGATCCTTTAACAACTGGGCGTAGCAAGAGCGATTAGTTTACCACTAGTCCTGTCCTAGTCTTATCCTTCTATCCCTACTACTCTCTTTGGAAAAAACAAGAGAGGTTGAGCGACTGAGTTACAAACTGTTCTCGTAGAAAAACTTCTGTTCAGATACCTCCATTAGGAAGCCATATGCTCCACATTGGGAGCGGACATGGGTAAAATAATAATAATTAAGACATTATTATAAACATTTAAAAAAATATAAATTAAGATTAGGATGTGGTTAGTCTGTTCAATTATATTTTTCTTACAACCTTAACAAAACTGGTTCTGATCATATTTTAAGATAGTAGAATTTGTAAATACAACTCAGATATTGATAAGCAAAGTATCTAAAACTCTAATTAATAATGACTTTTTAATCTTGATAATTCTTTTAAGTTTTTAAGAAAGTAGATTTGAGCATTGTGGGCTTGTTGGTAAAAGCTTGGCTCAACTGATCAGGCGGTTCTGGATTCTAGCCTCGGTTAAATCAATGTCAAATTAAATTTTTTTAAAATGAGATCTACGACATGAGTGTTTGTGATGTAAATTCTCTTCGAGTTGATCTCGAGTGACTTACACAATAGTGTCATAATGTTTATTTCACATAATAACTATGTGCTTAAAATGTAATGATAACTGTTTTAAAAATATATATGCATAACGATTTTTCTTCATTGTACATATGTTTAAAGATGCTTAGTAAAATATCGAAATTTGTAACGCTTTTCATTACATTTTTTTTAAACAATAGTGCAGAATCTCTTTGACAATATCCTACTACATACAAGTATTTTATTATTTGTCAAATACTTACTCAATCGAAAAGGTAATTTTAGGTCGAATAATGAAGCGATCGTTTTAAATATTCTACAAATAGAACTGAACAATCAGGAACTCATGAGGATAACCGGTTAACTCTCAGGATATCGGGAAAAAGCACTATTTTCATGAATGAAATCATATTACCTACACATGTGTACATTACAAATTTACGAGATACATTTTCACAGAATTATAGCATAACATCAACAAACAACTACATGTTTCATAATATCCAGTGATGATGCTCATATTTTTTGAACTGGAATATCACATATGAGAGATAAAAACACATAATTTATATATATGTGTAAAAATGTATGATGTAATGTTTTTATAGTTGCTATCATGAAATGGATTATTAAAATAATATTTCTTTGTAAAACGAAGTTTGTAATAAATTTTACTTATTAATATTTATTCAAGGAAATACAGAAATACAGGAGTTTTACATCTTAATAAGTAATGAAGAATTAATCAAAACAACAAAAAAGTACATCATAACCCATTTATATAATGAAATATTCACATATATATAAAATCAATCAATACTATATTTATGGTTAGAAAAGCATGGTCCATGTTATTCCTTCTTCACCTGTAGATTATGCGGAATATTGTTCGCTTTACAGGTGGCAGGGGTGGGCTGGAGGGGGCTCGGAGGGGCTCGCGCGAGCCCTTTGTTAGATTTTACCTTGTTAAATTAATAGAAAACAATATTCTTAGATCAAATTAGTACATAACTGCAATTTCTGACATATACTATCTACGACAGCTTCCAGTATACACAGTAGTACATTTTTAGCCATTTACATTGATAAGTTTATGGTAAACTACATATTGTTGCATATTTTAAGTGTAAGTAACAATCGTTTGCTTATTTAAAAGTATTGCATATAATTGCACATGACTGATAAATTACTTTGATATTAAGCGAGCCCCTTGTTAACGCATTGGCAGCTTACCGCTGACAGGTGCGGTATATACGCAACACTGTTTTTAGTTATTGTCAGGTTTGTCTAAGCCAGCAGGACTTCAATGACCTTGATGTAAAATATGGGATAATCTTTCTATCGTAAATACTTTTCCAAACCATGGGGTACTTCTGATGATATAGTAACTCTAGTATAATTTTGTTAGCCTTTTTACTATCCCCACATCTACAATACAAGCTAAAAATCATATCATCTCTTCGATTGTCGTCAGTTTCCATGAGGTGAGTTGCAGAGAAAATCAGATTCAAAATATAGATATGAAAAAAACATATATATCAGCAAAAGTATGTTTTTAAATTGGGTTTTTTTATTGACAATTTGTCCTTCTACCGAATGATTCCGTATTCTATATACTTCGAAAAAGGTAGATTGAGCGACTGACTAACAAACAGTTCTCGTAAAAAACTTCTTTTGTTAAAAAAAAATTCTTCCCATTAGGAGGCCATATGATTCACATTGAGAGCGGACAGGCATATTAAAAAAATATTCCATAATTTGTTAAAAAGGGGGCGCGCCATTAACCGTTGCCTAGGGCGCCAAATAACCTCACGCCGGTACTGCATTAACCGTATCCTTCTACAATTGAGTAACAAAAAGTGCTTCTAGAAGAATCGTCAGTTGAGATACCTCCGTTACTTACTAGACTATATGCTCCACATTTGGTAGCGGATGAAGATTAAAAAAAAATCATT